>CM035116.1:121720639-123062657 GCA_020205555.1 Panax stipuleanatus | reverse complement strand
AAGGTCTCAGTTGCACCGAGAGAAGCATGATTGACTCTGCTAGTGGCGGAGCGTTGGTGGATAAGACTCCCGAGGCTGCAAGAAATCTAATTGCAAATATAGCAGCCAATTCTCAACAATTTGGCACAAGACATGATTCTGCACCTAGGAATACTAGTGAGGTACAAATTTCTTCTATTGAACAACAACTTGCGATTTTGACTTCTCTTGTTCGTCAAATGGGTGCAGGTAACACACAACAGGTAAAAGCTTGCGGAATTTGTGCTGTAGTAGGACATCCGATAGATGCATGCCCAACTCTTCAAGAGGAATCTGTTGAACATGCAAATGCAGCAGGAGGAATTTCCTGGGCAACCACAAAGGAAATATGATCCCTATTCGAATATGTATAATCCTGGATGGAGGGATCATCCCAACTTTAGCTACGGGAATCCACAAGCAAGTCAACCCGCACCTCAAACGGTTCCAAATCAGCAGCAGTACCAATCGTTGTATCCCAATAGACAACAACAGGGCCAATCTTCTAACCCTAGTATGTCTTTAAAGATATTGTTAAAACACTTGCCACTAACACTTTAAATTTTCAACAGGAAACTGAGGGCAAGTATTCATAACTTGGGTATGCAAGTGGGACAAATGGCAACTGCAATCAGTCGATTGGAAGCGCAAAGCTCTGGAAAATTACCTTCTCAAACAGTGCTGAACCCAAAAGAAAATGTAAGTGCAATCACTTTGAGGAATGGTAAAGAGATAGCAGTTCCAGAAAAGACGGTGCCTACACCACAAAAGCAAGACAATGCAGATGAGAAAAGTAAAGAAGCAGACAGCAGTGTTCTGAATGACAAGGATGAACCTAAGCGTAAATTTTCTCCTCTCTTTGAATATAAACTGGTACCTCCTTTCCCTCTTGCTTTAACAAAAAATAGAAAATACGAGAAAAATTCAAATTTGTATGAAACTTTTCGTAAATGCAAGGTAAATATTCCATTGTTAGATGCTATTAAACAAATACCTCGTTATGCTAACTTTTTGAAAGAACTGTGTACACACAAGAGGAAACAGGAAATGAAAAAATATGAAAAGGTAAGGTAGAGGAGAATGTCTTCGCAGTTATTCAAATAAAACTACCTACTAAGTGCCAAGATCCGGGTATGTTTACTATTCCGTGCACGATAGGTAGCACTAAAATTGAAAAAGCCATGTTAGACTTAGGAGCCTCGATAAATGTCATGCCATATTCTATATATGCTAATCTATCACTGGAACCTTTAAATAAAACTGGTATTGTAATACAACTGGCTGACAGATCTAATGTTTATCCCAAAGGTATAGTTGAGAATGTCCTTGTGCAAGTCCAATAATTTGATCTTTCCTACTGATTTTTATGTGCTTGATATGGAAAACGGTGACCAAAATGCTCTTATTTTGTTAGGAAGACCATTTTTAAAAAACATCAAAGACTAAAATAGATGTTCATAGTGGTACACTTTCAATGGAATTTGATGGCAAGATTGTTAAGTTTAATATTTATGATGCCATGCGATATCCCATTGTTGATAATTCTGTTTATTCAGTTGATGTGATTGACTCTTTAGCACAGGAAATCGGTGAACTTGATGGTAAGGATAAATTGGAAAGTGCACTTAGTAAGAACATTGACGAAGCAAGTGCGAATTTGACCTTGAGCCCCGAGTTGCAAGCAACTAGAACAACTTTACCTGGCGCTCCGAAAACAGGTGATAAATTTTATGCTAAAGCGCCGATTTCTAACGAGAAGTCTTTACCCTCTGTTTTGCAAGCATCAATTCAGAATTTGAAGCCTCTTCCTAGTTGACTGCATATTTCTATGAGGGTTTTCCGCGAGAAAAAAATGGAGAATGTGGACCTTGAAGGATCTGGTACTACACGAGTTCACTTAAAGAAAATGTTGGGTCGAGCCAATGACCATAAACAAAGGCGTTGCATGGGAGGCAACCCATAAGGGAGTATCTCTCTACTTTTCTTTGCATTTTAGTTACATTGGGGACAATGTAAGTTTTAAGTGTGGGGGGAAGCATTTAGATATTTTTCAAATTTTTTATTTTATTTTATTTATTTTTTTGAATTTTATGGGTATATTCACTGCAAACCCTCACGAGACAAAACTCGTCCACTTGGGATGACCTTGAGGTTTAAAGGCTTGTTGCACATGCTAAGTGCAATCGTGTTTCCTACGACAATGGAGTAGTTTTAGGATTTCTCACTTGAGCAATAGGTTAATGTGGATTTTGATTTTTGACCAATGATAAAATTTTGATTTCTTTGTGATAACTTCTAGGAGGACTGATAGATATTGGGTAATCTGAATTTGATTTTCTTTGTTGATCACTACTTTATTTGAGACCCTTCACTATTGAGCACATATCCATTCGAACCAGTTTTGACTTGGAAGAAATTTATCTGATTAAATGTCTAGGGAAGAAATTTTGAACTCTATCAGTTGTTTGATCATTACTTGAAGTTGATATGAGGTATTATTTAAAGAAAAGGGAAATGATTTAGGCAAAGTCTGTAAGCTTGAAACACAAAAGAAAAAAAAAGAAAGAAAACTTTCAATAATAATTTATGTGATGGGATGAGATGGAGCGTAAAACGCACTCACTCATAAACACGTGACATGCGAGATGGAGCGTAAAACGCACTTGCTGGTAAGATGGAGCATAAAATGCACTTGCCAAAGAAAAAAAAATAAGACAGAAAGAAAAGCTTTTTGATCCTTTGATGTTATCTGTTGGTTTAACTGAGATTTGTGTGAAAACAAGTGGTTGAGTTTTTCTTTCTCCTTTAAGGCTTCGATTTCATAAGTTTTTCTATAGTCTGACTAGTTTGATACAGGTGGATACACACACGCACGAGGGGTCGAGAGTAAAGTAAGATTGATAGAGGAATTTGGGTTTCAGATAATACATATTTTAAAGTTTTCCAAGAGTTATTGTTTTAATCTTTGAGGTCAATGTTGAAGTTCATGTTAACTCGTAGCTCAAGTTTGGCAAATTTATTTAGTTGAATTTTTTATGTTATGGTTTATTTTTATTTTGCCCGAGGACGAGCAAAAGATAAGTGTGGGGGAATTTGATGAGAATGAAATATGTTATATTTTATTCCCTTAATACTCAATCTTTGATATCTCTTTTGTACCTAAGTATATTCATTTATCTTATATTTGTCATTTTAAGTACAATTGAGTCAAGGAAGGGAAATGGGCTCAAAAGGAACAAACAAGGCCACGAAATTAGGAAGCAGCTCACTAATTGGATTGAGCAGCTCACGAAATCAACTCATCAATTGGGCCACGGAAATCAGCAGCTTGAGTCCATGCAATTCAATTCAATTATCACATATTAGCAGCTCACGTGCCTAGTTGCTAAAGGAATGTATCTTGGGCCCACAAAATTGATGAAGCTGCTTGCAATGAGAGAATCGAAGTGGGCGTAAGCAAATATTCCATTAACATCATAATGGGCCCACGAAATCATGCTAATCTCAGCAGCTTGCAAAGGAATTTCATTGAAGCCTCACATGCAAAGCAATTAGCAGCTTGGAGATGTGGGCCACGAAAGCTAAGCAAGAGACAAAAGAAGAAGCGAGCATGCATGCTGGACAGAATGAAATCCCGCCCTAGTGGGGCATTACACAAGGAACTTCCCGCCCCAGCGAGGAGGCGCTGACACGGGAGCAGTTTCCTTTCGCGAGATGGAATCGTGCAGCAGCTAGGGCATAATTAGGGTTGTTGTTTTATTAATATAAATAGGGACACCTTGATATATCTCATAGATCATCTCATAACTTGTATCTATTCAATAAAGTACCTTTCTCTCTATACTATTTCGTTAGGTGATTTCATAGTTATGTGCGGCTAACTCTTGTTCTTGGATTAAGGAGACGGAAGCCTTGGATTAAATACACTGTGAGATCTATTTAATTATAATTGTTCAATTAATATTGTGAGTATTGATTATTCTTCTGTGCTTGAATTACATGATTGATTTGTTTAATTACTAGGGTGCACACTAGTTTATTATTCATTGAAATCTACTACAAAATTAGATATCGAATCTGTAATTAGTTTGGTCACTCTAATTTGCGAAACAACTAAGATTAATCATTGACTGCAGATCACGAGATTATTATATCTTAGGAAGAATATTCAACTAAATTAAATACAACCGCTTGCGCTTGTGTTGTTTAGCTCCATCGATTTTTCTAATTCTTAAAGCTTCTACTAGATTAAACTTTTAGCGCTTGTCTGAAGTTGTTTAGTAGATAGGGTTATTTAGATCGCTTGTTTCTATCTAACTAAAATTAAGAAAAGACATGGAAGTGATTCTAATGATGAATATTTAAGGTATTAATTGTGTATGCTTGAGTCAATGATCAGTGTATGTTTCTAAGGTGGAAGTTGACTTAACCCAAGGTTTGTTCTCCTGATTTAGTTCGTTATATTATTTTACACATTAGTTACCTTAATTAATAATATTCAAAAACCCCCTCTTTTGGAATACAAAGTATAGAAATAGATTAATCGGTCTCTGTGGGATCGACTCTTACTTGCACTACTACATAATTATCTTTCGCAGTAAGGTTTTATTTTTGGTTGTCTGCGACAGCACACCATATAGTCGTGTACTTCCTTCCAAAAATGGCCCCAATTTGTGATTTCTTTTTAATGGCATTATTTGCTTAATTTGCTACAAAAATATCCAATTTAATTTGGACTGAATCTTAGGCTCTCATTTAATTAGGTTAAAATAAATAATAAATGAGATATATTAAAATAAGTCACTTAAATTAATTTACTAGTATACAATTTAAATACTACTTTTCTTCAATTATCATAACCCTTTGGTTATTTACTCCTCATTCCTAATATATATAATATTAGGCTAAATAGTTTTCCTTTCAATCATCTCTAAGTAATAAATAAATATATACTTTTTTACAATATATATTTATTTAATCAAACGCATACTTCACATAAATCACCAATATTCACTTCATTGGTAAATAATTAGTATTTTCATATATTAGGCTTGACATTTAATTAAATGTCTTATTTAAAATCTCTTTATACAGCTTACTACACTCAATAAGTCTTTATCATATGGCTTGTCATAAATATTAATCTGACTTGCCATGATCTTAATCCCTTTATGGGACTTTTTATTCAATTTTTAATACTTGCCTTCTAGGTTAGGCTTATTTTATTTCTCACCACAACACCTAGCTTATCTCTTACCAATTCAATATCTTTGGGTTTTCTTTCTGGTATACATTATGCTTTAACACTTAATATTTCATCTTATAAGTTCTTCTATATAATCTAATAAGCTGAATACCTAATCCAGCAACCTAGATTATTCAACAACTTGCTATTTCAAACACAACAAGCTAATATAACTAATACAGCAAACTGTATACAACTCTGTAACTGCTTTCTAATTCAGCAAGCCGAATACATTAATTCAGCAAACCGTTTTCCCCTTTCAAATCTTTTCCTTTGAAATTTATTTTCTTAATAAATTTCCACATGTATCATTATAAAATCTTCTTACGCCGTTTAGTTTACATAAAATTTAAAGGTATCGTAATACCTTATCTTTAATATTCTTTCAAGTACATATAAATCCATTTCTAGGATTTTGGATGTTCGCAACCCATATTTTCTCATTTCTCTTTCGAATAGTAAACCATATAGGTTCTTCTTAAAATTTTTAATAAATCCTCTATTTTCACTCTAGATTTTAGACTTTAACCTTTAATTGAAGCATTCATGATCTTCTAAATTTTTGGGTTGTTACAATCGTGCTGCATATAGTTAGTTATTTTCATGGTAGTTCTTTGTTTTTATGTTTTAGGATTGTGTTGCATTTAGTTTGCATGATACATAGTAGTTATTTGCATATTCATATCTGTTGCATTAGAATGTTTGCACGTAGTATAGTTGCATTTGCATGAATTTGTGTGATGAGTTGGTTTGGTCTTGGCTTGGCCAATGATGAGATTGATAGTTCACGAGTAAATTGAACAGAATTGATAATTGGTGCTTAACTTTAAATTGAGTCATGATGGTAACGTACGTTTGTCAGAAACTTGTGTAACTGGTTAGCACATAGATTTGCTTGTTTTGACTTCTTTGGATCAAAGGAGTACATAACTATCTTCTGGGGGGGAGAGAGAATTGAAGTTCAAATGTTAATGACATCTTTAAATGTTAACAAGAAGGCTAGAAGGAACTAAATAAACAAGTTTGGGGGAATCTGTGGAGTATAGTTATATATAAAAATAGAAAAAAAAAAAGAAAAAATCAAGAAAAAGAGAAAAATAATAATTAGTTATGCATTATTATATTGACTTGTTTAGTTTTGTGGCCTTTACTACTCGAACGAGTAAGCCATAGGGGATGTGTCTACACTCAGCGCCCTAAAACCATCTGGTTTGGGAGTCATTGGTCGAAAGTTTGCTAAATGGGTAGTTTTGACATGCCTAAGAGAATTAGACATTGCACAGTCAAGTTTTAGCACGGGATGGAGCGTAACACGCACTCATGAAGAAATGAAGTAGGAATAAAACTTCATAGGGACCCTCAATGCTTGGTAAATATGTGATTTTGGCTGGAATTTTTGTGTTTACGAAAATAGTTGCTTTGAATGATGAGTTTTGCCTTGTAAAAAGTAAATTATGAAATCCAGTTTGATTTGTAGTTGGTTGGAGCTAGTAAATGATCAGAGTGCAGATCATAGAGAACATATCGTAGAGTGTCTCTCTACTTGTAGAGCAAGAATTCGTTGAGTGCAGAACATTGAGTAATTCAAGCCCAGACTCTACGTTCTACATAAAACTCTACAATCAGCTAATCTTGTACAGCTTGTCAGGTTTGTCATAAGACTAACAATAAAGAGCCTTGCAGAGTGAAGATCTTGAAATGTTTCTCAATCATTCCTAGTTCAAATTGAAGATCAGATAATGTTGTGTCTAACAACTATCTTGGAGATGTGACACCACTCAAAAGTGGTAGATGAAGCTGCAGTCTGATGTGACAAATCAGATCCAAAAATAAGCTGACATATTCACCTTGAAAGTCAACATCAGAGAACATCTAGGAACGGAGCATTAAATTCATAACGACAACTATTCAATGGGAAGATTTTATGAAGCTTATAAAAGAGTACAAGTCTCCGATTTAGCCTAGGAGGCTATGTGTGCGCACTGGGATTCTGATGACTTCAAGAAGAAGTCTGAGCAGGCGAAGAAGAACCGTGGTCAGCTTCGCATAGTACACACCACAGGTTCTCAGTCGTTCGAGGAGGCGAAGATGGTAAGTACGCTGTATTTTGTTGTTTAGTTATCAAGTTCTTACACAAATACTTAATACCTGTTTTATGAATGTTTTTATTAGGCCCTGAGTAGGTCCTTGGGCCGAGATCCCACCATTCTAGAGTTTTGGGATAGAGCCCACACGCCTAGGGACGAGCGTGTTTTGTCTCAGGCAGCTGTGGCTATACGGGTAAAACTCATCTTACTATTTAGCTTTTAGTAATATTCAATCGTAAATAAAATGATATAATTAACAAACTTTTAAAAAATAAATTACAGGACCAATTTCAGAGGCTTCGGGACGATCGTATAGCTGAGCTGGATGCTATTAGGAGGGGTTCTGAGCCGTCAAACTCTGCCACTCCCCTTCACGATATTGTATTAGATCGGGATGAGGAGCTGAGACTATGGGTCGCGTCTCAGGATCCCCCTACTAGCAGTAGGGGTGCTCAAAGTTTTCAATTTTTTCGGTTTTTTACCGAACCGGGCTGTACCGATTTTTTTCGGTACCGATTTTTTCGGTACCGGTTTTTTCGATTTTTTTATACTTTTTGGTACCGGTACCGGTTCTTAAATTTTTGAATTCGGTAAAACCGAAAAACTGAAGAAAAAAAAAACCAAAATTTAAAATTGATACAAATCATTCAATTTTAATTGATACAATTAATCCCAACTATTAAAAATGTATGCTATCTAAAATTTCTAGCATGCATGAAATTGTAACAGTATAGATTTTTAAATAAATAAAATAAATAATACTAACACCAATAATAATAATAATAATAATAATAATAATAATAATAATAATAATAATAATAATAATAATAATAATAATAATAATAAAAAGAAATGGTAGATTACAAAAAGAAATGTAGATTATAAAATGAAATGGTAGATTATAAAATGAAATTCTATTAATATATATATATAAAATCTTAGTTTTTAAAAATTTTATTAATATAAAAAAAAATTAATTATTTATTTTTTGCGGTATAACCGAAAACCGAACCGAAAAAATCAAAACCGACTTTGTACCGAACCGGTACCGAAATTGGTTTTTCGGTACCGGTACCGGTTCTTGGTTTTACGGTATTTTTGGTTCGGTACCGGTTCGGTTTTTTCGGTACCGGTTCGATTTTTTACCGATGAGCACCCCTAACTAGCAGTACCGGCAGATATCGAGTGTTGGGTCTGCCGAGGATACCGCATATACACTCGCTGGAGCAAATAATATTTTTTATGTTTCACAAAATTATTAGAATTTATCACATTACACAAATTATTATTAGTAATGGAATTTGTCTCTTCTTGTAGGCTCCAGCCAGCGCCAGCGTCCGAGAGCACATGTCGGACCATCTGATACGGGCACTGGCTTGGATGACGAGATCTTCCAGAGGCTGATAGGGGTCGTGTCGGATAGGTTCCATAACGAATCTGGTCTTTCGCCGTCAGAAGTTGCCTTCCAGTTCTCGTCTTCACCAGGTTGCTCAAGAGGTTATAGCAGGGGCCTCCGCAGAGAGTACGAGATTACCACGAGAGCAGTTCGACGCTTTTAGTAGCGAGATGCTTCGGATGGTGATTACTCTCTTGGAGGAGGCTTGTCGTCCTCCCCCGCCTACTCAGGTATTCTTATTGTTTATGTTATTTTCATTTAAAGCTAGCTTGTTAATTCTCACATATATACGGACTAATGATTTTTATTTATAATTTTTTCAACAGAGTGGCGATGGCGAGCGGGCTGGCGGCGATGACGAGCGGTTTAACGACGACGACGAGGAGGACGACAGAGATTTTCATACACCAGACAGGCATCGTCCACCTCCGCCCGATGATGATACTACTAGATTATAGTTCATTTTTATATGTTATTCATTATAGTTCATTTGCACGTATAGTTTATATAGTTGTGTTTGTATAATGAGATTACGTTGTATTCATTCATTTGTAGAACATTTGTATATATTTAGTTGGGCCTCTGATGATACATTAGCTTATATTTGTTATTGTTAGTTTGTGATATTGATGATGATCAATTAGTCGATTACGTTGTTGCGAATTGGTACAGGTTTTTAGAATTACGTTTGTTGTTGTGAATTGGTACAGGTTTTTTGAATTACATTTGTTGTTGAATGTGAAATATATTGTTGTCTGGCTGTATTGGGATTAAACAGGTTACAGGAACAGATATGGGTTTAAATAACTGGATATTGTATTTTCAAAAAAATTATTTTAAAAAAAATTTGCTTAACTTCGACGGAATAGGCTATTTTCGACGGATATTCCGTCTGAATTATACAACCAGATTAATTTCGTATCTATTTAATAATTTTAATTTTTCGTCAGAAGTAAGCTATTTCAGAGGAAATATCCGTCGAAATTAAAAAGTAATTACAGTTTTAATAAATTATTTTTCCGTCGTGAATGGTCTATGCCCGAGAGAATTTTTCCGTCGAAAATAATAGATATTATCCTCGACGGTATATGTCCGTCGTAACTCATCCGTCGAAGATAGTGTAGGTCCGACGGAATGTGGTCAGAAATAAACCCGTCGAAGATATGTAATGTTCGACAGAATTTACGACAGACTTATTTTCGACGCGTGTATATACGACAGCATGTCCGACGGAATTTTCTGTCGGAAATAGGTTAGGTTCGACGGAATAGGCCTATCTCCGAGGGAAAATTTCGTCGAAATATAGCTTTTTCTTGTAATGATTAAGGATGTAGGGGTCACTTAGACCAGATCACTAAGATTTATTACATTTTTGAATCACTAAGATTCCTTCGAGTCCCTTAGTCTCTGCAGATGTCACTAAGACAGGGTCACTAAGATAAGTTCACTTAGAACTCTTCAAGTCACTTAGACTTGGAACAATGGTCATTAAGACCAGATGACTCATAGTTGACAACTGTGATTTGAGGTGCTGCTTAAATTACGTTAAGCTTGACTTCTTAAGACTTTACAGCAAATTTCATCTATACCAAACATGTTCTCAGCATCAAATGAACGTGTTTTAGTTGTGACTACTGTGTACCAGGGGCTTCGAGTATTTACGACATTAGGAGCGTAATACACTTGAGTCGCTTGACTTGCTAACACGAACACGTCATCAGACTTTAACATCGACTTGATATCTACAGTTGTGATTCTATTACGATCAACTTTAACCCCCTTTTCAGTATCAAACCAGCTACACTTAAATGTAACTACCTTTTTACCCTCGTGATAATTGAGCACAACCACATCCTGTAAACGTCCATAGTAATTGAACTAAGAATCTTGGTAGCAACTTCCCAACACCACAACCCCAGAATTGACTGATGTGAGTTCATTCAAGTCATCGACCCTAAATCTGTACCCATTCACGATGCATCCGGGAAAAGAACTAACAACTTTGTACGGTCCTCAGATGACATCTATAAAACGCTCAGAATTGTTCTCTTTTTCAACCCGTTGCTTAAACCACTGTTGGAAATTAACATTAGTGAATGTTTCCAACCCTGCTGCATTAAAAGCTGGGTTTGAAGCATACGCTTCCTCTTTGAATGAACTGCGTAAATAGTAAAATGTCTTTAACATATAGATGACTACACTTATAAATTGCACTAAATACAGCAAATAATTATTCATACCTGATGTATCTAGATATTTCGGGCATATTTAGAAGTACGTATGTATATACAATCTTCAACTCTTTGTCGCTTAAGAAAGTCTGCGTCTCATGGCCAAAAGGCTTAGCCGGATATGTGAATACAGCTAACTCATCATCAGTATGAGACAATGGACCAACGACCTCATTTCTACTTAAACGATTATGCTTCGTTGAGACAACATCGTCAAAATACAATGAACAGAAGTTGACAAGCTCTTCCTCCGTATAGCGTTCAGCAATAGAACCCTCTACACGAGCTTTGTTCTTCACCTTTTGTTTTAATTGGAGCATATACCTAAGATAAATATTCCGACAAATATGTATGAGTATTATTAATATGATGAGCAACATAAAGCAATTTGTAATTTATATTACCTCTCAAAAGGATACATCCACCGATATTGCACCGGTCCTCCAAGTTTGAGTTCATACGGTAAATGAATAGGCAGATGTTCCATCGAGTCAAATAATCCTAGAGGAAAGATCATTTCGAGCTTGCAAATGGTACTAACAATATTTTTCTCCATCTGCTCCACATCAGTGTACTTAATTACAGTTGAGCAAAGATCTCGAAATAAATTTGAAAGTTCGGTCAATGCATCCAAAACTTTTCTGGGTAACATCTCACGAAGTGCAATTGGGATCAACTTCTGCATGAATACATGACAATCGTGACTCTTGAATCCAAAAAAATTCAATTGCTCGACCTTACAACAACGTGTTATGTTCGACGTGTATCCATCTGGAAGCTTCAACCCACTTACACACGTCTTCAACTTGTTCCTTAGTAAGACAATATGGAGCTTTAGGTTTTGTATTGTTAGGGCGAAGCCACAATTCTTGCCTAATGTTCAATGCGTCCAAATCTTTTCGAGCGTTGTCATTGTCTTTGGTTTTACCACTCGCATCTAGCACTGTGTAAAACAAGTTCTCGAAAACATTCTTTTCGATATGCATGACATCTATACAATGACGAACTAAAAGTGTGCCCCAATACGGCAACTCAAACCATATGGGCGAGTGTGTCCAATTATGAGTCTTCTCGTACCCGGCTTCTCTCAATTTACTGTGCTCCTTCCCCGGCAAAGGAAAATCAAGCTGGTTCAACCAGCCCAAGACCTCACTGCCAGACAGTCGACCAACAACCCCCTTCTTCTCTGTCTTTCTATTGAACTGTGCAGACATCTTTCTATAATTGTGATCACGAGGCAAGAATCTACGAGCAGTTCCAAAGAAAGTACATTTCCGCCCATGCTGCAACTGATTGCCTTGCACATCCCTCATACACACTGGACATGACCGCTTCCCGTGGGTTGACCAACCACTAACCATCCCAAGAGCCGGAAAGTCAGTGATAGTTCATAACAGGGCTGCCTTCATCACAAAATTCTCGCTTTTCGATTTATCATAAGTTTGGACCCCTGTCTCCCACAACATCTTTAGTTCATCTACTAATGGTCGAAGGTACACGCTAATGTCTTTTATATAACTTTTATCCCCCGGTATGAGTAACGTCAAGAACAAGTACGGATCCCTCATGCACATCGACGGTGGAAAATTATAAGCGACCATAATCACTGGCCAAACTGAGTACGGCTGACTAAAATTATTGAAAGGGCAAAAGCCAACAGTAACCATGCCAACCCTAACATTCATGACTTCTTCCATAAACTCAGGATAATTTGCATCAAATCTCTTCCATTCATCTCCATCCGCTGGGTGAGTCAGCTGACCAGGCACGACATCCCTTGTTCGATGCCAACTCATATGTTGAGCCGTGTGAGACGACATGAACAGCCGCTGAAGCCGGGCGCAAGAGGAAAGTACCAGTAAGATCTTCCTGGGAACATGTTTCTCCTTTCCCCCACGTTTTGCCACCTTATAGCGAGGAAAGCTGCATATATCACACTGTCCCTTATCTCTGTCCTCCCCATAGTATAACATGCAATCCTGCTCACAAGCATCGATTTTCTGATCCCCCATATTTAACCCTTTAACCATCTTCTTCACTTCGTAATAATTTGCAGGAAGAGTATGATCCTTGGGTAAGAACTTTCCAACAATGGCAAGCAAATCGTTGAAACCTCTCTCACTACAGTCGTGCTCATTCTTGTAGTGTAAGAGCATCGTCACTGCAGAAAACTTGGTGTCCGTATCATTTCCTGGATACAACGAGACCCCAAATTCAGATAGCAACTTGTAAAAGGCAGCAGCTGTATCATTTGGCACTTGCTTAGCACTGCTTGAAGAAGGCTCATTTTCAGCCCAATCAATATTAGTAGGGCCATAAGCATCGACCAACATCTCCACCGGATCATAGTTTTCGGCGTATGAATCCCATAGAATATCTATCCGCTCAGCTGATTCCCCGTGATGAGTCCATACGAAGTACCCATCCACAAATCCACGGGAAAATAAGTCGAATTTAATCTCGTCAACTTTCTTCCAGATCAGGTTTTTACACTTGACACACGGGCAGCGCATCTTTCCGTTCGAATCATCAACATGATCTATTGCTTTGTTCAAGAAATCTGACACCCCATCACGATAAGCTGATACTAATCCCCTCCCATCACTGCGTATCCTACGGTACATCCAACTCCGGTCGGCTGACATTTTTAACTACACAGACTACGGATTCGGTACAGGGATGTTCATGTATGACGTCCATTCATGAATGAATGTCAAGTGAGTTTCATTACAGGGATGTTCATGCATGTGGTCCATACATGAATTAGAGTATTTTCCGTATTACGACAGCTCTATAGGGAAGGGGTAATTCTGGCTTCTATCCTGTTCCTGGATGTGTCTCTTCACTGCCAACACGTTATGCACGTTTCTACTATTTTAAGAAAATTTCGACAGCACCTCCCCATGGTCTCTAAGTACACGAAATAGATTAAGATAACTTAATCTAAGTATGTACTCGAAGAACATGTAGAGATAACAACCGAAAAGTCCTCAAAACAACAAAAATGTGTCGTTTCGTATTGGCACCGGCCTAAGTGAAAGACATAACATCCAGTAACAGTCCCAAACTGGGGACTATTCGACATTCACTCCTACTGAGTGAATGTCAAACGGGTTTCTAAGTTGACACCTCCAAAAGCATGTATGAGATCGAAAAGACTCAAGATTTTATCCTTTATAAACTAAGTATAACATTTGCTTAGTTTGAACGATATGATCTGGTTCCCATAATATTATGGGAACCAATATCATATCATTCAAACCAAGCAAATGCTACTTAGTTTATTTTGCCAATGAAAAACTAAGTAAGTGCTACTTAATTTATTGAATATTGCATCCCAACTAAGCAAATGCTATTTAGTTTATTTTGACAATGAAAAACTAAGTAAGTGCTACTTGGTTTATTGAATATTGCACCCCAACTAAGCAAATGCTATTTAGTTTATTTTTCCAATGAAAAACTAAGTAAGTGCTACTTAGTTTATTATTTATTATTTAGTATTTATTTCATTTATTATTTATTATTTATTATTATTATCTATTTATCTATTTATTATTTAATATTTAATATTTATTTATTATTTAGTATTTAGTATTTAGTAGTACGAAACCAAGTCAATACTACTTATTTATTATTTATTTATTGTTTATTATTTATTATTAATTATTTATTTATCTCATTTATTTATTATTTATTATTTATTTAGCTCATTTATTTATTTATTTATTATTTATTATTTAATATTTATTATTTATTTATCTCATTTATTTATTTATTATTTATTATTTATTATTTATCTTATTTATTATTTATTATTTATTATTTAGTAGTAAGAAACTAAGTAAATACTACTTAATTAGTTTATTATTTATTATTTATTATTTATCTTATTTATTATTTATTTATTAATATTTATCTATTTATTATTTATTATTTAATATTTAATTAGTATTTAGTATTTAGTATTTAGTAATATGAAACTAAGTAAATACTACTTAGTTTATTATTTAGTTATTGTTTATTATTTATTTATTATTTATTATTTATTATTTATTTATCTCATTTATTTATTATTTATTATTTATTATTTATTTATCTCATTTATTTATTTATTATTTATTATTTATCTTATTTATTATTTAGTATTTAGTAGTAAGAAACTAAGTAAATACTACTTAATTAGTTTATTTATTATTTATTATTTATTATTTATTATATATCTTATTTATTATTTAGTATTTAGTATTTAGTAGTAAGAAACTAAGTAAATACTACTTAGTTTATTATTTATTTATTATTTATTATTTATTTATTTATTTATTATTTATTATTTATTAATTATTTAGTTATTATTTTTTATTTATTTATCTTATTTATTATTTATTATTTAGTATTTAGCATTTAGTATTTAGTATTTAGTATTTAGTATTTAGTAGTAAGAAACTAAGTAAATACTACTTAGTTTATTATTTATTAATTATTTATTATTTATTATTTATTTATAATTTATAACTTATTATTTATCTTATTTATAATTTATAATTTATTTATTTTTTATTATTTATTATTTAATAATATACTTGTAGGGCCCATAAATTATGCAATTGCACAATTCTGACAGAAATTTCATCGAGAATTCTGTCGAAAATAACAAATATCACATTTTCTAAAACCACATTCTCAGTATGCCCAATTTCAATTCACAGTATGCCCAATTCACAATTTCAAAATAATGAACATATGTACTTCAAACAAATTCAACACAATATTCAAACAAATTCAACATAATTTTCAAACAAATTCAATTAACATTAAACCCTAATGATACAATATCAAAATTAACCAAACAATATAATAAACCCTAAATTAAACACAAATTTCAGCATACAATTCATCATACAATATAGTAAATTATTGAAAAACCCTAAATAGAACCTGTAGAACAGAAGAGAAGATGGCTGGTGGCAGGAGGTGGTGGCAGCAGGAGGTGGGGAAGGAGGCTGCTGGCGGAGAGGTGGTGGCTACTGGCGGAGGGGTGGTGGCTTCTGGTGGAGGAAGGGAATGAGGCTGCTGGCGGCAAGAGGGGGCAGCTGCTGGCGGCCGGAGGTGGCGGCAGTTGGCGGCAGGAGGTGGTTCCAGCAGGCGGTGGTGGTAGGAGGTGGAGGTGTTCGTGAGGGAGAGAGAGCACGATGGAGAGAAAGAGAGAGTGAGAGAGTGAGAGAGGGAGAGAGAGAGAGAGAGAGAAAATGAAAATGAGAGTGAGGGAGGCGGCTGGAGAAGAAGACGGTGAAATAGGTTTTAAGACATATTTTCGACGGAATTTCCGTCAGAATTAATTCCCTCAGGAAATATGGTATCTACGACGGATTATTCCCTCGAAGGTAACCTTATTCCAGTCGAAGTACACTTTCGCGCTGGCGGGAAAACTGGCGCCACGGGGGATTAATTAGCTTCGACGAATTTTCGTCGTAATTAGCTTATATTCGAGTGACTTACGTTTCGACGGATTTCTTCCGTCGAAAATACCTTACTTTCGACTGAATTATTCCCGTCGAGATTAATTCCTGTCGGAATTAGACTTATTTCTTGTAGTGCAATGGAATTTCCTACTCGTAGAGTAGAAAAATGGACAAGGAGTTATTCGTACTTCGAACCACTTAAAACATCTTGTGTCATTTACATTCTGTCTATTATCTACAATATCTGTTTGTGGATGAAATCCATAGAAACTAAATTTAGAACTGAGATTTAATTTAAATATTTGAAAGGGTTTTCAAACTAATATTCTGTTGTGCTTAATTAATCTATTTAATTAACAATATCGTGATACATTCTTAATAAGTGAAAAGTTTTAAAGGATCTATTCAACACTCTTTATATCTCTTTTTTGCCTCTCGAAAACAATAAGTTCTGATCTCCCCCCAAAAAATGACCACTGACTAGGCATGGTTCGAAGAACGATTTATCCCTAATCTCCTCATGTTCCCGTAAGTGGGGCCTGTGTTTTCTTCTTCTTTCATGAGAGCCTCCCAATCGATGTGATCTGAATTGGCTATGTAGTGTGGACTCTCGGTGCTTGCAACGACCTGAGGAAACATTTCCTTCTCCTTCCAATTCGGCCATTTGTGCATCATATTCTTCCTGTTGAAGGCGTAGAGACTCCAAAGCATCCTTTGACTGCTGAATCTTACGCATCTGAATCAGCTCTCGTTCCTCTCGTCTATGTTGTTCTCGATCCCGCGACTATAGGGATCGAGATTATTTTGGCTTGTAGAAAATAATTTTTGTCGAACTAGAGCTGACTGAGCCTTTGTAGAGACCACAACATAGTTGTAGGATTCGAGCCTGTCTTTGACCGACTTACGAATCTGCACTATGGGGTTAAACGAAGACCTTTCCTGGTCAAAAGTTTCCTTAACTTTTCCTGCAATTTATTCCACTTAAAGTAAGTAGGTGATTATAAAAAAGCAGCACTAAAACAGCCCTTCCTTCTAGCGCCAATGTTAACGCTTAAATCTGTATGCTCGTTGAATCACCAAACAATGAACGTAAAACATGCACAGTGAACAAATAACCACACTGAAAAGCTTGATGGTCAGGCCCACTGAGGGATAGTTCCAATGTGAGAATAAGTACATGCTATAAATGTCAACAATGGAGGTATGTAATTATTTTAGTGCGTAAAATTAATTGTACCTAAAACATGAATTATGATCTTGTATTTATAGCTTGATCACACCTCCCCTGATTGGACTACGAGTCCCATGTAAAGATTTTGCAAATCTTTTGATTGAATGTAACTCACCCTCCTCAATAATAGGGAATCAAATGGAATAAAGGTGTTACAAGTCAACTGAGACTGTAGAATATTAAGAATGTCAAGTCTCCTATTTGTAATACTCTACCACGTGGCATGACCCATCGAATCTCCTAAACCTATTCAATCATATCCGAATAGAATGATTTTAAGGTATTTTAAGTATATGTTTGGTTGTTAGTGGTGGTGAGTATCGTTATATTATTACAAATTATCACATATATTTGATAAGTGCATAATATTCATAATTGTTTATTCCTTTACGTTTAGTTTTATTGCATGTTTCATGTGTATATGAGCTCAATAAAGTTGTTTATTGTTTTTAGGTGAATTAAAGTTACAAGGATGGAAACAAGTTGATTTGGAGTTGAATTGAAGAGGAGTTTGAACAGCAGTTGACTTTCTCAATTTTTGGAGATTCTTACATCGAATTGGATTGATATTACTATCAGATTTAAGATTGATTTTGACTGAGATTTTATTTCTTATTAGATTCTATTTCTTTATGGAAACTAGTTATGTTTTGTAATTCCTATAATTTGGAATTCTAGTTCTCATAGGATTTAGGTCTTTGTCTAGCACTATAAATAGAGGATGATAGTCACGGTTTTAATTCATTCAATCTTCTACCAACTCTTATACCTCATTGAAGTGCAGACTTGGAGCATGTCAGGCTAGTTTTTTTATTCAATTCTAAAGGGAGGTGGAACCTTGTTACAAGAAATTAATTAATTGAGTATTATTATTTATTCCTTCTTGTATGAAATTTCTTCTGATAATCTGTTTTCATTGATTGCATGCTAATTGATCTAATTAATTTGATATGGCCAATTGAGTTAATTTAATCATTATCATATGCTAGATTAAGATTGGTATTACGTGTAATTGATATCTGTCTTCATCACAAGTAGCAAATTAGTGATACTAATTGTGGACAAGCTTTTGTGTATTGCTAAGATTATCAGAAAATAAGTTAAATAAATCGAGCTTATGTGTTTGTTGCTTGGATTAGCCTAATTCTCTATTTTCTTAATGCTTCTATCATATTAAATCTAGAGAGCTTGTTCTAGGTTGTATGCTAGTTGAGTCTGGTGAAGAGCTTGTTTCATATAGTGAATATCTAAGGAGAATTTTGGATAGCAGAGCTTATTGTTATCTAGGTCTAATAGTTTCATTGAATGGTAAATAATAACAACTTGATTAATTGATTGTTGTACTCAGCGAAACTGAACTGCAGAACTGAAGTTTTTACATACTTGGTTAATTTTATCAATTAATTCTATTTTTCTTAGTTTAAAACAAATTCAAAAATCCCCCATCTTTATTTTCTGTTAAAATAGTAGAATAAATCTAAAACAAACTTACTCTCTGTGAAATCGATCCTTGCTTACTACTGTGCTAATTATTTAAATTCGTGAAGTGAAAGTGAGGTTAATTTTGGAGTGTCAACGATAGCTCCTAAATTTTGGCGCTGTTTCCAGGGGAGTGTTATTTGTTTTTGTTTATTCTTTGTTTTTAGTTTATTTTTATTATTTTCTTTTATCTTTTTGTTTTTGTTTTATGACTCAATCCTCTCACTTTATTGACTTAAATTTTGATCAAGAGATATAGAAACCTGCAGATACAAAAGAAGCTCTTGTTCTATTACTTGAAGAGGAAAAGATGGCGGTGCCACACAATAACAGAACTTTGAAAGAACATGCTACTTTTGATCTGAATCAACCATCTTTTTGTATTGAGTATCCCACTTTAGATGTTACTTTTGAACTTAACTCTGGACTAATTCGTCTTTTGCCTTCTTTTCGTGGTCTTACAGGTAGAAAATTCATATAAGCATCTAAAGGAGTTCCACGTGGTGTGTTCCAAGATGAAAGCACAAGGAGTGACAGAGGAACAGATCAAGCTTAGACTTTTTCCATTCTCCTTAGCAGATTTGGCTGAAGACTAGTTATACTATCTGCCTTCAGGATCAATACGATCATAGATTGATATGCAAAGGTTATTCTTGGAGAGGTATTTTCCTGCATCAAGAGTTGCCGATATAAGGAAGGAGATATGTGGAATCAGGAAGTTCAATGGAGAAAATCTCTATGAGTATTGGAAAAGGTTCAAGAAGTTGTGTTCCATTTGTCCACCTCACAGAATTGATGATCATTACTTGATACAGTACTTCTATGAGGGGTTGCTACCAATGGATAGAAGCACGATTGATACAGCAAGTGGAGGAGCATTGGTAGACAAAACTCCAGAAGTTGCAAAGAACTTAATTACAACCATGGCAGCCAACTCACAGCAGTATGGTACTAGGATGACTAATACATCACAAAGGGTAAAGGAGGTGAGCACTTGTAATCTTGAGCAACAGGTTTCTGAATTAACTGCTATAGTTCGACAAATGGCTGCAAGGAATACGCAAGGTTTTCAGCAAGCTCAACCTCAGTACCACACAGAAAACCAAGAAGTACCTGTCAATTTTGGGACATCTATGGAGGATATGTTCAAGGCATTCATGAACCAAACACAATAGTTCATGAATCAGACACAGCAGTTCCAGAAAGAGACAAGAACTTCTGTTCAAGATCTGAGGGACCAAGTTGGTCAGCTTGCAACCACAGTAGGGAGGTTGGAATCTCAAGGATCAAGGAGGTCACTTTCTCAAACTGTTGAAAATGTAAGTGCCATAACATTGAGATGTGGTGCAGAGGATCAGCAGCAAGGAAAGTCAATACAAAACAAGTTTGACAATAGTGAAACAGGAAGCAGTGGTGTACTCAAGCATAAATTTCCACCTCTTTCAGCTTATGAACCGATACTAACTTTTTCCCAAGTTCTAAGAAGGAATTGGAAAGTTGGAAAAAATTTAGAGTTATATACAGAGTCGTATGGAAAATTTCTAGGAAGAAATGGTGAAGAGGGAGCAAGAACTTAAAGATGATGATGAGTTCACTAGCGGAAACCAGTTGGAAGTACTTGAGGCTACTACTGAATTTGAAGAAGAAATCGGGTATTCAAAGTCTGAAAAGGATGATCAAGAGGAAGAGGAGTACAATTTGATAAATTCTGCATATCTTTACAAAGAGGATATAGATGATACATCGGTGCAAACAACAAAAACACACCATGATACGTACCATGGGACCTTAACTATGGAATTGGATGAGGCACATGTTCAGTTCAGCATATATGAAGTTAAAAGGTATCTTAGTAATATTAATTCTATTTTTTCTACTGATTTTGTTGACTCTATAGTGCAGGAATCTCTTGAGCAAATATACAAGGAGGATTTGAGGGCTGGAATAGAGCAAAATCACGATTTGAAAGATGTCCCTAATGAATTGACATCGTTACCAGTCCACTTGAAGTTCACAACTTTGATTACATAGAATGAGAAGGATGATGTCAAGCCAATGACAATAAATAAGGGCAGCTACTTGGGAGGCAACCCAAAATCTCAAATTTGATTTTTCTATCCCTTTACTTAGTAGTTTTTTTATTTACATGTAATTCTTTCTTCTTTGCATGATTTTCTTACATTGGGGACACTGTAAGGTTTGAGCGTGGGGAAAAAGATTTAGGTTTTTATTTTATTTAGTGATATTAATCCGATTTTGATAGGAAATTTGAAATTTGATGCCTTTTAAAAATTTTTGAAAAATTGGGTTTCATAATTCTATTTGCCTGTGTTCCGAAGGTTAAAGTCAAACATTGAAAATCAATGCTAAAATTCAAAATATGTTTGATGCTTAATTGGTTAATGATTGATGAAAACTAAGTCATGATCCATAGTAATTGATTTGAATTAAATTCGTATTTGCATAAAGGACTTGAACATGTGATATATACTTAGTTGGCTAAGTTATATGTGGAGTTGTCTATGTGCATTAATCTCATGCTTTAGAACTATTGAACTTCTTATGCTTTTTGCAGGACTATGTGAAAAAAGAATCAAAAAGTTGAAAATCAAAGAAATTGTTGAAAAAGATAAAAAGAAGCAAAAGAGAAACCATGTGGTGGGATGAGATACAGCGTAAAACGCACTCTCTCATAAACACGTGCGAATAAGTGAGATAGAACATAAAATGCACTCACTTACAAAAAAAAGATTAAAGAAGGTGAAACGGAGCATAAAATGCATTCACCGGAAACAAAGAGGAAAATAAAAGGGTTCTGGTAAAAAAAATAAAGTAGAAAAAGTATGTATTGAGTCTTGAGTGGTGTGCACGATTTTTGCTTCCATGATAACTAAGTTGAGTAAGTGTGTGGATTATAAGAGTGCTTATGTGGATACAATTTAACTTAATGAAATTCGTTGGTGAAGTGCAAGGAGGTTATCTTGAGTTGATTGATGAAGCATTGATTATTTTTTTGTGGGTTTAGTGTTAATAATCATGATTTGATCTTGAAATCTTTTGACATTATGGTTGAGTAGAGTTTCTCTGAAAATCAGACTTGTGGGTTTACACTGAGGACGTGTAAAAGACTAAGTGTGGGGGAATTTGATAAGTGCATAATATTCATAATTGTTTATTCCTTTACGTTTGATTTTATTGCATGTTTCATGTGTATATGAGCTTAATAAAGTTTTTTATTGTTTTCAGGTGAATTAAAGCTAAAAGGATGGAAACAAGTTGATTTGGAGTTGAATTGAAGAGGAGTTTGACCAGCAGTTGACTTTCTCAATTTTTAGAGATTCCTACATGAAATTGGATTGATATTACTATCAGATTTAGGATTGATTTTGACTGAGATTTTATTTCCTTATTAGATTCTATTTTTTTATGGAAATTAGTTATGTTTTGTAATTCCTATTAGGATTTGAATTTCTAGTTCTCATAGGATTTAGATCTTTGTCTAACACTATAAATAGAGGATGATAGTCACGGTTTTAATTCATTCAATCTTCTACCAACTCTCATACCTCATTGAAGTGCAGACTTGGAGCATGTCAGGCTAGTTTCTTTATTCAGTTCTAAAGGGAGGTAGAACCTTGTTACAAGTAATTAATTAATTGAGTATTATTATTTATTCCTTCTTGTATGAAATTTCTTCTGATAATCTGTTTTCATTGATTGCATGCTAATTGATCTAATTAATTTGATATGGCCAATTGAGTTAATTTAATCATTATCATATGCTAGATTAAGATTGATATTACGTGTAATTGATATCTGTCTTCATCACAAGTAGAAAATTAATGATACTAATTGTGGATAAACTTTTGTGTATTGCTAAGATTATCAGAAAACAAGTTAAACAAATCGAACTTATGTGTTTGTTGCTTGGATTAGCCTAATTTTCTATTTCTTAATGCTTCTATCATATTAAATTTAGAGAGCTTGTTCTAGGTTGTATGTTAGTTGAATCTGGTGAAGAGCTTGTTTCATATAGTGAATATCTAAGGAGAATTTCGGATAGCAGAGCTTATTGTTATCTAGGGCTAATAGTTTTATTGAAGGATAAATAATAACAACTTGATTAATTAATTATTGTACTCGGCGAAACTGAACTGCAGAACTTAAGTTTTTACATACTTGGTTAATTTTATCAATTAATTACATTTTTCTTAGTTTAAAACAAATTTAAAAATCCCCCATCTTTATTTTCTGTTAAAATAGTAGAATAAATCTAAAACAAACTTACTCTCTGTGGGATCGATCCTTGCTTACTACTGTGCTAATTATTTAAATTCGTGAAGTGAAAGTAAGGTTAATTTTTGAGTGCCAACGATAGCTCCCAATATTCATTTTATTAGAATGACCTTTATTTCACCTTCTCCACATGGAATAAAAAAAATAAAGGAAAAATAAATTTTTATTTCATTAAAATAATTTATTCTCAAAAATAATTATTAAATACACTATTTTTATTTTATTTTTTCCTCAATTCCATTATCTCGATCACAACTTGGCATAAATATTTAGTACACAATGAAGACTTGATATAGAAAAGCCTAAAAACTTTAACTATAATTAAAATTTTAATTTGAGTGGACTAGCTAGTTTTGATCCTTTGAGGTAAATGCACTTTTCCGTGCTTTAGATCTGTACTGTAATAATTAGAATTAAATATTTGGTTAGTTGTGCACTTAAGTAGGTAAGCTATGTCAGTAATTCACATACGTGATAGTGATTTTTGCCCCATTATATAGGACATTACTTGTCAAAAGTTTTTGTCAAAGATACCTCGTGCATGCAATTTGATGCATTAACGGGCACGGAACTGGCGTGGGTAAGTGGGGTCACACCACTCTTTACTAGTTTTTAATTTTTTTTTAAGTCTATGTACACCTTTTATTTATGGTCCTATTAGGGTTTATATATTACTGTCGCGCTTTCGAATTATATGATTAATATTAATTTTTTAAAATTTAATTTTTAATATTTTAAAATTTAAAATTAATATAAATTTATTTATTTTATATTAATATAATTATAAATATCATAAAATACCTGAAAAATATTAATAGTTATAAAATTTATTATTTTAAGAACTTAAATGAATCATGTAAATTTTAAATTTAAAAACGTCTTAAATTAACTTTTCTTATAATTCGAAACGAATGGAGTATTTAATATTCCATAAGCATTTATCCATGTGAAGATGAGTTTGCCCACTTTATATAAGCTTTATTTTCCCATTTTATTTAGTTATTTACAATATTTTTCGTAGTTTTATATCACTATATATGTTTGGAATTCACTATTTATTTATACATTATCAAAATATTATATTAATTTTTTTAACTCTTAGAGCTAATAAATCCTTTAAAATGGGATTTAAAAATGAATTTTTTTATGCATTACACCACTAAACCTAACTGTTTTTTATGCGATACCAATTATTGTTCTAAAGACTCTATTCGCTTTAGTTACTTCAGAACTCTCAATTGAGAAAGAAATGCAATAGAAAAAGCAAAATAATTTCAATTTCAATAATAATAATAAATATTTTTTTTTAAAAGGACTCGTATTGACTGGCCTACACAAGTAATGGAATATGTGATTAAATTCGATAAAACGTGCAAAACTTTAACAATCGTTATCTCCAAGGTAATGTGTTAAAATAATGCTACTATCACATAAAGATGGTAACATTAAGATCACATACTGCTGATGTAGCAGTATGTGATTTGTTGTTGAGTTAAGTGGGTCATATCAACAACAAATCACATACTGTTGATGTCAACAGTATGTGAGCGATATGTGATTGTTTTATGTGATAGTAGCATGACTCAATGTGTTATAAAAGTCAAATATGTATCTACTTACCGTATCTTTTTCACTGTTCGGCAGTTTCGTAACAAATTTTTTCGTACATTTTCTAAATTCTTTTTATAATATATTGAATTAAAACTCTTAATTTACAATGTATTTTTTAATATTTTCACATGAAAAATATGTATAGCGACGAGAGAAACCGTATAGTATAAGATAACTCTTATTGGGCACAAATCCTGCGTCCCTACCAGTACATTAATGAATAATAAGCCAAATTCTAGCCTCTAAGTTGACTTGTTGAGGTTGTGACCGATCCAATGGTGCCAACATCTTCTTTTGTAAGTATCCCCTTAATTTCTTTACTAAAAATATTTAAATTTTCTTTGTCTAAATCTGAGCTTGACAGATATGAACTAGATTAAGTGAAAAGGTATAAACATTGAGACCCCACAAAATTAAAAATTTCTTCACACGAATAAAGGATTTAATGGAATGATGCTTTTATAGTAGCATTATTTTTTCACTAGTGTTGTGATTGTGATTTCTCAAATTACATTTGCACGTAGCCTGGAAGAAAAGACAAAAGGATCAACTCAATCTAAAGTACATGCATTATTCCATTTTTTTAACCTAGCGACTTCTATGTACCGGGAAGATTTTAATCCACACATAATTAACAATGTTTTCATGGAGTACAATGATTATGAAATCACTGACAAGCAGGCCCTTATGTTTTTTTTTTTTTGCAATTTAGATGATATTCCAAAAAAATAAATCTTAAATAAGAATTTTCATACATAATTCTAAATTAAATGATAACGTAAAAAGTCACATTTTTAAAAAAAAAAAATTAAATAGATTTTAAATGACGTGACGTAAATAAGATAGGTTGAATGACGTTTCTGTCTCTCCAATTCGTATTTAAAGTTCGTTGTTTCGTCAATTAAAAAGTGTCTGTTATGTTTCTTTTTTTGAATTTTACTTCAATTTGTCTAATTTGTTGACTTGGCCCATTTTTTTAGGGGCAAAATTGTCTTCTCATTTGTCTGAAAGGTGTATGAAGTCATTTTGGCGAGGTCTTCATGTTCTACAAATCTGACTGACTTTTTCATTTGTGTTTGAAACGTTTAGAAATTTGTATTCTGCCACTAAGTATGTACCTACGTTCTTCAATATTTTATTACAATACTATTAATGAATGAATTTTACTTCCTCAAAAATAAAAAATAAAAAGTTAAAGGTAAAATTCAATAGCATCTTGGCTACTTCGATTAGACATCATATCATGGGCAGTGTTAAGTCGTGATTATTTGGGTCGGTCGGGTCATACTTATTTTGGGTTTTTCGGATTAAACTCATCTTAATTCTTGGAGTGTTGAGCTATTATTTGACTAATGATTTAAATAAGACTTGGACTGATAATTTATAAGGTGAACAGGTAGCTGTACTCTATAAGATTAGCAGGCGGCTGATTGATTGGTCTAACCGTCTTCATTAATGAGGACTTGACATAATATTGACTTAGTGGAGAACAAAGGTTTGATAAAGCCTGCATGAAATTAGATGACATCAGCAGAAAAGGGGATACATGCAAGTTGGTGAGATGAGTATAAGGGGCAGGGTATTACACGAAAAAGGTACATGATATTTTTACTCTATCAGACACTAGAGCACACAACCTCCATTGTTAATCCTTTTTCCGGCCTGTACTTATTCTCACACCGGAGTGATCCCCGGCGGCCCAAGCCGTCGAGATCCGGTGCTGACGTGTTTATTGTGCAAAGTTAGACGCGCTTTTGGTGATTGAGGCGCGTGGTGAAATCTTGGCGTTAACATTGGCGCTAGAAGGAGAACTTTTTTAGTGATTCTGGTTTTCAATCACATTTATTCAACGTCCTACATCGGAAGTTATGGAGAAAAGTAAGACGGTTGCAGTTGAAGGGCAACTCACTGCTACAAGTTCTTCTCAACAGAGGGTTTCTGCAAAAGATAGGTTAGGTCCTTCAAAGAATGTTCATGAAAGGTTTGGGTCACAAGATGTTCCAGAGAGGTCACACGCAAGAGCTCATGGTGATGCTAAAAGGAAGTTATTTGCTACTACCAGTAAATAACTTGTTAAAGATCGAAAAAGGGTAGAAGGCACACCGCCTAGAACCCAGTACCGAGAAGGACCGGTGGATAAGGCGTCTACTTTAGCAAAGATGGCACAAGAAACTGACATGGCTTTGAAGGCACTTTTGCAGCAAAGGAATGAGATTGTTAAACAGATGGTTCTTGTGGCTGAAATGGAAGGTGGGGCATCCAGTTATACTCAACCCGAAGAGCAGGGTAGATCTTTGGGTAAGCAAACAAGGGGTGATGAAGATTCTAGGCATTCGAAAAATAGGCTTAGGAGTCGTTCTCCTGCCCGAAGTGGAGAAAGGCGTCGTATTCCCGAAGATCAGAGGAGGGCATCTCGCCATGAAGATTCGCGGGGTGACGGTAACGACAGGAGACGAAGCAGATCAAGGGGATGCTCTCCTGAAGCTTCTAAGAAGGTACCTCGTATTGAATATTATTCTCAGTATAGTGAAAAGGATAGTAGCCAAAGCAGATCAAGTGGTCATTCCCCGAGAAGTTCAAAGAGGGCACACCGCCCTGTGGATTCTCTCTTCTGCCGAACTGACCAGAAGAAGAAGAGTTCCCCAAGGAATAAGTGCTCCCCGAAGAGGGAAGTTTTGCTGAAGTCAAACCCGAAGCCAGGAGGAGTTGAACTCTTAGCCGAGGAGCTAAAGGAACTTCGAAAGCAATTGGCCGAAGTTCAGCAAGGGAAAAAGACTTCGAGAAAGAAGGCATCTTCCTTCTCTGCGAAAATCTTTCGAGAAAAGGTCGATCCTAATAAGAAGTTACCTCATATGGAGAGTTACGATGGTTTAGGGGACCCATATGACTACAGCCAGGCGTTTGAAAGGTTGATGGATTATTACGACTATTCAGATGCAGCTAAGTGTCAGACCTTTGGGATGACGTTGAGAAAAGACGCAAGGCAGTGGATGGGGACTTTGGCTCCGGATTCGATCTCATCCTGGGCTGATTTGTGTGACAAGTTCCATGCTCGGTTTGGAAGCAACAAGAGAAGGGGAAAGCCCACAGGGTCATTGGCACAGGTTAGGCAGTATTCGAATGAGACTCTGGGCCAGTATGTGAAAAGGTTCAGAGAAGCGGTGGACAAGTGTCGGATCTCAATGATCTTCAGGTTGTAGGGTTATTTCAGAACGGCTTGGATCTGGTAAAGTCTGAAAAAGCTGGTAAAGAAGCTAATGTTCAATCATCCAAAGAGCTTAGCCAAAGAGTTAGAAAAGGCAAAAGGGTTCATAGTGGTTGAAGAGGCAATGAACTGTTAGAGTTTATGCCCTAGAGGCTAATTCTTTGATGTAATTGCTTAAACATTTTTGATATTATATTTGATTGAATAAATGAATTATTTTATTATGGTTTTATTTACTGCGTTATATAAATGTTAACATAATAAAAGTCCTTAGAATAGTGATACAAATTATATGGCTTCAAGTATGTGACTTGAACATGAGATCATATAGTTACAATTAGTATCATTACTCTTAAATGTCCCTAGTCGAGTGTCATTGTTAATGGGACAACAATGATACATTGAGACTAGTATGTGGATTGACTGATGGCCAAATCTCATTGGTCATAAATATATGAGATATTGAGTCAATGCATAGGTACATGTTAGAGAACAATGTACTGGACAGACCCACCATGAGAATTCTACGTGGAGCATTATGCAAAGTGTCATAAGCAATTCTCATAGTGACAATGATGTAATGATCCTCCGACCTGAAATCACTATATTACTACACGAGAATTTATGTACTTTGATATCATCAAAGGCCACCTTTAATAGGTGGACGATAAAGGTGATTATTGGGTACATCATGAATCGTGTGAGGAATATGAGTGATCTAGATGGAATTTAACCCTCCTATATATTAGGGGTGATATCCATAGGCCTCTTGATTGAGTAGGACTATGAAATGCATGGCCATGCTCAAATAGTGATTTGTTTCATATAGTCTACTCATCGATCAAGAAAACTCAGATTAAATTATGAAGAGGATGACACATTCTATGCCTCGAGTTTAATCTAGGATGTCAAGGTTAAAAGGATTAAATTACATTGAAACATTGGTCACGAAAAGGTTGTATCGAATCACCGATCTTATTATTATTTGGTTAGCAGTGATGCATTACTAGATGCCGCTCACTGTTTATAATTTTATAATATAATTTTAAAATTATTGCCAACATAATAATAACATATAGGGTCACACACTTAGAACGTAATTAAAAGGGAATTAATTTAAATTGTATGAATTTAAATATATCAATATGATTGATAGTATTTAAATTAATAGGATAATTTGTATATATATATATATATATATATATATGTATATTAATTAAGTAAGACTTAATTAAGATATAATATATATATATATATATATATATAAATTTGGATTTTATTTTTCTAATTGGATTAGGTTTTGGTTAATTCCTTTAACTGCTATATATATGATATATCAGCCGTTTAGGGGATCATCGATATCAAAACCCTAGCCGCTCTTAGAGAGAGACTAGAGAGAAAAATTTTGAAAAGTCCAGATCCTTGGTGGCTAGTACCGCAGCTTTCCTTGCTGCAGATCGTGTGACGATTCGCGGGACGTTCGTGTGGATACCGTAGAGGCGCAGTTCCGTTGGATTGCGTTGAGGATTCGAAGCAGTTCCAGAATCTCCATCGTCTCCTTTCAGGCTTGAATAATCGGTAAAACATATCTTAACCTCTGAATTAATATGTTTTCGCATGGATCCTGTTTTAGGGTTTCGGAAAATTTTTAATTTCCGCTGCATTTATGTGCCGAAAACCCTACATGAACAGCTTGAAGCGTGGTTCTTCGGATAAGACGAAAGACAAAGATAAGGAGAAGTCCGATGGCAATCAGAAGAAGAGTGGTGGCAACAATGACCGATCTGATGGAAACCAAAAGAGGTACAACAATACATGGGGACAGAGAGGAGATCATCCACCTTTTCCGGGTCTGAAGGTGAATAAGGTGTATACTCAACTCAACGCAAATCGGGCTGTTATTCTGGAACAGATAAAGAACCAACCCTTCTTTGAGCAACCTCGGGGTAATATTAGACCAGGGACAGGGAATCCTCATAGGTATTGTGATTACCATCAGGCGGCTGGGCATGATACGAATTCTTGCTGGGATTTGAAGGAGTTCATTGAAAGGAAAGTTCAAAGTGGTGCTTTGGTTCAGTACGTGACGGGTCGAGAACAGCCGAGGAATAGGGTGCCTACTCGGGCAGCCCAGTCCGAGCAACCAGTTCAGACTCAGCAGGCCAGATATGTTGTGGATATTGATTATCAGAGGCAACATTAGCAAAGTTGCTGGGAAGAAGCGATGAGGATATCTGGATTCAGTGATGGCAGTGGCGGATAAACCCCCGAAGACTGAAAGGGCATACCCAGGTTCGGTAATTTCTTTCACGGACGATGATTTCCCTTTAGAGCCGATCGAACCACACGAAGGAGCCCTGATGATCACTACACAGGTGGGTTCGGTGGACATGAAGAGGATGATGATAGACAATGGGTCTTCGATGGATATTCTATATGTACATGCTTATCAGAGGATGCACTTGGATGGCAGAAAGATGGAAGTCGGGCAGAAGGCTCCTTTGTATGGCTTTAGTAACGATCCAGTTAAAGTGGCGGGGACTATTGAGCTGCCAGTTATCTTCGGAACGATTCCTCAATAGGTTCAAATTATGTGTAAATTTGATGTTGTACATGTGGATTCTGTGTATAATGCTATTTTGGGGAGACCTACTTTGACAGCTCTTCAGGCCGTCACATCAATTCCCCATTTCAAGATTAAGTTTCCGACGCCACATGGAGTTGGTGAAGTTGCAGGAGATCTGGATTTGGCAAGAAGGTGTTATCGGAATGCTTTAATTACTTTGGGTGTAGGGGTTGGCAGGCAGAAGCAGACCATGGCCATCGAAATTGAGCCGTTTATGGAAAGCAGCACGGAGGCGTTGGTCATGCCAGCAGAAGAGACCGAAGAGATTGAGCTGGTTCCAGGGAAGAAAGAAAAGACAGTGAAGATAGGTTCGAGACTGCCAGAACCTTTCTGGACCAGTCTGATAGAGTTGCTTCGGTGTTATGCTGATATCTTTGCTTGGGTCCCCAGTGATATGCCTAGAGTGAGTCGTAAAGTAGCCGAACATAGATTGCACGTGGATCCAGCGAAGAAGCCAGTTCGGCAGAAGAGGAGGATTTTTGCACCAGACAGACAGAAGATAATTGACGAAGAAATTGCTAAGTTGCTGGCCGCAGATTTTATCTTCGAGATAGATTATCCAGAATGGATGGCCAATGTAGTTCTGGTACAGAAGCATAATGGAAAGTGGCGAGTTTGCATAGATGTGATCTGAATAAAGCATGTCCGAAGGACTTCTATCCTCTACCTCACATCGATCAGCTCATTGATGCAACTTCGGGGTATGCCTTACTTAGCTTCATGGATGCTTTTTTGGGATATCATCAGATTTTCATGTGCAAGGAGGATATCCCAAAAATAGCTTTTATTACTCATCGATCGGTGTACGCCTATAAGAAGATGACGTTCGGTTTGATAAACGTGGGAGCCACTTACCAGAGGATGATGAACCGTGTCTTCGCGAAGTAGTTGGGGAAGAATATGGAGGTCTATGTTGATGACATGATTGTAAAGAGTATGTCTGTTCGGGGTCATTTGGACGATTTAGAGGAATATTTTCAGATGGTTCGTCATTACGACTTGAAGTTGAATCCTACTAAATGCACTTTCGGGCTTGGAGCAGACAAATTTTTGGGTTATTTGGTCAGCAAAATAGGTATAGAGGCGAACCCAAAGAAGATTCAAGCTATCTTAGATATAAAGTCTCCACAGTCCTATAAAGATGTTCAACCTCTGACAGGTCGGGTAGCAGCGTTGCGGAGGTTCATGTCTAAATCGGTAGAAAGATGTTTGTCGTTCTTTGACACGTTGAAAGGACCAAAGAATACTAAGGTGTTTCAGTGGACTTCGAATTGTGAAGATGCTTTCCAAGGGATAAAGAAGTATTTGTCTTCGGCACCTTTGTTGGTGAAGCCCCTTCCTGCTGAACCTTTGTATTTATATCTGGTGGCAAGTTCATTGACGGTAGGAGCAGTTCTGGTGCGAGAAGTTGGGGGTAAGCAACACTCGATTTACTATGTGAACCATGCCCTTAGGGGTGCAGAAACAAGGTACCCAAACCTTGAAAAATTTACTTTTGCTTTGATAGTAGCTAGTCGAAAGCTCAGGTAATATTTTCAAGGTCGGATAATAGTGGTATACACGGATCAACCACTGAAGAAGGTGTTGGGAAAGCCAGAATTTTCGGGGAGACTCGCCGCGTGGACGATGGAGTTATCTCAGTTCTTCATAGAGTATCATCCCCGGACAGCTATTAAAGGTCAGGCCTTAGCTGATTTTGTGGTCGAATGTTCGTTCTCCGAAGCTGATGACAGTCTCAATGAGAAGGACGGATCTGAGAATGTGGTAGCAGTGCTTCAGCAGATGCCGAGCTCTTGGACGTTGTATACTGATGGATCTTCTACTTTGGATGTCAGTGGGGCTGGTATTACTCTGACAAGTCCGGAGGGATTCAAGGTGTAGCAGGCCATCAGATTTGGGTTTAGGGCAACGAATAATAAAGCTGAGTATGAGGCAATGCTAGCAGGGTTGCGTTTGGCGAAAAGCTTGGAGGTTCAGAGGTTGATCATTTACAGTGATTCTCAGCTGGTCATCAAACAAGTTTCGAGGGAATATGAAGCTCGAGGCTCAAGAATGGTTAAGTATCTTGCAGAGTTGAAGGATCAGCTTCGATATTTTGATTCTTATGAGTTCCAAGGGGTTGGTCGAACTGATAATTCAAATGCCGATGCCTTGTCAAAATTGGCTACTACTGAATCAAGTACCTTTGATGGGTCAGTTTACTTGGAAATCTTAAGGCAACCCAGTGTCCAGCACGAGGAGGTGATGTGCGTTGAGTGATCTAATTGCTGGATGACGCCGTATCTAAACTATTTAGCAGATGGCGTACTACCTTTGGACCAGATGCTAGCCAAGAAAGTGAAGTATAAAAGTGCAAACTTCGTGCTTAGTGATGGGGATCTTTATCGAAGGGCTTATTCCTCTCCGTTGTTGAAATGCCTGGTTCCATCTGAAGCTGAATATGCCCTTCGAGAGGTTCATGAAGGTATTTATGGCGATCACATGGCTGCAAAGTCATTGGCGTACAAGGTACTTCAGCAGGGATATTATTGGCCAACAATTTTCAAAGTGGCTACTGATTATGTGAAGAAGTGCCAGAAGTGCCGGCTGAATAGTCTGATCCTACATCAGCCACCAGAAGAGCTATACTCGGTTTTATCTCCTATACCTTTTGCTGTATGGGGGGTAGACATACTGGGTCCACTACTGAAGGCAAAAGGACAAAGTTGGCTTCGTTATTGTGGCAATTGATTACATGACTAAGTGGGTGGAGGCGAAACCACTTCGGTTAATCACGGAACAAGAATGCTTGAAATTTTCAAAGGAGAATGTGGTGTTCCGCTTTGGCATCCCCATGGAAATAGTTTCAGATAATGGACGACAATTTGTGGGATCAAAATTTGAGGCATTCTTAAAGGAGTTAGGAATTCAGCATCAGAAGACTTCGGTTGCTCATCCTCAATCTAATGGGCAAGTTGAGGTAACCAATAGAATACTCCTGAATGGGATTAAGAGAAGGTTGGATGATGCAAAAGAAAGATGGCCTGAGGAGCTACGTAGCGTATTATGGGCTTATTGAACTACGACATGGACTACTACAAGGGACTCGCCTTTTAGATTGGCCTATGGTTCGGACGCCCTGGTTCCTATGGAGATTGGGTCTACAAGTCTTCGGTTCAGTCAGTTCAAAAAGGTGTATAATGATGAGGGACTTAAAGTTAATTTAGATCTGCTTGAAGAAGTCAGGGAGGCAACCTTGATAAAGTTGGCAGCATATCAACGTCGTGTTGCTAAGCACTACAATAAAGGGGTAAAGCTCCGAAGGTTTGAAGTTGGAGATTTCGTTAATCTTCGAGAGGTAGAATCTTCTACACCTCAAAATATGGGAAAGGTAATGCCAAATTAGGAAGGCCCGTATGAGGTTGTCGATGTACCAAAACCAAGGACTTATCGATTGCGAGCGTTAGATGGGTCTGAGATAAAGAATACTTGGCATGCTGGAAGGCTCCGTAAATATTTTCAGTAGGATCAGTGTCAAAGTACAGGAGTCTATAATTATTATAGCAGTTATCAATAAAGATAGCCTTTTTTCTTCAACAACTGATTCATCTACCAGATAGTTATAAGGTTGGATTCCTTCGTCTCCTCATAGCGAAGCGAAATATTTTGGGTTGAACCTGTTCTGCTCTCGGAGAGAACGAGGTTGCCCGTCAGTTATAAGGTTGGATTCCTTCGTCTCCTCGTAGCGAAGCGAAATATTTTGGGTTGAACCTGTTCAGCTCTCGGAGAGAACCAGGTTGCCGTCAGTTATAAGGTTGGATTCCTTCGTCTCCTCGTAGCGAAGCAAAATATTTGGGTTGAACCTGTTCGGCTCTTGGAGAGAACCAGGTTGCCCATCAGTTATAAGGTTGGATTCATTCGTCTCCTCGTAGCGAAGCAAAATATTTTGGGTTGAACCTGTTCGGCTCTCGGAGAGAACGAGGTTACCCGTCAGTTATAAGGTTGGATTCCTTCGTCTCCTCGTAGCGAAGCGAAATATTTTGGGTTGAACCTGTTAGGCTCTCGGAGAGGACGAGGTTGCCCGTCATTTATAAGGTTGGATTCCTTCGCCTCCTCGTAGCGAAGCAAAATATTTTGGGTTGAACCTGTTCGGCTCTCGGAGAGAACGAGGTTGCCCGTCAGTTATAAGGTTGGATTCCTTCGTCTCCTCGTAGCGAAGCAAAATATTTTGGGTTGAACCTATTTGGCTCTCGGAGAGAACGAGATTGCCCGTCAGTTATAAGGTTGGATTCCTTCGTCTCCTCGTAGCGAAGCGAAATATCTTTGGATTGAACCCGTTCGGCTCTCGGAGAGAACGAGGTCTCTAGTTATAAGCTTGGATGTTCTTCGGAACAATTATTCTTATTGAAGATTTGGTGATCTGTTCATCCTAAAGATGGTGTACAAAAATTCTTCGGTAATGAGTAAGTTCTATCTTACATTATTACTTGATTTATTTAAAGTGTTAAGCTCAGATTATATATTGTTTAAATAACAGTATAACTTAAATTGAAAAGGAGTAATAAGGAATAATATATATTTCATTAAACATAATAAAGAAATTACATTATCATTGAAATTTGTACAAGTTTATAAGGTAAAGATAGGTTGTCTTTGACATTACTCTTCGTCTTCGTCATCAGAAGAATCAAGGAGTAATGGGTTCAGAGAGGCAGCAGCTAGTTTTGCTTTACCTTTGCTTCGAGGCTGTTCATAGCCTTCAGCATACATTTGAACTATTTCGTTGTTCAGCGCGGCGGATTTACGGTATTCAGTTTAGATTTCTTTTTGGAGGTCTTCGATAAGTGGGGGGCCAAGTTCTTTAAGTTCATGAAGCTCCTTTTCAACTTTACACCGAAATACGAGGTGTCGTTCTTCGGAAAGTTTGGCTTATGCAATCTCTTTGGTTAAGACCCGATTGTTTTTCTGTCAGCTGTTCATTGGCCATTTGCAGTTCTTGATTTTGTTGGGCAGTTGTTTATTGAAGGGCTTTGGTCGCAGTCAGTCGTTCTTTCAACTTTAAGAGTTCGCTTTGAAGGCTTTTGGTGTTGAAAAGGGTATTCTCGTGTTCGCTTCTCTCCTTCGCCAAAGCCGACTTCAAAATGACATTTTCTCTTCGGGCTGCCTCTTCCCCAGCTTCGGCTTCTTTGTACCTTTGGTGGAGACGCCCGAAGATTTCGTTTGCCTACAGTTATTCAGAGTTAAGAAAAAGCCTCAAGAAGATATTTATAAACTGAAATAGTTAAGTAAAAATAATTTACTCACTTTAGCTTGGTTAGCCAAGCCCTCTTCGATCAAATCGAAAATGGAATTGTTGCCGAAACGGTGGTTGTCTGTGTCGAGGACGAAGGAGTTGTAAAGGTATAGAGGGAACTCTTCGTTCTGGTCAAGCCATAAGCTAGGCGATCGAGAATCTCCAGACATTGATCCAAAGAGAGGAGGGTTTGGTCGTTGGGGAGAGGGTATTAGCTGGTAGGGTGGAGTTTGTTCTTCGATTATTGGAGGGTCAGCTGTTGTAAATGGTTGGTCATCTGTAGGGTGTTTTTTCTTTCGAATAAGAGGAGAATTGGGTTCGACCTCGAATTCATTAGTTTCGATTGGCGAAGGTGGAGATTGATTAACTTTAGGAGGAGGTACTCTTAATTCTTCGGTTGTGAGAGGTATAATTTTGGTCTTGGCTTTTCGCTTTTTGGTGTGGAGGATTTTGGCACGATCAGTGATAGGCATGTCAAGGAGACTCTCAGTTAATATAGGGACTGACACATGTTTGGGTTTTCTAGCTGCTCTCTTCTTTCAGCGAGGCTGGTTGGTCCCTTCGGCAGGGTTTGATTCGGCAATTGGGGGCTCTGTATGTTGGGCTTCGGAAGTTTGTGCTTCGATTTCTTGATCTTCGGGAGGATCTCGAGTTGGTTTGGCCGAAAGAAATTCCTCTAATTCTTTTATATCGGAGGAGGTGGGTCTGATGGGAGACACTACAAAAATCGAAGAAAGATATTTCAGAATAATTATTATAGGAAATTTTAGGAATTATACAAGTATTGACTTCGGACTTACATTTGTGGTCGTATAACCACGCTTGCTTACTCAGAAGGGCGAAGCTCCATTCTTCCATTGGAAGCTTCTCCATAAACTTTGCTATTTCTCTTACCCGTTCCTCTGGAATATCACCGAGGTCTGCAGTAGTATGTGCGGCAGTGGTCCAGTCAGGAATAGAAGAAATTTCAGGTCCTTTAACGAAGAACCATTTCTCATACCACTTCTTGTTGCTCAAAGGAGTGTCCATCAAGGGGCGTTTCTCGAACTTGGAGTTAGGTTTTGGGGCCTGTTTGCCTAATACCTTGAAACCTCGTTCGCGAGACTTACCCGAAGTGAAGAGAGTAAAGAAGAAGTCAATAGAAGGGGGAACCCCTATTTCGCTACAGAAAGCAATGAAGGCAAGGATGTGGATATAGGAGTTGGGGCCCAATTAGGCAAACCCGACACCCATGAACCCTAGAAGGGTAATGAGGAAGGTATGAAGGGGAAAACGGACTCTTTTTTCCAGAAAGGTGAGGGGCATGGCGGTCCAGCCCTCAGGGCGTTGATACATTCTTTCAGTAGGGGCAGACACTCTCAGATGATGAGTGTCTGGGATATTATAATGCTCACGAATGATATTAATATCATCCTCTGAAAGATTAGAGGGGTTGTCGGCAATAGGGTGTTGTTCCTCATCCTTGAAGTCGAAAGGAGGGATCTCAGGAATGGGGTGTAGAAGATTTTTGCCAGACGAGGGTTTAAATTTAGGATTTGTTTCTGATATGGTTTGAGTAGGATTCGGAGCAGTCGGATTGGAGGACGGAGGAATCTCAGAAGTTGGAGTAGTGTTTTCTGTGTTTTGGGAAGCCATTGCTAACAGAGAGAAGTTGAGAGAGAAAGCCGGAGGAAGAAGAAAGCTAGAATTCTTTGAATCTCTTATGAACAGGTAAAGCTGCCTAAATTGGGGGGTTTGAGGCTTTATAGAGTTATCCCTTCGATGGTTCACGAAACCCAAGGGCTGCACATTTAATTGAATGTAATGATAGAGATGCGGATTTGGCGTCCGGATTTGAATTCGAAAGGTTGAAATCCGGTTTTTGGTTTTTTGCTGAGTGAGCCTGTTTGCTATATACTCTTTCATCAAACACTCGATTTGATAAAAGACTGGGGGCAATGTTGGGCCGTGATTATTTGGGTCGATCGAGTCATACTTATTTCGGGCTTTCCGGATTAAACTCATCTTAATCCTTGGAGTGTTGGGCTATTATTTGACTAATGATTTAAATAAGGCTTGGGCTGATAATTTATAATGTGGACAGGTAGCTGCTTGCGGGTCCAATATCTTGGCTAATATGGATTAGCTGTACTCTATAAGATTAGCAGGCGGCTGATTGATTGGTCCAACCCGTCTTCATTAATGAGGACTTGACATAATATTGGCTTAGTGGGGAACAAGAGTTTGATAAAGCCTGCATGAAATTAGATGACATCAGCAAAAAAGGGGATGCATGCAAGTTGGTGAGATGAGTATAAGGGGCAGGGTATTACACGAAAAAGGTACATGACATTTTTACTCTACCAGACACTAGAGCACACAACCTCCATTGTTAATCCTTTTTCTGGTCTGTACTTATTCTCACACCGGAGCGATCCCCTGTGGCCCAAGCCGTCGAGGTCCGGTGCTGACGTGTTTACTGTGCAAGGTTAGACGCACTTTTAGTGATTGAGATGCGTGACGAAATCTTGACGTTAGCAGACAGCATAAACTATGGGATCCAAAAGTCTCATAATTTCAGGTAGATTAGGAATCAAAATCACTTTAATGGCAGTACATATATGGTCAAGAAAGTTTTACTTTAATACAACATTGAGCCGTCTGTTTACTTGTAAATTATTCTTCATTCTCATGCATCAATGAAAAAAAGAGTTGTTTTTGCACTGCTAAAAAGAAATTTTCAGAAATAAAAAACATCGATTTCTCTGATGAATAAATAATTTCATATCAATTTTAAATTTTAAAATTTTGTGAATTGATTTTAAAAAATCAAAATGTATCTTTAATTTTGTAAAAGATGTAGTACATTTATATATGTTCAATTATTTTACTTTCGTTGGTAGTTTCGCATCAGTTCAATTAAAATATCATAACTCATAACTACCAAAATTCATATCTTAAGCCTGGTCACTAAGAATTATGGAGTTGTTTGACTTCTCAAATTCAGATTTGACTTTTCAAATTCAGAATCCTTCACAAATATTAGAGAAAGTTTATACTGAAATTGTGTATAAAAATGTACAACGAGGTGATGAATACAAATTTTAGAAAGAAAGAAGTCTACAAATTTGTGAGAGACATGAGACCAGAGCGTATACAGATTTTTAGAGAGAGAAAGTGTAGTCGAATTTTAGAGAGAGAATGTAATCAGATTTTAGAGATACAGTGTGCGAGTAATTTTAATACTCCTATGTGACTAATTTTCAGAACCACTAATGTTCTCAAAACTTCTCATTCTTATCTTTTATCGGCACTATTTGAATTAATATATGAGATTATCAAAACTATTGTCGCAACTGGTGTGCATGTGTGAGTGTGACTAAGGACTGATGTTCTACTGCAAAAACCTAAGGCGGACCAAAGCAAGAAAAAACTTGGTTGGAAAAATTAAATAAAGTAAGAAAATAAATACCCTATTTAGTACTCCTTCCGTTTTTTAATATAAGTCGCTTGAGAATTTTAAGTAAATATTAATTGCTTAATTTCTAATATTACCCCAAGTATTAATATAGTTTTGGTTCTCTTACTATTATCTGTCTAATAAATAACACTCTCTTTTTTTAATATAAGGGTAATATAGACAATTGATAACTTATATTAAGAGATGGAGGGAGTATCTTACTTACATAATCCCTTGGTCCCACACAAAATTGGGTTGGTTTGATTTTTTTTAGTTAAATAGACTATTTTTGTAATTAAAATTTATATTATTTTTTTATAAATATATGTGGAGATAATCATAAGAAATTATGTCAAATTTACTCCTGCCTTCAATTTTAATAGTTTTACAAATATAAATAAATATTCTTAATTCTTAACTCAAAAATTGTACAATTTTAATCAAAAAAGTCAAACTAAGCGAGCTAATGAGGAACGAAGGTGTACATTATACTGACTATAGTATTAAAACTGCCCTTTCTAGAGTCATTTTGTCAAAAAGATTAAGAATAGCGAGGAGAAAAACAAATGAAAAACACAGAAAAAAAAGGACCAAAAAACTCTCTTATCTTAATTAGTTTTTAAGCACACATCACAACAAAATAATATCATAGAATTCACATGCATGCAGGCACGTTGATAATTAATGATCGGAATGAAGAATGATCAATGACGAGTCGTGGTAAAGACTAAAAGTCCCTCATTGCTATGCTTAGAGTAAATATGGTCACCACAATCATCTTATTGTGACCCAAGTATATTAATATGGGTAATTATATTATTTAATTAATTTTATTAATGATATTATTGTCATGTTATCATTTTATTAATTAAAATTATGTCGTTGTAAGCTAACTGTCATAACTAATTTACCGTGACAACCACAATTACATTCTTGCCATAAATATGTACACACACACACACACACACACACACACACATATATATATATATATATATATATATATATATATAAATAATAGAGAGAGAGAGAGATCAATATTTACACCAATCCATAAATTGACCTATTTTGTCAATATTTCTTAAAATGATACTCTAAACATAAAAATATTCCAGCCGGCCTAATACAAAGTTAAATTTACATTACCCTAGTTACTCTAAGCATGTGAAAATTAGGCAGCTTGACAATGTTGGATCTCCTAACCTGCAAGTCTATCCAACTACATTATGCCCAGGTTCATTGCACCTTTACTTCTGATCAAGAAAATATATACTATAATATGAATTAAGGTTTTAGCATATGATTCCATCCTAATCATTATAGCTGTAATCAAGAGAGAAAAAATAGTACTTCCATTTAATTAAAGATAGATTGACAATATATGTGTGTCCTCGACCTCATGCCTTTGCAGCCATCTTAACTTGAATCCAGCCAATTTAATTGTATAGTCTATATTAATTCACTTGTTTAATAATTTTCTATGTTAATATGTGCATGTAACTTATTTAGGTTAATAGTATATCCGATGTTAGAATTAATGATCACAGACACGACAATCAAGAATTAACACAAGACAGATTTACGTGGTTTCTCAATTCGGGTACGTCCACGGGAGCGGCGTTCCTTTTCTTATTATAAATGATTCAGTTAGATAGAGCTTTACAATAGATAGTATATATACCTACTAATCCTATTCTAACCATACTTCACATTATGACCTTAATACCCCATAATATCCTTTTTTATTCAGAACAGAAAAACACTATTCGCCGACCGACACACCCCGCGCCTCTCCAAGGTCACTTCTGGCGCGCCCCGCGCTGCCCCTACAGAACTTGTACACCAGCCTGGCGCGCCCCGCGCCGCTCCAAGTCTTGCACTGGCGCAGTCCGCGCTGCCCTGGCAGAAATTTTGTACCGTACCGCGGGGGCTCCGCCCCCTGCCTCCGCAACCTTTGGTTCAACCATGACCTTTTTTAGTAGTCTTTATTTATGAGTCACAAGACCCTAACATTTGATTATGAAATATATAACTAAAGTAGTATGCATACAAGCCAATCATGTATGATAATAAAGCATATATTTTGGAGACAATCTTATTTATTTATTAATAAAAATATTCATTTATTAAAGGCATTTAATTATCTACATGGTGCTATTTTTATAATATGTAAATAACCCATAATTTTAAGTAATGCTTTTAGAATCATTAAATTCTTAGAAAGCTTAAAACTAAAATAGTTTTCAATCGTGGGATTACTAAAAAGGGAATTAGTAAATTCGGATAGATTGGTACATATGTTGCTTGCTCATTGGATGAGGATGATTGATCTCATGATCATTTGTGTGGAGACACTAAAGCAAGTATGTAGGTGCTTATTGGAGAATAAGTTCACTGAACGTGACTCGCTATGGAATACCTAATGGAGTTTTATTCACCTGTCAATAGAAATTTCTAATGTGATAGTAGTACAAGTGATCCTTGGACTTGAGATCATCATAGTATCTTGTATGTAACAAATTATACTTTGACTTATTCCTTAAGGCCTTTTAAGGCATATATAGGGTATGCTTGGGTATAATGAGTTGTATATGGAGATAATGTATGATCAATAAAAAATCTACAACCTCACGTAAAAGAGGAGATATGTCCTATGTGATTCGTTAAATGACAACACAGGAATCCTTGGCCAAGGTAGCATGAAATTAGAAAGAGGTTTCTAATTTGCATTATTTGGAGTTGTGCGTTTTCTAATCGAAATACATATAATTAATATAAAATAAGACTTGACAGTAAATTCATGCCTTATATTTAATTGGAACATTGTATGGTGGAAGAATTGAATTGTACGATAACTATTTACTCACATGTTCTTTTATGATTAATGTTGAAATCTATATTATCTGAAAAGTCGTTGATCGCTAGGGAGGCTTATTCCTATTGTAGAATAAATATTATTTATTTAAATAGATTATTAGTTTAATTTATTTATTTAAATAAGATTAGAATTGTTCTAATTGATTTATTCACAACCGATTTAATATGGAGAACCTAAAGGGTCACACCATAAAAGGAAGAATAATTATTTAAGAAGGTAATGGTATAATCGTAATAATGCATTAAGTATAATTAATTTAATCTATGGTGATAGAATAAATTAAATAGCTTAATGTTTAATATTTAATATTTTAAAAATATTAAATATAAATTAATAAGAGATGTCTTATTAATATTATTACAATTATTATTATTTTAATTTCTAAAAGAGGTTTAGTAATTAATTTAATATTAGTACTCTCATTTATTCCTAATAAGATTAGGAAACAAATTAATTAAATAAATTTAATTAAATATTCTCAATGTGGTGGGAAGCCTAAATTAATTAAAAGAGTTTAATTAATTAAATAAAATCTCATGTCTAATAGGATTAGAAGGGTTGACCAATATCTATATAAGAAGAGTCTTATAATAGATATCAGATGATGCAATTTCAATTGTTGGAGAGTACTCATTTTCTATAGAGGATATAAAACTAAGCCAACCATCCTCCTTCTTGATAATTCATCTTTCTTGGTGGATCACCTCTAGAGGCCAAACACTTGGGTGGCTAACGTTGATCAAAGAAAAGGAATCTAACCCAAAAATTTAAGGAGATCACGAAGAACAAGGAGTTGAACTCGTACCTGTGGAAGCTTCGTTCTACAAAGGTATGATTCCATAACTTCTTATTTATCGTTTTAAATTAATAATTTGCATAAAGGATGATCCGGGTGATGGTTTTGTAAAAAATTTTTAAATTCTGATATACCATGCTTCCGCTAATTTTTACAATTTGATTGCGTCATGATTTCGTACAAATCCAACAATAACAGATTATTATTTTTATTTTTATTTTTATTGTTCTTATTTAATCATAAAATCAGTAGATTATTTAATAAAATTATGATAACAAACTTGATATCATTCTTTATTATAAAGCGTTATGGGAAGTTGACGTTATTTTGGAGATTTTATGTCACGCCTGTCTTTTTTTTTTCTTCCCTCTTTTGCCCTATAACATTAGATATATTAGGTACTATTTAGTCCTGTTTAATTTAATTTTTTTTATCTTTTTATTTAGTCATTTAAATTTTATAGAATTCTTATTTTACCTTATATAATTTAGACACAGAAACGTATACAATCAGGTGCTATACAAATTATGGCAACATTGATTGTTTGTGTGGGCTGAAACAAATTGTTATTCAATAAATCAGATCAACTCCAAATTATTTTATGTGGCTTGATAATTTTGTACCACGTCAATTAAGAAACAGACTGTGTAGCGAGCAAATAAAAATGAAAAGACATAAAGTCGAATTTTGGAACTATATATTAACTATGTAAATAATTTATAATCCAACACCAATGGGACTTACGCATTAAATCAGAGGCGGATCTATTCAAAGAGCAGGGGATAATTCATCTCATTGAATTTTTAGGGGGTTAAATTAAAAAAAATGTTTAATGACATCATGGGCGGAACCAGGGGCAGAGAGGTCATTTGACCCCTCAATCCCGGGAATATGAAGCCTATGAATATTAGGATTTGTATAATTTAAGAAATCTTATTAATTTGGGATGGATATTATAAGTGTGCTTAAGGTCTATGAATATTGGGATGAATATAATTTACTATATTCTTTCTATTAATGTTTACCTTTATTAATTGTTATTTAAATTTTTATACTTAAGAATAATAAAGAAATGATTGTTTAAATATTTACTTAAAACAATCGTTTACCAATAAGTATTGAAAGTAAAAAAATAAGTAACAATTAATATTATGTCAATGAACTACTTGCCAACTTTTTCTTTTCCTATTCAGACATATGGGGAGCTTTCTCATGTCCTTCTACCTATAATAAATTAACAATATTACTATAAGATAAAATAATGTTAAATAAATTTGATGATTAATTAATTAATATTGCATTCATTTGTGTTACCGACTTAATTATACATTGGTATCAATTTTTTATAAATGAGAATAACTTAATTCATTTTCTTGCTATGAAGTGGCTCCTCTCAGTTGTATCAAACGAAAATGACCAGAACTACAATATAAGGTTTTGAATATATAATATTATAATTTGTAATTTATCTATAAAAGTAGCTAATCAATTGACTAAAAATTTTAAAATTGATTAATAGTCTCATAATTCGGGAGAAATTAATATATATATATATATATATATATATATATATATATATATATATGTATGTATTTTAAGCTATTAGACTCATAACTAAAAGATTAACAAGTGTTGGAATAGGATGTTATGAAATACTATAATTGAATAAAATAAATTTGAAAGAAGCACTCAAAGCATCAATAAATATTTTTTTTACAGGATGTATTTTGACCCTTCTCTAAAAATATTCTGGCTCCGCCACTGAATGACATTATCATATTTTAGACTAAAAAAACTATTAAACTTCTTAAAGTCCAAATCCAATACTACTAGTACTTTGGCAACTACAATCACTCTATACTCTGTAATTGTTAAAAGAATATTTTTAACTATGAATATCGTCAAAAATGACTTCTGTAACCAAATGAGAGATGAATGGAGTAATGATTGTTTAGTAATTTATATTAAGCGTGATATTTTTGCAACTTTTAAAAAATGAGACTATCATGTAATAATTTCAAGTAATAAAATCTTAAAAAATATTACTATAAATAATATTTGAGAATTATTTAGTTTTACGATTCATTTTATTACATTTTTATTTTTAAGATTATTTTTTTAAAATTTAACTCCACTGAACTAATAGATTGGATCCGAAGATTGGATCCGCCCCTGCTTAGGCGTGCAATTAGTCGCCCTTTCACATGTATAAAACAATTTATTAACATAAATCCAAGGTATGGGCATTACTTTAATTACCTAACCACATTGAATGGTTTGCCAGTCAATTACCGGTGAGTATGATTATGTAGAGGGATCAGTACCAAGAAAAATAATATACGGTGTTGGTTTTCATTCATGCCTTCGCAATATATCTATATATAATAAAGAGTAATTATGATATATATCTTGAATGTTTTACGTTGATTGTCCTCCTATATATATAGCTACGTACATAATTATTAGTAATTATATTGTTAAATAGATGTGTACTAATTGGGGTCGTCCTCCTATAATTCATAACAATATCATGTATTGATAAGATTCACAATTTTAATTTAGTATAAATTTATCGGTGATGCATAGCATGACTCTATAATAAATAGTACAAAATCGTCTCTCAACCCTAATATTTAAGAATGATCTTTTAACACTAAAATTTAGGAATAGAAACCTAAAATAAAAATTATTTTTTCATTCGTTATTTTATTTCAATTTTTTTTATCTATATTCTACTATCATATAATTATATGCCTATCACTATCTCTTATTCTTATACAATTTTTTAATTTAGTTAGTTTGTTTTCTTTAAAATTCATATTCTTGATAGCAGTAATATTTTAATAATATTATAATTAATATATTAATATAGTACTTCCTCCGTTCTAAAATAAACGCCCTAATTTTAGTTTTTAGATGTTCTAAAATAAATGTCCTATTTCTATATTAGTAACTATATTTATCTTATGCTTCCTCTTATACCCTCATAATCTATTTAATATAATTATTGGGAATGTGAGAGTTACAAAAAAAATGTAATTAGAGAATTAAATGACATAGAAAAGAGTAATTATTAGGGTCATAGAAAAGTAAAAAATTAATTATTAGGATCATAGAAAAGTAAAAAAATACTTCAATTAATAAGTAATCAAAAAGGATAATTTAGGTAAAAGAAAACGTTATTAATCAGTGTGGAAGACATTTATTTTGAAACGGAGGGAGTATAATATAGAAAAATATGAAAAATAAAATAATTTTATAACACAGAAAAATAATTTCTAAGTTTATCAATTTCTAAAGATATGATACTTGGTGTTACAATATAACAAATTTGTAAACACTCGAATTTTTTTTCCCTGCTACTAACACTGTAGGAGGGCAAAACTGTCTTTTCAACTCAACCCTGGTCTCAATACCGGGCCATCAACTCAACCCCGGTCTCAATACCGGGCCATCAAATCAACCCCGGTCTCAATACCGGGCCATCAACTCAACCCCGGTCTTAATACCGGGCCATCAAATCAACCCCAGTCTCAATACCGGGTTATCAACTCAATCCCAATCTCAATACCGGGCCATCAACTCAATCCCGATCTCAATATCGAGCCATTAAATCAACTCCGATCTCAATATCGGGGCATCAACTCAACCCCGGTCTCAATATCGGGCCATCAACTCAACCCCGGTCTCAAATACCGGGTCATCAACTAAACCCCGGTCTCAATACCGGGCCATCAAATCAACTCCGGTCTCAATACCGTGTCATCAACTCAACCCCGGTCTCAATATCGGGCCGTCAAATCAGCCCCGGTCTCAATACCGGGTAATCCTATCAACCACGGTCTCAACTCGGGAGGTACAGGTCAGCCCCAGTCTCAACCCGGGAGGTATAGGTCAATTCCGGTCTCAACCCGGGAATAACATGTCAGCCCCGATCTCAACCCAGGAGGTATAGGTTAGCCCCTGTCTTAACCCGGGAGGTACATGTCAGCCTCGATCTCAACCCGGGAGGTACAGGTCAGCCCCGGTCTCAACCTGGGAGGTATAGGTCAATCCCGGTCTCAACTCGAGAAGTACAGGTCAGCCCCGGTCTTAACCAAGGAGGTACAGGTCAGCCCCGGTCTCAACCCGGAAGGTACAGGTCAATCCCGGTCTCAACCCAGGAGGTACAGGTCAGCTCCGGTCTCAACCGGGGAGGTACAGGTCAGCCCCGGTCTCAACCCGGGAGGTACAGATCAACCCCGGTCTCAACCCGAGATGTTCAGGTCAGTTCCGGTCTCAACCCGGGAAGTCAGGTCAACTTCAGAACCAATCCTGAAGCATCACAACATCTCCAGAGAAAAACCTGGAGTGACCAAGTCAGCCTCAGAGACAACACTGAGGACAAACAGATTCGAATGGGATCCAAATCTGGGAAACAACCCTAGGAAGTCAACTGAAGGCCATGCCGACACTAAAGGCAACCCCGGGAAGGGGTAAAATGGTTAGTTTACCAACTTTAAGCCGATTCGATCAAACTCAAGCTGAATTGATGCCACCAAGGTCAGAACAAACCATAACAATGATCCCGAGTACAAACAGCGCAAGACAACTCAACGGACAAACTGCGGGGAATCGAAGATCTGGTTATGAACCCATCTTCTTGGACCCGAAAAATATTTTATCCCATGTCATTGTGACACTCTCGGTGAGGTCTTTCCGGAAAGGTATAGCACGCCTCAAACGGACGCTCTGATCAAAAGTTAGAAAGTTTTGAATCAGACCTCGCGTTGCTCGGAGTGCACGTACTTCGAGATGACAGGACCCACCACGTGGGCCTTGCCACGTGGATCCGCACCTCTACTTGCGATAGCATCAGGTAGAGTGGAGGCTCCCTGGTCTATATATAGAGGTGCACCCCCCTCTCATTTCATGAATTCAAAAACGCTCCGAACTCATGCCCGTTTGGTTTTCTGGCTATTTTTTTTTGTCTTTTAAACTCATATTTTTTTCACTCTAACACGTAGATATACCCACATACTACCACGTATCAAAAAATAACCGGTAGATTCAGATGTTTAAAGCCTACGATTTGGCAAAAAGACCTGTGTAGCAGTCCATTGTGAGTAGTTTTATGATCAGCAAGTTCATATTACTTCTTCGTACTTTTATACACTTGCATATCAAGTTTCATCTTCTAAATATGCCCGAAACTCAGTTTCGTGGCTGTTTTTGTCAACTTTTGGTATATTTTGTACATAAACGCATTTTCTGGCATTTCTACAACTCGGATTGACGATCCGTCGCTTCCAGCAGCTTTCATATACATGCACCTTCGTATTAAGCAACTTCGCCGGACTGGGTTATCTTCCCAGTCCAGTTTTGACTTTTTTTTTTGTATATATTTAACTGTATATATACTAATTTTTCAATTCTGTCAAGCCCGGATGTCAAATCCGCGGTAGTTTACTGCTTTTATATATAAATATGCATATATAAGTAGCCTTCACCACACTGGGTTATCTTCCCAGTCTTGATTGAGTAGTTTTTTGTCTATATATATAAATATATATTTACATTCCAGTTCGGCCTGGATCATTCTGTGGCCTTTTTACTACTTTTATATATATTTATGCATATATAAGCAACATTCACCACACTGGGTTATCTTCCTAGTTTTGGTTGACCACTTTTCTATCTGTATTTACATTTCAGTTCGGCCTGGATCATTCTGTGGCCTTTTTACTACTTTTGGCACCATTCACCATTACTGGGTTCTCTTCCCAGTCCTGGTTTGACTATTTTGCTGCCTATATTTCAATTTCAGTCCGGGCACAGGCGTGAAAATCCATCGCCCGTTTTACTGTTTTTCTATATATATATTTCAATTCTGTCTAGCCTGGATCATTCCGTGGCTTTTATACAGCTTTTATATATATATATATATATATATATATATCAATTCCAGTTCGGGCACCGGTGTGAAAACCCATCGCCCTTTACAGCTTTCGTATATATATAATTATATATATACATTGCTTTATTCAATTTTATTCAATTGTTGCTTTAAATATTCATTTTATATGAATAGTTACTGACATATCTGCGGGCGAACTAAATTTATTTAAATCTCGCCAACTCTAGCTTTCAAACAGTTCAAAATAGGTACAAACAGAACCGGGAAGCTACAATGGCTGAGATTTATTTAAATCTAGCATTTTTCTAGTTTCAGTTATAAAAGCAACCTTGCTGCCCTTAGATCGCTATCTAGGGGGAACGAGACGCTTCGGCCATGTGTGAGCCAGGATTTATTGATGAATCCTTGGTTCTAGCGATATTTGGATATATTTCTGTATAAATTTGAGCTGTGCAGGTTTATTGGCTACTCATATGTGAGCCTAGGAATCGTGGAATTCATGATCAAACTGATCAGAATCTGATTACCACGATGGACAAACTCCACTTTACAGATGCACCCTGCCAGTTTTTCTGTAAAAATGTACATACAAAAAGACCTTAAAACGGTTATCTAGATTTAAAGTCTCAATATAGTGAAAATATGGTTTGTCGTGTCAGAGTCCCTTCGATGGCTATCATGCCCATGAGGAGACCGACATTTGTATATCTGTTGTGGTCGAGGATGCTTCGCAGCCCGACAACCACCATTTAAATTAAGCCTTAATGCTGAAAAGATAAAATTGAAGTATCGATATGCTTCAATTCCTATGTTAGCGTAAGAGTTTGAAAACCTTCTTTCAAAATATCATTCAATAATCTTTTCGAAAAAAGAAGCTTTTGCAAATCAAATCAAACATTTTTTGCAAATCAAATCAAACCCTCCGTATATAGGTTCAACGATGCATAGACATGTTTTCAATCAAACATAGGCCCAATTTTCAAACAGCATTCACACACACATTGCAGATTCAAAAGGGAAATATTGAAAAGATGCGGTACCGTGTTTACACAGGAGTTGTGGGGTGCCTAACACCTTCCCCACACTTAACCAAGCCCTCGAGCTCAAAACTTCGGTTTCAAAGATCAAGTTTCGACAGTGTCCAGCAATTGGGCCTCTTTCAAACAAAACTCGGTTGAGTTGGTACAACCATTTCAAAACTATCAATTGGCGACTCTGTAACACGTTCAAATCCTCGACATGATACATGTTGGCCTTTTCCTAAAAAACCCTTCAAAACCTTTTTTCACAATAAAAAGAGTAAGGGTAGAGATAACTTAGGAAGAGAGAAAGATCCGGGTTGTAACCCGACCCGCGGATTTTTTCCCAACGTCGACAGGTGGCGACTCTGCTGGGGACAGTAGAGGGCTTAGGCCGCTTTCAAATATTTTCAAATATTTTCCCTTTTAAAACTACATATGTGTGAATGCTGCGTCTTTACATTGAACGTATGTGTGCATGCTGTGTCTTTACATTGAATGACTGTAAATGCTGCTTTCCTGTTTTTAGTGCTTCGTACCCATATTAGTGCTTCGCACCAATGTCATCATATGCATCGGTGAGACACGATGTATGTGAATGTATGTTGTGTGATTCCTCCTTTGGGAGGTAAAACCCGTCGGTGATAAGTAATGACTCTGAGGATGGCTAAGTCTCTGGGGGCTCATGAAAATGCACCACCCAGATTCGCTACAGTTGAAAGATTGGATTAATTTCCCCTTCTAGTAGGTTGCGATGATCTGGGGACCTTCATGCCAAAAAGCCGCGAGAGTAGCCTAAGATAGGTCAGCCTTTGATTAACCAAATTCGATGGGAAGCTTCTTCATGCCTTCCTCTTTCAATTCAATGTCAAGTTTTCAATTTCAAATGTAAAGGAGCACAATGTAAATATCATAATAAAAATTTACATCCTTGTCATATACATCGTGTCATGTCATCCTGTCATCAAAACAATTGACCTCTATTTTGCAGGATAAGATTAAAAAACCACAAAAAACACATCATAGCATGCATCCTATCCCTACCTACATCAGGAAATTGACACACATACGTTTTGTTATAGGTGAAAAATCGGTCCTGTCACTAGATCTAAGTCCAAGAAAGCACTAAGTCCATCCACAGACATGACTTCTAGTGCTCAACCAGAATCCACCCCTGTCTCTAAAGAAGAATTCGAAGGACTAAAGAATCAGATAGCTGAATTGTCCAGTTTTCTGAGAGAACAAAGCAAGGCCCTTAAAGGGAAGCAAGCCCAAGCTCACACAGAACCGGGAACACCTGGTGCTAGTGATGGCAGTCAAGAGACCAAAAAAGCCGAGACTCAGATTCCTGGACCACAAAACCAGGACCCAACCAATAAAACCCCTGAAATCACCATCCTCAACAAAGAACAGGAAGATGGTGACATTCTGAAGAAAGTACAGCAGATGGAAGAAACCATCCGGTCTATCAAAGGGATGAGGGCATATGGCAATGTCAATTATTCAGACCTCTGTATATTCCCTGGGGCTCGTTATCCCGAAAAATTTAGAACTCCTGATTTTGAGAAATACTGATGGATTGGGAGACCCTTATACCCACCTCAAAGTATTCATTGGAGAACTCGGATCCTATGCAAAGGACGAGAAACTCCGAATGCAGTTATTTCAGAAAAGCCTGATCGGAGAAGCTAGAGCCTGGTACGCCCGTTTAGATAACTCCAAGATTCACAGTTGGGAAGAGTTAGCCCATGCCTTCTTCAGTCAATACAGCTTCCAATCTCAGCTGGCTCCAGATAGATACCAAATAACCAAAATCAAGAAACAAAACACTGAGTCATTCAGAGAATATGCTCAACGATGGAGACAGATCGCAACACAAGTCACTCCATCCTTGACTGAATCTGAGATAGTCATGACCTTCATCGACATTCAAGAAGCTCCATATTATGAGAGGGTCCTAGCCGACATAGGAAAACCATTCTTTGAAATGATCAAACACGACGAGATGGCTGAAATGGGGCTCAAGTCCGGGAAGATAAATGATCTAACACCCTCGAAGCCGTTGCTGAACATATCCAATCCAAAAATTACGGGAGTAGTCCTCGGAGGGTACACAAAAAGAAAGATGAAGAAGTGTCCTTAGTATTACAAGGACAGAATCAAAGAGGCGAGTCAAACAGTATGCCCATTCAAAGAAGGAACTATACACCTTTCCAAGCTTCAGCACAGCCTTCAAATCCCCCATCAGAAAAATATGGAGGTCAGGCGTCGAAGAACTTTCACCCCTCTAGGGATTCACTCGAGAATGTGCTAAAGCTGTTGACGGCACAGAAGAAGATTGTATAACTCCTTCCACCAACTAACACTGGTGGACAGAATTTTGACCCAAGCAACAAGTGTGCTTACCATTCCGGATCCCCGGGCCATGACACTCGAGACTATTGGTCTCTCAAGCACAAAATCCAAGACTTAATTGACAATGGAGAGATTGTGGTGACTAAACCAGAACAACCAAGCGTACAAGACAATCCCCTCCCTTAGCACAAAGAGGAAAATGTCAACATGATCAACAAAGGAAATGGAGAAGGATCCAAGTACCTCCATTATGTGGGAGAGTCAACTCCATCCAGCAACAACAGCTTAGACAGTTGGGAAGTCTCAGAAAGACGATTCCTAATAGAGCAGAAGATAAGTTATATCAAGGAGCAAATTAAACAGTTAGCAGAACTGGTTATATACCAACATCAAATTACCAGGCAGCTGATAAACCAGACCAACCAGTCTGATGAAATCCTACTACATCGGAGATTAGTCCCATTCCCATGAGGGATCATGACCGGTCTCATGAGCATGAATCATGGACCGATAAAATGACCAAAGAGGAAAATTTCCAAACTGGTAGGAAATTCGCCTTTCAAAGGAATTTCACCAACCTGAACCAGCCAATGGGAGAAATCCTCCAGATGTTAATCAACGAGGGAATGGTTGCAGATTTATTACCACCGTTGAACCCTCGATCCAAGAAATTAAAGCCTGACCAAATCTGTCAGTACCATTCTAATGCACCCGGCTGATACCGAGGATTGCTGGGCACTTCGTAACCTGATTCAAAACATGATTACAAGCGGTGAATTGATAAGAGGGAATCGGGATTATGGCCTCCTAGATGAAGATACTCTCTTTATTTCCATCGCGTGGAATCAGGATACAGTGGCTATTATTTCTTTTGACAAGGAACCATCCCTCACACCCTTAGTACTGCCAAGGAAAGGGGTCAAAGAAACACAAAATCCTGTGAAGGTGGCCGCACCTGAGCCTTTAATCTTGCCTTCAGACCTCAGTATCCAGTTATCAATCTGAAGAGGGTCCCATGGAACTACGGGAATGACGAAGGTTCCACCTCAAACAACATTTCTATAGTACCAAAGGATAATCTATTGTACCTGCCTCAGCGGGTGATCAAACCAGTCCTCAAGGCCAAAGAAAAGGTGGTTGATGAGAAAATCGAAAAGTTCCTCAACAAAATGGGACACAATGACATCAAAATAGTGCAAAGTTTGAAAGACGCACCCAAACAGATGTCCATCCTAGAATTGGTCTTATCCTCAGTGGATCATCGCAACATTCTAGTGAAAATACTGGAAGAAGCCCATCTTCCACATACCGTGGATGCTGAGAAATTCTGTCACGTGGTAGAACACATTTTCAATAGCAATGTGATATCTTTGACTGACGATGATATCCCTGCAGAAGGGATGGGCCATCGTAAGTCCCTGCATATAGCTGTAATGTCATCCGGGTATGTGATCGGAGGTGTACTCATAGATGGAGGATCCTCCCTCAATATCTGTCCCTAAGACACCTTGGAGAGAATGAAGATCAACCCAAACTGGATCAAAACCAGTCATGTGGTAATTCGGAACTTTCGATGGATCTCGACGACAAGCTATGGGAGAGATAGAGCTTCCATTAAAAATTGGCCCACACATTTTTTATGTGTCCTTTTAGGTGCTCAACATTGCCACTGGATACAACTTGTTGCTGGGTAGGCCATGGATCCATATGGCAGGGGCAGTGCCATCTACACTCCATCAGCAACTCAAATACATTATCAATGACAACCTCAGCACGGTCAATGCCAAACCAGAGTACCCTGTCTACATACAGGGAGACACGCCAGTGATTTGCCTGGATGCAGGGATTGAACCTGCAAGTTTTCAAGCCCTGGAGGTGAGTGATACTCAGAATCTACCTATCGGAGCACCAGCCTTGAAACCAAAGGTTTCCACCGAGGTGATGACAGTGGGCCAGGAGATGGTATCTTTAGGTTTCCAACCTGGAGAAGTGTTAGGAAAGAATCAGCAAGGTATCAAGAGTCCAGTGCAAGGGATATTCATCCGGGTCAAGCCGCCGAAACCTACACAAGCATCCTAAGGCTCATGCTTCCACAATTTTGCTGCCAAACCTTACGGGTGTCGGATAGGTGAAACCCATGAGGAAAATCTCCGCTGTGGTATCCACCATGGTATTTCCTCCCATTATACCAGCAATGGAGAGAACTACTCCTAGATCCGAGATGGATAGCAAAAATGGAAAAGAAAGATCCTGTACAAAGGATGAGACCCATTTGTTAACATGCGGGTTATCATAAACTACGAGGGTATGAATAATGAGATCCCAGACAGCGACGGTGAGGATCAGATTCAAATTCCCCACATCAAGAAGGCAAAAGGTGGCAGTTCAAAGAAAAACCACGACCCTATTTCGAAGGATGTCTTAATCATCATCCGAGATGAGGCGGATGATCACAAATCCTTGATCCTCCCTGTTCATGAGGATTTAACCCTGGATAACTGGAACAGTGTCCCTTGCCTCAGTCAAAAAGGGTAAAGGGGCAGAGAGTCCGTCTGCCCTTTAAACATACTTTCATTTACTGTTTACTTTTGATTGCACAGCTATAGCAGTAACTTTTGTCATGTTTTTCCAAATGCTCTGTATATTTAAACAGTTGTATATATTAAATTGAAAGCATTTTTGTTTTCAGGACTCAAGCATTGGATGTGTTTGTCTCTGTTGATAAGATGCCAACCTGTTACAGTGACTATAACTTTAATGTAGAACTGAACTTCGATTTGATGGATATTGATCAAGAGGAGGAGGATGAATATGAGGTGCCTGAGGAGATCAAAGAATGAGTCGAAGACAAACCCAAACCAAACCTCGACCTAACCACCACTATCAACATAGGAACCTCCAAAAACATCAAAGAAATCCAGATAGGCGTAGACCTCACACCAGACCAAGAAGCTGACCTGATTAAACTCCTAACACAGTTCCAGGATGTGTTTGCATGGTTACATGAAGACATGATTGGCCTATCTACTGACATTGTTATTCATCAAATGCCCATCAAAGATGGATTCAGTCCAGTCAAGCAAAAGCTCAGGTAATTGAAACCTGAATGGAGTCTAAAAGTCAAAGAAGAAGTCGTTAAACAATTCAAAGCCGGAATCATCATGGTATCAACATACCCAGAGTGGCTGTCAAACATCGTCCCCGTGCCAAAACCCAGAGGGAAGGTACGAGTATGCGTGGATTACAGGGACTTAACAAAGCATGTTTCAAGGATAATTTTCCAGTACCTTTCATCCACATCCTGATCAAAAATACGGCGCAGTACGACATATATTCCTTCATGGATTGCTTTGCTGGTTACCATCAAATCATGGTTGCTGAATAAGATCGAGAGAAAACAACTTTCATCACTCCCTGGGGAACCTTCTGCTACAGACGACTATCTTTTGGCCTTATCAATGCAGGAGCCACGTATCAGCGAGCCATGATGGCCCTATTTCATGACATGATGCACAAGGAGATAAAAGTCTATGTGGATGACATTATCATCAAATCCCGGAGGGAGGATGATCACATCGAACATCTCAAGAAGTTGTTCAACAGGTTGCGTAAGTACAACCTCAAGCTAAATCCTGCAAATGTGCTTTTGGCGTCAAATCAGGCAAGCTGTTGGGATTCTTCGTAAGTAATCAAGGCATCGAGCTAGACCCTGCCAAGATCAATGCCATCACTGAGATGCAAGTACTTCGAACAAAAAAGGAGATACGTAGGTTTCTGGGAAGAATCAACTTCCTAAGCCGATTCTTTTCCCAGCTCATAGCAACCTGTGAACCCATCTTTAAGCTATTAAGGAAGAATCCCTCCACCAAATGGAACGAGGGTTGTCAACGAGCCTTCCTTGCCATCAAGAAATAGTTGATCGAAGCACCTGTTTTGGTACCTCCGAGGGATGGAGTTCCCTTGTTCATGTACCTATCTGTCAATGCCAATACAATGGGCTGCATGTTAGGACAGAAGGATGATAGTAGCAAGGAAAGAGCCATCTACTACATCAGTAAAAGATTCAGCAGTGGTGAACAGAAGTACACCCTGATCGAGAAGATATGCTATGCGTTAGCATGGGTCGCCATGAGGTTGCAACACTATTTACATGGGCACACGACCTACCTTATATCCCGCATGGATCCACTGAAATACGTATTCAACAAGCCAATGTTGAATTATCGACTGTCCAAATGGCAGTTGATCCTACAACAGTTCGACATTGTCTACGTGACTCAGAAGTCAATCAAAGGTCAATGCATTGCAGATCAATTAGCTGAAGCACCTTCAGGAGGGTTCAAGCCCTTGGAGACTTAATTCCGTGGATGATGGGATCATGATGATTCAACAACTCCAACAAGAGAATACAGTCCAACCATGAAAAATGTATTTCGATGGAGCAGTAAACATGGAAGGTGCCGTAGCTGGGGTAGTCCTTATCTCTGGTACAGGAGAGCAATATCCTGTTGCTACCAAACTTTAATTTGGCAACACCAACAATACAGCCGAGTATGAAGGCTGCATAATGGGGTTGAAATTAGCCCAATTTATGGGTATTAAACACTTACTGGTCTTTGGAGACTCTGAGTTAGTTATCTGACACACCACTGGGGCGTATCACACCAAAGAACTGTATTTGCTGCTCTATCATCGGTAGCTCGTCAAAATATCTCTGGAGTTTGAAGACATAACCTTCATCCATATTCCACGGGGTAGGAATGACTTCGCTGATGCATTGGCAACGTTAGCTTCCTTGATCCACATATCTAATAGGAGTGGGTTTCCCTGCATCAAGTTCACAAGTCAGAAGGCTCTAACATACGGGAATTACATTAGAGACATATCAGATGAAGTACCTCTTGTCGATTAGCCTTGGTATCAGGACATCAAGGAATATCTTCGAGATGGAGTTACACCCGCTGGGGCAAGCCAATCCGAGTGAAAACGGATTCATAAGATGGCTATGAAGTTCTTTCTAAGCGGAGATACGCTTTACAAGAGAGGGATGCTGGGATAGGCCTATTAAGATGCCTTGATAAAGAATAAGACCAGAGGTTGATGGATGAAATCCACGGTGGAGTCTGTGGTCCACACATGAGTGGTCATCTGCTGGCCAATAAGATATGAATAGGACATTATTGGGTCTCTCTCAAAGCTGACTGTGATGATCACGTCAAGAGATTCTTTCAATGCCAAGTACATGGAAATGCCATAAATGCTCCTCCAAATGAGCTACACAACATGAGTTCTCCATGGCCTTTCTCCATGTGGGGAATGGATGTAATCTGTCCAGTAGAACCCAAAGCCAGTAATGGTCATCGATTCATCTTCACCATGATCGATTACTTTACCAAATGGGTTGAAGCAGCCTCTTTTCCCAAAGTCACCAAAGAGGTCATCATTGGTTTCATCAGAAACAATGTCTTCTGTCGATATGGACAACCGGAAGTGATCGTATCAGACAACGCCAAGAACCTGAAAAGTCAAATGATGAGAGAACTATGCAGCAAGTTCCACATCAAGCATCTCAATTTCGTCATCTATCGACCCAAGATGAATGGTGCTGTCGAAGCAGCCAACAAGAACATCAAAAAAATCATGCAGAAAATGTTCGCCAATCACAAAGAATGGCCTAACCTGCTGCCTCTAACCCTGTTAGCATACAGGACATCAAGCGCACCTCTACTGGGGCTACCCCCCTATTCATTGGTCTATAGCATGGAAGCAGTCATTCCCATAGAAGTAGAGATGGAGTCCTTGCGAGTGTTAATCGACCCTCAGATGGACGAAGATCAGTGGTTGCAAGATCGGTACCACCAACTGTCCCTGATAGATGAAAAGAGGGCTACAGCCATTTTCCACGGGCAGTTATATCAGTAAAGGATTGCTCAATTCTACAACAAGAAAGTCTTAATACGGTAATTCAAAGAAAATGACTTGGTGCTGAAGAAAGTTTTGGCCAATCAAGATGAAGCCAAAGGAAAGTTCGCCCCAAATTGGGAAGGCCCTTTCATTGTCAAGGAAGTGTTGACAGGAGGAGCTATCAGACTACAAGAGATGGACGGGACTGAATTTCCCCAACTCATCAACTCAGACACCATAAAAAGGTACTATGTCTGAAACGCATGCATACCCGCATCCGGGTCCTACAAATCAAATCAGGTTCGGTTTTCACTAAAGTCGGAACTACGAATGACCTGATCTCCCTCCACCCGGGAGTATGTAGGTAGCCATTCTGGTGCGGTCAAACTAAACAAAAAATTCAAAAACTCGTCAAACCAAACTCAAAACCCAAGAAAAATACTTTTCAAACCTCTTTCACACAAAAAAATTAAACTACGAATGACCTGATCTCCCTACACCCGGGAGTACGTAGGCAGCCATTCACGGTGCGGTTTGACCTTCAAGAAAAAAAAACAAAAACCAAATAAAAACTAGTCCCAAGACATCGAAACCTTATAAAACCTAAATTCTATCCAATCTCCCTGGTCAATAGGCCCATTTGAGATACTCTCTGACATCTCAACTGTTAGTCCATCAAGGAGAAGCTCAAGATACATCAACAATAGCAAGTCATGAAAGAAGTGGTAATCACTCAGCCATGACAATACATATCCAAATAGGGAAGTGAATAAAAATATATTTCTCAGATATATTACACTGTTTGATATATACATAGTGTCTTGTACATGACAAAAATGGCTGATCTAGTATGTGCAGGAAAAATAAAGCTAGTCTATGGACCCAAGGATAAGCGGGCCAGCAATGCCAACATGGCATCTCTCTCTGAAGATGGAGGAGCAGCTGCAAGTGCAATACCCTCAGCCTCTATACGGCTCAAAATATCCACAGTCATCTACAGTGTGGCTCTGTGGTCATACATGTACGCACTCATCTTGGTAAACAGACCATGAGTATAAAAGTGGAGAGCAGTACTGTCGGCAATATGGAAATCCTGGGAAGCTATAGCCTCATCCCTCTCCACAAAAGCTGCATCCCTCACAATCAAAGTCTCCTTGATCCCAACAAAAGCTGCGTCTCTGGAAGATCGGATCTCCTCTCACTTAATCAATCCTGCATCCTGAGCGGCTCGAGCCGCATCTCTCTCCGCCAAAGCCATATCTCTACTAGACAATGCCGTCAACATTAGCGCTCTAGCCTGATCTCTCTCAAAGGTCATCCTAGCTAATGAGTCTTGCAAAGCAGGATCTGTCCCTTTAGGAATGATTGGCGGGTCACTAACTAATGCTGCTGTCAAACCCATGAACAACTCATCCTCAGTAATAGACTCAGGATCCTCAATAGGCTCCTCCTCGTCTGAATCCATTATAGGAGCTGACTGGATGAATGCAGCTAATGCTATATCCTCCTTCAACCACGCTGAGTACTCTGGAGAACGGTCCGGATGGCTACTGGAAAAATTAGCCCGCTCCCTGTGAGTCCAACACTTATAAACTCTGACCAAATCGGCAGACGACATAGACGAAGCTAACATCCTCTGATCAATAGCCCCCTCAAAATAATGTAGGCTCTGAAACTGATCGAATTGGCCCATAACAGCCAGAGGATGGTAAGTAGTCACTCCCCTCAATCCCGCTAGGGGCAGATAATCCATGCTAGATGCGTGGGTGATGAAGCTATAAGGGGAGACTAGCCCTGAGCACGACAGAATCGAGAATGGATGCACGATGTAAGACAGAAATGCTGACCATATACTGTTACGTTGTGGTATAGTATGACACGGTCCAAGTAGGAAAAGGAAGGAAACCTAGAAGGGTTGATACTGTTTTGAACATAAATTTTGATCCGTTTGGAGTTACGGGGCCCATAATATATCAAATCGAAGCTTGCGACGAGCCCTACAAGACTTCAAACCTTTGGCCTTAACAGACACCATTTGAGGCCCAAAAAAGGTCTAGAAACAAGTGTTTTGGCCTCCCAAAGTTTTTCCAATTTTATGTTTATTTGGATATTTTCGTAATTTCATTATTCCTTGCATAATTAGGATTTTCAACTTATTTTTTAGTATTTAAAAGATGTTTTCATGTGTTTTAGGGTTAAGTTTTATTACTCAGATTTATAAAAATGTGTGGCTGCTTAATAATCAATTTATCCAGCTTTGTGAATTCATGTGATTGCAAAGTTATATAGATTCAATTTCTGTGATTGTTTTTATTCTCTATCCATCTTTTTTAGTGTCAGTTGGCATCAGAGCAAGGATTATAACATGTGAATTAATGGCTGCTAAACGTGTGCAAGGCAACCCACCTCCTTGTAATGACTAGGGGATAACTGTCATCTGGATTATGTTGTAGAATCTGGAGGCTACAGCCGAGACTCTAATTGGTAGAGTAAATAGGATGGACGTTAGTATCAGTGATCTAGCAGTAGTAGTCAACATGTTAACCGAAAGAGTTAGAGTTGTTAGGGTTGACATGCGTCAAGAGGATGATCGTAGTACTGGCGAATATCACATGCTACGTATCAACCGTCGGGGGCATGGGTAGGAACGTAAGAGAGAGGATTTTGATGATGATGAGGAGTTTAGTGCATATGGGAACTGATGAGTTCATATTATTCATTTATTTTTATTCCTTTATGCTTAGTTCATTGCATGTTTTGTTGTTAACACGGGCTTCATAAGGTTGTTTAAGGATTTTAGGTAATAATGGAGCTTAACTGTTAAAACGAGTTGATTTGGAGCTGATTAGATGGAAAAGGGAGAGAATTCAAGAAACTGGAAATCCGCCCCGGCGGACTCATTTGGCCCAGGGAATCAGCCCCGATGGATTCGTCTTTGTAAATTTTGGCCCCAACATGTTCTGAAGCAGTCCCGACCCACTCCTCTCTGTCCCAATTCGCCCCAGCGAATTCAACAGTACAACGAATTCGCCCTGGCGGATTCAACGGGAAAACTCAGAAAATTTTAGAAAGTCAGGCAATTTTTGGCAGACTTCTAAATTGATTTGGATTGCGATTTATTATCACTTTAGGACAATGTTTAGGCTTTATATATACATGTAAAACTCAGTATTATGTATTCTATCTTCTACATTAGATTCAAAACCTAGTTGGAGAATCAAAGGCATGTCAGACTAATCTTGTTAATTAAATTCTGAAGGGATGTTGAACCTTATTCATAATTAACGGTTTGATCAAGTTTACTTTATTTATTCCTTTGTGCATGAGATTTATTCTGATAATCTGTTTAAACTTTTTGTATGCTATTCAATCTACTAATTTGGTTTCTGCAGGATTAAATTAGTGAATTGATATCATCTGCTAGATTAAGATATGTATTAAGCAAACGATATTATATCTAATCATAAGTAGCAATTAGTGATACTTGATTGTGGACATGTTTTTGGGTATTATTAAGATTTTCAGAAGATAAGTAAAATAATTCCTGATTATGCAATTGTTGCTTGGAATAACCTAATTCTCATTCTTCATGCTGCTATTGTATTAAATTTAGACAGATAGTTCTAGGTTGTATGATAGTTAGGACCTATTGAAGGCGATCGTCACATTAGATTTACATATAAGGAGAATTTTGGATAATTAGCGATCGCGATATTCTAGGGTTATTAATCTCATTTAAGGGTAAATACTGTATAACTTAACTACTCCATAATTGTGAAAATGTGATACTGAATTGAGGAACTGAAGCTTTTTAATCATTATTATTTCTTCTCAGTTTACTTTTGATAATTTAGTTAATCAAATAAAAAAAACCCTTTCTTTGAAAGCAATTGGATAAATACAAAACAATACACTCTCCGTGTGGTCGACCTTTACTTGTTGCTATACTAATATTTGTATTAATAGAGTAGAAGTAAGGTATTAATTTAAGAGCGTCAACGAAAGCTCCCAAATTTTGGTGTCGTTGCCAGGGAGTGTTATTTATTTTTATTTATTCATAGTTTTCTTTTATTTTTATTTTTGTTTATGCCTTGATCCTCTCATTCTATTGACTTGAAATTTGACCCAGAAATCGAGAGAACCGTACACAGGCTTAGAAAAAAGGCTCGTCAATCCTAAAGTACAATTGCAGATTCTGACAAAGCTCCATCCCCAGGCCTCAACATCGCACTTGCGATACTTTCAAACCATTCCCCTAGTGAATCGGACGAAGAGATGGCGGTGCCAAATAATAACAGAACTTTAAAGGAGTTGTCTACTCCTAATCTCACTCAACAACCTTTGTGCATTGAATATCCTGCTTTAAATGCTGCATTTGAACTAAAATCTGGACTAATTCATCTTTTGCCTACTTTCTGTGGTCTCACAGGTGAAGATCCTTACAAGCACTTGAAGGAATTCCATGTAGTATGCTCAACCATGAAACCACACGGGATCACGGAGGAAAAGATAAAGCTTAGAGCTTTTCCTTTTTCAGTGATTGATTTAGCTAAAGATTGGTTATACTATCTCCCATCGGGATCGATACAATCTTGGAATGATATGAAATGACTGTTTTTGGGGAATTACTTTCCTTCTTCAAGGGTGGCCAACATAAGGAAGGAAATTTGCGGAATCAGCCAGTTCAGCGGTGAAACGTTGTATGAATATTGGGAAAGGTTCAGAAAGCTTTGCCCTATTTGTCCACCCCACCAGATTGATGATCAACGTCTTATCCAATATTTCTATAAAGGACTTGTACCGATGGATAGGAGTATGATCGATGTTGCTAGTGGAGGAGCATTAGTAGAAAAAACACTGGAGGCTGCAAGAAATTTGATTGCAAATATGGCTGCTAATTCACAACAATACGTAACAAGGAATGATCATGCACTACAAAGGGTAAGTGAGGTAAGCACGAGTAATTTGGAGCAAAAGATTTTTGACGTAACTGTTGTGGTGAAACAATTAGCAACAGGGAACTTGCCGGTAGCAAAGGCTTGCAGAATATGCTTAATGGCAGTGCATACCACAGATTTATGCCCAACATTGCAGGAGGATGATACACAGCAAGCCAATACAGTGGGAAATTACCAGGCACAATCGAAGAGGAAGTATGATCCCTATTCCAATACTTACAATCCAAGATGGATGGATCATCCCAACTTGAGTTATGGGGGTGCTAGGCCACAAGCTCAAGGTTTTTACCCAAGCAAACAACAAGGTTTTTAGCCCAATCAACCACAGTACCAACCCAAACCAGCAGCTCCAACCAATTCTGGAACATCCCTCGAAGACATGTTCAAAGCATTCATGGCACAGACACATCAGTTTCAATAAGAGACGAGATCTTTAATCCACAGTTTGGAGAGTCAAATGAGTCAACTAGCTACTAGAGTTGGTCGATTGGACTCTCAAGGTTCAGGGAAGATACCATCTTAAACTGTTGTTAATCCAAAGGAGAATGCTAGTGCTATAACCTTGCGGAGTAGAAAACAGATGGATACACCTACAACCACTGTTGAGTATGAGAAAAAATAAGCAGAGGAGGAAACAAAAATATATAAGGTAATCCTTAACCCTCATTGTCTGCTTAAAAACACTCCTCTACCCTTTCCCCCTATGAATTTTAGAACTTTAAAGAAAGATGAACAAGAAAAAGAAATCTTGGAAACCTTTAGGAAAGTAGAAGTGAATATCCCTTACTTGATGCAATCAAATAGGTGCTAAGGTATACAAAGTTTTTAAAAGAAATGTGCACTAATAAAAAAAATTAAAAAATGATGAAAGAGTCACAGTTGTGGAAAATGTATAAGTTGTTCTTCAAAGAAAAATGCCCACTAAATGTAAAGATCCAGGCATGTTCATAATTCCATGTAAGATAGTAAACACCCGATTTAAAAAGGCCATGCTAGATTTAGGTGCTTTGATTAATGTGATTCCATTATTTGTTTATGCTTCCTTAAATCTGGTCCTTTAAAAAATACTGGTTTGATTGTCCAATAGGCAGATCGTACTAACACTTACCCCCAAGGGTAATTGAAAATGTCTTAGTGAAGGTGAACGAACTAATCTTTCCTGCAGATTTTTACATTGTGGACATGGAAGATGATACATCACCAAACCCCTACCATATTTTGTTAGGAAGGCCATTCCTAAAAATAGCGAGAACCATGATTGATGTACATAATGGGACCATAACAATGGAATTTGATGGAGAAAAGATTCAGTTCAACATTTATGATGCCATAAGGTACCCTAGTGATATTAGTTAGGTTTTTGCTATTTATGTAAGTGACTCGTTAGTGCATAAAGCTTTTGAACAACTACATAATGATAACTTGGAGGTTTCTATTTCCAGCAGTTTGGACATGGACATGGAAGAAGAGATTGAACAGAATCAGGAATTCAAGGAAACTGTAGCTGCACTACACTCATTGCCAAAATTCTCAGATAAGTATGCATTTCATTCAATTCAATTACCTGTTTCTCATCAAAAGTTATTACCATTTGTTGTGCAACCTCCAACACTAGAATTAAAGCAATTACCTGCACACTTAAAATATGTATATTTGGGGACTAATGATATATTGTATGTGATTATTGCTTGTAATTTATCCAAAGTGCAAGAAGAAAAGTTGCTGAGAGTCATAAGAGACCATGTCACAGATTTTGGTTGGACGGTAGCGGACATCAAAGGTATTAGTCCCGCAATGTGCATGCACCAAATTAGTTTGGATGACGGAGCTAAGCCCACGAGGGATGCACAAAGAATATTGAACCCACCAATGATGGAGGTAGTGAAGAAAGAGGTTATAAAATTGCTTGATGCAGGAATAATCTACCCTGATAGGTCTTCAAACTAATCAGTTTATTTTGATGATGTTGATGATAACAAACTTACTAAATAGGATTACTATAAAATAGGTAGAATCATCTCTATAGGATTATTATATAAATTGATTTTAATTATCCTATTTTATTCCTATCAAAAATATTTTTTCATCCTAAAATTGAATATATTTTTCTTGACCTTGATAAATTAATTATCAAGTGTTAATTAAATTTATTCAAATATTAACATTTCCTAATGCAAGGAGATTCCAATTCTTTTCTAAAAAGATTTTCTAAAATTCTTATTGGGCAAAAAGAATTTAAAATCATTGTATTGTGTGTAAGTGTATGCAAATTTGTGTGCATGAATGCAAGATGTGTGTGTGTGTGTGCAAAAGAGAAAATCGTGTGTGTGTGTGTGTGTATTTGCTGGAGACTAAAAGCCTTGCATGGTTTTTGAAAAAGGCTTGGCCAAAGCCTTATAATTGGATCGAATTTTATGCTATGTTTGAAATACTAAAACTACACACATACTTGCCTAATCCGTGTGCTCTCTTTTAATTCGGACCCTTTATTTTTCATCCATGCAATCCGAACCTTTGGTTCAAAAATCAGATTTCAAAAATTACTATTTTGCCCTCAACTTCAAAATCCTATAAATAGGAGGCTTTTCATTCATTCTAAATTTTTCAATTTACAAAGCAAAGAAAAGCTATATCTCCTTGCCTACATAATCTCTCTGCAAAAAGCTTTCTCTTCATCTTCTAATTCAAAGTTCTATTTCTTGAAAGAAGATAAAATTGGTCAAAGTAGTTGAGATAAGTCATTAAATTTCTATATTTATATCATCTCATATCTGCTTATCTATATATATATATATTAAAGATAAATTGTTATACACGTTTATATATATCTATATTTAATCTATCAAATATTATAAAACGTCTGTACTTAGATACCGATATAATTCGGAAAAAATTTCTTTTCCGGACGGTCTTTAAAATCTTAAGTGGCTTTTTATTAATATTGATACATTATATAATTATTAAAAATATTTCTATAATTATCATATTGTGAAATAAATAATTTGGCCAGTACTTAGATACCGATATAATTCGGATGTTATTTCTCTAAAATTCTCCGAAACGGTCTTTAAATCCTGAGTGGCCAAATTTTCACAACATAGATTAAATATAATATAATATATATACGTGGGTGAAAATTTATCATACTTAATTGTTATACATATTTATATATATCTATATTTAATCTATCAAATATTATATAAAAAGTCTGTACTTAGATACCGATATAATTCGAAAGAAATTTCTCTTCCGGACGGTCTTTAAAATCCTAAGTGGCTTTTTATTAATATAAGATACATTATATAAGTATTGAAAAATATTTATATAATTATCAGATTGTGAAACAAATAATTTGGTCTGTACTTAGATACCAATATAATTCGGATGTTATTTCTCTGAAAATCTCCAAAACGGTCTTTAAATCCCGAGTGGCCAAATTTTCACAACATAGATCAAAGATAATATACTATAGATACGTGGGTGAAACAAATTTCATCAAGTATTATTAAATTGATAAATCTATTATATTTGATAACTTTCATAACAAGTATCCTACTCACAAACTTATTTATTCACAAAAATACTTGTTGTATCATAGTGATTTTATATGGTTTTCTAAACTCAAAGTTATATATGTTCAAACCATAGAAACACACTCTTTATAAAGAAACATCTTTTCTAGAATTGTTTAAACCATAGAAACACATTCTTTATTAAAAGAAAAGAAAATCTTTATAAAACTGCATCAATTTACTTATCTGCTTATCTGAAGCATTTCACATAAAAGTCTTGAACTTTTATTTGATATTTAATCTTAAATTATATATATGCTTATTTAAAAAGCATCAACAATAAAAGTTATTAGAACTTTTATAATTCTGTACTAAACTTTATCTGCTTACTTTAGAAGCAAATTCAAACTATCTTTTTGTAAAAAGGAAAAGGGAAGAGTCAGTTTATTTTATATCTGTGAGAAAGACAAAAATTCTTTGACCAAGACTAGAGTCTTAGAGAGGTCGACTGGGAGTTGGGTCTCTAGTAAACTTGTGAGGTGAGGAAGAGATTGTTGTTTCAACACCAGGTTATAGAATAGTTCTGAGCTCAAACGAAGATTCAACTAAGCTTGAGGAAGGAGCTAGGAGTTCGCTGTCCAAGATAGTTAGTTGAGAATAGTTGTAAGTTGATCTATAAAACTTTGTAAAGGTTTCTCCACCTAGTGAAGGAGCATTTATTACTGGGAGTAATAGGATCTCAAGCCCTGGAGAGGAGCTTGAGACTGGACGGAGCAATATACTCAACCTGTATATTGTGAACAAGATAAATCTCTGTGCATTGCTGTGATTGGATTTTTTTCTTATTCTACATATTAATTTCTGACATTATAAATTAATTTGCTAAAAATTCAAAAAGGCTTAAGATAACTTTTTTAACTAGTAATAATCCATTCAACCCCCCTTCTAGATTATTATTGGACTTTCATACCCCATCTCTGACAGTCAATGGGTGAGTCCAGTGCAGGTAGTTCCAAGAAATTCAGAATCACAATTGTCAAGAATGACAATAATGAGTTGGTGCCCACACGAATGCAAACAAGATAGAAAGTATGCATTGATTATAGGAAATTAAATGTTGTAACTAAAAAAGATCACTTTCCTCTTCCTTTTATTGATCAAATGCTAGATAGATTAACTGGGCATACTTATTATTACTTTCTAGATGAATCTTTAGGTTATAACCAGATTGTGATTGCATTCGAAGACCAAGAAAAGACCACATGATTCACATGTCCCTTTGATATATTTGCCTACGACGAATGTCTTTTGGACTTTGCAATGCCCCAGGTACTTTTCAAAGATGCATGATTAGCATTTTTTCTGATCTTATAGAAAATTGCATTGAGGTCTTTATGGATGATTTCACAATACATGGTGATTCATTGTATGCCTAGATAATTTGACTCGTGTTTTGGATAGATGCTTGGAATTAACTAATCTTATTCTAAATTAGGAAAAATGTCATTTTATGGTATAACAAGGAATAGTACTTGGTCATGTTGTGTTAGCTAATGGTTTAGAAGTCAATAAAGCTAAGATAGATGTTATATATGCATTGCCTTACCCCGTCAGCGTGCGGGAGATACACTCTTTTCTTGGATATACAGGGTTTTATCGTAGATTTATCAAGGACTTCTCAAAGATAGCGTTGCCTTTGTGTAAGTTATTACAAAAGGATGTGGAATTTCAGTTTGATAATGAATATAAGAAGGCTTTTGATATTTTAAAGAAATTATTGACCTCTGCCCCTGTGATTTAATCACCAAATTGGAAGTTTTCATTTGAGATAATGTGTGATGCAAGCAACTATGCCGTATGAGCTGTTTTGGGCCAAAGGATTGATAAAGTTGTTCATACCATTTACTATGCTTCTAGAACTTTGAATGCGGCTCAGATAAACTGTTCCACAACTGAAAAAGAACTTTTATCTGTGATTTTTTCTTTAGATAAATTTTGATCATATCTGCTTGGCACTAAAGTTGTAGTTTATTCTGACTATGCTGCTCTCAGGTATTTGCTTACGAAAAAGGAGTCCAAACTTAGAATCATCAGATGGATCTTGTTGTTGCAATAATTTGAGTTGGAGATCAAGGATAAAAAGGGATCGGATAACTTGGTAGCGGATCATTTGAGTAGGATTCTTAAAGAGGAGGAAGCACTACCATTACAGGATAGCTTTTTGGATGAGCATTTACTCGCCATTGGCAATATAAATCCCTGGTATGCGAATATTGTGAATTATTTGGTGAGTGCATATTTACCATGTGATTTTTCCAAATTTCAAAAAGAAAAGCTTAAGAGTGATGCAAAACAGTATGCATGGGATGACCCATATATGTGAAAATTTTATGTTGATCAGAAAGTTAGACGTTGTGTGTCTGATAATGAGTTTCAATCTATTCTAACTTTCTGTCACTCTTATGCTTGTGGAGGTCATTTTGGACCCAAATGAACATCACATAAGGTTTTAGAATGTGGTTTCTTTTGGCTTTCAATTTTTAAAGACTCGTATCTCTTTTGTAAAGCATGTGAAAATTGTTAAAGAACAAGAAATAAATCACATAGACATCAAATGCCACAAAACCCTATTCTAAGTATTGAAATTTTTGATGTTTGGGGTATTGATTTTATGGGACCTTTTCCTGCATCTTATGGCAATATCTACATTCTATTGGCTGTTGATTATGTTTCGTAATGGGTGGAAGCTAAAGCTACCAGGACTGATGATTCTAAAGTTGTTGCAGATTTTGTCAAATCTAACATATTTGTTAGGTTTGGAACTCCTAGAGCAATTATCAGTGATAAAGGAACACAAATTTGTAACCGGATGCTAGCTGCACTTTTCAAGAAATAAAATGTGATGCATAAGGTGTCCACGTCTTATCATCCACAAAGTAATGGGCAGGCTGCGGTATCCAACCGTGAGGTGAAGTCCATTCTAGAGAAAGTCATCAAGCCAAACAGAAAAGATTGGAGTCTATGTTTAGAAGATGCACTTTGGGCATATAGGACGGCATACAAAACTCCTATTGGTATGTCACCTTATAGGCTAGTGTTAGGGAAACAATGCCATTTACCTGTAGCGCTAGAATATAAAGCTTTTTGGGAAATCAAATAGTGCAACATGAACTTGAATCAAGTTAGAGTCCATAGGAAGTTATTTACAAGAACTAGAGGAGTTGCAGAATGAATCATATGAAAGTTCTAAACTATACAAGGAAAAGATAAAAGCGTTCCGTGATAAGCAGATTTTGAGGTAGACTTTCACTGTGGGACAAAGGGTTCTCCTTTATAATTCACGGTTGAAATTGTTTCCAAGTAATTTACGTTCTCGTTGGGTAGGCCCATTTATTTTTACTAATGTGTTTCCTCATGGTGCTATAGATATACAAAATCCAAAAACAGGGAATATATTCAAGGTGAACGGTCATTGGTTGAAACCATTTTTGGATAGCAGTCAGGTGGGGGAGGTTGAGATCTTGACGCTAGTGGATCCAACTGAGGTTTGATTGAGAGGATTAATGTCGAGCTACCGACGTTAAATAAGGGCAGCTGCTTGGGAGGCAACCCAAGATCTCATATTTGACTTTTTTATCCCTTTATTTTCATGTAATTACTTTCTTCTTTGCATGATTTTCTTACATTGGGGACAACGTAATGTTTAAATGTGGGGGAGGGGGAGATTTAGGTTTTTTATGAAAATTGATCCATTTTTGATGAGAAGTTGAAAAAAAATTGGGTTTTTTTTTTAAAATTTTTGGGAATTTTTTGACTTTGGTTCCGTGATTCTATTTGACTAAGTTTTGAAAGGTTAAAATCACTAATTAAAAATTGATGCTAAATTTTAGAATCTGTGTGTGCTTAATTGGTTAATGAATAATGAGAACTAAGTAATGATCCATAGTAACTGATTTGAGTTAAATTTGTGTTGCATAAGTACTTGAACATGTGATATATGCTTATTTGGCTGAGTTATCTGTGGAGTTGTCTATGTGCACTAATCTCATGATTTAGGACTATTGAACTACTTGTGTTGTTTGCAGGACCATGTGAAAAAAAAGAAAGAAAGAAAAAAAATTAAGTTGAGAAAATTGAAAGTAAGCAAAGAGAAATCATGTGGTGGGTTGAGATGGAGCGTAAAACGCTCACCCAAAAACATGTGTAAATAAGTGAGATGAAGCATAAAATGTACTCACTTTAGAGAGAATGAGGAAGATGAAATGGAGCATAAAATGCATTCACTTGAAAAACAAAGAGAATGCGAAAGGGTTTGGTGAAAAAATTTTAAGTAGGAAAAATATGTTTTTGAGTCTTAAGTTAGTGAGCACGATTTTTTTTCCATGATAACTGAATTGGGTAAGTATGTAGATTTTGGGTTAGTTACTTATGTGGATACAATTTGGTTTAAAAAAGTTCAATGGTAAAAAATGCAGTTGTTTTTATACATTGATTGATGAGGTGCTAATCGAATATATGTCAATTAGTGTTGATACTCATGATTTGAAACTTGAAATCTTTTGAGAATTTACTTAAATAGAATTCAATTGAAAAATGAAAGAATGACCTTGGTTTTGGTTTACACGAGGACGTGTAAAGGCTAAGTGTGGGGGAATTTGATGAGTGCATACTATTCATTTATTTTGATTCCTTTACACTTAGTTCATTGCATGTTTTGTTGTTAACATGAGCTTAATATGGTTGTTTATAAATTTCAAGTAACAATGGAGCTTAAGTGTTGAAACGGGTTGATTTGGAGCTGATTAGATGGAAAAGGAAGAGAATTCAAGACACTGGCAATCCGTTCCGGTGAGCTCAAAAGTCCTGCACTGATCCGCCCCAGCAGATATGCCTCTGTATTCCAAGAAAAGTTGAATATGCCCCGGCGAACTCATTTGGCCCAGGGAATCCGCCCCGGTGGATTCGTCTCTGTAAATATTCACCCCAACGCGTTCTGAAGCCGCCCCGACCCACTCCTCTCTGTCCCAATTCACCTCGGTGAATCCAACAGTACAACGAATCCGCCCCGACGGATTCAGCGGGAAAACTCAAATAATTTTGGAAAGTCAGTCAGTTTTTGATAGACTTTTAAATTGATTTGGATTGCCATTTTTTTTTTATCACTATAGGACTATTTTTAGGCTTTATATATACATTTAAAACTCATTATTATTGATTCTATCTTCTACATTGGATTCAAACCCTAGTTGGAGAATCAAAGATATGTCAGGCTACTCTTTTCAATTCAGTTCTGAAGGGATGTTGAACCTTATTCATAATTAACGGTTTGATCAAGTTTAATTTATTTATTCCTTTGTGCATGAGATTTATTCTGATAATCTGTTTAAACTTCTTGTATGTTATTCAATCTACTAATTTGGTTTCTGCAGGATTAAATTAGTGAATTGATATCATCTGCTAGATTAAGATATGTATTAACGATATTATATCTAATCATAAGTAGCAATTAGTGATACTTTATTGTGGACAAGTTTTTGGGTAATTAAGATTTTTAGAAGACAAGTTAAATAATTCCTGATTGTGCAATTGTTGCTTGGAATAACCTAATTCTCATTCTTTATGTTACTATTGTATTAAATCTAGACTAATAGTCCTAGGCAGTATGATAGTTAGGATCTATTGGAGGCGATCATCACATTAGATTTACACATAAGGAGAATTTCATATAATTAGCGATAACGATTATCTAGGGTTATTAATCTCATTGAAGGGTAAATACTGTATAACTTGACTACTCCATAAATGTGAAAAGGCGATACTGAACTGAAGAACTGAAGCTTTTTAATCATTGTTATTTCTTCTTAGTTTACTTTTGATAATTTAGTTAATCAAATTAAAAAAAACCCTTTCTTTGAAAACAATTGGATAAACACAAAACAATACACTCTCTGTGACACCCCCAAATTCGGGTAACTCAATTCTACTGAATTTGGTGTTCACTGTCCAATAATAACATATATATCTGCCCATAATAAATGAAACTCATAATTAAATAGAAATATTCCCTTTAAGGGGTTACAACATCATAAATAAACAATCCCCAGGTTATCTAACCTTAAAACATCAATGCGGAAATAACATAAACAAATACGTCTTAAACATAACATCATAAGTCTTAACATTAACATTCATAAATAATAATAAGTATTCATCACTTGTTCATCTTTCCCTTGCCTTACTAGTGGAAGGGCTCTTCAGTTCTTTCAACTTTAGCTGCAATGTTATTATGCAAGAGTGAGCAACAATTGCCCACAAGTATAACAATAATAATAACAATAATAACATGCGAATAATCAATGGATACTGAATAATAAAAAAACTCTGCTTTTAAATCAAGAATGAATAATAAGAATCAAAAGTATATCTGAGGGTCACAAGACCAAGAACTATGTCCCACATTATCAAGTATTTCTACTTTAAGCCTTTAACAGTCGTAAGACTATATGGACCAACTTCTCGTACTTAGGGGGATCAACCCTTAGTACCATGTATGTGCACAACATTTCAACGCTAACGCATAAATAATCTCCTATAAAGGGTTGTTCATCTATGTTTGACATCAGAGTTCGCACCAAAGGTTTGGTTTGGATAAGTCTCAATAATAGTTCTAGAATTTAGAACACTCATCAACTATGGACTAGTCGAATCAAGAAGGGTTCGCTAGTCATTCAAGGTTCAGTAATATAATCGATACTCAAATCAAATAATAAATCTCAAAGGTATACTGTAACGCCCGAGAAAATCAAACGTTTATGTAAATGAATTTTATGTGATTTATTGAATAAAGTTATAATAAATGTTTATTTAACTAAGTAGGCTATTTCAAGGTCGTTCTATGACCTAGAAGCTGTGAATATGGTTAGGATTCTGGCTACGTGCTAGAATTAAATCATATGAATTTCAAGACGAAAATAAAAGTTTTTCGAGGAATTTCCGTAATATCACTATTCATCCGTTTCTGCTCGGGAATTAGTTTTGAATTTCCTAGAAACGAGTTATGATATGATTTCAAAACGGGATGGAATATCTAATAATATTCCAGTTATGGCTCACGAAGTTTCCGTGTGAGGACTTAAAACCCTAAGGGTTAGGTAAAGTAAAACTTAAGATTAAATTGGTTAAATATGATAATAAATGATTATTATACGGAATGAATACGAGTATAATACTAGATATTATACGAGTATAATACGAAGAGAATACGAGAATTAATTCGACATATAATACGAATTTTATACGAAGTAAATAGATTCAATTTGAATTAAAATTAATTATCAAACCCGTGGATCGAACTGATGGGTTAACGGGTGGGTTATACCCATAGGGCAACCCATGGCCCATAAGGGACCCATGAACACATGGGGAGACATAGGTGACATGTGGGAGGGCATGTGCTAGCACATGGGCTTAACATGGGCAGAGGAGGTTTGGTCCAATGACCAAAGTGCCATTGGTCTTGCAAAACTATAAATAAAGAGCTTGGGTGGTCATTTTGTGGGTTAACAAATTTGCCAACCATTATATTGAGAGGGATAGAAGAGCTTAGTAAGAACCAAGTAAAATGCAAAGCAAGCTAGCTTATTTCTTTGACAAGAACAAGAGTCCAAGCACTCAAGAACACAAGAGGTATAACATTAAACCTTAAATTTCAACTTTCTTCAATACATAATTGATAGAGAAGTGAATTAGTGGAGCATGTTTGATAAGAAGTAATAAGGTTGGCCTTATAGTGAACTTAAAACACTAACGAGCCATGAATAAGTAAAATCATATTAATTGATTAAGGACCTAATGAAGAAACTACCAAAATCATGAGAGTTTAAATGATAAGTAAGTGAAACCATTTAAACATAGAAGTTTATATTGGTTAGAATCACTAATGAATAACCAATGGATTGATTCCATTTGGTTCGAAGTAAAAATATTGAATAACGAAGATTCGACGAAAGTTACGCGATTAGACGTTAAAGGTCAAAATCATGAATTTTCCCAAAATAGAAGTTAAAATTCTCCGTTTGATTCGGAAACCTTGGTTTTCAATGACGTAACGTGTAATTAGGTAAATAAGACTTGCAGGAGCAAGAACGAACGAATTCGGACTTGAAGTTGAACGTTCACGAACGTTTAACGAACGCGTAAAAATGGACTAATCAGGAGAATTTCTCCCCAACGGATTTAGAAATGAATTTCGACTAGATGGAATCGTAGAACATGGAATATATGAACTAATGGCATTGGAACGAGCCAATTCCGAGTTGTAACGATCATATTACGAGCTCGTGAAATTTACTTTTTGAAATATTTTCCGAGGCTGGGGGCCGGCGCCGCAGCGCCGCCTAGACCTTGGTTCTCAGCGCCGCAGCGCCGAAGGCAGGGGAAGTTCTCTACGAGACAGCAGCCGCAGCACTGCCTTTAAGCCTATGACTGGCGCTGCAGCGCCCTTAAGTGAAATTTTTCTGATGTGAATGTTTATTAACCTAGCTTGTTGCATGGTAATTATGGGGAAAACATATGGTTAATATTCATGAAGAGAAATCACTTAAACAACATGTTTAAGAAGGGTTTTGAGAATTAAACGTTGACAAAACGTATTTAAATTTAAAACTCCAAATCCGATAATGTAAACCGTGAATCGTAATCGAGTTGTGAGCGTGCCTTAAGGTTACATGACATGTAATAGAGGTGCGTGGTACATGAATGATATCAAATAAAGTTAAAACTTACTTAATTTTCATACGGAGTCCGATGACGGGATTTTATAGAAATGTGATTGACGTAGCAAACCGATTAGTTCCTCAGTCGTTGTGCATAACGATAATCGACGAGAGTCGGTTTATGACATACAGATGTTAATAAGCCGTAACAAATTGTTAAATAACTTAAACGAATGTTATTAGTTGAGCAATTCGGATAAGTTATACAAGAAAGAGAAGATAGTTACCCAATGTATATCGGTTGTTATAATCTAATTGATATACTATGTGTTTATATCTTGTAGAAGTGGTAAAGAATCAAAGTAGAATAAACCTAAAAGGTTGAAGAAGCAAAGGCAAGTTTTCTAACTCTTGTATTAATGTTACGTTATGCAAGTTTTCTAACTCTTGTATTAACGTACGTTATGCAAGTTTTATAAACTCTTGTCTACACTTTATGTTGGACAAGTTCTCAATATGCATGGTTTCCTATGCATAAATTGTTATTGAATAGTCGATGCCATTTGATTCGGCTAGACATATATGTAAAGTATTTTGATTGATTTTTCATAAATCTTTCTAAGTATTCTTGATGATGCTATCCTATGCCAATTGCTTTGGTACGGATTCAGAGTTAAACTTGAGTATGAATACACAAAGGTTTTAACGTCGTTAATTCAACGGGCACTGGGAGTTGCCAAAAAGCTTAAACGTTAAAATGTTTAATGATGGAGTGTTGATCAACATAGAGTACTACAGGCTAATCACCTGGACGTGCTCGTAAAAATATATCGGGCTTACAGTCTTAGTACCGGGTTGTCCTTTTATGAATGGAAATGGAAAAGAATGTTCATGGTCTTTAACCAGCTCAGATTCTTAAGTGACTATATGTCCTTGAGAATGATTTTAAAGAAATTCAAAATGCTATCTTGATTATTCCTACAACTTCATAACTATTGTACAGTTATGGAAGATGAAATCATATAATTCTTGATTTTGTGGTTGCAAAGTAAAATATTAAACTTGCTGAGCTTGTTATGCTCACTCTTGCTTAAAATTATATTATTTCAGCTAAGAGCTATCGGACCAAAGGATCCGGTAAGGACAAGGGCAAGTCCAAGATGGATAATTAGTTATCCTTGTAATAGCATGGTATTATTCCTATAATAAATGATATTATGACACAGAATAAATGTAAAGGTTATAAAGAACTTGGGAAAGGATTATTGTAATGGAAAATTTAGTAAACTTATGCATGTTATTTGAATGTATGAGTAGATAGTAGCATCGTGTAGCACCATATCCAGGGTTTGAAGGTACTCGGATTTGGGGGCATCACAGGTTAGTATCAAAGCCTTAGGTTATAAAACTTAGGGGGAAAACCTTAAGGTATACCTTGAGAAGAGAAGTACAAGTTAGAAGTAAATAAATTCGGATAGAGTTTTAAAGAAGAAAGTAACCTTAAACATATTAAATATGATATGTGTTTATAATATTTTGATTGTTTACTAATCAAGTTATTTTATCTTATTTTAGATATCAGGAGATATGAACATGAATAGTGAAGTACAGGAACTAAGTGAAGCCTCTGTCAACATAATAGAGAATTCACCAATGCCAGTAGCAGAGGTGTCTATAGTGAATATAGAAAAGACTGATTCGAAAGAGGAGGATCCTTCTGAGGATGCTGATAACTTTGACTATGCCACATTATTTGATGGTATGTCCGAAAAGGAGATGAAGGTGGTATCCTATGACCCGGTACTACCTACGGAGGAGGAGGAGATGTCACCGGCAGAGTCTATGAAGGCTTTGTTTATGGCAGTGTTGGACATGAATGTTCAACTAAGTAAGGAGGTTCATAACCTGAAGCAGGAGGTTCACGACGTACAGAAAGATAAGGAGGACATGGAGGTCTTTTGGGAAGTTGAGCGCGGTGAGAGAGTGCTGGCTAAGCATAAGGTCCGGGATCTAAAACTAGAGGTCCAGGAACTGAAGGCAGAGATTCTGAATAAGAAGCAAAAGATAAGCCGAATGTCCTATATACATAGGAGTTCGCACGAGGATTATCAACACCAGATTGCTGAAAATCCGGTGGAAGAGGGACAGACTCGGCATACTATTAGTCGGGATATTTTGGCCAGTATGGCTGGTGTAGATTAGAAAAATGTCGTGAGGCAGATGTAGTCCAGTTATAATAGCTATATAAATATTTTTGTAGCTAGTAAGGACGTAAAACCCTCTTTTGTATAATTAAAGGGTATTCTTTTGTAAATCCCAATTTTTGGCAAGCAATTACGGGATAGTATTGTAAATGGCTACTGCCATGTAATGAAGAACGTTTAGTAGTATTATACTACAAGAAGAAGCATTTTAATATAAGAAGTTTATTGAAATGCTTGTCAATGTGTTTGTGTTATTATTATTTGTGTAATAACCAAAAGAAAGAAGTAAATAATAACTAAACTTTATTTACGTTAACAGGAAATGCCGCCAAAAAGACAACAGAGAACTCAACAAATAGAGCCACATAATGTAGAGGAAGAAGAGGTTCAGAATATCCCGATGGAGGAATTTGTTACCTTAATGACTGCAGCCTTTAAAGAGGATGGAGGAGGTGCAAGAATAAATTCTGGGGTAGTAGTCAGTACTACCTTTAAGGATTTTAAAAGCATAGGTCCACCGGAGTTTAAAGGAACTACGGATCCTATCACTGCCCAAGCTTGGGTGAAGGAAATAGAGAATTTGTGATAACAAATGTTCGAGAAGAGAAAAAGATTCCTTTTGCTACGTATATGATGAAAGGAGAGGCCAACTTCTGGTAGGAGGAAAACTAGGGTAGGGCCGAGTTAGAAAACGCTACGTGGGAACAGTTTAAAAAGATTTTCTTCGAGAACTATTTCCCCACAAGCATGTAGAGTAAGATGGAAGTCATGTTCCTAGAGCTGAAGCAGGGGGATATGACCGTTCCTCAATATGCCGCCAAGTTTAATAAACTGGCGAGGTTTGCGCCACATCAAGTGGACACAAAGGCAAGGAAAGTCAGGAGGTTTGAGCTAGGTTTGAAACCTTGGCTCTATAATAGAGTATCCGCTTTCCAAAGTGAAATATTTGGAGCGGTACTGGAAAAGGCAATAATAGCCGAAGGTGGTAGTGAGGCTTTGAGCCTATACTAGAAGGAAAAGAAAAATAAGAATAAATTTTATGGAGGAGTTAAACCAGAGGGAGAAAGCAGTGGCATTAATGCGCCAAAACGGAAGGGTTTCAACTCGGGATATACCGGGGTGAAGCAGGGAGATCCTAAGAGAAGGATCGAGGCATGTAAGACATGTGGGAATGTTCATCTTGGAGTCTATCTCAGGGGTAAAGCGGTATGCTACCGTTGTGGACAGGAAGGGCACATTACGCCTAGCTGTCCTAACCCTATGAAGAGTATGGAATGCTTTGTGTGTGGGTCCATGGACCACATTGCAAGGAACTATCCAAAAAAGAGGTCGAGCAGTGGGAAGGGGGCTAGTGGTGGTAAGCTAGCGATTGGTGGTCCTATACAACAGAGTAAACCGATGGCCCGTACATTTAATATGACGGTCCAGGATGCAGTGGCATCGAGCGATGTCGTAGCAGGTATTATCCTGGTCAACAATAAAAATGCATATGTGTTGTTTGATTCGGGTGCTACTTGTTTGTTTATAGCATGTGAATTTACTAAACGGTTAGGGTTACTCACTAGAAAACATGTAATACCTTCGAATGTTAAGGTAGCAAATGAAGAAATAATTTTTTATTGATTTTATTCATGGGAATTATTGTGTAGAAATAAGGGGTAACAAGTTATCAGCAGATCTTATACCGATAGAGTTGGGGGAATTCGATGTAATTCTTGGGATGGATTGGTTGGTTAACCATGGGGCGATTATCGATTGCTAATAGACAAGTGTGAACCTTCGATTTTTAAGTAACCCAAGGTAGTGTTCTACCGTAGTAAATCACCGGGACGCTCTTGTTGTCTAATCATGACACAAGCCAGAAAGTTATTAAGAAAAGGTTGTGTAGGTTACCGTTGTTATGTTGTGATACCCAGCGAGTGGGAGCAACATTGGAACAGATACCTATAGTCAATGAATATGCGGATGTATTTTTGAGCGATTTACCAGGTCTTCCACATGATATGGAGACCAAATTCGTTATAGATGTTGTGCCAAGAACGACACTAGTTTCGAAGGCACTATATCGCATGGCGCCGGTGGAATTAAAGGAGTTGATGATTCAGTTGCAAGAACTGTTGGATAAGAAGTACATTCAACCGAGTGTCTCTCCACAGGGAGCGCCGCTATTGTTTGTAAAGAAGAAGGATGGATTGTTAAGACTTTGTATCGACTATAGAGAGTTGAACAAGTTAACGATAAAGAATAAATACCCATTGCCCAGGATCGATGATATCTTTGATCAAGTGAAAGGGGCGAAATGCTTTTCTAAGATAGACTTGCGGACGGGGTATCACCAGTTGAAGGTTAGAGAGGAGGATGTACCTAAGACAGCATTCTGGAGTTGTTACGACCATTACGAGTTCCTGGTGATGTCATTTGGGTTAGCTAATGCACCAGCTGCATTTATGGATATGATGAACAGAGTGTTCAAGCAGTACTTGTGACGCCCCCAAATTTGGACCGCCACAGAGTCTCGAATTCGGTTCATCACGTTCTACAATCTAATACAATAATAATATATCACACAGCGGAATAACACAATACTACGAATATATTATATTTATTTAATATAATCATTCACGTCCCAAGGTTTCGTAACTTAAACATCGATTACATAGCTTAAACATATTTTAAGCATATATAACTTAACTAATACATAATATAATAAGATCTTATTACAACGTCATAGAGTTCTACATAATATAAAGCTACTCCGTAGCTTTGCCGTTGCCCTTGTCGGTGCTCGAAGGTCTACCATGCTCTGCCTTAACTGAAATGTTTTTAGGGAAAAGCAAGAATGAGCAACAAGTTTGCTCAGCAAGTAATATATCAATAAGGGGATCAATATAGTTTTTAGTTCTAAAGGTATAACAATAGATGATAGTTTAAGGATAACAAGAAGTATCAATAGTTTTCAACAATAGTCGCTAAGGACTTAAGATAATAATAAGATTCAAGGTTTAACCTTTTCACAGTTCAATAGTCACGAAGGACTATGAACTTCTACTAGAATTAACAGAAATATACTGATAATCCAATAAAACAAGTATAACAGGTGATCAGCCTAAAGTACCCTATGTTATGCATATCGTTCAATCGTACTCAAGTGCGCACGTCGGTTCTCTCGACAATATATAGCTTCCCTTAAAAGAAGGTTGTTTATCTCAGTCAATACAAGATTCCGCACCAATCAATTGGTTTGGATAGCTTTCTAATCATGATATAGGTCTAGCCGAATCAAATGGCATAGACCGTTCTTTCAATGTATATAAGAATAAATCCTAGGTTCAGAATTCAAGATTTAAAGTTCGAAGAATATAAATCAACTTTATCTTTATCCACGAAGTATTTAAGTAAGAAAACATGAATCACAATTCCAATAGCTTACTTGTACGATAATAATAGCACAAGCTCAATACATGCTCAATAAGAGTAAAGTTCGAGTACTTGCTTACAATATTCATTGAATAAAGTAACGCAAGGGTTTAGGATACTTGCCTTAAGCGTAGATTATCAACCTTTAGCTTATCGATACTTCGAATTCCTATCGTAATATATTTACATGTATAGGATGTTCATTAGCTAAGTATATTTGGTACACAAGCTTGATATGTAAGTTAAATATACACATATGATTCTACTTGTCATATAACCTTATATGTACGTCACTACGTACTTATACACATGTAGTACGAAATAAGTACATAATACATTATGAAATCACCTAACATAGTTATATCACGTATGTCATTGTAGTAAATCATAACACTAAGTTGATTATGCCATTTATTATCTATGGACTTCCTTGTTACAAGTTAGACATCATCATATTATATTGTCATCTCATATAAACATATATCAGTAGAGGTCAGACCATGATTAGCAGCTTTAGGCATCAATATAAGTTAACTTGCAAAATCAAAAAATAAGCAGAGTGCATCAGTTCTGAAAACAGACTGGCGCAGCTGCGCCCTGGCTAAGCCTAAGCTGCGCTGTCCCCTGGCCAGATCAGGGTTGGGCTTTTGCCTCACTGCTCCTGACCATCACATAACCATACATCAACACATAGTATATTTATATGTTAAAGGGTATTAGATGCTTACATAACCTTTCTAAGTCCAATCTCATATGTTATATCTTAGTTGGAATTTCCATCGGTTTATGGCTAAATAAGTCATGGAATCGTCAAGGCTATCATGTTTGACATGCATACATGCGAGGTGGTCATATAATCTATCAATAAGCATGCTCACGTGTTTCTACATCTTATACACATAATTAGTATCGTTATTTGTTTGAAAACTTAATCAAACTCATACTTGATTAACTTGCGTTGTATCTAACAAGTGTGTGTACATGCATGATATCGCAGTGATGTTAAAAGCACTATCAAGCATGTTAAAAATATCAGAATGCTATTACACTATGATCATGCAACTTAGTTTGCATAAAGTCCGACTTTACTTTTGAAATTGTTATAACTTAACTCATGTATGCTAGTGTAAACCTAACATCTTTAGACTTGCATTTCATGTCTATTTTAGACCATACAATCATGCTCACCAAGTTAGAATACAAACATGACTATAACATTTCAAGGTTCCTTTTAAAACTCTAAGTTCATTTCGCAACTATAACTTTCTTTAGTAATTATATACTATCATAGTCAAACATGCTCATGTTATGTCAAGGTACCCATATATACACGTCATACCTATTATCATGCTTGTCTAAACAATATCGACTCGTTAACACTTAACAGATTTCACCAAAAACAGAAAACAAAACTCAGAGTCTGGCACAGCTGTGCTGCACCATAGTACAAACAGGGCGCAGCTGTGCCGTTGCTCGACCAAAACTAAAATGGTTTCTATTCTGCAGAAGGCAAGGCCAAATACAGAATTTCTCTACGAATTTCATTCCAAAGCAGCCACATTGTATACTAACATGATCACTAACTTATATAACAACTAACAAACGTTTCCCAATCAATTTATCATATAATTCGTGCTTAATTCAAGAAATTAGAAGTTCAGGAAATGAAGAACAAGAAATGGGAATTATACCTCTGCAAATGCTTAACTGTGTTTGCTGCTATATCACTCTCCCTCAACTCAATAGAAAATCTCAGTACACTAGCTCTACTTAACAATATCTCAGCAAATTGAAATGAAGAAGGAGAGAGTCTTATTTATAGAGTTTTGAATGTCCAGAAAATGCTATTCCACTCAATTCCAATCCATTGGTATGAGCAATAACATGAAGGTTAAGAAGGAGTTGTTGATCAGTTGGTGAATTCCATCATGATGCCCACTCCTCATTGAATCATTGGCTATTATCTTTGCTGAGTTTGAGAAGGAGTAGGCTTAGACTAGCCTTTGCTATTACACATGAAGAGAAATGAGGGGTGACTTTCATTATGGGACATGGCTATAAATCTCAGCAATTGGGCAACATGAATTACATACCGCACTTATGTTATTATACACATACTATATACTTAAGTTATATTCATATTCATATAATATATACTTAGGTTATAATTTCAATTAGACTCACAATGTATGTCCAATGAGGAAACAATATTATAATGTAGTAAGTTGGGGTACATATATATACATCCATGTATATTTTATCATACCGAATATAATTTAAATTGAGTTGGAATATAATTAGTTGGGTAATAACAATCCATTATTTTCACACAATTTTAATATCCTAATTACACTTACTTATTAGAATATTAATTTGCAAATGATTAATTCATTCTAATTTAATATTACATATAGTACATCTTTAATGTCCTCACACATACAGGTTGTCACATAAGCATTAATCATGTAACTTACATAACTCATTAAACCTTACTATATAGTTTATATATAAGATAGTCTCATTTAAGTGTCACACTATAATATAGAGGCAACTACTATATATTATATGTTTAACTATCGCATGCTTTGCACATAACAATTAATCAAATAAATATAAATCTTATTATATTTATAAAAAATTTACTTATTATTATTCTATACTCAAAATAATAATAAATCAACATACTATTAATTAATCACCCATTAATATTCTATTTCTCATAATAACAATTAATTTTCAATATAATATTGATTAATTGTTCACTTAATAATTCCTTCATCCTCTAATTAATTAATTCATCATCGTTTCCATTCTCGTGCCACACAAGGCATTCTATGAGCTTATCATAAACTCCACATTTTTCTCAATTATTATAAATTCAATTTGAAGTTAATTGAGTTAACTCATCTCATAAAACATGAATATTTATGTTCAAATAAATATTCGACTTTCATTAATTTATTCATTAATAATATTCAAAAATTCTCGGGTATTACACCCCCCCTTATAAAAATTCCGTCCTTGAAATTGGTACAAGTTTACACAAAAATATGGGGATAGTCCCTCATCATCCTCTCTTCTAATTCTCACGTAGCCTCCTTGATATCGTGGTTACGCCAAAGTACTTTTACAGATGAAATAACTTTATTTCTTAATATCTGTTATTTCCTATCTAATATTTGGACAGAAATTTCTTCATAAACCAGGTTCTTCTCCACTTGAATGGGTTCATAAGAAATTACGTGCTTGTAGTCAGTCTTGTACGGACGTAACACGGAGATGTGAGGCACGTTGTGGATGTGCTCCACCTCAGGTGGTAATGCAACTTTGTATGCCACTTCGCTCACTCGCTTTAATACCTCGAACGGTCCTATGAATCTTGGACTCAACTTTCCTTTCATGCCGAATCGTATTTTTCCTTTCCAGGGAGATACCTTCAAGAATACAAAACTGCCGACTTTAAAGTCTCGGTCATGTCGATGTAGGTTTGCATACTTTTTCTGGCGATCTTGAGCTGCTACCAGTCTGGCTCTTATCACTGTCACCACGTCTGCGGTTTGTTGCACAAATTCTAGTCCTAAAATTCGTCGTTCTTCGACTTCGTCCCAACATAACGGCGTTCTGCACTTCCTTCCGTAAAGAGCTTCGTACTGTGGCATGCCGATACTCGCATGATAACTATTATTATATGTAAATTCCACAAAGGGTAGGTGGTCGTCCCAGTTTCCTTTGAAGTCCATCACACAAGTCCTAAGCATGTCCTCCAGCGTTTGTGTAGTTCGCTCACTCTGTCCGTCTGTCTGAGGATGATAAGCGGTACTCAACCTCAACTGCGTTCGCATTCTCTCTTGTAAGCTTTTCCAAAAGTTTGACGTGAAGCGCGGATCTCGATCAGAGACAATTGATACCGGAACTCCATGTCATGAACCAATCTCCTTTACGTAAAGACTAGCTAACTGATTCAAACTATAGTGGATCTTGATCGGTAGAAAATGTGCGGTCTTTGTTAGTCTAGCCACGATAACCCAAATGGCATCATAACCTTTCTGTGTGACTGAAAGTCCCACCATGAAGTCCATCGTGATGTGCTCCCATTTTCACTCAGGTATTTCCAATGGTTGTAGCAAACCACTCGGCCGCTGGTGTTCTTCTTTAACGCGTTGGCAATTCAGACATCTACTAACGCACTCTGTAACTTCCCGCTTTAGATTGGGCCACCAAAAATGTTGCCTCAAATCTCGGTACATCTTCGTGCCTCCCGGATGAACGAAGTATGTCGTATTGTGTGCCTCGTGCAAAATTTCTTTCCTCAATTCGGTTACCGCTGGCACCCACACTCTCCATTCGAATCTCAAGATACCTTCTTTATCTATTCTGAATCTTTGTTCATCATTTTCTGCGATCCTCTTTCTGATTTTCTCGCACTCCTCATCTTTCTCTTGTGATTCCTGTGACATCCCGAATTTTTAAGAATTTATAAATGAGAATTTAATAAATAAAATTTTTATTATGAGATGTTTCGAGTTTGAGTATGTGTATACGTGTCATATATTATGAAATATGTAATTTGGTGTGAAGAGAATTGTATATATTAATTTTAATATTTATTGAACTAAAAAAATATTTTAATTGAATTATTTATTGAGATTATGTGATTATTATGGAGTAATGTAATTAAGTGTAATATATTAATTAAATAAATATTTAATATTTAATTTAATTGACGGAATGATTTTATGTTATAGTTCTAATTTAATTGGGATAATTAAATTAGATGAGTTATGTGATGAGTGTTACGTGAAATTATAATTAGCGAGTAATTATAATTAAGTGATAATTTTATGTGATTAATTGATGTTTACTTTTAATTAATTAAATTAGAATGTTATGATTTAATTAATTAAAAGTGTAACATCAAGAATATGTGTTAAATGATTTATTAAAAAGAATTAAAAGAGTTTTTAAAACTTTTTCTCAAACAAGGCCCTTACTTTTGTTTTAAACTTGTTTTACCCAAACAAGGCCTTAACTACTAAAAATCTATTTTTTAAAATAACTTGTTTTGCCAAACAAGCCTTAGGGATTTTTAAATTCTAAATGTGTAACCTATATTATTAATTGTAATAATTGTAATTATTATAATTATGATCATTATGTTATAAGTTATATATGTATAATTATGTAATATATGTATATGTAAGTTATACCTATATTACAATATACGTTAGATGGCTAAGTGTTAGTCAGTTAGAAAAGAGAAAAGAACAAAACAAAAAAGAGAAGGAAAAGAGAAGAAGAAGGAAGAAGAAGAAGAAAGAGGAAGAAGAAGGAAGGAAGCTTGAGATAGCATCATCCCCTTCGTTCCAATAAGCAAAGCAAAAGGTAATAATCTAGCCCTAGAAACTCTAGTTTATTATTTCTTGAGTTCTTCATAAAAGAATGGATTTTTATGATTAATTTGTTAAGGAATCTATAATATAGGTTCGTGAGTATGAATAATTTGGTCTATGTGGTTATAAGTGAGTTTTCAGTAATCAAATCCATGAAAACAAGTTTTACATGGAGAATTGTGTTCTTATGAGTTTTTATTATATTGGTTGATTTTAGAATGGTAAATTGATGATTTAGTTATATGTATTAATATGAAAAATTGAAAGATGTTCATAATACTAGTTTCAATAATGAAAATAATACATGTATTGTGAATTTAATTGGTTGAGAATTGGATTTATGGTGAATTGTTTTGATAAAAGTATGAATTTTATGAAACTAGTAAAATTGGTTTTTAAAACCTCTAATTTTGATTTCGTAAATGAATTCTATGAGTTGATTATGAAGATTAAGTTTAAATTACAATAATATATCAAGAAACGAAAAAAAACATGTTTTGAATCATGTGATTTGGGTTAAAAACGAACTCACAGTGTTAATTTTCGTCAAGAACGCTTAATAATGGTATTTTCTTCAAAATCATGAAAATTAGGTGCAGTTGATTATGTGTTGTGGTATTATTGTATGTTAAAATCATGTTAGAAGTGTAAGATTTTGATTGTATAAAGTTTCATGTATATTGTGTTAGTTAAAATCGGACTTTGGTGCGAAGAAATAAGCCAAATTGGCTTATTTCTCTGCAAGTTCGCTAGCCGGGGAGCCCAACAGCAGGGTGCCCCGCCCCAGCAGGGCTTTTAGCCTTGGGGGACCTACCCCAGTGGGGTAACATACTTTCCGAAGTGGTCCAAGTGTTGTAATGCAAAACTGCTTTGATCTCCTGTAGTAAAACGGCCATAACGTTTTCATACGAACTCCGATTGAGGATATTCAAGATGATCCGGAACGGGCACGAGTAGACCTATAACTTTTGTTCTTTAACTATTTTGATTTGAGGTCGTTAGCAGGGGTCAAAATGGTTATTTTTGGGACTGATGTGTATTCAGAGGCAATCGAAGGGCATCGGACATGCACATACGCAAGTATAGTGCTGTCGACGATAATAGATGTTGTTCTAACTTATAAAACATGAATATTAGAAAATATAATTATGCTTAACATTAATAAATGATGTATTAGATAAGTTATATAAGCACACTAAGCATACACAAGGGAGACGAATCGGGCGTGTGACAAATGAACGTCGAAACGCCATGACAAGTGTTAATGTACGTAAAAAATGTTTCAATTAAAATAAAATAAACATTATAAGATATGGAATGGGCTTAATATAAAACCAATAAGTAGTCCTTGCAAGACTTAAACACTTGAATGAATTTTGAATATTACTAAAAAGAAATATAGTGAGATATAAGTCGAAAGTTAACACAATCAAATTGAGCGTTGTGTATTGATAGTAAGAAGAGTTATGAGATGTAGAGTAGAGTTTACATTACAACTACTATGTGTTGCTATGTGACTAATAGTTGATGTTCATGATTATATAATTGTGTAGGGCACATGAAGTGCAGATAGCTGTAAGCTGTTAATCTGTTATTGGTAAACAACTGATCAAGGCAAGTCTTTCAATTCCTATTTTCTACGTGAACTTGATGATGAACTATTTTAAATTGTTTTGCAAAGAGCATGATATGTTATATATGTTGCAAGCATGAAATATTAAAGTCAATTTATGACTACATTGATTGATTAAAGAATGTTGATTGAGTAAGGAACTCAATCTTTATATTTGTTATGTGAATTAAAGCATGTATGCCATGTTACTTTGATGATTATGAGATGTATGTTGAGCATGTTATTATGTGCTATGTGATGCATGAAAACTGTTAGGTCTTGCTGGGCTGTCGAGCTCACTCTTGCATATAACCACTTTTGCAGGTCAAGGATGCAATGTAATGATGCGTGCTAATTGAATGTTAAGATCAATAGCGATGCAAGAAATTATTTGTTCTAGATGATTAATATATTTGTTTTGGATGTATTATACTTGCTAAAGTTATAAAGTTGAGCTATCCGATGTATAGTGGATATTGCTTGTGATGTAATACTTTGTATAGTAACTTAAAGGAAGTGATTCATGTAATAGAATTGAATCAAATATTTGTAATGTAAAGGTTGCGATTCAGGACAATAAAGAAAGATTGTATAAAAGTTTTAAATATTCAGCATTTTTAGTGATTTTAATATCGAATAATGATGTAAAGATAGATTAAAGTTGTATTGTTAACGATCGGGAAGGAGAATATTATTGTATGAATTTTGGGATCGTTACAATTCCTTTACTATATCCAACAAGGTTGGACGACCTTCCATTACGAACAACTTTTCTTCAAACCTCTCCGGTCCCTTTACCTCTATTTCCAATTTCTCCAGCTCTCTTATCAACTCCTCTTGAGTCGTCAAGTGAAACAGTTTCTCCCTTTCTTTTCTGCTCAGAGCTGTCGGTAACTACGTTTGCCTTACCCGGGTGATAAAGAATATCGCAGTCATAATCCTTGATTAATTCTAACCACCTTCTCTGACGCATATTCAACTCCTTTTGTGTTTCGTGTATATCTCACATTTTTCTCCGTACAAATAGTGCCTCCAAATCTTTAACGCAAAAACTACTGCCGCTAACTCTAAGTCATGAGTAGGGTATCGTTTTTCGTTGTCCTTTAATTATCGTGATGCATATGCAATAACCTTTCCATGTTACATAAGCACACAGCCTAGTCCTTTGTGCAATGCATCACTATACACCACAAAACGTCCCGCATCATATGGTAGTGACAACGCAGGCGCTTCGCTTAATCTTTTCTTCAACTCTAGAAAACTCTCCTCGCATTTGTCCGTCCATACAAACTTCACCGTCTTCCTTGTCAGATTGGTCAACAGGGTCGCTATCTTAGAAAAATCCTGGATAAATCTTCGATAGTACCCAGCTAACCCTAAGAAACTTCTTATCTTCAGTTGGTGTTTTCGGCTGTTCCCAATTACTTACTGCTTCTACCTTCGCAGGGTCTACTGAGATTCCATTCTTATCCACCACGTGTCCTAAGAATTGAACCTTTTCCATCCAAAATTCACACTTAAAAAACTTTGCATACATCTTCTCCTTCCTTAACGCCTCCAAAACTATCTTCAAATGTTCGGCGTGCTCTTCCTTTGTCTTCGAGTAGATCAAGATGTCATCGATGAAAACTACTACAAACTTGTCCAAGTATGGCTTGAAAACTCGATTCATCAAGTCCATGAATGCTGCCGGAGCATTAGGCAATCCGAATGACATTACCAAAAACTCGTAGTGTCCATAACGGGTTCGAAACGCAGTCTTTGGTATGTCTTCCTCCCGTACTTTCAGTTGGTGATAACCTGTCCGTAGGTTTATCTTCGAGAAACACTTTGCCCCCTTCAGTTGATCAAAAAGGTCGTCTATCCTTGGTAACGGATATATGTTCTTGATCGTTACTCTGTTCAATTCTCGATAATCGATACAGAATCTTATCGATCTGTCCTTTTTCTTAACAAACAACACTGGTGCTCCCCAAGGAGACACACTCGGTCATATGTAACCCTTATCTAATAACTCTTGTAGTTGTATCATCAACTCCTTCATCTCTACTGGCACCATACGATATGGAGCTTTCAAAATCGGTGCAGTTCCCGGTGCTAAGTCTATTACGAATTCTATTTCTCTATCTGGTGGAAGACCAGGCAGATCATCTGGAAATACGTCTTGGAATTCTCTCACTACGGATATATCCTTAATTTTGACTCCCTTTTTTCGAGTATCTACAATGTAAGCTAAGTAACTTACACATTCTTTCCTTAATAATTTCTTGGCCTGCATCATCGTAAAGCAACACGATTGCTTAAGCAATGAGCTACCATAAAACACTACCTTAGACTTACTCGGAGTCTGAAGTTTCACACTTTTATTTTGACAGTCAATTATCGCAGCATAGTTATACAACCAATCCATTCCCAATATTACGTCAAATTCTCCCAATCTAATTGGAATCAAGTCTACGCTCAGTTCATGATCTCTAATGGTTGTGCGACAATTTCGGTATATGAATTCTACAGGGATCACTTGCTTATCTGCAACTTCTATGTCTAAAGGATTTCCTAATCGTTCTCGGGGTGAATTAAGTTGACTAGCAAATTATTCAGATACAAAAGAACAGGTGGCACCCGAATTAAATAATACATTTGCATTTATATCATTGATTGGGATTATACCTGACAACACGTCCTTTGCAGCTACTGCGTCCTGGATGGTCATCTTAAAGGTTCTGGCGGTTGGGCGGTTGGATTGGGTCGGTCCGCTGATCATCAGTTTGTTACCTCCCCCTTGTTGGCTGCTACCTCCACCACTTCCCTTCTTCGGGCAGTCCTTGATCCGGTGCTCCGTTGAGCCGTACGCAAAACACCCTTGTATCTTCTTTGACTTTGGGCAGTTGGGTGAAATGTGCCCCTCCTGACCGCAGTTGTAGCAAGTGCCGCGTCCCTTCCAGCACTCGCCCTGATAATTCTTTCCACATTTTGGGCATCCCTCAGCCCTCTTCTTAAAACCTCCACGAAAATCCCTCGACTGATTGTTGTTGTTTTTGTTGTTGTTGTTGTTATTCTCCCATTTTCTCTTTCCCAAGTTAGTTCTTCCAATGCTGCTTCCTTCTCCACGGTTTTCTCCTCCCGTGTTCTTACCATTTTTTTCCTTGTTATAAAGACTTAAGGCTTCACTGTCACCTTCCTGCAATGATCGCCTTCTCCAGCAATGTCGCAAAGGAATCAATTTGAAGAACTGATACCTTATTAAACAGCCAAGGCTTCAGTCCTTGTTCAAAACGTCTCGCCTTCCTCTCTTCGTCTCCTACTTGGTGTTCTACAAACCGCACTAGTTCATTGAACTTAGCCTCGTACTGCGCCACCGTCATATCACCCTGCTTCAGTTCTAAAAACTTAACCTCCATTCTATTCTTCATGCTCTTCGAAAAGTAGTTCTCGAAGAATAGAGTCTTGAATCTTTCTCATGCTATTATCCCTTCTCCCGCTCTTTGTTGATTAGCCTCCCACCAGTAGTTGGCTTCGCCCCTCATCATGTACGTAGCAAATACAGTCTTTATGTCTTCACCCACATGAGCGATAATGAAGGCCTTCTCAATATCCTTAACCCAAGTCTGAGCTATGATTGGATCAGTAGTACCTTCAAATTCTGGAGGTCCTACACTCCTAAAGTCTTTGAAATTTGTGACTGGGGCTGCTTGAGGATTGGGGCGAACGGGTTCGTTGTTCCTTCCCCTAAGAGCTTCTCCTAACAGATCTACTAGCTTCTGGATCGAGTCTACTTGTTCTCTCTCATTGTTCACTGATTCCTCAGGTGCAGTTAATCTACGTCTGGGCGGCATTTTCTGCATCACAAAATTTTCACTTTTATTATTCCATTATACTACGTAAGTATTTCTTAAATGCTAAAATAGAATAGAATTTATAACACATTTCTGAAATAAGATCATTTATATTCATATATGCCAAATCGTTACATTATAAGACCATTCCTAGCATATTTCTATAAATGTCATCACATATCCCCCAATATCACAAAAGACGGGGAAAACACTAACATACTACCCCTTCTAACAAAAGCCTACTCGGGGTTTACATCACTATCCCATATCTTACACAAAAGATTGGGATTACATCAATATATACATTATAAAAGAAAACCACTAAAGCTACTGCTAGTCTAGCTAAGGGTTTCATCCCATCATCTTGCGCTCCACAACGCTCTTGTACTCGATCTGCGCTATGTACGCCATCAGTTCTCTGCTCATAGTATGTAGGGTCTATCCCTGCTCCGCTAGGTAGTGGTATACACCATCGATCACCCTCTCAATAGCTGAATGAAACACATACCCTATCTTGTTCACCTTCCTCTTCTTGCATCTGACCTCATTCTCTAGGTCGTCTGCCCACTCATTTGCTGATTCCCACTTATACTCGAAGTGGATCCTATCCATCACCTCCAACACTAGCTGAGTACGGAGTGCCTCTTTCTCAGTCTTCTCACTTAGTTTTCTCTTCTCTACCTCTTCCAGCTTTCCTGCCAGATCCACATTCCTAGCTACCAACCTGTGAAACAAGGTTCCCATCTGGATCCCTGCCTCCCTGCGGTAAACAATCTCTACCTCCATCTCCTGCATCACTAGCTTCCTCTGGTGGTCTTCATCCGTCAGCTTATAGGAACTCGGACTCCCTCTCTTGGGCCTCAGCCTCCAGCTCCCGAACTCTGCAGTCCAACTCTAAAATACGCTCCTCGTACTCTCCCAGCATTTGCTCCTCGAGATTAGGCTCGTAAGAGTCCTCTATGAGCTCGCCCTCCATAGGATCGTCCTCCATGGGCTCATGCCTCCATGGGCTCCTCCTCTGGGTCAAACTCTACCTCGATCTTGTCCTCGTCGTCAGACTTAGACGGTGCAACTGCTTGCACAGGCACAGCCTCTAGAGGTGCCTCATATACCACATGTATATCTCTGGGCTCCTCCTCTGCCACTCTACTCGGTACTTTCATGTCTGTCATCCTACAATCACAAACACAAGACAAACAAACAATAACTCCATTAGAATGTTAAATAAAACATAAGTTCATTGTATAGAACGAAGTTACATTTCATAACACACTAAGTCTCTCTAGGAAAACTCCACGTGACTTCTATCTCCTTTCTATCTTCTAAGTTCTCCTAAGTTATAATCTAAGGACTCTCGCACCTAAGGTTTATAACTACAGTTCTGATACCAACCTGTGACGCCCCCAAATTCGGACCGCCACAGAGTCTCGAATTCAGTTTGTCACGTTCTACAATCTAATACAATAATAATATATCGCACAGCGGAATAACACAATACTACGAATAGATTACATTTATTTAATATAATCATTCACGTCCCAAGGTTTCGTAACTTAAACATCGATTACATATCTTAAACATATCTTAAGCATATATAACTTAACTAATACATAATATAATAAGATCTTATTACAACGTCATATAGTTCTACATAATATAAAGCTACTCCGTAGCTTTGCCTTTGCCCTTGTCGGTGCCCGAAGGTCCACCCTGCTTTGCCTTAACTGAAATGTTTTTAGGGAAAAGCAAGAATGAGCAACAAGTTTGCTCAGTAAGTAATATAGCAATAAGGGGGTCAATATAGTTTTTAGTTCTTAAGATACAACAATAGATGATAGTTCAAGGATAACAAGAAGTATCAATAGTTTTCAACAATAGTCGCTAAGGACTCAAGATAACAATAAGATTCAAGGTTTAACCTTTTCACAGTTCAAGAATAATGAATACTGAGCAGTCACGAAGGACTATGAACTTCTACTAGAATTAACAGAAATATACTGATAATCCAATAAAACAAGTACAACAGGTGATCAGCCTAAAGTACCCTACGTTATGCATATCGTTTAATTGTACTCAAGTGCACACGTCGGTCTCCCGACAATATATAGTTTCCCTTCAAAGAAGATTGTTCATCTCAGTTAATACAAGATTCCACACTAATCAATTGGTTTGGATAGCTTTCTAATCATGATATAGGTCTAGCCGAATCAAATGGCATAGACCGTTCTTTCAATGTATATAAGAACAAATCTTAGGTTCAGAATTCAAGATTTAAAGCTCGAAGAATATAAATCGACTTTATCTTTATCCACGAAGTATTTAAGTAATAAAAGATGAATCACAATTCCAATAGCTTACTTGTACGATAATAATAGCACAAGCTCAATACATGCTCAATAAGAGTAAAGTTCGAGTACTTGCTTACAATATTCATTGAATAAAGTAACGCAAGGGTTTAGGATACTTGCCTTAAGCGTAGATTATCAACCTTTAGCTTATCGATACGTCAAATTCCTATTGTAATATATTTACATGTATAGGATGTTTATTAGCTAAGTATATTCGGTACACAAGCTCGATATGTAAGTTAAATATACACATATGATTCTATTTGTCATATAACTTTATACGTACGTCACTACGTACTTATACACATGTAGTATGAAATAAGTACATAATACATTATGAAATCACCTAACACAGTTATATCACGTATGTCATTGTAGTAAATCATAACACTAAGTTGATTATGCCATTTATTATCTATGGACTTCCTTGTTACAAGTTAGACATCATCATGTTATATTGTCATCTCATATAAACATATAGCAGTAGAGGTCAGACCATGATTAGCAGCTTTAGGCATTAATATAAGTCAACTTGCAAAATCAGAAAATAAGTAGAGTGCATCAGTTCTGAAAATAGACTAGCGCAGCTGCGCCCTGGTTAAGCTTAGGGACGGCGCAGCTGCGCTGTCCCCTGGCCAGACCAGGGTTAGGCTTTTGCCTCACTGCTCCTGGCCATCACATAACCATACATCAACACATAGTATATTCATATGTTAAAGGGTATTAGATGCTTACATTGCAGCGCCCCCAATTCCGGGTCCCCAGAACCTCGGACCTGGTACGTTATGATACATCATTTCTATAACTACTGCGGAAGATATAAAAATAAATTGTTTATACAATAACTTTTACAACATAATTCCCAAGGTCTGAAACCTTAACTTAATACACATATTCTACACGATATACAATGTCATTTGTATCTAATACTATTACCATTTTAACCGTATAATAATTCCGTCCTGGAACTTGTCTTTTCCTTTGACTGTGTCCAAAGTTTCGTCTTTAAGCCTGAAATGTTTATCATGATATAGCAAGGGTGAGCAACAAGTTTGCCCAGCAAGTTTAAGTTCAAATGAATATATATCATGGTTGAAAAGGATAATAAGTTGAAAAAACTTTCAACAATATAAGAATTGTGAAAGAACATGAATCAATAATGATGAATAGCCAACAATGAACATGAACAAATTTAACTGAACTTTATGGTAATGAAGGTGATCGGTCTTTCATACCTGATGAACATATGCAATATGCACTAAGTGCGAATCAATAATCAGTATAAATGTGAGTAATCAACAATGATTAATCACGAACATGATTTACAATAACAACTCGAGTTCGAGTTAGGAAACTTGCCTGTACCGTCGATTACTGCTATGCAATTTAAGTTAATCGATTTATTGAAAAGGCTTATCAGTTATAAGATTTGATCTTTCAATTAGCATAACATACTTTATAAGTAAACTATTTAACATTTAAACACATAGTAAAATATTAGATAACCTTAACACTATACATACACAAGTCTAAACCTAGTACACATCGAGTCTTTAATAGTATTCAATATAGTATACTGAGTGGTTTCCCACAAACAACTAACAAATTAGTTTCCGTCTTGTCTACACTGTTTTCACAGCGAGTTAGATCGGTTACCAATTCGTAGATCCCTTTCCCATATGAAGGAGTCGTTTAGCCCAGCTACTATTCATCAACTATTGTAGAATACAACTGTACTACTTTTAGACTTAATACTTAATTGCTTACTAAGTTATTATTATAACTCGGTAAACTGTTTACTATTTCAACAAATCAACTTCCTCATTTCAGTTTCCATTTCAGCATCTTGAACTGTTCATTTCAGGAAGCTGAAATACACTATTCACAAAAATACCAAATCAGTTTATTATTTTTCTATCCTTTGGCCAAACATATATATATATATATATATATATATATATATATATATAATCCATACACAAAAATAATTTTTCTGAAATTTTTCAACTCCCTTAAATATTTTTTAAAAATCAATTTCTAGTTAATTCCTTAACAAATTAGCTACCTCATGCTTAACTCCAAAAATTCCCAACTCTTGGCGGGATATTACACATGTTAACATGGACTTACAATTTAAATTTCGTGGCCATCGAAGTTATACAACTCCGGTTATAGCGATTTTCGTCGGAAAAACTCAAATATTGAAATGATCATAACTTGCTCAATTTAAGTCGGAATGAGCTCATTTTTGGGCACAAGCTACTTTATCTCATATATTTTAATGTCCCAAAATATTGGAATTTATTACACAAATTAAGTGGCCAAAACAGTCCTTTCAATTTTCGGACAGCTTGTTTTTCTTCATTTTTAGATTTCGCTTCCTTTGCTAAAAACTGTCCAGACGGAAATCTAAAACTCCTTTTTCAGTGATTCCACTTGAAAAAGTTAGAAGACTTATAGATCTAATTCTAGAAATTAACCACACTCAAAAGTTTGAAATACACTAGGAGATATGGTCATTTGAATTTCATGTTGCATTTTTTAAAATTCTAATTTTTCCATACTTGGTGATTTCTAAGAAAACTTTCATATCCTTATCCCTGCACCAACATAATCCATCATAAACATCATTACACAAAATAACACCAAATATACTCATGTATCTATTATGATCCATGATCTATTTCAACAAAAATGCCCAAACACAAGATTAATCACAAGTAAAGCAAAGAAAAATTAGGTTTTCTCACTTTTGAAAAACTTAGTTCCCATTTCTTAGTTTAGATCCAACTTTTGATCCCTTAAAGGGTTAGATCTAAACATGGAATGCTGTTAAACACATATATCTAAGATTTTGACCTTAAGATCAAAACTTTACAAATATCAAAACTCAAATCAAACCAAAAAGGAAAATAGACTATAGAAGTAAGGATTTTTGTTATACCTTAGCTTTCCTCTCCTCTCCTTATTCCTAAAATTGATTAGAAAATTATAAAGCTTGCAGGAACTCTCTCTCCCTCTCTCTTGGCCGAAATTCCTCTTTTCTTTTCCCTCTCTACATTTTGTTTTGGCTAGATAAAGAAATAAGTGAGATGAAAGAGAAATGAAAAAGATGGAAGATATATTTTGTATATCCATATATTTACTACACTCCTTCTCCTCCTCTCTCTTCAATCATTAAGTTAGTGGTTGCTTGAAAGATAAAGCTTGCTTGAAGACTTGGAGAAAGTGGTGGCTAAATAGAAAGTGGACACCTAAGTGGGTTGTTCACCAACTAAAGCAATACCATTATTACATCCATCTCCCTTTTTCCTTCCTTGTGCAATCCGTCCATGTGCATTCCTTTTCTCCACATTTGTTTTCTTTTATTGTCTTAATTAGATTACTTAATGTCTAAAATTCCCCCTCCCACTTGGGCTAAAAGTTGGGCCTTTTAATTAATTCCTTTGGGCTTGCATTTTAATTTATTTTGCTTACTAACTTAATTAAACTTGGGCCTCCACTATAAATTAGATTGGGCCATTGTAATACTTGGCCCATACTGTTGGGTTTGTACGAAATCATGACGCAATCAAATTGCAAAAATTAGCGGAAGCATGGTATATCAGAGTTTAAAAAATTTCTACAAAACCATTACCCGGATCATCCTTTATGCAAATTATTAATTTAAAACGATAAATAAGAAGTTATGGAATTATACCTTTGTAGAACGAAGCTTCCACAGGTACGAGTTCAACTCCTTGTTCTTCGTGATCTCCTTGAATTTTCTGGTTAGATTCCTTCCTTTGATCAACGTTAACCACCCAAGTGTTTGGCCTCTAGAGGTGATCTACCAAGGAAGAGGAATTATCAAGAAGGAGGGTGTTTAGCTAAACCTTAGTTTTCTATCCTCTATAGAAAAGGAGCACTCTCCAACAATTAGAATTGCATCAACTGATATCTATTATAAGACTCCTCTTATATTGGTCAACCTTTCTAATCCTATTAGACATGAAATTTCATTTAATTAATTAAGCTCCTTTAATTAATTTAGGCTTCCCACCACATTGGGAATAATTAATTAAATTTAATTAATTTGTATCCTAATCTTATTAGGAATAAATGAGAGTACTAATATTAAATTAATTACTAAACCCTTTTAGAAATTAAAATAATAATAATTGTAATAATATTAATAAGACATCTCTTATTAATTTATATTTAATATTTTCAAAATTTTAAATATTAAATATTAAGCTATTTAATTTATTCTATCACCATAAATTAAATTAATTATACTTAATACATTATTACGATTATGCCATTACCTTCTTAAATAATTATTCTTCCTTTTATGGTGTGACCCTTTAGGTTCTCCATATTAAACCGGTTGTGAATAAATCAATTAGAACAATTCTAATCTTATTTAAATAAATAAATTAAACTAATAATCTATTTAAATAAATAATATTTATTCTACAATAGAGATAAGCCTCCCTAGCGATCAACGACTTTTCAGATAATATAGATTTTAACATTAATCATAAAAGAACCTGTGAGTATATAGTTGCCGTACAATTCAATCCTTCCACCATACAATGTCCCAATTAAATATAAGACATGGATTTACTCTCAAGTCTTATTTTGTTTAATTATATATATTTCGATTAGAAAATGCACAACTCCAAATAATGCAAATTAAAAACTCCTTTCTAATTTCATTCCACCTTGGTCAAGGATTCCTGGATTGTCATTTAACGAATCACATAGGACATATCTCCTCTTTTACTAGAGGTGGTAGATTCTTTATTGATCATACATTATCTCCATATGTAACTTATTATACCCAAGCATACCCTATATATGCCTTAAAAGGCCTTAAGGAATAAGTCAAAGTATAATTTGTTACATACAAGATACTATGATGATCTCAAGTCCAAGATCACTTGTACTACTATCACATTAGGAATTCCTATTGACAGGCTAGTAAAACTCCATTAGGTATTCAATAGCGAGTCACGTTCAGTGAACTTATTCCCCAATAAGCACCTACATACTTGCTTTAATGTCTCCACACAAATGATCATGAGATCAATTATCCTCATCCAATGAGCAAGCAACATATGTACCAATCTATCCGGATTTACTAATCCCCTTTTTTAGTAATTCCACGATTGGGAACTATTTTTGTTTTAAGCTTTCTAAGAATTTAAATCTCATTTGCATGATCAACATCATGATTCTAAAAGCATTGCTTAAAACTATGAGTTATTTACATATTATAAAAACAGCACCATGTAGATAATTAAATGCCTTTAATAAATGAACATTTTATTAATAAATAAATAAGATTGTTTACAAAGTATGTGCTTTATCATCATACATGATTGGCTTGTATGCACACTACTATCAATCTCCCACTTGCACTAAAGTCAATCCCCATGGTATCTCATACCCATCTTCTCTAAGTGACGATCAAACTGCTGTTGTGTTAAAGCTTTAGTAAATGGATCTGCAATATTGTCTTGAGAGTCTACACGCTCTAAGGTGACGTCTCCTCTTTCAATGATCTCCCTGATCAAGTGAAATCACCGCAACACGTGTTTAGATTTTTGATGAGACCTGGGTTCCTTAGCCTGTGCAACTGCTCCTGTGTTGTCACAGTAAACGGGAACTGCTTCTCTATTGCTAGGAACCACACCAAGTTCAGTTATGAACTTCTTCATCCAAACAGCTTCCTTTGCAGCTTCACTTGCAGCTATATACTCTGTCTCTGTCACTGAATCAGCAACTGTTTGTTGCTTGGAACTCTTCCAACTCACTGCGCCTCCGTTCAAGGTAAACACATACCCCGAAACAGATTTACTGTCATCTTGGTCTATTTGAAAACTTGAGTTCGTGAATCCCTTGAGTTTTAATTCAGACCCACCGTAGACAAGAAAAATATCTTTAGTCCTTATCAAGTACTTTAGGATATTCTTCACTGCCTTCCAGTATTCTTCTCCAGGATTCGACAGGTATCTGCTCCTTACACTAAGTGCATGAGCAATATCCGATCTAGTACATATCATACCGTACATGATAGATCCTATTGCAGAAGCATAAGGGATCTTACTCATATGGTCTCTCTCCTCAGGTGTCTTTGGGGCCTTTTTCTTGGAGAGATGTATTCCATGGCTCATCGACATGAGACCTCTTTTGGAATCTTCCATGCTAAACCTCTTTAGCATCGCATCAATGTACGTTCCTTAGGATAAACCAAGCATCCTTTTAGATCTATCTCTATAGATCTTTATCCCCAAAATATAGGATGTTTCTCCCAAGTCCTTCATGGAGAAGTGTTTAGATAACCAGATTTTAATCGATTGTAGCATAGGAATGTCACTCCCTATCAGTAATATATCATCAACATATAATACAAGGAATGAAACTGCGCTCCACTAACCTTCTTGTACACACATGGTTCATCGTCATTTTTGATAAAATCAAACTCTTTGATTGTCTCATCAAAATGAATGTTCCATCTACGAGAAGCTTGCTTCAATCCATAAATGGATAGTTGCAGCTTACAGACTTGATTTGTTCCAACCTTTAAAACAAGTCCCTCTGGCTGTGTCATATACACATCCTCCTCAAGTTTCCCATTGAGGAAGGCCGTTTTCACGTCCATCTGCCAGATCTCATAGTCATTATAAGCTGCAATCGCAAGTAAAATCCGAATGGACTTGAGCATAGCTACTGGTGAGAAGGTTTCATCATAGTCAATTCCTTGTCTTTGTTTGAATCCTTTTGCAACCAGTCGAGCTTTATAGGTCTCTACCTTGCCGTCTGCTCCCGTCTTTCTTTTAAAGACCAATTTACACCCAATAGGCTTAATGCCTTCAGGTGGTGAAACCAAAGTTCATACTTTGTTTTCATACATGGAGTCCATTTCGAATTTCATGGCTTCAAGCCATTTCCTTGAGTCTTTATTACTCATAGCCTGTTCGTAATTCAATGGATCATCATTATTCAGAATGTGTACCTCATCGTCATCCTCTATAACGAGTCCATACCTCTCAGGTATCTTCGGTACTCTTCCAGATTTATGAATAGGGTGTTGCACAATAGGTTCTTCTACTTGGTCAGGTACTTGACTTTGATCCGTGGTAACTTGTGGTTCTTGAACTTCTTCAAGATATATCTTACTCCCACTGACCCCTTCATGGATAAACTCTTTTTCCAAGAAAGCAGCATGTTTCGCAACAAACACCTTTTGATCAGTTGGATGATAGAAATAATACCCTAAAGTTTTTTAGGGTATCCCACAAATCTATACTTATCGGATTTAGTCTGTAGCTTATCATTTTCAAACTTTTTGACATAAGATGGACAACCCCAAGTCTTAACATGCTTAGGATTTGGTTTCCTCCCCTTCCACATCTCATATGGAGTCTTTGGGACGGATTTGATAGGTACCTTGTTAAGTAGCTATGCAGCCGTTTCTAGGGCATATCCCCAGAAGAAAATTGGAAGGTCGGTAAAACTCATCATAGATCGAACCATGTCCAACAGTGTTTGATTTCTCCTTTCAGTTACTCCATTTAACGGTGGTGTACCTGGAGGAGTCCATTGTGATATTATACCATTTTTTTGAGACAATTGAGAAACTCACCGCTTAAGTATTCTCCACCTCGATCTAATCGAAGTATCTTATTACTCTTGCCCGTTTGTTTCTCTACTTCACTTCTGAACTCTTTGAACTTTTCAAATGATTCTGATTTGTATTTCATTAAATACACATATCCAAATCTTGAGTGATCATCAGTGAAAGTAATAAAATAAGAATACCCTCCTCGTGCACTTGTTGTCATAGGTCCACAAACGTCTGTGTGAATCAACGCTAACAACTCTGTAACTCTTTCTCCTTTTCCACTAAAAGGGGATTTAGTCATTTTACCCATGAGACAAGATTCACAAGTTGGATATGATTCATAATCAGATAGCTCTAAGAGCCCATCCTTATGTAACTTGGATAATCTTGTTTCATTGATATGACCGAGTCTACAGTGCCACATATAGGTATAATTAATATCATCTCTTTTTTTTTCTTAGTTTGTTCAATTTGAAATATATTTTCTTGCAAGTCAAGTATATAAAGTCTATTTTGCAAATTTTCAATACCATATAAAACATCGTCTTTATAAATAGAACAACCATTGTTCTTTATAATAACGTTAAATCCTTCCATATCTAATACAGAAATAGAAATAATGTTTCAAATAATATTCAGAACAAAATAAAAATTATTTAAATAAATAAACTTGCCCGATGGCGTCGCTAAACAATAAGTCCCTACAGCTAATGCAGCAACCTTTGCTCCATTCCCCACTCGTAGGATGACCTCATCATTTGTAATAGACGAGATTTTTTTTTTGTGATTCTGGGGACAGAATCCTTTTAAGGAGGGAAGATTGTAACGATTGAGATTTATAATTAATTTTAATATTTATTGAGATAAATAAATATTTTATGTGATTTATTTATTGAGTTAAATAAATTATGTGATTTATGGAGTGATTTAATTAAGTGTTATATACTAATTAAATGAATGTGTAATATTTATTTAATTAATATTAATGTTATATTATAGTTCTAATTTAATTGAGATAATTGAATTAGATGAATTATGTGATGTAGTGTTACATGGATTATAATTAGCGAGTAATTATAATTATGTGGCAATTTTATGTGATTAATTGATGTTAGATTTTAATTGATTAAATTAGATGATTGATATTTAATTAATTAAAATATGACATTAAATTATGTATTAAATAATTTGTTAAAATAAAAGAAAAAGGATTTTAAATGAGTTTAAATAAACAAGGCTTTGCATTTGTTTTAAATCTATTCTACCAAACATGGCCTTAGTAACAATAACCTATTTTTTTAAAATAATGTTGTTTTGGCCAAACAAAGCCTTAAGGCTTTTTGAATTTTAAAACTTATGTAACTGCTAAATTAATTAGGCTAATTAGTATTAGTTAGTACGCGTATTATATTATATTACGTTAGTTCTATACTACGCTAGATTAATCCTAAGTCTAAACTAAGAGCAAAGAAGAAAGAAAAGAGCAGAGAAAAAAGAGAAAGCAGAGAAGAGTTGGAGAAGAAGAGAAGGAAGAAGAAGCTTGTGAAGGCTAGAGTGAATCTTTGTTTTCCTCTCCTATCACCGAAAGGTAATCCATAATCTCTACTTTCATATTTTCAAAACTCGATTTAAGTTTCATGTTTTATTTTCTGTGAAAACTGAGTTTTCATGTAATAGCATAAACATGGATGATATATATATATATATATATAGGTGGTGTTGTTCATGGTGAATTATATGGTTATCAATGATTTTCAGAAATCAAATTACTGTAGAAATATATTTTAACAGAAAATTCATGTTTATATGAGTTCATATGGAATTTCATGAGTTTATATATTATGGGTGATTTTACATTGAGAAATTGGTATATGTTAGTATGTTGTTTAAAAATTTTCTATGATACTACCTTGAATCATGAGAATAAAGCATGTGTTATAAGTTGAATTACTTAAGAATTTGATTACAGTGACTTATTTTGGAAAATATATGAGTTTTCATGAAAATGGCCAAATTGGATTTTTAAAACTTGTGATTATCATTGTTTAAATGGTTTTGTGTTGTGGAAGCATGTTATATATATGTATAATTGCATAGGTATGATTTACAATGTTTAAGTTACTGTAAATATCCATTTGTTGGCTTGTATGGGTTAATCGGTGAAGCAGAGTAACGTGGCTGTCTGCGTCTGGCCGAGTTGCTGCGCAGCTGCGCCGGCAGTAAGGCCAGGAGCAGCGCAGCTGCGCCGCTTGTCCTTCCCAGATCCTTACCCTGCGCAGCTGCGCCGGTGCCAAGGCCTGTGGCTGCGCAGCTGCGCCGTGCACAGTGCAGTGGCAGTGAGTTTTAGTCAAGTGTGTAGTGTGTTGTTATGTTTCCATTTATTGCTAAGATAATGAGCATGTATCTAGCTGCTATAACATGTGTTAACATGAAGTTGATAATTTCATAATTCGAGAAAAAGAAAGTTTTGAAAAAACTAATATGGTATTTAAATTATAAACTATAATTGTTTAATTGTACAATAAGTTACTTAATTATAATTTATTAATTATAATTAAGAGTAAATGTTTAATTTAAATTTTAATTTTTGTGAAATTATAATGTATAGAAGTTGGTTTATTTTAAGCAATTAGATGTTAATTTAAATTATAATTTATGTAATTATAATTTAATAAATGCATGTTTAATTATGGATTATAAATTGATAATTTCATGATTAATTATAATTTGTGTAATTAAATGCATGATGTGGTTTAATTGATTATAATTATTATAATTATAATTTGATTAAGTGTTTGAATTATAATTGTTTAATTATAATTTAGTTAAATACATAATTGATTTAATTAACTATGTGATAGTTGATTATTATTATTAGAGTGAGTTAACCATGAGGGTTAACCACTTATGTGAATTAGTTACGTGTTAACTAATTTAGGTTATTGTGATTGAATATATATGTGTAGGAAGTATTAAAGTACGTGAATTGTGTTAAGTAGCTTGCGCTTGAGGCAAGTCTTCTAAACCTTAAACTCGTTAATTTTATGCAAGTTTTCTAAACTCTAATCTTGTATAATTTCTTGAGTTCATATATTCTTGTTAAGAATGTCCTTTTCTATTTCTGTATTAGACAATTGTTTATTTAATTGAAATGATCTTAACTTATTGTTCAAGTAAGATCCAGTTATTATTTTAAATGCTTTAAGTTGATTCTAAAGCATATGTTAATTCATAATTCTTTATTTATGAATTATTGGAAGTCGATTCAACTAATCCTTAATTGATGAACGTGAATTCTAAATTACCCTTGTAAGCTTATCCAAACCAAACTTTCTTTGGTGCGGACTCGAATTCAAATTATTGAGTTGAACAACCCTATTTACTAGGGGAGGCTACTACGCATAGCGTTAAGATGTTTATGCACAATACATGGTACGAAGGGCTGATCCCCCTAAGTACGAGTTAAGGTCCATAGTCTTATTGACTGTTAAAGGTTTAAATAGAAATATTTATAACCTAGGACAAGAGTTCAAAGGTCTTATGACACTCAGATAAATTCTATGTTCGAATTTTAATGTTGATAGAGAATTATTATTCAATTCTTTATTGTTGAAGTAAGCTAAGTTATTCAGATTCTTTTTAAAGAATTCCTTTCTTGTATATATTATTGTTAAACTCCAGTGAGCTGTGGTTTGCTCACTTTTGCATTAAATAACAATTTCAGTTAAGGTTGATAACGCTGATGCTCCGTCTATGAGTAAGGGCAAGGGAAAGCAAAGCAAGTGAAGACTTGTTTTTATTTAATTGAGAATGATTGTAATAATTGAATGTTATGTTTTATTTCTTCACTTTATTATATTCATTTCAAGGTTAGAGTAACCCTAGGATTGATATGGAGAAGGATGTAACCCTTGTTTTAAGGGAGATTTTATTAATAGTTGAATAAAGGTTGTAATTTATTTTAAGATATATTGGGTAGATGTTTGTTATAGTTAGAAAGTGAACACCAAATCATGTGGAAACGAAGTACCCGGATTTGGGGGTGTCACATCATTGCTCAGCTTTCTATTTCTAATCAGTCCCTTCACATTATTACATATGTGAGAACCACAGCCGGTATCCAATACCCAAGTAGAATTTTGACTTTCTAAAAAATTAATTTCAATCATGAACAAACCTTGATTGAAAGTTGAAGCTTCTCCAAGCTTCTTCTCTGCCAGAAACTTCTTGCAGTGTCTCTTCCAATGACCTGGCTTGTTGCAATGGAAGCACATTCCTTTGCTAGCTGGATCAGATTTCTTTTGTTCCTTTATGTTCACCTTGCCCTTGGTCATCCGAGATCGAAAGAGCTCCTTAGATATCTCATATCTAGCAGTCCTACTTTGTTCACCATACAACTCCTTGAGGTGAATCAACATAGTAGGAGCATCCATGTTTTCGTGTTGACGCTGAAGCTCGTTATTCATGGATGCGAGCATGATGCATTGAGCCACAGATGAATCATCTTGCCACTTTACAATGGTGGCAATCTCTTCCTCAGAGGCTGTTTTTGGAACAGTTCCAAGGACAGGTGAGTTTAGGACATAAGAAATCTTTTCAGCAGTGAGAACTATTCTCAGATTTCTTAGTCAGTCCGTATAATTCGGCTTGGTAAGCTTATTAGCATCAAGTATGCTTCGCAGTGAAATTAGTGATTTTGACAGTTTTAAATTCTGCATGTGAAAAATAACATTTTTAGCAAACATTCATTTTATTAATTTTGCATACCAAAATAAATTTAGGTCTTTATTTTAAATTGGTATCTCCCACTATTTTTATCAAACAATATTACCCTCATTTATATAGTTCGGCAACATCTAATTAAAGATTTGCTAGTGAGAATAAGGATCTCATTTCAAATGTATATAACCTTGTGGATAGCACAACAATCGATATACAAATAAATAGGTAGACAACTCTTGTCAATTACATCACCATGTAACTTTTTTTATTTTGCCTCTTAAATCATAATGGTCAAGTGTGTGCACATCCGAACTAAAATAATTTAAGTTAAGTCCAGCCTAGCACTTCCATAAATTCAAAAAAAAAAAAATGTTTGTCCTTGTGAATAGCACAACAAGACTAGATCATTTAATTTTCTTGATAAGCATCAAATGTGATTAATTAACATCTTAAATACTCAATACTCGCCTTGTGGATAGCACAACAAGCTCATATTAAATATTTAATACTCTATTAATTTATCATGCTAGAAGGCGACGTTCGATATTCTAAATACCTTTGAACGTTTCGGACTTAATATTATTTCTTTGAGGGGTTTGTTGTTATTTGTCTCATCTTGTTTAGCGCGCATGCACACACACACACACACACACACACACACATATATATATATATATATAATACTCTTTATTTTATTAAACATGCGAAGCATGTTTGCATAAAATATAATATATATAATACTTAGCATGCACTTAAAGAATACTATATTCTACCCGGATTGATTATGGACTTTTATTTTAGTTTGGTTCACTAGAGCCACCAAGTGAACCAAAAGGTCAAACCTAGGAGTGCAAGAATTTAAATTTAAACATAACTATTACATTTAAACCCGGGCTCCATATAAACGGGTCTTCACGTGCTCCTTGCTCCTTGGTCTCCAATTTCTTCAAGATAATTTTAACTAATACTATTACATAAACTATTTTAAATTTAAATAGAAACCTTGATCAGCAGTCAAGGGGAAGGACATAGGAGAGAGATAGAATTTACATCAAGAATAAATTAGAGAAGACGAGATACGCAAACCCCATTTAATAAAACTCATTCATTCAAGCATTCAACTAAAATAAAATCCAATCACATTGGTCAAATAGTCCATAATCAATCTCTATTTATTATCATACATATCACCATATATATCAATAAATAAATATCCATCTCATGAATTAAAACATTCCATATATATATGAGTATCATTTAATGGGCAATTTTAAATTGAATGAAATCCAATTTCAAGATTAAAATAAACTCTTTATTTTAATTATAAAATTATTTAGAATATAATATAAAAATATATATCATATATATATATATATCATATTACCGTATATTATATATATATATATATATATATATAATATAAATTCACGTTTAGTTTTTAAAAAGAAGTCACCTTCTTTTATTAAAAGAGTCCTTTCCTGATGGGTCACCTTCTTTTTAGAGTAAGAAAGAGACAACACCTTTTCTTTGCAGAATTCAAGATTAGCACTCATAAAAAAAATTGTGATTCGTCCAAAAAAAAAATGCCAATTTTTTTTTTTTAAATAATTTTTTACAATAAAATTATGCCCAATAAATTATTCTAAATACATACCCATATGTATATGAAATCAAAATAAATTAATAATTGCATAAATATTTGGCTCTGATGCCACTGTTGGGTTTGTACGAAATCATGACGCAATCAAATTGTAAAAATTAGCGGAAGCATGGTATATCAGAGTTTAAAAAATTTCTACAAAACCATTACCCGGATCATCCTTTATGCAAATTATTAATTTAAAACGATAAATAAGAAGTTATGGAATCATACCTTTGTAGAACGAAAGCTTCCACAGGTACGAGTTCAACTCCTTGTTATTCGTGATCTCCTTAAATTTCTGGGTTAGATTCCTTTCTTTGATCAACGTTAGCCACCCAAGTGTTTGGCCTCTAGAGGTGATCCACCAAGGAAGATGAATTATCAAGAAGGAGGGTGTTTGGCTAAACCTTAGTTTTCTATCCTCTATAAAAAAGGAGTACTCTCCAACAATTGGAATTGCATCAACTGATATCTATTATAAGACTCCTCTTATATAGATATTGGTCAACCTTTCTAATCCTATTAGACATGGGATTTCATTTAATTAATTAAACTCTTTTAATTAATTTAAGATTCCCACCACATTGGGAATAATTAATTAATTTGTCTCCTAATCTTATTAGGAATAAATGAGAGTATTAATATTAAATTAATTACTAAACCCTTTTAGAAATTAAAATAATAATAATTGTAATAATATTAATAAGACATCTCTTATTAATTTATATTTAATATTTCCAAAATATTAAATATTAAACATTAAGCTATTTAATTTATTCTATCACCATAGATTAAATTAATTATAATTAATGCATTATTACGATTATGTCATTACCTTCTTAAATAATTATTCTTCCTTTTATGGTGTGACCCTTTAGGTTCTCCATATTAAATCGGTTGTGAATCAATCAATTAGAACAATTCTAATCTTATTTAAATAAATAAATTAAACTAATAATCTATTTAAATAAATAATATTTATTCTACAATAGAGATAAGCCTCCCTAGCGATCAACGACTTTCTAGATAATATAGATTTCAACATTAATCATAAAAGAACATGTGAGTAAATAGTTACCGTACAATTCAATCCTTCCACCATACAATGTCCTAATTAAATATAAGACATGGATTTACTCTCAAGTCTTATTTTGTTTAATTATATGTATTTCGATTAGAAAATGCACAACTCCAAATAATGCAAATTAGAAACTCCTTTCTAATTTCATTCCACCTTGGCCAATAATTCCTGGGTTGTCATTTAACGAATCACATAGGACATATCTCCTCTTTTACTAGAGGTGATAGATTCCTTATTGATCATACATTATCTCTATATATAACTCATTATACTCAAGCATACCCTATATATGCCTTAAAAGGCCTTAAGGAATAAGTCAAAGTATAATTTGTTACATACAAGATACTATGATGATCTCAAGTCCAAGATCACTTGTACTACTATCACATTAGGAATTCCTATTGACAGGCGAGTAAAACTCCATTAGGTATTCAATAGCGAGTCACGTTCAGTGAACTTATTTCCCAATAAGCACCTACATACTTGCTTTAGTGTCTCCACACAAATGATTATGAGATCAATCATCCTCATCCAATGAGCAAGCAACATATGTACCAATCTATCCGGATTTACTAATCCCCTTTTTTAGTAATCCCACGATTGGGAACTATTTTAGTTTTATGCTTTCTAAGAATTTAAATCTCATTAGCATGATGAACATCATGATTCTAAAAGCATTGCTTAAAACTATGAGTTATTTACATATTATAAAAACAGCACCATGTAGATAATTAAATGCCTTTAATAAATGAACATTTTATTAATAAATAAATAAGATTGTTTACAAAGTATGTGCTTTATCATCATACATGATTGGCTTGTATGCACACTACTATCACATACATGATATATTTGGCTATATTAACAACTTAATTGCTATTAAATCAAATTAGCTACAAGTCCAATGCTTAATTAAATAATTGGGCTATTTATTTAATTCCTTGGGCCACAAAATTATCTTAGTCCATTAAATATATTCTCACTAGAAACAATGCTCAATATTTTTGATATTTACATATTCTTAACTATCTCTATATACAAAATAAATGTATACACATTATATAATGTATATTTATTTAATCGTACACCCAATTCACATAAGTCCTCACACATTCTATTAGTTTATTAACTAAATAGCCATAGTTGGCTTAATGAGTTATAAACACTCACACTCACATAATCATACACATAATTCACATACCTAATTTATATATTAGGTCACCGAACTTTATAGGTATCGTAGTACCTTATTCTTAATATTCCATCAAACACATATAGATTCATCTCTAGGGTTTAGAAATTTGTAACCCATAATTCCTCTATTCTCAATCAAATAATAAACCATTTAGGTTCTTCCTTAAATTTTTTAAATTATTCCTCTATTTCCACTCTAGGTTTTATCCTTTAACCTTTATTTTATCATTTAAAATCTTATAAATTCTCGGGTTGTCACATACATAACCTTTCTAAGTCCAATCTCACATGTTATATCTTAGTTGGAATTTCCATCGATTTATGGCTAAATAACGCCATGGAATCATCAAGGCTATCATGTTTGACATGCATACATGCGAGGTGGTCATATAATCTATCAATAAGCATGCTCACATGTTTCTACATCCTATACGCATAACTAGTATCGTTATTTGTTTGAAAACTTAATCAAACTCATACTTGATTAACTTGCATTGTATCTAATAAGTTTGTGCACATGCATGATATCTCAGTGATGTTAAAAGCACTATCAAGTATGTTAAAAATATCAGAATGCTATTACACTATGATCATGCAACTTAGTTTGCAAAAAGTTCGACTTTGCTTTTGAAATTGTTATGACTTAACTCATGTATGCTAGTGTAAACCTAACATCTTTAGACTTGCATTTCATGTCTATTTTAGACCATACAATCATGCTCACCAAGTCAGAATACAAACATGACTATAACATTTAAAGGTTTCTTTTAAAATTCTAAGTTCATTTCGAAACTATAACTTTCTTTAGTAATTATATGCTATCATAGTCAAACATGCTCATACTATGTTAAGGTACCCATATATACACGTCATACATGTCATCATGCTTGTCTAAATAATATCGACTCGTTAACACTTAATAGATTTCAGCAGAAACAAAAAATAAAACTCCGAGCCTGGCGCAGCTGCGCTGCACCCTAGTACAAACAGGGCGCAGCTGCGCCGTTGCTCGGCCAGAACTGAAATAGTTTCTGTTCGGCAGAAGGCAAGGCTAAATACAAAATTTCTCTACGAATTTCATTCCAAAGCAGCCACATTGTATGCTAACATGATCACTAACTTATATAACAACTAACAAACGTTTCCCAATCAATTTTTCATATAATTCATGCCTAATTCAAGAAATTAGAAGTTCAGGAAATGAAGAACAAGAAATGGGAATTATACCTCTGCAAATGCTTAACTGTGTTTGCTGCTATATCACTCTCCCTCAACTCAATAGAAAATCTCAGTACACTAGCTCACTTTAACAATATCTCAGCAAATTGAAATGAAGAAGGAGAGAGTCTTATTTATAGAGTTTTGAATGTCCAGAAAATGCTATTCCACTCAATTCCAATCCATTGGTATGAGCAATAACATGAAGGTTAAGAAGGAGTTGTTGATCAGTTGGTGAATTCCATCATGATGCGCACTCCACATTGAATCATTGGCTATTATCTTTGCTGAGTTTGAGAAGGAATAGGCTTAGACTAGCCTTTTCCAATACACGTGAAGAGAAATGAGGGGTGACTTTCATTATGGGACCTGGCTATAAATCTTAGCAATTGGTCAACATGAATTACATACCGCACTTATGTTATTATACACATATTATATACTTAAGTTATATTCATATTCATATAATATATACTTAGGTTATAATTTCAATTAGACTCATAATGTATGTCCAATGAGAAAATAATATTACAATGTAGTAAGTTGGGGTACATATATATACATCCATGTACATTTTATCATACCGACTATAATTTAAATTGAGTTGGAATATAATTAGTTGGGTATTAACAATCCATTATTTCCACACAATTTTATTATCCTAATTACACTTACTTATTGGAATATTAATTTGCAAATCATTAATTCATTCTAATTTAATATTACATATAGTACATCTTTAATGTCCTCACACATACAGGTTGTCACATAAGCATTAATCATGTAACTTGCATAACTCATTAAACCTTACTATATAGTTTATATATAAGATAGTCTTATTTAAGTGTCACACTATAATATAGAGGCAACTACTATATATTATATGTTTAACTATCGCATGCTTTGCACATAACAATTAATCAAATAAATATAAATCTTATTATATTTATAAACAATTTACTTATTATTATTCTATACTCTCAATAATAATAAATCAACATACTATTAATTAATCACCCATTCATATTCTATTTCTCATAATAACAATTAATTTTCAATACAATATTGATTAATTGTTCACTTAATAATTCCTTCATCTTCTAATTAATTAATTCATCATCTTTTCCATTCTCGTGCCACACAAGCCATTCTATGAGCTTATCATAAACTCCACATTTTTCTCAATTATCATAAATTCAATTTAAAGTTAATTGAGTTAACTCATAACACATGAATATTTATGTTCAAATAAATATTCGATTTTCATTAATTTATTCATTAATAATATTCAGAAATTCTCGGGTATTACAGTACTTGGACAAGTTTGTCATGGTGTTCATTGATGATATTCTAGTCTATTCAAAGACGTCAGAAGATCACGCTGAACATTTAAGATTAGTTCTGGAAGCACTACAAAAGGAGAAATTGTATGCAAAATTCACTAAATGTGAATTTTGGTTAGAGAGAGTGCAGTTTTTGGGGCATATCATTGACAAGGACGGGATTTCAGTGGATCCGGCAAAGGTGAAAGCAGTTATTAACTAGGAACAACCGAAAACACCGACTGAAGTGCGGAGTTTCCTAGGGTTAGCAAGATACTATCAGAGGTTCATTCAGGACTTCTCAAAGATAGCTACTCCGTTGACAAATTTGACAAGGAAGACAGTAAAATACGTGTGGATAGAGAAGTGTGAAGACAGCTTTCAAGAGCTGAAGAAGAGGTTGAGTCAAGCACCTGTATTGTCTTTACCAGATGATACGGGGAACGTCGTAGTATATAGTGATGCTTCGCATAAAGGACTGGGTTTTGTGCTCATGCAGCATGGCCAAGTCATTGCGTATGCATCTAGACAGTTAAAGGAGTATGAGAAAGGTTATCCTACTCATGACCTGGAACTTGCCGCGGTGGTTTTCGCCTTAAAAATTTGGAGGCATTACCTATACGTGGAGAAATGTGAGATATACACAGATCATAAAAGTCTGAAATATATCTTCACAGCAGAAGGAGTTGATTATGAGGCAGAGAAGATGGTTGGAGTTGATAAAGGATTACGACTGTGAAATCCTATATCACCTAGGAAATGTGAACATGGTGGCCGACGCCTTAAGTAGAAAGGGTCTGGAGAAGCTGTCGATATTAACAACTCAGGATGAGTTGATAACAGAGATGGTATAAGGATGAAAATAGAAGCAAGATTTCCAAATGAGGAGAGGGAGAAATTATGTGAATTGAGATTAAACCTACCATCGTGGAAAAGGTGAAGGAAGTGCAACTCAGGAATGAAGAGTGCGAACAGATAAAGAAGAAGATTGCAGACAATACGGGAGATAACTGTAGTCTTGATAACGAAGGGTTATTATGATTTGAAGGACAAATTTGGGTTCCGTGTGAGCCAGAATTGAAAGAAGAGATAATGGATGAAGCTCATCACTCGAGGTACTCAATTCATCTTGGTAGTACCAAAATGTATCAAGGCCTTCACCAGAATTTTGGTGGCCCAACATGAAGAGAGAGATAGCGAGGTATATTAGTAGGTGCTTAACTTGTCAGAAAGTCAAGGCCGAACATCAACTGACCTAGTGGGTTGTTACAATCATTGGAGATTTCGGAGTGGAATTGGGAGCATTTCGCGATGGATTTTGTGGTAGGACTTTCGATGACACAGAAAGGATACGACTCTATTTGGGGATCGTTTGATGGAGTCGGCTCATTTCTTGCCGATAAGAGTCAAGTATAACTTGGACCAGTTAGCTAAACTTTATGTCAAGGAGATTGTTTCAAGACATGGAATGCTAGTTTAGATTGTGTCAGATCGTGACCCATGATTCACATCGAATTTCTGGAAAAGTTTGCAAGAGCATATGGGAACACAACTGAGGTTGAGTACGGCGTATCATCCACAGACGGATGGACAAAGTGAGAGGACAATTCAAACGTTGGAAGATATGTTAAGGTCTTGCGTTATGGATTTCAAAGGAAGTTGGGACGATCATCTACCGTTGGTAGAGTTTGCCTACAACAACAGTTATCACGCAAGTATAGGTATACCGCCTTACGAAGCGTTATATGGACGGAAGTGCAGAACTCCACTGTGCTGGGATGAAGTAGGAGAGCGTCTAATGTTAGGACCAGAAATAATATAACAAACGATGAAGGTGGTTAAGTTGATACGAACGCGACTAGTAGCAGCTCAAGACAGACAAAAGAAGTATACATATCCTGCATCGAAAGAATAGAAAGTTCGAAGTCGGTTCGTGCGCATTCCTGAAGGTATCGCCTTAGAAAGGAAAGATACGTTTCGGGAAGAAGGGAAAGTTAAGTCCCAGGTTTATAGGACCTTTTCAGATTTGGAGAAGGGTAGGAGAGGTAGCATATACGATAGCATTACCTCCAGAGTTGGGACATATCCATAACGTGTTTCATGTATCAGTATTGCGTCCCTATAAGCCCGATTACAAGCACGTAATCAAGTATGAACCTATTCAGGTTGAGAAAGACTTAACGTATGAAGAAGTTCCTATTCAAATTATTGATAGGAAAAAACAAGTCTTGACAAGTAAAGTAATACCTTCGGTGAAGGTGATATGGAGGAACCACAAAGTCGAAAAAGCAATGTGGGAACTTGAAGACAAGATGAAGAAGACATATCCCCATTTATTTGACTAACTTGTATTGTAATTCTGGGGACAAAATTCTTATAAGGGGGAGAATGTAACGCCCTAGAAAATCGGACGTTTATGTAAATGAATTTTATGTTATTTATTAAATAAAGTTATAATAAATTTTTATTTAACCGAGTAAGCTATTTCAAGGTCGTTCTATGAACTAGAAGTTGTGAATGTGGTTAGGATTCTGGCTACGTGCTAGAATTAAATCATATGAATTTTCAAGACGAAAGTAAAAAAATTCGAGGAATTTTCGTAAAATCACTATTCATCAGTTTCTGCTCGGGAATTATTTTTGAATTTTCGAGAAACGCATTATGATAGAATTTCAAGACGGGATGAAATATCTAATAATACTCCAGTTATGGCTCACGAATTTTTCACGTGAGGACTTAAAACCCTAAGGGTTAGGGAAAGTTAAACCTAAGATTAAATTTGTTAAGTATGATAATAAATGATTATTATACGGAATGAATACGAGTATAATACTAGATATTATACGAGTATAATACGAAGAGGATACGATAATTAATACGATGTATAATACGAATTTTATATGAAGTAAATAGATTCAATTTGAATTAAAATTAATTATCAAACCCGTGGATCGAACCGATGGGTTAACGGGTGGGTTAAACCCATGGGGCAACCCATGACCCATAAAGGACCCATGAACACATGGGGAGACATAGGTGACATATGGGAGGGCATGTGCTAGCATATGCTAGCACATGGGCTTGACTTGGGCAAGAGGAAAATTGGTCCAATGACCAAAGTGCCCTTGGTCTTGCAAAACTATAAATAGAGAGCTTGGGTGGTCATTTTGTGGGTAAACAAATTTGCCAAACATTATATTGAGAGAGAAAGAAGAGCTTAGTAAGAACCAAGCAAAAAGCAAAGCAAGCTAGCTTATTTCTTTGACAAGAACAAGAGTCCAAGCACTCAAGAACACAAGAGGTATAACATTCAACCTTAATTTCAACTTCCTTCAATACATAATTGATAGAGAAGTGAATTGGTGGAGCATGTTTGATAAGAAGTAATAAGGTTGGCCTTATAGTGAACTTAAAACACTAACGAGCCATGAATAAGTAAAATCATATTAATTGATTAAGGATCTAATAAAGAAACTATCAAAATCATGAGAGTTTAAATGATAAGTAAGTGAAACCATTAAAACATAGAAGTTTATATTGGTTAGAATCACTAATGAATAACCAATGGATTGATTCCATTTGGTTCGAAGTAAAAATATTGAATAACGAAGATTCGACGAAAGTTACGTGATTAGAAGTTAAACGTCGAAATCGTGAATTTTCCCAGAATAGAAGTCAAAAGTCGCCGTTTGATTCAGAAACCTTGGTTTTCAATGGCGTAATGTGTAATTAGGTAATAAGACTTGCGGGAGCAAGAACGAATGAATTCAGACTTAAAACGATGAATTGGGCGTCGAACGTTCACGAACGTTTAATGAACACATAAATATGGACTAATCGGCGAATTTCTCGCTAACGGATTCAGAAATGAATCTCGACAGGATGGAATCGTAGAACATGGAATATATGAACTATTGGCTTTGGAACGAGCTAATTCTGAGTTGTAACGATCGTGTTACAAGCTCGTGAAATTTAATTTTTGAAATATTTTCTGAGGCTGGGGGCCGACGCCGCAGCGCCGCCCAGACCTTGGTTCCCAGCGCTGCAGTGCCGAGGCAGGGGAAATTTTCTGCGAGATAGCGCCGCAGCGCTGCCTTTAAGCCTATGGCTGGCGCTGCAGCGCCCTTAAGTGAAATTTTTCCGACGTGAATGTTTATTAACCTAGCTTATTGCATGATAATTATGGGGAAAGCATATGGTTAATATTCATGAAAAGAAATCAATTAAAAAAAATGTTTAAGAAGGGTTTTGAGAATTAAACGTTGACAAAACGTATTTAAATTTAAAACTCGAAATCCGATAATGTAAACCATGAATCGTAATCGAGTTATGAGCGTGCCTTAAGGTTACATGACATGTAATAGAGGTGCGTGGTACATGAATGATATTAAATGAATTTCTAACTTACTTAATTTCCATACGGAGTTCGATGACGGGAATTCAATGGAAATGTGATTAACGTAGCAAACTGATTAGGATTTCGTCGGTCGTTGTGCATAACGATGATCTACGAGAGTCGGTTTATGACATATAGATGTTAATAAGCCGTAACAAATGTTAAATAACTTAAACGAATGTTATTAGTTAAGAAATTCAGATAAGTTATACAAGAAAGAGAAGATAGTTACACAATATATATCGGTTGTGATAATCTAATTGATATACTATGTATTTATATCTTGTAGAAGTGGTAAAGAATCAAAGTAGAATAAACCTAAAAGGTTGAAGAAGCAAAGGCAAGTTTTCTAACTCTTGTAATAATGTTACGTTATGCAAGTTTTCTAACTCTTGTATTAACGTTACGCTATGCAAGTTTTCTAAACTCTTGTCTACACTTTATGTTGGACAAGTTCTCAATATGCATGGTTTCCTATGCATAAACTGTTATTTAATAGTCGATGCCATTTGATTCGGCTATACATATATGTAAAGTATTTTGATTGATTTTTCATAATTCTTTCAAAGTATTCTTGATGATGCTATTCTATGTCAATTGCTTTGGTACGAATTCAGAGTTAAACCTGAGTATGAATACACAAAGGTTTTAACGTCGTTAATTAGACGGGCACTGAGAGTTGCCAAAAAGCTTAAACGTGAAAATGTTTAAGGATGGAGTGTTGATCAACATAGAGTACTACAGGCTGATCACCTGGATGTGCTCGTAAGATATATCAGGCTTACGGTCTTAGTATCGCGTTGTCCTTTTATGAATGGAAATGGAAAAGAATGTTCATGGTCTTTGACCAGCTCAGATTCTTAAGTGACTATATGTCCTTGAGAATGGTTTTAAAGAAATTCAAAATGCTATCTTGATTATTCCTACTACTTCATAGCTATTGTACAGTTATGGAAGATGAAGTCATATGATTCTTGATTTTGTGGTTACAAAGTAAAATGTTAAACTTGTTGAGCTAGCTATGCTCACTCTTGCTTAAAATTATATGATTTCAACTAAGAGCGATTAAACCGAAGGATCCGATAAGGACAAGGGCAAGTCCAAGATGGATAATTAGTTATCCTTGTAATAGCATGGTATTATTCCTATAATGAATGATATTATGACATAGAATGAATGTAAAGGTTATAAAGAACTTGGGAAGGGATTATTGTAATGGAACATTTAGTAAACTTATGCATGTTGTTGAAGTATTCAATTGAATGTATGAGTAGATAGTAGCACCGTGAAGCACCATATCCAAGGTTTGAGGGTACCCGAATTTGGGGGCGTCAGATATACAATTAAATAAGCATTGTATAACCAAAATATTACTTTAAAAGAATTAGAACATCTCATATGGAATCATGAACTTGAATAAACAAGAGTAAGAACTTGTTTAATAAAAGAATAGGGTTTAGAAACTTGCGTAATAGTAATCGAGATAGGGTAAGAAAACTTGCTCAATTAAAAATAGAGTTAAGAAACTTGCCTCGTGCGTAAGCTACAATTATAAATCACGTTCTCCAATTAATTCTACATATCATTTACATTCACAATACTAATTAATTACAACATATCTAGCACCTCGAGTATGTTATCTTAACTTTGGATCCATTTATATTAATTGAATCCACAAATGTTAACTCTTAATCACATTATTAGACTTTATGAATAACGAGTTTAAATCACGTGTTTAACTTATCAATTAATCACGAAAAACATCATTGACAAGTTAATGATCTATTTTGACATCTCAATGTATGATTCACACTATTTTCATGTTCATTACATTAGGTTTTAAATTACATTTGTGAACTTGAACACCTAAATAAAATTCTCTGAGCCATTCTGCTAGCCGGCGCTGCAGCTCCCAGTTTGAATCGAGGACCGGCGCTGCGGCGCCGAGCCTACGTCAGCAGGTCATTGGACTGGCGCTACAACGCTTAGTTCCTTCACAGAACTGGCGCTGTGGCTCCATGACACGTCAACCAGCACTGGGCCTGGCGCTTCAGCGCCCAGTTTCTTCACAGCACCAGCGCTGTGGCGCCGCGACGTAGTGAGGCTTGACAGAGTTCGTGAAGAACACAGAAAAAAACTATTTTACGCCAAAAGCATACTCAAACATCAAATTTATTGCTACCCATACATTATGAACTTAATAGAAACTTAATATAACATTCTTAGCATGCTTTTAACAACTTAAATTACATAAACAACCAAATTAGAATATATAATTTTCATGTTCTTGCTATTTTTCATAGTTTCGTCAATTTTCAAGAAATCATACATTACAGAATTGAAGCACCGTTATAACACCGAATCTGTCCGTTTAAGTTTCGTTCTCTTCGTTTTTACATGCATAAACATAATCAATCATTAATTTTCACTTTAATATACAATTGAAGCATGAATTTTTATACATATAAGCCATATTCATATGTTCTTACTCTGTAAACTACAAAACTCCAATTAAACACAATTACATGGAATTGATTACTCTAAAATATATATAACTATCATATAATGATTTATATATACTACTTAACACATACAAATCACTATCTCATGCATTAGTCACAAAAGTTTGTTTACAGAGAACTCAAATTGGCTTTCATGGAGAAAACATAATAACGGAAAATTAAAACTGGGATTAAGAAATTACCCTTGCTTTCTTGTTTTAGATTGGTAGAACTTCTTTTAATTTTTCGAATCTTTTTCTTCAATTCACAAACTCTCTCAAACTCTTTCTTTTCTCTCTGAAACTTTCTACTGATATGATATAATTTGAAGTCTGATATAAGTTATAATACGTGTATATGATATAACTGATGAGTTCATGGGTGTCAGTTAAGCACATAATGGCTTTAACCGCTCCCATGATCTTAAGGCTTTGTTTCCCATTATTTTAATTAACTTATTTATTATATAGTTTATTTGTCACACATTAATTAATCAAATAATATCATTTAAATTCAATTAAATAATGGACAGTATTACACATTAAATCACATCATCACGTAATTAATATTCTCATTTATTAATTATGACAAATCATTAAATCTCTAATTAATTATTAAATTAATTAGAATAACATTATAATTAATAACAACTCATTTAATTTAATAATCTCAATTAAATTCATACTTTGAACTATAAAATTATTTCACATCAATTTAATCAATGTAACACATTTAATTAAATTATTCTACCACAATTCCATCAAATATTTATTTAGCACAATAAATAAATCAACAAAATATTTATTTAATTCAATAAATATTTAAAATAATTTACAGAAATCACGTTTGTCACACTCTCCGTGGGATCGACCTTTACTTGATGCTATATTAATATTTTTGTTATTAGATTAGAAGTAAGATATTAATTTAGGAGTGTCAACGATAGCTCCCATGAGCCTGATCATTGGGCTATGGTGAGTGGTAACCAGTTCCGGACTATAGACGATCTTAGGGGCTAAAACTAGGATTTTTATATTAAAGCAAATCTTCCCACTTTTGATGGGACTCTTGATAATGAGTTATTTTTGGATTGGCTATAAGAAGTAGAGATTTTCTTTTATTTTGCTTCAACCTCGGAGGATAAACAAGTGAAATTGGAGGCGTACAAGTTAAAGGGGGCTGTCGGTATTCGGTGGGAGAACGTGTAGACCACTTGAATGAGATAAGAGTACCGGTGACATCATGGGGTCAGATGAAAATGATAATAAGGGAATGAGTCTTGCCATTGGATTATGAACATGTTATTTTTCAAAAATTATAGTGGTGTCGACAAGGCAATAAATTCGTCCATGAGTACACAACAGAGTTTTAGTGATTGACGAAACGTACCGGGCTGCAAGAGTTATAAATTCTGAAAGCTTCCAAGTATGTTGATGGACGAAAACGTGAAATTAAGAAGAAAATTGGAGTACATACAGTACTTAGTGTTGAAGAAGCCAGGAATTTGGCCTTGAAGGCTGAAATTATACTACAGGAGAGGCCTCGTCTTGAACCTGTTCGAAAAAATTATGCTGAAGGATGACATAATTTTGGGGATAAGAATCATGGGTGGAACAATTGGCAGAACCATATTTTCCAAACTCCCTAGAATTATTAGGGACAATAGGCTCAAAGTGGTGATCAGGATATGACTGAAAAGGCCCAAGGAAAGCAGTTGATGGTGCAGGAAAAAGCACTTAATCCCTATGCCAAAAAATTATAGGGATAAATGTTATAAGTGCGGCGGATCGGGACATACATCGGCAGAATGCAGGAGGCGTAACTTGAACAACATCAACCATGATGATGAAAATGAAGATAATGAGGAGTATGAAAACGTTTGTGAAGCTGAGGGAGAAGATGAAGAGTATGAGGCAGAAGAACAAGTGTACGTGCTGAGGAAATTATTTTTGTCTCCAAAACTGGCAGAAAAAACCCAGCGCCATAAACTGTTCCATACTAGATGTTCCATTCTTGGTAAGACTTTTGATTTGATTATTGATAGTGGTAGCCAAGAAAATATTATTGGTAGGGAGGTCGTTAAGAAGTTTCACTTACCTGTGGAGAAGCATCCTAGTCCTTACTCGATCGATTAGATTCAATATGTGGGCGAAGCAAAAGTAATTGAATGATGTAAGGTCTCGTTTTCAATTGGTAAGTATCCAAATATTGTTTATTGTGATATCATAGATATGGATGCTTGTCATATTTTATTTGGACGACCATGGAAGTCTGACACTAATGTGCAACATTTGAGAACAAAAAATATTTACCAAATTGAGAAAGATGTTTTACGATATACTTTGATGTCATTGAAAAAAATACCCTACCCAAAGCTTCTAAAGTGGAGGGGAATGGGTTTTTGATAATAACACACACCCACAAGGAATTTTTTGGCAGATATGAAGGAGACATGAAACTTATTTTGTATGGTTGTGAAGGACGTGATGAAGGGGACGTAGAAGGAAGCAATTATACTTGATGCAGTTAAGAATTTATTGGCTGAATTCAGTGATCTTATGCCACATGAACTGCTAAATGAACTTCCACCAATGAGGGATGTACAACATTAGATAAATTTATTTCCTAGAGCTAGTATGCCAAATTTGCCTAATTGCAAGATGATTCCGAAAGAGAATGAGATATTGTTGGAAAAGGTGGAAAATTTGCTAAAAAAAGCGCATATATAGAAGAGCATGAGTCCATGTGCAGCTCCTGCTTTATTGGTACTCAAGGCTGACGATAGTTGGCGTATGTGTATGGATAACAGGGAAATCAACAAAATTACAATGGGGTACAAGTTTATCAGAAGTTTTAGTAGCGTTAAAGTGCCTATTATGGAGTGTTAGAAGAAAGGGAAATTTAATTAGGATGAGGCGACAAATAACAGTTTCGCAGAGATAAAGGAGAAATTAAGTATCGCCCCTATGCTTGCATTACCAAACTTTGATAAGCTATTTGAGGAACATTATGATGTTAGTGGGGTCAGTATTGGTGCTGTTTTGTCCCAATAGAAGAGACCTGTAGTATTTTTCAGTGAGAAGTTATGTGTGGCTTAGTAAAAATGGTTGATTTACGACAAAGATTCTTTACAGTTATTCGAACATTGAAACATTGTGAACACTACCCAATTGGTAAATAATTTATGTTGTATTCCGACCATGAAGCTTTGAAGTATCTGGGAAGTCAGAAACTGAATTACTTCAGACATGCATGCCCAGTGGTGCACGTTTCTTCGAAAGTTTCCTTTCTGTTTGGTGCATAAATCTGGGGTACAAAATAAGGTGGCAGATGCTTTGATTCTCTGTATCGTTACTCATTACTCATTACTCTTAGTTATGAAATAATTGGCTTTGAATACTTGAAGGAGTTGTATGAGCACGATCCTAATTTTTCTAAAATTTGGCGACATTGTGTATTTGGGTTGCCCGTGTCGGGATTCTACCTGTAATATGGGTTTTTGATGCTGGAGAATCAATTGTATATTCTAGTATCATCTTTACCGGAGAATGTAATTCGTGACTTGCATGGCGGATGGACTTGTTTGACATTTGGGATGCGATAAGACCTTATCTGCTCCTGCAGAAATGGTATTATTGGCCCAAGTTACGGCGTGATGTGGAGAAATTGGTGGGACAGTGTTATGGGTGTAAAACGGGTAAATGTCAGTCCTTCAATGTTAGTCTTTATACACCTTTATCGGTTCCTAAAAATATTTGGGAAGATTTGTCGATGGATTTTTTGGTTGACTTATCGAGAACTCAAAGGGGTGCTGACTCTGTGTTTGTGGTTGTCGACCGGTTTTCTAAGATGACACATTTTATACATTGTGAGAAGACTTCAGATGCTCTTGTGGTGGCAAAGTTATTCTTTAGGGAGATTGTTAGGTTGCATGGTGTGCCTAAATCCATCACTTCAGATTGAGACACTGTAATGATCGGGAATGTAGCACCTTTGTAATAAGGTTTATTAATATTTATTAAATAAAATAAATATTTTTATGGAAATGTTTGTGTTTTATGTGGTTAAAGGTTGATTTTTGACCTAGATTACGTGATATGTGATTATGAATATACGTTGGAAGTTTTTGACGAAATAAATTTTTTTGAGAAAACCGCTAAATCACTATTTATAAAACGCTGAAAACACTTTTTTATTTTTTGAACTTTTCAAATTACGGCATAGCTTTTATTTGGAAAAGGGAGATGTAATCTCCAATAAAAATATTTTTATCGAAAAAGACGTAAAATCACTATTCACGCTAAAAACACGTTTTTCGTATTTTTGAATTTTTGAACTTTGAGATATTGTTTGTTCGGGAAATGGGGACAAAAAGTGAAATCGAAACTTGAAAATGAGAAAGTCAATAGTTTGCCTAAATGTAAAAGTTAGAAAAGAAACTAGAAAAAAAAATAAGTTAAGGAGTAACCAAGCTAAGTGAAGCTTAAGGATTAAAATGGCTTGGCTAAAGATTAAAATGGCTTGGCTAAGGATTTAGATGGCTTGGCTAGGGATTAAGATGGCGTGGCTAAGATGGATCCAATGTGAAGGAGTCATGGCTTGGACTTGGAGCCAAAGTATAGCAAGTCTTTGAGCCAAAGTGTTGGAAAACCATGCGTCACTTGCTAACTAAGATGATGGCCAAGTGTCATTTGTTAACAATTTAAACATGAGGTTAAATGAATGTGAAAAAGGTGAGGTAGAGAGGTGGTCGGACAATGGGGGTTTGGGGGACAAATGGGGTGAGTCACTTACTATAAATGGTAGGTTTTAATCGAACAAGCAAGCTAGTTAATGCATTGTCCCCTCAAACCAATTAATTAAGCTAAACATGCCCTTAAGTATTCTAGCTTTAGTTAGTTTAATTAAAGTTAGGTTAGTTAATCCAAGCTTGTTTAAGTTAAGTGTTGCGATGATTCAATTAATCAATCAACACTTAGCCATTTCATTTCATTCCTTCATCTTTAATTCTTTAGTCAAGAGAGAAAAAAGAGAGCAAAAGAAAAGAAATAACAAGAGAGATAGAGATAGAGGAAGTGAACGGACAAGGAGGAGAAGAAAAAGGGGCAAGCTAGTTTTGATTTATCAAGTCCTAACCAAGATCAAGAAGAAGAAAAGCAAGAAAGATAAGACCCCTAACTACTTCTTTTTCATTTTTTAAAATTTTATAGCTTGATAGGAAGTGCATTTTTGGTGGTTGGTTTTTAATGAAAGATTATCGAAGGATCTTAGAGTGATAAGGATATGTATAATATGTTAAACTACTTGTTAAAATGCATAAAAGTGGAACCAAAAATGAAAATACAAACATGTGCGTAAAGGAATGGAAAAAGGACTAATTAGTGGACTGTAATAGGCTATTTTGATGACCTTTTGAGGTAGAATATAAAATCTAAAAATTAAGTTTTAGGGTGTTATGTTATGATCTTATGAGTTCTAAACATCACCCAATTGGAACGTAAGCAAAAGAAAAAGCTTATGTAACGAAGTTAAGACGAATTGTTTTGTTAAATTAGTTAAAAGCTAAAATAACTAGTGTGAACTCTCACTTTCGAACAGATTTCTGTTCTGATTGGCTTGATGGAAATTTTTTTTGTTTTGGAGGTTATGTAGTACGTTAAGTAAGGAGTTTGTAGACGTAAGAATGACCTCATTCTGAGTCTGGAGGTGGGAGTTATGCCCCTCGGAAGGAGACTAGTCAAATCTGCCAAAAACAGGAAGGTAGTTGCCAAGAGATTTTTGGGGCCATTAGTTCAGCCAAAAAATGGTTCTGGAAAAAATTCTACCCAGGGTAATTTGTAGCAGATTTTACAAGGAATAGAAGGACACAAGAATGGACTAATTCTGACTTATAACAAGCAAGTTATAAGGTTCGGAAAGAGGGGGTTAGAACAGTCAAGTAAGGACATATTACGCAACGCCGCGCGACGCGGTGCGTGTCGAAGCATGTTGAAGGACACCGAACAACGTGGTGCACGTCGGGGAGTGTTGGGCGACTTTGTGTGGCGTCGTGCGTGTCGGGAATGTCACCGGGCAAGTTGAGGTGCCGTGTCGTGACGCCATGTGATATTTTGATAATTGTTTTAAAATATTCCAACTTAAAAATAAAAATAATAAAAATAAAATGATAATAATAAATATTATAAAATGAATATTAATGGATATAAAACATCCTAGGGAGTGGTTAGGATGGTTATGGCATTCCTGAACGCCGCAATGTCGTAAGAAGTTTTTAAAGAAGATTGTCGCGTTAAATAAATTATAAAACGCGAACAATATAAAATGAGTAATAATAATACGATGTAAACCAATATGTGGAATTTTTATGTGACTAATTAATGTATTATTGTTAATTAAATGTGTAGGATAATTGAAGAGAATTTTTAAAGTTATTAATAAAGAACGCTTCAAACAAGTATTCTTAAACTCTTTCGCGAGTTTTATTTTCATAAATTATATTATTGTGTGTACTTTTCAGCTTCTATTACAGATTGTATTAAAATATTAATGTACACAATATTTATCTATTGTGTGAAATCTAAACTTATACAATAAATTTTATAAATTGAACAAGTTATTCGGTAAAACTTCATGTTATTTAAAGATTCGAGGTTTAATATTTTATAATCTATTATAAAATTATGTTGATGCCTTGTTGTTTCAGCTAAACACATGTTAATGCATGATTTGAATTTATTAAATTCTTAAATGTTATCTAGACCAAATTAAATCGGTAAGGACTCTAACTCAAGTCTGAGATGAACAACCCTATTATTAGGGAAACTTTTGGTCGAATTTCCTACTGGCCTTCGCGGTGTAAAAGTAAACGCAAATAATCGTTTAAAAGAAATAGGTTGTGCACAACATAAGTACAATAGGCTGATCCCCTAACGTACTTAGAAAATGACGGTTACTGATGTATTTTTGTTGAACCTTTTTATGAAAAAGAAAATGTTCAAGGTCTTTTGACCACTCAGTATGTAGTTTAAGTTGTTTTAAAATAAAAATGAGTTTATTATTATTACTACTATTTATTCGAGATAGTTTCACAATTATTGTTTAATTGTTGAAATGAAAACACAAGTCTTGGTTTTGTTGTTATTCAGTTGTTATATTTTTTGAGCTTGTTAGCTCATTCTTACTTTATATAAAAATATTTTCAGCTAAGCTCGAGCGGGACGGAAGCTCGAGCAAGAAAGACTAAGGAAAATTAAAAGTTTATGAGTAAAAGATATTATGTAATAGTTTAAGTTAGGAATGATATTTATTAAGTAGGATGATGTAATAATTATTATATTATTATGCTTTCAAACTTGTAAATAAGAGTGTAAACGAGTCGAGTCGAATCGAACAGAGAGCTGCTCGAATTTGACTCGAAACATTAAATTCATACTCGAATTCGAATTATATTTGAAAAATTCTACTCAGATTCGAATCGACTCCAATATTTATTACTCGAATTCTATCCGAATCAGATCGAATTATATTCAAAATACTCGCGAGCTTCAAATTCAAGCTTGAATTCGAGTCTCCGCATAATAACTAGTTTTATAATAAATATAATTATAAATTGAATATGTTATTTTACTTAGAAATGAGGAAATATATTTACTATTACACTTTACAAATATAAAATCACAATTAAAATTAAAATTAAAAATAAAATAATTATAATAATTAATTATCCTAATTTAATTTAATTTTGTATATATTACAAGAGAATGTATCAAGTATCTAATCGAATCTGGATCAATAGAGTATGTATCGAATCACAATTGAGAATTAGAGTAGTTTGAATCTTAAACGAGTCGAGTATAACCTTGCTCAGATTTTACTCATATTTTTACTCGAACTATTTTTTATACTCAGATTTGGATTATATTATTAACGAATCCGAGTCTTGCTCGTATTTTTTCGAGTCGAGCCCCAATCGAGCCCGAACTGTTTGGTTCGTGTACAGCCTTACTTGTAAAGATATTTGAACTTGGGAAGTTAAATTAATATGGTTTGTAATAATTTAGTAATTATCTTTTTGTTTTTATGATTATGCCTAGTAGATAGTACCGTGATACACCAATTTTAGGGTTTAAAGGCACCTGAAATTGGGGGCATCACAAGTTGGTATCAAAGTTGTAGGTTAGAAACCTTAGGCGGGGCACCTTAGGCTATAACATTAGAAAATTAGAAAAGTTGTCAAGTAAACTCAAATATAGTTTAATAAGAGATTGATTGATGAATTTCATCAGCCAAAAGTTTAAATAACTAAAAATAACATAAATTGAACCGTTATTTGTAATATTAAATGTGATTTAATGAAATGTACTAATAAAAATAAATTGTTCGATTATAGACGTCAAGAGAGAATTTGTACCGGGATATACATGTTATGGTTGAGCAGTTGTTTGCTCCGCTTATACCAGCACCTGAGCCTATGCCAGTGGTGTTAGTAGATAGTGAGACTGAGGAAGATCCTTCGTAGGATGGGGAGGACGTAGGTCTGCCAGATGGGATCACGGGTGGCATTTCACATTAGCCTTTACCAGCTGAGGTAAAGACTGGGGAGGGTTCTAGACTGCCACCTGGTATAATCAGTAGGTTTGTTGGGATGACAGCGACTGGAACATTGGGAGGTCTAGAGGCTCATGGTGTACCCCCTGAAGCAGTGGAATCTGAGGAAGATTTCGAAGAGACTGGGGAAGAAGAGTTGAATCTTGAGGTTAGGGAAGCATTAATTCAGTTGGGAGCATTGGTGCACTACTTGATTGACCTTAACTCGGAGCTTAGCATCAAGCTCCACGAGGCTGAGAATCTAGCTCAACTCATTAAGGCAAAAACACATGACCTCCAGATGGAGAAGCAGGCGATAAACGTATACAGGGAGAAAGAGATCCTTGAAAGGCAGAGGGCTCAGGATCAGGTAAAGGATCTTAAGCAGGAGGTGAGAGTGCATAAGATGAAGGCTAATAAGATGAACTACACATACACTACTTCGATAGAGGGAGTTCATGATAGGGTAAGGTATTACCCAATGGAGATAGAGAAGACCCAACATACTATCTCTCGGCCTCGTGTGATCGCCATCGCAGAGGAGGAGTGTGCTGACACTATTGCTAGGGGTTTAACATGATGAATCCTAGCTTTTGGTATATCTAGCGTGATATCTTTTGTAAATCCTAACCTTAGTACATGTTGAGGATTAAGTTATGTAAATCCCGTCTTTTGTAAGTAATAGCGGGATATAATTGTAAATAGTACGAAGATAAGAAGATATATGTAAAAAGAAGTGTGTAAGTAAAAAGCATATTGATATATAATGATTATTAAATGTGCTTTATAATGATTATGTGTTTGAATTAAATAAAAATGCTTTAAGATTAATAATAAAATGACGATAACAATAAATATCTTATTTATAGAAAAATGCCATCAAGATGAAGGGGCAGAGGAAGGGGAAGACCAAGAACACAAAGAAATATAAATGAAGAATTAGGAACTGAAAATGAGAATAAGGAACCTATAAACCCTATGCAACAATTCATAACCTTGTTAGTAGGGGCCTTTAATAGAAACCTGGATGGATTACCTGTAAATCCTCTAACTGGGAAAGTTGCCACTTTAAGAATTTCAAAAGCGTGGGCCCTCTTGAATTTAAAGGGACCACCAAGCTGATAGAGGCTCAATCATGGATTAAAGAAATAGAGAAGGTGTTTGTCATCGCCCGAGTTGGAGAGGAGCAAAAGACTGCTTTTGCTACCTATATGCTTAAGGGAGATGCCAATTTCTGGTGGGAAGCCAACCAGAATAGGGCCAGAAAAGGAATAATTACGTAGGATTGGTTCAAAGAATTATTTTTCGAGAACTACTTTCCCCGAAGCATGCATAGCCATATGGAAATGCGGTTCTTGGATTTGAAACAAGGGAACATAACGGTTCCCCAATATGCTGCAATGTTCAATGAGTTAGCAAATTTTTCTCCGCACCAGGTGGACACAGAAGAGAGGAAAAGCTAGGAGATTTGAGTAGGGACAAAAACCCTGGCTCTATAGTAAAATTTTGGTGTTACAGATTAATTTGTTTTGATCAAATCTAGAAAAGTCTATCATAACCGAAAGGGGAAGTGAAACATTGACTAAGTTTAATCAAGAGAAGAGGAACAAGAAGAAGATAGAAGGCGGAGACAAAGTTGAGAGAGGCGGAGGAAGTGGAGGAAAGAAGAGAAGGTGGAATAATTTCGAGAATACCGGAAATAAACAGGGAGACCCAAAAAAGGTCGATGTAAGACCCAACTTTTTTTGAATAAGATTTAAATATTATTCTAAATAGTTAAGTGTTGATTTAATAAATGTTATAGTTATGAGTGATATGTGCAAATTATATAAAGTAAATAGTTGTTGAAAATATTCATTTTGTCAGAGAATATTCGTACGACGGAGCTGAAATAATCAATCATTGGTGGGCCCCACAACGGAATAATTATCGGATATAGAAAGTGACAAAAATAAATTTTTAAAAATTGGCAGCAAAACCTTTACCGTTAACTGTTGAAATACCTGGTGATAAAAGTACAGTAATACGCGTTACTCCACAGTACCACGCGGTATTGCATAGTATTTCTGATTATTAATTCAATAATTGATACAGTAGAAGTCACTCAGTATTTCATTCAATAATTGTCACAGTAGTTACTGCATAATATCTTATATTATTGATTCAATAATTGTTATAATAACATTTGCACAATATTTTATAGTATTAAATCAATAATACGACACATTAACTCATATTATTTGATATGATATTATTAAATCATTTAGCATTATTGACAATATCTAGAAATATTGTCAAGAAAAAGGGTTAGTTAATTGTGTGCCTTTTATACGGAAGGCCCCCTCTTTCATAGGAACTATCTAGTCGTCAATATTGTGAGTCTGTAATATTAAGTGTGAATAATTATTTAAGAACAAAAGATATTGATTAAGGATAATTATAATAATTATTGTGTGGTAGATATTTGTCCGTTTTTTGTTACAAATAGAGGGATTTAGCATGAGACGTTTGTTCTAAGTTTGAATTATTATTCTATGGACCCACCACTTGCCAAATTGTCAAACAATCGGCAGAAAATTTTATTCAGTATTTGTTTTATTATTATTATTATAATAGTAATAAAATAGAAAACTTTTTATATAAAATAGAAAACTTTTTATATAAAATAGAAAAATTTTATAAAGTTATTTTTTTATTAGAATATAATTAAAATGTATTATATTATATATAAAGTTATCTGTTTTATTAGAATATTTTATTTAAATAAAAAATCAAACGAACAAAACTTACGAAATCGGTGGACGAAGCTGCACAATTGTCAAACAAGGTGTGCTAACCATTTTTCTATAAATAGATTGCTTAGTTGAGGTATGAAACTCACAAAAAATCACAAAATTCTTCTTCTATAATATTGTGCGTATTTATTTTGAGTATAAGGATACTTTGAGTGTAGCTAATAGTGCAAGATTTTCTCAAGATAATCTCCTTTATTTCAGTCAGATCTAGTCTCCTACTAAGGTAAGTGATATTATTTCTTTCATATTCGTTAAGGGATATCATTTCTTTCATATTTATAAGGGATATCACTTTCTTTCATACTCCTAAATGTAAACTTACTATGATAAGTATTGTTGGTGATATAAATGAATATCTTAATTTGGCCTGTAATGCAAAGATAAACTGTTGATTTGCGTAATTATGAACAGGAACTATTGATTGGTATTACAAAGATAAGATATTGATGATGAATTTTTAAATCATAGAAGATAATAGACATCGGGCTCTACTTGACTCTTCTAATAAATTGCTTGTTCCGCTGCAGTTATCGTTGAAAATTTATATTATCATAATATAATTTTTTATTGTTGAAGACTAAAGATAATTTATTCTTTATTATCTTAGTCATGATATACTTTACTGGGCTATTTAAGCTCACCCTTTTCCTCTTTGTTCCATTGTTCTTCTCAGGAAATGAGAGTGTAGTTGGGACTAACCGGGGGATGGAGTGATGGTCCGAAACTATAGAAGTATCTCAATATATTATAAAATAGTGTGACAATAATTGTATTGAGAATTTAAGTTGAGTGTGGATATTATCGTACTAGATACGGTACAATATTTGTATTAAAACTCACAATATATGTGTTGTCGTATTTTGCACGATAATTTAATAGTTGTAAATAAGAAAATTTGTATTTGAATTCTGTAGTATGTATTTTGACGAATCAAAATGGGTTGTGTGGACATATTTTGGGGGCATCACAATCGAGGCCTGTAAAAACTGTGGAAAGAATCACTTAGGGGTGTGTTTGAAAGGGAAAGCGATGTGCATTTTTGAATCGAAATACATATAATCAAATAGATAAAACTTGACAGTAATTTCATGTTTTATATTTGATTGGGACATTGTATGGTAGAAGGATTAAATTGTATGTTAACTATTTACGGAATAAGTTCTTTTTATTTTTTGTGATAATATTTATAATTAACATTGAATTCATATTATCCATATAGTCATGATACATTATTTATAAGGTGACACTCATGATGTTGAAGAAATATTATTTATGTATATTTGGATTAAAGAAGTTTAATTCATTATAAATAATATTAGAATGGTTCTGATTTATTTATTCTACCATTTTCTTAATATTGAACCTAGAGGGTCACACCACAAAAGGGAGAATTATGATTTTAGAATTGATTGTCTTAATAATAATAAATTGAGTGTATTTAATTTATTAGTGGAATAAATTAAATACCTTAAGATTTATAATTAAGTATTTGGAGAAATACTAATATTATAAATCAATAAGATTAGTCATATTATTATTATTATTATTATTATTATTATTATTATTATTATTATTATTATTATTATTATTATTATTAAATTAACTAAATAATAATAATATGGTATTTGGAGAAATACATATATTTATAATTAAGTATTTGGAGAAATACTAGATTATAAATAAATAAGAGTAGTCTTATTATTATTATTATTATTATTATTATTATTATTATTAAATTAACTAAATAATAATAATATGGTATTTGGAGAAATACATATATTTATAATTAAGTATTTGGAGAAATACTAGATTATAAATAAATAAGAGTAGTCTTATTATTATTATTATTATTATTATTATTATTATTATTATTATTATTGTTGTTGGGCTGTGGAGATTTGGGCCGGTCTAATCTTATTTATTTTGGGCTTTCCGGGTCAAACCCATTTTACCTTTGGAGCATTGGGCTATTGTTTAAATGATTATTCAGATAAAGTTTGGGCTGGAGGTGGTAGTGGAAGACAGGTGGCAGTTTGTGGGTGAGTAGCTTATTAGAGAAGGGTTAGCTAAAAAGGTGTTTAGCAGGCGGTTGATTGATTAGATGGGCCAAGCTGTTTTAAGCCTCCTTCATTAATGAGAAGTTCACATAATGTTGACTGGGTGGAGAGCAAGGTATGGTAAAGCCTGTATGCAGCCAACTAACGTAAGCATCGGGGGAAAATATGCAAGTTGGTGAGATGATATATGGGTACAGGGCACTACACAAAAGAGGTAACTGAACATTTTTTCTCTCCAGACACTAGAGCACACAACCTCCATTGTTAACCTTTTCTCCGACCTGTACTTATTCTCACACCGGAGCGATCCCCGGCGGCCGAGGCCGTCGAGATCCGGTGCTGACGTGTTCCTTGTGCAGGATTAGGTGTGCTTTTCGTGATTGAGGCGCGTGGTGAGATCTTGGCGTTAACATTGGCGCTAGAAGGAGGGCTCTTTAGTGTTTCTGATTTTCAATCACAACTTATTGAACGTCTTACATCGAAAGTTATGACGAAAAGTAATACGGTTACAGCCGAAGGACAACCGACAACAACAAGTTCTTCTCAACCGAGGGTTTCCGTAAAAGATAGGCTTGGTCCTTCAAAAAGTGTTCTTGAAAGACTTGAGTCACAGGGTGTTCCAAAGAAGTTGCGTGTAAAAGATCATGGTGGTGTTAAAAGGAAGTTGTTCGCTTCTCCTGATAAAAGACCTGTTAAAGATTGGAAAAGGGTAGAAGGCACATCGCCTAGAACCCAACACCAATTGGGACAGTTAGACAAGGCGTCTACTCTGGCTAAAATGGCACAGAAAACTGACATGGATTTGAAAGTACTTCTGCAACAAAAGGAGGAGATTGCCAAACATATGGTTCTTATGGCTGAGATGGAAGGTGGGGCATCCAGTTATACTCAACCTGAAGAGCCGGGTAGATCTATGGGTAGGCGGACGAAGGATGATGAAGATTCTAGGCATTCAAAAAATTGACTGCGGAGCCATTCCTCTATCCGAAGCAGAGGAAAACGTCATGTTCCTGAAGATCCGAAGAGGGCATCTCACCATAAGGGTTCTAGGGACAAGGGTAACGACGGAAGAGGAAGCAGACCAAGAAGCCGCTCTCCCGAACCCGCAATGAAGGTACCTCATGTTGAATATTATTCTCAGCACAGTGAAGAGGATAGTAGCCGAAGCGTATCAGGTGGTCATTCCCTAAAGAATATAAAGAAGGTACACCACCCTGTGGATTCTCTCCTCGATCGGACTAAGCAGAAGAAGAAATGCTCTCCGAAGAGGGAAATTTCTCTGAAGCCGAAGCCAGAAAGACTCGAGCACTTGGCCGCAGAGATGAAGGAGCTTCAAAAACAGCTGGCAGGAGTCCAACAGGAGAAGGAGACTCCGGGTAAGAAAGCTTCTCCTTTCTCTTCTGAAATTCTAAAGGAGAAGGCAGATCCCAGTAAGAAGCTTCCCCACATGGAAAGTTATGATTGTTTAGGAGACCCATACGATCATAGTCAGGCGTTTGAAAGGTTGATGGATTATTATGACTACTCAGATGCAGCCAAATGTCAGACCTTTGGAATGACACTGAGAAAGGATGCAAGGTAGTGGATGGGAACTTTGGCTTCAAACTCGATTTTATCTTGGGTTGAATTGTGTGATAAATTCCATGCCCGGTTCGGAAGCAACAAAAGAAGGGGAAAACCCACAGGGTCACTGGCGCAAGTTAGGCAGTATCTCAGCGAGACCTTGGGCCAATATGTGAAAAGGTTCAGAGAGGCGGTGGGACAAGTATCGAATCTTAATGACCTTCAACCTGTAGGGTTGTTTCAGAATGGTCTAGACCTGGTGAAGTCTGAGAAGTTGGTGAAGAAATTGATGTTCAAGCACACGAAGAGATTGGCTGAAGCGTTTGAGAAAGCCGAAGGCTTCATCGTGGTAGAAGAGGCCATGGCTAGTTTAAAACAGGGTTCTTCAGAGAGAGCAAAGGGGAAGGGGAAGGAATCAGCTAATGGTAGTCAGAGGAAGAGTGGCGGCAATAATGACCGATCTGACGGAAATCAAAAGAGGTATAACAATAACTGGACACCCAGGGGAGATCGTCCGCCCGTTCTGACTCAGAAGGTGAATAAGGTGTATACACAGCTCAATACAGATCTGGCTACTATTCTGGAGCAGATAAAGAACCAGCCGTACTTTGAACGACCCCGAAATAATCCTAGGCCAGGATCAGGAGACCCTGCTAGATATTGTGATTATCATCAGGCAGTTGGGCATGACACTAATTCTTGCTGGAATCTAAAGGAGTTCATAGAGAGAAAAGTTCAAAATGGTACTTTGGTACAGTATATAGCAGGGCGAGAACAGCAGAGGGACCAGCCGAGGAATAGGGAGTTAGTACAAATCGCCCAGCCGGTTCAATCGATGCCAAAACAGGTGGCAAGGCATGTTGTAGATGTGATCTCTGGGGGTAACATGGGTAAGGTTGCAGGGAAGAAAAGACGAGGATATCTGGACTCGGTGATAACTCTGGAAGATAAGCCTCTAAAGGCCAAAAAGGCGTACCCGGGTTCCGTAATCTCTTTCACAGATGAAGATTTCCCTTCGGAGCCTATCAAACCACACGAAGGAGCCTTGGTGATCACTGCACAAGTCGGTTCGGTGGATATGAAGAGGATGATGATCGACAATGGCTCTTCGGTAGATATTCTATATGCTCATGCTTATCACAGGATGCCTGTGGATGGTCAGAAGATGGAAATTGGGCAGGAGGCCCCTTTATATGGTTTCAGCAACGATCCAGTCAAAGTAGCAGGGACCATTGAACTGCCAGTTGTCTTCGAAACGGTTCCCCAACAGGTTCAAATCATGTGTAAATTTTACGTCGTACATGTAGATTCAGCTTATAATGCCATTTTGGGGAGACCTACTTTAACAGCTTTGCAGGCAGTTACTTCAATTCCCCACTTCAAAATCAAGTTTCCTACGTCCCATGGAGTTGGCGAAGTCGCAGGAGATCTGGACTTGGCGAGGAGGTGTTATCGAAATGCTCTAATCACTTCGGGAGTAGGAGTCAGCAAGCAGAAACATACCATGGCGATTGAAATGGAACCATTTATAGAGAGTGGAATGGAACCATTAGTCATGCCCGCAGGGGAGACCGAAGAGATTGAGTTAGTTTCGGGAAGGAAAGAGAAAACTGTGAAAATCGGATCGGGATTGCTAGAGCCTTTTCGAACAAATTTAATGAAGTTGTTCCGGTGTTATGCCGATGTCTTCGCTTGGGTTTCTAGTGACATGCCTGGGGTGAGTCAGAAAGTGGTTGAGCACAGATTGCAAGTGGATCCAGCTAAGAATCCAGTTTGGCAGAAGAGAAGGATTTTCGCGTCAGAGAGACAGAGAATAATTGACGAGGAGGTCGCCAAGTTACTAGCTGCAGATTTTATCTTCGAGATTGACTACCCTAAATGGATGGCAAACGTAGTTCTGGTACAGAAGCATAATGGAAAATGGCTAGTTTGTATAGACTATACTGATCTGAATAAGGCGTGTCCGAAGGACTTCTATCCTCTGCCTCATATTGACCAACTTATTGATGCAACTTCGGGGTATGCCTTGCTTAGCTTCATGGATGCTTTTTTGGGATATCATCAAATTTCTATATGCAAGGAGGATATACCAAAGACAGCTTTCATTACTCATCGGTCGGTGTATGCCTACAAGAAAATGACGTTTGGTTTGATTAATGCGGGAGCTCTTTATCAGAGGATGATGAACCATGTCTTCACGAAGCAGCTGGGAAAGAATATGGAAGTCTATGTTGATGACATGATTGTGAAAAGTATGTCTGTTCGAGGTTATCTGGACGATCTGGAGGAGTGCTTCCAGATAGTTTGTCATTATAATTTGAAGCTGAATCCAATTAAATGCACTTTTGGGCTGGGAGCAGGCAAGTTTTTGGGATACTTGGTCAGCAATAGGGGTATCGAAGCCAATCCAGAGAAAATCCAGGCTATCTTGGACATGAAATTCCCAAAGTCGTACAAGGATGTCCAGCATTTAACTGGTAGAATAGCATCGTTGCGGAGGTTTATGTCTAAATCGGCAGAAAGGTGCTTGCCGTTCTTTAACACATTGAAAGGGCCGAAGAATGCGAAGACGTTCCAATGGACTTCGGAGTGCGAGGAAGCTTTCCAAGGAATCAAGAGATACTTATCTTCGGCACCTCTGTTGGTGAAGCCAGTTCCTACTGAACCTTTGTATTTGTATCTGGCTGCAAGTTCATTGGTAGTATGAGCAATTTTGGTGCGTGAGGTTGGGGGTAAGCAGCACCCGGTTTACTATGTGAACCATGCCCTTAGGGACGCAGAAACAAGGTATCCAAACCTTGAGAAGTTTGCCTTTGCTTTGATCATTGCTAGTAGAAAGCTTCGGCAGAATTTCCAAGGTCGGGTAATAGTGGTATATACAGATCAACCACTGAAGAAGGTACTGGGGAAGCCAGAGGTTTCGGGAAGACTTGCTGCATGGACGATGGAATTATCTCAGTTCTTCATAGAGTACTATCCACGGACAGCTATTAAAGGCCAAGCCTTGGCCGATTTTGTGGTAGAATGCTCGTTTTCCGAAGCTGATGGGAGCCTAAACGAAGTGGAGGGATCTACGGAAACGGTGGCTACACTTCAGCAGGCGCACGATTCTTGGACCTTATATGTCGATGGATCTTCTACTTCGGACCTTGGTGGTGCTGGGATCATTCTGACAAGTCCGGAGGGATTCAAAGTGCAGCAAGCTATCAGATTTGAATTCAGGGCAACGAATAATGAGGCTGAATACGAGGCGGTGCTAGCAGGGTTGCGTCTGGCCCAACGTTTGGAGGTTCAGAAGTTGATTATTTACAGTGATTCTCAACTGGTCATCAAACAAGTTTCAGGGGAATATGAAGCTCGAGGCTCTAAAATGGTCAAGTATCTTATAGAATTGAAAGATCGACTTCAGTACTTCGGCTCGTGCGAATTTCAAGGTGTTGGTCGAACTGATAATTCAAACGCTGATGCATTGTCGAAGCTGGCTACAACTGAATCCAGCGCTTTTGACGGGACAATTTACTTGGAAATCCTGAAACAGGCCAGCATCTAGCATAGGGAAGTAATGTGTGTAGAGCGGTCTAATTGTTAGATGACCCCATACATAAACTATCTAGCAGATGGCATACTACCTTCAGATCAGATGTTGGCTAAGAAGGTGAGATACAAAAGTGAAAACTTCATACTTATTGATGGAGATCTGTATCGAAGGGCTTATTCCTCTCCATTGCTGAAGTGCTTGGTTCCGTCTGAAGCTGAATATGCCCTTCGGGAGGTTCATGAAGGTATCTGTGGTGATCACATGGCCGCGAAGTCGTTAGCATATATAGTGCTTTGTCAAGATTTTTATTGGCCAACAATTTTTAAAGAGGCTACCGATTATGTGAAAAAATGCCCGAAATGCCAGTTGAATAGTCCAATCCCACATCAGCCACCAGAAGAGCTATACTCGATTTTATCTCCTATACCTTTTGCTGTCTGGGGGGTAGATATACTGGGTCCACTCCCGAAAGCGAAAGGTCAGGTCAGTTTTGTTATAGTGGCAATTGATTATATGATTAAGTGGGTAGAGGCGAAGCCGCTTCGGCTGATAACGGAGCAAGAATGCTTGAAGTTTCTGAAGGAGTCAGTAGTATTCTGATTTGGTATTCCTATGGTGGTAATTTCAGATAATAGACGCCAGTTCGTGGGATCAAAATTTGAGGCATTCTTGAAGGAGTTAGGGATTCAGCATCGGAAGACTTCGGTTGCTCATCCATAATCTAATGGGCAAGTTGAGGTGACTAACAGAATACTCCTGAATGGGATCAAGAGAAGGCTAGATGACGCCAAAGGAAAATGGCCTGAATAATTACTTAGCGTGCTATGGGCTTACCGAACTACGCCAAGGACCACAACGGGAGACTTTCCATTTAGACTGGCATACGGTTTTGATGCTCTAGTTTCGGTAGAAATTGGGTCTACAAGTCTTTGAGTCAGTCAGTTTAAAGAATTGTATAATGATGAGGGACTCAAAGCCAACTTAGATCTGCTCGAAGAAGTCCGAGAGGCAGCCTTGATAAAATTGGCTACATATCAACGCCGTGTGGCTAAATACTACAACAAAGGGGTAGAGCTTCGGAGATTCGAAGTTGGGGATTTTGTTTTTCGGGAGGTGAAGGCTTCTACACCTCAGAATATGGGTAAACTCATGCCAAATTGGGAGGGCCCTTATGAAGTCGTTAGCGTACCGAAGCCCGAAACTTACCGATTGCGAGCCTTAGATGGGTCTGAGATTAAGAACACTTGGAATGCTGGAAGGCTCCGCAAATAATTTCAGTAGAGCCAGTGTCAAAGCCTGAAAGTTTGTAACTACTACGACAATTATCAATAAAAGTGGCTTTTTTCTCCAATGATGGCTTTTCTTCCTGATAGTTATTAGGTTGGATCCCTTCGACTTTTTTGACAAGCAAAGAGGAATATTTTTTGGGTTGAACCTATTCGGCTCTCGGAGAGAACGAGGTTGCCATCTTGGTATAAGGTTGGATTGCTTTGTCTCCTCATAGCGAAGCGAACTATTGATTGTCCAACCCGTTCGGCTCTCGGAGAGAACGTGGTCACCAGTTATAAGGTTGGATCCCTTCGACTTTTTTGACAAGCAAAGAGGAATATTTTTTGGGTTGAACTTGTTCGGCTCTCGGAGAGAACGAGGTTGCCAGCTTGGTATAAGGTTGGATTCCTTCGTCTCCTCGTAGTGAAGCGAACTATTGATGGTCCAACCCGTTTGGCTCTCGGAAAGAACGTGGTCACCAGTTATAAGGTTGGATCCCTTCGACTTTTTTGACAAGCGAAGAGGAATATTTTTTGGGTTGAACCTGTTCGACTCTCTGAGAGAACGAGGTTGCCAGCTTGGTATAAAGTTGGATTCCTTCGTCTCCTCGTAGCGAAGCGAACTATTATTGGTTGAACCCATTCGGCTCCCGTAGAGAACGAGTTCGCCAAATTATAAGGTTGGATCCCATAGCCTCCTCGTAGCGAAGTAAAATATATTTTTGGCTGAATAGGACGGCGAAGTGAATATTTTTTGTCTAACCCCTTCGGCTCTTGGAGAGAACAGGATTACCAAATTATTATGAGGCTGAATGACATTACAAGTTCTTCGGAACTAATATTCTTATTAAAAGATCGGTGAATTATTCACTCCAATAATGACATATAATACTCTTTGGTAATGAGTAAGTCTCATCTTACATTGTTACTTGATTTTATTTGAAGTGTTAAGCTCAAATTGTATATTGTTTAAATAACAGTATAATTTGAACTGAAAAGGAGTAAAAAGGGATAAGATATATTTCATTAAACATAATAAAGAAATTACATTATCGTTGAAATTTGTACAAGTTTATAAGGGATAGATTATCTTCGCCATCACCCTTCGTCTTCGTCATCAGAAGAGTCAAGGAGTAATGGATTCAGAGAGGCAGCAGCTAGTTTTGCTTTGCCTTTGCTTTGGGCCTGTTCATAGCCCTCGGCATACATCTGAACTATTTTATTTGTTAACTTGGCGGATTTACGGTACTCAGTTTGAATTTCTTTTCGAAGCTCCTCGGTAAGAGGGGGGCCGGCCAATTTAAGGTCGCGAAGTTCCTTCTCAGCTTTGCCCCACAGGTCAAATTGACATTCTTCGAATTTCTTAGCCTCGACGAACACTTGGGTCAGATTTTGATTATTCTGAGTTAGTTGCTCGTTGGCCCGTCGCAAACCTTCATTTTGTTCAGCAGTCCTTTGTTGAAGGGCTTCGGCTGCTGCTAGTTGTTTCTTCATCTTGGCAATATCATTTTGGAGACCTTTACAGTTGAAGCGGATATTTTCGTGTTCACTCCTCTCCTTTGCCAGCGCAGACCTTAAAATAGCATTTTCTCTTCGGGCCGCCTCTTCTTCGGCTTCGGCCTCTTTATACCTTTGATAGAGACGCCCGAAGATTCCATTTGCCTGCAGTTATCCTGAGTTAATACAATGCCTAAAGAAGATATTTGTAAGCGGGAATGGTTAAGTACTTACTCTAGCCTGGTTAGCCAGGCCTTCTTCCATCAGATCAGGGATAGAGCTGTTGCCGAACCGATGGTTATCTGTGTCCAGAACGAAAGAATTATAGAGATGTAAAGGGAAGTCTTCATTCTGATCAGGCCATAAGCTAGGCGATCGAGAATCACCAGACGTTGACCCAAAGAAAGGAGGGTTTGGTCGTTGTGGAGAGGGTATTGGCTGGTCCTCAGCTAATGATTGGTCATTTGAAGGATGCTTTTTCTTTCGAATAAAAGGAGAACTGGGTTCAACCTCGAATTCATCAAGTTCTGTGGGCGAAGGTGGAGGTGGATGTTGATTAGATTCAGAAGGAAGTACTCTCAATTCTTCGATTGTGAGAGGTATAATGTTGACTTTAGCCTTTCACTTCTTGGTGAGGAGGAACTTAGTACGATCAGCGATAGGCATGTCGAGGAGGCTCTCGATGAGGATAGGGGCTGGAGTATGTCTGGGCTTTCTAGCAGCTCTCTTTTTTCGGCGAGGCTGGCTAGACCCTTCGGCAGGGTTTAATTCGGCCGTTTGGGGTTCAGTATGCTGGGCTTCGGAAACTTGTGCTTTAGTTTCTTAATTTTTGGGAGAATCTTGGGCTGGTTGGACAGAAAGGAACTGTTCTAAATCCCTTCGGTCAGGAGAAGAAGGCCTGATCAAGGGCACTATACACAAAGAAAAATATTTTAGAATAGTGATCGAAGAAAAATTAAAAAATTATACAAGAATTGGGTTCGGAACTTACATTTGTGCTTAAATAGCCAGGCGTGCTTACTTAGAAGGGTGAAGCTCCATTCCTTCAGGGGAAGCTTCTCCATAAGCTTCGCTATCTCCCTTATGCGATCTTCGGGAAGATCGCCAAGATCTGCAGTGGCGTGCACAGAGGTGGTCCAATAGGGAATCGAAGAGATTTCGGGTCCTTTGATGAAGAACCATTTTTCATACCATTTCTTGTTACTCGAAGGTGTGTCCATCAAAGGGCGTTTCCCAAACTTGGAATTAGGTTTTGGGGCTTGTTTACTCAGCACCTTGAAGCCCTGTTCACGAGATTTGCCAAAGACGAAAAGGGTGAAGAAAAAGTCAACGGAGGGGGAGACCCCTACCTCACTGCAGAAAGTAATGAAGGTCAGGATGTGGATGTAGGAATTGGGGACCAGTTGGGGAAATCCCACGCCCATGATAGAAGGGTAATGATGAAAGTATGAAGAGGAAATCGGATTCCTCTTTCTAGAAAAATGAGAGGCATGGCGGTCCAGCCGTCGGGACGATGATACATTCGGTCGGAGAGGGCAGGTGCTTTCAAATGGTGGGTGTCTGGAATTAGATAGCATTCTCGGATGAGTTTGAGGTCATCCTCTGTCAGTTTAGAAGGCTGTTGGTGATGGGGTGTTGTTCCTCATCCTCAAAGTTGAAAGGAGGGGGTACAGGGATGGGGGGTGTAGGATTTTTGCTAGAAGATAGAACGGACCTTGGGTTTGGAGAGGTCGAGATGGAAGAGGGAGGAATCTCAGACATCAGGTTAGGGTTTTCTGTGTTTTGGGAAGCCATTGTTGACAGATTGATTGAAAGAGAAAGCCGGAAGAAGAAGAAAGCTAGAGAGTCTTTGAATTTCAAATGGGCAGGCAAAGCTATCTAAGTTGGAGATTCGGGGATTTTATAGAGGAGTCTTTTCGATAATTCACAAATCCCAAAGGCTTCGCATTCAATAAATGTAATGATAGAGATACAGATTTGGTGCCTGGATTTGAACTCGAAGAGTTAACAGCTGGCAGTTCCTTTTTGAAAATGAAGAGTTGGCGTCTGACAGTGGATTTGAGGAGTTGGGGGTCCGTATTCGGTTTCGGATTTTCTAAGTGGACTTGGCCGAATCTGTTCGAATTCTTTTTGGTGGTTGGGCTAAACTCTTATACTCTTTCATCAAACACTCTGTTTAATAAAAGACTAGGGGGCAATGTTGGGCTGTGGAGATTTGGGCCGGTCTAATCTTATTTATTTTGGGCTTTCTGGGTCAAACCCATTTTACCCTTAGAGCATTGGGCTATTGTCTAAATGATTATTCAGATAAAGTTTGGGCTGGAGGTGGTAGTGGAAGACAGGTGGCAGTTTGTGGGTGAGTAGCTTATTAGAGAATGGTTAGCTAAAAAGGTGTTTAGCAGGCGGCTGATTGATTAGTTGGGCCAAGCTGTTTTAAGCCTCCTTCATTAATAAGGAGTTCACACAATGTTGACTGGGTGGAGAGCAAGGTATGGTAAAGCCTGTATGCAGTCAACTGACGTAAGCATCAGGGGAAAACATGCAAGTTGGTGAGATGATATATGGGTACAGGGCACTACACAAAAGAGGTAACTGAACATTTTTTCTCTCCAGACACTAGAGCACACAACCTCCATTGTTAACCTTTTCTCCGACCTGTACTCATTCTCACACCGGAGCGATCCCCGGCGGCCGAGGCCGTCGAGATCCAGTGCTGACGTGTTCCTTGTGCAGGAGTAGGCGTGCTTTTTGTGATTGAGGCGTGTGGCGAGATCTTGGTGTTAACAATTATTATTTTATTTAGTTATTTGAGAATTAAATTAAAACCCTAAATTCTAAAAGGTTTAGGATTATGGTTAGTCTTTAAATAAGAGATGTCTTATTATGGGAAAGACTAACGCTCATGCAACTTGCTTCTCTCTTGCAACTATTCTCAAAACCCTAAGTTGTTAGGAAAATGAGAATTAGGACTAGCCATCCAAGACCTAGTGGAGTCTAAAAATCAAATCTAATATCTATTACTCTTGGTGGATACCTCTTAGGCGTTGCATACTTTAGTAATGAACATGTGATCCGGGGATTGGAGAGATTGCGAATGAGTAAGGATCGAAATTTGAAGTCTATATCAAAGTGTTGACTCTCTTCCAATGTACATCTTTATCTTTCCTTAATTAATGATGTGTTACATAAGGTATCTTGGGATTGCTAAAAAAAATTAAATTGTTATTTTGCATTCTTTCATTGCTTATACAATTAGATTGTATGCTATGATTATGTTTCCGCAATCCTACAGTGGTATCAAAGCCTCCTTATGCAAATTATTAATTGTATTGATTCAGTACATATGTTGATATGAGTTTATAATTAATTTTATGGGCAAAAGAACTGCTTGCCGGATTCTGCTACGCAGCGCGGCCGCTCCTGCTGACAGAATCAGTTTCTGGAGTTGCAGCACAGTTGCCCGTTTCCCAGTATAAACTGGGCGCGACCGCGTCGGTCTCTAGGTTTTGAAAATTTTTTCTTAATTATTTTAATTAAAATAAAAGGTTGTTTTTAAATTGAAATAGGATTGAAATAAATGTGTTTATTTTAATAGGAATTAGATTCCATATTGCTAAAAAATAAAGGAGTTTATTTTGATTTTGTTTTTGATTAAAATAAAGGATTTTGTTTTGATTCAAAAACTGGATTTCTAGCAAAAGTTTATTGCCTATTAAATGATATCAACATATATATACTGAATGTTTATTTTATTAATGCATATGCTGATATATATTATAATAAATGGGATGATTATGAACATTTGACCAATGTGATTGGATTTATCTTTAATGGATGATTGAATGTATGTGGTTTTTATAAATAGGGTTTGCGTACCTCACCTATCTCTTTTTCTGATGTAAATTTTATCTCCCTTCTATGTACCTCTCCTTGACTGCTGATCAATGTTTCTGTTTTATAAAAATAGATTGTAATAAAATTATATAGAATTGTTCGAGAAATTGGAGACAAAGAGCAGGAGCAATGAAGGCCCATTTTTAATGAAGCCCGGGTTAAATGTAATAGTTATACTCAATGTCATATTCTTGCACCCTAGGTTTGATCTTTTGGTTCATGGTGGCTTCAATGAACCAAATTAGAATTAAGTCCATAATCATCCCAGATAGAAATGCATGTTGATGTATTCTACAAATCCATACTAATTATATAGTATATTATTATACATGTTGATGTATGTTTAATATGACTCGTATTTTTATATATATATGTATATATTTGCATTCGCGCTAAACAAGATGAGACTAATTAATAACAAAACCCTTAAAGATAATATATTAAGTTGAATATGTTCAAAGACATTGAAGAATGTTGAACGTAGCCTTCTAGCATTGTAAAGCGATAGAGTATCGAATATTTAATATGAGTTTTTTATGCACACACAAGGCAAGTATTAAATTTTTGAGATGTTGGTTTATTACATTGGATGTTTATAAGGAATTGAACAATACCGTTTTGTTGTGCACACACAAGGACTGTGTTTTTCTCTTCACTTATATGGAAATGCTAGGTCTAACCTAACTTAGATTATTTTAGTTCAGATGTGCATACACTTGACCATTATAATCTAAGAGACAAAATTAATAAATTAGGAGTTACATGAAGATGTAATCGAAACGAGTTGTTTACCTTCTGAATGAATATGTAATTTGTTGTGCACACACAAGACTATATATTTATTACAATTAGATCCTTTCTCACTAAGAAAATTTTACAAAGTCATTAATACTAAATCTGCCGAACTATATATAAAAGAGGGTTATATAGTTTGAAGAAATAGTGGGAGACACCATTTTGATAAAGACCTAAATTAATCTGGAGATTAATAAAAGAATGCATGCTAATGTTGTTTAATTAAATTTGCTTGCAAAATTTTACTAATGGCTAATTCACTATCATTGTGAAGCATACCTGATGCAAACAAATTAACCGGACCAAATTACACAGACTAATTAAGGAACTTTAGAATTGTTTCTCACAGCTGAAAAGCTGGCTTATGTTCTTAACTCTCCTGTACCTGCAACTGTTGCAGAAAATATCTCCGAGAAAGAGCAGACTACTTTTAGAAAGTGGCAGGATGAGGCATAGGTGACTCAGTACATCATGTTAGCATCCATGAGTAAAGAGTTACAGCGTCAACATGAGAAAATGGATGTGCCTACTATGTTGCTGCACCTTAAAGATTTATATGGTGAGCAAAGTAGGTCTGCTAGATATGAAATATCTAAATAGCTCTTCCGATCTAGGACGACCGATAACACTACAGTGCAGACACATGTCATCCTAAAGATGATCAATCTAATTGAACAGCTGGAACAACTGGGTTTTATAATGGATGGTGAGTTGAGCCAATATCTAATCTTGCAGTCACTCCCGGACTTTTATTCACAATTTGTTGTGAATTTTCACATGAACAAGTTTGATGTCAGTTTACCTGAATTGCTTAACATGTTGAAAACTGCTGAGTGTCATTTTCCAATTAAGAAAAACCAAGTCTTGCTTGTAGATGATTCTTCCATAAAGCGGAAGAGGGACAAAGGATCTTCTGAAAAGAAGAAAAATCCCAAGAAGGCAAAAGGGAAGGCGAAACCAAAGGATAGGAAAAAGAATGATGTCGATAGCAAAGGAGTTTTCTTTCACTGCAACAAGTTGGGACATTAGAAGAGAAACTGTAAGGAGTATCTTGCAGAGCAGAAGCAAAAGAAGCTTGGAGAAGCTTTAGCATTGGCTTCGGCTACAAATACAAGTTTGTTCATTATTGAAATAAATTTTTCTATAAGTTAAAATTATACTTGGGTATTTGATACCGACTGTGGTTCTCACATATGCAATCCATTGCAGGGACTAAGCAGAAGTAGAAAGCTGAACAAAGGAGAAATCATCAGGTGCGTGGGGAATGGAGTAAAGATTGTTGCATTAGCCGTAGGGACTTATTGTTTAGCACTACCATCGAAAAAATCAATTTCTAGTTCTTTTTGGAAACATTATTTCTATTCCATTGTTAAACAAGGAAGATTTTAATATTATAATAAAGAACAATAGTTGTTCTATTTATAATGAGAATGTTTTGTATGGAACTGGTAAATTAATTGATGGATTATATGTACTTGACTTACATGAAAATATTTTGCGAATTGAACAAACTAATAAAAGGAAAATGGATGATGTGAATAATACTTTCGTATGGCATTGCAGACTCGACCATTTGATTTTGAATCATATCCAACTTGTGAATCTTGTCTCATGGAAAAATTGACTAAATCTCCATTTAGTGAACATGGAGAGAGAGTTGCAGGATTGTTATAGTTGGTACATACAGATGTGTGTGGACCTATGACAATAAATGCACGAGGAGGGTATTCATATTTCATTACTTTCATTGATGATCATTCGAGATATGGTTATTTGTATTTGATGAAATACAAGTCTGAATCATTTGAAAGGTTCAAAGAGTTTAGAAGTGAAGTAAAAAACAAACTGGCAAAAATGTTAAAATTCTTTAATCGGACCGAGGAGGAGAATACTTAAGCAATGAGTTTCTTTATTATCTCAAGGATAATGGTATCCTCTCACAATGGACGCCTCCTGGTACATCACAGCTTAATGAAGTATCTGAAAGGAGAAATAATACCTTGTTACACAATATTTATCTATTGTGTGAAATCTAAACTTATGCAATAAATTTTATAAATTGCACAAGTTATTTAGTATGCTAAAAAAGATCGAAGTTCGATATTTCATAATCTATTATAAAATTATGTCGATGCCTTGTTGTTTCGGCTAGACACATGTTGATGCATGATTTGAACTTATTAAATTCTTAAATGTTATCTAAACCAAATTAAATTGGTAAGGACTCTAACTCAAGTTTGAGATGAATAACCCTATTATTAGGGAAAATTTTGGTAGAATTTCTGAATGGCCTTCACGATGTAAAAGTAAATGCACATAGTCGTTTAAAAGAAATAGGTTGTACACAACATAAGTACAATAGGCTAATCCCCTAACGTACTCTGAAAATGACAGTTACATATGAATTTTTTTTAAACCTTATTATGAAAAAGAAAATGTTCAAGGTCTTTTGGCAGCTCACTATGTAGTTTCAAAAATGTTAAATAAAATGGGAATTTATTATTATTATTCCTATTTATTCGAGATAGTTTCACAACTATTGTTCAGTTGTTGAAATGAAAACATGATTCTTGATTTTGTTATTATTCAGCTTTTATATTTGTCGAGCTTGTTAGCTCATTCTTGATTTATATAAAAATATTTCCAGCTAAGCTCGAGCAGGGCGGAAGCTCGGGTAAGAAAGACAAAGGAAAAGAAAAAATTTCCGAGTAAAAGATATTATGTAATAGTTTAAGTTAAGAATGATATTTATTAAGTAGGATGTTGTAATAATTATTATATTATGATGCTTCCAAACTTGTAAAGGTCTTAGAACTTGGGAAGTTAGATTAATATGGTTTGTAATAATTTAGTAATTATCTTTTTGTCTTTATGATTATGCCTAGTAGATAGTATCATGATGAACCATTGTTGGGGTTTAAAGGTACCTGGAATTGGGGGCGACACAGACACTAAGTTTTTGAGTTATTTTTGGAAGACTTTATGGAAGCGATTCGATTCTTCTTTGAATTTTAGCAGTACAACCCATCCTCAAACTGACGAACAAACTGAGTCGTTGAATTATACTTTGGGAAATTTGATTCGCTGTATATGTGGAAAGAAGCCTCTACATTGGGATTTGACTTTAACACATGCGGAGTTTGCTTATAAAGTGATGAACATAGCGTTATAGGGAAGTCCCATTGTCTATTGTTTATACTAACAGTACCCGTCATACTCTTAATTTGGTCAGCTTACTTAAGGGATCTGGCGTGAGTGCAACAGCTGCCAATATGACTAATGAGGTTCGTGTTACGCATGCGGGGGTGAAGTAAAAGATTGAGAAGGCCAATGCACGTTACAAGAGGCTTGCTAAAAAACATCGTCGGAAGCTGACTTTTGAGAAAGGGGATCAAGTGATGGTGTACTTACGCAAGGAGCGATTTCCTGTTGGTACTTACGGCAATTTACAACAAAAGAAGTATGGTCCTTATACCATTCTGGTAAAGATCAATGATAATACTTATATGGTAGATTTGATTACCAGTATGGGAATTTCGCGGACATTTAATGTGGCTGATTTCTATCCTTTCCAAGTTGTTGATGGTCCGATGTACGCAGATCCCGTTGTTGCATCGAGTAACAACTCAGAGATGAGTTTTCTTCAAGTGGTGGGGAATGACATTGTCCAAGTAGGAAAATGAAGGAAATCTAGAAGGGTTAAAACTGTTTTGAACATAACTTTTAATCCGTTTGGAGTTACGGGGCCTATAACATATCAAATCGAAACTTGCGACAAGCCCTACAAGACTAGTTACCTTCGGTCTTGACAAATACCATTCGAGGCCCAAAAAGGCTTGGAAACAGGCATTTTGGTCTCCTTAAGTTTTCCCAATTTTGAGTTTATTTGATATTTTTGTAATTTCATTATTCCTTGCATAATTATGATTTTCAACTTATTATTTAGTAGTTAAAGGATTTTTTCATATGTTTTAGGGTTAGCTTTTATTACTCATATTTATAAAAAACTTGTGGCTGCTTAATAGTCAATTTATCTAATTTTGTGAATGAATGTGATCGCAAAGTTACATAGATTCAATTCATGTGATTATTTCTATTCTCTATTCGTCTTTCGCTGTCAAAGTAGTACAAAACTATAACTTTAGTATCATTTTTGCACTTTTAGTCATAGGTTCTTTGCACTAACAATTGTATTTTGAGATAGAAATTTGCTAATTAATCAAACTCAAAGATGAAAACATTGCATAGACACATGTATAAAAGTTTTGTATTTCAGTTGATTTACTAATATTTCATGTCCAATATTGTAATGAAACTATTAGCTATTTATTGCTGAAAAGAAAAACAAAAGGGTACGTATATACTTGTGTAGGTTCTCTATATATAAGTCTGGCTTGTTATGTTTTGGCTCTTAAACTTAGGAGATATATAGAGAAAGAGAGTGAGGGTTAGAGAGAGAGAGAGAGAGAGAGAGAGACAGAGAGATAGAGAGAGAGAATGGAACTAAAGGCTATTGTGTTTCAAGAGAGACTTGGTTATAGTTGTAGTAGCAAAGATCTTTACAATTTGTCAGGAGGTGATTGGAGCTCTCATCATGACTTGGATCTAAAAGATACACAAGAGAAATTAGGCTCTCTTGATATTGTAGAGAACCAAGCTGAAAATTGTGTATACAGTAGTCCTTTTTCTCATGAAGAGTTGCCACATTTGGATCAATGGATTTGCCATTCAGTAATAGAGCCTGAAATGGTCAATCCCCAAGAGTTCCAGCCATCGGAAACCTCAACTGTCATGACTGGTAAATGTAAGAGACGACGTTCCAAAAGCAAAAAGAAGATGGAAGACATTGAGAACCAGAGAATGACACATATTGCTGTAGAGCGCAATCGCCGGAAACTGATGAATGAGTACCTCTCTGTCCTCCGGTCACTCATGCCGGACTCTTATGTCCAAAAAGTACTCTCTCTTCTTTCTCTACCTCTACACTATATTTCCTTGGTTCCGAATAAAATGATTTTTATTTTCGTTCCTAAATAAAGAAGCAAAATATACAAGTTCCTCATTCTTAAAAAAGAAAAGAAAAAGGAGTTATGTTTTTAATTTTTATAACTTTAATAAGTTGCTCTTATATTCTAGACGATTTATTATTCTCCGTCCCTACAAAGTTTTTATTTTCCCTTATGTTTTGATAATTTTCTCCTTTTATATTACTTTTAGCAGTACCAAATTATGCAACTCGATGAAAAAATTACTGTAAATAGTTATGCATAATAATACTTTAGAGAAACTCCTATATTTTGAAAAGATAAATATGCAAAATTGCCCCATGTATTTGTACCCTTTAATGTTTTCGGTCTTGAGTTTGACTAATTAGCAAACTCGTGCCTCAAGGTTCAATTATTAGTGCAAAACTTACCCAAAGGTTATAGTTTTACGCTACTAATTGTATTTTGTAGAAGAATATTGTCTAATATTTAGAGTAAAATACAATGACAGTCCCTGTAAACAATCATAATAACACTCACTTTTTCTCTAGTTTTTGAAGTAACAGTTAGTACTCCTGCAAATTTTTAGGATGACTAAATAGATAAAGTTACATATTTATACATGTATGTTGTCAAATTTTAATTCAAGAATAATAGATATATTTTTAATGACAAAATTATCTTAATTTAATACAATACATTTTAATTATAGTTTTATTTTTAATTAAGATCATCTCATTCAAATTGCTGGTAACTTATAAAAAAACTAATTTATTTTAATTAACACATTTATGAATAAATGATATAAATATTAAGAATTTTAAATTAAATTATTAATGGATTTGTTATAATTAGAGTGAATTGAGTATGTTGATAGTTTAGTTTTTAGTATTTAATAACAAAGATTATTATTTGAATTCTTATATAGTTATATATTATGATTTTCATATGTTAAATTTTTTTGAGTATATGTCAAAATATGGGATGCTTATGATTTTAATTAATTTTTTTTACTATATAATTGGTGTTGTCTTGTAGCAATGTTGAGTAAAAGAAAATGAATTACTATTTATTACTACTTTTATTTTGTAAAAAGATTTTTTTTTAATATTTTTTTTATTTGAGTAACAACATTTGTCATTTTTACTGTAAATAATTATGCCTAAGTGTGACTTATGTTTAGTTTAATATTTGAGAAAAATAATTAACATAATTTTTAATACCTTTTTATATGAATTATAAGATTCGTTCAGTAACAAGTTTTGTCTAAGTTTGTTTTAGGTAAATTTTAATATTTGGAACAAAATAATTATAATTTTTTGTGTTAATTTTCACTTTTTATGGGTATTAAAATTTTACTTTTTAATTAGAAAAAATTATATTTGAATGTATATTATGTAAATTTTAATATTTGAGGAACTAAATTAACAAAAAGTGTACTAATTTATTTTCTTTATAAAATGAATATTTGTTAATTTTTGACATTAATGTTATTTATTGCACAAATTCATAATTTAGTTAATTAGATTAAGTTAAGTGAAAATTAATGATAATATGCATATTTATATTTAGTGGATATATTAAACATTATAATTGAGGGGTGTATTGGACATTATATTAAAAATATTTGTGGATATTAGCTATTAAACTACACTATGGGTAGTGAATTTAATAAATTGTAGACTAGAGGGGTACTGACTGTTACTTTTAAAACTAGAGGGGTGGTGAATGTTATTATGATTATCTAGAGGGGTGTTAGTATATTTTACTCTAATATTTAAATCCATATTACTTGGTGGATTAGGCCTCCTGCAAAGCACGAGATCTTAGGTTCGAATCTTGACAGTGGCCAAGTAGTGTGTGTTTAGTTTCAGTCAAAAACTGGCAAAAAAATATTTAAATCCACGGAAGAAAACATTACAAGTGGATAATCTGAGAGGACATTGTTGCATTTTAGTCTATTAAAATAAATTGCAAGTTCAATAATACTCAATTTTGTAAGAAGAGAATATGTAAATATTTACTACTATAAATTGTTAGCTTACTAATATAATATATAGCACTGTTTTTATTACTATTATTAGGTTGACCAAGCATCAATTGTTGGTGGTGCCATAAACTACGTCAAGGAGCTTGAGCAGCAGCTACAATATCTCAGTGGCCAAAGTCCTTTGAACCAAGATTTTGAATCTGATCATACCGGTTCATCTTCAACGTTTGCTGAATTTTTCGCATTCCCGCAGTACGCGATAAGTTCGAGCAAAAGAGATAATTCGACGGCCATCCTGGAGGATTCCATGGCAGACATTGAAGTGATTATGGTGGAGAGCCATGCCAACATCAAAATAAGGTCCCTAAAGCGGCCTAAACAGCTTCTAAAGTTGGTGAAGGGTTTAGAAAGCCTTGGACTCACCATTCTCCATCTGAATGTTACAACAAGTGATCAAATTGTTCTCTATTCTCTCAGTGTCAAGGTTGGTCAGATAATTATATTGTTTTTCTCCCCCCTTTCTAATTTCAATCTCTATATTTAAAAGAAAAAAAGAAAAAAAAATAAGAAGACTAAAATGTAAAAAGTAAAAAATCCTCAATTTATTCACTTCTGACGTTTTCATTCATGAGTTTACGTATTATCCAATATCATCCCTTAATGTAGAGAGCAGATCCCTTTTCTCTGTTCCTTTGTGTTCCCCTACTTAAATGTTGACATCTGTTCTCTTTTTTAATTTTAGAGTTAATTGGTGTTAAGTAAGAGAACATATGTCAATATTTAAGTGGGAGGACACAGAGGAATAAAAAAAATAGAGACAGAGGATCTGCTCTCCTTACTGTACAGTTAATATTGCAAATCGTTAGTTTTGCACAACTAGCTAGTTATATGTTATAAAGAAAAATTATGTATTATTAATTATACCTTAAGGGAGAAATTTGTTAATTAGTTAAACTCAAGGATAAAAATATCGGACCAGAATCTTCTCCATAATACTTTCACCCGATTTCTCCATGTACCCATATAGCAACACAAATATTGTTATTAACGATCGACCAACGACATAATTATTGTGGTTGAATATTATCATTTCTAATGTAATGTTTTTGGGAGAAAATAGACTATACGGTGTATAGAATAGAGAGGATCCTCATCCAAAAACATCATATGGGCTGATGGCACAATCAACAATTTTTTATTTTAGTCCAGAAAAAATAAAAGCAATAATTTTTAGCATTTTTTATTTTGATGGTTTTGCAGGTGGAAGCTGATTGCAAACTGTATTCGATAGAGGAAATAGCGACGGCTGTTAATCAGATGCTAGCTAGGATTTAAGCGGAGGCATCGAGCTTTATTTACACATAATCTTGGACATGATTTTTAAATGGAGACTCTTATTTCATAATGACTTAATAACTTAGAAAATTATTGAACTCTTGTTAAATTATCCAGAAAAATATATAAATTATTATTACTATTATTATTGAATTAAAATCATTAAAATTTCAAATAAAATAAAATAACGTATCAGCTGATGCGTTTATGTGAGCTAGTCATGTTTTAAGTATTTTTGACAATTGTTGAAAAGTTTAATGTTTTATGAAAAAAATATACTCCCTCCGTCTCAAAATAACTGCTTAGTTTTGACTTTTTAAAGTCAAATTGACTATTTTTTAAAATTATTTTTTGTACTATTTTTGCCATAATATAGGTACAGAGGTTATAACAAAAAAAGTATATACAATTTACTACTAATACCAATTTTTATAATGTTAAAAATATATTTACACATGCTTAATTATTAATTTTAAAAATAGTCAAATTTGACTAAAAAAAAGTCAAAACTGAGCAGTTATTTTGAGACGGAGGGAGTAATTTGTATGTTTTTTTATAGTTTGACAAGAGTGTATGATTTTTTGCGCCATCAAGTCCTTCATGAAAAAAGAAGAAGAGAGGGTATGAGCTTTGATAGCCAGTATATATTATAACTTAAAAAATGCATAAGTTTGAGTAAACTTATGGACTACTTCCTTTTGTTTCAAAAAATATAAAATGACACGTCTTAATAAAATATAAAGACAAGTAATTTTAATAACTTATTCTTTACAACGGAGATAGTATTTGTCTATAACTCTTGGTTCATTTTCTCTCTTTAACTTGTGACAATTCTAATTATGATATTAATTAATTCATTAACTCACATTCCTATAATGTTTTTTCCCTTCACTTCCTTATAATTGGTAAATGATATATTATAAATATTTATGTCGATTTTTTGATTGTCAGTTATGGAATATCGAAATAAGTATTAGTAATATTTTTTTTAAACAATGTGTAATAAGTGAAACCCTCTCATGCATAATTTTATCCAATCATATATATTAATATCTTTCATAATTATAATTGATTTAACACAAATTTATGGTAACACATAACAAAATTACTTATAATTCATATTTCCCGATCTCCAACCATTTAAAACATAGCGACAACTCGACAACCGTATCAAAAGTTGGAGGCTGCCCATGTTTCTTTAATAATTAGAGGAACTATTTTAGTTTCTGTCAAATATCAAACAATCACATGCACCCAAAGATGAAAATTTTGATTGATAGAAAATTTATACTATTGGACAAAAATATCTGAAAGCATTTTCTGGTGTCACTGCTTTGTTTCAAAAAAGGTCATTTGCTGCTTGCAGTGCATGAATCTGACCATGTCTACCATCAGAGCCTTTCTTGAGTACCGGCGGAAGGATCATCGGGTTCCCAAATTAATATATATATATATATATATATATATATATATATATATATATATATATTAAAATTTGAATATTTAATTAAAGATTTTGGTTTTAAAAATATTAAAAAAATATATATATTTCAATGAATGTATTATCATATATTTTGCTGTAGTCTAACTATTATATTTTAAGTTCTGAAAAAATATTTTTTTAGATATAACTTGTACTTTTTATTTATTTATTTTTATCTTTTTTTTGTGAAGACAATATTTTGAAAAGACTCTCGTTTTCATGTCACCAAAAACTGAGTACTGTCCTGTCTACCATATTTCTTACAAATAAACATAATAAATATAAATGCTAAGATCGTGACACGTCATCCTTAAAATAAGGAAGTTAAGCAAAAAATAGGATAAATTAAATAAACAAATTTATTGTGGAAAAGGAGTGGTTAACAATTATATTAAGAATTATTTTAAAAAGGGTTGACGGAGTAAAAATAAAATTTTAAATTGATACTCTTTGCGTCATTAAATTTTCACTTATTTAATTATGTAATATAATATTCACATAAAAAATCTGTGTACTAGAACAACCAAACGAATTAGTCTATTTGGTTAATTAATTTCTTGAACACTTTATTGGAGAAAGAGAATTTTCAACATTTGCTTTGCTTAGATACTTTAAATTAATGAATACTTTTTACAATTTTTATAATACCAAAAAAAAGTGAGACTTATTAAGAAAAAGGTCTCACCTCACACAATACATACACTCATATTATAAGAGCCTCATACCAGTCAAATATAACAGCTTCAAGTGATAACATATAGTAGAATATAGATATAGACATACAGATAACAGTACTTATCAGTGTTGACTATCTTACAAATGGAATAAGCTTTATGAGGCATAAACATATAGAATTGTGCTTTATTTAATTTTATTAATGCAAAAAGCACATTATTCCATATAATTGTGCATTATTTAATTTTATTAATGCAAAGAGGTACATTAGTATAACAAGGTTATTTCACTAAAACATTTGAACATGATTGATTGGGGAATGTTTTCACTTGGTTGTTAAGTGTGCTAGTGAAAAACTATTTTGTATCTCATAGTGCCCTAATAGTTTTTTAAACGGATTGTGTTAAGTTGAGTTTTGACTTGTAAAACTCAAATTAGATTAAAAGTTGCATGAGTTTGAGTCAAGGTTAGACATTAAGTTTGAAAATGTTCAAATTTGACTTATTTAAAAACGAGTAGCGTTTAAGCTCAAGTTCAAGTGAGACTAGTCGAGTTGATTTCTAGTAAAGTTAAACCAAATTTAAAGAATTATAAAATTGATTAATTTAATATTCATATATATAATACATGAAATTAATTAAACACTAAATGAGATGAGCTTAAAGTTAGACTCCAACTTAAATTAAGACGAGTTCGAGTCAAATATATTTATACGAATACGATCCTTTATTCAAGTTCAACTTGACAAACAAATTCAAGTTAAATTGAATCGAATTTAAATGGGACTGAATCGAGTTATTTTTAAAACCTTTATTTTTACCGGGTAGGTAATATAATTACACTCCACTTTCTACCCCACCCTCGACTCTAAGATTAAAATAAAGCAAGTTTGTTTTACAATACAGTGCAACATGTGAAATTTGTATTGTAATATACCTAAATTAATTTTATTGATCCGGGAACATGAATAATTTTTTGTACAATATTTTATATACAATTTTTTCTATACAAATCAACCTTTTTTAACGTGGGTTAATGTCAAGATTCGTCCACGCACCACAATCACCAAATGCGCGTTCAATTTTGTACAGAAACGAAATCACACGTAGAGTTTGATCGTTTGGGCCGTCGGAGGATAGTTCCGGTGTGATAATAAGTACAGGCTGAACAAGGTTTAATAATAGAGGTATTTAATGTTGGAAAATAATAATAATTTGTGTGTACCTGAGAACAAGAGTATAGCCTTGTATTTATAGTGATCACACCTCCTCTACACATGCCCTTCCCCGTATGGAAATAGGATTCCTCATTAGGTTATATTTCTTAATAGAATTGAACTGAATCTCCCTAAAGAAAAAAAGTCGGATTTTATCATGACACTTTCCTTAGGAGTTAGAAATCAAATATAATTAGGAATCTTGGATTCCTTAAAGTTCTCTAATTGTCCAAACATGTTCCTACGTGGGTAGACTTTCTCCACTTGGATCATGGCCCACCGAATCATCCGGGATGAAATAATCATGCCCCAACATTGCCCCCCAATCTTTCATTATAATGAGACATTTAATGAAAGAGTTTCTCATTAAAATCCCAATAATTAAAAAATAAATAGGAATAAACCAAACCCAAAATCAAATACATCGGTAACGTACCCAATACTTATTGTTGGGCCCCTACATCACCCCCACATTCACCATAATTTCAACCAAATTTATGCGCCGCATTCAGATAACCGAGAGAAGTTGAAATGTCAGTCATTTCAAAAGCCTTCTCCCCCAAAATCAACAGCTACTTTTCAGATCTAATTTTTCAAAATCAACTAAGAGCTCTCTGCAACCTTTTCCTTCTTTCTACAAATCCCTACTTCTGACAAATACTTTCTCCGATTATTCCTCCTCCTTGCTCTCCAACGGCTGCTTCAAACACTCCATCTTCATCTGCCCCAATCACTTCTATTGAAAACACCCTCCTTAGCTCTACTCCAAGCTCCACCGTCCCCCTTACTGCTTTCATCCCCTCTTCTACCACCGGCACCGCCATTACCACCAATTCCACCATAGTCACCATCACTATCTCCACTGCCCCCAAGCTCCAATCCCATCTCAGTTTGAGCTTGATGTATAGAAAATGATGAGAGATTACTCAAACGAAGAAGTTTTTGCCCATATCAATACCGAATCTACAATCAATGCCGATGACCTTGCCAGAATACGATAACTGTATAGTATTCCGTCGACCTCCGAACTGCTCTCCCCACTGAATGAATATACCACCGACCTAATGGGTGGACTCCTATAGCCCTTACCACCCTCAAATATGGGGTTCGCCTTCCCCTCCACTCCTTTATCAGCACCCTTATAGGATTCATCGGAGTTGGCCTAACCCAACTGTTGTCGAACTCCTACATCTATACTGTCTCCTTCATTGCCCTCTGTCTTGAACTCGGCGCCCCCCTACCATCTACCTTTTCTTTTATTTATTCTCTATAAGTCGATCCAAGGAATCAAGATTCTGGAAGATAAACAAACAACAAAGTCGAGGGATTGAGAAGCGATCCTTGATTAAGACCCATTCAAGCAATAAGGGATGACATTCACAGTGGTTCTTCATCCGAGGCCCTAATACCCATCAAATTCCTGATTGGGTCGAAGCCTCCAGACCAAATGTAGTTGTTGGTCATTTTCACGATCAATATATGCGTGTAAGTATACACGGTCAACAAGTAATATAATGATAAGAAAGTTGTCGAACCCACAGCGAATTGAATCGAATAAACACCAAGTATCAATCATGTACCAAATTGATCTTATTTAAACAAACAATAATTTAGATTTTTGTTAATTAAAGATAAATGACTTAACAAGCAAAATAATGAAGAACTAATATTAACAAGTCTAAGATTACAATTTCCCCCAACACTTCATTTAAATCTCTTAACTCTCTCTTTTAAGATTTGTTAATCACATAAATTGACATCCGAGATATCACAATTACCCTAATGCGGTGCGTAAGTATATGTCTATCCTACACACTATCAAGCAACTAATTTCAAGAACAATTTACAAGACACACGTCACTATGCTCATAAGTATATTTCTATCCTATGAACACATCTCATTAACCACTTCATAATTACCAACTTTCACATAAGAAGTCATTAAGATTAGATTCTCAATTTGGTTGCATCCGGTATTTAGGTATATCTTTATCCCAAATACTAGCAAGTTACCTATTCTTTTGGACAAACAAAAGGACACATGTCACTAAATCTTATTATCCACCCTCAAGAATCTTTAACTTTTGCATGATATAATAATAAGGTCTCAACCTATACTCCATTTCTCAAGTTCATATAGGTTCCCAAGGTAATTACTAGCTAGGTAAATAATCTATTAAGCACAAATTATGATAACCAATTCATAAATGAATAACTAATATCAAAAAGAGAGAAATCAATTCAAACTACATATTTGGTTCCATTGAAATCTTAGAATAATGATCTAGTTCGTTGTAACTACATACAACATCATGCCCAATTTATACATGTTATCTAGGATTACAACAAATGGAAATGAAGAAATAGAGATAAAACCCCTTTTGATGATTTTAAGATTTGTTATGCTTTGTTGGTGATGATCTCTAGCTTTTCCTTCCAAGTTTTGCACTCCTTTGGCCCTTGATTCCTTAGCTATTGCTGAATTTCACCTTGAATTATAGCTCTTTGCTCCTAATTTTGATGTTTAGAGTAGCCTTCTAATGTCTAGATACTGATTTATGAAGTCCCATAAGGATATTATATAGTGCCTATATGAAAACCCTAGCTTAGCCCACAGATCTTGACCAAAAACCCGCTCAGATCGCACTAAAACAACCCAAATCTGAATTTAGCGTGCCTGCGCCCAGCACGACGTGCCCACGTACTGTCCATTCTACTAGCTTGGCGCGGCCACGGCCCCAACGCGGGCGCCCCAATCTACTGCACACGCCCGACGCTGCTCGACCATGCCTGATGCGCTCTGCCGGCGCCTCCCGTGCGCACCCAGCTTCCCCAATCTGTCGATGGTTGCCGATGTCTGTTGCAACGCCTCTCACGCCTCGTACGCCGACACACGCTTATGCACGCCGACGCACGTCGTGCACACAAAATGCCTAAATGACTTTAATTTCAATACCGAGCACCACCAAGCGCTAATTTCCATAATAAAACATGCCAAACATGGATTTCCAGATACGAAAACTAAGACAACACATGGCACGCGTGGACCATTTAACTCAGTAATGGCTATAAGCCATCCAAAATGCATCTGTGCCTATGTGTTTGTCAAGATACCGGGTAGAACAAGGTCGAGGTTGGTTCTGAATTGGTTCGCCATGTACATGGCATGCCTAGAACTTAAACGTGACAACTCCAAACATCGATCCAAATGACATTTATTCAAATTCCTACAAAATAAAGTTAAAACACATAAAAATCATACGAAATCATATGAAAGCAATACAAAACAACATTTACACAAATAAGATAAAAACATATAAAACAAATAAAATAGCTTAGGATTTACAAATTATCAAGGATAAAAATACTCAATAAATAGGTCTAAAAACCACTCATCAGTAGCCTTCGGGGAATTTTTGCAGACTCGACTCGAAGAACTGGTTAAAACCATCGAAAGAATACCGACGAAATAATGGGACCTCGAGCTCCTGAACAACCAGACTTGGTTGTATAACAATAAATGTAAGTCCCGAACCTTTCAATTAAATCGTTTTGTTTTAAATTTCCCTTCTGACTTAGCTTTTTGCTTCTTACAGTGTCTCTTATCAAGCCGACTCCAACACCCGACATTAGCCAAACTTCTACCATTACCCCACCGACCACTCCTACCGAAACCAAAATTCCTCAACAAACAACAACTGAACTCCAATTTTAGTTCAGCCTATCTCAATTATCTCGATGAGTGAACTCTCTTAATTATCCCAACACCTTCCTTCACAGAAATAAGCCCATTAGACATGTCCCTTTCTGAGAGAACCACCCTCCTCCGAGTGAAACGAAGGCATTAGAAACCTACAACCGAAGAAACAAAAACAAACCCTTCAGGGCCTTCCAGCTCCCAACTCAAAGCCACACATGCTACAAACCCCAAGTAATTATCATCGATCCAACGCCAACCACCAAACCAACCGAAACCCAAAACCAAAAAAGAAAATAATCTGAAGACCCTCAATTCGAACCACCAGCCAAAAAACTCCATATAGATCCACCACCCGAATGCCAATCTCCTTCCCGATCTCCCCAACAAGTTATAGCCTCCACCTTCCAAATTCGAGAGGCTCAGGCCTCGATGATGTTGTGGCCAGAAGATCCCGAAGACTACCTTCATGAGCACTTTGAGAAATTCGTTCTTCCTTTCGATGAAAAGAGGTTCGTGGACGCGAGTTTCAAAAAGCTCATTTATGCTAACATCATGCATCAAGGCCTGGTAAACATCTTCAACCATTTCCTTTAATAAAATTCCATCAAATATGTTTGCATTTCTGACCTTCCTTATTCTTGCTTACAGTCAGTTGTAGTCACTGCCCAAATCATACGCCGGCTCCACCAAGCTGACGAAAGTGAAAAAGATCTGGAGGTCGAGGTCGTACGCCTAGAGTATAGGTTGCAAGCTGCAATGGTCAGCCTCGAGAAAGAAAAGTGTCTGCATGCCAAAACTTCCTACTATTGACGTGAACTGGATGGCCAGTTGAAAACTGAGAAGTGAAAAGTCTCCGAAGGTGAAGAACGCCGAAGGATACCATTGGCTGATCGAGAAGAAATTAATGTAAAAAGAAAATGAAGCCCTGAATGAAGGCAATCTAGCTCTACTTAACCAGGTCAAGAAGATGCATGATGATAATGGAAGAATGATCGCCATCCAAAATGCCCTGGAGAAGGAGGTCGCCGATTACAAAGCCTTTGGTCCTCCCTTGACCGAAGCGACTAGACGCCAGATTTGTCAAGAGTACAGGAAGTCTCTTGAACTATTAAAAGAAGTCATGCAACAGTTCGACGACAGTTACCAAAGCACTCGAGACAAAGACAAAGACAGAATGCAAGCTTCCAGCCTCGATCCTTCTATCCTGGATTCCTCTGACGTTGAGGCCGAAGCTTAAGGCGGAACTCCTACTTCAATATAATACATTTTTGTAATGATTTGCCTATGTAAAGATTTTCCCGATGTACAAACATTTTGACATTCAATGAATATATATTTTTGAGAAAAAATTGAATATTAAATATTTTATTGCATTAATAACTTAGAAAAATTTTACAAAGTCATAAACGGAAACACTACTTAACATGAACTACTAATAATACTTCCTATGTAAGACCCCAACTTGTTATGAATAAGATTTAATTTTTCTAAATAGTAAGATGTTGATTTAATAAATGTTATACTTATAAGTGATATGTGCAAATTATATGAAATGAACAGTTTATCAGATAATATTCATTTTATCGGAGAATATTCATACGACGGAGCCGAAATAACCAATTATTGGTGGGCCCCATAGCAAAATAATTGTCGGATAGGAAAAACGACAAAAATAACTTTTTTAAAAATTGATGGCAAATTTTTTATCGTTAATTGTTGAAATACCAGGTAATAAAAGAACAGTAACATACGCTATTCCTTAGTAGCAAGCGATATTCTACAGTAGCACACGGTATTGCACATTATTTCTAATTATTGATTCAATAATGGCTACAATAGTGGCCACTTAGTGTTTCATTCAATAATTGCTACAATAGTAATTGCATAGTCTTTCATATTATTGATTCAATAATTGTTACAATAGTAATTGCATAGTATTTTATATTATTGATTCAATAATTGCCACAATAGTAAGTGCATAGTATTTCATATTATTGATTCAATAATTGCTACAGTGATAATTACATACTATTTCATATTATTGATTCAATAATTGTCACAGTAACAACTGCACAATATATCACATTATTAAATCAATAATTTCCACGACACATTAACTATTATATTAATTGAAATAATATTATTAGTTAGCACTATTGACAATATCTAGAAGTTCTGTCGAGAAAATGGGTTAAGTTATATAATTGCGCGCCAATAAGGAGAAATCCTTATCGGAAAGCCCCCTCTTTCCTAAGAACGATCTGGTTGCTAGTAATTGGAGTCTATGATATATATGATATTATACATTAATACGATAATACATAAAATTGATTTATAATAATAATAGTGAGTAATAAAGAATAATAATCTTGGAAATGTGTAACGTGTGTCTTGAAGTGTGAAACGTGTGTAAGAATACTCCTGAAATGTGTAACGTGTGTCCTGAAGTGTGAAACGGGTGTAAGAATAGTCCTAAAATGTGTAACGTGTGTTCTGAAAATGTGTAATGTGTGGATAAGTGATGGATGGGGTAGATTAAAAGTTATCTAAAATGTGTAACGTGTGGATAGGTGATGGACGGTATAGATTAAAAGTGGCCTAAAATGTGTAACGTGTGGTGATGTTGATGTCGGTTAAGTTTTTGTTATAAATAGGGGGTTAGGCAGAAGAATTTTCATAACTTTCTTGCTTATCTTTCCTTCCACTCTCTGAATCATTATTATAAGTGTTCTTGAATTGCTAAGGTTTTCCTAAGTTTTGGTGCACCAATTATTCACGTGACACCCCCAAATCCAGGTACTTCAATTTTTACAAAATTTGGTGCTCACTGTACCAATATCATATATCTATCTACCCATAATAAATGTGAACCATGGAATAAATAGAAATAAATCCTCCCCTTATGGGGTTACAACATATGAATAATAAATACATCAATCCCAGGTTGATCTAACCTTAAATCTCAATGCGAAAAACATAAACATATAAGTCTTAAACAAATATTCTCAAATAAAACAACAAGTCTTCATCACTTGTTAACTTTGCCCTTACCTTTTCTAGAAGAAGGCTAGTCGAACCTTTCGTTCTTAATTGTAATGTTATTTTGCAAGAGTGAGCACGATTGCCCGCAAGTATAACAATATAATCGTAATAATAATATGCGAATAAGTCAAAGAGTTCTGAATAATAGAAAGCTTGGCTTTTGAATCAAGAATGAATAACAAGAATCAAAAGTACATCTGAGGGTCGTAAAACCATGAACTATGTCCCTGATTGTCAAGTATTTTTACTTTAAACCTTTAGCAGTCATAAGACTATATGGACTCTACTACTCGTACTTAGTGGGATCAGCCCTTAGTACCATAATGTGCACATCATCTCAACCTTAATGCGTAAATAATCCCCTATAACAGGATTGTTCATCTCAGTTTGACATCAGAGTCCGCACCAAAGAAAGTTTGGTTTGGATAAGCTCAATAACAGTTTGGAAATTTAGAACGTTCATCAACTATGGACTAGTCGAATCAATAAGGGTTTGCTAGTCTTATAATGTTCAACAATAACTAATAATCACATTGAATAATGAATCTCGAGAGTATACAATTGAATAAGGATTGTATACTGAAGTAATACTTTACAACGATTATAGTATCTCATACGAAATCTTAACTTGAATAAACAAGAATAAGAACTTGATTAACATAGAAACATAAGTATAGAACTTGATCAATGAATAACTTTGAATTTAGAAAGCTTGCTTAATAAAGGTTTGAGTTTAGAACATTTGCGTAACATAAAAGTAAGGTTTAGAAACTTGCTCAATAAAAGTAAGGTTAGGGATAGAACACTTGTCTCGTGCACAAGCTATAGTTATAATTACAATTCAATTCCTCAACATCCTACAAATTACATTACGTTTATAATATTGATTAGTTCCATTACCACTACGTTTAACTGTTAAACTTTTCACATAAGTTCAACTTAACAACTTGGTTTGTAATCTTAACTTGTTAACTAACCACATAACTTGACTCTGGACCCACAACATGCATACCACATAATATGAACTCTTAAACGATCATAATCAACCTTACGACAGCAATATCCAAGTTCACACATAGCTTGTTAACATGAAGCTTCAAATTATCTTATACATGTCAACAACATGTTATAGTACTGTATTACATGCTTATCATGCTAGGCTCATTACGTTAAACTAACTTGTCATGTTATGGATCACACGTAAAATAAAAAAATTATTTTTCTCTGTACCCCCCGTTGGGGTGGGGGTTAAGGCCCGCTGAAGTGGTGGTGTGCTCAGTAGGAGGCCCGCTGGGGTGGGGTTATGGCCCGCTGGGGCGGGGGTCCCTTATGTGAGGAACAACAGTTCGCGTGTTTCACAATTTGTTGCCCAAATAAATCCAAATTAAACCAACACGACGATTTTTAACGTTATTCATGAAGTATAAACTTCACAGAAACATCATACAATGATTCTAGCATGCTTTTAACACTTTATATCATGAAATCGTTCGAATTACAACAAATAAATTCATTGTTTTTGGTATTTTTGCAAAGTTTCGAGACAATTCATGAAATTTAACGTTACAGATTCGTTATTACTCCGATTCTGTCCGTTTGAATTTTGTTTGGTTTATTTAAACATGCACAATCGTAATCAACTATAAATTTTAAGTTAAATAGACAACTAAAGCATGAAACATTGTACATAAGGGCCATATTCATGTTCTTCACACTCTGTAACATATAAAAATTTAATTAAGGCATAATTACATTAATTTGATTGTTTTAAAACATACATAGATGATAGAAATCATATTATAATCATTTAGTAACACCATACATCATCAATTCATGTATTAATCACAAAGTAGGCTTTTACAAAGAACTTGAAAGTATACGTTCATGGAAAACTTGAAAACTTAATTTAAAAGCTTAAGATGAGGGATTACCCTTGCTAGTTTGTTTGATAATGAAAGAAACTATCAATTATTCACTTTTCTCTCTTTCCTCATAATTTTTCTCTCAATTTTCTCTAAGTTCTCTCTGATGGAAAGATACGAAATACAAAACTGATATGATATATAATAGTTTAGATATACAATATACGTATATAATATATAATATATATATAACTGCTAGTTAGTGGTCATCAATTAATTCCCATATCTTATTAACTGCTCCCACTAACTTAAGGTCATGTTTGGTTGTCCCTTCTACTAACTCCTTTCCCATTATTTTAATTAGCTTATTTAGTATATAGTTTATCTGTCACCTTTTTAAATAATCAACTAATCTTATTTAAATTTAATTAAATAAAATATAATAATCCACATTAAATCGCATAATCACATAATTAAAATTCTCATTTATTAATTATGTCAAATTATTAAATATCTAATTGATTAGGATAACATTATGCTTATTAAATAATTTATTTAATCAAATAAACTCAGTAAAATGCACACTTTGAGCTATAAAAATTCTCCACACTAATTTAATCAATGTAACACATATAATTAAATTAATCTACTACAATTTCATTAAATAGTTATTTAATTCAATAATTAAAACATCGATAACTTAATAAATAAATCATCAAAATATATATTTATTTAATTCGATAAATATTTAAATTAAATTACAAAATTCTCGTTCGTCACATCTTTCTCCCCTTAAAAGGATTCTTTCTCCAGAATCACGGTTTAATTAAATTCGTCCCGTTACATTCTCATCCCCCCTTACAAAGATTATGTCCCCAGAATCGCTTAAATATAAATTAGGCAAATAAGTGTGGGTAAGTCTTCATTATATGCTCTTCGAGTTTCCACATAGCTTCTTCAGCGTTATGGTTCCTCCATATTACATTAATAGAAGGTATTATTTTATTTCTTAGAACTTGCTCTTTCCTGTCATCAATCTGAACAGGAACTTCTTCATAGGATAAGTCTTTCTCAAATTTTAGGGGTTCATATTCAATCACATGTTTGTAATCGGGTTTGTATGGTCGTAACACTGACACATGGAAGACATTGTGGACATGTTCTAGCGCCGGAGGTAAGGCTACCTCATATGCGACTTCTCCGATTCTTCGCAGCACCTTAAAGGGTCCAATGAACCTCGGGCTCAATTTCTCCTTCTTGCCAAATCTGATCTTTCCCTTCCAGGAGAGACTTTTAAGAATACAAAGCTACCCGATTCAAATTCTATGTTCTTGCGGTGTGGATCGGCGTATTTTCTCTGCCTATCCTGAGCAACTACTAATCTTGTTCAGATCACTTTGACGATCTCGGTTGTTTGTTGTACCAGTTCTGGACCTAGCAATTGTCTCTCGCCAACTTTATCCCGGTACAATAGAGTTCTGCACTTTTTGTCATACAACGCTTCGTAAGGCGGCATGCCAATACTTGCGTGGTAACTGTTGTTGTAACCGAATTCAACGAGCGGTAGGTGGTCATCCTAATTTCCTTTGAAATCCATAATGCATGCTCTCAGTATATCTTCCAATGTCTGGATCGTTCTTTCACTCAGCCCGTCTGTCTGAGGGCGATATGCTATGCTCATTGCGTTCCCACGCATTTATGTAGTCACTTCCAGAAATTCGATGTGAAGCGCGGATCTTGATTGGAGACAATCGACACCGGAACTCTGTGCCTTCAAAAAATCTCCTTCGCATACAGCTTTGCCAACTGCTCAAGGTTAAATCTGATCTTGATTGGTAGGAAGTGTGCTGATTTCGTTAGTTGGTCAACGATAACCCATACTACGTCGTAGCCTTTTTGATTTGTCAGAAGGCCAACTACGAAATTCATTGTTATATGCTCCCATTTCCATTCTGGGATCTCTAGTGGTTGTCACAAACCACTTGACCTCTGATGTTCTTCCTTCACTTTTTGACATGTCAGGCACTTGGAAACACAATCGATAATGTCTCGTTTCATATTTGGCCACCAGAAATGTTGTCGGAGGTCCTGGTACATCTTGGTACTCCTGGGGTGAATCGAATATCGCGAACTATGAGCATCGCTCAAAATGTTCTCTTTAAATTCTGGCACTGGCGGTACCCTAACTCTGCTCTCAAATCTCAACAGTCCCTTACTGTCAATCTTGAATTTCAGTTCATTCCCTTCAGATATCTTCTTCTTTATCTTCTCACAATCTTCATCCTGAAGTTGTGCTTCCTTAACCTTATCTAGCAAAGTTGTACCAGCTCCCAGCTGGAACAGCTTTTCGTCAGATTCCATAGGACATCTCACTTCTAATTCCAGTTTCTCCATTGCTAAAATTAGCTCCTCCTGGACAGTCAACATCATCAACTTTTCCCGACCCTTTCTGCTTAAGGCGTCGGCAACCACATTTGCTTTACCCGGATGGTATAAGATCTCGCAGTCATAGTCCTTTATCAATTCCAACCATCTCCTCTGGTGCATATTCAAATCCTTATGTGTAAAAATATATTTCTGACTCTTGTGGTCTGTATATATTCCACACTTCTCCCCATAGAGATAGTGTCTCCAGATCTTCAAAGAAAATACCACCGCGGCCAATTCCAAGTTATGGGTCGGATACCCCTTCCCGTAATCCTTCAATTGTTGTGACGCATACGCAATGACTTTGTCATTTTGCATAAGCACACAGCCTATTCCTTTATGCGATGCATCACTATACACCACAAAATTTTCTATGCTATCCGGAAGAGATAACACAGGTGCCGTACTCAACCTCTTCTTAAGCTCTTGGAAGCTTTCCTCACACTTCTCCGTCCAAACGAATTTCACCGATTTTCTAGTCAAATTCGTCAGTAGAGTTGCGATCTTGGAAATTTTTTGAATGAATCTTCTATAATATCTTGCCAATCCAAGAACTTCTCACTTCCGACGGTGTCTTCGGCAGATCCCAATTCATTACAGCTTCGACCTTGGAGGGATCTACCGAAATTCCGTCCTTATCAATCACATGTCCAAGAAATTGCACCCGCTCAATCCAAAATCTGCATTTTAAAAACTTGGCGTACAACTTCTCTCTTCTCAATGCCTCCAACGTCACCTTCAGATGCTCTATGTGTTCCTCCTTGGTTTTCGAATATACCATAATGTCGTCGATAAACACCACCACAAATTTGTCCAAAAAGAGCTTGAACACTCTGTTTATTAGGTCCATAAATACTGCAGGCGCATTTGTTAGACCAAATGACATCACTAGAAATTTGTAGTGTCCATATCGAGTCCTGAAAGTTGTCTTCGGAACGTCCTCTGTCCTTACCTTCAACTGATGGTAACCACTTCTCAGGTCTATCTTTGGGAAATATCTCACTCCCTTCAGCTGGTTAAACAGGTCGTCAATCCTTGGAAATGGGTAATTATTCTTGATGGTGACCTTGTTTAATTCTCCATAGTCGATGCAGAGCCGCATCGTCCCATCCTTCTTCTTAACAAATAATACCGGCGCTCCCCACGGCGATACGCTCCGCTGAATATATTTCTTGTCCAAAATCTCTTGCAGTTGCACCATCAATTCTTTCATCTCCACCGGAGCCATACGGTACGGTGCCTTCGATATTGGGGCGGTTCCTGGAGCCAAATCGATCTTAAACTCTACTTCCCTATCTGGCGAAAGTCTTGGCAAATCATCCGAAAATACGTCCCCGAAGTCTCTGACGACTGGTATTTCTTCCAACTTCGGGTTCTCTTTATGACTATCGACTATGTAGGCCAAATATTTTACACAACCTTGTCGCAACAACTTCTTGGCCTGCATCATCGTCAGACAAATAGCTTGTCTAGGCGACTTGCTGCCATAAAACACAACCTTTGACGGAGTCATAAGGTTAATGCATTTCCTTTGGCAATCAATTATTACCCCATAATTGAATAGCCAATCCATTCCCAAGATAACGTCAAACTCTCCAAGTCTAATCGGGATAAGATCTACGTTCATCACATTACCCTTAATATCCACCCTACAGTTCTTGTGTATGTACTTAACAGGAATCACTTCCCTATTCGCAATCTCTATGTTCATAGGGTATTATAACTCATCCTTAGGCAATTCTAAGTTCTTAGCAAAATCATCGGATATAAATGAACAAGTAGCACCTGAATCAAATAATACATATACATTAACTTTATTGATTGGAATGATACCTGACACCACATCTCGAGACTGGACAGCATCCTGCACTGTCATGTTGAAAGTCCTTGCAGTAGGTCGGTTTGTTGCGTTCGGTCCTGTAATTGTTAGAGCGTTGCCACCACTGCTTCCCCTGTTTCCCCCTGTTCCGGTTCCTCCAGATACCTTCTTGGGACAGTCCCTTGCTAAGTGGTCCTTAGATCCACACGTGAAGCAGGCGCCCTTCTTAGGGTTAGGGAAGTTAGGTGCTATGTGGCCTTCCTGACCATAATTGTAGCAGACACGTTTACCCTTCATACAGACCCCCAGATGGTTCTTCCTGCAGGTCGGACATGCTTCAACTCTCTTCTTCTGGTTTCCTTGCTGATTCCTAGATGATGTGTTGTCATTCCACCTTCTCTTTTGACTACTGCTCTTGGTTGTATTTGGTTATAGCATCGCTTCCACCTTCAGCGATAATAGCCTTCTCCAATACTCTTGAGAAGGTGTTCAACTAGAACATTGACACCTTGCTATACAACCAGGGCTTCAGTCCCTGTTCGAATCTTCTGGATTTCCTCTCATCAGTGTGCACTTGGTATGTGGCAAACCTAGCCAGCTCATTAAATCTCACCGTATAGTCTGGCACATACATATTGCCCTGCTTTAGCTCCAGAAACTAAACCTCCATTTGGTTCTGTGAGCTTGTCGAGAAGTACATCTAGAAAAACATTTCTTTGAACCTCTCCCATGTGATCACACCTTGTCCTCCACGGACTTTGTTTGCCTGCCACCAATAACTGGCCTCCGCTTTTAACATGAATGTCGCATAAGCCGTCTTCTGATCCTCACAGACCCTAGCGACGTCAAAAACTTTCTCCATCTCCATGACCCAATTCTTTGCTTCTATTGGGTTTATGGATCCTTTAAATTCTGGTGGTCCCACCGCCTTGAAGTCTTTGAACGAAGTATTCGGTGGAACTTACGGCTGGTTGTTCAGATCTCCCATTAATAAATTCACCACTGTTGAACGGGGTTTGCGTTAGCATTCGCGTCGTTATCATTAGTCGACCCTTCTTGGGCTGGTTGAAGGTTAGGGCGTCTTCTCGACGGCATATTTCTGTTAAGATATACGCTTATTAGATCTTTATTTATTTCTTTAAATATTTAAGGCTTAACTTAAATACTTTAAGATAACACTTAACACATAACATCTCAAATAAACTCTTATATTTATTTAATCAAAAGTTTTTAAACATACGAAGATAGCATCACTGCTATTTACATCAACTATCCCGAGATAAAGAATCTTTAAGATTTAAATCATCAAAATATTCCTTCATTTATAATCACATCGGAATTTACATAATTTAACTAACATGAAATATTCACATAATCATACTGTTCCTATCACAGCCTTCTAAGGCGTCGAACAACTTTGTTGCGTTCTTCCTCCATAATGCGGAACATCGTCCTGCAATCCAGTATATACCAAGGTAGATCCTCGAACTGCACTGGATAGCTCATAACCCAATCCTGGGCCTTATTAATCGCAGTCTGAAACGTATAGTCTATCTCCTCAATCTTAGCCTTCTTTGCCCGATCGTTAACCTCGGCAATCTCTGTACGTCGTGAAGCCCTCATCCAAGCATCTTCTGCTATGGCAAGCTTCGCAAATTCTTCTCGCAAATCATTCTTCAGCTTTTCTATCTCCTCTGACTTCTGCTCACCTTGGCCCTTCTCATGAACCAACTCCCACTCCGCGTCTCCATGACGTGTATATAGAGTCTCGATCTCGCCATCCTTCTGCTCAATAGTAGTCCGCTGAGTAACTGTCTCTTCCTTCAGCTCCCGAACAGTATCCTATAACTTTATGTTGCAGTCATACAGCTCGCCGTACATCTCAGCACTGATAGAGTTCGGTGAGAACTCATTAGGGTCTTCACCCTCTTCCTCAGCTACCTCAGGCTTAATCTCAATCTCTTCAAAGTCTTCCTCTGAGCCAAACATTGGCTCATGCTCCTGACCAACAACTGTGATCAAAGGAGATGGCTCTCTACTAACCAACTGCTCCCAGACTATGTGAATGTCTCGGGGGTCCTCCTCAATAGCCACTCGGGGTACAACATCCCTAGGCTGACTGGATCCTCCAACATCCGACATCCTGACAATCAAAATTTGAAGTCTTTAGTTATTACGTGATGTTAATCGATACTCGACATAACTCGATGATACTCGCGAGTACATAAATATAAGCACATAGCACATAAGGTAATTTATTTTCTTTCTTAGAACTCGATAAGAGTTATCATTACTATGTTATCGAAGGCTACTACCATAAGGCTTTTCCCCCACCTACGGTTCATAACCTACAACTCTGATACCAACTTGTGATAACCCCAAATTCGGGTACTTCAATTTCTACGAGATTTGGTGCTCACTGTAAAAATATCGCATATCTATCTACCCATAATAAATGCGAACCATGGAATAAATAGAAATAAATCCTCTCCTTATGGGGTTACAACATCTGAATAATAAATACATCAATCCCAGGTTGATCTAACCTTAAATCTCAATGCGGAAAACATAAACATATAAGTCTTAGACATCACAACACAAGTCTTAAACAAATATTCTCAAATAAAACTACAAGTCTTCATCACTTGTTAACTTTGTCCTTGCCTTTGCTAGTAGAAGACTCGTCGGACCTTTCGTTCTTAACTGTAATGTTATTATGCAAGAGTGAGCACGATTGCCCATAAGTGTAACAATATAATCGTAATAATAACATGCAAATAAGTCAAAGAGTTCTGAATAATAGAAAGCTCAGCTTTTGAATCAAGAATGAATAACAAGAATCAAAAGTACATCTGAGGGTCGTAAGACCATGAACTATATCCCAGATTGTCAAGTATTTCTACTTTAAACCTTTAACAGTCATAAGACTATATGGACTCTACTACTCGTACTTAGCGGGGTCAGCCCTTAGTACCATGATGTGGACATCATCCCAACGCTGACTCGTAAATAATCCCATATAATAGGGTTGTTCATCTCAGTTTGACATCAGAGTCCGCACAAAAGGAAGTTTGTTTTGGATAAGCTCAATAACAGTTCTAGAATTTAGAACGTTCATTAACTATGGACTAGTCGAATCAGTAAGGGTTCGCTAGTCTTACAAGGTTCAACAATAACTGATAATCACATTGGATAATGAATCTCGAGAGTATACAATTGAATAAGGATTGTATACTGAAGTAATACTTTACAACGATTATAGTATCTCATACGAAATCTTAACTTGAATAAACAAGAATAAGAACTTGATTAACATAGAAACATAAATATAGAACTTGATCAATGAATAACTTTGAATTTAGAAAGCTTGCTCAATAAATTTTTGAGTTTAGAACACTTGCGTAACATAAAAGTAAGGTTTAGAAACTTGCTCAATAAAAGTAAGGTTAGGGATAAAACACTTGCCTCGTGCACAAGCTACAGTTATAATTACAATTCAATTCCTCAATGTCCTACACATTACATTACGTTTATAATATTGATTAGTTCCATTACCACTACGTTTAACTGTTGAACTTTTCACTTAAGTTCAACTTAATAACTTGGTTCGTAATCTTAACTTGTTAACTAACCACATAACTTGACTCTAGACCCACAACATGGACAACAATATCCAAATTCACACATAGATTGTTAAAATGAAGCTTCAAATTTTCTTATACATGTCAACAACATGTTATAGTACCGTATTACATGCTTATCATGCTAGGCTCATTATGTTAAACTAACTTGTCATGTTATAGATCAACACGTAAAATAAAAAAAAATATTTTTCTCTGTACCCCCCGTTAGGGCAGGGGTTAGGGTCTGCTGGGGCGGGGGTGTGCTCAGTAGGAGGCCCGCTGGGGCGGGGTTATGGCCAGCTGGGGCAGGGGTCTCTTATGTGAGGAACAACAATTCGCGAGTTTCACAGTTTGTAGCCCAAATAAATCTAAATTAAACCAACACGACGATTTTTAATGTTACCCATAAACTATAAACTTTACAGAAATATCATACAATGATTCTAGCATGCTTTTAACACTTTAGATCATGAAATCATTCGAATTAGAAATCATAAATTCACTGTTTTTGGTATTTTTGCAAAGTTTCGAGACTATTCTTGAAATTCAACGTTACAGATTCGTTATAACTCCAATCTGTCTATTTGAATTTCATTTTATTTATTTAAATATGCATAATCATAATCAACTATAAATTTTATGTTAAATAGACGACTAAAGCATGAAACATTGTACATAAGGGCCATATTCATGTTCTTCATACACTGTAACATATGAAAATTCAATTAAGACATAATTACATGAATTTAATTGTTTTAAAACATACATAGCATAGAAATCATGTTATAATCATTTAGTAACACATACATCATCAATTCATGCATTAATCACAAAGTTGGCTTTTACAGAGAACTTGAAAGTATACGTTCATGGAAAACTTGAAAACTTAATTTAAAATCTTAAGATGAGGGATTACCCTTGCTAGTTTGTTTGATGATGAAAGGAACTTTCAATTCTTCACTTTTCTCTCTTCCCTCATAATTTTTCTCTCAATTTTCTCTCTAAGTTCTCTCTGATGGAAAGATACGAAATAGAAAACTGATATGATATATAATAGTTTAGATATACAATATACGTATATAATATATAATGTATATAACTGCTAGTTAGTGGTTGTCAGTTAATTTTCATATCTGATTAACTGCTCCCACTAACTTAAGGCCATGTTTGGTTGTCCCTTTTACTAACTCCTTTCCCATTATTTTAATTAACTTATTTAGTATATAGTTTATTTGTCACATTTTTAAATAATCAAATAATTTTATTTAAATTCAATTAAATAAAATATAATAATCCACATTAAATCACATCATCACATAATTAAAATTCTCATTTATTAATTATGTCAAATCATTAATTATCTAATTAATTAGGATAACATTATGATTATTAAATAATTCATTTAATCAAATAAACTCAGTTAAATTCACACTTTGAACTATAAAAATTCTCCACATTAATTTAATCAATGTAACACATATAATTAAAATGATCTACCACAATTTCATTAATTAATTATTTAACTCAATAATTAAAACATCGATAACTCAATAAATAAATCATCAAAAATATTTATTTAATTTGATAAATATTTAAATTAAATTAAAAAATTCTCGTTCGTCACAATTCAGGTTGATAAATTTATTAGAAAGTAGTATCTAGTCACTTGCTATTTGAGGTAATGGATATCAATTTCTTTCATACTCCATATTATAATAAGAAGTTGTTATTCGTTTTTACAACATTTTAATTAAATGGTGAAAATTCATAAACTATTTAGAACTTCCTTAATGGTTTGCGCTTCATCTAATATCTTTTCACCTAAATCTTCCTATTGTGTTTTACACGTTATAGTTGAATTGTAAACCTTATTTATTCTATCTTGGAACTCTAGTCAAATTTTTGGATATCATGTTGACAATTTGGACTTTCTTGGACTCTAGACAAATTAAATTATTGATCTCTAATGTTTATTCTTGATCTTATTGTTCTTATTATTTCCATTCATCCTTTATATCATTGTTAAAATCCTCCAATTTAAATTGTGGTGAAAATTTATCTTTGGCTGGGGTGTAAAGAGTAACCGTTGATTAACATGATTATGACCAGGAACTATGAATTGGTATAATCATGACCTTTAGTGTTACCGAAAAAGGCTTGGGTGAAAGTTTTTTTTGGCCCGTAAAGCAAAGATGGACTGTTGATTGGCATGATCATTGTAATACCCGAAAATTTCCATATATTATTAAATAAATATATTAATAGAAATGAGAATTTATTTGAATATAAATGATTTTGTGTTATGAGATGAATTAATTCAATTATATATAATTGAATAATTATAATAATTGAGAAATTGGTGGAGTTTGTGATAAACTCGTTGATTGCCTTGTGTGGCACAGTGACGTAATATAAGAATGATTATATTAATTTAAGCGAACAATTAATCTATATTAATTGTTAATCGATGAATATTAATTAACTGTTATAAAATACTAATGAGGATTGATTAATAATATGTGATTATTATTATTGCAAGAAACATAATAATAATGAGAAACGTGTTTATAAATATAATAAGATTTATATCAAAGTGATAATTAATCATATAAGGGTTAATTAAATTGTTGTGGAGGTTAACAATTATATTGATTGATGTAGGATATGTGTATATTATTAATTAATATTCAATTTATAAGATGAGAAATTATATGTGCAAGCATGCGAATTAAATGTGTAGCATATATTAGCTGACTATGTATTATGTGAAGTGTAATATGACACTATTATATGGTAAGGCTTATTAAACCATGTGAGCTACTTGATTAATAACTTGTGTGACAATAAATATGTGGGTATACATTGTATAATATATCATGAACATATTGTAAACAATTAGTTTTAAGAAAGGAGACAGTGTAATGTGTTAACATCTGATTAGATTATATCCGGTATTAACAAAATGTACATGGATTATACGTGTCAATTTACACTTACTACAGTATATGAATTATTGTGACATTTCAATTAAAGACCTAAGTGTCTAAATATGTGTGTGTATATAACCTAAGTATTAACACTAGTTTGTTTACAAATTGGAAATGCTGAGATTTTTATGCCTTGTCCCATATTAATAAGACACAAACCTTGTACACGTAAAACAGTCATGAAGCTAGCCTACTCCTACCTTCTCAAACTCAGCATTCTAGCAAATCATGATACGGGGAGTGGGCACAACAGTGTTCTTCAACCACTCTACCAACTCTTCCTTAGCTGATATACAAAGCTTCAATCTAGTGGTTCAATTTAATGGACAATTGCATTGTCTGTGTAAGGATTCTTCTATAAATAGCAGCCATGTTTCTTCGTTTTCAATTTGCTGAGAGTTTGCATAAGTGGTGAGTGAAAGCAATATACGTATATCAGTAGGAGAAGTTGGATTAGCAGCAAACTATATTTGAATCCTAGCAGAGGTATAATCCCTCTTCCTTTGTTCTTCATTTTCGTTTTCTGTTTCCGAAGTTTCCTTCAAATTTTTGATTATGCCAAATTGGTTCATGATTGGTTTGTAGAACCCTTATATTGTTGTTATATGAACATACATACGTGATGGAACCACTATATAGCTTTCTTGACTTTCATTTCCATTGTTGCTCTGTAATTTCTGTAAAGCATCGAATTCGTGAAATTAGTTGGAGTTCATGAAATTGGGAATCGTTTGGGCGATTGACTGTTATATAAGCATATATATGTGTTAGTAAGTTAAAAAGGTTAGTCTAATAGCATATGGGTATGTCGAGATCGATAAAATGGGAGGTTTTGGGTTGGTTTCGCTGCAGTCTGAACTGAGGAACTGTCCCCACACCGCAGCGCCGCAGCCCGCGCCGCAGCCCCACCCACGCCGCAGCCCGCGTCGCAGCGCCACCCGCGCCACAGCGCTAGAATATGGCTGCTGTTGCCGCGCCGCAGCGCCGGCCTCTGTGTGCAGTTTTCTGCATTCTGCAACAAAACTGTTATATACCAATTGTTTGATTTTTGTTTAAACAAGCATGGGAGCATGATTAATACATATATATAAACCTAATGAGGCAATGTAAGCATGTTTTAGTATATTAGCATGCATGGTTAACCAAACGACATATAGTTTGAAAACAAACTTAAAGTTTCATAAACGAACGTTAACATATATAAAGCATGTTAATATTCTGATTTTTCAAGGCATGTCGGTATGAGGTAGAGATGTATGAAAGACATATTAAGTTATGTATATATGGTTCATAGTATGACAAGAGCCTTTTAGACCTCACTATTGAACATATCTAACAAAAATACAAGTTTTGAAGGTTGATATTGGCATGTAAAGACCATGTATACATTCTGACTTTTCGAGCATGTTTATAGGGCCTTGAAATGCATGAAAAGCATGTTAACTTGTGTATATGGGTTTCATAAGGAAGCATGAACATGATAGACCTTATTAATGAACTATACTAACAAAGTATAAGCTTTGAACGTGAACGTTGGTATGTTATGACGAGAATTAGAATCTGACATTTATGGACACATGTGATAGTACTCTTAGACTCATTCATGTGTCATGCATGTATATATACCATGATTAGTTGCCGTGATTAAAGTTTAGCATAAACAAAGCATGTTTTCAAGATAATAACAATGCTAGCTACATGTATGCAATACGAGTACTCATGAGCATGACTAATACAAGTTATATGAATATCTTATGTGTTTAAAAGCGACCATGTTAGACCATATGAGTTCGTGTCCTTGAATGGCTTTAAGTATTAACTTAAGAACCTATACCATGTACGATTGGATTTGGAAAAGTTATACAAGCATGAAAGTATCCTTTAAATATGAATATATGCTACGTGATATTATATGATGTTACTTGAACCCGATTTTGACGGTTAACTTAAGGAGATGCCGTAACTTGCTAAAATGAAATATATTTAGTATTGATTGTGGTCTTATGTGATATTAATAATATGCAAGCATGTTTGCTAATTGTTGAGATCTTATATAATATGAGAATGCGTTTAAAGTCTAAAGAAGGAACGTTAAGGATAGAAATTATATTCTATATAACTGTGTAGCTAGGTAAAACTTACCTTATGTGTTGATCGTATATTCAAAGAGAAAATGTGAAGTTAAATTATATGACTAATGAATATCATATATATACGTAACTGTATTACGATGGGAATTCGAAAGTGTTGATTGCTTTTCGTGGATAAACTACGCTAAAGGCAAGTTCTCTTACTTACACTCTTTTAAAGTGCAAGTATCCTAACCGACGCATTTACTTTATGCAAGGAAATCTATGATTGTGAAAGTTTCCTAACTTATACTCTTTTACTATGCAAGTATCCTATCTTGTGTATTGCGAACTAGTTTCCTAGTTAATCGGTTGAATTGAATTAGCATACTTGAACTCTTATTTCATTAAAGCTATTATTCATGTTGAACTTAGTATTGTTCTTGAATATTGTGAAAGTGTCTATGCCATTTTATTCGGCGGGACTTATGTTATTGAAAAGCAACCCAAACTAATTGATTGGTGCGGGATCTTGTATTTGACTGAGAAGAACAACCTTCTTTGAAGGGAATATATAAATTGTCGGAGAACCGACGTGCACACTTGAGTATGATTGATTGTTATGCATAACAAGGGTACTTTAGGCTGATCACCTATTGTACCTATTTTTGTTGGATTTTCAGTTTATTATTGTCAATTCTAGTAGAAGTTCATAGTCCGTAGTGACTACTCAGTATTCAATTATTTGAAATCTTGAATTGACTTATTATTGAATCATATTGATATTATCTTGTCCTTAGCGACTGTTATTGAGAACTGTTGATATTCTTGTTATTCTTGAACTATCAAATCTTGCTATACCCTTTCGAGAATTGAGAATCTTATTATTCACCCTTATTGTATATTACTTGCTGGGCAATTTGTGCTCATTCTTGCTTTCCCTAAAACATTTCAGTTAAGGCAGAGCATGGCGAACCTTCGGGCATTGATAAGGGCAAGGGCAAGGCTACCAACTAGCTTATGTCTGTTATGTTTCAAATATATTAATATTGTGCGAAGATGATGTAGTAAGACTGGATTTATTTATGTTTAAGCTTAAGTTAGATTATATAACAAGTCGTTAATTGATATTGCTATGTAACCTATTAAGTACTGTAGGTTGCGAGACTTGGGGGAATAATTATAATAAATCATTGTAAATTATTCTAGAATAGATTTTCCGCTGTGGTTGTGTGATATTTAGTTATCATTATTGCGATGTATTACCATGAGCACGTGATGAACCGAATTCGAGAGACCAAGTGGCGGTCCTGGAATTTGGGGGCGTCACAATCATGACCATTGGTGTTACAAACTATTATCTTTGGACTGTAGTGCAAAGATGAACTGTTGATTATCGTAATTATAAACAAAAACTGTTGATTGGTGTTACAGAGATAAAATATTGATGATAAAATTTTAAAGATAGTAGATATTATGATCTACTTGACTTTTCCAATAGATTGCTTATTCCGTTGCAGTTATCATTGAAAACTTATATTATCTTTAAATATCTGATTTATCACTGTTGAAGGCTAAAGATAATTTATTTTTCATTATCTTATTCATAATATTATTTAAGCTCACCCTTTTTATTCCATTGTTCTTCTCAGGAAATGAGAGTGTAGTTGGGACTAGCCAGGGAATGGAGTGATGGTCTGAAACTGTAGAAGTATCTTAATACATTATAAAATAGTGTGACAATAATTATATTGAGAATTTAAGTTGAGTGTGGATATTTTAGTACTAGATACGATACAATATTTGTATTGAAACTCACAGTATATGTGTTGTCATATTTTACATGACAGTTTAATAGTTGTAAATAGAAAAATTTGTATTTGAATTATGTACTATGTATTTTGTCGACTCAAAATGGGTTGTGTGAACCTATTTTGAGGGTGACACATCCTAAGCCTCCCTACATGCCAAATGTTTTTGACTTTTGTTCCATCCATTGCTCGAAGCCGGTAAGTTTCTGGCTTCGGCACTTCAGTAACTTCATAAGGCCCTTCCCAGTAGGGCATTAGCTTTCTGAGGTTTTGGGGCATCGACGCCTCCACTTCTCAAAGAACCAAATCTCCAACTTCAAATCACCTCAACTTTACCCCTTTGTTGTATTGTCTGGTTTTCTCCTCTGGTAGACTTCTAGTCTTACCAAGGCCGATTCCTGAACCTCCTCTAACAAATCAAGATTCAATTCCTGAACCTCCTCTAACAAATCAAGATTGAGGCGAAGGCCTTCGTCATTATACAACTCTTTAAACTAGCTGACCCGAAGCGAAGGAGATCCGATCTCAACTGGAACAATGGCATCAGTTTCATAGGCCAACCTGAACGGCGAATCGCTTATCGTTGTCCGAGGGATAGTTCGATAAGCCCACAAAACACTAAGTAATTCCTCGGACCACCTCCCCTTGGCTTCGCCTAATCTTCTTTTGATTCCATTCAATAGAGTTCGATTGGTGACTTCTACATTCCCATTGGATTGAGGATAGGCAACCGATGTCTTTCGATGCTGAATTCCCAAATCCCTTAGAAATTCTTCTAACTTAGACCCCACGAACTGTCTGCCATTGTACGATACCAGTACTATGGGAATTCTGAATCGAAAGACGACGAGCTCCTTTAGAAATTTAAGACACTCATGTTCGATGATAGTCCGAAGTGGTTTAGCTTCCACCTACTTATTTATATAATCGATAGTCACCACTACGAAACTGAATTGCTCTTTTTCCTTTGATAACGGGCCCAATATTTTGATCCCCCATATTACAAATGGGATCGGGGACAGAACCAAAAATAACTTTTCAGGCAGCTGATGAGGAATAAGACTATTCAACTGGCATTTAGAACACTTCTATACGTACTACTTTGCCTCCTGGAAGATTGTTGGCCAGTAGTAACCCTGCCGAAGCATCTTATATGCCAATGCCTTAGCTTCCATATGATCGCCACAGATGCCTTCATGAACTTTTAGAGGTGCGTACTCAGATTTGAACAGAACCAAACACTTCAGCATAGGGAAGAGAATGCTCGTCGATACAAATCCCCATCAATAAGTATGAAGTTCAAACTTCTGTACTTTATTTTCTTTCCGAGTATCCGATCTGAAGATAACATTCCATCGGTCAGATAATCCAAGTAAGGTGTGCGCCAGCAATTCGATCGTTCTACTACCAAGACTTCTATCCTCTTGACGCTTGGAGCATCAAGAACCTCCAAATGGACTGACTGAACCACTGAAAGAGCTAGCATCCGTCATAGCTAGCTTGGCCAACGCATCGACAACTGTGTTGTTCGACCGCTCGACTCCTTAAAAAGTATAGAAATTGAAGAAGTGCATCCATTTTTGGACTTCGACTAGGTACTTTGTCATCCTTGCCCCTAGGCCTCATATTCCCCTGAAATTTGCTTAACCACCAGCTGCGAGTCACAAAAGATCACGAACCTCTATTCCTCAAGACTTTTTACCAATCATAGACCCGCCAAAATTTCCTCATATTCGTCTCTTAAAACCCGAAGTAAATAGCCTGTTGTACTTTAAAGCCCTCTAGACTTGTCAGGAATACCCCTGCACCACTAATACCCGATATTGATGATCCATCCTTGTATAGAGTCCACGAAGTCTAAACTGGTTGAATATCCGAGACCAAACCCACCATCTCGGGTTCATCAACCACGTCTAGTTCGAAAAAAGAACACTCCAACATAAAGTCGGCCAAGGCCTGACCTTTGATTGTAGTCCGAGGATGATATTCCAGAACAAACTGAGTTAGCTTCATTGCCCAAGCTGCAAGCCGTCCCGAAATGTTTGGTTTATTTAAGACTTTCTTCAATGGTTGATCTATATACACCACAATCAACTGACCCTGAAAGTAATGCCAAAGTTTCCTACTGGCAATTATCAGAGCATAAGCAAATTTCTCCATATTCGGATACCTGGTCTATGCGTCCCGAAGAGCATGATCGACGTAGTAGACCAAAAACTAGTTTCCTCCTATCTCCCGAACCATCACCGCTCCTACTGCCAACGAACTAGTCGCCAAATACAAGTATAGGTGGTTCGTAGGCACTGGCTTCACCAATAGAGGTGCCGAAGACAACTATTGTTTAATTCCCTGAAAAGCACCTTCATACTCTGAAGTCCATTGGAAAGGTTTTTCATTCTTCGGCCCCTTCAACGTGTCAAAAAGCAGTAAACATCTCTCTACTGATTTGGACATTGTTGGTTGATTTCGCAATCAATAAATACGTGCAAGTATACACGGTCAACAAGTAATAAAGTGATAAGTAAAGTATCGTTCCCATGAGGAATTAATTCTGACATTTTTTCAAGTACAAATTTTATATCAAGTCAATCTTATTTAAACGGATGAGTGAATTAAAATGAATAATTTAACTAAACATAAATAATAAAATATAATTACATAGATAAATAAATTTAAGAATTTAATTTCATTCTATGCTTCATTCAAATATCATAACTCTCCATTTAATTATAAAGTCATGATGAATTGTTAAGCGATAATTCGTTAGTATTTACACGCCTCTTCCGATGGTCATATAAACATATCCTTTCTAAATCCACCACAATAGGAATAGAGTCGGAAAGGAACATCCTAGCTAACTAACTCACTATATTCCTATGTGAATTAAATTAACAAGGATTTTAAGTATAGATTCTCCAATTGGTTACACATGGCATATAGTTATATCCTTATCCTATATACGAATCATGAATTTCATCCTATGCACAAAACACAAACATATATTATTATATTCAGATCTAAACTTATACTTCATCTCCCGAATTCATATAGATTATCACATTAATTACTAGCTAGTTAATTAATACATGAACGCACAAAATATGATAAGCCAATCCATATGGTGCCAATCAAATAGAAAGAAAATCAATTTAAACTACACATGGGATTTTTTAAAAAACTTAAATTAAAAACATGTTCATAGCAAATAAAATTATAATCCACAAAATATTCCACATCAACGAAAGACAAAAATAAATAAAGGTTTAGAGAAGAAAAATTGTCTCCTGCAAGTCTTCTAGCTCCAAGCTTCATCAATCCATGACCACCATCTCCATTAATATCTTAATTGCTCTTGAACTTGGAAGAGCATTAACCTCATATGGTGTTCATTGGCCTTTTTCCCAACACATTTTTTATAATCCCAAAATAAGACTATTTATAGGAGTTATTTTTCCTAACCCTAATAGAATTACAATCCTAATTAAAAATTACATACATAATATTGTAATTTTAATAAACTACTATAATACAATTTCTTTTTCTAATATACTATTAATTCTCATACAAAAATTAGGCAATAGAGCTTCCAAATCCAACTAGGAATCATCAAACATTAACTCAGATGACAAATAAATTTGCCCACATTATGCCTTCCAATGCCCCAGCATTCAAATCCTTCACAAAATGAATGCCCCAACATTCAACTTCAACTTATTTATGAAACTACCACTCTTCAGCCATAATTTTCAGATTTGCCCCTTCTTTGCATCTTCCTACAAAATAACATAAAAACAAATAAAATGTACTAAAATTACTTAAAGATAGAAAAATACTAAATCTAAAAGTATCCAAATAATAGGTATAAAACTCACTTATCAAATACCCCCAAACTTAAATGCTTATCCTCAAGCAAAACACAAATAAAAACTCTAAAAATAAAACTAATAACTAACTATACAACAAGCAATGAACCAATTTGAAATTGAACATGCTCTCAAAGATGTAATTAAATGATAACACATAGAAAATTTCAAAAATATGCAAAGCCTAAAATTCCAACATCTCGTTAGTCATACTTCAATCAAAACCCTTTGTGTGTCTGTGAATCCAAATGTATCAAACTAGCGGGGAAAAAACACTCAAAGAAGTTCATGTAAACAAATGCATCATAAAAGATATCAAAAATATTAGTATTACAACAAGAACTCTATACGCTGATCGTGCACTCCTTAAAGCGAAAACAGAAAAACATAACTAGAGGATCTCAAGGTTTTAAAACATTTACGCCCCTTTTGAAACCCTTCCCCAAGAACACAATATATTTTTTTAGTAAGTGCGTTTTACGCTTCATCTCACTTTCCATTGAACGAGTGTGTTTTACGCTCCATTTCGTTACATGTGTTTATGAGTGAGTGTGTTTTATGCTTCATCTCAACCCACCACATGATTCATTTTTTCAATTGGGGAAGGTTCAAAAATTCTAAATTTTTTTCAAATTTACCAAGATTTCCACCAAATTATATTCTGCCTCGTTTTTCACTTTAAGTTATGATCAAACAAGATATAAAGTTCATAAATATCTTCCCTAAGCATTTAACATATAAACTTCCTCAAAGTTAAAACTAGTTCAACCAAATGGATATGTGCATAAAAGAATTAAAGGTTTTAAAATAAAAGCAAAACTAACAAAAAGTCAAAATTCAAACTAAGCAATATTTATCCATTTTTCTAAGAATTATTAAATAAAAATCATAATTTTATCATTGAACAAAAATCTTCAAATTCAGTTAATTCATTACCTAGGAGACATTACCTAAAAATAATACAACACCATTTTCGTAGGAAACACGATTGCACTTAGCATGTGCAACAAGACTTTAAACCCAAAGGTTACCCCAAGTGGCCGAGTTGTGTCTCGTGAGGGTTTACAGTGAATATACTGACAAAATTCAAAATAAACATAAAATAAAAAATAAAATAAAATCATGACATAAATCTACACATCAAAACAAAATATAGGAAGACCCCCAAACTTGAAATTGACATTATCCTTAAAGTATGCACTAAAAGAAATTAATGCAATAACTTCCTTGAAAAGAGGTCAGTTGTTGCTCTCCGCAACTGTCTCCTTTTATCTGCTAAGATACGTGATCTGAAAAACACAAAAATTAATTACAACAAAAATACAAGTTTAAATTAAGATCAACTTGATTGAAATCAATATTGGAAAAACATTAGAAACATATTTCCTCGGCAACGGTGCCAAAAACTTGTTGGTTGATATCGCAATCAATAAATACGTGCAAGTATACACGGTCAACAAGTAATAAAGTGATAAGTAAAGTATCATTCCCACGAGGAATTAATTCTAACGTTTTCCCAAGTACCAATTTTATATCAAGTCAATCTTATTTGAACGGATGAATTAATTAAAATGAATAGTTTAACTAAATATAAATAATAAAATATAATTACATAGATAAATAAATATAAGAATTTAATTTCATCACATGCTTCATTCAAATATCATAACTCTCCATTTAATTATACGGTCACAATGAATTGTTAACTGAGAATTCATTATTATTATAGGCCTCTTCCGATGGTCATATAAACATATCCTTTCTAAATCCACCACAATGGGAACAGAGTTGGAAAAGAACATCCTAGCAAAATAACTCATTATATTCCTATGTGAATTAAATTAACAAGCATTTTAAGCATAGATTCTTCAATTGGCTACACATGGCATATAGGTATATCCCTATCCTATACACGAATCATAAATTCCATCCCATGCAGAAAACACAAACATATATTATCATATTCAGATTTAAACTTATACTTCATCTCCCAAATTCATATAGATTATCCCATTACTAGCTAGTTAATTAATACATGAACGCACAAAATATGATAAGTCAATCCATATGGTGTCAATCAAATAGAAAGAAAATCAATTTAAACTACACATGGAATTTCTTTAAAAACTTAAATTAAAAACATGTTCATAGCAGATAAAATTATAATCCACAAAATATTCCACATCAATGAAAGAAAAAAATAAATAAAGGTTTAGATAAGCAAAACTGTCTCCCGCAAGTCTTCTAGCTCCAAGCTTCATAAATCCATGACCTCCATCTCCATAGATATCTTGCTTGCTCTTGAACTTGGAAAAGAATTAGCCTCATATGGTGTTCACTGGTATTTTTCCCAACACACTTTTAATAATCCCAAAATAAGACTATTTATAGGAGTTATTTTTCCTAATGTTAGTCGATTTCGCAATTAATAAAAAACGCGCAAGTATACGAGGTTTAACAAGTAATATAATGATAAGATGAGTGTCGAACGCACGAGGATCTATTGCTAATATTTACTAAGTACCGAATTTGTATCGCTTAAGTCTTATTTAAACAGTTAAATAAAAGATGTATAATTAATCTAGTTAATTCTAATTATCAAAGCAAGTAAATGGATAACGATTGGTATCTAAGGCACTACAAGCTAAGATCATAACTTTCCCCCACACAAGCATTTTGTCAAACACTTGGTGTGCTATGTTTCATCAAACATCCTAATTTCTCTCTTTGGTCTTAGTGGTCACGACGGATTGTCGACCGAGAACTCATAAGTGCTCATATGCCTCTTTCGAGGTATGTATAAACCTATCCTCTCTAGATCTACCAGAAAGGGAATAGAAAACAAAAGAACATCCTAGCTAGATAATAATTCGACACATTCCTATGCAAATTAATCATACACAAGGAATTAAAGCATAGGTTCTCAATTAGGTCACACATGGCGCACAAGTATATTCCAATCCTATACACAAATTATGCAGTCTAATCAAGTAGACAAATCATAATAACATGCCAACATATCAAGGTATAAATCCACAATCCATTTCCTAATTTCTTATAGATTACCAAAATCATCACTAATTCCTTAACAATTTATCATTAAGCATAAATATATCGAACCAAACCATATGGTGTCAACCAAAGAGATAAGATAATCAATTCAAATTAACAAAGGGTTCCGTTATAATCTTAGAGCCAATAATTATTTCATAGCTCTTAAACTAAACATTAGTAGCAATATATACAACACTTATAGATTATAAAATCAAAAGAAATAAATAGAGAAGAATAGACTATGTCAAGCCTTCTTCAATCTCCAAGAATTCTAATCAATTCATGCTTTCCAATCCATGTTGCTAAGTGCTCTTGATCTCCATGGAATCCCAATCCTCAACCCACTCTATGTTGTTATCAAAAGCTATATACAAGCTAAAGAGAAAATAATCTAAGTCTAAGCTAAGGAGTTGAGAGAATGAGAGATTATATGGAGAGATTATCCAAATAATCCATAGTAAAGAAGGTTGCTAAATGATATATATATATATATATATATATATCATATTCCTTCCTTCCTTAGGTCATTTCCACTTGTTTCTGTCTGAAAACATGAGGTGGCGCTGCGGTGCCATGATTAAGCCTTGGAACGGCGCTGCAGCGCTTGGTCAAGGGCTCAGGTCAATAAGTAGCACTGCGGTGCCAGTTTTATGAAGGAATGTGGGCGCTGCAGCGCTGAGGATGGGTGAGCTGGCAAAGAAGGAGCGCTACGGCGCTAGTTTTATACTAAGAACCGGCGCTGCAGCGCCAGTGCTGGAAAAGTGACCTTTTTGCCCCTGAACTCTGAAACTGCAAAACATATATTAAGCAAAAAAATAACAAAACACTATAAAAGCAATATAAAATAATAAGAACATGTAACTTTTTAAGTATAAAAGTAGTCGATTCTCGGGTATGCATCCCACTCATCAAATATCCCCAAACTTAAGCCTTTGCTTGTCTTCAAGCAAACATATCATAACAAAAATATTAAAAGTAAATATAACTGCGAATCACACCACTACTATATACCTGCATTGCGACCTCAAAGATAAGAATAACGATTTCAAAGTAGAAGTAGACTCATAAATAAGGCTTTGACCAAACTTCTAGCTTAAACTGCTACTGATCCAAATCTCTGTGTGTTTGACTACTAACTATTTTAACTAATTATAATTCATAAACATAGACAATTGCAATAAGGAAATTGTCAACTCTATACGCTCAAGCTACATCAAGTATTAGTAATAAGACAATAAATGCAAGAACAAACCACCCGGTATTAGCATGAGAACGACTAGATTTGACTTGTGCAAAATTCGGTTACCTTAGGCTGAGTTACCCATGTAACAAGTTTTCGATCAATGACTTTTAAGCCAGATGGCTTTAGGGCACTAGGTGTAGAACACCCCTAAGGATCTAATAACTCAAGCAACACTAGCCACGTAACCAAACTTAAGCCAAACTAGAATTTTATCCATTATATTTTAACTAATGCAACCTCAAACATGACCGTGCAATGTCTGATCACATTAGGCTATTCAGAGTTACCCGTGTAACGAGCTTTTGATCAATGAATCCCAAGACAAATGGCTTTAGGGCACTAGGTGTAGAACACCCTTAAGGATCTATTAACTCGAGTAGCAAAAGTTACGTAATCAAACTTAGTCAACTAAGGTTATCGATTTATTCTTTTTATTTATTTATATATATATATATATATATATATATATAAGCTATTAGACCACAAATGTATCCGAACTTGCATAAGAATCAAAATCTTACTATCATCGACTCACTTAAGTTCGTAAGAGCTAACAAAAAAAATTTCGTAAAAATTACCAATTAAGTCTATTAGAAGCATAATTAGCTATAACAGTTGGCATGTGCTCGATACGCTAGATAGGATCAACAACAGTCATAACTAAAAATTAATCTAAGAATCTCAATCATAAATGTTTGATCTCTTTGACAAAGCCATAACACACGCATATCATTGGCCACAATCAAAAAATTGACTATATATAACCCACCAATCATATAAATAGTTCAAGATAGGGTTAAAAGCCATAGCATGGCTCAACCAGATAGATCTAAATAAATATATAAACCTTGCAACAATAAAAGCTCAAAATAGGGTCTAATACTAACATGGCACAAAAAGATAGATAAACATCCATTCATACTAATAAAGTTGTAACATGGATATAAATAAGCAATAAACATTCATACATAATCCATGCATCCAAAAACTTATATTCCATGACTACAAGTTATACAATAATTTACAGCCCAAAATACAAACAAAACAGTAATAATAGTGTAATAATGGCATCCTAACAACATCATAGCATAATAAGCAAAAACAGATAAGAAAAGCTGATAACACCCCAAAACTTCAGATGGCCAATGCCCTCATTGGCTGAATATACTGAAGCATGATCAATTTGTGCCATCGTCTTCTGGAATCTCATCATTGCCCTCTTCGTTGCCCTCCTCTACAGTGGGTAAATGTGGTGGATATGGTGGAAAAACAGAAGGCTCTAGGAACTGGAATGGCGTGTCAGCATCCTCGCCACTATAGGATGTGTAGATGCTCTGCATAGTGTTGGTGAGCTCAGCCTGATACTGCATCTTGATGTTCTGCCTATAGGCCACCGTTGTTATGTGCCTCTGGTGCCTCTAGGCAATATCATTTTGGTTCTAATGCAGGAGGTTAAGAGATGCTAGAATCTCAGCCAATGGTCCTTGAGAAGAAGAACCCAACTCTGGCGGATGAGATGTCCCGGCATCTGAAGAAAGAGGCGGCTGAGTAGGTTGCCCGTAGCCCTCACCTCTGACATGTGATGTTGCACTGTCCCATAAACTAAAACGTGAGATGACGTGATGGTCAATGACTAACATAGGCAGAAAAGCTATCTCATCAGACCTCTATTGAATCCCTGCTCGCTTGCTCAATCGGGTGATCAAGGATGGATGTAGAAGTCCCCCAGAAGTGGTGCTCTTGATCGCCTTCAAGATGGACTCCTAAATGAGAACTCCAATATCCACGTCCAGTCCCGTGACAATGGCGAATAACAGGATGCTTGCTCTTTAGTCACGTCACTAAGATGGCAAGTAGGGAGTATATTTGAAAAAATGAAACTATACCACACCTTCCCATAGCAACTGAGCGCTTATTGAGGGAAATTAGTCTTTTTGCCCGTGGTTTCTTTAGTTTTCCATGTGGTCCCAGGCTTGCAGACCCTCTTGATGATATCCTCTAAGTCATATCTACGAAGTCCTGCCTCTAAGTAGTCCTTCTCATCATTGCTAGGCGTCACAAAAAATACGTTGATGGATTGATTGTCATATGCCATTAATCGCCCCCTGACTTGAACAAAAGCTGGACCGTCGCCGTTAGCATTTGCATAAAATTCTTGGACTACAGAGATGATATCCGACTCAGGTGGTTTTGTAAAGTGCACCCATTTGCGCTCAATAATCATGGTCATCAGCTCGCCATCTTTCGTCTAATTAGGCCGAAAACCTCGCTTAGGCACTAAGTTCCTTTTGGCGAAGGAATGCTTGTACCTCTTCCAAGCCTCGTTGCTGATGAATTTGGTGTTGTCCCATCTTTGTGTCGAAGAAGAGGAGCCGGTACTAAGTTTTTGTCTCTTTGGAGGCATTTTGGGAAGTTCAGGAAATAAGCTCATAGGTCAAAACTGTATTCCAAGTCATTTTCCCCAAAATTTTATATCAATTGTCGAGCCAAAACTAATGCCAAGGTGAATGTCCAAGTGTGCCCAAGGAAACCAAATACTATGCCCAACTGAAATCCAACACCGAAGTAGAAATATCCCAGCTGAACTGAAATGTCTAGCCAAAATCTTTAGTAAAACGAGCTCACAAGCCAAAACGAAACTCAATCAATTTAAGACAACACCCACTATACAGCCGTGAATGCTCAACTGAAATCCAATGCAAGCAACAAGCCCATCAAACCAAATTTGTCACTCAGGTAAATCACCGAATACTTGGCGTGCGCTGCCTTGAACCAAGTTGCCTAGCCTCTGTCTTAGGTGCCTCAATCCAGATTTCTCTCAGTGGAAATCAACCAATTCAGAATAATAAAGCAACCTAAAAGAAATCTTAAGAATAGCAAAACACAAAACTTAATTTTAGCACACGTTTCCTTTTAGAAGAAAAGAAATCCCAAGTACCTTAAAATTAAAGAACCTAATCTTGAACAACCTTTGAGAGCAATCCCTGATTTGAGCAATTGTAGTTAGGTGTAAAGTGGCTAAGTATTTGATGAGTGAACTGGTTGAGGCTTGGGGAGGGGTTTGTGTGCCAGCCATGTCTGATATGGGCGAAATAAGGGTGTGTATTGTGTGCAGCTGCAGAGTTCTGTCTAATTAATCCAACAAAAATTCTCTACCGGCGCTGCGACGCCAGTTTTCTTTGTTATAAAGAGCTGCAGTGCTGGACGACAGGGAGTTGGAATGTTAATGGCGCTGCGACGCTAGTTTTCCTTCACTATGAGGCGCTGCGGCGCCTGGCATTCAAACTTGAAATTGGCAGAGGCACTGCGGCGCGACTTGAAGCACATTGTGGGGCGCCGTAGCTTAAGTTAGCAGTGGGTTTTGCAGCTCTAGGCGCAGTGGCACCAACTTCTGGCCAAAGGCGCTGCAGCTCCGACTCGGCACCAGTGAAAAATTTTACAGGTTTTCCTGCACCAGCAAAAATCTACCTATTAGCACACATAGCCAAAATTCTACCAAATTTTTTTATACAACTAAAAACTTCCTATTACAAAACTGAAAACTACTCACTCAGACAAATGTGTAACAACTTGAAATATCAACAACAACTTATCTAAACTTAAAAATGAATGGCTATCAAAAATTTTTCAAGTGACAACACAAGGATACCAAACGTCAGAAATTTCCCATTGAACAGTTTCTAAGGTAAACTCCTATAAAAAGCATATTTACATAATATGAAACTATCAAAAGCAATGAGATATACTACGATACTACTAAACTACTATAAAATAGAGGAAATGTACTATTATCATAACATAAAGAGAAAAAATTAGAAGAGTGATACTGAGATGGGGTAGCCTCCCCATCGAGCGCTTGTTTTAAAGTCGACGGCCCGACTCTACACAGTTACTTTCATTCCGGCTCATATGCAAAAACGACCATTCCATGCCGCTTTTTCCTCTTCTCTTTAAATTTGTATGGCGGACATGGACGATTGGCGAACCTCAAACTCTATTTCATTCATCGGCATGAAAAAACTTTCATTAGTCAAACTATCCACTAATTCGCCTTTTAAAATTTGAAATCGTTCTTCATGCTCTTTTGAGTCCTTTATGGTTTCGACTACCTTAAGTGTGGGTTCTAGATTTTCATCAATCTTGACATTGCACCCACTCATGCTCCCATTTTCTCCAACCTAGACATTCACATTCACATTGGTCCGCAGTTCCACATTGCCTTCAAGAATCTCATGTAACTCCTCGCCATTTCCCTGAGTATCCACCATACATTGCTCTTCACCATCCTCAGTAGGATTCATTTCTGTGAGGCTCGGTATCATACTATGTAGTTGAATAAGGGCAATATTGACAAATTATCCTAGTTGATTCTCGAGGATCCGCAATGAGGTTTCTTGGTTTGTCATTCGAACCTCATTTTCCTCTATGAATTTGGAAAGGAGCTCCTCCAATCTTCTTTCTTTTTTGGACTTTAAGTACTGGCTAAAAGTCTCATCCAATCTAGATAGTTCCTCATATTGCAGGGGCGGTTGGTATGAATATTTTGAATGGTATGAAAAATTTGGAGCACAGGCTTGCTCTTGGTTGTCGTCCCATAAAAAGCTTGGATAGCTCTCCGGATGATAGTAGGTTGAGCCGTAGTCAGCTTGATCCTGACATTAGGCATTCTCAGTAGATTAACACTCAAGATTATCAGAGAATCTTGAGAGATTTGCGACTTGTTCTTGCAATCGCTCATGTATTCCTTCCGAACTCAGTTGTGTCGTCCGCTCACAAGACCATTGATAGTTATGCTCATCCATATCTAAAAGAACTTAAAAACAAAACAAAGCAAAAATAGATTAAATAAAAATATACACGTTCGAATTAAGACAAAATTGATTGAAATTAATATTGGACAATATTAGAAGAAATAGTTCACCGGCAACGGTGCCAAAAACTTGTTAGTCGATTTTGCAATCAATAAAACACGCGCAAGTATACGCGGTGTAGACACTCAAAATTTTCCTTACCATAATACTAACCTGGTAGGAGGGAAAAACCGTCAATCAATCCAAATTCGCTCACCAACGCCGATCCTTCAACCTAAATCTGATGCCCAATATCATCAATCAAGCTTCGACAGTCAATAGGACCATCAATCAAGCTCCGACAGTCAATCGGACCATCAATTAAGCTCCGACAGTTAATTGAACCATCAATCAAGCTCCAACAGTCAATCGGGTCATCAATCAAGTTTTGACACTCAATCGGACCATCAATCAAGTTCCGACAGTCAATCGAATCATCAATCTCAACCCCGGTCTCAACCCGGGAGGTCAAAATCAACCCCGGTCAGGAAGTCAAAATCATCCCCGATCTCAACCCAAGAGGTATCAATCAACCCCGGTCTAAATTCGGGAAGTCAAGGCAACCTCGACATCAATCGAAGATATGTCAAGCCATCTTCGGTCTCAATTTGAGAAACACAGTTCATCCACGGCTGCAACCTGGGAAGTCAAAATCATCCCCGGTCTCAACCTGGGAGGTATCAATCAACCCCGGTCTCAACCCGGGATGTCAAGTCAACTTCAGACATCAACTAGAAGCATCACAACAACTCCAGAGCAAAGCTTGGAATGACCACGTAAGCCTCAGAGACAACCTTGAGGTCAAAAGACTCGACTGGAATCCAAGTCTTGGAATCAGCTCCCAGAAGTCAACCAGCGACCATGCTGACATTACAGGCAGCCCCGGGAGGGGTACAACAGTCATTTCATCAACTCTCAACCGACTTGGTCAAACTCAAGCCAAATCGATGGCGACAAAGTCAGAATGAACCCTAACGACGATCCCGAGTGGCAACTACGCAAGACAACTCAACGGACAAACTGCGGGGAATCGAAGACCTAGTTATGAACCCGGATTCCTGGACCAGGAAAATGTTTTTTCCCATGTCATTGCAACACTCTCGGCGAGAGCTTTTCGTAAAGGTATCGCACGCCTCAAACGGACACTCCGATCAAAAGTTAGAAAGTTTTCAACCGGACATCGCATTGATTAGAGTGCACGTACTTCGAGACAACCAAATCGGGCACATGGGCCCCACCTAGGGGAGCCGCAGCTCTACCTACGGCTATCGCAGGTAGAGTGGAGGCTCCCTGGCCTATAAATAAATGTACCCCCCCCCCCCCCCCCCGCTCATTTGAAAAAAAAACGCAGCGAAGCCCTGTCAGTTTGATTTTCTAACTTTTACACCTCTTCCAAACCCAAATATTTTCACTCCAACACGTAGATATACCCATATACTACCACATATCAAAAAACCACCGATAGATTTGGCCGTTTAAAGCCTACGATTTGGCAAAAAACCCTCATTGCAGTCCATTGTAAGTATTTTTACGATCAGAAAGTCAATACTACTACTTTGCACTGCTTTACACTTGCACATAAAGTTTTATCTTCTAAATATGCCCGGAACTTAGTTCCGTGGCTGTTTTTGTCAAAAATTAATATATTTTTGTACGTAAAATACGTTTTCAACATTTCTACATTTGGATTGACGATCCATCAGCTCCAGCAGCTTCAATGCACTAGCACGCACATTCTGGCAACTTTGCCGGACTGGGTTATCTTCCCAGTCTGGGTTTGGCCTTTTTCTGTACATATTTAACTGTTTATGTACTAACATTTCAATTGTGTCAAGCCTGAATGTCAAATTCGAGGTAGTTTACTGCTTATATATATTTACGCATATATAAGCGATATTTCACCATCACTGGTACTCATATCAGTCCTAGTTGACTACATTTCTGTCAATATATATATATATATATATATATATATATATATATATATATATTTATTTATATATTTTTAGTCGGCCTGTACTATTTCGTGTCCATTTTACTACTTTTGCACACTTTCCCACTCTGGGTGCTCTCCCCAGTCATTGGGTGACTACTTTCTGTCAATTTCAATTCTAGTACGGGCACCGGCTTGAAAACCCATCGCCCTTGTTACTGTATATATATATATATATATTTAATTCTAGTCCGGGCTTGCGAGTGAAAACCCATCGCCCTTTTACAGCTTATATATATATAATTATATACATTGCTTTGCTCAATTTATTCAATTGCTGCATTTAACATTCATTTGTATATGAATTTGCACTGATTTTTCTGCAGGCGGACTAGATTTATCCAAATCTCGCCAATTCTAGCTTTCAACGGTTCAAATAGGTCCCAACAGAACCTGGAAGCTATAATGGCTGAGATTTCTTTAAATCTAGTTATTTTTATAGTTTCAGCTTCAAAAGCAACCTCGCGTCCCTTAGATCGCTATCTAGTGGGAACGAGACGCTTTGGCCACGCGCAGCCAGGATTTACTGATGAATCCTTGGTTCCATTGCGACGTGATGATACATACATTTATTTCCGTACAAATTTGAACTATGCAGGTTTATTGGCTACTCATATGTGAGCCTAGGAATCATGGGATACATGATCAAACTGATCAAAATCTAATTCCCATGATGGACAAACTCTGATTTACAGATGTACCCTGCCAGTTTTTTTGTAAATGTACATGCACAGACCTTAAAACGGTTATCCGAATTTAAGGTCTCAACATAGTGAAAATATGGATTGCCGTGTCAGTGTCCCTCCGATGGTTTTCATACCCATGAGGAGACCGATACTTTATATTTCTGTGGTCGAGGATGCTTCGCAGCCCGACAAATCACAAATTTGCATGCAGCCTTAAGGCTATAAAGTTAAAATTAAAAGTGGCGATGTGTTTCAATTCCTATGTCAGCGTAAGGGTTTGATAAAACTAGCTTTCAAAACATTACTGTCGATTCAATTCAAAAGCTTTTGCAAATCAAATTAAATGCTTTTTTGCAAATCAAATCAAAGACTGATTTTCAAATCAAATCAAACCCTTCGTATATAGGCTCAACGAAGCCTGTCAAAGCTTTCAATCAATCAATAGGCCTAATTTTCAAACAGCATTCACTCACGTATTCCAGTTTTAAGGGAAATATTGAAAAGATTGCGGTACCGTGTTTACACGGGAGTCTTGGGGTGCCTAACACCTTTCCCACAGTTAACCAAGCCCCCGAACTCAAAACTCCAATTTCAAAGATCAAGTTTTGACAGTGTCCAGCAATTGGGCCTCTTTTCAAATCAAATTTGGTTGAGTTGGTACAACCATTTTCAAAACTATCAACTGGCGACTCTGTTTAAATCAAATCGCCGACATATACACATGTTAGCCATTTTCCTAAAAAACCCTTCAAAGCCTTTTTTACAATAAAAAAGGATAAGGGTAGAGATAACTTAGGAAGATCGATTTGAGGAAAATTGGGTTATAAATCGACCCACGGTATTTCTTAAATTTTCTAACGTCGACAGGTGGCGACTCTGCTGGGGACAGTAAAGGGCTTAGGCTGCTTTCAATCTTTTCAAACATTTCCCTTTCAAAACTGTTGAATGCGTGAAATCCTGTGTATCCACAGTCAATGGATGAGTGAATGCGGCGTCTTTCATTAAATGTATGAATGCTATGCCTTTACATTGAATGAATGAGAATGAATGCTTTAGTGCTTTGCACCCATATTAGTGCTTCGTACAAACTGTCATTGCATGCATAAGCGGTGAGCCTGATGTATGTGAATGTAAACTATGAGTCCCTCCACTAGGAGGCCAACCCGGTCGGTGATAAGTAAGGACTCTAGGGACGACTAAGTCTCCGGGGCTACCTCCTGAAAATGAACTACCCAGATTCGCTCCAGTTGAATGATCGGATTAACTTCCCTTCTAGTAGATTGCGATGATCTGGGAACCTTCATGCCAAAACAAAAGCCGCGAGAGTAACCTAAGATAGGTCAGCCTCTGATCAACCCAATCGAAGGGATGCTTCTTCATGCCTTCCTCTTTTAATTCCATGTCAAGTCTCCAATTACTGAGGAGCACAATGTAAATGACAATAATGAAAGATTTACATTTCTGTCGAATATTATATCATCCTTCCATCAAAACAGCTAACCTCGGTTTTGTAGGATAAACTTAAAAAACACACATCATAAATGCATCCAGTCATTACCTACCACAGGGAACTGACACTCCTACGTTTTGGTGTAGGTAGGGAAAAATTGGTCCCATCACCAGATCAAAGGCCAGAAAAGCACCCAGTCCATCTACGGACATGGCTTCAAGTGCTTCACCAGAATCTACCCCTGTATCTAAGGAAGAATTCGAAGGATTGAAAAATTAGATAGCCGAGCTAGCCGATTTCCTTCGAGAGAAAAGCAATGCCTTCAAAGAAAAACAATCTCAAACACATCAAGAACCAGGAGCATCTGGTAGTGGTGCTTGCGGTCAAGATACAGAAAAGGCCGAAACTTAGATCCCTGGACCCCAGAACCAGGATATAATCAACAAAACTCCAGAAATCACCATCCTAAGTAAAGAACAGGAAGCTGGTGACATTCTCAAGAAAATGCAACAAATGGAAGAAACCCTCCGGTCCATCAAAGGAACTGGGGCATTTGGCAGTGTCAACTACTCAAATCTATGCATATTCCCTGGGCCTCGTTATCCTGAGAAATTCAGAACTCCCGAGTTTGAGAAATATGATGGGTTGGGAGATCCATATATGCACCTGAAAGTTTTCATTGGAGAACTCGGATCCTATGCTGAGGACGAGAAACTTCAAATGCAGCTATTTCAGAAGAGTTTAACTGGAGAAGCCAGAACTTGGTATGCCCGTCTAGACAACTCCAAAAACCACAGTTGGGAAGAATTGGCCCATGCCTTCCTCAGCCAGTATAGTTTCCAATCTCAACTAGCTCCAGATCGGTATTAAATTACCAAAATCAAGAAGAATAACACTGAATCATTCAGAGAATATGCCCAACGATGGAGACAGGTCGCAGCACAAGTCACCCCTGCCATGACAGAATCTGAAATAGTCATGACTTTCATCGGTATTCAAGAAGCTCCTTATTATGAAAGGGTCCTGGCAGGCATAGGAAAACCTTTCTCTGAAATGATCAAACACGGCGAAATGACCGAAATGGGACTCAAGTCCGGGAAAATAAAAGACCTAACAGCACTCGAAGCTGTTGATGAGCATATCCAATCCGAAAATTATAGGAGTAATCCCCGAAAGGTCCACAAAAAAAAAAAGATGAAGAAGTTTCCTTGGTGTTACAAGGACAAAATTCAAGCGGTAATTCAAATAATACACCCATCCAAAGGAGGAACTATATCCCTTTCTAGGCTACAACACAGCCTTCAAATCCTTCATTCCAGAAAAACATGAAGGTCAGACGCAGAAGGACTTTCACCTTACTAGGGGATTCACTCGAGAACGTCTTCAAACTTCTAACAGCTCAGAAGAAGATTGGCCAACTCCTTCCGCTAACTAACACTAATGCAAGGAACTTCGACCCTAGCAAGAAATGTGCTTATCATTCCGGATCACCAGGACATGACACTCAAGACTGTTGGTCCCTCAAGCACAAAATCCAAGATTTGATTGATAATGGAGAAATTGTGGTCACAAAACCCGATCAACCGCATGTCCAAGATAACCCTCTCCCACAGCACAAGGAAGAGAGTGTTAACATGATCAACACTTCAAGAGAAGAAGGATCCAAATACCTCCGCTATGTTGAAGAATCAACTCAATCCAACAACCTCAACCCAATGAGTTGGGAAGCTTTTGAAAAATAATTCCTGATAGAGCAAGAAATAAAGTCTATCAAGGAACAAGTCGAGCAGTTGGCTGAACATATCGTATACCAACATCAACTCACCAGAAAGATGTTGAACCAAATCCCTCAATCTATTGGCATTCGCTCTCCTCTAGCGGAAGTTCATTCTAATCAAGATCCTAGCTGAACTTGTGAGCTTACACCCTGGACTAACAAGGGGATCGAAGAAGCAAGTGTCCAAGCAGGTAGGAAGTTCCTATTTCAAAGGAATTTCACCGATTTGAACTAGTCAATGGAAGAAATCCTTCAAATGCTGATCAACGAGGGAAAGGATGCAGACTTCCTACCTCCGCTGAACCCTCAATCCAAAAAATTCAAACCTGACCAAATATGTTAGTACCATTCCAACTCTCCCGACCATGATACAGAAGAATGTTGGGTACTTCGTAACCTAATTCAAGACCTGACTGAGAAAGGTGACATAATCAGAGGAGATCAAATCCTCGACATGACAGATAAAGGTAGCCTTTGGATCCCCGATGCATAGTATCAGGACACAATGGCTGTCATATCCAGCGATAAAGAATCAATCATCACACCCCTGGTACTGACAGGTAAAGGGGTCCAAGACAAACAAAATCCTGTGAAGGTGGCTGCACCTCAGCCTCTAATTTTTCCCTTCAGGCTTCAGTATCCAATCCTCAGTCTGAAGAAGGTTCCATGGAACTATGGGGACATTAAAAGCTCTACTTCAAACAATATTTCCATCCTGTCAAAGGATAATCCATTGTACCTGCCTCAGCGGGTGATTAAACCAGTTACCAAAGCAAAAGAAAAGGTGGCTGAAGAAAAGATACAAGACTTCCTCAAAAAGATGGGACACAATGAAATCAAGATAGTGCAAAGCTTAAAAGACGTACCCAAACAAATATCCATCCTGGACTTGGTCCTATCATCAGAGGATCACTGTAACATCCTAGTGAAGGTACTAGAAGAAGCTCATCTTCCATACACGGTAGACACAGAGAAATTCCGTCACGTGGTAGAACACATTTTCAACAACAATGTGATTTCCTTCACAGACGATGATATCCTTGCTGAGGGAAGGGGCCACCACAAGTCCCTGCATATAGCCGTCATGTCCTCCGGATACGTGATTGCAGGAGTGCTTATTGATGGAGGATCTTCCCTCAACATTTGTCCATACGATACATTGGAAAGAATGAAGATCAATCCAAACCGGATCAAAGCCAGTCACATGGTCATCCGGGCTTTTGATGGATCTCGTCGCCAGGCTATGGGGGAAATTAAGCTTCCTCTAGAAATTGGTCCACACACCTTCTACGTATCTTTCCAGGTGCTCAACATAGCCACCGAATACAACTTGTTGTTGGGAAGGCCATGGATCCATATTGTCGGGTATGTTCCATCCACCCTCCATCAGCAACTCAAGTACATTATCAACGGTAGCCTCATAACAGTGAATGCTGAACCGAAATTCCCTACCCACATACATGGGGGACATGCCAGTGATTAGCCTGGACGCCAGGGTTGAGCCTGCAAGTTTTTTAGCTCTCGAGGTGAGCGATATTCAATATCTACCAATAGGGGCACCAGCCCTGAAGCCTAAAATTTGCACTGAAGTAATGACAGTGGGCCAAGAAATGGTAGCTGCAAGTTTCCAGCCTGGAGAAGTTAGGAAAAAAAAAAAGCACGACATTAACATGCCAATTCAAATCCCAAGTCAAATGGGAAGAGCAGGACTGGGATACTTATCCGGGTCAAACCATCGAAATCCACACAAACATCCCAAAGCGCAAGCCTCCACAATTCTGCTCCCAAACCTCACAAATGCCGAATGGATGAAACCTGTGAGAAAAATCCCGACTGCAGTATCGGTCATGCTGTTTCCTCCGGTCATACCTGTCCATAAAAGGAAAGCCCTCAAGCCTGAGGCAGATAGCTAAAAGGGAAAAAAAGTTCCTGTACGAAGGACGAGACCCATTCGCTAACATAAAAGTCATTATCAACTATGAGGGGATGAATGATGAACTCCCAGATAGTGACGACGAAGATCGTGCTCACTTTCCTCGCGGCAAACAGAGGAACAATCCCCAGAAAAGCCTCGGCCATATCCTAAAGGATGTCTCAATTGTCATTCAATACGAGACAGACGAGCACATTTCCAGCATCATCCTTATCCATGAGGATCTAACACTGGACAATTGGAGCAGTGTCCCTTACCTCAATTGAAAAAGGTAAAGGGGCAGACAGTCAATCTACCCTTAATCATGCTTTTATTTACTGCTTACTTTTTATTGCACAGCTAGAGCAGTAACTTTTATCATGCTTTACAAATGCTATGTGTATTTAAGCAGTTGTATATATTAATGAAAGCATTTTTTTTAGGACCTAAACATTGGATATGTGTGTCTCTGCTGATGAGATGCCAACCTGTCAAAATAACTCCAACCATGATGCAAGATTGAGCTTCGACTTGACGGATCTTGATCAAGAGGAGGAAGATGACTATGAGGTGCCAGAGGAGATCAAGGAATGGGTCGAAGACAAGCCTAAACCAAACCTCGACCAAACCTCCACCATCAACATAGGAACCTCCGAAACCATCAAAGAAATTCAAATAGGTTTAGACCTCACCTCAGATCAAAAAGCCGACCTGATTGAACTCCTAACACAGTACCAGGATATATTTGCATGGTCTCATAAAGATATGATTGGTCTATCCACAGACATTGTCATCCATCAAATGCCCATCAAAGAAGGGTTCAAACTAGTTAAACAAAAGCTCAGACGATTGAAACCTGAGTGGAGTCTCAAAGTCAAAGAAGAAATCATTAAGCAATTTAAAACCAGGATCATCATAGTATCAACATATCCCGAATGGCTATCAAACATAGTCCCCGTGCCTAAATCAGGAGGGAAGGTACGAGTCTGCGTGGATTACCGGGATCTAAACAAAGCCTGCCTCAAGGATAATTTCCCGGTACCTTTCATCCATATCTTGATCGACAATACTGCGTAGTACGACATGTATTCCTTCGTAGACTGCTTTGCTGGTTACCATCAAATCATGGTTACTGAAGAAGATCGGGAGAAAACAGCTTTTATCACTCCTTGGGGAGCATTTTGCTATCAACGACTATCCTTCGGCCTCATCAATGCCAGAGCAACGTATCAACGAGCCATGATGGCCCTCTTTCATGATATGATGCACAAAGAAATAGAATTTTATGTTAACGACATCATCATCAAATCCCGGAGGGAGGATGATCACATAGACCATCTCAGGAAGTTGTTCAACAGGTTGTGCAAGTACAACCTCAAGCTAAATCCCGCTAAATGCACTTTTGGCGTCAAGGTAGGCAAACTGCTAGGATTCCTAGTGAGAAATTGGGGCATTGAGTTAGACCCTGCCAAGATCAAAGCCATCTCTGAAATGCCCATGCCTCGTACAGAGAAAAAGATACAAGGATTCCTGGAAAGGATCAACTTCATAAGTCGGTTCATTTCACAACTCACAACAACCTGTGAGCCCATCTTCAAGCTGTTAAGGAAGAATTCCTCCATCAAATGGAATGAGGACTGTCAACAAGCCTTCCTTGCCATTAAAAAGCAGCTTGCTGAAGCACCTGTTTTGGTACCTCCAAGGGACGGAGTCCCCTTATTCATGTACTTGTCCGTCAATGCCAATGTCATGGGCTGTATGCTAGGACAGAAGGATGATAGTAGCAAACAAAGAGCTATCTACTACATCAGCAAAAGATTCAGCAGCGGGGAACAAAAATACACCCTGATCGAGAAGACATGTTGTGCATTAGCATGGGCTGCCATGAGGTTGCAACACTATTTGCATGGGCATACGACGTATCTCATATCCCATATGGATCCACTCAAATACGTCTTCAAAAAACCAATGTCAAATTGCTGACTATCCAAATGTCAGTTGATTCTACTGCAGTTCGACATTGTCTACGTGACTCAGAAGTCTATCAAAGTCCAAGGCATTGCAGATCAATTAGCAGTAGCACCTTCAAGACGGTTCGAGCCCTTGGAGATATACTTCCTAGATGAAGGGATTATGATAATTCAACAACTCCAGTTAGAGAATACAGTCCAACCATGGAAAATATATTTCGACAGAGCGGTAAACATGGAAGGTTCCGGAGGTGGGGCAGTCTTTATCTCTGGTACAGGTGATCAATATCATGTGGCTACCAAACTTCAATTTGGCAACAACAACAACACAGCCTAGTATAAAGGCTGTATACTGGGGTTGAAACTAGCCCAATCCATGGGTGTCAAACACTTATTGGTCTTTGGAGATTCTGAGTTGGTCATTAGACAAACCACCGGTAAGTATCTCACAAAAGAACTGCATCTGCTGCCCTATCATCGGCAAGTCCTCAAAATGTCCCAAGAGTTCAAAGCAATAACCTTCGTCCACATTCCTCGGGGTTGAAATGACTTTGCCGATGCACTGGCAACGTTGGCTTCATTAATCCGCATATCCAATAGGAGCGGGATTCCCAACATCTAGTTCACAAATAAAAAAGGCCCAACGTACAGGAATTATATTGGAGAAGTATCAGACAAAATACCTCCTGGCAAGCAACCTTTGTTTTAAGATATCAAGGAATATCTCCGTGATGGATCTACACCCACTGGTGCAACCCAATCAGAGCAAAAATGGATTCTCAGAATGGCCATGAAGTTCTATCTGAGCAGAGATGCACTGTATAAAAGGGATGATGGAATAGGCTTGTTAAGATGCCTCGACAAGGAGCAAGCCCAAAGACTAATGGATGAAGTCCATGGCGGAGTCTGTGGTCCGCACATGAGTGGCCATCTGCTGGCTAAGAAGATAATCAGAACAAGACATTACTGGATCTCGCTCAAAGCTGATTGCGATGATCACATCAAGAGATGCTTTCAATGCCAAATACATTGAAATGCCATCCACGCTCCTCCTAATGAGCTGCACAACATGAGTGCACCATGGCCTTTTTCTATATGGGGAATGGACGTGATAGGTCCAGTCAAACCCAAAGCCAGCAACGGTCATCGGTTTATCTTCACCATGATCGACTACTTCACCAAATGGGTTGAAGCAGCCTCTTTTCCTAAAGTCACAAAAGAGGTCATCATCAATTTCATTATAAACAATGTCGTCTGTCGATATGGACAACCGGAGGTGATCGTATCAGACAACACCAAAAACCTGACCAATTAAATAATGGTAGAACTGTGTGCCAAGTTCCACATCAAGCATCTCAACTCCGTCATTTATCGGCCCAAGATGAACTGTGCTGTCGAAGCAGCCAACAAAAACATCAAGAAGATCATGCAGAAAATGTCCGCTAATGACAAAGACTGGCCTGACCTGCTACCTCTCACCCTGTTAGCCTACAGGACGTCAATGCGCACCTCTACTGGGGCTACCCCCTATTCATTGGTCTATGGCATGGAAGCAGTCCTCCCCATAGAAGTAGAGATGGAGTCTTTACGAGTATTAATAGATGCTCAGATGGACGAAGATCAATGGTTGCAAGACCGATATCATAAACTGTCCCTGATAGACTAAAAAAGGGCCACAGCCATTTTCCACGGACGATTATGCCAGCAAAGGATCGCCAGGTCCTACAACAAGAAAGTCCGAATTCGGTAATTCAAAAAAATGATTTGGTGCTAAAGAAAGTCCTGGCTAATTAGGATGAAGCCAAAGGAAAATTTTCCCCAAACTAGGAAGGCCCTTTCATTGTCAAGGAAGTGCTGACAGGGGGAGCCATCAGGCTATAAGAAATGGACAGGAACGAATTTCCCCAACTCATCAATTTAGAAGTCGTGAAAAGATACTACATCTGAAGCACATGCATACCTGCATCAGGGTCCTACAAATCAAATCAGGTTCGGCTTTTCACTAGAGAAGCCTGAACTATGAATGACCTGATCTCCCTCAGCCCGGGAGTACGTAGGCAACCATCTCTGGTGCAGTCAAATCAAGCAAAAATCCAAAAAACCTCTAAATTCCAGCATCAAATTCCAAAGCTCATCAAACCAAATTCAAACCTCAGATAAACTATTTCAAACCTCTTCAACCGAAACTACAAATGACCTAATCTCCCTCAACGCGGGAGTACATAGGCAGCCCTCTACGGCGTGGTTTAACCCTCAAGAAAAAAAATAAACAAAAATAATAAAATGGAAGACCAGTTCCAAGACACCGAAGACAAATAAAGGCTAAATACTGTCAAGCTGTCTAACTGCTAGACCCATTTGAGGAACTCCCTTGACACCTCAACTGTCAGTCCATCAAGGAGAAGATTAAAATGCATCAATAACTACGAGTCATGATGAAAGTGGTAATCACTCAGCGATGACAATACATATCAAAGCAGGGAAGTATCTCAAAAGTATATTTCTCTGATATATAAATTGCTTTATATACGTAGTGCCCTGTACATAACAAAAATGGCTGATCTAGTCTGTGCAGGAAAAATAAAGCTAGTCTATGGACCCAAGGACAAGCGGGTCATCAATGCCAGCATGGCATCTCTCTCTAAAGATGGAGGAGCATCTGTAAGAGTAGTCCACTCAGCCTCCATACGGCTAAGAACATCCACAGTCATCTGCAAGGTGGCACTATGATCATCAATGTAAGCACTCATCTCGGTAATCACACTATGGGTGTAAGATCAGAGAGCATTAGTATCAGCAATGTAGAAATCACGGGAAGCTATAGCCTCATCCCTCTCTACAAAAGCTGCATCCCGAGATATTAAAGTCTCCTCAATCTCAACATATGCTGCATCTCTGGCTGAGCGAACCTCGTCTGGCTCCATAATGGCGGTATCCAAAGCAGAGCGAAGCTCCTCCCGCTCAATCAATCCAGTATCCAAAGCGGTCCTGAGACCATCCCTCTCAGCAAAAGCTAAATCCCTGCCAGATAGGGTAGCTAACATATGCGCTCTAGCTGAGTCTCTCTCAAAGGTCATCCTGAATAGAGAATATGACAAACCTGGATCTGTCCTTGTGGGAATAATTAGGGGATCACTAATTAAAGCTACCACCAAATCTGCGAACAGTTCATCCTCAGTAGGAGAAACGAGATCCTCCATGGGCTCCTCCTCGTCAGAATCCGCAAGCAGAGGTAAATGAAGCTCTGCTACTACGACTGCGGTCTCTGCCTCTAACCATACAGAATACTTCGGAGAACAACCCAGATATCTACTGGAGAACTCAGCCCTCTCCCTGTGAGTCCAACACTCATAGACTCTAACCAAGTCGGCCGATGATATAGATGAAGCCGACATCCTCTAATCAGCAGAATCCTCAAAATGGTGCATACTCTGCCACTGATCAAACTGCTCCATGACTGCCAATGGACGGTAGGTAGTCAACCCTCTCAGTCATGCCAGAGGCAAATAATCCATGCCAGATGCATGAGTAATGAAGCTGAACGGGGTCGCTATCCCTGAGCATAACAAAACTGCGAACGGATGCTCAATATCCGACAAAAATGCTAACCAGGACTCTGAGTCGACGTAATCAGGCGGACGAAAGGAGTAAACTGAGGATATCTCGTGGCTAAAACAATATACATAAGGTCTAAATGATCCAATCGGTCGTATGTGTGACATCAACCACATATACAGCACGACCGAGCTACCCCGAAAAAACCCCGCTGGATTGGTACTGCAATAGTTGAGCGACCTCAGTGTCTCGACCAAGATCATAGGGATAATGGTACTACCCTGCCTAAGGGCTCTGACTACAACCACCAATCCCATATCAAGGTGATCTAAACGCAATGGCATGTAAACATACGCCACGATGCACTTCAACAACATGTCTATCCTGGCTGTCTGCCAATCCTCTGCGAAAATGATAAAATCTCTGATGTGATGGTCGTAGCTATCAAGCTCACCATAGCGCTCTATCAAGAAGTCAATGGAGATCACATGCCCTGAAACGATCTCAGCCATGACTATGCTTTGCCGCAGACCGGACAGCAGAGTAAAAGGTCTCTACATATCACTGATAGCCGTCCGAGCACACAGCGACTCTAAATCCAAGCCAGTAAATCTCTGGTACTCCTCCAGAGTAGGCGAAAGCTCACACTGCCCAATGCAGAATACCCGTCTCTCCGGTACCCATAAGGGTAGGACGCCATCAATAAAGCCGTCTGAAACCTTGAAATCTACAAGGGCCATCGAATGCCCCAGCATCTGGTCAACTGTCCCCCTAGCTAGAAAGGGCAGACTATCATACCATGATAGCAACAATGCAGCCACCTCTGACCGTGGTAAATGCACTATACGGCTAATTACAGATGTCGTCATCTGTAGCACCGTATCACAAGACTATCTAGAGGTCAAGTCAAATCGCAGTTGTCTGACTGCATACATATGATACATTCATGATGACAATAATATAAACATGGTGCAGTAGATAAAGATGATAGAAATATCTACAAAAAGCTATCTACTGCATACATCATCCCTATATCCTGGAACAAAAGTGAAAGGAAGACTACAGGGAAATGGGGGCACCACCACCAAGCTAATACAGTGGTCTATCAAAATGATGGCACAAACACCGAATAGTCAAAACAGTGGCTGACCAAAAATATAGGTGCCATAGCTATCACAGGAAGTCAAAGACCTCGATATCAAACCGATCGACCTGCTCCAGATCCTCTGTCTGCACAAAGCTGCTGGGATCAGGCATATCTGGGCGGTATAAGGGAGGATCCGCCCCTGTATAACTGCTACTTAATGGACCTTAAGAGGGGCCTGCTCCAGAGCTGGATAGGTCAAATAAAGATGCCTCTGATAGATCTTAGCCAAGGTGCCTGATAAAAAAAGAGCCTTGTCCAACTCCCTGGTCAGATGTGTTATCTGGTCTGCATGAGTAGGCTCTCTAATACAAGCTATCCAACCCATCATCATCACGGACCCCGGTACCATGTCTGCCATAAAATGGGTGGCACGAGTCTGAGCCCCAATAGTGCGAGGACTCCACTAACTATAGAAGGCTGCCTGGCTGTATGGGCCCTCTGATAGATCAAAGCCGTCTATACCCTCCAAAGGGACGTCTGTCAAAGGCACGGACAATGGCCAATGATGCCAAGCAAAAGGAGCAATGGGAATGCGGATCTCCCTTATAACGCTCCGAATAGCACGCTTTCCAAGATAGAGCTCCCAGCCTCCCTCTGTCAACTTAGGGACTCTGCGGGTCGATAAGCCGAACTCCCAGCCAGTGGGAAAACCTCCATCAAATCCGACGATCAAGTGCTCAAATGTGTATGGCGTCCAGTTGATCGAGCCCACCGTCAAAAGCTCCAACTACAGACGGGCATGAGTGAATTACTCAATAATAGGGACCTCCGTCAAAATGGAGTGATGCCATCTCCGTCCACGTGGATAGGTCTCCAAACCTAATGCTGAAATGGGCCGTAGGCAAGGAAGCCTCTCAAATGCCCAAAGCTATCCATGCAAATATTAAAAGTCCTCAGTGACCAAGACTGCCAAAAAGTAAGTGCAAAAATCAAAAAGGTACAGAAAGATGTACTCATCAGCAAAAACTGATGGAGTCCTAACTAAGCCTCCGTTACACCCTCCGAGAACAGGCGCATGCCCTGGAGAAAATAGGCAAAGGTATAGGAACCCCAATCAAAGTTACTGAGGCGCTCTACATGCTGAGTGGCGCCGATCAAAGCAAAGGACACCGTCGATGAGTTGTCCGCCATTAAATAACCCCTGATGACCGACAAAAACAATCACCTCAGAATGCGATCTCTAGCCCTCCAATCATCAGGCGGAGGCAACTGCAAAGTCCTGTCCTGGGCATCTATACTCAAGGGACCAGATCGGACTGCCCGACTTTTGAATGCCGACTGAGGGACTCCCAACAGGGATCTAACTGCGGTGGGCAAAATGTCAGACACGATCGACACTGTCTCGCCCTCAAACTCAATGTCAGTGATAAATCTCCAGTCCATAGGAGTCATCATCACCTCGCAATCAAGTAGATGAAGGGACTGAGTCTGGGTGAACAAGCACTCAGACAAAGCCCTCATATACCCCCAAGGGCAATGGCGGGGCAGGATTGAGAAAAAGACCTAAAATCCCCAACCATCTACGATCTCCCTGTAATCCTCTTGCAGAGTCTGATAGAGGGAGTTCACACTAAACTAGTTCCCTTAAGGCTGTGTCAAGCCAGGGACCTGCATCAAAAATCAACCCATGTCAAATAACTGTGCCCCGAGAATGGCCAGAAGATGGAAAAAGAGTCCAGAGAGAAGAAAGACTTCAAGTCACCTCGTTGGCCTGAAGATATCTCGAAGGATGGCGAATCAAGTCGCCCAGCAACTCACGTGTCTGCACAGCGATGCCAGGGAGCTCCGCACGTGGAGTCTGAGCTGGAACAGGAGCAACAAAAGTAGCCTCCTCGTCATCAATGTCAATGGGCTGCTCATCCTGGGCTGGACGTATCCTGCTCTCTACCAATCTGCGAGCCGTCCTAGCTGGATGGGATTGTGGGATGGCAGAAGCCCTCCTCCGTCTAACGCCTGATGAAACCCCGGTAGAGCTGTCGGGTCTATCGCGATCCATCACATACACCAGTACTCGAAATCACCACAGACAGGGTATGGTAAGCCTAAAACCTGTGGCTTATTAATCAATCAATCCAGCATACATATCTAAGTCCTAAAACGTGCATGGGTCCATCAAAAATACCCCGTATAGTCAAAATTGCATGTTTTCAAAATCCCAGAAGCTCAAAACATGTATTGGGTCAATAAAAAACTCTCCACAGAGTCAAAATGCATGTTTTTCAAAACTTAAGATTTTGGAAAAATTTCGCCAGAGTCTCATTTGTAAAATGGACTGTCCACATGCACACTGTCTAGGTGGTCATTCAGTAGCACACCTACCCAAAAAATAGAAACAATTCATATATATCCAAATTAATCATAAAACCAGCCTCACATGGTCTTCAAAATACCATAGGCATTTTTAGTTGAAAGTCCAGGTTCACTGGGCCTCAAAAAGGACGACTAAACTGATCAAAAAATGGAAAAATTGACTGTCTCAGAACCTAAATTTTCTTACATCCAAACATGCATTACAGTAAGATATGCATACGTATGTAGAAAAAAAAATTCACAGGTCATATAGACGCACATTTTTCATACATTACGTTTAAAAGCACCCTAGGCGATTCACATGCTTTTAACGGTCAAAAACTGTGAAAGAAGGATGGAAAACGTAACCTGCGCCGCGCTGAAGGCGTAGGAACTGACGGATTCAAAATCTAACTGCTAGAACTCCGTAGATCTGAAAAAGAAGATCAAAAATCCTTTCGCTGCTCAAACGAGAAACTTGTAAAATGAAAATCCCACAGCACATTAAGTACCCCAAGTGGTCGCAGCTCCACCTGCGGTTGCCGCACATCCACCTGCGGCAGCCCAGGTGGGTCCCACCTACCCCGGGCTCTGTTCAATTAAAGTCAAAACAAAGTTTAAACGGGCCGCCGATTCAAATCTAAAGAAAAATCGCTACACGATTGAGCGGTTTATCCTGAAATCCTGCGTTCAAGCCGTGCAATCCTGACAAAAAGGGAAAATCCATAGAGACCCTTGCCATTCATCCCAAAGCCATGTTCAGGGATCAACAGATCAAACTATGAAAGAACTGCGCAAAAATTGCCCAAAAATGCCATTTCCGAAGCAGTTTCAGCCGTTGGCTCAACCCCAGCGAAGTTCGGGTACTTACCGAAGCAGTTTTAGCCGTTGGCTCAGCCCCAGCGAAGTTCGTGTACTTACCGAAGTAGTTTAAGCCATTGGCTCAACCCCAGTAAAGTTCGAGTTCTGACTGAAGCAATTTTAGCCGTTGGCTTAGCCCCAGCCAAGTTCGGGTTCTGACCGAAGCAGTTTCAGCCGTTGGCTCAGTCCCAGCGAAGTTCGGGTACTTACCGAAGCAGTTTCAGCCATTGGCTCAACCCCAGCAAAGTTTGGGTTCTGACCGAAGCAGTTTCGATCGTTAACTCAACCCCAGCAAAGTTCGAGTTCTGACCGAAGCAGTTTCAGCCGTTGGCTCAGCCCCAGAGAAGTTCAAGTTCTGACCGAAGCAGTTTCAGCCGTTGGCTCATCCCCATCGAAGCTCGGGTTCTGACGCTCAGTAGTTTTAGCCGTTGGCTCAACCCCAGCGAAGTTCAGGTTTTGACAGAAGTAGTTTCAGCCATTGGCTCAACCCCAGCGAAGTTCGGGTTATGACCGAAGCAGTTTCAGTCATTGGCTCAGCCCCAGCGAAGTTCGGGTTCTGACCGAAACAGTTTCAGCTGTTGGTTCCAGTCCAACGAAGCATCGGGTACTGACCGATGATAATTCAGCCGTTGGTCCTAGTCTAGTGAAGCATCGGGTACTGACCAATGATAACTCAGCCGTTGGTTCCAGTCCAGCGAACCATTAGGTACTGACCGGTGATAACTCAGCCGTTGGTTCCAGTCTAGCGAAGCATCAGGTAATGACCAATGACAACTCATCCATTGGTGCAACCCCAGCGAAGTTCGGGTGCCGACCGAAGTCAATTTCAACCTTCAGACTAGTCCCATGAGATGTCAGGAGACGATCTATGATTGAGAGTCATATAATAATCCATCTTCACAAAGGACAGATGATGGAATCTGTTATACACATCCTCAAAGAAGATCATTGAGGTACTATCAATCCTGGCCACTTCCTCAATACCTACAAAGATATCGCAGAGGACGTCATCCCCAGCAGATGAAGACAGGAAAATCTGTGATAGCTCACCCTCTCAGAATCTACGAAGCTATTGCAGAGGGCGTCATTCCCAGCAGGTCAAGACGGGAAAATCTGTGATAAATCTTCTTCAACAAACTCATCAGAGTCAAACAAATTATCGTGAATGATGTCATCCACTGCCGAGAATGAAAAAACTGGCTTGCGATAACTTCCTAATGCCATTAATGGCTATACTGAATAGCATCATCCCCAGCAAAGTGATAACGCACACAGCCAGAAGTAGCCCCATTCTAATCCAATACGCCCAGCTTCAAAATGGCTCTGGCACTCTTTATTTCCAGTGTCTACTAATCTTTATCCTGTCCATTCCACCACGTTACATGGACATGATAACGAGGGGCATCTGTAGACACTCGAAATATTCTTTACCCCAATACTAACCCGGTAGGAGGGAAAAACTGCCAAACAATCCAAATTCGGTCACCAACGCAGGTCCTTCAACCTAAATTTGATGCCCAATATCATCAATCAAGCTCCGACAGTCAATCGGACCATCATTCAAGCTCCGACAGTCAATCGGACCATCAATCAAGCTCCGACAGTCAATCAGACCATCAATCAAGCTCCGACAGTCAATCGGGTCATCAATCAAGTTCTGACAGTCAATCGGACCATCAATCAAGTTTCGACAGTCAATCAGATTATCAAGCTCAACCCCGGTCTCAACCCGGGAAGTTACAATCATCCCCGGTCTCAACCCGGGATGTATCAATCAACCCCGATCTCAATTCTGGAAGTCAAGGCAACCTTGACATCAACCGAGGACATGTCAATCCATCTCCGTTCTCAATTTGGGAAACACAGTTCATCCCCGGCAACAACCCGGGAAGTCAAAATCATCCCCGGTCTCAACCCGGGAGGTATCAATCAACCCCGGTCTCAACCCGGGACCTCAGGTCAACTTCAGACATCAACTGGAAGCATCACAACAACTCCAGACCAAAGCCAGGAATGACCACGTCAGCCTCAGAGATAACCCTAAGGTCAAAAGACTCGACTGGAATCCAAGTCTTGGAATCAGCTCCCAGGAGTCAAGTAGCGACCATGCCGACACTACAGGCAGCCCTGGGAGGGGTACAACGGTTATTTCATTAACTCTCAACCGACTTGGTCAAACTCAAGCCAAATCGATGCCGACAAGGTCAGAATGAACCCTAACGACGATCCCAAGTGGCAATTACGTAAGACATCTCAAAGGATAAACTGCGGGGAATCAAAGACCTGGTTATGAACCCATCTTCTTGGACCTAGAAAATGTTTTTTCCCATGTCATTGCAACACTCTCGGCGAGAGCTTTTCGGAAAGGTATCGCACACCTCAAACGGACGCTTCGATCAAAAGTTAGAAAGTTTTCGACCGAATATCGCATTGCTTGGAGTGCACGTACTTTGAGACGACCAAGCCGGGCACGTGGGCCCCACCTAGGGGAGCCGCAACTCTACCTGCGGCTGCCGCAGGTAGAGTGGAGGCTCCCTGGCTTATAAATAAATGTGCCCCCCCCCCCGCTCATTTAAAAAAAAATGCAGTGAAGCCTTGTCAGTTTAATTTTCTGACTTTTACACCTCTTCCAAACTCAAATATTTTCACTCCAACACGTAGATATACCCATATACTACCACATATAAAAAAACCACCGGTATATTTGGACGTTTAAAGCCTACGATTTGGCAAAAACCAGCATTGCAGTCCATTGTAAGTATTTTTACGATCAGAAAGTCAATACTACTACTTTGCACTGCTTTACATTTACACATAAGGTTTTATCATCTAAATATGCCCGGAACTTAGTTCCGTGGCCGTTTTTGTCAAAAATTGATATATTTTTGTATATAAACTCCATTTTCAACATTTTTACAATTCAGATTAACGATCCGTCAGCTCCAGCAGCTTCAATGCACTAGCACGTTCTGGAAACTTTGCCAAACTGGGTTATTTTCCTAGTCCGGGCTTGGCCTTTTTCTATACATATTTAACTATTTATATACTAACATTTCAATTTTGTCAAGCCCAGATGTCAAATCCGAGGTAGTTTATCGCTTTTATATATTTACGCATATATTCAGTTAGTAATAGATTAGCTCTACCTCCGGTTCCAGACAAAGTCAACCAAGAAGAACATAGTTATGAAAACATTAATCAAACTCTTAGTAATTGAAACATACCTAGTGTGTCTCCTAAAGAGATTTATCAGTCAACATTTATTGATAATTTTAAAACTGATTATAATGTTAAAACGGTTGAACGTGTCTATGCGATCAACAAAGAATATAAAAATTATAATCTTCTTTCTTCTGATGTTATTAACAAACATAGAAAGAAAGGTTATAATTTTATTCATATTGGTTTAGTTCAGGTCGCAGTCAAGCCTTTATCTATTAAAGGGATAAACTCAAGCATCTTTTTATGTCTTAGAGATGCAAGATACCTTAACTATGCTCCTAGCATAATTGGTATTATGGAATCGAGTTTGCGTGATGGACCTATCCATTTCAATTTCTTTCCCGATCTCCCTTTGAGTTTAAGTGATGTTAATTTATTAAAAGCATTAACTCTGAATATTAAGACTGCAGGTGAGATAACTCATATGATTGAGGGTTCACAACCTATAGCCTTAATTTACAGAATTTATTATAAAGTTATGAAAACCAATTTAAATATTCATGCTCTTAATAAAAGCCCAAAAGATCACACTGTTTTAATTCAAAGCAGTACTAGTAACGCTAATATTCAGACTCCAAGGACTATTCTTTGGAAAGATATTACGCTACCTAGTCAGTGGATTCTACCTCAAGAAATTCCACAAAAACCAGTTATTAATAATTTGTTGAATTTAGAAAATATTAAACAATTTTCTGATGGTACTGTCAAAGTTAGTTTTGAACGTACCAGAAAACCCTTGATAATAGAAGAATTTACTAATTCCTCAGTTCCTTCGGTTATTTCAAGAAGAGATACTGAAGTCTTAAGTGATTTTTCTATTCCTGATATTAAAATAAAAGGAGTTTTGAACCAGGGTCAAACCAGTCATCGTTGTTATACTCCTACTAATCTAGTAGAAGAAGAACAAGATATTTCTCCTACTACTTCTGTAGGACCGACCCTTTCGGATTTCGAAGCCCCTATTAATCATTAGTTAAGAGTCATCACTAAAGCATTTAAATTAGATTGGGATAGTCTGGTGGCAGATTTTAATTCCATATCTAATAAAGAAAAAAAGCATGCTTTTCGTAATAAATACGATAAGCATGACAGAGATAAAATTGTTAATAAATGGAAAAAATTTATAAAAATTAATCAAGAGAACCTTACATTTTATGATTGGTATGAAAAATATCATTCACAGTATAAAGTTCTTACTAAAAGTCAGTGGACGAACGAGGATAAATCTAAAATTTTAGCAAGTCATCCTCCTTTAGAAACTGTTCTTTTACATGTTAAAAATACTTCGGTTGTAGCTAGTCCATTCAAAGTTGCTGATGGAAAAACTGATGAAAAGAAAATTATTGAACAAAATAATTTTACTAATCAGTATTTAGCTACAATTAGTAAACAGTTAGATAAAATTGAAGAAAAATTTGATCATTCTATGGTTAAAAATCCTGATAAAAAATTAGATCAGCCTTTATTAACTCTCCCAGAAAAAAGAAAAGGAATGGGATTGCCTAATAAAGATTCTGACCTAGTTAAAACCATTGATAAGTTACTTAAGAAGATTGGTTCAAGTTCTGGTGAAGCCAGTGGAACTGTTGCTATCATCGATCAAGTTGAAGAATCTGACGATGAAAGTAATAGTCAATCAAATATTTCTGAAACTGCTGCTTCTATCCTTGATCTTACTGAACAATTAAACAAGTTAACCTTTAATAACACTAGTATATTACAAAAAATTGGTATTCTAGACCCACTCCCCCTGATCTTCAGTATGAGGAGAAAAATCTAGATAATCAATTTTCTGTTTCGTCTAATAAAATTTATGAATGGAATATTGATGGTTTTAGCGAACATCAGATTCTTACGAAAATGAATCATTTGTTTATGGTTGCCAATAGTTATATTACAGCTTTCAGCAGTTTAACACAGCCTAAAATAGTTGAAATATTAACTAATGGTTTCACTGGTGTTCTTCGTTCTTGGTGGAAAAAATACCTTGATGAAGATGTAAGGAATTCTATAATCCATGCTCGCTAGTTAGATGACAATGGTCAGCCTATCTTTAGAGAAGATATTGGTTTTGGTATTCCTGATGGTATTAACACATTAATTTTCACTATAATAAAATATTTTATTGGAACCCCTAGTAATATCACTGAGAGAATTCATGATCAGTTAAGTAATCTCACTTGTCCCACTCTAAGTGATTTTAGATGGTACAAAAATATTTTTATTTCTTTTGTCATGATGCGTAGTGATAGTAATAAACCTTTCTGGAAAGAAAAATTTGTTAATGGTCTTCCTAACTTATTTGCTCATAAGGTTAGAGAAGAGCTTAATAAAACTCTTGGATATATTGATTATGATAACCTGACTTATGGTGATATAATCAGCTATATTCAAAAGATTGGCTTAAAAATGTTTATTGATTTTAAAATTGCTAAACAAGCTGCTAAAGATAAGAGGAAAGCTAAATATGAGCTTGGCACATTTTGCGAACAATATGGCTTGCCTCCTATTGCTCCTTCCAGAAGGAAGCATAGGAAGAAACATATTGAAAAACGCAAAACTAGTAAGTATCATAAAAAGCATTCCAGTCAGTCTAAAAATCAAGACAATTACTATGAAAAACCCAAGTCACGAAAGAAATCACATAGTAAAAAGTCTACTTCTAAATCCCAGGATAAGAGTAAAATTACCTGTTAGAATTGTGGTAAAAAGGGTCATTACAAGAGTAAGTGTAAAATTAAACAGAAATTGAGTCAGTTAAATATTTCTGTTGAAGACACTGATAAAATATTAGAGTTAATAAGGATTGAGAATGATGTTGATAGTAACAACAATTATTCTGATATTCCTTATTCCTCTGGTAATGAAGAAGATAATCAAACTCCTAGTGAAGAAAATAAAGTCACTCTATGTACTGATAATTGCAGGTCTGATTGTTGTAAAACTATTAATGTTCTTAGCAAAAAAGATCAAGAGAGTTCTTTGTTAATTGAGTTAATTAGTAAACTTACTGATGAAGATTTAAAATTGCAATACATGAAACAATTAAAAGATTTATTTTCTAAAAATAATTCTGGTAAAAGTAAGGTTATTAAGGGTAAAGATAAACCTGTTATCAGCCTTAATAAAACTTTAGAAAGATTTAAAACCTCGGATAAAGAAATTACCCTTCTCGAATTAAACCAAGAAGTTAATAAACTTAAAAAAGAAATTTCTGGTCTTAAGACTGAGATTTCTGATTTAAGAAAAGAAATGGCTACTTTGGCTACTAAAGGTTCAGAACTTCACATTACTGATTCCTCAGATAATGAAGAAGAAGCTGAATCCTCTAATGCCAAAGAAGATGAGTCACTTCTTATGGTTCAAGGTAATTTATTAAAAAGATTAAAAGACATTACCATTCAAAAATGGTATATTATTGTTTGTCTAGTTATTGATGGAACTTTTACAATTCAACTTCCTGCCCTAGTCGATACGGGTGCGGATCTTAATTGCATTCAAGAAGGTTTGATACCTACTAAGTTCTATAAAAAGACTAGTGAACATTTAAATTCTGCTAATGGTAGTATGATGGAAATAAAATATAAACTCCCTAAAGTTCATATTTGCCAAGACAATATGTGTTTTAAAACTTCTTTTGTTTTAATTCGCAACTTGACAGATAAGATTATTTTAGGTCTTCCGTTTATATATTTATTATATCCATTTACTACTAGTAATAATGGTTTAATGACTGAACATTTGGGTCAGAAAGTAGTGTTTGAATTCATTACTCAGCCCAAAGAAAGGGATTTAAAATTTATTCATGATGAATCTATTTCAAAATCGTTAAATCTGTTAAACTGTAAAACTTCACAGTTAAAATTCCTAAAACAGGAGATTAAATATAAACAGGTTGAAGATCTTCTTTTGCTTGAAAAAATTCAAGATAAGATTGAAGAACTTCGAGTGTTTATGACAAAAAATTTATGTGCTGACTCTCCCAATGCCTTTTGGCATAGAAGAAAACATGTGGTTAAGCTACCTTATGCTAAGGAATTTAAAGAACATCTTATTCCTACTAAGGCTAGACCTATTCAGATGAGTCATCAGCAAATGAAACTTTACAACAAGAAATTAATGACTTGCTTGCAAAAGGTTTAATTAAACATAGTAAATCGTCTTGGTCTTGTCCAGCTTTTTATGTAAATAATGAAGCTGAGAAAGAAAGAGGTGTTCCTAAACGAGTCATTAATTACAAGCCCCTAAATAAAGTCTTAGAATGGATTAGGTATCCTTTTCCTAATAAAGAAAACCTCCTTAGTCGGCTTAGTAGTGCTACCATTTTTAGTAAATTCAACCTCAAGTCAGGGTTTTGGCAAGTCAGTATTCATCCTAGCGATAGGTACAAAACTGCTTTTACCACTCCCTTTGGTCATTATGAGTGGGTAGTTCAGGCCTTTGGTTTGAAAAATGCTCCTAATGAATTTCAAAATATTCTTAATGAAATTTTGAATCGTTTCAGTCATTTCATCATTGTCTACATTGATGATATTTTAGTCTTCTCCAAGTCAATCGATGAACATTTCAAATATTTGAATTCGTTCTTCAAAGCTATCAAAGTTAATGGTTTGGTTCTGTCTCCTATAAAATGTAGTCTGTTCCAAACAAAAGTCAAATTTCTAGGTCATGATATTCATCGTGGTCTAGTTTGTCCTATTCAACGAGTAATTCAACTCGTTGATAAATTTCCAGATAAAATCATTGATAAAACTCAACTTCAGCTGTTCTTAGGATCTCTAAATTATGTAGGTGAATTTTATCAAAACCTAAGAAAGATTTGTAAACCTTTGTTTCTTCATTTACAGAAAAACCCTCCTCCTTGGACTGATGAACATACTTCTATCGTCCAACAAGTAAAAAAATATGTTAAGGTTTTGCCTTGCCTTGGCATTTCCAATGAATCTGCGTTTAAAATTGTTGAAACTGATGCCTTTGAAATTGGTTTTGGTGGCATTCTGAAGCAGAAATTAACTCCTGCTTCTTCTGAACAAATTGTTCAATTACACTCTGGCGCGTGGAATCAGGCTCAACTTAATTATAGTACAATTAAAAAAGAAATTTTATCTTTGGTTTTATGTATTAGTAAATTTCAAAATGATTTATTAAATCAAAGATTTTTGGTTCGAATTGATTGCAAGTCAGCAAAATATATTCTTGAAAAAGATGTTAAAAACATTGCTGCTAAGCATATTTTTGCCAGATGGCAATCTATTTTAAGCATTTTTGATTTTGATATTGATTATATTAAAGGAAGTCAAAATTCTGTTCCTGATTTTCTTACGAGAGAATTTATTAATTCAGGTACCTCAGACAAATGAGTGTGAGGGGTGGAAACAAGAGTGTCCGGCCTCCAGGCCTTCCAGGCCCAGGCCCTCCTAGTCAAAGGCCCATGCGAGCCGTAATCCCATATCCTGTTTCCCCAATTACTCTTATTGATGTAGCAAATAGGTATATGGTTCTTGGTACTATTCCAAAGCCCTACAATACGATTTTGGCCCAGTCTCCCAGGCCCATTGATCCCTTTGCTTTGTCCTCCCAAGTAGCCCTAACCCTGGTCAACATACTCATTCCCAGTATGTCCCTGTGTATTCCATCAATTTATTTCATATCGAATCTCATATGAAATCCATTGATGACCCAGTTAAATTGGCTACCCAGTTCTTCCCAACTGGTTGGCATTTTCTTTCTCTTGCACCTTATAAATCCCTTGTGTATTATAAGGACATCCTTCTGCAAACACAGTTTATTCTAGTCAAACCCATTTACGATAGAAATGATAGTTCTAAAATTATCTATCATTCTCTATATATTAAACAGATTATCTCCATGTCTGACTGGGGTAATCATCCATCGGATCTTCGTCAGTTAAATAATCATGATAGCCAGTTCTGCTATTATAATTATATGGAAGCTTGGAACAGAATATTTTTGTTCCAAACTCCTTCTTTTAGTCATTCGTGGTTCATTCAGTTTGACCACAAATTTAAAAGTCAAATTTCTCATTAGTTTGTCCTATGGTGGGAAAGATTTGGTCTCATCCATAGTATTTTACCAATTGAGCTTCAGTCAGTCCTTACTCATTTTTGTTGTAGATGTCCTAACAATCCGAAGAATGATTGTATTCCAGTTATTCTTCAGTTCATCAGTAAATACAAAATTCCATGGATTCTTAAATGGAATTATGGTCTTTACTCTCCTACTGTTGAAATTGATCTTGAGTTAGCCAAAGACAAATCCATTATTACTCGCAATAACATTAGTCAATTGACTTATGTGACTCGTGAGTTCTCTATTAAATGGTGGGATAAATTTGATGTTTATCGCATTGTTGGCAGGTCTAGAAAGAATTTCTAGTTAACCCTACTCCTATTAAATCGATTCCTCCTCCCAAGGAATCTTCTTTTAGTAAATCCAAAAAATCTTCCCAAACAAAGTTAGATTTTACGGATATTGATCATTGTTCTAACGCTGAGTTAAAACAGTTGGCTCGGCTTATTCAAAAATGAGTTGATAAGCTCAGTGAGGATTCTGTTCCCTCAATTTGCTCATCATCTTCATCCAAATCCAGTCATGAAGCTTCTAGCCCTAATGATCCGTATGGCAGTATTTCCCTTCAGGATGCTCAGGATCCTTTTGCCTAGGATGCCTACAGTTACATTTGGACGCAAGCGGCAGACAGAGACCGTTGCTTTCAAAAAGTCATCAGCTCGTGCTCCTTTTCAAAAGTAGCCGAAAGTTAAAGCAGAGTCAGTTTATAATTTAGCTGAGTCATGTTTTGTTTATCGGCCATATGGTCGTCTTAGTCAAAAGTTATAATAATGCGTCTGTATTTTATTCAAAAGTTGTATTAACGCGTCTGTATTTAGTCAAAAGGTTCAATAATGTTTATGTCTTTTGTAAAAGCATTACTATTTTTTAATAGTTAAAGATGTTTTGTAATTATTGAGTTGTAATCAGTATGCCTTTTCTTATTCTATATAAGAGAAGTGTAGTCATTTGTTGAAGGCAGGATTAGAAATCCAAGAGAGTTTAGAAAGACTCAGATTTCTATCTGATTAATCTTCAACCCTCTTACCTTCTTCTTAGTTATACTATGTTAGGCTTTTTATAATCGAGTCTACTTGTAAGTTATCTTCAGTTACCTGTTTGAAATTCTTTTTTATTCAATAAAAGTTTATCTTTTTCTAAACTGTTATTAATTCATATGAACTGCTGTTATCATTTCTTATAGTTATACTATAGTTGTGATTCAGATTGTATATACGCCACTCTTCTCTCTCATCTATAATCTTATCTTCCGCCATTATGGTATATATTTTCAGTCGACCTGGACTATTTCGTAGCCATTTTACTGCTTTTGCACACTTCCCCATACTGGGTGCTCTCCCCAGTCACTGGGTGACTACTTTCTGTCAATTTCAATTCTTGTACGGGCACCGGTGTGAAAACCCATCGCCCTTATTACTTTATATATATATATATATATATATATATATATATATATATTTTATTTCTGTCACAGCCTGGATTATTTCGTGGCTATTTACAGTTTATATATATATATATTTCAATTCTAGTCCGAGCTTGCGGGTGAAAACCCATCGCCCTTTTACAGCTTTTATATATATAATTATATACATTGCTTTGCTCAATTTATTCAACAGTTACATTTAACATTCATTTGTATATGAATTTGCACTGATTTTTCTGCGAGCGGACTAGATTTATCCAAATCTCGTCGATTCTAGCTTTCAACGGTTCAAACAGGTCTCGACAGAACTTGAAAGCTATAATGGCTAAGATTTCTTTAAATCTAGTTATTTTTATAGTTTCAGCTTCAAAAGCAACCTCGCGTCCCTTAGATCGCTATCTAGTGGGAACAAGACGCTTTGGCCACGCGCAGCTAGGATTTACTGATGAATCCTTGGTTCCTTTGCGACGTGATGATACATACATTTATTTCTGTATAAATTTGAACTGTGTAGGTTTATTGGCTACACATATGTGAGCCTAGGAATCATGGGATTCATGATAAAACTGATCAGAATCTGATTCTCATGATGGACAAACTTCGATTTACAGATGTACCCTGCCAGTTTTTCTGTAAATGTACATGCACAGACCTTAAAACGGTTATCCGAATTTAAGGTCTCAACATAGTGAAAATATGGATTGTCGTGTCAATGTCCCTCCGATGGTTTTCATACCCATGAGGAGACCGATACTTTATATTTCTATGGTCGAGGATGCTTCGTAGCCCGACAAATCACCATTTGCATGCAGCCTTAAGGCTATAAAGATAAAATTGAAAGTGGCAATGTGCTTCAATTCCTATGTCAGCGTAAGGGTTTGATAAAACCAGCTTTCAAAACATTACTGTCAATTCAATTCAAAAGCTTTTGCAAATCAAATTAAATGCTTTTTTGCAAATCAAATCAAAGATTGATTTTCAAATCAAATCAAACCCTTCGTATATAGGCTCAACGAAGCCTGTTAAAGCTTTCAATCAATCAATAGGCCCAATTTTCAAACAGCATTTGTGACACCCCCGAATCCAGGTCCTCTGACCCCGGTCCGGTCGTCACGAAATAATACTCAACATCCACCTCTAAACAACATACGATAACTAAAGTGCGAAATATAATAAACGTACGTCATTCATTCAAAAGGTGTTACTAGTCCCAAGATTCGATAACCTTAAAATAATCATACAAACATACCCTAGAATAGTCATTAGGGTTCATATTACATTACGGTAATTTAATTAAACATAAAGATAAAGTCTGCTCCTTGCAAACTAATCCTACATCTTTCCTTTTCCCTTGTCCTTCCCTGAAGTCTCGGGCTTAACTGCAATATAAGTCATGATATAGCAAGAATGAGCAACAAGTTTGCTCAGCAAGTTTAAATACAACAATAAAGGATATATCATGATGAATAGAAAATATCTGACAATGAATTCAACAATATTAATATCGGAAGCAAGAATAATGATTATTTTTAGAATAACTGATAGTCAAGTAGACTTCGAACTATAAAACTCCAACGGAATCAATAGCTGATTGACCCTTTGGTTACTGGCTATAGAATAGCACTTGAGGGGATCAGCCTCGCGTACGCCATGTATATGCATAACATTCAACTCTGCTGTTTGTATCTTATTTTAGATACCTGGGGTACTCCCCTATATATAAGGGGTGTTCTTTTCAATCTAAGAATCCATACCATCAATTGGTCTGGATAGCTTTTATAAAACTTCATACAATTGTCTGACCGAAAAGGGTTCAGACTCTATCTAACGTAGTTCAAGAATTATAGAACTTTTAAATAAGGTACAAGTCCAAAACTGTACGAACTCAAGTGCACCAAGTGCGAATATCAATAAAATCGATGTGGAATAATTGTAAAGTAATTAAACCACCTAATAGCATGCTTGGAAATAAAGTTCAAGCTTTAAATAATTAACTGTCAATACGATAGTAACCTGCTCAATATAATATAAGAAGGATAGGAACTTGCACAATAAAGAGTGTAAGGGAACTTGCATTCAAATCAAGTGAAGTTAAGAAACTCGCTTACACGATTCATTGAATGAAGTAGTGCAAGAATTTAGGATACTTGCCTGTTTGCTCAGCTATGATTAAGTTCTAGCTTTAATTAACTTGCGTTGAAATGACCTAACATTAATAAGTCGGCCTTTCAATTAGCATTTATAAACTAATATAAGTTTATACTTATAATAATCCACTTATCGTATAAGTTTATAAAATCACGTTCAATATGAAACATACCATTTATAGCATCATAATATGCTAACTGTTAAAATCAGACTTAAGCAAATTGTTCGGGCTTGAAAGTGTCCCGGCGTAACTCTAGCATGCAACTACTGACATTAAACCAATACACATGCTTATCAAGTTAAAATTTCTCATTCGAAACTAGCATGCTCTTTCTATATTCAATTTGAAGTTATGTTTTCATGCCGGTAATTCACATACTTTAACTAATACAAGTTCATGCTTCAAAGTTGATTACTAAGGCCATGTTATCACATAACAAGGCTAAACAATACATAACATGCATGCTCATGCATATACTATACATGTATACTTTAATCCACCTATTTCATGCCTTAGAAATTCATTTCCTATGGTTTAAGTATACATATGTGAAATCCATGTTCTACGATTTAACGATACATATGACTAGCTAGCATGCTTGTAAATCATGACACACTCAACCATGATATTAGATCCTAGAATACTTGTAATGTAGTTATTGACAACTAGTCTTTAAGGTTTCCTTTAGAAAAATCCTTTAATTCCAAGCTATCAAAACTGATCATTCATGAAGTAAACATATGCCTCATGTTATACTTCTTCATATACATATCTAAGTTATTTACACATGTTCACAAGGTCAGAAATCACAAGACAAAATCTTGGTCAAGTTTGTTTTCAAAAGTCTTAAGTTTCTCCTTTGAAAACCTTTAAATCCATCAATCTCATATGCTAACGTTTTCAACATTTTAAACATACATTTAAAGTTAATATAAACCTACTATCATGCTCATAATATCAGAATACATGCACGTTACTTATATGACAAAGTTCGCATTCCAAGCTACAAGTTTCATTTTTAAAACATAAGTTTTCCTTCGTAAACCTTATTCGTTCCTTTCATAAAACATGCTAACATGGCCATGTAATACCAAGAAGTTTATATTATGGATTCATATCAGTTCCCATGCTTGACTAAAGGTTACCATCAAGCTAACCTGGACAGAAAATGAAAACAGAAGCAAATATTCTGCAGCAGGCCCTGCGCAGCTGTCAAGCATAAACCCGGCGCAGCTGCGCCAGTGTCTGGCCAAAGATAGAGCCTGAACTGCTTTGACTGTTTAATAACCCAACACAAAAAATTCTTACGAAATTCGTTTCTAACATAACACATTGCAATTCTAACATATTTAGAAGTTTGTATAACACTTAGTAACATATCCCAAATCTAATATCAACTAATACATGCTAAATTCAAAGAATCAATAACTTAGCAATTTATCAGAAAATGAAGACCAAGAATGGGAAGTTATACCTCTATAATTGAGAAATGATCTTACTGCTAAACAAATTCTATAATGCTACTATGATACTCACAATGTTACTATAATACTCCTTCCTAACTCAATTGAAATCCTTAGCAAATGAAATGAGAAGAATAGGAGCTTTACTTATAGCAAAATGGATATCCAGACATTTTCATTCCACCTCAAATTAAACCATAGGATTGCAAGTATGTTCAATAGATAAGAAAGAGTTGGTGAGGGTTGGTGATTCCACTCATGAATCCCATATCAGACAATTAATACAAAAATCATCTTAGTCGTGCTATGGTATAATGCTAACATGATTTTAAACTAGTATAGCAATTAACAAACATATTTCAAACACTCAATTCATCAATCATGATCAATTCAAGAATCAAAAATTAGAAGTTTTATAAAAAATGAGAATGGGAAGTGATATACCTCTGTTATTATGGACTTGCTACTAAATAATTGCTGTTACAGATTATATAATGCTACTATGCTAACTCACTCTCAATTCTCTTTCTATCAATTCCAAGAAAATCTCAAAAATAGAAATTGAGAAGGGGAAGAACTCTTATATAGAAAAATGAATACACGGTTCTTGATTTTACTCACCAAATCAACACAAAGGATTACATGATTGCATGCTAGATAACAAGAAGTGGGTGAATGCAATCATAAATCCCACTCCCCCTATAATGATTATGGCTAGCTTTGATGAATTTGAGAGGAAGAAAATAGAGTAGCATAGCATGTGGGCATACACGTGAAGAGGAAATTGAGGGGGGTGACTCCAATATATAACTCAGCAACTAGCATATATTAAGGGTAACATATACAAACACTTAAGTTATAAAATATATGTACACATTATGTATACATATAAGTACCAATGTCATTTTAATTAGTTAACCAACAATACAATGTATCAATTTGGGTTACACATATGATAACATATAATCCATGTACATTTCTCTTAATACCAAATATAATTCAATTAGGCATTATTAGTATTTACCAACATAACTGTTATTATAATTCTTATAACAACTTATTGAAATCATTTATCAGTTAATAATTATTCATTGATATTAATATATGTTGATGAGGCATACATGAATGTTTACTTACACACTTCAAGTCACATAAGAAATATTATTGTGTAACTCTACTAATGCAAGTAAATCTTACTATATAGTCTATATATAATATACATAGCCACATTAATGTGCACATTGCACTTTATGTAATATGAAGATAATCACCACATATTACAAGGTTTAATATATTGCATACTTGTATAAAATAATTAACCAAGTAAATATAATATTATTATATTTATTACTTCTTTGCTCAGTAATATATTATTCCCAACAATAATAATTTCATACGTTATCGATTAATTACTCAATATTGAAACTAATCACTATATTCAATTCATGCCACTATATTCAAATAAGTTGAATATTTAATTATTAATAATCTCATCAATTCTCTGATATTAAATCCTTAAGGTCAGTCCACTAATTTAAATAACTCATTAGTGACTTCCTTTAATCATTTCACAAATTCTCACCACTACATAAGATTTAAATAAACTCACAAAACTAACTTGTTAAAATTAAATCATATATATAATAAATAAGGAGTATAAAATTCATGGTCGTTACAGCATTCACTCACGTATTCCAGTTTTAAGGGAAATATTGAAAAGATTGCGGTACCGTGTTTACACGAGAGTCGTGGGGTGCCTAACACCTTCCCCACACTTAACCAAGCCCCCGAACTCAAAACTCTGATTTCAAAGATCAAGTTTCTACAGTGTCCAGCAATTAGCCCTCTTTTCAAATCAAATTCGGTTGAGTTGGTACAACCATTTTCAAAACTATCAATTGGCGACTCTGTTTAAATCAAATCGTCGACATATACACATGTTGGCCTCTTTCCTAAAAAATCCTTCAAAATCTTTTTTGCAATAAAAAAAGAATAAGGGTAGAGATAACTTAGGAAGATCGATTTGAGGAAAACCGAGTTATAAATCGACCCGCGGTATTTCTTAAATTTTCCAACGTCGACATGCGGTCTAACAAGTAATATAATGATACGATGAGTGTCGAACCCACGAGAAATTATTTCTAATATTTACCAAGTATCGACTTTGTATCGCTTAAGTCTTATTTAAACAATTTAATAGAAGATGTATAATTAATCTAGTTAATTCTAATTATCAAAGCAAGTAAATGGATAACGATTGGTATCTATGGCACTATAAGCTAAGATCATAATTTTCACCCACACAAGCATTTTGTCAAACACTTGGTGTGCTATGTTTCATCAAACATCCTAACTTTCTCTCCTTGGTCTTAGTGGTCACGACGGATTGCCGACCGAGAACTCACAAGTGCTCATACGCCCCTTCCGAGGTATGTATAATAATATCCACTCTAGATCTACCCGAAAGGGAATAGAACAGAAAAGAACATCCTAGCTAGATAATAATCCGACATATTCCTATGCGAATTAATCATAGACAAAGAATTAAAGCATATGTTCTCAATTAGATCACACATGGCGCACAAGTATATTCTTATCCTATACACAAATTATGCAGTCTAATCAAGTAGACAAATCATAATCACATGTCAACATATCAAGGTATAAATCCACAATCTATTTCCCAATTTCTTATAGATTACCAAAATCATCACTAATTCCTTAGCAATTTATCATTAAGCATAAATATATCAAACCAAACCATATGGTGCCAACCAAAGAGATAAGATAATCAATTCAAATTAACAAAGGGTTCCATTATAATCTTAGAGCCACTAATTAGTTCATAGCACTTAAACTAAACATTAGTAGCAATATATACAACACTTATAGATTACAAAATCAAAGGAAATAAATAAAGAAGAATAAACTCTGTCAAGCCTTCTTCAATATCCAAGAATTCCAATCAATTCATGCTTTCCAATCCATGTTGCTAAGTGCTCTTGAGCTCCATGGAATCCCAATACTCTCCCTACTCTATGTTATTATCAAAAGCTACATGCAAGCTAAAGAGAAAATATACCAAGTCTAAGCTAAGGAGTTGAGAGAATGAGAGATTATATGGAGAGATTATCCAGATAATCCATAGTAATGGAGGCTGCTAAATGATATATATCATATTCCTTCCTTTCTTAGGTCATTTCCACTTGTTTCTGTCTAAAAATAGGAGGTGTCGCTGCGGCGCCAGGATTAAGCCTTGGAATGATGCTGCAGCGCTTGGTCAAGGGCTCAGGTCAATAAGTGGCGCTGCGATGCTAATTTTGTGAAGGAATGTGGGCGCTGCAGCGCTGAGGATGGGTGAGCTGGCAAAGAAGGAACGCTGCAGCGCCAATTTTATACTAAGAACCTGCGCTGCAGCACCAGTGCTGCAAAAGTGACCTTTTTGCCCCTGAACTCTAGAAATGAACTGAAACCCCATGCAAAACATATATTTAGCAAAATAATAACAAAACACTATAAAAGCAACATAAAATAATAAGAACATGCAACTTCTTAAGTATAAAAGTAGTCTATTCGCAAGTATACATCCCACCCATCACCTAACCCTAATAAAATTACAATCCTAATTAAAAATTACTTACACAATATCCTAATTTTAATAAACTACTATAATACAATTCTTTTTCCAAATCTACTATTAATTTTCATACAAAAATTAGGCAATAGAGCATCCAAATCCAACTAAGAATCATCAAACTTTGACTCAGATGCCAAATAAATTCGCCCACATTCTACCTTCCAATGCCCCAACATTCAAATCCTCCCCAAAACGAATGCCCTAGCATTCAACTTCAAATTATTTACGAAACTGCCACTCTTCAGCTATAATTTCCATATTTGCCCCTTCTTTGCATCTTCCTATAAAATAAAAATAAATAAAATGCACTAAAATTACTTAAAGATAGCAAAATACTAAATCTAAAAGTATCCAAATAATAGGTATAAAACCCAGTTATCAGATATAAACCTTCTCAAAGTCGCGATTCGACTTGTTAAGCGTTGAACATCCTTAAAGGATTGAGGAGAACTCATATCCAAGATAGCTTTAATTTTCTTCAGATTCGACTCTATTGCCCTCTTATTTACTAGATGACCGGAAAAAAAATTCGAACGGAGGCCAAAAGTGCACTTCTTCGGGTTTTGCCAAATATTATAATGTCGAACGGTTTGGAAGCAGTTCTCAACGTCATCCAAATGTTCCCGAACTGAAATCCTTTTGATGATCATGTCGTCTACATATACCTCCATGCTTCAGTCCAATTGCTTCCGAAACACGTAATTTATCATTCTCTGGTAGGTAGCACCGACATTCAAAAGTCTGAACGTCATCTTCTAGTAAGCATATATTGCCCGATGCGTGATAAAATTCATCTTCGGGATATCCTCCTCTTGCATCAATATCTGATTGTATCCTAAAAAGGCATCCATGAAATTCAATAATGCATACCCTCGATGTTGCATCTATCAGTTGGTCGATGTGAGGAAGTGGGTAGAAGTCCTTCGGATAAGCCTTATTCAAATCCTTATAGTCGATGCAAATCCTCCACTTCCCATTCTACTTACGAACCAAAACCATGTTTGCCAACCACTCGAGATAATCTATCTCAAATATAAAATCGACCGCTAACAACTTGGCACCTTGTCATCAATAATCTTCTGCCTCTCCGGGGTGAAGATTCTCCTCTTCTACCGGACTGGTTTCTTGGCAGGGTCCATGATCAACCTGTACACAGCAACAGATTTAGAAATTTCAGGCATATCATTGGGCACCCAAGCAAAAATATACGCATACACCCGAAGCAGATCGATCAGTCCTGTCCGAAAAGGCTCTTGTAACCCTGTGTCAATCTTGACTGTTTTATCCTTCTTCCCTAGGACCAGCTCAATATCCTATGTCTCTTCGGTCGGCAGGGCAAGGGGTTCTATACTTCCTTCGATAAATGGTTCTACCTTGATGGACCTTGCCTGCCTTTGGTTACTGACTCCGACCCCAGATGATATCAATGAATTCCTGTAACACCTTCTAGCCATATCCAAATCTTCTTTGAACTCGCCAACCCTGTTCAGCGTAGGGAATTTCAAATTAAAGTTGGAAATTAAAGTTACTGCATGTAATGCTGTCAATGTCGGCCGACCCAGAATGGCGTTATACGATGAATCAATATATACCACAAAAAACTTGATAATGATTTTCTCCCGCTTAGGAGCCGTCCCGAAGATGGCTGGCAACTCGATAGTCCCTGCTACCCAAGCCATATCATTATTAAACCTATACAATGGAGGTTTTTGCCCGACCTCCATCTTTTTGCCTTCCAAGTTCAGTCTTTGATATGCATGGGCGTACATTATATCGACCTAAAAGCCTTTGTCGATCATAATTCGTCTCATATTCATTTATCCCACCTGTGCAGTGATCGCTAATGTCCCTTCATGTGGCTCAATGGGTTTCAATGGGCAGTCCTCATCGATGAAAGAAATTACCGTGCCAGGGTATAATGGATCCCTCCTAGCAGGTTGTTCAGATATTTTCAAAATTGAGTCCAGCGTTCCGCGCCTCTTCTTTCCTGTCAGCTTTGCAGACCCACCTGTGATCACATCTACTACCCAGCGAGCTGCCTGGGTTTGACCAGGTTGTGGTTGTGGCTAGAGGGCTGGGTTCTAAGTGTTATTCTACCTTTTTTCTATTCCTTCTCGCCTTGCAACATATAAAATAGCTCACCACTCTGAAAATTCTTCTCGATCAAACTTTTGAACTTCCTGTAAGCTTTGGTGGTGTGTCCGGCGGCTGGATGATACTCATAGTACTTATTCTGGTTCCCCTTCTCTGAAAGGGTGTTGTCTGGACAGGTTTCAAAGAACGAATTATCATTTATCTGCTCCAACATAATAGCCACATCCGTATTGAGTGGGGGAACATTTTATTGACCCTTCGGGTTAGGAAAGGCGGTCGGCCTCCCCCTAACCCCCGTTATTATAATCCTTCTTCTGGTTTTCTATTTTGTTAATATTGTCTGACCTGGGATAGTTGTTCCTATCTCGATCCCTCAGTTTCTCCACTGCGTTCGATTTCAGACTGCCCATGGCCTCCTCGATCACGATAAATTCTCTGGCTCTATCATAGGCCTCTGCCAAATCCTTCAGGATGTTGAACATTAAATTCTTCACCAATTTTTAGTCCTAACTAGAAATATCCGAGGGCTAGATAACCATCCAATTACCTCACCTATCCGACCTCTTCTTGGAATCTCTTCATATATTGGCTAAGGGTCTCATTAGAATACTACCGAATTTGAACTAAAGAACCAGAAGGCTTGCGCCTCCTTTTGTTACTCCCGAAGTGGCTATGGAACTTGTCATATAGCTCCTTTCATGATGAGATTGAGTTCGTCTTTAGCGACGTCATCCACTGTCGAGCCCTATTTCCTCAAAGTCGTAATAAATATCTGACACTTGGAGGCGTCAAAATAGTCATAATACTTCATCAGCCGGTCGTATGCTTGGTTATGCTCATACGGATCTCATGTTCCATCGTAACTCTCCATGTGTGGGGCCTTTTTTTGAATTGGCCCGAACCCGATCTATCTTTGGAGAGAATGGTGACGTTGGGTCAATCAGAGTGTCCTCCTGATTGGGGGCCACAACTCTCTTCTCCAGCTTTGCAATTCTACGGGCAAGTTCCTCGATCTCCTTTCTCCCAAGGATGACTCTCGCCTATCTAGATCACTGGGCTCTGGAGATGCTTCTCACCTTCTCCGTTCAGTCCTTCCTCTACCTTCACTGATTCCTTCATGAGAGCGACTTCTGCGCCTACTCCTGTCTTAAGAGAGACTTCTATGACTGCTCTGAAAGTAGTATGCACACAAGCCAATCATGTTTGATGATAAAGCATATACTTTGTAACAATCTTATTCATTTATTAATAAAATAATTATTTATTTATAGGCATTTATTTATTATCTACATGATGCTGTTATTATAATATGTGATAAACCCATAGTTTTAAGCAATGCCTTTAGAATCATGATGATGATCATGCTAATGAGATCTAAATTCTTAGATAGCTTAAAACTAAAATAGTTCCCAATCGTTGGATTACTAAAAAGGGGATTAGTGAATCCGGATAGATTGGTACATATGTTGTTTGCTCGTTGGATGAGGATGATTGATCTCATGATCATTTGTGTGGAGACACTAAAACAAGTATATAGGTGCTTATTGGAGAATAAATTCACTGAACGTGGCTCGCTAAGGAATACCTAATGGAGATTTACTTGCCTGTCAATAGGAATTCCTGTAGTGATGGTAGTACAAGTGATCCTTGGACTTGAGATCATCATAGTATCTTGTGTATAATAAGTTCTACTTTGACATGTCCCTTAAGACCCTTAGGGTATATCAAAGGGTATGATTAGGTGTAATAAGTTATATATGGAGATAATAAATATTGATCAATAAAGAATCTACCACTTCTAATAAAAGAAGAGATATGTCCTATGTGATTCGATAAATGACAACCTAGGAATCCTTGACCAAGGTGGAATGAAATTAGAAATGAGTTTTTAATTTGTATTATTTGGAGTTGTGCATTTTGGAATAGAAATACATATAATTAAATAAAATAAAACTTGACAGTAATTTCATGTCTTATATTTAATTGGGACATTGTATGGTGAAAGGATTGAATTGTAGGCAACTATTAACTTACAGGTTCTTTTATGATTAATGTTGAAATCTATATTATCGGGAAAATCGTTAATCGCTAAGATGACTTATCCTTATTGTAGAATAAATGTTATTTATTTAAATAAATTATTATTTTAATTTATTTAATTAAATAAGATTAGAATTATTCTAATTGATTTATTCACAACCGATTTAATATGGAGAACCTAAAGGGTCACACCATAAAAGAAAGAATATTTATTAAAGAAGCAAATGACATAATCGTAATAATAAGTTAAATATATTTAATTTAATCTATGGTGATAGAATAAATTAAATAGCTTAATATTTATTATTTAATATTTTAGAAATATTAAATATAAATTAATAATAGGAGTCTTATTATTATTATTACTATGACTATTATTATTTAATTCCTAAACGAGTTTGAGAATTAATTAATAAGATACTCTATCTCTCTCTCATATATATTCCTAATAAGATTAGGAGGCTAATTAATTAAAAGAGTTTAATTATTTCCAATAGCATTGAGAAGCCTAATTAATTAAAGGAGTTTAATTAATTAATATGAAACTCTAATCCTAAATTATACAGGAGGGTTACCTGCATCTATAAATAAAAAAGTCTTATTATGGAACAAGATTAGACAATTAATTCCAAGAGTTGGGAGAGAAATCCTTTTCTAGAGAGAAAAAAACTAGAATTTAGCCAAACACTCTTCTTCTTGAATTCTTATTCTTTCTTGGTGGATCACCTCTAGCCGCAAAACACTTGGGTGATTAACGTTGATCAAAGGAAGGAATCAACCCAATGGATTCAAGTTGAACGCGAAAAAGAATTGGAGTTGAACTCGTACCTGAGGAAGCTAGTTTCTACGAGGGTATGAATCTAATCTCCATCTATTTCATTTTAAATAATAACTGTGCATAAAAGATGATCCGGGTATAAGGTTTGTAAAATTTAAAACTCTGATTTACCATACTTTCGCTTATTTTATGCAATTTGATTATGTCCATGATTGTTACAAACCTAACAGTGGCATCAGAGCAAAACATTTATGCAAGTTATTAATTGTTCAGATTTGATATGTATGTTGAAATGTGTTTAGAATAATTTTTTTTGGGCATAATTATTGGCATAGAATCATGTTTTTTTGGAGAAAAACTGCATAATTCGCGAACTGGAAAAACTATTTCTGGACACTGGTGCCGTAGCGCCGGTCTGGGTTCTCAGAAACGGACTTGGCGCCACAGCGCAAGATTATATAGTAATCACAGCGCCGCAGTGCCGGTCCCCGATTTTTGAAAATAGGCGTCGCAGCGCCTAAAGCTAGTTATCTAGCGGCGCCGCAGCACCTGCCTCCAGAAAAAGTTTTATTTTAAATTAAAAATTGAATTTCATGTTTTTTTAATAATTCTTAATTTAAATAAAGTAGTTTATTTTTATTTAGAATTGGAATAAAATAAATATATTTATTTTAATTAGAATTTAATTTCATGCTAACTAATTAGAATGGGAATTGGATTCCATGATAACTAATTGGAGATGAAATTGAATTCTTAGTTTCCTGAAAATAAAAAAGTTTATTTGTGATATATGAAAATGGATTCCATGTTTCCTTAAATAAAGGAGTTTATTTAGATATGAAATATGATTTCATATTAATCAAAATAAAGGAGTTTATTTTTATAAGGAATTGGATCCCATATATTTTGTTTTTTTCATAACAATTTTAAATGTTAAAATAAAGTAGTTTATTTTGACTTGGAATTGAATTTCATATTAATTAAAATAAAAAGTTTATTTTGATTTAAATTTGGATTAAAAATAAAATAATTTATTTTAATTCAATATTGAATTTTATTCTAACTAAAATTGCCCATTAAATTGAGATCAATATATATATTGAATGTTTATTATTCATGAGATGAATATTTTATTTATTGTTGCATATGTTGATGTGTATGATAATAAATGAGGTTGATTACGGACTATTGACCAATGTGATTGCATTTTATTTTAGTTGAATGCTAGAATGTATGGGTTTTATTAAATGGGGTCTGCGTACCTCGTCTTCTTTAATTTTTTTTGATGTAAAATTGTATCTCCCTCCTATGTATTTTCCCTTGACTGCTGATCAAGGTTTTTATTTAATTTAAATAGTTTATGTAATATGATAATTTAGAATTATCTTGAAGAATTGGAGACCAAGGAGAAAGGAGCGCTTGAAGACCCGTTTGTAATGGAGCCCGGGTTTAAATGTAATTGTTATATTTAAATTTATTCTTGCACACCTAGGTTTGACCTTATGATTCACTTGGAGGCTCGAGTGAACCAAACTAGAATAAAAGTTCATAATCAATCCGGGTAGAATATAGTATTCTATATGTGCATGTTAGTATTATACATTATATTTTATGCAAACATGCTTCGCATGTTTTAATAAAATGGCACGTATTTTATATATATATTTGCATACATGCTAAATAAGATGAGACTAATAATAACAAACCCCTCAAAGAAATTATTTTAAGCCTAAAGCGTTCAAAGATATTTAGAATATCGAACGTCGCCTTCTAGTATGATAAAATTAATAGAGCATTAAATATTTAATATGAGCTTGTTGTGTTTTCCACAAGGCAAGTATTAAGTATTTAAGATGTTAATTTATCACATTTGATGCTTGTCGACGCTGGAAAATTTAAGAACCCCGTGGGTCGGTTCATAACCCGGGTTTCCTCAAATCGATCTTCCTAAGTTCTCACTACCCTTATTCTTTTTTATTTAGGAAAAAGTTTTTAAAGGATTTTTTAGGAAAGAGGCCAACATGTATTTATGTCGACGATTTGAACATTTAGAGTCGCCAGTTGGTAGATTGGAAAATGATTGTACCAACTCAACCGAGTTTGATTTAAAAAAAGGCCCAATTGCTGGACACTATCAAAACTTGATCTTTGAAATCGGAGTTTTGAGTTCGGGGGCTTGGTTAAGTGTGGGGAAGGTGTTAGGCACCCCACGACTCCCGTGTAAACACAGTACCACATTTTTTCAATATTTTCCTTAAAAATTTGAATGCGTGAGTGAATGCTGTTTGAAAATTGGGCCTTTTGATTTGATTGATTGAAAGCTTTGACAGACTTCGTTGAGCCTATATACGAAGGGTTTGATTTGATTTGAAAATCAGTCTTTGATTTGATTTGCAAAAGCATTTAATTTGATTTACAAAAGCATTTCTTTTGATTGAAAATGATATTTTAAAAGCTGGTTTATCAATCCCTTACGCTGTCATAGGAATTGAAGTGTATCGCTACTTTTAATTTTTTATCTTTATAGCCTTAAGGCTGCATGTGAATGGTGATTTACCGGGTTACGAAGCATCCTCGACCACAGGAATAGACAAATGTCGGTCTCCTCATGGGTATGAAAATCATCGAAGGGACGCTGACACGACAATTGACATTTCACTATGATGAGACCTTAAATTCGGATAACAGTTTTAAAGTCTGTGTATGTACATTTTACAGAAAAAATGGCAGGGTACATTTGTAAAATGGAGTTTGTCCATCATGAGAATCAGATCCCGATCGATTTGATCGTGAATCCCACGATTCCTAGGCTCACATATGAGTAGCCCATAAACCTGCACAGTTCAAATTTGCACAGAAATGGATATATATACATCATCACGTAGCAATAGAACCAAGAATTCATCAATAAATTCTGGCTGCGAATGGCCAAAGCGTCTCGTTCCCACTAGATAGCGATCTAAGGGACGCGAGTTTGCTTTCAAAGCTAAAACTATAAAAATAACTAGATTTAAAGGAATCTCAGCCATTATAGCTTCCAGGTTCTATCGGGACCTGTTTGAACCGTTGAAAGCTAGAATTGGCGAGATTTGGATAAATCTAGTCCGTCCGCAGATATGTTAGTGGGGATTCATATACAAATGAATGTTAAATGCATCAGTTGAATAAATTGAGTAAATCAATATATATATATATATAAGCTGTAAAAGGGCGATGGGTTTTCACTCGCAAGCCCGGACTAGAATTGAAATATATATATATATATATATATATATATATATATATATATATATATATATATATATAAAAACTATAAATAGCCACAAAATAATCCAAACTGGACAGAAATGAAATATATATATAGAAAAGCAGTAAAAAGGGCGATTGGTTTTCACGCCGGTGCCTATACTAGAATTGAAATTGACATAAAAGTAGTCAACCAATGACTGGGAGAGCACACAGTATGGCGAAATATGCAAAAGCAGTAAAATGGCCACGAAAATATCCAGGCCGGACTGAAAATATATAAATATATATATATTGACAGAAACTTAGTCAACCAAGTCTGATGAGATAACCAGAGATGGTGAAAGTCACTTATATATATGTAAATATATATATATATATATATAAGCGGTAAACTACCACGGATTTGACATCCGGGCTTGACAGAATTGAAATGTTAGTACATTTGCAGTTAAATTTATACAAAAAAAGGCCAAACCCGGACTGGGAAGACAACCCAGTCCGGCGGAGTTGTCAAAAATGTGTGTGTTAGTGCATTGAAGCTGCTGGAGCTGACGGATCATTAATTCGAGTTGTAGAAATGCAAAAATTTAGGTTTATGTACAGAAATGTACCAAATTTTGACAAAAATGGCCACGGAACTAAGTTCCGGGCATATTTAGAAGACGAAACTTTGTGTGCAAGTGGAAAACAGTGCAAAGTAGTAGTATTGAATTTCTGATCGTAAGAACACTTACAATGGACTGCAATACGAGTTTTTTGCCAAATCGTAGGCTCTATACGTCCAAATCTACCGATTATTTTCTGATATGCGGTAGTATATGGGTATATCTACGTGTTGGAGTGAAACTATTTAGGTTTGGAAGAGGTGTAAAAGTCGAAAAATCAGACGGACAGAGCTTCACTGCATTTCAAAAATATGAAAACGAAGGGGGGTGCACGTTTATTTATAAGTCAGAGTGCCCTTGCTCTACCTGCGGCCATCGCAGGTAGAGGTGTGGCTCCCCAGGTGGGGTTTGTGGTATCGAGTTTTGTCGTCTCGAAGTACGTGCAGTCTAGACAATGCACAGTCTAAGTCAGAACTTTCAAACTTTTGATCGGAACGTCCGTTTAAGGCGTACGATACCTTTTCGAAAAGCCCTCGCCGAGAGTGTCGCAATGACATGGGATAAAATATTTTTTGGATCCAAGAAAACAGATTCATAACCAGGTCTTCGATTCTCCGCAGTTTGTCCGTTGAACTGTCTTGCGCTATTAGCACTCGGGATCGTTGTTGTGATTCGTTTTGACTTCGATGGCATCAATTCGGCTTGAGTTTGACCGAATTCGTTGAAAGTTGGATAAAATGACCGTTTTTCCCCTTTTGAGGTTGCCTGTGGAGTCGGCACAGCCTTTGATGGATCTGGCTTCCTAGGGTAGTCTCTGGGGCTGAATTGCACTTCCCAGATTGACGCCGAGGCTGACTTGACTTCCCAGGCTGAGATCGGGGATGACTTGACACGTCCTAGGTTGATGTCAAGGTTGAACTGTACCTCCTGGGTTGATGTCGGGGCTGACTTGAAGGCCCGATATTGAGATCAGGGTTTAACTGACGGTCCGATCGAAGATCGGAGCTGGATAGACGGTCCGATTGGAGATCAAAGCTGGATAGACAGTCTGATTGGAGATCGGAGCTGGATAGATGGTCTGATTGGAGATCGGAGCTGGATAGATGGTCCGATTAGAGATCAGAGATGGATAGACTGTTCAATTAGAGATTGAAACTGGATTGATGGTCCGATTGGAGATCGAAGCTGGATAGATGGTCCGATTGAAGATCAAAGCTAGATAGACGGTTCGATTGGAGATCGGAGTTGGATAGACTGTCCGATCGGTGATCAGAACTGCATTGACGATCTGATTGGAGATCAGAGCTGGATAGACGGTTCGATTGGAGATCGAAGCTTGATAGACGGTCTGATTGGAGATCAGAGCTGGATAGACTACCCGATTGGAGATCGAAGCTGGAATGAGTACCGACATTGGTGATCGGATTTGGCTAGAGTACCGATATTGGGGATCAGATTTAGGTTACCGATATTGGGGATCAGATTTAGGTTTAAGAACCGACTTTGGCGGTCGATTTTGAATTGAAAGACCGGCATTGGTGGCCGAATTTGAATTGAAGGACCGACATTGGTGGCCAGATTTGAATTGATTGACGGTTTTGCCCTCCTATAGTGTTAGTATTGGGGCAAAGAAAATTTTGAGTGTCTACAGATGCCCCTCTTTATCATGTCCGTGCAATGTAATGGAATGGATAGGATAAAGATGGTAGACACTGGAAATAAAAAGTGCCAGAGCTGCTTCGAAGGCTGGGCGTCTTTGAGTGGAATGGGGCTTTTGCTAGCTGCTTACGTTATCACTCTGCTGGGGATAACTTGTCATGTGCAGCCATTGATGTCATTGGGAAGTTACCGCGAACTAATTTTTGTCACTTTCTACAGGGGATGACATCATTCACGACAACCTATTTGATTCTGATGGGGATGAGATTGTCGAAGATGAGATATCACAGATTGTCCATGTCTGGATATGCTCGGGATGACGTTCTCTGCGATAGCTTTGTAGATTCTAATTGAGGTTGATCTTATTGATACTACCTCAATGATCCCTTTGAGGATGTGTATAGCAGATTCCATCCTTTGTGATGGATTATTATAATTACTTCCGTCATCGGATCCCTTCTGTTGCTTGGCTGGGGTTAAGCCGACAGTTGGAATGTCATTGGAGTTGAGCCAATGGTTGGACTGTATTTTGATCTGTACCCGAACTTCACTGGGGCTGAACCAACGGCTGAAACTGCTTCGGTCAGTACCCGAACTTCGTTGGGGCTGAGCCAACAGCTGAAACTGCTTCGATCAGTACCCGAACTTCGTTGGGGCTAAGCCAATGGCAGAAACTGCTTCAATTAGTACCTGAACTTCACTGGGGCTAAGCCAACGGCTAAGCCTGCTTCGGTCAGTACCCGAACTTTGCTGCTGGTGAGCCAACGACTAAAACTGCTTTGGTCAGTACCCGAACTTCGCTGGGGCTGAGCCAATGACTGAAACTACTTCGGTCAGTACCCAAACTTTGCTGGGGATGAGCTAACAGCTAATGATGCTTCGGTCAGTACCCAAACTTTGCTGGGGCTGAGCCAACGGCTAAAAATGCTTTGGTCAGTACCCGAACTTCGCTGGGACTGAGCCAACGGCTAAAGCTACTTTTGGTCAGTACCCGAACTTTGCTGGGCTGAGCCAGTGGCTGAAACTACTTTGGTCAGTACTAGAACTTTGTTGGGGATGAGCCAACGGCTGAAAATGCTTCGGTCAGTACCCGAACTTCGCTGGGGATGAGCCAACGGCTAAAAATGCTTCGGTCAGTACCCGAACTTCACTGGGGATGAGCCAACGGCTGAAACTACTTTGGTCAGTACCCGAACTTCGCTGGGGATGAGCCAATGACTAAAAATGTTTTGGTCGGTACCCGAACTTCACTGGGGATGAGCCAGCGGCTGAAACTGCTTCGATCAGTACCTGAACTTCAAAAAATGACAGTTTTCGGCAGTTTTGCGCAATTCTTGCGTAGTTTTTCTGCAGTTTGATTTATTAATCCCTGGACAATGCTCTGGGATGAATACCAAGTCTTCTTGGAATTTCCATTTCCATTAGGATTACGTTGCTTAAACGCAAGATTTCTAGCCAAATCGCTCAATCGCGTAGCGATTTCTTTTCAAATTTGACTTGGCAGCCCGTTTAAAATCCATTTTGACTCGAACTGAACCGGGCTCGGGGGAAGTGGGACCCACCTGGGATGTCGCAGGTGGAGGTGTGGCAGCCGCGGGTAGAGGTGTAGCTACCTGGCCTATTTAATATGCTGCGGGATTTTCATTTTGTAAGTTTTCTATTTTGAGTTTCAAAAGGATTTTGATCTTTTTTTTTAGATCTACGGAGCTTGGATAGCTATTTTCTAAATTCATCAGTTCCTACGCGATCAGCGCAGCGCAAGTAACGTTTTACATGCTTTTTCGCAATTTTTTGACCATTAAAAGCATGCGAACCGCCTAGGGTGCTTTTAGACGCAATGTATGAAAAATATATCCCTATATGATATGTAAAAAATTTTCTGACTACATATGTATGCATATCTTATTGTAATGCACGTTTGGATGTAAGAAAATTCAGGTTTTGAGACAGTCAATTTTTGTACTTTTTGATCCGTTTAGTCATCCTTTTTGAGGCTTAGTGAGCCTGGATTTTCAACTAAAAATGTCCATGGTAATTTGGCTACCATGTAAGATTGATTTTTGATTTTTTTTTCATAAATATGAACTGTTGCTGTTTTTGGGTAGGCGTGCTACTGAATGGCCACCTAGGCATGCATGTGTGCATGTGGACAGTCCATTTTATAAAGGAGACTCTGGCGAAATTTTTCCAAAATCTTAGGCTTTGAAAAACCATGCATTTTTGACTCTGTGGGGAAATGTTTACTGACCCATGCAGGTTTTGAGTTGCTAGGTTTTGAAAACATGCAGTTTTGACTTTACTAGGTATTTTTGACTGACCCATGCATGTCTTAGGACCTAGAGATATATGCTGGACTAATTAAAAATGATAAGCCACAGGTTTTAGGCTTACCGCACCCTTTATGAGGTGATTTGGAGACTTGTTACCTTAGATGGATCGTGATAGACCCGACAGTTCCAGTAGGGTCTCCTCGGGTATTAGACGTAGGAGGGCTTCTGATGTGGCACAGCCACGTCCGGCTAGGACGCCTTGTAGACTAGTAGAGGGCAGGATTCGTCCAGTACAGGACAAGCAGCCATTGGATATTGATGATGAGGAGGCTCCATTTGTCGTTCCTGCTCCCACTCAGGCTCTACGTGCGGAGGTCCCAGGCATTGTTATGCCTACTTAAAAGCTATTGGGCTACTTAAGTAGCCATCCTTTGAGATATCTTTATGCCAACGAGGTGACTTGAAGTCTTTCTTCTCTCTGGATTTTTGTATTCCTTCTTACCATTTTTGGGGATCAGGTTTTTGACTTGGGTTGATTTTTATGCAAGTTCCCAGCTTTACGCAGCCTCGAGGGAACTGGTTTAGCGTGCACTCCCTGTATCACACTTTGCATAAGGATTACAGGGAGATTGTAGATGGCTGGGGATTTCAGGCCTTTTTCTCGATCCTTCCCCACCGTTGCCCCTGGGGATATATAAGGGCTTTTTTTGAGCGCTGGTTCCACCAGACTAAGTCCCTTCATTTGCTGGATTACGAGGTGATGATGACTCCTATGGACTGGAAATTTATCACCGACATTGAGTTTGAGGGCGAGTCAGTGCCTGTCATGACTGACATTTTGCCTACTATTGTTTGGTCCCTGTTGGGAGTCCCGACGATGGCATTCAAGGGTCCGGCAATCCGATCTGGTCCCTTGAGTATAGATGCCCAGGATGGGGCTTTACAGTTGCCTTCGCCTGATGACTAGAGGGCTACAGATCACATTCTGAGACGATTATTTTTGTCGATCATCAGGGGTTGTTTTATGGCGGATAACTCATGTACTGTGTCCTTTGCTTTGATCAACGCCACTCGACAGGAAGAGTGCCTCAGTAACTATGATTGGGGCTCCTATACCTTTGCCTATTTTCTTCAGGGCATGCGCATGCTTTCGGAGGGTACGACGGAGGCTTGGTTAGGATTTTACCCATTATTGCTAGTGAGTACATCTTCCTGTACCTTTTTAATTTTAGCATTTTTGTCAGTCTTGATCACTGAGGACTTTTGGTATTTGCATGGTCAGCTTTGGGCATTTGAGAGGCTTCCTTGCCTACGACCCGCTACTGCCTTAGGTCTGGAGACCTATCCTCAAGGACGGAGATGGCATCACTCCACTTTGACGGAGGTCCCTGTTGCTGAGGGATTCACTCATACCCGTCTCTAGTTGGAGCTTTTGATAGCGGATTTGATCACTTGGACGCCGTACACATCCGAGCACTTGACCGTCGGATTCGAGGGAGGAGTCCCTACTGGCCGGGAGTTTGACTTATCGACCCGCAGGGTACCGTTGTTAACGGCGGGAGGCTGGAAGCTCTATCTTGGAGATCGTGCTGTTAGGAGCATTACGGGGGAGATTCACATTCCCATTATTTTTCCAACTTGGCATCATTGGCCATTGACTGTGCTTTTGACAGACATCCCTTTGGAGGGCATTAATGGCTTCACCCTATCAGAGGGTCCGTATAACCAGGAGGCATTTGGCAGATAGTGGAGCTCTTATACTATTTGAGCTCAGACCCGGGCTACCCAGTTTATGGCAGACATGGTGCCAGAATCTGTGATGATGACGGATTGGATAGCTTGCCTCAGAGAGCCGACTCATGCAGACCAGATAGCAGATCTGATCAAGGAGTTGGAGCAGGCTTGTTTCTTTATCAAGCGCCTTGGCCGAGATCCGTCAGAGGCATCTTCTTTTGACCCATCCAGCCCAGGAGCAGGTCCCTTTTCATGTCCATTTAGCAGCAGCTATACAGGGGTAGATCCTCCCTTATATCGCTCGGATATGCCTGATCCTAGCAGCTTTGTGCAGACAGAGGAGATGGAGCAGGTTGATCGATTCGACACTGATGTCTATGACTTCCTCTGATAGCTATTGGAGCTATACTTTTTGGTCAGCCACTATTTTGGCTATTTGGCATTTGTGCCATTATTTTGATAGACCACTGTAGTAGTTGGGTGGTGGTGCCCCATTTTCCCAGTATTCTTCCTTTCACTTTGTATCAGGATACAGGGATGTTGTATGCAGTAGATAGCTTGTTGTAGATATTCCTGCTATATCTTATCTTCTGCATCATATTTATATTACTGTCATCATGCATGTATTATGTTATGTGTATGCATTCAGACAGCTGTGTTTTGACTTGACCTCTGGACGGTCTTGTGGTACGGTGCTACAGATGACGTCGTCTGCAGTCAGTCGTATTGAGCATTTACCACCTTCTACAGTGGCAGCATCATTGAGGTCCTGGCATGATAGTCTGCCCTTTCCTGCTAGGGGGACTGTGGACCAGATGTTGGGGCATGCATTGGCCCTTGCTGATTTTTGGGTTCCGGTCAGATTTGTTAAGGGCCTTCTACCCTGCTGGATTACCGACAGGAAGGTGTTTCGCTTCAGGAGACGTGAGCTGACGCCGACTCTGGAGGAGTACCAGAGATTTACTGGCTTGGATTTAGAGTTGTCGTGCGCTCGGACGGCTATTAGTGATATGAGGAGGCCGTTTATCAGGCTGTCCGATCTCCGTCAGAGTGTAGTCATGGATGAGATCGCTTTGGGGCACGTGATCTCTGTGGACTTCTTGATTGAGCGCTTTGGCAAGCTTGACAGTTATGGTCGCCACGTCGGAGATTTTATTTGTTCAGCAGAGGCATGGTATGTGGCCAAGATAGACATTCTGCTGATGTGTGTTGTGGCATATGTCTACATGCCATTGCGATTAGATCATCTAGATGTGGGATTGGTAGTAGTGGTTAGAGCCCTTAGACAGGGTAGCACCATCATCCCGATGATATTGGCTGAGACATTTAGATCCGCCACGTATTGTAGTACCCATCTAGAGGGGTTTTTTAGGGGCAGTTCGGTCTTGCTGTATATATGGCTGATGTCCCATATACGACCAATTGGATCCTTTAGGCCTAGGGGTTTTTGCTTTACTCACGAGACATCCAAAGCTTTCTCTTTTCAGCCTGCAGAGTGCATTGATGCAGAGTCTTGGTCAGCATTTTTGTCAGATATTGAGCATCCGTTTGTGATCTTGCCATGCTCAGGGCTAGCATCCCCATATAGCTTTATCACTCATGCATCTGGCCTGGATTATTTGCCCCTAGCGGGTTTGAGAGGAATGACTACCTATTATCTTTTGGCAGTCATGTGTCAGTTTGATTAGCTGCAGAGTTTGCACCATTTTGAGGGGTCTGTTGATCATAGGATGTCGGCTTCTTCCATGTCATCCACCGACTTTGTCCGAGTATATGAGTGTTGGACTCATCGGGAGAGGGCTGATTTCTCCAGTAGCCATCCGGGTTATTCTCCGGAGTATTCTGTATCGTTGGAGGCAGAGATAGGAGTGGTAGCAGAGGCTTCTTCATCTCCTAGTATGGACTATGACGAGGTGGAGCCCATGGAGGATCCAGATTCTCCTACCGAGGATTAGCTCTTCACGTGTTTGATCTCTACTCTGGTTAGTGACTCCCCGACCATTCCTGTGGGGACAGATCCGGCTTTATCAGACTCACTATTCAGGATGACCTTTAAGCCAGACTCGTCTAGAGCACAGATGTTTGCTTCCTTGTCTTGCAGAGATTTAGCTTTTACTAAGAGGGATGGTCTCAAAGTAGCTTTGGATGCTGGATTGATTAAGCGGGACGAGCTCCACTCTGCTCTAGATACTGCAGTTGTAGAGCGAGACGAGATTCGCTAGACTAGGGATGCAGCATATGTTGAGATCGAGGAGACTTTGATTGCTCGAGACACAGCTTTTGCGAAGAGGGATGAGGCTATAGCTTCCCGTGATTTCCACATTGCTGATAGTACTGCTCTTCAATCTTACACCCATGGTTTGGTCACCGAGATGAGTGCTTATATTGATGACCACAATGCCTCCTTGCAGATGACTGTGGATGTTCTGGGCCGTATGGAGGCTGAGTGGACTGCACTTACGGCTGCTCCACCATCTTCGGAGAGAGATGCCATGCTGGCACTGCTGACCCGCTTGCCCTTGGGTCCATAGACTAGCTTTATTTTTCCTGCACAGACTAGATCAGCCATTTTTGTCATGTACAGAGCATTATGTATATAAAGAAGTTTTATATATCAGAGAAATATATTTTTGATGCACTTCCCTGACTGGAGATGTATTGTCATTATTGAGTGATTACCACTTCTTTCATGACTCGCAGTTATTGATGTATCTTAAGATCCTCCTTGATGGACTGACAAATGAGATGTCAGGGAGTATCTCAGATGGGCCTGTTGACCGGGGTAGTTTGATAGAATTTAGCTTCTATTTGTCTTTGGATTCTTGGAACTGGTTTTTATTTTTTTTCTTGAAGGTTAAACCGCGCCGTAGATGGTTGCCTACGTACTCCCGGGTTGAGGGAGATCAGGTCATTCGTAGTTCTTGCTAGTTTGGTTGGAGAGGTTGGAAAAGAGTTTATCTTGGATTTTGAATTTGGTTTGATGAGTTTTTGAGTTTTTATTTGGTTTGACCACACCAGAAATGGCTGCCTACGTACTCCCGGGTTGAGGGAGATCAGGTCATTCGTAGTTCCGGCTTTCTAGTAAAAAATAGAACCTGATTTGATTTGTAGGACCATGATGCGGGTATGCATGTGCTTCAGACGTAATACATTTTCACTGTGTCGGAATTAATGATTTGGGGAAACTCGATCCCATCCATCTCTTACAGTTTGATAGTGCCCCCAGTCAACATTTCTTTGACAATGAAAGGGCCTTCCCAGTTTGGGGCAAATTTTTCTTTGGCTTCATCCTGATTGGCCAGGACTTTCTTTAGTACCAAGTCGTTTTCTTTGAATTTCTAAATTCGGACCTTTTTATTGTAGGACTTGGCTATCCTTTGCTGGTATAACTGTCCGTGGAAAATGGTCGTAGCTCTCTTTTCATCGATCAGGGACAGCTGATGATACCGGTCTTACAACCATTGATCTTCATCTATTTGAGCGTCGATCAACACTCGCAAAGATTCCATCTCTACTTCTATGGGATGGACTGCTTCCATGCCATAGACCAACGAGTAGGGGGTAGCCCCAGTAGAGGTGCGCATGGACATCATGTATGCTAACAGAGTTAAAGGCAGCAGGTCAGGCCAGTTCTTGTGATTGGCAGATATTTTCTGCATGATTTTTTGATGTTTTTATTGGCCGCTTCGACAGCGACGTTCATCTTGGGCTGATAAATGACGTAATTGAGATGCTTGATATGGAACTTATTACACAGATCCACCATCATTTGATTGTTCAGGTTTTTGGCGTTGTCTGATACGATCACCTCTGGTTGTCTATATCGACAAACGATATTATTTCTGATGAAACTGATGATGACCTCTTTTGTGACTTTGGGAAAAGAGGCTGCTTTGACCCATTTGGTGAAGTAATCGATCATAGTGAAGATGAATCGATGATCGTTGCTGGCTTTGGGTTCCACTGGACCTATTACGTCTATTCCCCACATAGAGAAAGGCCATGGTGAACTCATGTTATGCAGCTCATTTGGAGGAGCGTGAATGGCATTTCCATGTATTTGGCATTGAAAGCATCTCTTGACGTGATCATCGCAATCAGCTTTGAGCGAGATCCAGTAATGTCCTATTCTGATTATCTTCTTGGCCAGTAGATGGTCGCTCATGTGTGGACCACAAACTCCGCCATAGACTTCATCCATTAGTCTTTGGGCTTGCTCCTTGTCGAGGCATCTTAACAGGCCTATTCCAGCATCCCTTTTATAGTGTGCATCTCCGCTCAGATAGAACTTCATGGCCATTCTGAGAATCCATTTCCGCTCTGATTGGCTTGCACCAGCGGGTGTGGATCCATCACGGAGATATTCCTTGAGGTCTTGAAACCAAGGTTGCTTGACAGGAGGTATTTCATCTGATACTTCTCCAACATAATTCCCATATATCGGGGCTTTCTGAATCGTGAGCTGAATGTTGGGAAATCACTCTTATCGGACATGTGGATTAATGAAGCCAATGTTGCTAATGCATCAGCGAAGTCATTCCGACCCCGAGGAATGTGAACGAAGGTTATTGCTTCGAATTCCCAAGATATTTTGAGGACTTGTCGATGGTAGGGCAACAAATACAGTTCTTTCGTGAGATACGCGCCGGTAGTCTGTCTGATGACCAGCTCGGAATCTCTGAAAATGAGTAGATGTTTGATAGACATGGATTGGGCTAGCTTCAACCCCATGATACAGCCTTCATACTCGACCGTGTTGTTGGTGTTGCCAAATTGAAGTTTGGTAGCCACAGGATATTGATCACCTGTACCAGAGATGAGGACTGCCCCAGCTCCGGCACCTTCCATGTTTACTGCTCCATCAAAATACATTTTCCATGGTTGGACTGTATTTTTCGACTGGAGTTGTTGAATTGTCATGATCCCATCATTCGGGAAATATGTCTCTAGGGGCTCGAACCGCCCTGAAGGTGTTTCTGCTAATTGATCTGCAATGCCGTGACCCTTGATTGACTTCTGAGTCACGTAGACAATGTCAAATTGCTGTAGGATCAACTGCCATTTGGACAGTCGACAATTCAGCATTGGTTTATTGAATACATATTTGAGCGGATCCATGCGGGATATGAGGTAGGTCGTATGCCCATGCAAATAGTGTTGCAACCTCATAGCGGCCCATGCTAATGCAAAGCATATCTTTTTGATCAGGGTGTATTTCTGTTGCCCACTGCTGAATCTTTTACTGATGTAGTAGATGGATATTTTCTTGCAACTATCATCCTTCTATCCTAACATGCAGCCCATTGCATTGGCATTGACGGGCAGGTACATGAACAAAGGGACTCCCTCCCTTGGGGGTATCAGAACAGGAGCTTCAGTCAGTTGTTTCTGGATGGCAAGGAAGGCTTGTTGACAATCCTCATTCCACGTGGTGGAGGAATTCTTCCTTTAACAGCTTAAAGATGGGCTCACAGGTTGCTGTGAGCTGGGAAATGAATCTGCTTATGAAGTTGATCCTTCCCAGGAATCCACGTATCTCCTTCTCTGTACGAGGTACAGGCATTTCAGTAATGGCTTTGATTTTGGCGGGGTCGATTTCAATGCCCCGATTGCTCACCAGGAATCCTAACAGTTTGCCTGCTTTGAAGCCAAAAGCACATTTGGCGAGATTTAGCTTGAGGTTGTACTTGCGTAACCTGTTGAACAGCTTCCTGAGATGGTCTATGTGATCATCCTCCCTCCGGGATTTGATGATGATGTCGTCAACATAGACTTCTATTTCTTTCTGCATCATATCATGAAAGAGGGCCATCATGGCTCACTGATACGTTGCTCCGGCATTGATGAGGCCGAAGGATAGTCGTCGATAGCAGAAAGTTTCCTAGGGAATGATAAAGGTTGTTTTCTCCCTGTATTCTTCAACAACCATGATTTGATGGTAACCAGCAAAGTAATCCACGAATGAATACATGCCATACTACGCAGTATTATCGATTAGAATGTGGATGAAAGGTACTGGGAAGTTGTCCTTGAGGCAGGCTTTGTTCAAATCCCGGTATTCCACGCATACTCGTACCTTCCCTCCCGGTTTAGGTACGGGGACTATGTTTGATAGCCATTCGGGGTAGGTTGATACCATAATGATCTCGGCTTTGAATTGCTTAACGACTTCTTCTTTGACTTTGAGACTCCACTCAGTTTTCAATCGCCTGAGTTTTTGTTTGACTGGTTTGAACCCTTCCTTGATGGGCATTCGATGGATGACAATGTCTATGGATAGACCGATCATGTCTTTATGTGACCATGCAAATACATTCTGGTACTGTGTTAGGAGTTCGATCAGGTCGGCTTTTTGATTTGGTGTGAGGTCTGAACCTATTTGGATTTCTTTGATGTTTTCGGAGGTTCCTATATTGATGGTGGAGGTTTGGTTTGGGTTTGTCTTCGACCCATTCCTTGATCTCCTCTGGCACCTCATAGTCATCTTCCTCCTCCTGATCAATATCCATCAAGTCAAAGTTCAATTCTACATCCAAGTCAGAGCCATCTTGATAGGTTGGCATCTTATCAGCAGAGACACACACATCCAATGCTTGGGTCCTGAAAAAAAAATGCTTTCATTAATATATGCAACTGCTTAAATACACATGGCATTTGCAAAGCATAACAAAAGTTACTGCTCCAGCTGTGCAATCAAAAGTAAGCAGTAAATGAAAGCATGATTAATGGCAGATGTACTCTCTGCCCCTTTACCCTTTTCGACTTAGGCAAGGGACACTGCTCCAATTGTCCAGTGTTAGATTCTTATGAATTGGGAGAATCAAGGAATTGTGCCCGTTCACCTCTTCATGGATGATGACTGAGACATCCTTGATAATAGGGCTAAGGCTTTTCTATAGATCATTCCTCTTCTTGATATGAGGAATTTGGACATGGTCGTCATCACTGTCAGGGAAATTGTCATTCATACCCTCGTAGTTGAGAATGACTCTCATATTAGCGAATGGGTCTCGTCCTTCGTACAGGATCTTTTCTTTTCCCCTTTCATTGTTTGCCTCAGGCTTGAAGGTTTTTCTTTCATGGATAGGTATGATTGGAGGAAATATTATGGATGATACCACCGTAGGGATCTTCCTCGTAGGTTTCACCCATCCGGTATTTGTGAGGTTTGGGAGCAGAATTGTAGAGGCATGAGCCTTGGAATGTTTGTATGGATTCCAGTGGCTTGACCCGGATGAATATCCCAATCCTGCTCTTCCCATCTGACTTGGGATTTGGACTGGCATCTTGATACCTTACTTATCCTTTCCCAACCCTTCTCCAGGTTGGAAACCCGAAGATACCATCTCTTGGCCTATAGTCATTACTTCAGTGGACACTTTAGGTTTTAGGGGCCCTAATTGGAAGATATTGAATATCGCTCACCTCAAAAGCTTGAAAACTTGCAGGTTCAATCCCTGTCAGTACCAAGGGTGTGAGCATTGATTCCTTATCACAGGATATGACAGCCACTGTGTCCTGGTACCATGCATTGGGGATCCAGAGGCTATCTTTATCTGCCAAGTTGAGGATTTGATCTCCTCTGATTAGGTCACCTTTCTCAATCAGGTCTTGAATTAGGTTACGAAGTGCCCAGCATTCTTCCGTATCATGGCCAGAAGAGTTGGAGTGGTACTGACATATTTGGTCAGGTTTGAATTTTTTAGATTAAAGGTTTAATGGGGGTAATAGATCTGCAACCATCCCCTCGTTGATCATCTTTTGGAGGATTTCTTCCATTGACTGGTTCAGATTGGTGAAATTCCTTTGAAACAAGAATTTTCTACCTTCTTGGGTATCCTCATTTTTTACCATTGGTTGTTCATGCAACTGGCAATGATCTTTATTGGGAATGGAATTGACTTCCGCCGAAGGAGAATGACTGCCAATGGATTGATGAATTTTCTTCAGCACCTTCCTGGTGAGTTGATGCTGGTAGACGACCAGTTCAGCCAACTGCTCAATCTGTTCCTTAAGAGATTTAACTTCTTGCTCCATCAGGAATCGCTTCTCAAAAGTTTCCCAACTTTCTGGGCTACTAAGATTGAATTGACTTGGTTTCCCAACATAGCAGAGGTACTTAAATCCTTCTCCATTTGAGGCGCTGATCATGTTGACATTTTCCTCTTTGTGCAGTGGGAGATGATTGTCTTGGACATGGGGTTGATCAGGTTTTGTTACCACAATTTCCCCACTGTCAATTAAGTCTTGAATTTTGTGCTTGAGAGACCAACAGTCTTGGGTATCATGGCCTGGAGATCCAAAATGATAAGCACATTTCTTGTTAGGATCGAAGTTCCTTCCGTTAGTGTTGGTTGGTGGAAGGAGTTGAACAATCTTCTTCTGAGTTGTCAGAAGTTTGAACACATTCTCAAGGGAATCTCCTAGTGGGGTGAAATTTCTTCGATGCATGACTTCCATATTTTTCTGGAATTGAGGGTTTGTAGGCTGTGCTGAAGCTTGGAAAGGGGTGTAGTTCCTCCTTTGAATGGGCATGTGGTTTGACTCGCCCCTTGAATTTTGTCCTTATAAAACCAAAGAGACTTCTTCGTCTTTCTTTTTATGGACCCTCCGGGGATTACTCCCGTAATTTTTGGATTAGATATGTTCGGCGACAGCTTCGAGGGCGGTTAGATCTTTTATCTTCCCGGATTTGAGCCCCATTTCTGCCATCTCGCCATACTTGATCATTTCAGAGAATGACTTTCCTATTCCTGCTAGGACCCTCTTATAATAAGGCGCTTCTTGGATATCGACGAAGGTCATGACTATTTCAGATTCAGTCATAGCATGGGTAACTTGTGTTGCGACCCGTCTCCATCGCTGGGCATATTCTCTGAATGATTCAGTGTTCTTTTTCTTGATTTTGGTTATTTGATATCTGTTTGGAGCTAGCTGTGATTGAAAACTGTACTGGCTGAGGAAGGCATGGGCTAGCTCTTCCCAACTATGAATTTTGGAGTTGTCCAAGCGGGCATACCAAGCTTTGGCTTCTCTAGTTAGACTCTTCTGGAATAGTTGCATTCAAAGCTTCTCGTCCTCAACATAGGATCTGAGTTCTCCGATGAAGACTTTCAGGTGTGTGTAAGGATCCCTCATTCGGTCATATTTCTCGAACTCAGGGACTTGAAATTTTTTGGGATACCGAGCTTCGGTCAATATGCAGAGGTCAGAGTAAGTAACACTGCCAAACGCCCCAGTCCCTTTGATAGACCGGAGTGTTTCTTCCATCTGTTGCATTTTCTTGAGAATGTCACCAGCTTCCAGCTCTTTAACAAGGGGGGTGATTTCAGGAATCTTGTTGGTGGTTTCCTGGTTTTGTGGTCCAGGAATCTGAGTTTCGGCCTTTTCTACATCTTGACCGCCAGCACCACTACCAGATGTTCCTGGTTCTGGAGGAGCTTGAGATTGTTTCTCTTTAAAGGCCTTACTTTGTTCTCGCAGAAAATCGGCTAGCTCGGCTATCTGATTTTTAAGTCCTTCGAATTCTTCCCTGGAGACAAGGGTGGATTCTGGTGGAGCACTTGAAGCCATGTCCGCGGATGGACTGAGTGCTTTCTTGAATTTAGATCTGGTGACAGGACCAATTTTTACACCTACAACACAATGTAGGCGTGTTAATTTCCTGAGGTAGGTAAGGGTTGGATGCATGATGTGCTTTTTATTGTTTATCCTGCAAAATCGAGGTTAGTTGTTTTGATGGCAGGATGACATATATTTGATAGGGAAAGTAAATCTTTCATTATTGATATTTACATTGTGCTCCTCAGAAATTGGAGACTTGACATGGAATTGAAAGAGGAAGGTATGAAGAAGCTTCCCGTCGTATTTGGTTAATCAGAGGCCGACTTATCTTAGGTTGCTCTCTCGGCTTTTGTTTTAGCATGAAGGCTCCCAGATCATTGCAATCTACTAGAAGGGAAGTTAATCCGATCGTTCAACTGGAGCGAATCTGAGTGGTGTATTTTCATGAGGCACCCCCAGAGACTTAATCGTCCCCAGAGTCATTACTTAACACCGACCGGGTTATCCTCCTTGTGAGAGGGACACAAAATATACATTCACATGCATCGTGCCTCACCATTGTGCATATAATGACATGGGTGCGAAGCACTAAATATGGGTGCGAAGCACTAAAAAGTAAGAAGGCATTCATTCACATTCATTCAATGTAAAGACGCAACATTCACTCATTCATTGATTGTGGAGATGCATAATTTCACGCATTCAATAGTTTTGAAAGGGAAATGTTTGAAAAGATTTAGAAAGCGGCCTAAGCCCTCTACTATCCCCAGTAGAGTCGCCACCTGTCTACGTTGGAAAATTTAAAAACCCCGCGGGTCGGTTCATAACCCGGGTTTTCCTCAAATCGATCTTCCTAAGTTCTCACTACCCTTATTCTTTTTTATTTAGGAAAAAGGTTTTGAAAGGTTTTTTAGGAAAGAGGCCAACATGTATTTATGTCGATGATTTGAACATTTAGAGTCGGCAGTTGGTAGATTGGAAAATGGTTGTACTAACTCAACCGAGATTGATTTGAAAAGAGGCCAAATTGCTGAACACTGTCGAAACTTGATCTTTGAAATCGGAGTTTTGAGTTCGGGGGCTTGGTTAAGTGTGGGGAAAGTGTTAGGCACCCCACGACTCCCGTGTAAACACGGTACCGAATCTTTTTAATATTTCCCTTAAAATTGTGAATGCGTGAGTGAATGCTGTTTGAAAATTGGGCCTTTTGATTTGATTGATTGAAAGCTTTGACAGACTTCGTTGAGCCTATATACGAAAGGTTTGATTTGATTTGAAAATCAGTCTTTGATTTGATTTGCAAAAGCATTTAATTTGATTTACAAAGTTTTTCTTTTGATTGAAAATGACATTTTGAAAGCTGGTTTATCAAACCCTTACGCTGCCATAAGAATTGAAGCGTATCGCTTCTTTCAATTTTTTATCTTTATAGCCTTAAGGCTGCATGTGAATGGTGATTTGTCGGGCTGCGAAGCATCCTCGACCACAGGAATAGACAAATGTCGGTCTTTTCATGGGTATGAAAACCATCGAAGGGACACTGACACGACAATTGACATTTCACTATGACGAGACCTTAAATCCGGATGACCGTTTTAAGGTCTGTGTATGTACATTTTACAGAAAAAATGGCAGAATACATTTGTAAACTGGAGTTTTTCCATCATGGGAATTAGATCCCGATCGATTTGATCGTGAATCCCACGATTCCTAGGCTTACATATGAGTAGCCCATAAACCTGCACAGTTCAAATTTGCACAGAAATGGATATATACACATCATCACGTCGCAATGGAACCAAGGATTCATCAATAAATCCTGGCTACGAATGGCCAAAGCGTCTCGTTCCCACTAGATAGCGATCTAAGGGACGCGAGTTTGCTTTCAAAGCTGAAACTATAAAAATAACTAGATTTAAAGAAATATCAGCCATTATAGCTTCCAAGTTCTATCGAGACCTGTTTGAACTGTTGAAAGCTAGAATTGACAAGATTTGGATAAATATGGTCCGCCCGCAGATATGTTAGTGCAGATTCATATACAAATGAATGTTAAATGCATCAGTTGAATAAATTGAGTAAATCAATATATATATATATATAAGCTGTAAAAGGGCGATGGGTTTTCACTCGCAAGCCCGGACTAGAATTGAAATATATATATATATATATATATAAACTATAAATAGCCACGAAATAATCCATGCTGGACAGAAATGAAATATATATATATATATATATATATATATATAGAAAAGCAGTAAAAAGGGTGATGGGTTTTCACGCCGGTGCCCTTACTGGAATTGAAATTGACATAAAAGTAGTCAACCAGTGACTGGGGAGAGCACCCAATATGGCGAAATGTGCAAAAGCAGTAAAATAACCACGAAATGATCCAGGCCGGACTAAGAATATATATATATATATATATATATATATATATATATTGACAGAAATATAGTCAATCAAGTCTGATGAGATAACCAGAGATGGTGATAGTCACTTATATATACGTAAATATATATAAAAGCGGTAAACTACCACGGATTTGACATCCGGCCTTGACAAAATTGAAATGTTAGTACATTTGAAGTTAAATTTATACAAAAAAAGGCCAAACCTGGACTGGGAAGACAACCCAGTCCGGCGGAGTTGTCAAAAATGTGTGTGCTAGTGCATTGAAGCTGCTGGAGCTGACGGATCGTCAATCCGAGTTGTAGAAGTGCAAAACTTTGCTTTTATATACAGAAATGTACCAAATTTTGACAAAAACGACCACAGAACTAAGTTCCGGGCATATTTAAAAGACGAAACTTCGTGTGCAAGTGGAAAACAGTGTAAAGTAGTAGTATTGACTTTCTAATAGTAAAAATACTTACAATGGACTGCAATACGGGTTTTTTGCCAAATCGTAGGCTCTATACGTCCAAATCTACCGGTTATTTTCTGATATGTGGTAGTATATGGGTATATCTACGTGTTGGAGTGAAAATATTTAGGTTTGGAAGAGGTGTAAAAGTCAAAAAATCAGACAGGCAGAGCTTCGCTGCGTTTCAAAAACTTGAAAATGAAGGGGGGCGCACGTTTATTTATAGGCTAGGGAACCCAAGCTCTACCTGCTGCTGCCGCAGGTAGAGGTGTGGCTCCCCAGGTGGGGCCTGCGATGCTGGGTTCTGTCGTCTTGAAGCACGTGCAATCCGGACAACGCGCAGTCGAAGTCTGAACTTTCAAACTTTTGATCGGAGCTTCCGTTTGAGGCATGCAATAGCTTTTCGAAGAGCCCTCGCCGATAGTGTTGCAATTACATGGGATAAAACATTTTCCGGGTCCAAGAAGACGGGTTCATAACCAGGTCTTCGATTCCCCGCAGTTTGTCCGTTGAACTGTCTTGCGCTATTGGCACTTGGGATCGTTGTTGTGGTTCGTTCTGACTTCGATGGCATCAATTTTGGCTTGAGTTTGACCAAATCGGTTGGGAGTTAGATAAAATGACAATTTTGCCCCTCCTAGGGTCGCCTATGGTGTCGGCACGACCTTTAATGGATCTGGCTTCCCAGGGTTGTCTCTTGGGCTGAATTGCACTTCCCGAATTGACGTCGGGGCTGACTTATACTTCCCGGGCTGAGATCGAGGATGACTTGACACGTCCTAGGTTGATGTCAAGGTTGAACTGTTGGGTTTGTACGAAATTGTGATGCAATTAAATTGCAAAAATTAGCGGAAGCATGGTATATCAGAGTTTAAAAAATTTCTACAAAACCATTACCCGAATCATCCTTTATGCAAATTATTAATTTAAAACGATAAATAAGAAGTTATGGAATCATACCCTTGTAGAACAAAGCTTCCACAGGTACTAGTTCAACTCCTTGTTCTTCATGATCTCCTTGAATTTTCGGGTTAGATTCCTTCCTTTGATCAACGTTAGCCACCCAAGTGTTTGGCCTCTAGAGGTGATCCACCAAGGAAGAGGAATTATCAAGAAGGATGGTGTTTGGCTAAACCTTAGTTTTCTATCCTTTATAGAAAAAGGAGTACTCTCCAACAATTGGAATTTCATCAAATCAATATCTATTATAAGACTCATCTTATATAGATATTGGTCAACCCTTCTAATCCTATTAGACATGGGATTTCTTTTAATTAATTAAACTCCTTTAATTAATTTAGGCTTCCCACCACATGGGAATAATTAATTAAATTCATTTAATTAATTTATCTCCTAATCTTATTAGGAATAAATGAGAGTACTAATATTAAATTAATTACTAAACTCCTTTAGAAATTAAAATAATAATAATTGTAATAATATTAATAAGAATCCTCTTATTAATTTATATTTAATATTTCCAAAATATTAAATAATAAACATTAAGCTATTTAATTTATTCTATCACTATAGATTAAATTAATTATACTTAATGTATTATTACGATTATGCCATTACCTTCTTAAATAATTATTCTTCCTTTTATGGTGTGACCCTTTAGGTTCTCTATATTAAACCGGTTGTGAATAAATCAATTAGAACAATTCTAATCTTATTTAAATAAATAAATTAAACTAATAATCTATTTAAATAAATAATATTTATTCTACAATAGGGATAAGCCTCCCTAGCGATCAACGACTTTTCAGATAATATAAATTTCAACATTAATCATAAAAGAAACTGTGAGTAAATAGTTACTATACAATTCAATCCTTCCACCATACAATGTCCCAATTAAATATAAGACATGAATTTACTGTTAAGTCTAATTTTATTTAATTATATGTATTTCGATTAGAAAATGCACTACTCCGATTAATGCAAATTAGAAACCTCTTTCTAATTTCATTCCACCTTGGCCAAAGATTCCTGGGTTGTCATTTAACGAATCACATAGGACATATCTACTCTTTTACTAGAGGTGGTAGATTCTTTATTGATCATTCATTATCTCCATATGTAACTCATTATACCCAAGCATACCTTATATATGCCTTAAAAGGTCTTAAGGAATAAATCAAAGTATAATTTGTTACATACAAAATACTATGATGATCTCAAGTTCAAGGATCACTTGTATTACTTTCACATTAGGAATTCCTATTGACAGACGAGTAAAACTCCATTAGGTATTCCATAGCTAGTCACGTTCAGTGAACTTATTCTCCAATAAGCACCTACATACTTGCTTTAGTGTCTCCACACAAATGATCATGAGATCAATTATCCTCATCCAATGAACAAGCAACATATGTACCAATCTATCCGGATTTACTAATCCCCTTTTAGTAATCCCACGATTGGGAACTATTTTAGTTTTAAAGCTTTCTAAGAATTTAGATCTCATTAGCATGATCAACATCATGATTCTAAAAGCATTGCTTAAAACTATGGGTTATTTACATATTATAAAAACAGCACCATGTAGATAATTAAATGCCTTTAATAAATAAATATTTTATTAATAAATAAATAAGATTGTTTACAAAGTATGTGCTTTATCATCATACATGATTGGCTTGTATGCACACTACTATCAATCTCCCACTTGCACTAAAGCCAATCGCCATGGTATCTCATACCCATCTTCTCTAAGTGACGATCAAACTGCTGTTGTGTTAAAGCTTTAGTAAATAGATTTGCAATGTTGTCTTAAGAGTCTGCACGCTCCAAGGTGACGTCTCCTCTTTCAATGATCTCCCTGATCAAGTGAAATCGCCGCAACACGTGTTTAGATTTTTGATGAGACCTCGGTTCCTTAGCTTATGCAACTGCTCCTGTGTTGTCACAGTAAACGGGAACTGCTTCTCTAATGCTAGGAACCACACCAAGTTCAGTTATGAACTTCTTCATCCAAACAGCTTCCTTTGCAGCTTCACTTGCAGCTATATACTCTGCCTCTGTCACTGAATCAGCAACTGTTTGCTGCTTGAAACTCCTCCAACTCACTGCGCTTCCGTTCAAGGTAAAAACATACCCCGAAATAGATTTACTGTCATCTTGGTCCGTTTGAAAACTTGAGTCTGTGAAGCCCTCGAGTTTTAATTCAGACCCACCGTAGACAAGAAAATATCCTTAGTCCTTCTCAAGTATTTTAGGATATTCTTCACTGCCTTCCAGTGCTCTTCTCCTGGATTCGACTGGTATCTGCTCGTTACACTAAGTGCATGAGCAACATCCGGTCTAGTACATATCATACCGTACATGATAGATCCTATTGTAGAAGCATAAGGGATCTTACTCATACGGTCTCTCTCCTCAGGTGTCTTTGGGGCCTGTTTCTTGGAGAGATGTATTCCATGGCTCATCGGCATGAGACCTCTTTTGGAATCTTCCATGCTAAATCTCTTTAGCATTGCATCAATGTACGTTCCTTGGGATAAACCAAGCATCCTTTTAGATCTATCTCTATAGATCTTTATCCCCGAAATATAGGATGCTTCTCCCAAGTCCTTCATGGAGAAGTGTTTAGATAACCAAATTTTAATCGATTGTAGCATAGAAATGTCATTCCCTATCAGTAATATATCATCAACATATAATACAAGGAATGAAACTGCGCTCCCACTAACCTTCTTGTACACGCATGGTTCATCGTCGTTTTTGATAAAATCAAACTCTTTGATTGTCTCATCAAAATGAATGTTCCATCTACGAGAAGCTTGCTTCAATCCATAAATGGATCGTTTCAGCTTACAAACTTGATTTGTTCCAACCTTTGAAACAAATCCCTCTGGCTGTGTCATAAACACATCCTCCTCAAGTTTTCCATTGAGGAAGGCCGTTTTCACGTCCATCTGCCAAATCTCATAGTCGTTATAAGCTGCAATCGCAAGCAAAATCCGAATGGACTTGAGCATAGCTACTGGTGAAAAGATTTCATCATAGTCAACTCCTTGTCTTTATTTAAAACCTTTTGCAACCAGTCGGGCCTTATAGGTCTCTACCTTGCCGTCCGCTCCAATCTTTCTTTTAAAGACCCATTTACACCCAATAGGCTTAATGCCTTCAGGTGGTGAAACCAAAGTCCATACTTTATTTTCATACATGGAGTCCATTTCGGATTTCATAGCTTCAAGCCATTTTTCTGAGTCTTTATTACTCATAGCCTGTTCGTAATTCAATGGATCATCATCATTCATGATGTGTACCTCATCGTCATCCTCTATAACGAATCCATACCTCTCAGGTATCTTCGGTACTCTTCCAGATTTACGAACAGGGTGTGGTATAGTAGGTTCTTCTACTTGGTCAGGTACCTGACTTTGATCCGTGGTAATTTGTGATTCTTGAACTTCTTCAAGATATATCTTACTCCCACTAACCCCTTCATGGATAAACTCCTTTTCTAAGAAGGTAGCATGTTTCGCAACAAACACCTTTTGATCAGTTGGATGATAGAAATAATACCCTAAAGTTTCTTTAGGATATCCCACAAATCTACACTTATCGAATTTAGTCTGTAGCTTATCATTTTCAAACTTTTTGACATAAGCTGGGCAACCCCAAGTCTTAACATGCTTAAGATTTGGTTTTCTCCCCTTCCACATCTCATATGGAGTGTTTGGGGCGGATTTGGTAGGTACCTTGTTAAGTAGGTATGCAGCCGTTTCTAGGGCATATCCCCAGAAAGAAATTGGAAGGTCGGTAAAACTCATCATGGATCGAACCATGTCCAACAGTGTTCGATTTCTCCTTTCAGATACTCCATTTAACTGTGGTGTACCTGGAGGAGTCCATTGTGAGATTATACCATTTTCTTTGAGACAATTGAGAAACTCACCGCTTAAGTATTCTCTACCTCGATCTGATCGAAGTATCTTTATACTCTTGCCCGTTTATTTCTCTACTTCACTTCTGAACTCTTTGAACTTTTCAAATGATTCTGACTTGTATTTCATTAAATACACATCCAAATCTTGAGTGATCATCAGTGAAAGTAATAAAATAAGAATACCCACCCCGTGCACTTGTTGTCATAGGTCCACAAACGTCTGTGTGAATCAATGCCAACAACTCTGTAACTCTTTCTCCTTTTTCACTAAAAGGAGATTTAGTCATTTTACCCATGAGACAAGATTCACAAGTTGGATATGATTCATAATCAGATAACTCAAGGAGCCCATCTTTATGCAACTTGGATAATCTTGTTTCATTGATATGACCGAGTCTACAGTGCCACATGTAGGTATAATTAATATCATCTCTTTTCCTTTTCTTAGTTTGTTCAATTTGAAAAATATTTTCTTGTAAGTCAAGTGTATAAAGTCCATTTCGCAAATTTTTCAACACCATATAAAACATCGTCTTTATAAATAGAACAACTATTGTTCTTTATAACAACGTTAAATCCTTCCATATCCAATACAGAAATTGAAATAATATTTTTAATAATAGTCGGAACATAATAACAATTATTAAGATAAATGGAATTGCCCAAAGGCATTGCTAAATAATAAGTTCCTACAGCTAATGCAGCAACCTTTGCTCCATTCCCCACTCGTAGGATGACCTCATCATTGCTCAGCTTTCTATTTCTGACCAGTCCCTTCACATTATTACATATGTGAGAACCACAGCCAGTATCCAATACCCAAGTAGAATTTTGACTTTCTGAAAAATTAATTTCAATCATGAACAAACCTTGATTGGAAGTCGAAGCTTCTCCAAGCTTCTTCTTTGCCAGAAACTTCTTGCAGTTCCTCTTCCAATGACCCGGCTCGTTGCAATGGAAGCACATTCATTTGCTAGCTAGATCAGATTTCTTTTGTTCCTTTATGTTCACTTTGCCCTTGGTCATCCGAGATCGGAAGAGCTCCTTAGATATCTCATATCTAGCAGTCCTACTTTGTTCACCATACAACTCCTTGAGGTGAATCAACATAGTAGGAGCATCCATGTTTTCGTGCTGACGCTGAAGCTCGTTATTCATGGATGCGAGCATGATGCATCTTGCCACAGATGCATCATCTTGCCACTTTACAATGGTGGCAATCTCTTCCTCAGATGCTATTTCTGGAACAGTTCCAGGGACAGGTGAGTTTAGGACATAAGAAATCTTTTCAGCAGTGAGAACTATTCTCAGATTTTTTAGCCAGTCCGTATAATTCGGCCCGGTAAACTTATTAGCATCAAGTATGCTTCGCAGTGAAATTAGTGATTTTGACATTTTTAAAATTCTGCATGTGAAAAATAACATTTTAGCAAACATTCATTTTATTAATTTTGCATACCAAAATAAATTTAGGTCTTTATTTTAAATTGGTATCTCCCACTATTTTTATCAAACTATATTACCCTCACTTATATAGTTCGGCAACATCTAATTAAAGATTTGGTAGTGAGAATAAGGATCCCATTTCAAATGTATATAACCTTGTGGATAGCACAACAAGCGATATACAAATAAATAGGTAGACAACTCTTGTCAATTACATCACTATATAACTCCTTTTATTTTGCCTCTTAAATCATAATGGTCAAGTGTGTGCACATCCGAACTAAAATGGTTTAAGTTAAGTCCAGCCTAGCACTTCCATAAATTCAAAAAAAAAAATGCTCGTCCTTGTGGATAGCACAACAAGACTAGATCGTTCAATTTTCTTGATAAGCATCAAATGTGATTAATTAACATCTTAAATACGCAATACTCGCTTTGTGGATAGCACAACAAGCTCATATTAAATATTTAATACTCTATTAATTTATCATGCTAGAAGGCGACGTTCAATATTCCAAATATCATTTGAACGCTTCGGACTTAATATTATTTCTTTGAGGGATTTGTTATTATTTGTCTCATCTTGTTTAGCGCGCATGCACATATATATATAAAATACGCGTCATTTTACTAAACATGCGAAGCATGTTTGCATAAAATATAATATTTATAATATTTAGCATGCAATATAGAATATTATATTCTACCCGGATTGATTATGGACTTTTATTCTAGTTTGGTTCACTAGAGCCACCAAGTGAACCAAAAGGTCAAACCTAGGAGTGCAAGAATTTAAATTTAAATATAACTATTACATTTAAACCCGGGCTCCATACAAACGGGTCTTCACGCACTCCTTGCTCCTTGGTCTCCAATTTCTTCAAGATAATTCTAACTATTTCTATTACATTAAACTATTTAATTTAAATAGAAACCTTGATCAGCAGTCAAGGGGAAGTACATAGGAGGGAGATAGAATTTTACATCAAGAAAAAAAAAATTAGAGAAGACGAGGTACACAGACCCCATTTAATAAAACTTATTCATTCAAGCATTCAACTAAAATAAAATCCAATCACATTGGTCAACTAGTCCATAATCAATCCCCATTTATTATCATACATATCACCATATATATCAATAAATAAATATTCATCTCATGAATTAAAACATTCCATATATATATGAGTATCATTTAATGGGCAATTTTAAATTGCATGAAATCCAATTTCAAGATTAAAATAAACTCTTTATTTTAATTATAAAATTATTTAGAATATAATATATAAATATATCATATATATATATATATATAATATAAATTCACATTTATTTTTTAAAAAGAAGTCACCTTCTTTTATTAAAAGAGTCCTGCAGGTTTATTAAAAGAGTCATTTCCTGATGGGTCACCTTCTTTTTGGAGTAAGAAAGAGACAACACATTTTCCTTGAAGAATTCAAGATTAGCACCCCAAAAAAAAAATTGTGCTTCGTCCCAAAAAAAAAACGTCATTTTTTTTTCTTAAAAAAAATAATTTTATACAATAAAATTATGCCCAATAAATTATTTTTAAATACATACCCATATGTATATGAAATCAAAAATAAATTAATAATTTCATAAAGGTTTGGTTCTGATACCACTGTTGGGTTTGTACGAAATCGTGATGCAATCAAATTGCAAAAATTAGCGGAAGCATGGTATATCAGAGTTTAAAAAATTTCTACAAAACCATTACCCGAATCATCCTTTATGCAAATTATTAATTTAAAACGATAAATAAGAAGTTATGGAATCATACCCTTGTAGAACGAAGCTTCCACAGGTACTAGTTCAACTCCTTGTTCTTCGTGATCTCCTTGAATTTCTGGGTTAGATTCCTTCCTTTGATCAACGTTAGCCACCCAAGTGTTTGGCCTCTAGAGGTGATCCACCAAGGAAGAGGAATTATCAAGAAGGAGAGTGTTTGGCTAAACCTTAGTTTTCTATCCTCTATAGAAAAAGGAGTACTCTCCAACAATTGAAATTTCATCAAATCAATATCTATTATAAGACTCATCTTATATAGATATTGGTCAACCCTTCTAATCCTATTAGACATGGGATTTCTTTTAATTAATTAAACTCCTTTAATTAATTTAGGCTTTCCACCACATGGGAATAGTTAAGTAAATTCATTTAATTAATTTGTCTCCTAATCTTATTAGGAATAAATGAGAGTACTAATATTAAATTAATTACTAAACTCCTTTAGAAATTAAAATAATAATAATTGTAATAATATTAATAAGAATCCTCTTATTAATTTATATTTAATATTTCCAAAATATTAAATAATAAACATTAAACTATTTAATTTATTCTATCACTATAGATTAAATTAATTATACTTAATGCATTATTACGATTATGCCATTACCTTCTTAAATAATTATTCTTCCTTTTATGGTGTGATCCTTTAGGTTCTCTATATTAAACCGGTTGTGAATAAATCAATTAGAACAATTCTAATCTTATTTAAATAAATAAATTAAACTAATAATCTATTTAAATAAATAATATTTATTCTACAATAGGGATAAGCCTCCCTAGCGATCAACGACTTTTCAGATAATATAGATTTCAACATTAATCATAAAAGAAACTGTGAGTAAATAGTTACCATACAATTCAATCCTTCCACCATACAATGTCCCAATTAAATATAAGACATGAATTTACTGTTAAGTCTTATTTTATTTAATTATATGTATTTCGATTAGAAAATGCACAACTCCGATTAATGCAAATTAGAAACCTCTTTCTAATTTCATTCCACCTTGGCCAAGGATTCCTGGGTTGTCATTTAACGAATCACATAGGACATATCTACTCTTTTACTAGAGGTGGTAGATTCTTTATTGATCATTCATTATCTCCATATGTAACTCATTATACCCAAGCATACCTTATATATGCCTTAAAAGGTCTTAAGGAATAAATCAAAGTATAATTTGTTACATACAAGATACTATGATGATCTCAAGTTCAAGGATCACTTGTATTACTTTCACATTAGGAATTCCTATTGACAGGCGAGTAAAACTCAATTAGGTATTCCATAGCGAGTCACGTTCAGTAAACTTATTCTCCAATAAGCACCTACATACTTGCTTTAGTGTCTCCACACAAATGATCATGAGATCAATCATCCTCATCCAATGAACAAGCAACATATGTACCAATCTATCCGGATTTACTAATCCCCTTTTTAGTAATCCCACGATTGGGAACTATTTTAGTTTTAAAGCTTTCTAAGAATTTAGATCTCATTAGCATGATCAACATCATGATTCTAAAAGCATTGCTTAAAACTATGGGTTATTTACATATTATAAAAACAGCACCATGTAGATAATTAAATGCCTTTAATAAATAAATATTTTATTAATAAATAAATAAGATTGTTTACAAAGTATGTGCTTTATCATCATACATGATTGGCTTGTATGCACACTACTATCATGAACTGTACCTTTCGGGTTGATGTCGGGGCTAACTTGAAGGTCCGATATTGAGATCGGGGTTTAATTGACGGTCCGATAGAATATCGGAGCTGGATAGACTGTCTGATTGGAGATCGGAGCTGGATAGACGGTCCGATTGGAAATTGGAGCTGGATAGACGGTCCGATTGAAGATCGAAGCTGCATAAATGGTCCGATTGGAGATTGGAGATGGATAGAAGGTCTGATTGGAGATCGAAACTGGATTGATGGTCCGATTGGAGATCAGAGCTAGATAGACAGTCCGATTGGAGATCGAAGCTGGATAGAAGGTCCAATTGGAGATCGGAGATGGATAGACGGTCTGATTGGAGATCGAAACTGGATTGATGGTCCGATTGGAGATCAGAGCTAGATAGACAGTCCGATTGGAGATCGGAGCTGGATAGACGGTCCGATTGGAGATCGAAGATGGATAGACGGTCTGATTGGAGATCGAAACTGGATTGATGGTCCGATTGGAGATCAGAGCTAGATAGGCAGTCCGATTGGAGATCGGAGCTGGATAGACGTTTCGATTGGAGATCGGAACTGGATTGAGTACCGACATTGGTGATCGGATTTAGCTGGACTACCTATATTGGGGATCGGATTTAGGTTACCGATATTAGGGATCGGATTTATGTTTAAGAACCGACATTGGCAGCCGATTTTGAATTGAAAGACCGGCATTAGTGGTCGGATTTGAATTGTAGGACCGGCATTGGTGGCTGGATTTGAATTGATTGACGGTTTTGCCCTCCTATAGTGTCAGTATTGGGGCAAGGAAAATTTCGAGTGTCTACAATGCTTATAAAGAAAATTGAACAATATTATTTTGTTGTATTTTTCACAAGGACGATATTTTTTTTTTTTGAATATATGAAAGTGCTAGGTTATACTTAACTCAGATAATTTTGATTCGGATGTGTTACCACTTGATCAAAATAATCTAAGAGGCAAAATAAAATGAGTTACATGTTGATGTAATTGACAAAGAGTTGTCTACCTATTTATTTATATATGATTTGTTATGTTTTCCACAAGGCTATATACATTTGAAATAGGATCCTTATTCTCACTAGCAAATCTTTAATTAAATTTGTCGAACTATATATTATGAGGGTAATATAGTTTGAAAAAAATAGTGGGAGATACCAATTTAAAATAAGACCTAACTTTTCTTGGTAATTAATAAAAGAATATATGTTAAATGTTGTTAATTATAAATTTATTTACAGAATTTTACAATGTCTAAATTACTATCACTACGTAGCATATTAAGATGCTAATTAACCGAACCGAATTAAACGGATTGGTTAAGGAATTTGAGAATAGTTCTCAAGGCTGAAAAGGTATCTTATGTTCTTAATACGCCCATCCCTGCAATGGTTTCAGACAATGCCTCTGAGGAAGATATTGCTACTTTAGAAACTAGCAAGATGATGCATAGTTGGCTTAATGTATCATGCTCGCATCCATGAGTAACGAGCTTCAGCGTCAGCATAAAATTATGGATGCTTCTACTATATTCCTACACTTCAAAGAGTTGAATGGTAAGGAAAGTAGGACTAATAGATATCAGATATCTAAGGAGCTCTTTCAATCTAGAATGACCGATGGTACTACAGTAAAGACACATGTCCTAAAAATGATCAATTTGATTGAACAATTAGGACAACAGGGTTCTGTCATGGATGGAGAGTTGAGCCAATATTTGATCTTGCACTCACTCTCGAACTCCTTATCATAATTTTTGTGAATTTTCAGATGTATAAGCTAAATTTCAGCCTTGCTAATTTTCTTAAACATGTTGAAAATTGTTGAGAGTCACTTTCCAACCAAGAAAGACCAAGTTTTACTGGTAGGGGCCAAAGGATCTTCTGAAAAGAAGAACGATTCAAAGAAGGTAAATAGAAAGAAAAATACAAAGGATAATAAGAACAAAACTGATACGGATAGCAAAAGAATTTTCTTCCACTGCAATAAGTCTGGACACTAGAATAGGAACTGCGAGAAATATCTTACAGAGGCTAACCAGAAGTAGTTTAGTGAAGCTTCGGTTCCATATACAGGTTTGTCAATGATTGAAATAAATCTTTAAGTAAGTAAAGTTTCTACTTGGGTATTGGATACCGGCTATGGTTCTCATAAATACAGATTTATGAAGGGACCAAGCAGAAGTAGAAAGCTAAACAAGGGAAAGTCTTCCTGCGTGTGGGAATGGAGCAAAGATTGGTCCATTAAACTGCAGGAACTTATTGTTTAGCGCCGCCTACGGCAAGTCCATTAGTTTAAATAATTAATAATTTACTAAATGGACTTTACATACTTGACTTATATGAAAATAATTTTAAATTAAACATACTAAAAAGAAAAAGAGATAATCATTCAAAGAGTTGAATATTTGTATTTGGTGAAATACAAGTCTGAATCATTTGAAAGGTTCAAAGAATTCAGAAGTAAAACTAATTGGCAAGGTATTATGATTCTTTGATTGGATCGAGGAATAAATACTTGTACAATAAGTTTTAAGATCATCCTTAATGGTTGTCTCAATATGGGCGCTTCCTGATACATAATAATTGATTGGTGCATCTAAAAGGAAAAATCGCACCTTGTTAGACATGGGGTGGTCTATAAAGATTTTTTTGACATTCCAGTATCCTTCTAGGGTAATGCCTTAGAAACGGCTGCATATCTACAAAATAAGGTAACCTCAAAATCCATCCCCAAGACTTCATAAGAGTTATGGACAGGGAGGATTCCTAATCTTAAGTATGTTAAGATAAAGGGTTGTCCAACTTATGTGAAAGGGTTTCAAAAGGATAAGCTTGGGGCAAGATTTGACAAATACAAATTTGTGGACATCCTAAAGTAAGTTTAGGGTATATGTTCTATAATCCTACTTAGCAAAAGTTATTTGTTGTGAGACACACTGCCTTCTAAGATAAAGGTGTTTATCATTGAAAGACTAGTGGGAGGATAATAGATCTTGAAAGAGTTCAAGAATCACAAATTACTATTAGTTAAAAGGAGGAACCTGTAGATAGACCTATTATACCACAACCAAATCGTTAATCTGTAATAGTACCAAAGATACTTGGGAGGTATGGATTCATCATAGATGATGATGATGAGGTACGCATCATAAAAGATGATGATCCAGTTATATACGATAAGGCTAAGAGTTGTAGACACTCAGAGAAATGGCATATTACCATAAAATCTAAAAATGGATTGTTGAAGCAATGCTCAAGTCCATTTAGATTTTACTTATGATTGCAATTTATTATTACTAAATCTGGCAAATGGACGTGGAGACGCCCTTCCTCAAATATGAATTATTAGAGGAAAATGTATGTATGATACAGCCAGATGAATTTGTTTCAATGGTTGAAGAAAATCATGTATCTGAGCTACAACAATCAATTTATGGATTGAAGCAAGCTTCTCAAAAATAGAATATTTATTTTGATGAGACAATTAAAAGATTTTAATTTTATCAAAAATGAGAATGAACCTAGTGTGTACAAAGAGCTGTGACATTACTAGTATTATATGTTGGTATACTACTGATAAGGAATGACATACCAATGCTATAATCAGTAAAGATAGAGTTGTCTAAAAATTCCTCCATGAATGATTTGGGTAGAACATCCTATATTGGGGATATAAATCTATATAGATAGATTTAAAAGGATGTTCAGCTTAACCCAAGGAACGTATATTCATTTGATGCTAAAGGCGTTTAGCATGACAAAATCCAAAAGATGTCTCATGATGATGAGCTATGGAGTGTATCTCTCTAAAATTATCCTCAATAAAAGAGAGATCGCATGAGTTACTATCATGTATGTAATGAAATGTACGAGACTTGATGTTGATCAGTCATATTCTGGAGAAGATCAATGTAAGACAGTGATAAAAATTTTAAAGTAATTAACCAACACTAAGGATGTAATCATGATTCATGATGGGTCTGAATTAAACTAGAGGACTAAATAGACTCTAGTTTTCAGACTGACCAAGACGACAATAAATCTACTTTAGGGTAAGTCGTTACGTACCTTGAAAGGTGGTGCAATGAATTAGAAAGGTTCCACACAGCAAAGAGTTGTTGGTTTAGAGATAAAGACAAAGTATATAGCTGTAAATAAAGCTGCAAGTTGATGTTTCGGATGAAAAGTTTATAACAGAACTAGGAATAGTTCCTAAGTCTCATCTTGGATCCAAAAATGTGTTGTGGTACTTTTATTTGATTAAAAGAATCAATGAAAGAGGAGAAGTCACTACAAAGATAGTGAACTCTCAAGAACAACATTACATATCTATTTACTGAAGCTTATCCAGCAGCAGGATAATCGTCACTTAGAGAAGAAGGATATTAGATACCATGACGATTGGTTTTAGTGCAAGTGGGAGATTGAAAGTAATATGCACACAAGCCAATCATATTTGATGATAAAGCATATACTTTGTAACAATCTTATTTATTTATTAATAAAATAATTATTTATTTATAGGCATTTATTTATCTACATGATGCTGTTATTATAATATGTGATAAACCCATAGTTTTAAGTAATACCTTTAGAATCATGATGATGATCATGCTAATGAGATCTAAATTCTTAGATAGCTTAAAACTAAAATAGTTCCCAATCGTTGGATTACTAAAAAGGGGATTAGTGAATCCGGATAAATTGGTACATATGTTTCTTGCTCATTGGATGAGGATGATTGATCTCATGATCATTTGTGTGGAGACACTAAAGCAAGTATGTAGGTGCTTATTGGAGATAAGTTCACTAAACATGGCTCACTAAGGAATACCTAATGAAGGTTTACTTGCCTATCAATAGAAATTTCTATAGTGATAGTAGTACAAGTGATCCTTAGACTTAAGATCATCATAGTATCTTGTGTATGATAAGTTATACTTTGACATGTCCCTTAAGACCCTTAGAGTATATCAAAGGGTGTGATTGGGTGTAATAAGTTATATATGGAGATAATGAATATTGATCAATAAAGAATCTACCACTTCTAGTAAAAGAAGAGATATCTCTTATGTGATTCGATAAATGACAACCCAGGAATCCTTGGCCAAGGTGGAATGAAATTAGAAAGGAGTTTCTAATTTGCATTATTTGGAGTTGTACATTTTAGAATCAAAATACATGTAATTAAATAAAATAAGACTTGACAGTAATTCTATATCTTATATTTAATTGGGACATTGTATGGTGGAAGGATTAAATTGTACGGTAACTATTAACTCACAGGTTCTTTTATGATTAATGTTGAAATCTATATTATCTAGAAAGTCGTTGATCGCTAAGGAGGCTTATCCTTATTGTAGCATAAATATTATTTATTTAAATGAATTATTAGTTTTATTTATTTATTTAAATAAGATTAGAATTATTCTAATTAATTTATTCACAACCGATTTAATATGGAGAACCTAAAGGTTCACACCATAAAAGGAAGAATATTTATTAAAAAAGTAAATGTCATAATCGTAATAATAACTTAAGTATATTTAATTTAATCTATGGTGATAGAATAAATTAAATAGCTTAATATTTATTATTTAATATTTTGGAAATAAAAAATATAAATTAATAAGAGGAGTCTTATTATTATTATTACTATTATTATTATTATTTAATTTCTAAAGGAGTTTGGAAATTAATTAATAAGAGACTCTCTCTCTCTCTCTCTCATATATATTCCTAATAAGATTAGAAGACTAATTAATTAAAAGAGTTTAATTATTCCCAATAGCTTTGGGAAGCCTAATTAATTAAAGGAGTTTAATTAATTAATATGAAATCCTAATCCTAAATTATTTAGGAGGGTTACCTTACATCTATAAATAAGAAAATCTTATTATGGAATAAGGTTAGACAATTAATTCTAAGAGTTGGGAGAGCACTCTTTTTCTAGAGAGAAAGAAATTAGGGTTTAGTCAAACACTCTTCTTCTTGAATTCTTATTCTTTCTTGGTGGATCACCTCTAGAGGCCAAACACTTGGGTGGCTAACGTTGATCAAAGGAAGGAATCAACCTGGTAGATTCAAGTTGAACGCGAAAAGGAATTGGAGTTGAACTCGTACCTGAGGAAGCTAGTTTTTACGAGGGTATGAATCTAATCTCCATCTATTTCATTTTAATTAATAACTGTGCAAAAAGGATGATCCGGGTATAAGGTTTGTAAAATTTAAAACTCTGATTTAACATGTTTTCGCTTATTTTATGCAATTTGACTGTGTCCATGATTGTTACAAACCTAACATGCTCCTCTCCCGAGAACGGCATCGGCGTCTGCTCCTTTCCTGCCGAGAATCGTCCAAACAATGTGTGCTAGATCAGTTCATGGGTGATGCTTCCCTGCGACGATCATGTGTAAAAGAAACCTCCTTCCTGTTTAGCAATGCCAATTGTGCATCCAACTCCTTTAACTGAAGACGAAGGGCTTCGGCGGCGTCCTCGTTCTCCTGAACCTTTCTGGCTAAGATCAACTTCCTGGTGTCCTGACTGTCTTGATTTAAGTCCCGAACCTCCTAGTTACGCGTTCGAGATGGGATATCCTTGAAGCAACCATCATGTCCCTTTTTCCTTTCTTTTCGTTGAGAACAACCGACGTTTGACTACAGCCGTTTGAGTATTCTTTTGACCCACTGAATGACTGTGGGGCCTGAGCCTATCTAAGATTTCTTTGGATGGCCCCAATCTCTCCTTGACTGAACCTTTGAGCTGAGCAGATGGGTTGGCCGTTGATTTTCTGTGTCCGGAGACCGTCTTATTTGTCGCCATTATTACTGATCAAATTCCTTTGTGATTGAAAACACTTAGCACTAAACTGCCCTCCTTCTAGCGCCAATTTGAACGTCAAGATTTGTCTAAGCGCCACAATCACCAAAAGCGCATTCAATCATGCACATAAAAGAAATCACACGTAGAGCTTGACGGCTTGGGCCGCTAGAGGATAGCTCCAGTGTGAGAATAAGTACAAGCTAAACAATGTTTAACAATGGAGGCATTTAGTGCCGAAAAATAATAATGATTTGTGTGTACCTGAGAACTAGAGTATAGCATTGTATTTATAGTTATCACACCTCCTCTACATGCCCTTCCCCGTATGGAAATAGGATTCCTCATTAGGTTAGATTCCTTAATGGGATTGAACTAAATCTCCCTAAAGAAAGGAAGTTGGATTCTGTCTTGACACTTTCCTTAGGACTTATAAAACAAATATAAGTAGGAATCTTAAATTCCTTAAAATTCTCTAATTGTCCAAACAAGTTCCTACGTGGGGAGACTTCCTCCACGTGGATCATGGTCGACCGAATCATCTGAGCCCAAATAATCATACCCAACAACGTGTATTAATGGAAGACTAAATTACAAATAAAGAATTAGTTCAAGGATATAATGATGTTAAATATTAGATGAACAACCCAATTTTAAAAAGTTATATAGTTCAAGAATGAAATCATTAATTTACTCAAAATATAATAATACTTTTTTGACTAATTCAATGCATATCACTACAAGAAAAAAAGTTATTTCCGAAGGAATTTTTCGTCGAAAATAAGTTAATTCCGTCGGAACTAACTTATTTCCGACGAAAATATTCGTCAAAAATTCGGCCGAAAATATACAAGTCGGAAATAAGTTCGTCGAAAATTTCGTGGGAAATAAGTTATTTCCCACGGAATGTTTCCCACGGAAATTCCATCGAAAATAAGTTATTTCCCACGAAAAATTCCGTCGAAAATAACCTTTTAAAAAAATAAAAATTATGTTTTCTATTTTTCCTAGGTTTTTAATCCAATTCATGCCCTACAATATTCAACACAAACAAATATTTAAGACAAACAAATCCTGTCAGTTGCAATATGGAACTCCAATCTTCGAAACAGGTAGGTGAATGCTAAAATACCACAAATATTCAACACAAACAAATCCTGTCAGTTACAGTACATGCTGATAGTAGGTCGCTCCTTGAGTAGAGCAGCCTTGCTGAAGAACCACCTTCTTCCAAATCTAATCTTGCGCGGCCAAACTCCCTGAAATCCTCAAGTAGTGAAGCATGTTCTTTCTTGGCTTTAAGGCTAGAACAGAGTCTATTAAACTTCTGCAATTAATTAATCATCATATTAAGAATTGCATGAGCACACTAACATATTAATCATCCATCTTCTTGCTCAATATTACATTCTACAGGCAATTCAGAACAAACCTACTACCACTATCTAATAAAGCTTGAGCTTAAGACAGACAAGACCATGGTCATAGTTTCATGATCACATATTTTTTGTAATATCAGCATTGTACTTTGGCTTGAATTCGCACTCTATGAAAATTAATTTGTCAAGGTTAATAATTAGTTGGTATATATATGGATGGGATGATTCTGATAGCCAAGTTAATTAGTGGAAACTTAATTAAAAAAGACTAGTATAGCAAGAAGGAAGAACAACACATAACCACAAAAACAGAAACGTAAATTAAAAAAGCTAAACCACTTTCAAGCCTCACATGAATGAATTTCAGTTAAAGACTATGATAATATAAGAGAATGAACAAAGATGCAAAATCACAAAGTCCCAGGTGTAAATGCCAACCGAAAAAGAGAGAACTTTCCATATTATCCATGAAATCAAATACAATGAGACCAGAATCTTGGTAAAATTGAGATGTTATAAATGCAAATATTATGTACTTCAACCAATTTAACAAGGAACGAGCAATTGCATGAAATGTATGTGTAAAATCAATAATTTCTGATAAACTTCTTACAAAAACAAATTTTAACTGAAAGCTTTCTCTCCAGTGAAAATAAGTTCAAAATATTCAATACAACCCACTCCAAAGTAAATTATTACAATTGAAACTTCCAATATTAGTAATCAAAACAGTCAAACACAAATACTAGATATACAATAATTTTAAAAAAAAAAACAGGAAAAATGGGAAGTTAAATTATACCTTAGGGGCAACAACAGTTGCAGCTTTGACAGTGACAGTGAGACTACGGAAGGACTTGGGGCCGAGACCACCAACTTGTCCGAAATGTGAAATAGAAGAAACCTTAACAGTTGAAGGTTTAAGCCCACCATCAAATGAAGGAAATAATAAACTCCTTGCTGATAGTGATGACGCTGTCAATTGAGATTTAACCATTCAATATAAAAAGCAGTGGGCAATGATTGGAGCAACCCATAAGCTAAAATTTCAACATCTAGCATTGTCCTTAGACATGAAAATGCAACAAAAAGTGCATCACATGAGTGCTGTTCAAGAACTCCAACAACAAGACACAGTGGAATCCACTAACACAGAAATAACAATTTTAGAGGAAGAGAGCAGAAAAATAAAATAAACGTATACCAAGTATAGTTTAGATTGACTTGTCAATAATTAAGCAATGCAGTACAACATCAGTTAAGCTCAAATATAATGAGCTTAACTAGATTCAAACTGAGAAAAAATCAGCAACTAACAATGGTTGTTAGTTAGTGAATTTAGTTTAACCTGAAACAAGAAAAAGAAGTGTAGAACTAGCCTCTATTGGGAATAAAAACAAAAAGTTGGCAGACACCTGAAGCATCAATTTCAGCAGATACCTTTTAGCTTATCCGCCGCAGCTTCATCAACAGAATACTACAACCACAATACACTAATTCTAAGATAAATCAATAATTAGTTAAAAAGATTGAAAATAGCAAATTAAGCGTTGGGGGTAGTAATTACTTGGAACTTGACAAGCTGAGCTTGTTTGAGTTTAGTGTTGGGGATGAAATTGGGTAGTAAAGATGGGATTGATGCTATTGCAGCTTCTCTCCTCTCGTCTTCTCCATCTTCCATTCTTCCTTCCTTTCTATGGACTATCGGTGCCCTAACCAAGTACCAGCCCTAATCGCATACGTGAGCCTAACTAGTCAATTGCTATCAAAAACCTAATTTTTAGGAAAAATTCAAAAGGAAGGAAATTTGTACCTTCAATTGGACAATAATGGAAGAGCTTGAAAAAGAATGAGAGCATCACTATGCCGCCGCCACTACGCCACCGCCACTACGCCATCGCCACCACTAATTTGAGAGAGGAGGAAAAAGATATGATTGTTCGGGTTGCGATCTAAAAGAGGAATAGAGAGGGTCTGAGGTGCTGCCATCAATCTGGTTGGGAAAAGAGGTCGCGATTTGAGGAGGAAACAGATGAGGTTGGTGCACTTTATTTTATTTCTTTACTCTGAAAGGCTGATTTGTGAAAGAGGAAAAAATGAAACAAACAAGAAGGGTCGCGATAAAAGGTAAGGTTTTATTTCTGACAGAAATAATTGGGACGGAAGTTTCGGTGGAGAATAACTGCCCCGAAAAGCCACATTTAGTCTTCATTTACGACGGAAGTAATTATGACCGATTTGTCCGTCAGAATTATGTTATTTTCGACTGAAATAATTCCGTTGGAAATAATTTCGTCGGAAATAACCTTTTTTCTTGTAGTGTATGAAATCTCAATATTAACCTTCTTGAATTTAATAGAAAAAAATATAAAAAAAAATTAGTGTATAATATGCAAATAATATGAGAATTTAATTCATTAAATATTTAATAAAACATACAATCCTCAAATGAAAAAGTTAAAAAAAAAACGGAGGGAGTACCACTAATATCCTTGCACGTATTATGGTAAAATATTCACTTTCTCTATCATCTCTCTCATTAATGATGATAAAATGCTTAGTATAATTTGGAAAAATCATGTAAGGAGGTAGACCTTTGAGAAATTTTACTTAATTTCTCTTAAGAATTTACAAATGTCAAATGAAATGAATAAAAAATAAGCCATTGTAAAAAAAAGAAGTATTTATGTACACTTGATGCTTTGGACCCCTTATGTCTTTCTCTTTCTTGAAGTTGGCAGTGGATAGAACAAATTAATTTGTGGAGCCAACTACTACAATTAACGACTCTCTCATAAAGAATGAGAATTGATATTTCCAAAACTAAATGATAGTATAGGTATTTTCATAAGGTTTTTTTTCACATGATTGTAGTATCCATTAATTATTTATGTGAGGGAAACTTTGTAAAATTATTATATTTACTTGTGGAAATATCAATTCTCTAAAGAATTTGTTGAGTGTGCATTGGAATCAAATTATCTCAATTAGATTACATTAAAAGGTACTCCCTCCATTCTTTTTTACTTGTCGTTTTCTTTTTTACTTGTTATTTGTAAATTTCAAAAAAGCATAATTTAATTTTTTATATTATTTCTATATTAAATACCAACTTATTTATCGTTCATCCTTTTTAATAATTTTTAGAAGAAAAATATTAAAATTTTATAACTATTTTGGTCAATCAAATAACATGAATTGCATTCATTTCTTAATCTTTGTATTTTTTTTCTAAAAGAACGAAAGGAGTATATTATGAGTATTTTCCATGTATCCACAATAAATACAATGACAAAGTTGACTTGTATTTTAACTTATTTTAATAATATCAATTTATATTTCTTTTTCAAGACAAAAAAATTAGCACCAGGATGTCATAAAATGAAGTACTACTATAATTTTAAAACTATAACCAACTTCCAATGAAAAATTAATTACTTTCTTCAAATGCATTTAATCAAATGGTGACAATTAGATTGGATAGAGATTATTATTAAAATTTATATTTTTATAAAGAAAATTGATGTCTTCGCACCACTCTGCTCACATATTAATAGAAAGTAGGACCCATGATGATGTGAGTGATATTATGTGAAAATATCAATAGAAAATTGATATTTTTATATAACTTTTTGATATTTACATATTAGCTGATATGTCAAATTTTTATTAACTAATATGTGAAACTCATACGTGTGAAAATATAAAAAAATAATGTTGAAATATCAATTTCTTATCAATATTATGGGTTATGTGTTGGGAAAAGTACGCCTAAAATAATCTCAATCCCAGGAATTACTTTTTCGTCTTTGTGCAATTAAATAGGAAATCAACAAAACCAATTATGAGAACAAAAATAACAAATAACCATCCACAAGCAAGACACAATATTTAACGTGGAAAAACCCTCTAAAACTAAGAGGTAAAAACCACGGGTCAAACTCCGAATCTCCACTATATCACTAATAATGGGTTTACAATAATCCTCCCAAGTTTTATGTCCTAAAACTTGAGGTTACACAATAAATCAAGAGAATACAAATTTACCTTTAATTAGGTTAAGAAACCTAATTAACTTCACCACCCAAAAACACTCCAAACAATAAAGTCTTCAAGCTTCTATTGAATAGAGATGGTGCCGGATACCCACAAACTGTAATTCTCTCTCTTTATTCTTTTGGTACCTTCTTGCTACCAAGCTTCTCTCATATATCAAATAAGACTCCCCCATAGCCTTATTTATAGTACTCTTTCTAATCCATTCCTATTATGGATTAGAAACAATTTATTCTCCTAATCAAATTAGGGATCACATCTCCTTATTAAATCCTTTTTCAACTTGGATTCCTTTCATGAAATCTCCAATTCCAATATTGTTTTCATTAACCCAATTTCTAATTGGATTAATATCAAGTAAATCCACTTACTTGATCAAAAAGAAAATTAATTCTTTTCTATCTTGGATTCTAATTCTCATGGGTGAGGACCCACACCCAACAATCTCCCCCTCCGAACCCATGAGAGAAGGGATCACCAACCACAACTCCTTAATCGGAGTTAATTCCAACGAAGTCTTGGCTCAACTCAAGCTTCTTGAAATTTTCAACTATCTTCATAACCGGCTTTGTCTCATCGGCATGGTTCTTCTCGATGGGAGGATCTAACTCAAACTTGACAGATTTTTGCTTGCCAAATTCATTCACAACCGCTTTGTAACCTGATTGCGAGCTGTCACTTTCCTTCTTCACTTTTGGTACCCATTTAAAGCGAAGAGCTTTCCTCTCGTGGTTCTCATGCAAGGTTTTTCTCCCATCTCGCATGGCTTTGTACCACACTTTTTTTCGCTTAACTCCCCCATCTTCAACACCTCTCACATGCGCCCGCATCGTGTAAAAAGTGTCTACTTTCTTACCTCTAGTCATCACTAGAGACCCTTTAGTGAGCTTCCACTGACCTTCACCAAAGTAACTTTTATAACCATTCTCATCAAGCTTACCAGTAGAGATCAAATTAAGACGTATATCCGGAACATGTCTGACTTCTTTCAGCATCAACTTGCAACCACTGTTAGTTTTCAAACAAATATCTCCAATGCCTATAATCTTGGATGCACTTCCGTTTCCCATCCGCACATAGCCAAAATCACCACTAGTGTAGGATGTAAAGATTTCACCACGAGAAGTAGCATGGAACGAAGCACCCGAATCAATAATCCAATCATTAACATGGCACTTGGGTTTATCATCACAAACAATGGCTACATCAACATCGGATAGATACACAATCGAATCTTTATCCTCATCCTTTTTCTTAGACTGCTCCTTCTTCAAAAATCTGCACTCTCGCCTTATGTGACCCGGTTTCTGGCAGTAAAAATAAATTATCTCTCTTTTATCTCTCGACCTTCCCCTGAATTTGTCATCTTCAGGTGAGTTTTCCTTTCTGTTTCTGCCCCTACTCTGCGTGACAAAAACTTGTGACTCAGCACTAGTCACTACGGTATCTCTTCGCCTCTGTTCCTCGTTGAACAAACTATCCTTGACTGTATTCATAGTCAGCGTACCATTGGGAGCGGAGTTACTCAGCGACACCACCAGCGTCTCCCAGCTATCAGGCAAAGAGCTCAACAACAATAAAGCCTGCATCTCATCGTCAATAACCATCTTCATCGTACTCAACTGATTTATCAAACTCTGAAAATCACTTAAGTGTTCTGCAACGGAGTTTCCATCCTTGAACTTAGAATTCACAAGCTTCCTAATCAAAAAAGCTTTATTTTGCGCCGTCTTCCTTTCATACATGGACTCCAATTTTTTTCAGAGAGCATAGGCTTCAGTTTCCGTGGCAACATGATGAAACACACTTTGATCAATCCACGATCTAATTAGACCAATAGTCTTCCTATTCATCTTGTTCCACTGCGCGTCACTCTTGTTTGTGGGCTTAACTCCATCGTTCTCAAGTGGCTCGTACAAATCCTTGCAGTAAAGCAAATCCTCCATTCTTGGCTTCCAAATTGCATAATTTGCAGCCTTGAGATTAATCATGCAACCTGCTGTCCAATCCTCCATTTAATTCGCACAAGAAAATCACAAAAATAACCAAGCTCTTGATACCACTGTTGGGAAAAGTACGCCTAAAATAATCTCAATCCCAGGAATTACTTTTCCGTCTTTGTGCAATTAAATAGGAAATCAACAAAACCAATTATGAGAACAAAAATAACAAATAACCATCCACAAGCAAGACACAATATTTAACGTGGAAAAACCCTCTAAAACTAAGAGGTAAAAACCACGGGTCAAACTCCGAATCTCCACTATATCACTAATAATGGGTTTACAATAATCCTCCCAAGTTTTATGTCCTAAAACTTGAGGTTACACAATAAATCAAGAGAATACAAATTTACCTTTAATTAGGTTAAGAAACCTAATTAACTTCACCACCCAAAAACACTCCAAACAATAAAGTCTTCAAGCTTCTATTGAATAGAGATGGTGCCGGATACCCACAAACTGTAATCCTCTCTCTTTATTCTTTTGGTACCTTCTTGCTACCAAGCTTCTCTCATATATCAAATAAGACTCCCCCATAGCCTTATTTATAGTACTCTTTCTAATCCATTCCTATTATGGATTAGAAACAATTTATTCTCCTAATCAAATTAGGGATCACATCTCCTTATTAAATCCTTTTTCAACTTGGATTCCTTTCATGAAATCTCCAATTCCAATATTGCTTTCATTAACCCAATTTCTAATTGGATTAATATCAAGTAAATCCACTTACTTGATCAAAAAGAAAATTAATTCTTTTCTATCTTGGATTCTAATTCTCATGGGTGAGGACCCACACCCAACATTATGATGGGTGCTATCGTTTGACTATGCTCTCACTTTAACTGCCTCGTTGCATGTGTAATATATTTATTCCCAAATTAAATGTGACAAGTCTCCTCCAACAATATAAATAGGAGAATTGGGGTTTTGTTTTAGTCATTCAAATTTTGTAGTAAAATATAATTGAATAGCAGATTAATTTCTACCATGGAAGGGAAAGGTGTCAAAGCTCTTGTTGTGGTAATAATGCTGGTAGCAGTAATGTTTGAAGGAACTCCAGTAGTTGCAGTGAGAAACTGCTGCGTACAATGTCTATTTGATTGCAGGGCTGTTATTGGAATTATCCCGGTTTGCCTTATCGAGTGTTATAGAAAGTGCCCTCGGCCTTGCCCTAAGTTAGACAATGGTATATATATCTCTCTTCCTTTATTTTTGGTCACTGATATTGTCTGAGATGAAATAATATATAGGGAAATCATCCATATCATGTATTTGTTATGGATCAAAAATGGATAAATAATATTTTTACCTTACATTACAATTATCAACTGTGGGAACTAAAAAATATTTTTTGCCTTCCGCTAATATCAATGGCATTGATGGGGACATGGGCATAATTGACTTGCTAAAAAAAATTTCAGTCCGCTAGATAAATTAGCGGAAGGCGAAGAATATTTTTTTAATCCCCATCGTCGATAATTGTAATGTAAGGTGGAGATGTTATTTGCCTATTTTTTATCTATAACAAATATATATGTGGGCAATGATGCATGGCATGTATTTATTATATAGATAAAAAATAAACAAATAGTATCTCCACCTTACATTACAATTATCAACGTTAGGGGTCAAAAAATATTTTTCGCTTTCCGCTAGTTTATCTAGCGGATTGATTTTTTTTTTTTTTAAGAAGTCAATTATGCCTATGTCTATGTCTATGTCCCCATCAATGCCATTGATATTAAAAAAGTTTGATTGTCCGCTAGTTAAACCAGCGAATCTAGAAATATAAGAGTACACTAGAAATATAAGAATAGTCATTACCATAATATAGGCAGAGGACCCATACGCAGGGCCAGTCCTTTAGTTAAGCCAATTAAGCAATGGCTTGAAGCTTCAAAATTTAGAAGGCCTCTAAATTTTAATAATTCTTATGTTATAACCCATTAAAAAGCTCAAATTTTTTTCCCAAACAAATCAGCAGGATCGAGATTAGAACTGTGACTCTCCCAGACTACTTGTGAATTGTGACTCTCTATTTCAGATTAGAACAATGACTCTCCCTCTACCAGACTACCAGTGACTCTAGACTCTACTTCTCTCTCTTTCTTTCTGCTCTTTATACGCCTCTCACTTTCTCTGTCTAAATAAGCCTCTTTCTCTAACTACAAATCTACAATTGTCAATAAATATTATATCTTTTAATCTTTTATATTTTTTGTTTGCTTCAAATTTGAGGAGTTGAGTGTTGAGATCCTCTGGCTCTACAAAAATTGAATTCAACACATCAATAGGTAATAATATCAATCTTTACTCACTTGTGTACTTTTTTTTTTCTTTGCAATTACGATTTATAAATTAATATTTCTTAAACTCTAAATTTGTGATGTTCATTGTTCAGGTATTTAATCATGGGAAAAATCACTAAATTGGCATAATCAGGTTGTATTGTTCTATACTTTTCTATTTTAATTTTATTAAATTTTACTTGCAAAATAGGTACTATTGTTACTCGTTTTGGCAGAAAAAGTTCTGTTATTTGTTTTTTGACTTGTTATTTGTTTTTTGGTTGGAAAGTATCTGTTTGTTATTTGTATTTTTGGCTTGTTACTTGTTTTTTAATTATTTGTTACCAGTAATAAAAAAAATATCACAGAAAAATTAGGTGAAAGTTCCACAAATGAACAAGAAGTTAATTTTAAAGAGTTAGAAAACAATTCAATAACACAATCAAAAGATACAAATGAAAATAATCTTTGCGATAGTCAATCGAAAGATAACAATGAAAATAATCCTAATGCTAGTCAATCAAAAGATACTAATGAGAATATATCGAATGATAGTCAAAATTGTAATATACCTACTTTTGATGAAGAACATGAAAACAATTTAGAGACAAATGAATATATTAACGAAACACTTGATAGGCCTCTAAATATTTATGATCCAGCACAATGGAAAAATATTGACTCAAAATTGAGAGATTTGTTAGTAGAAAAGGGTCCAATTAGACATAATGATTCAGAATTTCCTAAAGATGGAAACTCTAGGCATTTTTCTATTACACATTACAGTCGAACTTTATTAAATGGGGAGAAATATGATAGAAAATGGCTAGTGTATTCAAATGAATTAGATCGTGAATTTTGTTTTTGTTGCAAGTCGTTTAATTCAGAAGCTTATACAAGTCAATTAGCTAATCAAGGAACTAGTGATTGGAGAAATCTTAGTGGTAATCTTAAAAGACATGAAACAAGTAGTGAGCATATTACTAATATGAACACTTGGAGTGATTTACAAATAAGATTATTGAAAAATAAAACCATTGATAAAAGTGTCCAAGAACAAATTAACAAAGAGAAAGATCGTTGGAAAAATGTATTACAAAGAATTATTGCGATCATAAAGACTTTAGGTAAAAATAATTTGGCATTTCGAGGAACAAAAGAAAAGATTTATCAACAAAATAATGAAAATTTTTTAAGTTTAATTGAAATGATCGCAGAATTTGATCCGGTGATGCAAGAACATATTCATCGTATTCAAAAAGGTGAGATTCATAAACATTATCTTTGTCATAAAATTCAAAATGAATTGATACAATTGATAGCAAATGAAATTAAAAGTAAAATTATTAAAAAAGTTAAAGAAGCAAAATATTTTTCAATTATATTTGATTGCACTCCTGATATAAGTAATCAAGAACAAATGACTCTCATACTAAAGATGCGTGGATATTTCAACAAGTCCAATAAAAATAGAAGAATATTTTTTAGAATTTATAAAAGTAGATTAGGTCTTTTTAATGAACTTATAAATGTAATGACGAAACTTCAACTTAATATTAATGACATACGAGGGCAAGGTTATGATAATGGATCTAATATGAAAGAAAATAAACAAGGTGCACAAAGAGGGCTTCTAGAGATTAATCCTAAAGCATTTTACACACCATGCGGTAATCATAACATTAATCTAGTGCTTTGTGATATGACAAACTCATGTACTAAAGCTGTATTTTTTTTGGAGTGGTACAACGTTTATATACATTATTTTCCTCTTCAACAAAGAGATGGAATATTTTAAAAAAGAATGTACCGAGATTCACTCTTAAGCCCTTGTCACAAACACGTTGAGAAAGTCGCATTGAAATTGTTAGAACTATAAGATTTCAAGCTCCAGAAATAAGGGATGCTTTGTTAGAGTTGGCAAAAAGTAGTGATCAAGATTCTAAAACAAGAAGTGAAGCTAACTCTTTAGCAAAATATGAGTTTGGGGATTTTGAGTTCTTATTGAGCTTGACTATTTGGTATGATGTGCTATTTGCGGTCAATTCAGTTAGTAAAATTTTACAATCAAAAGATATGCATATTGATGTGGCTATAAATCAATTAAAAGCTCTTATAGATTTTTTCAAAAATTATAGAGAAACTGGATTTGTAACTGCTATGAATTCGGCCTTAGAGATTGCTAAAGAATTAGAAATTGAACCTATTTTTCAAGAAAAACGTGTAATTCGTAGGAAAAAACACTTTGATGAAAATGTTGATCACGAGATAGCACAATCTGTTTGAAGAATCTTTTAGAATTGATTATTTCTTATTTGTAGTTGATCAAGCTATTTCCTCAATTGAGCAAAGGTTTGAACAGTTTCATTTATATGATGAACTTTTTGGTTTTCTATTTAGTTTCGAAAAATTAAAATCATTTGATGATGATAGCTTGCATGATAAATGTCTTTACCTCGAAAATGCTCACATATAAAAATTCCATTGATATTGATGGTTTAGATTTATTTTCGGAATTAAAAATTTTAAAAGAAGTTATACGAACGGAAGAAAAGAAGAACACTCCAGTTGACATTCTAAATTATATAAAAAAACTAGAATCTTTTCCAAATGCATCCATCGCATATAGAATTTTATTAACAATTCCTGTAACAGTTGCTTCTGCAGAAAGAACTTTTTCAAAATTAAAATTGATAAAATCTTACTGAAAATCGACTATGTCCCACTAAAGATTAAAAGATTAAGTGGATTAGCGATTTTATCAATTAAAAAGAATATGTTAGAGAAAATTGATTATAAAAGTTTGATCAATAATTTTGCATCTAAAAAAGCAAGAAAAATGAAATTTTATTTTTTTAAAAAAATCATAAATATTAATTTAACTTAGTATTGAATGGTTAAAAAAAAGCCCCAATTTAAGATTTGGCTTGAGGCCCCAAAAAATTTGGGCCGGTCCTGCCCATACGTATACCTAATCCAAGCCCCAAGCAACCCGACTTGGTAGAAACATGCAGACGACTGGCATTATTAGAATTTTATTTTAACAACATTAACTTAACACTTACCAGATTTCAAATAGCAGAGATCCCAACTTTGGTGACAACAATACAGCTCTTTTATTAAGGTACCAGATCATTAGACACGTGACAGTATATCTGTTACATAAAATATTTAAATTTAATCATTATCTAGAAAGACAAAACAAATATAAAGAAATGACAGCTCCAGTTAAACCCAGTTTAAAATAATACATAAGAATTGATAACAAAAATATAGTTGAAAAATTACCAACACCTGCACATTGAACAATTGCATCCATTAGTAGAGTGAGACAAAAATGACAAATAAGTAGGATGACTAGAAGCACAACACTCCTAATGCACCAAACCAATTCATCTATTATCCTGCTACAATCATGTGACTTACATCCTTATCAACTTCTCCCTCCCTATTCATGTAATTGATCCAAAGTACTAAAATATGTCAGTCTTGATTACCTCGTATTCCGACATATACACAATCCATGCATCTCTTATCACCAAAAAAAGTTGTATTTGAAAAATACTACCAGTTTGATTTATCAATCAAAATAATTTTTTCTTATAGGTTTAGGAACATAAAAAAAAGACTTTGAAGTACATTGTAACATTTCTAAAGTCTTGAGTATTAGTGATTTATGACATGACATTCAAACTGGATCCTTCTTTTAATCTACTACTTGTTAATTAATAAGTGAACCAAAAACTGGCTACACAGAATACAGGGGTTTTCGTATCCTTAAATCCACGAAAAATGCCTTGAAACAACTGCTGGAGCACCAAGGGCTCTAAGTGAAAGAAACTGTTTAGCTGGAGCATGCATGGAGGAAGCCTGTTATAAAAGTATCCTTCTTCAGTCAACATGTCTAGCAAACATAAATAATATACAAAAAGAAAATTGACTGATAAGATATTTTGAAGTAAAATACTTAACAGAAGGCAAACATTATCTTTGTTGTCTCAAGGCGGAGAAAATTTATGGACATTACATCTGTTAAGCGGACGTCCCAACTTTTTTTACACCATTGATAATTGTAATGTTAGGTGGAGATGTTATTTGCTCATTTTTGATCTATAACAAATACATGCTATGGATCATTGTCATATATATATATATATATGATAAGGCTCTGGAACGAACTGTTAGTAGAGGAACATATGTAAGGCTCAGTGTTGAAGGTTGTTGATTGGCCTAATTATGTACCATCATATATTCGTAATTAGTGTTAAATATTCTCATCTAATCAACAACCTTCAACACTAGGCCCTACATATGTTCGTAAACGAACTGTTCGTTCCAGAGCCTTATCATATATATATACACACACGTATGAAAAGGTAATCTAAGACATGTCTTAGTCAAATTTGACTTAAGACTACTTAATAAAACCTTTGTAAAACAACTTAGCCGATTTGTATAAAAATTATAATTACAAACTTTTTGATATAAAATTCAAAAATAAAAAATATTAACGGTAAGGGTAAAACTACATACTTAGCTAAGGCATGTCTTAAATTACATTCTCCATATATATATATATATATATATATATATATATATATATATATATATATATATATATATATATATATATATATATATAGGGTCTGTCTCTCCAGCGAACCATAGGGAGCGAACTAAAAGCGAACCGGCTATAGCGACGATTTTTTCCGTCGCAATAACATAGAAAATCAGTTTTTAATGCTATAGCGACAGAAGTGTCTGAGATTGTTTTACATCTTTTAACCCTTTTTCATCTTGTCCCATCACAAACAGATCCAACGGTTGTTGACTCATCCTTCAAATAACACTATTTGAGGGATCCCTCAACTGAAGGAGACTATATATATATATAGTCCATTTCAGGGACATACCCTTATATTTTACATATCATACTCACCCCCTTTAGCGACAGATTGGACGATGATTAGATTCGTCGCTATACAACAGATAAACGATTTATATATTATAACGACGGTTCGATGCTTCACTAAAAGCTAAGACGACGGTTCTCTGATATACCCGACGGACCGAACCGTCGCCCAATCCGTCGCTAAAGGTGGTGAACAAGGTATATATATATATATATATATATATATATATATGGGATTGCATCCATGGCAACCGGTTGCTACAACATTATTCCCAGCAACCAAGCTCTTAGCCGTAGATTTAGTAAATGGATGACTGAGATCAACTTTGTAATATACCAAGCCGCTACTACAAGTAGTGGCTTAGAGAAAATTTAAAAAGTCAACTTTGTGGGCCCCTTAAACTGAAAAAGTAACTTTTTGAATAGTGTGAGCAACTACAAGCAGCGGCTTATGTAGTAAACTTGTCCCAAAACTAAGTCACTTTCATTATTAATAGTAATAATAAATTCTAATAATAAAAATAATATTAATATAATCAATTGTTTGATTTAATAAATAAATTTATAAATAATATTAATTGAATTTAATGTAATAATAATAATTATAATAATACATTGTTATTTTTATTATTATTATTATTACTATTATTATTATTATAATTACTATTATTATTATGATTATTATTATTTTTTTAAACCCCCAACCGCTACACATAGTAATAATAATAATAATTTAATTTAATAATAATAATAATAATTATTATTATTATTATTTAATTATAAAATATTTTTTTAATATATTACAACTACTTTGTCAGATTTTATTTACTTTGATTAATTATGGTTGGGTGCACTTGAAAATTAAATTATTATTATTATTATTATTAATACTATTATTATAATAATAATTAAATTAAATTATTATTATTATTACTATGTGTAGCGGTTGGGGGATTAAAAAAATAATAATAATAATAACTCATGTCACTTTCATTATATTAGTTTGTTATAATAAATTCTTATAATAATAATAATATTAATTATTTTATTTAATAAATAAAATTATAAATAATATTAATTAAATTTAATGCAATAATAATAATATATTATTATTCTTTTTAATATTACTATTATTATTATTATAATTACTATTATTATTATTATTATTATTATTATTATTATTATTATTATTATTAATACTATTATTATTTTTTTAATCCCCCAACCGCTACACATAGTAACAATAGTAATAATTTAATTTTATTATTATTATTATAATAATAGTAATAATAATAATAATAATTTAATTATAAAATAATTGCTCACCTTGGAGCGGTAGTTTTTTCAATTTGGTTAAAGTTATTATTATTATTATTATTATTATTAATACTAATTTGATATTATTATTATAATAATAATAATATATTATTATTGTTTTTATTATTATTAATACTATTATTATTTTTTTAATTTTCCAACCGCTACACATAGTAATAATAGTAATAATTTAATTTAATTATTATTATTATTATTATTATAGTATTAATAATGAAAGTGATAAGTGGACTAGAGAGGCTGAATTTGACGAAACAGTGACTAGCTGCTGTGCACAGTGATAATGAACAAATAGTGCCAGCCGCAACAGGGACTAGCGGTTGTGCACTGTTTTAAGTTATGACTTTTAATTTGGGACAAATTTTCATAAGCCGCTAGTCCTTGTACGGGCTGATTTCCTTTTTTTCCCGTCCTGTTCCGTTCCTAATGTAGTCCCAAATTGAAAGTCATGTCCCAAATTGAAAGTCATAACTTAAAGTAAATTAAAAAAACTAAAGTCCCAAGTGAGTAAGTATTTTATAATTATATTATTATTATTATTATTATTATTATTATTATTATTATTACTATTATTATAATAATAATAATTAAATTAAATTATTACTATTATTATATGTGTAGCGGTTGGAGAATTAAAAAATTAATAATAGTATTAATAATAATAAAAACAATAACAATATATTATTATAATAATAATAATAATATCAAATTAGTATTAATAATAATTATTATTATAATAATAACTTTAACCAAATTGAAAAAACTACCGCTCCAAGGTGAGTAATTATTTTATAATTAAATTATTATTATTATTATTAATACTATTATTATAATAATAATAATAATTAAATTAAATTATTATTATTATTACTATGTGTAGCGGTTGGGGGATTAAAAAAATAATAATAGTATTAATAATAATAATAATAATAATAATAATAGTAATTATAATAATAATAATAGTAATATTAAAAAGAATAACAATATATTATTATTATTATATTAAATTTAATTAATATTATTTATAATTTTATTGATTAAATAAAACAATTAATATTATTAATATTATTATTATTATAAGAATTTATTATAACAAACTAATATAATGAAAGTGACATGAGTTATTATTATTATTTCTTTTTTAATCCCCCAACCGCTACACATAGTAATAATAATAATAATTTAATTTTATTATTATTATTATAATAATAGTATTAATAATAATAATAATAATAATTTAATTTTCAAGTGCACCCAACCATAATTAATCAAAGTAAATAAAATCTGACAAAGTGGTTGTAATATATTAAAAAAACATTTTATAATTAAATAATAATAACAATTATTATTATTATAATTAAATTAAATTATTATTATTATTACTATGTGTAGCGGTTGGGGGTTTAAAAAAAATAATAGTAATTATAATAATAATAATAGTAATAATAATAACAATGTATTATTATAATTATTATTATTACATTAAATTCAATTAATATTATTTATAAATTTATTTATTAAATCAAACAATTGATTATATTAATATTATTTTTATTATCAGAATTTATTATTACTATTAATAATGAAAGTGACTTAGTTTTGGGACAAGTTTACTACACAAGCCGCTACTTGTAGTTGCTCACACTATTCAAAAAGTTACTTTTTCAGTTTAAGGGACCCACAAATTTGACTTTTTAAATTTTCTCTAAGCCGCTACTATTGGTATACTAGAAAGTTGATCTCAGCCATCCATTTGCTAAATCTACGGCTAAGAGCTTGGTTGCTGGGAATAGTGTTGTAGCAACCGGTTGCCATGGATGCAATCCTTATATATATATATATATATATATATATATATATATATATATATATATATATATATTGATTTATGCACATTTAACACGAGATGACATGTTTTTTTAGATGACATTTATTTTTTTAGAAACATTATTTTTATTTTGACAATATCAACTGTCTTTTTTAAATTAAGACCTAAATATATACTTATACATACAAACTTGATAGCACGTACAAAACACGGATAACCTTTAAAACTTACATATCAGACAAATTTCAGAAACTACATATCTGAGAGGATATTAATATGTAATAGTAGTAATTTCTTTAATTAAAAATAAATTCATTACATTATGTCATTTTAATCTACATAATGGATATATGTTATATTTAATATTTGAATAGAAAAGTATAGTCATATTTTTTAGATTATCCTATACACGATGTGCAATATTTATACAAGTTAAGTTGTCATTTGAAAAAAGAAAGAAAAGAAATTACAACTTGAGATATTGATCGATAGATTGAAAAAACAGTACATACCCCTTCACCCAATATGATAACACTGGTGTTGAAAGTACGATAACATGTTGATCTATAATGAACTTGCAGAAATTTTGGGTATAATTGTTGGTGTGTGTAGAGTTCTATTTATAATATATTTGAGCAAGTTGAATGATGTAGATTTAATACGAATTAGATTCTTAAACTAAAAGTTAAAATATTATACGTAATATATATGTGGTAAGTTCAGAGGTAAAATATTTGAAAACAATGTATGTTTTTTTTTTGGTCAGCAAAATAAAATTCCATTAAAACCAAAAGTAATTAATGTAAAGTATACATTAAATGATTTAGTAAAAAAACCAAAGGAAAAAAAACTTTGGGGACTACTAAACATTGTATGTTTAATATCAATATAATAATAATAATAATTAAAAAAAAAAACTCTCAAGTTACTGAGGCGAAAACGAAAAAGACTCATTTTTATCTTGTTATATTTTTGTATGTATTGATATTGATATTGATTTATATATCTTATTGATGCAGATAAAAATAAAGTGCAAAATAAAAGCTAGAGGAGTTAAGGAGGTTGGCTACTGCAAGGAGAACATTTACAGTGTCCACAATTTTTATTTAAGTTTGTAACGTTTGGACCGGAGGAAAAAATAGTAATGCCTATTCTCAATTTCTTATCCTATGGTTATAAAGAGGATGCCTGAATCTAGCTAGCTTCATAATAAGTAGATTTTCTTTTGGACATTGGAAAGGAACTAGTTCTAAATAAATAAAAACAAAATAATTATTAGTATAGATTTAAGATGGAGAGGGTCGATGATTCTTTGATTGCACTAACACAAACTTGTACACCTTAAGAAACTTCAGTCGAATTAACGAGTATAAGCATTCAGCTGTGGACGCAGAATTTTTGACAAGAGTGAACACTCTTATAATTAAATAAAACATTAACAAAATTCATCAAATATAAATTTTAATTAAAAATCCATAAAAGTCACTATAAAATCATTGTTCAAGGCTTTATTTCTTAGATTGAGACATAACTAATTAACTCTAGAATAGTTTCATAACAAGATTACATTTAGTAGTGCTAGATCTTGAAAAATATTTATCCATTTATCTATTTTTATTATGATTCAAAATATCAAAAACTTTCACAACATAATAGAAAATTAAATAATAAATTTAATAATATGAACAGATCAAACAAACAGTGGTATGGTACTAAAACAAAATTATATATTCACAATTCATGTCTTTATTGATTTAATACAAATATCAAATGACACACATGCCAAAAATTTGAATATATACTATAAAATTAAATAGCATGCATGGTTGCACTAATTACATGAATGACTGAAAATAAATAAGAATCAAAACTAAATAATTAACTACTCAAAGATAATTAATAAAAAAAAAAGAGAAAAATTTAATTATATTTAACCTTAAGCTTAAAAATTAAGAAAAAATAAATAGACTAATGAAAAAAAATTGAAAATTGAATTTAAAAGAGAATATTAAAAATATCTAATTGTTGATAAGTGACCTGATGTTTTTTTAAGGGGGACACTACTTTATTATACTACCTATTCACTTGCAAGAAATTTTAAAAATCAAGAGTGGGCACTTGCCCCCCTTGACTCTATGTGCATCCATCCATGTGTAAGCATCGATATATATATATATATACACACACACACGATCCCGTCTCTACCGAACTTTAAACAGTGAACCAAAAACGAACCGGTTATAGTGACGATTTTTTGAGCTATAGCGACGATTCTTTGTATAGCAGCTGGTTTGTTTTTGATTTACTATTTTAGGTCCGCTGGAGAAAGGAACCGTATATATATATATATATATATATACTCGAGGAAGGGGGTTTAATGGTCTATATTAAACTGCAGATTATTAGAATTACAGAAATGTCACCACACCTTTTTAATCAATATTAAATAATAAGCGTTTGTACTTGTTAACGTCAAAATCCGTCCACGCACTCCAATCACCAAAGCACATTCAATCCTGCACAGAAATGGATAAACACCGAAAGATGGACGGCTTGGGCCTCCGGAGGATAGCTCCGGTGTGAGAATAAGTACAGGATGAAATAAGGTTAACAATAGAAGCTTAATGTTCTAGTGCTGAAAAATAATACTACCTCCGTCCCATAATAAGTGTTTTTTTAGCTTAAATCACACATACCAATACACAAGTTAAAATGGCAAAAATACCCTTAATAAACTATATTTGTTTTGTTTGAGACTTTTTTTATTTCATTTTGGTCTCTCTTTCTCTTTCTTCAACTTTTTAACTTTCCAATAAATACGCAATAAATACCATTGGTTGCATAAGGGCACATATAGAAAAATATTATAAAAATTATATTGAAATTCTAACACATCACTTATATTGGGAAAAAATATTAAGCCTAAAAAAGCACTTATTGTGGGACGGATGTAGTAATAATATGTGTACCTTAGAATCAGGATAAAACCTTGTATTTATAGTGATCTCACCACCTCCATAGGGTCATTTTCCATATTGGATTACGTTCCCCATCAGGTATGATTCCTTAATGGGATTGCATAAGATCTCCTAAAAATAAGGAGGTTTATTCAAATCCCAACACCTCCTTCTATATTTAGAAACCAAATATAATTAGGAATTTTTGATTCCCTAAAAATATTCCAACCACCAAAACAAACCCCTACATGGACTCAAGACAGCAACCCACAATACATCATGGCCCAACAGTACTATTAAACTTTAAACGAGTAAAATAATAAAATGTTTACAGTTCGCAATTTATTAGTGTTGACACTATGAATTTTTTAAAAATGAATGTTCTGTGTGCGAGCAGGTAAAATGCATGGGTTGCCCCTGAACTTTAGGTCATTTGGGGTGTTGAGCCCTTTCTTTTGGTTAACGCAAATCGATCCCTTTTTTATCCGAAAATTTGGATATTGAGGCCCCAGGAGCCACATGGGCGTTGACCTTCCTACGTGGAACTCGTGGCGCCTACGTGGCAGATCTGACGTGGCCATTTTTCAATTAATTGCTAAAAGACTCGGTCCCCCCAAGAATCGAACTGAAAACCATAAATTTGAGATTTTGGTCATCAAACCACCTGAGCTACATAAGACTTGCAATTTTTATAACAAAAGAATTAAGATTTATACCAAATCAATTCATTTTCCCCAACAAAATATTAAAAGGATTAAGTTTTATACCAAATCAATTCATTAGAAAAAGGGTAAAAAGATGAAATAATAAATTAATAACTTACACAATCAACATTAATTTAAAAAATTAAACAATTAACATTAAAAAATTTATAGATTAAAATTTGAAATTTGAAATTTAAAAAAATTAAAACTAATTTACAAATCAAGTAACTCAAATCCTATCAATAACTCAAATCCTATTAGATACTAATACGATTAATAAAACCCTTCTTCATTCACAAAAACCACCCAAAAACTTAACCTAGAAAATCTGCCGCCAATCCAACCTTTCTCTCACCTCTCTCTAGTTGTCCATGAAAACTCTGAGCAACACGCACGTCAAGCTCCTAGCTTTTGACTTCCTCTCTCTCACTCCAATCCCTTTTGATCCCACCACTTTCTCTCGCAGAGGCATGCACACGCCCATCTCACTTTGCTGAAACTGTGGGCATCATCACCACCAGAGACCTCAAACACAACAAATTCCTTGATAGTACTGCGACGTCATTCAAAATCTCTCCCTGATCCAAAAAATCATTGTGGGTGAAAAGCTCCGACCCTTGATCGAATCAGGTAATTAAGGCAGGGCAGGGCAGGGCAGTGGGCACGCTCTGAAACCAACAATTTGATTACAACACAACACTACTCTACCATTGTCGTCTATAACTTCTCTACTCTTATCTATACATCACTGTTAGTTGTTGAAGTGGAGGAGAGAGAAAAGAGTCAACCAGAGAAAGATGGGTGGAGATCACGGAGGACACCACGTAGATGCGGCTCACGCCGGGGATTTCAGAACCAAAGTTTGGAGTATGCCTGGTGGACCCAATTGTCGCCCCAAGCACTGGAAGCGCAACACTGCCTTCGCCATGGCCGGAATCATTCACACCTGTATCCCCATCGCCATCTCTAAACAGCTCCCAAATAAACCCAAAATCATCCATATTAGATTCAAGATATTGGACAGTAGGATTAGATTTGTTTCTATTCTGAGATTTGGTGATATTTGTTTCTATTCTTTGATTTGAATCTGAGATTCAGGATTCAAATTTGGTTTTTCCCCCTGCGTTAATTCATTCCTCATATAACAATAGTCGGTTTGGGGATGTGCTTAATAAATGTGTAGTTTAAACATAATAATTAATTGTCAAAATTAAAAATAGTAATTAATTTTCAAATTTTAAAATAATTAGAATTATTTTATTATTATTATTATTATTATTATTATTACTATTATTATTATTATGGTTATTATTTTTTTTTGTTGGTAAAACTCCACATTTTTAGTTAATAAAAAGAATTTGAGAGAAAACATTTATAATTGCAGAGAAGATATTTATGATGGTGTATCTTAAATTAATGGGTATCTTTGTCTTTTAATAATCTGGGGAAAAGAATTGTTTTGTTATAAAACTTAATCCTTGAATAAATTTAATAGCTAGGCCGTGGTGCTCAGTTGGTTTTAAGATCAAAATTTCAATTTGTGAATTTTGAGTTCGAATCCTGGGCTGGACAAATTTTTTAATTGGGATTTAATTGTAGCAGGTTGACGTCAGCTCGTACACGTGTATAATTAATTGGAAAATGCCTACGTCAAATCTGCCAAATTTTTTAATTGGGATTTAATTGTAGCAGGTCCACGTCAGCTCGTACACGTGTATAATTAATTGAAAAATGCATACGTCAGATCTGCCACGTAGGCGTCACGTCAAAATTTTCGGATAAAAAGAGGCTCGATAACCAAAAGAAAAGGGCTCAATACCAATATAACCTAAAGTTCAAGAGCAACCGTCACGTCAAAATTTTCGGATAAAAAGAGGCTCGATAACCAAAAGAAAAAGGCTCAATACCAATATAATCTAAAGTTCAAGAGCTATCCATACATTTTACCGTGTGTGAGCACATCGTCTGCAGTTTAGTTTGTTACCGTCCCCTATATTAGTAAATGACAGCCCATCATCTGGTTGTTAGATTATCAATTGAACGATGAAAAATCTATTATAAGAAACTAAAGATATGTTTATTTTGGCGATTGTGCCTGTTAGTCATTCCACAATATATATATATATATATATATATATATATATATATATATATATATATATATATATATATATATATATATATACGGCTAGTCTCTCTAGCGAACCATAGAGAGCGAACTAAAAACGAACCGACTATAGCGACGGTTTTTTTCCGTCGCTATAGTATAAAAAACCGGCTTTCTATGTTATAGCGACGGAAAAAACCGTCGCTATAGCCGGTTCGTTTTTAGTTCGCTCCCTATGGTTCGCTAGAGAGACGGACCCTATATATATATATATATATATATATATATATATATAATGATTCACAATTTTGCGTCAATAAATCAAGCCCCTTGGACATTAATTATGCGCACTATTCTAACTAGCGTATTTATCACCATCCACAAAAAGATCATTTGACCAAGAATTGACAAGAAAACACATTCCAAAGTTGAAATCAAACTTTTAGTTTCAGAAACAAATTTTATGCAAAAGTACATGTGTAACCCTTAAAAGAATTCTAAAAAATCAAAACAAACCCCATCGAATCTAAGGGGATGTTTGATAAAAATTGAATGAATCTGAATCTGAATCTGAATCTGAATGAAAAAAGTTGTTAAAAAATTAACATGTCTGAAACATCTAAATGACATATTATATTATTTTACCCCTCTGAAAAAATTCAAAATTATTGTAAATTTATTTAATATAACTTAATATAATAGTTAATATTTTTTTATTATTTTTTTAATTTTTAATTTTTTTATTTTATTCAGCTGCTCATTCAGTCAAAAAAATCTGACTTAGTCATTCAACTCAATCATCTGACTGATTCAGCCATTCAAACGATTTTTTTTCAAAACAAACGCACTTAATGACTGAACCATTCAGCCATTCAGATATATTCAATCCTAAACAAATAGCCCCTAAGATTCCCGGAAGGCTACAAAATATCTTTTGCAATTAATATTTAGTAATATGATAAAATCAACTGAAAATAATAAATAAGTTATTTGGAATTTAAACCACGTAATTTTGATTAATGAATTACATTTAAAGGTACTAGGAGGTGAAGCCGTACGAGGCACGAACTTATTTCAATAGTAGAATATAAAATTTATCTAAATATTATAATTGTAAATTTTAATATATATATACACGGAGAGGATCAAGTGCATATCCGTTTATTTAACATACCCTGCTCATCACCTTTAGCGACGGATCGGGCGACGGTTCGGTCCGTAGCGTATATCAGAAAACCGTCGTCTTAGCTTTTAGCGACGGATCGAACCGTCGTCATAACATTTAAATCGTTTATCTGTTCTATAGCGACGGATCAAACCGTTTCCCAATCCGTCGCTAAAGGTGGTGAGCAGAGTATGTAAAATAAAGAAGTATACACCAGAAATGCATTAATATATATATATATATGACGAACAAATATTACTAACCATTTAGAGAGCTAGACTCACTGGCGGATCTACATATAGGGCAAATGGGGCATTGCCTATGCTCAATTTTTTTTTATTGGTATAGTGAGGAGCAAAAAAAAATTTAATAAATTTAAAGTGACAAATTTATAAAAAAGTTAAACTTAGAGGGGTAAAAAAACTTAAACTACTACTCTAAAAAAATTAAACACACATAATGTATTCAACTTCTCGCTCTCTACTTCGCTAAATTTCAGCTCAAAAAAATTCGCCCCTGCTGGAAATAGATCCTGAATCCGCCACTGGCTAGACTGTATGTTGGCGTTATTACACAAGGACGGTAGTATATTATTTAGGGTCCTCTTAACATGTGCTCTAAGGGTACATGCTAAGCACACAGTTCAAAAGAATATTCTCTTGAATTGTGTGTATATTCTTTTGATTTCTGTATTTGCACCAAGTTTAAAAAAATAAATACACAATTCAAATGTATATTCCCTTAAACTGTGTGCTTAGCATGTTCATATTCCTATTATTAATGTAAGTTGCTCTACGTTTTGCTCTCTTTTATTTGTTTATTCATTAATTTCTTCATCTATTTTTCGTTTATATCTCACACGTCTCGCAGCATTTCTAGCTTCCTTAACATTCATTTCACACGGTATTAGACTGGTTCCACTCAAGCTATGATTCACTATCAATATGTAGGCTAAATCATTTATATAGGTAGAATATTTTTGGGAATACCAAAAGTTCTGCTGCCATTTTTTTCAACGAAAAAATAAATTGTGTTGCACCTCTTTTCTCTTCGTTAGTATAGCAACTATTCACCTAATTGTTTTATACTCCCTCCGTCCGCTATTAAACTTTCTAATTTCTTTTTTAGAATGTTCCTAAATAAATGTTATATTTTTATATATGTAATTATTTTTATTTTATTTTTTCACTTATACCCTCATAATTTTTCTAATTAACTTTTGTTGAAAACTTAAGAAATGATAAAAAGTTTACATTGGAAAATGATATATTGTTATACCACTTTCTCTCTCATATACTTATTTGGCAGGACCGGCCCTGAGGGGGTGCAGAAGGGGCGACCGCATAGGGCCCCCAAATTCAGAGGGCCCCCGATTTTTTTTTTTTTGTGTATATGTAAAAAATTGATTATGAAAGTTTGATTGATGATTTTGCAGCAAAAAATGCAAGAATAATGCTAGCGATCGTGTGAAGTTTATTGTCCATTTAAGTTTTATCTACCTTTTCTTTTTAATTGATAATTTATTGAAGTTTTAGCTATATTTTTTTTAATTGATAATTTTGTTACTCGACGTTGAAATTTATTATTTTAATTAATGATGAATTTTGATATAAATTGTGCTTTATATATTGGTGCTGATAAAAAAATAGTATTTTTATATGCGAGAGGGCCCCTATTTTTTTCTCGCACAGTGCCTCCAAATTGTTAGGACCAGCCCTGCTTATTGGAAGGTGATAATAACAACAAAAAATGATAAAGTAACTAGAAATTAATACCAACAAATGTGGAGGGTTTGCATGTAATTAGTGGGTAAATCTGAAGAGAGAAATATACTTATTGGAATGTGAGAACAATAATAATGATTTAGAGAATTGATTCATGTGGGAACTAGCAAGGAATGATTAATGTTGGAGTCATAGAAAAGTGAATGGATACTTCAATTAATAAGTAATTTAGAAGGGCAACTTAGGTAAAAAAAATATTATTAATTAGCGTGTAGAAACTAATTAGTACATTTAATACGGGACAGAGGGAGTAATAAAAAGAAACATAAGGAGTATTTAATTACACTTGATGCTTTAGACCTCACTACAAGAAAAACGGTTATTTTCAACGAATTGTTTCATCGGAAATAAACTTAATTCGTCGGAATTAGTTTAATTCTAACAAAATATCCCGTTAAAACTACTCGCTTCGAGGATAAGCCCGTTGAGAATTTTGTCGGAGATAGATTATGTTCGATGAACTTATTTCTCACGAAATTTTCGTCGAACTAACACTAATTCCGAAGAAATTATGTCTGACAACAATTCCATCGGAAATAAACTTGCCACATGTTTTTTTTAAAGAAATAAATGAAATAATCTATTTAATTTTGACAAAAATTATGTCGGAAATACCTAATCAAGCGTAAGGCATTTTTTATTTTTGCAATTTTCAGGTTTTTAAACCACAATTTGTACATGTTTCTGTTTTCAACTAGTTTTTTTCTAACCATATATATCAGAAATTGATATTTTCACATGTTAAAATGATATCACAACAAACAACATATACGCGAAAATAAGAACTCCTCCCAACAACACATACATACATGCATGTCCTATCAAAAATAAATATAAACTAAATTACAATAAACAACATTAATATACACAAGTTAAACAAAAAATGGGACTCAACGATGATGTACAACGTAAAATAAGGTAAATTAGAATTTGCAATAACGTAAGACTACAATTTACATCATAAACTAAGTAAAAGTACAACTATTTGTACAAACGACTGGTACTATCATCGGTATGAACAGGATTATCAAGCGGGGGTCGACGCTGATGTCTAGAGTCTGAAAATCATCCTCATCATCCCTACCCGGCACAGCATCATCCCCCCGCTCAACATCGCCACCCCGTTGATACAATAAAAAATATAACATATTAGTAAATATAAATGAGAATTAAGGAAACAACTATATAATAATTAAGTAACAAGCAAAATATGAAACTAAAAATAAATAAAATACTTGAGGAGTAGTCGGGGGCTAACTCAACAGCGACCCAAAAGCCTCCAACAATAGAGGAACCACCATTCGTACAACCTCGTCGCGTATCGCATAGAACTGCTCCAATGGGATTCCCTTATTCACCGTAGTTATGACGCCCCCAAAATAGGTTCAATACTCAACCCATTCTGAGTCATCAAATACATGGTACAGAATTTAAATACAATCTTTTATAACATACGGTCGTGCAAAATACGACCACACAAACTGTGAGTTATAATACAAATCGTATATAATACGAAATATAAAAACTCAAATTCAGTCCTCTTTTATTACAATTATTATCACACTATTTTATAAAAAATAGTGAGGACTACTACTGCTCTACTCTGACGATCACACTAATCCCCGACTAGTTCCCGTAACATTCTCATTCCCTGAAGAGGACAATAGATGAAAAGGGTGAGCTCAACTAGCCCAGTAAAGAATATTATGACTAACATAATGAAGAATAAATTATCGTTAGTCTTCAACAAATCAGATAAAATATTATGGACAACAAGTTTTAGATCAACAACTGCAGCGGAAATATCAATTCATTAGATGAGTTACGTAGAGAATGAAGTCTACTATCTTCAATGATTTAAAAGTCCATTATCAATATTTTATCCTTGTAACATCAATCAATATATATCTCAAATCAAATATTCATCTTTGCACTATGGGCCAAAGATATTTATTTGTATCACCAGTGGTCATGTTCATCTCAACACCTGTCCATCTTTGCACTACGGACCAAAGATATTCATCAGATAATCATTCATCTTTGCTCTACAGGCCAAAGATATTCAGTTATATCACCATTTAGGACTGAAGATGATGAAAAATAATATTAATAACGAATCCAGTGAGATAAATGACAAAGATTATGGATTCGTAATTTAGTTTATCCAAGTTCAATAATACTCCGTAATAATCAATTGTGGAGCAAAATTCAAGAATGAATATCAAAACTTGGATCCAATCAAAGATAGGAACCTTAACAGGCAACTTGGACAAATAGAAGAAAATTTAATTTTTTCGTAAATAGTGCCGTATACGTGAATAGTAACCCCGACGAAAAAAGTAAGAATTTTATAATAAAATTATGCCAATATTTTGGTATATGATATTGAAAGAAATAACATCATTTACAAGAAAAATAATATCCCTTACCTTAGTAAAATACTAAATCTGACTGGAATATCGGATATAATGCTGAGAAAAATCTTACACCGTAATCCACACTCAAACTATCCTTATACTCACAAGAAATACGTTCGATATTATAAAAAAAAATTCTGATTCTGGTGTGATTTTTATTTATAACTAAGCACCCTATTTATAGGAAAGTGTCAGAACACCATGTTTAACAAAAATTACGCAGCGTACACTTGATTTGAAAAACTTCCTGGCTGCTGCACACCTAATTTCAAAGCTTCAAAAATCAGCATTTTGCTCCACAAAAGACAAGAGTGGGGCCCACCCATGTTTTTTAAAAAATATTTATTTCAGAAACTTCAATAATTCATAATAAATAGCCCTTTTATCAAAAAAATACGAATTCTACGTCCTTTATGTAGGAAATTTAATTCTCTACAACTTTGTAGAAGGAAGTTTTTCCAAATTTCCAACGAAAAATGGCCGAAATCCACAAACGGATGATTTTTCACACCAAAATATTGATAAAAACACCTCACCACCAATTCTTTCTTTTATATCCACAAAAATAAATATTTTCTTATCATATAAATCCATAATTAATTATTCATAAATAATATTACAGAACTATAATATTGACAACCAGGTCGTTCCCAAGAAAGAGGGGGCCTTCCGATAAGGTTTTCTTCTTACTGGTGCGCAATTACCTAACCCCTTTCCTAGACAGAACTTTCTTAGACATTGTCAATAATGCTATCTAATAATATTATTCAAATAATATGAATTATTGATTTGATAATGTGAAATACTGTGCAGTGACAATTATTGAATCAATAATATAAAATATCAACGTAGCAACTATTTAATCAATAAAATATTATGCAATTATCAATGTAGCAATTATTGAGTCAATAATATAAAATACTGAACAGTAATTACTGTAACAATTATTGAGTAGTGACTTCTTACGTAAGAATCAATAATTAGAATTACTGTGCAATACCGTGTGCTACTGTGCAACACCGCGTATTACTGTATTTTAACCACCGGATATTTCAACAGTTCTAACGGTAACAACTATGCCGTTATTTTTAGAAAACTCATTCTTGCCGTTTTCTTTATCCGACAGTTATTCCGTTGTGGAGCCCACAAATGGCTGCGCCGTCGTACGAATATTCTCCGACAACAAAAATATTTCACGACCAAACGAATATTCCCCGACAATAATGAATATTTTATTACCACTTGCTAACTTTAAAAATTTTGCACATATCTCCCATAACTTATCACATCTATCAAATTAACACCTTACTATTTCAAAGTAATATATAAAGAAAATTAAATATTTATTCATAAAATTTGGGGTCTTTATTCATAATGTCCTGAGCAAACTGATACAGGCGAGCATGGGTAGGCAATATCTTTTGACGGAATATCGGACCTTTATCAAATGTCTCCGACACCCGCGTTATAAGCCTCTAAAATATCTCTTCATCTAAGTCAGCGCTCGCATAAGATGGTCTAACAAGTGCACTCGGATGCTGAAGATGAATAAAGCTTGAGGAAATAGAAACAATTTTAGAAAGTATTTACGAACTGATATAAATTACGAAAGAATAAGAAACATAAAAGAATGAATACCTCTAGGGAATGTATATGTTAGTATCCGCGACTGACCTAACAGTTAATACATACCCGTAGTATTGTTGGGGGATCCTGAGACGCGACCCAAAGAGTCATCTCCTCATCATGAAATAAGGTAATCTTGGAAGGAGGAATGGTGAAATCTAACGGCTCATAATCTCCACTAACCGCTCGCAACTCAACTACACACTGGTCCTAAAACTTTTGAAATCAGTTTTATAATTTATTTTGTACATGTTAGTTATTTAAAGAATTTAATTAACTATTTAATATTTAAAATAATTTTGTAATGCGTGTAATGTCTAATTGATTACTCGTATAACTAATGTTGCGGGATACATAGTGGGTGTGTCTTTCGGTGTATGGGCTCTATCCCAAAGCTCGATAAGAGTAGGAGGTAAGCCCAAAGCCCTTAGCATGACCTAATAAATACATTCATGTATCATTTAATTAGCAACTAATAACAACATTAATTCTATGAACAAAACACACATACATACCGCCTTACACTCCTCGAATGATAAGGAGCCAATGGTATGTGCCAGTCTGAGCTTACTGCGATTCTTCTTCATCTGTTTGGATTTCTTCTTGAAATCATCATCCTCCCAGCAAGAACACATAGTTGCTCATGCAGCATCAGATATATAGAGTTGATGATGATTATGAAGGTTACTCTTAGGGTGGTCCTCAACATCTTGGGCAGCCCTCTGTCTCAACTAGTACAACCAACTCGAGTAGTTCTTTGCAACACGAGCGGTAATGATCGCATCGTCGTCGAAAAACGATGTGCCCTTCTCATATCTATAGTAAGTCTATACAAAAATAATGATACACTAGAAATGCTATAACATTAAACTAATATGTCCGTATACGATTTAACTTAAGTGAAACTCGAACAAAATATTCTTCATAAAGAAGGCATCGTACTGCGCATACTGCGTAAAACGAATGCATCTGGTGGGAAGAAGAGGGAAGCATATAGCGTGGAGAGTGGCCATAACCACAAGCTCTAATATACTATAATATAAATTAAGTTAGTAAATAATACATTGTGCCATCAAATTAAATTAGTAAATAAAACATATTATTAATGGTACATGTAGATGAGAGCCAACAAAAACTGGGCAGGCATGTGAAACTGCCGACTGATGACCAAATAAACCAATGTTAGTCTCCCGGCAACATCGACGAACACTATCTGTAAGTATTATATATACATTGTGTAAACGTAACATATAGATAAATGCAAATATAAACCAAACGAAATCAATTTGATATCAAATATACTTAATAGATGATGAGGACCCACCCTAACTACCATCACCGGAACCTGTACAGCAATTACTGCGGTGACCACAACCGGTACCGCTATGTCTAGTCATATATATACTATTGAAAAAACCAAAATGACGTAATTAAGTCGAGTTACAAAAATAATTATTATTAATAATGCGAATTATAAATAATACATAAAGAAATTTACACTTACTACAATGAGAAGATATCTTAAACTACATCATCAAACCCATCAGAATCAACATTTATCTCATCATGTGATTTTGTCTCTTTCTCTTCATCATCAATTTTTTCATCGTTATCATCTTCGACGACGACATAGTCATTGACAACTAATATACACATTTTTTATGCATTTTAATATCATCTTTATTATTTTATATGTTTATTTTATTTAACCAATACATTTTTTTTTAGGATTTATCTTGTTTATTTTGATGAATAAGTAAATAATAATTGTTCCAGCTTTTAAAGATGAAAAAAAAGAATTCTTAAATGATTATCATGAAAAATTTGAAGTCAAGTTAGAGATAAAAGGATAAGAGAACAAGAAAAAGACTATGTTTAATGTACCTTATATTAGGTTACAATTTATCTGTGCCTATAAATAAGAATTTCATTTTAGAGAGAGGATTTTTTTAACTTCTTCTTGGTCGGGTAAAAGCAAGTTGAAAGCAGTCAATATTGTTATTTCCCAAAGGCACATTGGAGATTTAGAAGGGGGGTTGAATAGATCTTTAAAATTTTATGCTTATTTGAAGATGTATTACCAAATAATTAGTTAATTGGGATTGATTATGCACAACATAATATACTTTGGAAAATATGAGTTCTAAATTTAGTTCATATGAATATAAGACACTTTGCAGATATAGCAGATATATGACAGAATGTAAATAACTAAAAGTAAATAACACAAGATGTTTTAAGTGGTTCAGAGTATAAACAACTCCTAGTCCATTCTTCTACTTCAACAAGTAGTATATCTACTAAGGATAGGATCAATAAGACCAGATCACACAGATCTCTAACAACTGAACCACTGAGGTTCCTTCGAGTCACTGAGTCTCTACAATGGTCACACATGCCAAGACACTTAGTCCTCTGAATCACTTAGATTCTTTCGAGTAACTTAGTCTCGGTATAATGGTCACTAAGACCAAGATGAATCACAATGGAATGTTGAATGTTGATTGTTGAGTTGCTGTTAAGCTTTCTAAAAAGGCTTGTCTTCTTCTGGTACTTAACAGCTTTAAAATGATCATCTTTGAGGTGTTGCTAAGTTTTGCAATAAGGTTTGTCTTCTTCTAGTACTTAACAACTTTGAAATGATAATCTTTGAGGTGCTGCTAAACTTTGCAATAAGGGTTGTCTTCTTCTGGTACTTAGCAGCTTTGAAATGATAATCTTTGAGGTGCTGCTAAACTTTACAATAAGGCTTGTCTTCTTCTGGTACTTAGTAGCTTTGAAATGATCATCTTTGAGGTGTTGTTAAGCTTTGCAATAAGGCCTGTCTTCTTCTAGTACTTAGCAGTTTTGAACATATCTTGAGTCGTAGAGTAGAGCTTGCTCTACTTTGGTAAAGGTTTACCTTTGTGTTCTTCGTGATCCATAGAGTGAGTTCTTTGATTCTGAAGAGCTTTGTTTTTTTGATCATTCTCTCTCAACTCCCTTTCTAATTTGAATTCTTGAAGCCTTTTATAGTCTGCCTAAAATCTTCCCGTTGGTGCATTTAATGCACAAATACTTTAGGATCCTTGATGTTGACATTTTGAGTCGTTGTGTCAGCTTGCTTTGCTGTTTGGACTTGTCACATCAGTTTGCAGCTTTACCTACCAACTGGTAATTATCTCTTTCAAAAAATTAGTTGTTTAGACACAAATTTCTTAAATATGATTTTGATCAAGGATGTTTTGGTTAATGCCTTGGGACCTTCAATCAACAATGCTCCATTGTCAGTCTTCCTGTCAAACTTGACTTATTTTATAAACTTTGTTATAGAGTGATGAGGATCGTAGCTTTGAGCTCTTCGCTTTGCTCTACTATTAATTAGGACTCAACAAACATCTCTACTATCTGCTCTACGAATTAGTACTTTACGATGCTTGAGCAGACTTTTCAGTCTTCTCTTTATTCTTCAAATGCTTCAGCAACACTACGATTCTGAAGACAAATCTACGAACTTTGATGTCTCTTTGTAACTTCATGATTACTCAACTGTTGCTCTACAAATATCTAGTGTTACTCTGCGAACTGACTTATCATTTAGCAAAAGGCAGAGTAACTCTAAGAATGAGTCTTTACTGAACTATTCTTGAGATTCTTTACGATTTGGACTTTACATATTTTCTTCAGAGTATACTCTACGTTCAGCCTTTACTTATTCGATCTTCAACATAACTTCACGACCAATGAGAGAACTCTACGATCAATCATCTGATGCACTGCAAAGAATGAGTTAACTTTTCTATGTATGATGACACTACGAATAAGCCGAGTAACTCTACGATCAGATGGACCTATAAACTATACATCAAAAAACCTCAATAAGATCAACCTAACAACCTTGATCTTTCTATCTTAAGTCCTTGTACAAATGTTTCTCAGATAAGGACTTTACAAAATTTATTGATACACATATACATTAATCATATTCATCATTAGATAGAATTAATTCAATAAGATTAACCTAACAATATTGATCTTTCTATTCTAAGTTCTTGTACAATTATAAAACTATTAAGAATTTTACAAAACTTACTTATACAAATATACATTAATCATCGGATCACATATTAACAATTAATTAGATCAACTCAATAAGATCAGTCTAACAAATTTGATCTTTCTATTTTAAGTCCTTGTACAATCATAACACTATTAAGAACTTTAAAAAACTTACTTATACACATACATTAATCATACTTAACAAATCACATACATAGATTCTAACAAATATTTTATTCCTTAGTTTTCTTTTTGCCTCTTCATTGTGCGGCTTTGATCAGGGTGTACAATTAGTTGTATTTATAATCAACTTTATTAATTTAATGTTACTTTAGTTATAATTATTTGCCTTCAATTCTTTTTCATTTAGTATTCTATTAGATAACATGCTTTCCTATTAGTTTAATTAAGTTGATTAAGTTATTATTATTATTATTATTATTATTATTATTAATCCGATGCAATTAATATTAATAGTCTTAATTTAATTTTGTTATTTTAAATTGCATGGTTAACTAAATTTTTAATACCTATGATGATGATGAAATTATGTATTTTATATAATAATTAGTTTATTTCCATTTTGAAATTAGTGTCTAATTATTTTCACCTTCATTTTTACCTTCACACAAAGTTCGTTTATGATTCTTATTTTAGTTAAGAAGTTTTGATAGATTATCTGTATATTTTTCATATTCTATGTTTACTCACGTTAAATATAAGAATCATTATTTTTATAGGAAAGGGAAAACAAAATTAAGAATTAATTCAAAAAATAAGAAATTATTTATTATGTTAGTACTTAGTGGATTCAGATTCCTAGATAGTTTTTCTCATTCCTAGTTTTCATTATTAATTATTAGTTTGCATAATTTAGTTGTTAATCATCTCCACTATATTTATTTCTAATTTGACTGAAATATTAATTAATGATATATTAAAGAGTTGATCTACTTAATGTGGTTCGATATGTACTTGTCAAGTCTACAATAGAGGTTGTGCACTTGCAGTTATATATTTTTATCGCATCATGTTTTTGGCATTGTTTCTAGAGACTGGATTTAATTTTTTTTTAATTCCTTAAATTTTTATTTCTTAGAATTAGTTTTAGTTCTAATAATATTATTTTATTTATATTCTATAATGAAGATTATTGAAGCGGATCAAAGGAGAAAAAAGATAAAGATTTTGTTGTTACGCTTTTCTTGGTACTTCGTATCTCTATTTTTTACTTTTTTTTTGTTTTATTTATTTATTGTTAGTTAGAAACTAATTGCCGCATTCATGCACCACTCACGTAGTCATGTTTAGTTTTTTTTTTTGACAAATATAAACTGTGGTGATTGTTGGAGCAAAGAGGTACGTCCAATTTCTCTTTCTTTAGTAATTCACATAGTTTATAAAACTTTATTTGTTTACGATTTTTGATTTTTTGCATGTGCATTTTTATCTTTAATTTAACTTAAAGGGCACAAACCCATAACAACATAAGGTGGAGATTTCATCACTCTTCCTTGGCCGACAAACTATCCAACTTGCATTTTGTATAATCTTAACTTAATAAAATAAAGTAGACGTTGACCCTTAAGAATTTCGAGTTCAATTAGGACAAGAGACTCCAAGGGGATGCTAAATTTTAAATTAATCAAACTACTGGTGTCTAGGAAAGTAGTTCAAAAGACAAACAACTCAAGAACGTGTGGTTATTAAATTAGTCACCGTACCAACAGAGAGGCTTCCATCGTTCTTACACTTACATATCTAGTAGTGTAATTAATTTTGAAGTCGGTGAACCTTAAGGTTGTAACTTGGAATAATTAGGAGTTTTCTAGATTTTATTTAGATTAACCATAGAATTAGGATTTTCTTTTTATTTATTATTATTATTATTATTATTATTATTATTATTATTTTGTGACTTCTTGGTTTGTTGCTTATTTGTTTAATGATTTGTGTAAGCATGTAATTTTAGTTTGAATAATAATTTTACTTGGAACAAGAAGCCTATGAAAATTTTAACGCACATGAGGTAAATTAATTTTTTCCAAATTACCTGAACCTGTTTTTTGATCCATATGCATATCTAAATTCATTTCCAGCACCTCTATACCCAACAGAATATTCAAATGAAAAAGATAAGAAATTAACCTTTTTGGAGGAAGACTTGGAAGAATTACTTATAGTCAAAGCTAATTGCATGCAGACCATGAATCAAAGCATATCTCAAATGCATACGAGTCAGTTAGTTACCATAGTTAGTGAACAAGATAGTGAAATTATTTTTGGTCAACCTAAGCTTAATCCTATAATTCATCACGCTCTAAGTCACACCAATTTGAAGAGTCAAACAATTCGAAGTTGATAGGCCCATCCAATGAGCCTATTTCAATTGACCATATCATATTAGAGAAGAGTGTTGAAAAATTCTATAAACATAAAACTCCATACCCTAAAAGACTTATTTCAAGAACACAACCTAATGATTATTCAAACCAACCCATAAAAATAAATAAGATCTAAAGAATTGTCTTAAAATAGATTCATGAGGAAAATTTTTTTAATTTGTTTACATCACTTTGGTCAAAATTGGGATGAAACTGAATATTTGAATGAGGTCAATGAGATGTTGGACTCCACAACCCAAAAGTCTTACTCTAGATTGGGACATATAGTTGAACTAATCTGCCACATTTTGAGCCTTTTAAAGAGAGTCGGACTGAGCTTGAACTTACACATTTTTCTGAAGATTTTAAGTCTACCTTGGGTCTATCCGAAACACTTCCTATAATTTCTGAATCTGACTAATTAACAAATGAACAAAGGTTGTGCAGATTAATGATAGTTTTTTTGTCTAGATAATGTGATTTTGGATAGTAAATGGGTAAATTCACTTTAAGTGATACCCACAAATTCTGAAATTAAAAAGATTCAAAATGATAAAAATGAATTTGTGTCCTTCGGTGACAAATATGGTTAGCAAGTTTGGATAAATTTTGTGAAGTTGAAATTATTCAAAAGAAAATGTTACTTTCTTTTGCCATTCGTTGACCTAATTTTAAAAGGATTAGTCGCGTATGCTTACAATTGTTCTTCTAATGAAAATTTTGACTATTTCTAATTTTCAAGACCTCCTGAAAGTTATGAGAAATTCACACTCACTTGGAGTTTGCATCACTCTTCTTTTTCACCACATGTTCTTTCAGCTTAACTCTCATCATACGAGGTACAATTCTTTCATTTATTTGTTCTCTTTCTTCTTTTGCATACCGTGAGGACAATGCATGATTTAAGTATTAGGGGGGGAATTTTTGCATTTATGCGCTATTAGATTTTATTTAGTTATTTTTCTTCTTTTTAGGAAGCTTATAATAGAAAAAAAAACACATTTAAGAAAAAATAGAAAAAAAATTACCCATTCCATTTAAGTTTATTTGTCATAATTTTCTTTTTGGGTTGTCCAAATCTATTTGTCATCATTCACTTTTAAAACTATTTTGACCTCACCTTTCCTATACTATCCTCATTTAACTTTAATATTTTTTTACTGAAAACATGTCATACATTGAAAAAAATAGTACTATTAAATTTGACATTGAAAGCATAACCCCAGTCCTTTTTCTTCTCTCTCTTCTATTTTATTATTCCGAGAAAGAGTTGGGAGATTAAAATATAACAAAAAAAAGATGATAATAGAAAATTTGAGATGGGTAATTTGGAGATCAAAAAAATTTCTTAATAGGTGTGTACTTTCAAACTAGGACAAGTAAAGTTGGACGGAGAAAGTATAAAATTTAAATTTTTTTAGTTATAGATTGAATTTATTCTAATAAGTGTCAGTGGAGTAAAATTTTTGAGTAAGATAAAAAGATTTAGATCTCTTGAACCTTTGATAAAATACAAAATCCTAACTCGGAACACCATCTTGAGTAAAATTAAAATTCATATGCATTTATGCACTACACATTCGCACTAATTCTTAGTTGTGGGGTATAAACCTATGAGTCAAGCAATCTCAAGGAAAAAAAGAATGAAAAAAATAGAGAAAAAATGGAAAAAAATAATTGCTTCAATGTCCATTGAACGAAATAAATGGGCATTCAAGCCTCGGGACGCATCGATATTCACGCTGAAAAGTGTAATGGATAAAAACAGCTTGACTATTTTAGTTTTGTGGCATTTGTTACTCGAGTTAGTAAGCCTTTAGGGGTGTCTCTACACCTAGTGCCCTAAATCTAACTGATTTGGGAGTCATTGGTCCAACGCTCGCTACATAGGTAACTCTAAAAAACCTAAGAAAACTAGACATTGCACAAGTCAAGAAAAAAATGTTCAAAAAAAAGAAAACAAAGGAAAAAAATGAGTTTGTTTGATTTTTATAGTAAAAATTCCTACTAAGAGTTATATCACATACACAATGCATACATCACGCGAAATTAATTTCATGAAGGATGGTGTCTAAAATGGAGATAAAGTTTTTTTTGATAAGATGAAATTGTTCTTTTTAATTTAATCTTGTTTATGTATCATGCCCATGAATATTTAAAAGTTTTTCTTCAAATTCATAATTTGTTGAACCCAAATAATATTTTATTTATAATTTTAAATTTTTAGGGTATATTCACTGCAAAACCTCACGCGATAAACTACGCTACATCAGTTAGATTTAGTCTTCTACTAAGGTAATGGATATTATTTTCGTTCAATATTCGTAAGGAATGTGACGCCCCCAAATCTGGGTTCTCTAACCACGGGTTTGGTACTCACGATACATCATCATCATAAGCATTCTATAAACTATTGCGGAATAATAAACATACATTGTTAATTAAAATAAAGTCTACATCATAATCCCATGGTCTCATAACCTTAACATAAACATACCCTTACTATTACAAAAGGTTTACTTAAATAATTACATCAAATACTTAATTAGTTCATAACAAACTACTCTTGAACCTTGCCCTTTCTTTTGTCTTTCTTAGACAGTCCTGGCTTTGCTGAAATAAACGTCATGATATAGCAAGGGTAAGCAACTAGTTTGCTTAGCAAGTTTATATACAAGGAGATATATCATGATTAGAAAGGAATTTATCGTTCAATGTTCAATAATAGAATTAATTGAAGAAGAACATGAATTACATTTCAATAAGTTATTATTCGAATATTTGAATAATAGATACTGAGTGGTCTAGAGTGACCATGAACATCTGCTAAGGTTGTCAGTATTTAAACTGGTCCTTTTAATGAATTTGGTAATTAGGGGATCAACCTTTCATACCCGGTGTATTATGCATAAACACTTAATAGACTAGCAACAATTGTTTTCCAATATAATGCTTTAATAACATATTCTTTTCTCAGTCAAGAGTCCTTATCAAGTCAATTGATTAAGAACAGCATTCATAAAACGAATTTGAATTAACAAATTTTAACAATGCTTGATCTAGCTGATACAACTAGCATAGATCCATTTCATAAACAGTTTATGAATAAAAGAACTTTAATCAATTTACAGCTCAATAAATAATAAAACCGTAATTCAATTGCACAAAGTACGATTTACAATAATTCATTAAGGATGTAGAATAATCAACAATAATTATCTACTATCATGCTTTGAAAGTAATAACAACTCGAGTTTGAGTTAGAGAACTTGCTTGTTCGACGAGCTACGGCTAGTTAAGTTTAATTAAAACTCTTTGAATGACCTAATATTGATAATGTAGATCTATTAATTAGTACTGCGTATAATTGTCTATCTATACGCTTACTTATACTATTATTTAACAAATAATTCAATTACAAAGTACATATATATAATGTACTATCATTAATCATATAAAATATTTAATTGATCTTAGGTTAATGATATAATAATTAATAAGGCTTTTTCTTAAGTGATAAACACTTATTAGATCCTTAAATAATTTATTATAATTGTTTAATTAAGGTGTTATTTAAATTTTTTTTAATTGTTAACTCCTTCTTCATTTGATTACTATTTAATATTAATTAAATAGTAATTAATTAATTATCTTTAGTTATTATTTAATAATCAATAATAACCAATTATAACTCCTCATTATTTAAATCAAATTATTATTTGTCTATAATAATGATTAATTAATTCCTTATACTTGAATAATAAATAATTAATTTATTTACTTCATTAGTCTTTAATTATTCTTTATTATTATTGAAAGAATAATTAATAAATATTCGTCCTTATTTATTATTTAAATAATAAATAATTAATTCTATAAACTTTCATGTCAATGTAAGTAAGTAATTACTTTATTATTACTTAAATATTTTTTAATTATTATTTAATATTAATTAAATAATAATTAATTAATTGTTTCATTCCAATTATTATTTAATCTTAATTAAATAATAACTAGTTATTTTATTAACACTAACTCTACTTAATTATTACTTAATATTATTTAAATAATAATTAAATATTTAATTACATTCCACTTTATATGTAATTAGTTTACTAGCCCATTAGTGGCTTTAAAAGTTATTTATTATAACAATTCATTTTCCATTCACTTCATATTTATCACTAAAATTTTTGCCCAAATTTTAGATTTGTGTTCCTTTACGGAAACGCTTGTAGAACGAAGTCTACAACTCGGAATTAGGCTCTGTCAGAGGCGTTGGATTCGTATCTTCCTGAACTACAGTTTTCATTTATCAAACATCAAATTATGATCTGTCTAGGTCCTTGAAATCAGGGTTAAAGTGACTGATCAGCAAGTATGTTTACAACAGTTGGTTTGTTTTTCAGATTTGGGGTCCTTTACGGAAACGCTTGTATCTCGAGATCCACGTCTCGGATTTTGGTCCTTTTGGTATCATTGGATTTGTATTTTCCCGAACTATATTTTCCATATATCAAACATCAAATTTGAGTCTGTTTTAGTTATCGAAAATAGCCCAGAAGTGACTGATCAGTAGCATGATTACAATAGTTGAGTAGTTTGGGATTAAATTCATAACTTGCTCATTTTAAAACATATTTGAGTGATTCCAAAGGGGTTTTGCCCTTAACTCATGTATCTAGCATACCAAGAAAGAAAATCTCAAATATCACTTGTAGATTTCAACATGCACAAGTTATAGCACACTAGTTAAATAAAAATTTCCTCAAAAATCCATCTAACTTCCTTTTTCCAAACTTTATCATATGAACTCATATGAATCTACAAGTTTCACTTATTAAACTCAAGATCTAACATTCTAACATGATATTAACCATATAAAACATGCATCTCAAGAATCTAACATAAAGTTACCTAGTGCATGCATGCATAAGCTTTTCTTTACCCATTTTTGTACAAATCTCTCTTTTGATCTAACTTTCAACTTTAAAAATATTTTGATCCTCATATAAAACACTTATACCCAAATAGATGAAGAATTTTTAAAGATCAAATATAGGGCTCATTGTTTCATCAAAATCTAACAAATAAGGAAGCTAAACTTGAAATTTTTGAGAATCATTACCTAGTTCTTCTTGTTATTCTTCTTATTCTTCCAAAGTAGCTTAGATACTTGGCATGCATGAAGATCCAAGCTCTTTTTTTTCCTCCTTGATGGCCAAAATATGCTCTCCCTTTCTCTGTCTATATTTTCTTGTTCTTTGACTAAGGAGCTTGGAAGTGTAAGGATTCAAATGAAGTGAGTGGAGTAAGTATAATTAAAAGTGTAAGTATTCTCTTCCACTAATTCTCTCTCTTAATCATTCTAATGGTTGCTTGCTCACTCACTTACCCATAAGTGTTGTACATCTAAAAGTGTGACACATGGCTTAGTGGGTGGATTTTGTAGATTTGGTAGATATTAACCAAGATTTTGGACAAGCTTAACAAAATTGTCATTTCTCCCTATATTACCCCCATAGGGCCGGCCATGTGCTCCCTTTTCTCCCATTATAGATTTATTTGTATTGTATTATATACTTACTCTAATGATTAAAACTCCTTCCTTTCATGGACCAAGGTTTGGGCCCCTTTAATTAATGTTTGGGCTCATATTTAATTAATTTGGGCCACTAGTAGTCAAGTTCATTTATACAATACTTGGGCTACTATTTATTCATTCCACATGTTGGGCTTAGTTAATTAATTTAACTAATGACATTCAAGTCCACCTCCACTAAAATAAGTGAGCTTGATTATTAATTTAATTGGGCTAGTCCACTAGTATTATTTACTAGTTGGACTATTACACATTCCCATACATCAATAATAATATTTTATTTACATTACCCAATTAGACTTGCCATATACAAGTAAATTGAATATTTAATTAGGGTTCATCATCTTAATCAATTTCCTTGATTATTAGAATACTTAGGTTAGTCCACTAATTTAATTATTTCATTAGTGGGACTTCCTATAAAATACTCATAACACACTTGTTATTTAATCACTTATTCAATCACCATATATCACAAAGTTTTCAATATCATTAATATTTAATTAATATATCTATTTACAGTGCGACTTGAAATTCTTGGTTATTACATTCTCCCCTCCTTATAAGAATTCTGTCCCCGAAATTTCACATTAGGTTACTCAAAAAGATTCGGATAATTCTCCCTCATCTTTTCCTCGAGTTCCCACGTAGCTTCTTCAGCATTGTGATTCCTCCACAGAACTTTGACAGATGTATAACCTTATTTCTTAACTTCTGCTCTTTCCTATCTAAAATTTCTATAGGAATTTCTTCATACAATAAGTCCTTCTCGACTTGAATCGGCTCGTACGATATCACATAGTTGTAATCAGGTTTATATGGTCGCAACACTGACACATGAAACACGTTATGAATATGTTCGAGTTCAGGAGGTAGAGCTACCTCGTACGACACTTCACCTATTTTCTTCAATATCTCGAATGGCCCAATAAATCTCGGACTCAATTTACATTTCTACCCAAATCTTATTTTTCCCTTCTAGGGAGATACTTTCAAAAATGCAAAACTTCCCACTTCAAAGTCTCTTTTCTTGCAATGAATATCCGTGTACTTCTTTTGTCGATCCTGAGCTGCCACTAGTAGAGCTCTTATTACCTTGATGATCTCCACAGTCTGTTGTACCAATTCTGGCCCCAACAGTCGCCGTTCACCTACCTCATCCCAACATAAGGGTGTTCTGCACTTTCTTCCATACAGAGCTTCGTACGGCGGCATTCCAATGCTTGCATGATAACTATTATAAGACCCCAACTTTTATGAATAAAGATTTAATTTTCTTTATATATTATTTTGAAATAGTAAGGTGTTGATTTGATAAATGTGATAAGTTATGGGTGAAATGTGCAAATATTTCAAAATAAGCAAGTGGTTATAAAATATTCGTTGTGTCGGGGAATATTCGTTTAGTCGAGCAATATTCTTTTTGTCGGAGAATATTCGTACGACGGCGCAGTCATTGGTGGACCCCATAACGGAATGAATGTTGGATATAGAAAGCGACAGAAATAACCTTTTTATAAAATAACGGTAAAACTGTTACAAATAAACTGTTGAAATATCCGGTGATAAAAATACATTAATACGCGTTGTTACTCAGTAGCACACGGTATTGCACAGTATTTTAAATTATTGATTCTTACGTAGGAAGACACTTACTCAATTATTGTTACAGTAATTACTGTTCAATATTTTATATTATTGATTCAATAATTGCATAATATTTTATTGGTTCAATAATTTCTACGTTAATATTTTATATCAATAATTGCTACGTTGATATTTTGTATTCAATAATTGTCACTGCACAGTATTTCACATTATCAAATCAATAATTCATATTATTTGAATAATATTATTAGATAGCATTATTGGCAATGTCTAAGGAAGTTCTGTCTAGAAAATGAGTTAGTTAATTGCCCGCCGGTAAGGAGAAATCATTATCAGAAGGCCCCCTCTTTCCTGGGAACGACTTGGTTGTCATTATTGTGATTCTGTAATATTATTTGTGAATAATAATTATTGATAAAAATGATAAGTAAATATTTATTCAATATGGATATAAACGGAGGAATTTTTAGCAAAAATGACAATTGAGAATGGATATTTTATCTGTTCTGATAAAATAATTCATTCAAATATATTATTATAATATTACATCATAAGTGTATAATGTGATAATATAATAATATAATAGTGATGATATTTGTTTACAACAAATTCACGATATATGAATAAATGAGGTGGAAGAGAAAAAATGAAATTTGAAATTCTTTTAATAATTATAAATGTTTTAATATATATATATATATATATATATATATATATATATATATATATAAACATGTGGTGGAATTTATTATTTCAAAAATGGAGGCCTTGAAATTTTGAGTGTGTTGAAGATTTTTAAGAGTGATGAGTGTAGAAAAATCATTCGTATGTAAATTTGGGTCATTTGTTCGTTCGAAATTTGGAAAAATTTTCTTCTACAAAGTTGTAGAGAATTAAATTTTATATGGAATGGACATAAGGTTCGTATTTTTTTGATAAGGGGCTATTTATTATGAATTATTGAAGTTTCGGAAATAAATATTTTAATATATATATATATATATATATATTATTAACATGTGGGACAAATTGGTGGAGGCTTTGTTAAAATCATCCTTGGTGCACTATGATAGTAGTGTGTATACAAGCCAATCATGTATGATGATAAAGCACATACGTTGTAAACAATCTTATTTATTTATTAATAAAATATTCATTTAAGACATATAATTATCTACATGGTGCTGTTTTTATAATATGTAAATAACCCATAGTTTTAAGCAATGCTTTTAGAATCATGATGAGATCATGATAATGAGATCTAAATTCTTAGAAAGCTTAAAAACTAAAATAGTTTCCCATTGTGGGATTATTAAAATGGGGATTAGTAAATCCGGATAGATTGGTACATATGTTGCCTGCTCATTAGATGAGGATGACTGATCTCATGGTCATTTGTGTGGAGACACTAAAGCAAGTATGTAGGTGCTTATTGGAGAATAAGTTCACTGAACGTGACTCGCTATGGAATACCTAATGGAGTTTTACTCGCCTGTCAATAGGAATTCCTAATGTGATAGTAGTACAAGTGATCCTTGGACTTGAGATCATCATAGTATCTTGTATGTAACAAATTATACTTTAACTAATTCCTTAAGGCCTTTTAAGGCATATATAGGGTATGCTTGGGTATAATGAGTTACATATGGAGATAATGAATGATCAATATGTAGGGGTTTTCGGCACATAAACGCAGCGGAAATTAAAAAATTTCGAAACCCTAAAACAGGATCCATGCGAAAACATATTAATTCAGAGGTTAAGATATGTTTTACCGATTATTCAAGCCTGAAAGGAGACGATGGAGATTATGAAACTGCTTCGAATCCTCAACGCAATCCAACGGAACTGCGCCTCTACGGTATCCACACGAACGTCCCGCGAATCGTCACACGATCTGCAGCAAGGAAAGCTGCGGTACTAGCCGCCAAGGATCTGGACTTTTTGAAATTTTTCTCTCTAGTCTCTCTCTAAGGGCGGCTAGGGTTTTTGATATCGAATAATACCTTAGACGGCTGATATATCATATATATAGCAGTTAAAGGAATTAACCAAAACCTAATCCAATTAGAAATATAAAATCCGAATTTATATATATATATATTATATCTTAATTAAGTCTTACTTAATTAATATACATATATATATATATACAAATTATCCTATTAATTTAAATTCATAATTTAAATACTATCAATCATATTGATATATTTAAATCCATACAATTTAAATTAATTCCCTTTTAATTACGTTCTAAGTGTGTGACCCTATAGGTTATTATTATGTTGGCAAAATATTTTAAAATCATATTATAAAATTATAAACAGTGAGCGGCATCTAGTAATGCATCACTGCTACCCAAATAATAATAAGATCGGTGATTCGATACAACCTTTTCGTGACCAATGTTTCAATGTAATTTAATCCTTTTAACCTTGACATCCTAGATTAAACTCGAGGCATGGAATGTGTCATCCTCTTCATAATTTAATCTGAGTTTTCTTGATCGATGAGTAGACTATAAGAAACAAATCACTATTTGAGCATGGCCATGCATTTCATAGTCCTACTCAATCAAGAGGCCTATGGATATCACCCCTAATATATTGGAGGGTTAAATTCCATCTAGATCACTCATATTCCTCACACGATTCATGATGTACCCAATAATCACCTTTATTGTCCATCTATTAAAGGTGGCCTTTGATGATATCAAAGTACATAAATTCTCGTGTAGTAATATAGTGATTTCAGGTCGGAGGATCATTACATCATTGTCACTATGAGAATTGCTTATGACACTTTGCATAATGCTCCACGTAGAATTCTCATGGTGGGTCTGCCCAGTACATTGTTCTCTAACATGTACCTATGCATTGACTCAATATCTCATATATTTATGACCAATGAGATTTGGCCATCAGTCAATCCACCTACTAGTCTCAATGTATCATTGTTGTCCCATTAACAATGACACTCGACTAGGGACATTTAAGAGTAATGATACTAATTGTAACTATATGATCTCATGTTCAAGTCACATACTTAAAGCCATATAATTTGTATCACTATTCTAAGGACTTTTATTATGTTAACATTTATATAACGCAGTAAATAAAACCATAATAAAATGATTCATTTATTCAATCAAATATAATATCAAAAATGTTTAAGCAATTACATCAAAGAATTAGCCTCTAGGGCATAAACTCTAACAGTCTCCCACTTGCACTAGAGCCAATCACTCATGTATCTAATACCCATGGAACTAGTGTGACTTTCGTACTTATGCTGCGACAAAGCTTTGGTCAGTGGATCTGCAACATTATCATCTGTTGGCACTCTGCTTATATGTACATCTCCTCTATCAATGATTTCACGGATGAGATGGTACCGCCTAAGTATATGCTTGGATCGTTGGTGAGATCTGGGTTCCTTAGCCTGTGCAATGGCTCCATTATTATCACAGTATAGCTCAACCGGATCAACAATGGTTGGAACAACACCAAGTTCAGTGACGAACTTTTTAATCCATACAGCCTCTTTGGCCGCACTAGAAGCAGCAATATACTTAGCCTCTGTTGTAGAATTGGCTACTGTCTCTTGCTTCGAACTTTTCCAGCTAACAGCACCACCATTAAGGCAAAACACAAAACCTGACTGAGACTTATAGTCATCTGTGTCAGTCTGGAAACTAGCATCTGTGTAACCCTTTACTGTCAGTTCGTCTTCACCTCCATATACCAAGAATGAATCCTTAGTCCTTTTCAGGTACTTGAGGATATTCTTGACTGCTGTCCAGTGACCTTCACCTGGATTCGACTGGTATCTGCTCGTCATGCTCAAAGCATACGAGACATCTGGACGAGTACATATCATTGCATACATGATAGATCCAATTGCCGAAGCATAAGGGATCTTTCTCATATGCTCCTTATCATCATGTGATTTAGGACATTGGGCCTTAGAGATCTTAACACCATGAGACATGGGTAAGTGTCCTCTTTTTGCCTCTTGCATGCTGAACCGTTTCAGCACTTTATCAATATATGTACTTTGACTTAGGCCGAGCATTTTTCTTGATCTATCTCGATAGATCTTGATACCTAAAATGTAGGTTGCATCGCCCAAATCTTTCATGGAGAAACATTTTCCTAACCATGTTTTTACAGCCTGTAAGGAAGGAATGTCATTCCCAATAATTAATATGTCGTCAACATATAATACCAGGAATACAATGTGACTCCCACTAACCTTCTTATATACACAAGGTTCATCTTCATTTTTTATAAAGCCAAACTCTTTGACTGCTTCATCAAATCGAAGATTCCAACTCCGAGAGGCTTGCTTCAATCCATAAATGGATCGCTGCAGCTTACATACCTTTCCAGCATCCTTTGGATTGGCAAAACCCTCAGGTTGTGTCATATACACATCCTCAAGGAGATTTTCGTTAAGGAAAGCAGTTTTGACATCCATCTGCCATATTTCGTAATCATAAAAGGCTGCAATAGCAAGTAAGATCCTGATGGATTTAACCATTGCCACTGGAGAGAAGGTTTCATCATAGTCAACACCTTGAACTTGTTTGAAACCTTTTGCTACCAGTCGACCTTTATAGGTTTGTACATTACCATCCATGTCGGTTTTCTTCTTGAAAACCCACTTGCACCCGATTGGTTTTACCCCTTCGGGTGGATCAACCAAAGTCCATACTTGGTTAGTATACATGGAGTCCATCTCAGATTTCATGGCTTCAAGCCATCTCTCAGAATCTGGTCCATTCATAGCTTCTTGGTAGGAAGCAGGTTCATCATGATCTATGAGCATCACATCGCCGTTTTGAGTCACAAGAAATCCATAATATCTCTCGGGCTCTTGGCGTGTCCTACCAAATCTACGAATGCCTCGTGTAATTTGAGCAGGTTCACTTTCCACAATATCTTGTGGTTCCTGCTCATGTTCCAACTCAGGTTCAATGATATTTTGTGATTCTCGAACTTCTTCGAGTTCTACTTTCCTCCCACTGTTTCCTTTAGAGACAAATTCTCTTTCTAGAAAAATACCAGTTCGAGCAACAAATACTTTGTTCTCAGAAGGTTTGTAGAAATAATACCCTTTTGTTTCCTTTGGGTATCCCACAAAATTATATTTGTCAGATTTGGGTCCGAGCTTGTCAGAAGCCAGACGTTTTACAAACGCCTCGCAACCCCAAATCTTCATGAACGACATACTAGGACGTTTCCCAGTCCACATCTCATATGGTGTCTTATGAACAGTCTTTGTAGGAACACGGTTAAGTGTGAATGCAGCTGTCTTTAGGGCATGACCCCAGAAGCTTATTGGAAGATCTGCATGACTCATCATCGATCGTACCATGTCCAACAAGGTGCGATTCCTTCTCTCAGACACACCATTCCATTGTGGTGTTCCAGGTGGAGTGAGCTGTGATATAATACCACACTCCTTTAGAAGGTCATCAAAGTCTTGGCTTAAGTATTCACCTCCTCGATCGGATCGAAGGGCTTTTATGCTTTTTCCAAATTGGTTTTGAACTTCATTCTTGAATTCCTTGAACTTTTCAAAGGATTCGGATTTGTGTCTCATAAGATACACATATCCATATCTACTGAAGTCGTCAGTAAATGTAATGAAGTAATAAAACCCACCTCTTGCTAACGAACTCATGGGTCCGCATACATCACTATGTATAAGTCCCAATACATCGCTAGCCCGTTCACTGTGTCCAGTGAAAGGGGCTTTAGTCATCTTGCCTAATAAACAAGACTCGCATGTCTCATATGATTCAAAATCAAATGAATCCAAAAACCCATCTTTATGGAGTTTGGATATGCTGTTTCTCATTTATATGGCCTAAACGACAGTGCCAAAGATATGTCGGATTTGAATCATTTGATTTAAATCGTTTTGTATTTATGTTATAGATAGGCATTTCTAAATTAAGAATATAAAGACCATTAAACAATTGTGCAACACCATAACATATTTCATTTAAGTAAAATGAACAACTGTTGTTCTTTATTAAAAATGAAAAACCTTTCTTGTCCAAACAAGAAACAGAAATAATGTTTTTGCTCATAGCAGGCACATAATAACAATCCTCTAATTCTAATACTAGCCCAGTGGGCAAAAATAAATGATAAGTTCCTACGGCTAGTGCAGCAACTTTTGCTCCATTCCCAACTCGTAGGTCAACCTCGCCTTTCGCCAAAGTCCTACTCCTTCGGAGTTCCTGCACATTAACACAAATGTGAGAACCACATCCAGTATCCAATACCCATGATGTAGAAGTGGACAAATTGACTTCTATAACATATATACCTGAATCAGAAGTCATACTTCCTTTCTTTTTCTTCAGTTCTTCCAAATAAGCATGACAATTCCTCTTCCAGTGTCCAGATTTTCCACAGAAGTGACAATCACCTTCTTTAGCCACCCCACCTTTAGGTTTTAAAGCCTGTTTGGTTTTGGGATTGGGTTTGGCAGATTTAGATCCTATCTTCTTCTTGCCTTTCCTCATTCCCTTAGCATTCCCCTTTTGCACCATCATTATGGGAGCGGGTCCTGCCTTTTTCATGTTGTTCTCGGCAGTTCTTAACATGCTCAACAACTCAGTAAGTGGTTTCTCAATTTCATTCATGAGGTAATTCATAACAAATTGAGAGTAGCTGCTGTTCAAAGATTGCAAAACAAGATCAGTTTGGGCTTCCGGAGTAATCGGAAAACCCAACCTACCAAGGTACTCAATATACCCAATCATTTTCAGCACATGTGGACCAACTGGATCACGTTCACCCATCTTGCAGTGATACAACGCCTTGCTTGTATCATACCTCTCCTGTCGAGCATGCCCTTCGAACAATTTCTTGAGATGCTCGATCATCTCATAAGCATCCATTAACTCATGTTGCTTCTGAAGCTCAGAGTTCATAGTTGCTAGCATGAGACAACTCACGTCCAGAGCATCATCTTGATGCTTCTTGTAAGCATTATGCTCTACACGTGGTGCAGTGTTAGCTGGTGCTGCAGGAATGGGCCCATCAAGGATATATAGCTTGAGCTCCTGTTTGAGGACAATCCTCAAGTTCCTATGCCAGTCTAGGAAATTAACTCCACTCAGCTTTTCCTTCTCAAGGACTGATCGTAGTGAAAGACTATTTGTGTTGTTGTTTGCCATTGATATCTACAATTTATAAGTGCAAAAATAATAAGTCAAATTGCAGAATTTTGATATTATGTAATTGATAATAGTACATTCAAAATATACCTCCCACTATTTTATTCAAATTAATAGCCCTCACCATTAATTCGGAAAGCATTTTTCAATTAAATCTTTCTAGTGAGCTAAGATCCATATTTCATTATGCCTTAAGTTAGCTTTGGCTATTCTCTCAAAACATAATTATTTAGGTAGACAACCCTTTGTCAATTATATCATATATAACTCTTAGATAGTTTGGTGAACAACATTTGTTTCTAGTCCATCTAATGGTACCTACCAAACTCTATGCCTCTAAGTCCACAATCCTATTGTGATAACTTAGTTAAGTCTGGCCCAATGATTTTAACAGTTTGGATATCACAATTATCCTATCGCATCTTACCAAGATAAATGGGGTACTTTACTTTGGCAAACCTACATCCATCGGTCAAGGTCTTGATGAGTGTTATTCATTGGAAGGCATCTGATTTAGACTTAATAATTTTATAAGGGATTTTAATAATTATTTTAGATCTCACCAATTTTAATCTTATTAAATATGCACATTATTTATCATATCATATCGTATACAAGCATAAATAAAGTGCAAAATTAAATGTGTCACAGTTATGGCCCCAACCCTATGCCAATCTTTTCAAGCTAATGAAAAGATTGAAGGTCAGTCTAAGGTGGTAAAAGGTCTTCAAAAAATTAGCTTCCTTGGACCTTCCTCATGCATGTGTCTCCTCTCTATCATCATCTTGTCATCTTGATAGGTTACAATTGTACATTACATGACATAAAGAAACCTCGAGTTAAATTCGAGGGGATTTAGATGAGAAGAGAATATTACATCAGAATTTATAGAAAGGCACGACATGCAAGCCGTATTTCAAAACCAAAACCACTAACCTATGGGTCAAAAGGGCCATAACTGTGCACCATGCATATCACAATAAGCACATGACATAATTTATATAATTAAAGAAAACTATATACAAAATATTGGGGTCACGACCATCGTGCGCTTACGACGGGGGGGTCCAAGGGGGGGGCTCCCCCCTGGCGGTGGTCCGGCTGACCGATCAGCCGGCGGGTGGTCTCGCTGCCCAGTCAGCGAGCGGGGCCGGGGGCAGCGCCCTGGGAAAATTTTTTTGAACTACGATCTGTATTGTAGAATTTTTCATACAAATCTCTGAAACAATTCCAGAATCATATACAATCCGCTAACACACTCATACTAACAATACACCCAGAACATATCATATATGTCCAGTTTCGATTAATCATATTAAATCGAATCTTCATGTTTCTAATCCAATTAGAACAGAAGTTGAATTGTTATTCCACCTTCTAGGATACAATTATCAGAACATCATATACATGCATATATATTACAGATTTCCAGAATACGCATACATGCAGAATATCATATATTCAATTTCAGATCGGTAAACATGCATCATCATATATCATATATAACGAATACAATTAAAACACGTAATCTGAATTAATCGTTTCGCAAGTAGCTCTGATACCACTGTAGGGGTTTTCGGCACATAAACGCAGCGGAAATTAAAAATTTTCGAAACCGTAAAATAGGATCCATGCGAAAACATATTAATTCAGAGGTTAAGATATGTTTTACCGATTATTCAAGCCTGAAAGGAGACGATGGAGATTATGGAACTGCTTCGAATCCTCAACGCAATCCAACGGAACTGCGCCTCTACGGTATCCACACGAACGTCCCGCGAATCGTCACACGATCTGCAGCAAGGAAAGCTGCGGTACTAGCCGCCAAGGATCTGGACTTTTTGAAATTTTTCTCTCTAGTCTCTCTCTAAGAGCGGCTAGGGTTTTTGATATCGAATAATACCTTAGACGGCTGATATATCATATATATAGCAGTTAAAGGAATTAACCAAAACCTAATCCAATTAGAAATATAAAATCCGAATTTTTATATATATATATATATATTATATCTTAATTAAGTCTTACTTAATTAATATACATATATATATATATACAAATTATCCTATTAATTTAAATTCATAATTTAAATACTATCAATCATATTGATATATTTAAATCCATACAATTTAAATTAATTCCCTTTTAATTACGTTCTAAGTGTGTGACCCTATAGGTTATTATTATGTTGGCAATAATTTTAAAATCATATTATAAAATTATAAACAGTGAGCGGCATCTAGTAATGCATCACTGCTACCCAAATAATAATAAGATCGGTGATTCGATACAACCTTTTCGTGACCAATGTTTCAATGTAATTTAATCCTTTTAACCTTGACATCCTAGATTAAACTCGAGGCATGGAATGTGTCATCCTCTTCATAATTTAATCTGAGTTTTCTTGATCGATGAGTAGACTATATGAAACAAATCACTATTTGAGCATGGCCATGCATTTCATAGTCCTACTCAATCAAGAGGCCTATGGATATCACCCCTAATATATTGGAGGGTTAAATTCCATCTAAATCACTCATATTCCTCACACGATTCATGATGTACCCAATAATCACCTTTATCGTCCATCTATTAAAGGTGGCCTTTGATGATATCAAAGTACATAAATTCTCGTGTAGTAATATAGTGATTTCAGGTTGGAGGATCATTACATCATTGTCACTATGAGAATTGCTTATGACACTTTGCATAATGCTCCACGTAGAATTCTCATGGTGGGTCTGCCCAGTACATTGTTCTCTAACATGTACCTATGCATTGACTCAATATCTCATATATTTATGACCAATGAGATTTGGCCATCAGTCAATCCACATACTAGTCTCAATGTATCATTGTTGTCCCATTAACAATGACACTCGACTAGGGACATTTAAGAGTAATGATACTAATTGTAACTATATGATCTCATGTTCAAGTCACATACTTGAAGCCATATAATTTGTATCACTATTCTAAGGACTTTTATTATGTTAACATTTATATAACGCAGTAAATAAAACCATAATAAAATGATTCATTTATTCAATCAAATATAATATCAAAAATGTTTAAGCAATTACATCAAAGAATTAGCCTCTAGGGCATAAACTCTAACACAATAAAGAATCTACCACCTCTAGTAAAAGAGGAGATATGTCCTATGTGATTCGTTAAATGACAACCCAGGAATCCTTAGCCAAGGTAGAATGAAATTAGAAAGAGGTTTCTAATTTGCATTATTTGGAGTTGTGCATTTTCTAATCGAAATACATATGATTAAATAAATTAAGACTTGACAGTAAATCCATGTCTTATATTTAATTGGGACATTGTATGGTGGAAGGATTGAATTGTACGGTAACTATTAACTCACAGGTTCTTTTATGATTAATGTTGAAATCTATATTATCTGGAAAGTCGTTGATCGCTAGGGAGGCTTATCCCTATTATAGAATAAATGTTATTTATTTAAATAGATTATTAGTTTAATTTATTTATTAAATAATATTAGAATTGTTCTAATTGATTTATTCATAACCGGTTTAATATGGAGAACCTAAAGGGTCACACCATAAAAGGAAGAATAATTATTTAAGAAGAAAATGGCATGATAGTAATAATGCATTAAGTATAATTAATTTAATCTATGGTGATAGAATAAATTAAATAGCTTAATGTTTATTATTTAATATTTTAGAAATATTAAATATAAATTAATAAGATGAGCCTTATTAATATTATTATTATTATTATTATTATTATTTTAATTCTAAAGGAGTTTAGGAATTAATATAATATCAGTACTCTCTCTCAATCCTAATAAATATTAGGATATAAATTAATTAAAAGTATTTAATTAATTAAATAAAACCCCTATTCTAATTGGATTAGGAGGGTTAACCTAATATCTATATAAGAGAGTCTTATATCAGAAATACGGACGTGAATTTTTCCAAGAGTTGGGAATACACATATTCTATAGAGATAGAAACCAAGGTTAAGCCAATAACCCATCTTCTTGAGTTCTTCATCTTCCTTGGTGGATCACCGTTAGAGGCCAAACATTTGGATGACTGACATTGATCAAGGGAAGGAGCCACTACAGAGGAATCAAAGGAATCAAAGGAGTAGAACTTGTACCTGAGGAAGCTTGGATCTCCAAAGGTATACTTCTATTTTTTTCCTTCTATATTCACTGATAATTGATGCACAAGAATGATCATGGTTATGGGTTTGTATAAATTTTTGAAAACCTAGTTTTTGCGCTTCCGCCCTATTTATGTGATTTGATTGCATGATTGAGTTACGTACAAACCCAACAGTGGTATCAGAGCCAATCTTGTGCTAATTATCAGTCTATGTGATTCCATACATGTATGATATGCGATTGGATCGAGTTCTGGGCAACAAAAATTTTTTAGATTCTGCGAAGCTGCGCAGCTGCGCCGGTACAAGGCAATATTGCTGCGCAGCTGCGCCGGTTACCTTTACATTCTTGGCGCAGCTGCGCCACTAGACAGGAACTGAATTTTTTTTTTATTTAATTAAATGAATGGTTTATTTAATTAATAAAGGTTTAAAATAAAGATGTTTATTTTATATGAAATGAGATTTCAGAATTGCTAAAATTAAAGAGTTTAATTTGGAATTGTTTTTGAATGAAATAAAGGTGTTTATTTTTCCAAAAATAAAGTTTAGCAAACTTTTGCCCATTAACTGATATTAATACATATATGGAATGAATTTATTTTCATGAGATGAATAAGTTTTATTGATACGTATGATGATATGTATGGTAATAAAAGGGATTAATTATGGACTATGACCAATGTGATTGGATTTTATTTTGGTTGAATGCTTGAATGAATGGGTTTTATAAAATGGGGTCCGCGTACCTCGTCTTCTCTAGTTTTATTCTCGATGTAAATTCTATCTCCTTTCTATGCACTTCCCCTTGACTGCTGATCAAGGTTTCTATTTAATTTTAAATAGTTAATGTAATAGAGATAGTTAGAATTATTTTAAAAAAATTGGAGACCAAGGAGCAAGTAGCGCGTGAAGACCCGTTTGTATGGAGCCCGGGTTCAAATGTAATAGTTACATTTAAAATTTAAATTCTTGCACTCCTAGGTTTGACCTTTTTGGTTCATTTGGTGGCTCTAGTGAACCAAACTAGAATAAAAGTCCATAATCAATCCGGGTAGAATATAGTATTCTATATTGCATGCTAAATATTATATATATTATATTTTATGCAAACATGCTTCGCATGTTTAATAAAATGACACGTATTTTATATATATATGTGCATGCGCGCTAAACAAGATGAGACAAATAATAACAAACCCCTCAAAGAAATAATATTAAGTCCGAAGCGTTCAAATGATATTTAGAATATCGAACGTCACCTTCTAGCATGATAAATTAATAGAGTATTAAATATTTAATATGAGCTTCTTGTGCTATCCACAAGGCGAGTATTGCATATTTAAGATGTTAATTAATCACATTTGATGCTTATCAAGAAAATTGAACGATCTAGTCTTGTTGTGCTATCCACAAGGACGAACATTTTTCTTTTTTGAATTTATGAAAGTGCTAGGCTGGACTTAACTTAAATCATTTTAGTTCGGATGTGCACACACTTGACCATTATGATTTAAGAGGCAAAATAAAAAGAGTTATATAGTGATGTAATTGACAAGAGTTGTCTACCTATTTATTTGTATATCGCTTGTTGTGCTATCCACAAGGTTATATACATTTGAAATGGGATCCTTATTCTCACTAGCAAATCTTTAATTAGATGTTGCCGAACTATATAAGTGAGGGTAATATAGTTTGATAAAAATAGTGGGAGATACCAATTTAAAATAAAGACCTAAATTTATTTTGGTATGCAAAATTAATAAAATGAATATTTGCTAAAATGTTGTTTTTCACATGCAGAATTTTAAAAGTGTCAAAATCACTAATTTCACTGCGAAGCATACTTGATGCTAATAAGCTTACCGGGCCGAATTATACGGACTGGCTAAGAAATCTGAGAATAGTTCTCACTGCTGAAAAGATTTCTTATGTCCTAAACTCACCTGTCCCTGGAACTGTTTCAGAAACAGCCTCTGAGGAAGAGATTGCCACCATTGTAAAGTGGCAAGATGATGCATCTGTGGCTCAATGCATCATGCTCGCATCCATGAATAACGAGCTTCAGCGTCAGCACAAAAATATGGATGCTCCTACTATGTTGATTCACCTCAAGGAGTTGTATGGTGAACAAAGTGGGACTGCTAGATATGAGATATCTAAGGAGCTCTTCCGATCTCGGATGACCAAGGGCAAAGTGAACATAAAGGAACAAAAGAAATCTGATCCAGCTAGCAAAGGAATGTGCTTCCATTGCAACGAGCTGGGTCATTGGAAGAGGAACTCCAAGAAGTTTCTGGCAAAGAAGAAGCTTCGACTTCCAATCAAGGTTTGTTCATGATTGAAATTAATTTTTCAGAAAGTCAAAATTCTACTTGGGTATTGGATACCGGCTGTGGTTCTCACATATGTAATAATGTGAAGGGACTGGTCAGAAGTAGAAAGCTGAACAATGATGAGGTGATCCTACGAGTGGGGAATGGAGCAAAGGTTGCTGCATTAGCTGTAGGAACTTATTATTTAGTAATGCCTTCGGGCAAGTCCATTTATCTTAATAATTGTTATTATGTTCCGAATATTATTAAAAATATTATTTCAATTTCTGTATTGGATATGGAAGGATTTAACGTTGTTATAAAGAACAATAGTTGTTCTATTTATAAAGACGATGTTTTATATGGTATTGGAAATTTGCGAAATGGACTTTATACACTTGACTTACAAGAAAATATATTTCAAATTGAACAAATTAAGAAAAGGAAAAGAGATGATATTAATTATACCTATATATGGCATTATAGACTCGGTCATATCAATGAAACAAGATTATCCAAGTTGCATAAATATGGGCTCCTCGAGCTATCTGATTATGAATCATATCCAACTTATGAATCTTGTCTCATGGGTAAAATGACTAAATCTCCTTTTAGTGGAAAAGGAGAGAGAGTTACAGAATTATTGGCATTGATTCACACAGACGTTTGTGGACCTATGACAACAAGTGCACGGGGTGGGTATTCTTATTTTATTACTTTCACTGATGATCACTCAAGATTTGGATATGTGTTTTTAATGAAATACAAATCAGAATCATTTGAAAAGTTCAAAGAGTTCAGAAGTGAAGTAGAGAAACAAACGGGCAAGAGTATTAAGATACTTTGATCAGATCGAGGTGGAGAATACTTAAGCAGTGAGTTTCTCAATTGTCTCAGAGAAAATGGTATAATCTCACAATGGACTCCTCCAGGTACACCACAGTTAAATGGAGTATCTGAAAGGAGAAATCGAACACTGTTGGACATGGTTCGATCCATGATGAGTTTTACCGACCTTCCAATTTTCTTCTGGGGATATGCCCTAGAAACGGCTGCATACCTACTTAACAAGGTACCTACCAATTCCGCCCCAAAGACTCTATATGAGATGTGGAAAGGGAGGAAACCAAATCTTAAGCATGTTAAGACTTGGGGTTGTCCAGCTTATGTCAAAAAGTTTAAAAATGATAAGCTACAGACTAAATCCGATAAGTGTAGATTTGTGGGATACCCTAAAGAAAGCGTAGGGTATTATTTCTATCATCAAACTGATCAAAAGGTGTTTGTTGCGAAACATGCTACCTTCTTGGAGAAAGAGTTTATCCATGAAGGGGTCAGTGGGAGTAAGATATATCTTGAAGAAGTTCAAGAACCACAAGTTACCACGGACCAAAGTCAAGTACCTAACCAAGTAGAAGAACCTACTGTACCACACCCTGTTCGTAAATCTGGAAGAGTACCGCAGATACCTGAGAGGTATGGATTCGTTATAGAGGATGACGATGAGGTACACATCATGAATGATGATCCATTGAATTATGAACAGGCTATGAGTAATAAAGACTCAGGAAAATGGCTTGAAGCCATGAAATCCGAAATGGACTCCATGTATGAAAACAAAGTATGGACTTTGGTTTCACCACCTGAAGGTATTAAACCTATTGGGTGTAAATGGGTTTTTAAGAAAAAGACTGGAGCAGACGGAAAGGTAGAGACCTATAAGGCCCGACTGGTTTCAAAAGGTTTCAAACAAAGACAAGGAGTTGACTATGATAAAACCTTCTCACCAGTAGCCATGCTCAAGTCCATTCGGATTTTGCTTGCGATTGCAGCTTACAACGACTATGAGATCTGGCAGATGGACGTGAAAACGGCCTTCCTCAATGGGAAACTTGAGGAGGATGTGTATATGACACAGCCAGAGGGATTTATCTCAAAAGTTAGAACAAATCAAGTCTGTAAGCTACAACGATCCATTTATGGGTTGAAGTAAGCTTCTCATAGATGGAACATTCGTTTTGATGAGACAATCAAAGAGTTTGATTTTATCAAAAACGAGGATGAACCTTGTGTATACAAGAAGGTTAGTGGGAGCGTATTATCATTCCTTGTATTATATGTTGATGATATATTACTGATAGGGAATGACATTCCTATGTTACAATCCATTAAAATCTGGTTATCTAAAAACTTCTCCATGAAGGACTTGGGTGAAGCATCTTATATTTTGGGGATAAAGATCTATAGAGATAAATCTAAAAGGATGCTCGGCTTATCCCAAGGAACGTACATTGATACGATGCTAAAGAGGTTTAGCATGGAAGATTCCAAAAGAGGTCTCATGCCGATGAGCCATAGAATAAATCTCTCCATGAAACAGGCCCCAAAGACACCTGATGCTATAGGATCTATCATATACGGTATGATATGTACTAGACCGGATGTTGCTCACGCACTTAGTGTAACAAGCAGATACCAGTCGAATCCAGGAGAAGAGCACTGGAAGGCAGTGAAAAATATCCTAAAGTACTTGAGAAGGACTAAAGATATTTTTCTTGTCTACGGTGGGTCTGAATTAAAACTCGAGGGATTCACGGACTCAAGTTTTCAAACAGACCAAGATAACAGTAAATCTGTTTCAGGGTATGTGTTTACCTTGAACGGAGGTGCAGTGAGTTGGAAGAGTTCCAAGCAACAAACAGTTGCTGATTCAGTGACAGAGGCAGAGTATATAGCTGCAAGTGAAGCTGCAAAGGAAGCTGTTTGGATAAAGAAGTTCATAACTGAACTTGGTGTGGTTCCTAGAATCGGAGAAGCAGTTCTCGTATACTGTGACAACACCGGAGCGGTTGCACAGGCTAAGGAACCCAGGTCTCATCAGAAATCTAAACACGTGTTGCGGCGATTTCACTTGATTAGGGAGATCATTGAAAGAGGAGACGTCACCTTGGAGCGTGTGGACTCTCAAGACAACATTGCAGATCCATTAACTAAAGCTTTAACACAACAGCAGTTTGATCGTCACTTAGAGAAGATGGGTATGAGATACCATGGCGATTGGCTTTAGTGCAAGTGGGAGATTGATAGTAGTGTGCATACAAGCCAATCATGTATGATGATAAAGCACATACTTTGTAAATAATCTTATTTATTTATTAATAAAATATTCATTTAAGGCATATAATTATCTACATGGTGCTATTTTTATAATATGTAAATAACCCATAGTTTTAAGCAATGCTTTTAGAATCATGATGAGATCATGATAATGAGATCTAAATTCTTAGAAAGCTTAAAAACTAAAATAGTTTCCAATTGTGGGATTACTAAAATGGGGATTAGTAAATCCGGATAGATTGGTACATATGTTGCTTGCTCATTAGATGAGGATGACTGATCTCATGGTCATTTGTGTGGAGACACTAAAGCAAGTATGTAGGTGCTTATTGGAGAATAAGTTCACTGAACGTGACTCGCTATGGAATACCTAATGGAGTTTTACTCGCCTGTCAATAGGAATTCCTAATGTGATAGTAGTACAAGTGATCCTTGGACTTGAGATCATCATAGTATCTTGTATGTAACAAATTATACTTTGACTAATTCCTTAAGGCCTTTTAAGGCATATATAGGGTATGCTTGGGTATAATGAGTTACATATGGAGATAATGAATGATCAATAAAGAATCTACCACCTCTAGTAAAAGAGGAGATATGTCATATGTGATTCGTTAAATGACAACCCAGGAATCCTTGGCCAAGGTAGAATGAAATTAGAAAGAGGTTTCTAATTTGCATTATTTGGAGTTGTGCATTTTCTAATCGAAATACATATGATTAAATAAATTAAGACTTGACAGTAAATCTATGTCTTATATTTAATTGGAACATTGTATGGTGGAAGGATTGAATTGTACAGTAACTATTAACTCACAGGTTCTTTTATGATTAATGTTGAAATCTATATTATCTGGAAAGTCGTTGATTGCTAGGGAGGCTTATCCCTATTATAGAATAAATGTTATTTATTTAAATAGATTATTAGTTTAATTTATTTATTTAAATAAGATTAGAATTGTTCTAATTGATTTATTCATAACCGGTTTAATATGGAGAACCTAAAGGGTCACACCATAAAAGGAAGAAGAATTATTTAAGAAGAAAATGGCATGATAGTAATAATGCATTAAGTATAATTAATTTAATCTATGATGATAGAATAAATTAAATAGCTTAATGTTTATTATTTAATAGTTTAGAAATATTAAAAATAAATTAATAAGAGGAGTCTTATTAATATTATTAATATTATTATTATTTTAATTCTAAAGAAGTTTAGGAATTAATATAATATCAGTACTCTCTCTCAATCCTAATAAAGATTAGGATATAAATTAATTAAAATTATTTAATTAATTAAATAAAACCCTATTCTAATTGGATTAGGAGGGTTAACCTAATATCTATATAAGAGAGTCTTATATTAGAAATACGGACGTGAATTTTTCTAAGAGTTGGGAGTACACATATTCTATAGAGATAGAAACAAGGGTTAAGCTAATAACCCATCTTCTTGAGTTCTTCATCTTCCTTGGTGGATCACCGTTAGAGGCCAAACATTTGGATGACTGACATTGATCAAGGGAAGGAGCCACTACAGAGGAATCAAAGGAATCAAAGGAGTAGAACTTGTACTTGAGGAAGCTTGGATCTTCAAAGGTATAATTCTATTTTTCTCCTTCTATATTCACTGATAATTGATGCACAAGAATGATCATGGTTATGGGTTTGTATAAATTTTTGAAAACCTAGTTTTTGCGCTTCCGCCCTATTTATGTGATTTGATTGCATGATTGAGTTACGTACAAACCCAACACACTAAGCTTTGTCAAAAGTTGAGGCTTGAAAATCACCCGTGGGAAATTTTTTCCAACCTTGGTGTGCCACACAATTCCTATAAATAGGATGCTTAGTTAGAAATGAAAATCACACCAGAATCAAAAAATTTTGTCTCTATAATTTTGAGCATATTTCTTGTGAGTATGTAGATAATTTGAGTGTTGATAATAGTGCAAGTTTTTCTCATCATTATATCCACTATTTCAGTCAGATCGAGTATTATACTGAGGTAAAGGATGTTATTATTCTTGTAAATGATGTTATTTTCTTTCAATATTCATATAGAATATTATTTTCTTTCATATTCCATATTATGAAAGTTATAATATTTTATTTCATATTTCTAAATCTGAACTTACTATGGTAAGTATTGCTTTTATAATTTCTGAAATGATTAGAAATTTTTTGAGTTTTGCGCTTCATCTAGTATCATTTCACCGGAATAATTTTTTGAACTTTTTATGAAAATTTACAACTTTTCATGACTGAGTTACTATTCACGAGTTACTATTCACGGTAAAAAAAAATTATATTTGATTGTATCCAAGTTTTGATCTTCATTCTTGAATTTTGCTCCACAATTGATTATTACGGAGTATTCTTGAACTTGGATAAACTAAATTACGAATCCCTAAGCTTTGTCCTTTATCTCACTGGATTCGTTACTTATATTGTTTTTCATCATTCTCAGTCCTAAATGGTGATATAACTGAATATCTTTAGCCTGTAGTGCAAAGATGAATGATTACTTGATGAATATCTTTGGCCTGTAGTGCAAAGATGAATGATTACCTGATGAATATCTTTGCCCCGTAGTGCAAAGATGGACAGGTGTTGAGATGAACATGACCAACTAGTGATACAAATGAATATCTTTGGCCCGTAGTGCAAAGATGAATATTTGGTTTGAGATGTATGTTGATTGATGTTACAGGGATAAAATTTGATGATGGAATTTTAAATCGTAGAAGATAGTAGACTTCATTCTCTACTTAACTCTTCTAATGAATTGTTATTTCTGCTGCAGTTGTTGATCTAAAACTTGTTGTCCATAATATTTTATCTGATTTGTTGAAGACTAACGATAATTTATTCTTCATTATCTTAGTCATAATATTCTTTACGGGGCTAGTTGAGCTCACCCTTTTAATCTATTGTCCTCTTCAGGAAATGAGAATGTTGCGGGAACTAGTCAGAGAACAGTGTGATGGTCAGAGTAGAGCCGTAGTAGTCCTCACTATTTTTGTAAAATAGTGTGATAATAATTGTAATTGTTGAGGACTGAATTTGAGTGGTTATATTTCGTATTAAATACGATTTGTATTGAAACTCACAGTTTGTGTGGTCGTGTTTTGGACGACCGTTTGTTATAAAAGATTGTATTTGAATTCTGTACCATGTATTTGGCGACTCAGAATTGGTTGAGTATTGAACCAATTTTGGGGGCGTCATAGTTGGTATCAGAGCTATAAGTAAAGAGCCTCGAGCCTCTCGCTGGTGACTTCCTATGTGGGATGCACCAAAGCCAGAATCTCCGTAGGGGACGCCGTTCTGTGGTGGCAAACTGATAGGTACCATTGTGAGGTGCTATGGTTGAAGCACCATGAGAGTCACAGTTGGTATCAGAGCTTAGGGATATGATCTCTGGCTGAGATCTGGGAATAGAACTAGGAGGGAGAGAGACGAGTAAATCCTTCGCTAGTGTGTCCTACCTAAGCTATTTGGTATTTAATTGGTCGGTCGGAACATAGGGTTAATATGTGATATGTTAATTTGTTTAATTAACTTTTGTTTTGTGACAGTATTTAAGAATGGTAGCTGAAAATCTAAACAATGGAGCATTTGAGACCGTTGAGACACCGCTAATCACCAACCAGGATAATGTGATGACTGGAGAAGAAGAACGACAGGCGGTCGTAGAACAAAGGGATACAATAATTCAAGATTTTGCTACCCGATATGCAAAGCTTGAACAGAAGCTCTCTCTGGCAGAGCATATGATATTAGAGCTGGAATCTGAGAATGTAATTATCAAAATTCTGATGAAAGAAGAAACAACTGAACGAATGAGAATGGAGGATGCATGGGTAAAAGCCGCACGACGCGTTGATATTTTAGAAAGAGACGTCCGATCCAAGAAGGCCAAAATAGACGATATAGATTTCACTTTTTGGACAGCAATTGGGAGAATCCAACATCGAGTTTGGAATTATCCTGTGCAGAGCGGTCAACCTCAATTCGATATGGATCGAAGAGTAATGATTCAAATCATGGATCAGGAGTGCGACGAAGTAGTTGAGGGTGGAATGTGCGTTATGGCAAAGTTAAGTCCAGCTGGGATGGTGACTCCAAAGGCTGTCTCGGACAAGTCAAAGTCGGTGGTTCCTGGAAGAGCGTTTGTCGTGACTGTCCAAAACGCGAGGAATCCGAACGAGGTTATTACGGGTAAGTTAATCATAAATTATTGCAAGGTCTATACCTTATTAGATATCGGTGCTACCCATTCTTTTATTTCACCTGCTTGTGCTCAACGTTTGAACTTAACTCCTAAAAAATTAGACTTTGACTTATCTGTTGAAACTCCGTTAGGAGAAACCTTCGTTACATCCACAGTTTATAAATCTTGTTTGATTCAAATTGGCATCCTCACCCTACCTGTGGATTTTATATCTTTGAAAATACTTGCATTTGACGTGATTTTTTTTTTGAATCGACTGGTTAACCACTCATCATGCCAAAAATTTATTGTTTCGTAAGGTTGTTAGCTTTCATTCAAACAACCAGACCACTAAAATCAATCAATGTCATTTCAAGTCATAAAGCTATTCGTTTATTGAAAAACGGATGTCAAGCTTTCTTAGCTCATGTCACTGATTTAAATCAGAATGCGTCAGATTTGAATGATATTTCTGTGGTTAATGAGTTTCCTGATGTATTTTTCGAAGAACTTCCTGGTCTACTCCCATAACGTGAAGTTGAATTCTTTATTGACCTTGAACCCGGTACAAAACCCATTTCTAAGACCCCATATCGAATGGCTCCTATTGAACTTCAGGAGTTAAACGTCCAACTACAGGAGTTGTTAGACATCGTTTTTATACATCCTAGTACATCTCCTTGGGGTGCTCCTGTTTTATTCGTAAATAAGAAAGACGGGAGTATGTGACTTTGTATTGACTATCGGGAGTTGAACCATATCACCATCAAGAATAAGTATCCGTTACCTCGCATTGATGACCTATTCGACTAAGTTGTAAGGTGCAAATTTTTTGCAAAGATCGATCTCCGTTTTGGATATCATCAGTTAGAGATTAGAACTGATGACATTCCAAAGACTGCCTTTAGAACTCGATACGCGCATTACAAATTTCTAGTTATATCTTTTGGATTGACCAATGTCCATGTTGCGTTCATGGACATGATGAACAGAATATTTAAGAAATATTTAGATCATTTTGTGGTTGTCATTATTGATGACATCCTAATATACTCCAAAACCCTTAAATATTTCTTCACACAGAACGAACTCAAAAAGCGACAACGACGTTGGCTTAAGCTGTTGAAAGATTACAACTATACCATTTAATACCATCCTAGAAAAGCGAACGTGGTAGCTGACGCGTTGAGTAGAAGATCATATGCGGGTACAAGTGTGATATTGTCAACACGAAGCCATCTTGTATGACTTACAAATGATGGAGATAGAGTTAAAAACTCAAGGGACCCACGTGATGATATCAAGTATACGCGTAGAACCAGCTTTAATTGATAAAGTTCAAGCTGCTCAAACTACAGACCCGGAGCTGATGAAAATGAAGAAGAAGGTGCAAGAAGGTGCTATTCTAGAAGCAAGAATCGATGAAGAAGGAATACTTCGAGTCAACTCCAGACTTTGTGTTCCTAACGATTCTGATTTAAAGTTCAGAATCATGATGGAGGCACACAACACACCGTTTGCAATCCATCTTGGGAGTACAAAAATGTATCATGATCTTCGACATACATTTTGGTAGAGCAATATGAAGAGAGAGATCGCGGAGTTTATCTCGAGGTGTTTAACGTGTCAACGTGTCAAGGCAGAGCATCAAGTGCCAAAGGGTCAGCTTGCAGAAAGCTATGGGCACCGATTTACGATTTATTGGTCTATTTGAAATCCTCGATCGAGTAGGAACTGTGGCCTATAGACTCGCCTTACCTCCAAGTATGTCTCGTGTTCATAACCGTTTTTCACATATCCATGCTACGTAAATATGTGAAAGACCCAAACCACATTATTGAATTAGACCCAGACGTGATAGTCGAAGATTTAACGTATGAGGAGGTACCTGTCAAGATCTTGGATAAGAAGGAACATATCTTACGCTCAAAGATTATACCTCAAGTTAAAGTTTTGTGGAGGAACCATGATATTGAGGAAATGACCTGGGAGTTAGAATCGAAAATGAAAGCAAAGTATCCCCACCTTTTCGACATACCAGGAACGTACGTCAATTTCGAGGACGAAATTTCATAAGGAGGGGAGGTTGTAAGACCCCAACTTTTATGAACAAAGATTTAATTTTTTTTATATATGATTTTGAAATAGTAAGCTGTTGATTTGATAAATGTGATAAGTTATGGGTGAAATGTACAAATATTTCAAAATAAGCAAGTGGTTATAAAATATTCGTTGTGTCGGGGAATATTCGTTTGGTCGAGGAATATTCTTTTTGTCGGAGAATATTCGTACGACGACGCAATCATTGGTGGACCCGACAACGGAATGAATGTCGGATATAGAAAGCGACAGAAATAACCTTTTTATAAAATAACGGTAAAACGGTTACCGTTAAACAGTTGAAATACCCGGTGATAAAAATAGTAATACGTGTTGTTACTCAGTAGCACACGGTATTGCAGAGTATTTCGAATTATTAATTCTTACGAAAGAAGGCACTTACTCAATTATTGTTACAGTAATTACTGTTCAATATTTTATATTATTGATTCAATAATTGCATAATTTTTTATTGGTTCAATAATTGCTACGTTAATATTTTATATCAATAATTGCTACGTTGATATTTTGTATTCAATAATTGTCACTGCACAGTATTTCACATTATCAAATCAATAATTCATATTATTTGAATAATATTATTAGATAGCATTATTGACAATGTCTAAGAAAGTTCTGTCTAGGAAAGGAGTTAGTTAATTGCGCACCAGTAAGGAGAAATCCTTATCGGAAGGCCCCCTCTTTCTTGGGAACGACCTAGTTGTCATTATTGTGATTCTGTAATATTATTTGTGAATAATAATTATTGATAAAAATGATAAGTAATTATTTATTCAATGTGGATATAAACGGAGAAATTTTTAGCAAAAGTGACAATTATTGAGAATTGATATTTTATCTGTTCTGATAAAATAATTCATTCAAATAGATTATTATAATATTACATTATAAGTGTATAATGTGATAATATAATAATATAATAGTAATGATGTGACGCCCCCCAGAATAGGTCCAGTCAACCCAACCCATTCTGAGTCGTCAAATACATGGTACAGAATTCAAATACAAACTTTATATCACACGGTCGTGCAAAATACGACCACACAACTGTGAGTGTCAATACAAATATGTAAAAAATATTAATATTCAAAATAAGTCCTCATTACAATTATTATCACACTATTTATCAAAAATAGTGAGGACTACTACTGCTCTAACTCGGACCATCACTCTGTCCCCGACTAGTCCCTGCGACATTCTCATTTCCTGAAGAGGACAACAGATGAAAAGGGTGAGCTCAACTAGCTCAGTAAAGAATATTATGACTAAGATAATGGAAAATAAATTATCGTTAGTCTTCAACAATTCAGATAAAATATTATTGACAATAACCCAAATCGCATTAAATAAGCAGACTTGGTTAATCTATCAACAATAACCCAAATCGCATTTATGCCTTGAGAAACCTTGGGAAGGCCCGTAACGAAATCCATCGTAATGTGTTTCCACTTCCATTTCGGAATCTCCAGTGGTTGCAATGGACCCTTCGGTACTTGATGCTCCGCCTTTACACGTTGACAAGTTAAACATCTCAAAATAAACTCCGCGATCTCTCTTTTCATATTGCTCCACCAAAATGTATGTCGAAGATCACGATACATTTTGGTACTCCCAGGATGGATAGAAAACGGTATGTTGTGTGCCTCCATCATGATTCTATGCTTCAAGTCAGAATCGTTAGGAACACAAAGTCTGGAGTTGACTCGAAGTATTCCCTCTTCATCGATTCTTTCTTCTGGAATGGCATCTTCTTGCACCTTCTTCTTCATCTTCACCAGCTCCGCATCCGTAGCTTGAGCAGCTTTAACTTTATCAATCAAAGCTGGTTCTACGCGTATAGTTGACATCATCGCACTCGTTCCCACATATGATCTTCTACTCAACGCGTCAGCTACCACGTTCGCTTTTCCAGGATGGTATTGGATGGTATGATCGTAATCTTTCAACAGCTCAAGCCAACGTTGTTGCCGCATGTTGAGTTCCTTCTGAGTGAAGAAATATTTAAGGCTCTTATGATCCGTATAGATCTCCACTTTCTCCCCGTACAGGTAATGTCTCCAGATCTTCAACGCGAAAATGACAGCTGCCAACTCTAGATCATGAGTAGGATAATTCCTCTCATATTCTTTGAGTTGTCGCGAGGCATAGGCTATGACTTTCCCATGTTGCATGAGAACACATCCTAACCCTTTTCCTGAAGCATCGCTGTAGATAACAAATCCATCCGAACCAGATGGTATTGTCAGAACAGGTGCCGAGATAAGTCTTCTCTTGAGCTCTTGGAAGCTCTTCTCGCATTCCTCGCTCCAAATGAATTTTGTATCTTTCCGAGTCAACTGAGTTAATGGAGTAGCGATTTGAGAAAATCCCTCTACGAACCTCCGATAATAACCAGCTAAGCCCAGAAAGCTTCGTACTTCGGTCACCGACTTAGGTTGCTCCCAACTTTGTATTGCTTCAATCTTCGTTGGGTCAACAGATACTCTACATTTTGATACCACGTGCCCAAGAAATGCTACTTCCTCAAGCCAGAACTCGCATTTTTTCAGCTTGGCATATAGCTTATTCTCACGAAGCTTTTGAAGTACCAACCTCAAGTGGTGCTCATGATCTTCACGGCTTTTAGAATAGATGAGGATGTAATCAATAAAGACAACAACGAACTGATATAAATATTCCTTGAATACACGGTTCATCATATCCATAAAAGCAGCAAGAGCATTAATCAGTCCAAAAGACATGACTAAGAACTCGTAATGCCCGTACCGAGTTCTAAAAGCAGTCTTTGGAATATCTTCAGTTTTAATCTTCAACTGATGATATCCAGAACGAAGATCGATCTTTGAAAAGAATTGTGCTCCTTGCAACTGGTCGAACAGGTCATCAATACGAGGTAACGGATACCTATTCTTGATGGTGACATGGTTCAACTCCCAATAGTCAATACAAAGTCACATACTCCCGTCTTTCTTCTTTACGAATAAAACAGGAGCACCCCAAGGAGACGTACTAGGACGAATAAAACCGATGTCTAACAACTCTTGTAGTTGGACCTTTAACTCCTGAAGTTCAATAGGAGCCATTCGATATGGGGTTTTAGAAATGAATTTTGTATCGGGTTCAAGGTCAATAAAGAATTCAACTTCACGTTTTGGGGGTAGACCGGGAAGTTCTTCGGGAAATACATCAGGAAACTCCTTAACAACGGAAATATCATTCAAATCTGACGTATTCTGGTTTAGATCAGTGATATGAACTAAGAAAGCTTGACATCCGTTTTTCAATAAACGAATAGCTTTATAACTTAAAATGATATTGACTGATTTTAGTGGTTTGGATTCGTACGACAGGTTGATTAGGAATATAAAAACTAACAACCTTACGAAAACAATCAATTTTGGCATGGTAAGTGGTTAACCAGTCAATTCCTAAAATCACGTCAAATGCAAGTATTTTCAAAGATATAAGATCAACAGGTAAGGTAAGGGTACCAATCTGAATCAAGCAAGATTTGTAAACTGTGGATGTAACAAAGGTTTCTCCCAACGGAGTTTCAACAAATAAGTCAAAGTCTAATTTATCAGAAGTCAAGTTCAAACGTTGAGCACAAGTAGGTGAAATAAAAGAATGGGTAGCACCGGTATCTAACAAGGTGTAAACTTCGCAAGAGTTTATGATTAGCTTACTCGTAATCACCTCGTGTGGATTTCTTGCGTTTTGGGCTGTCACAACAAACGCTCTTCCAGGAATCACCGACTTTGACTTGACTGAAACTGCCTTTGGAATCACCACCCCCACTGGACTTGATTTCGCAATAGGACTTGATTTCGCAATAGCATGCCTTGAACTGTTGTGGGCAGTTTGGGCTGATGTGTCCCTCTTTCCCGCATTTATAGCATACGACCGGTGGTCGTTCTCCTCCCCTAGAAACAGTTGATGCTGGTGTTGATGTTGACGTCTTCACGTTCTCATTGTTGTATCTTCTCTTCTTGAAATCTCCTCCCGATTTGCTTTTCCTACTATCATGGCCACGATTACCACCGGAGTGGTTACCGCTTCTGTCATACTTTCCTCCTCGCTGGTTGTCATTGCTCCGATGACTGCTGCCACCGGTACGACCTTGGTTGTGGTCCCTCGGTTGAACATAATCATTATCTCGTTCTAACAACTGGGCCCTGTTTACTACATCCGAATATAGAGAAAATTTATGAGAAATGAGGTATTGACGTATTTCGGGTTTCAAACCTCTTAGAAACATCCGCGTCATACGTTCCTCATAATCCACCAAATGAGGTGCAAACCTGGACAGCTCCGCTAACTTAGCCTCGTACTGGGATACCGTCATATTATCTTGCTCGAGTCTGATAAATTCTACTTCCTTCATATGACGAATACTTTCAGGAAAGTACTTGTCATTGAACAGTTTCTGGAACGCTTCCCAAGACATCTTGAGTGCGGCAGGCTGGGTACGCTTCACGAATTCCCACCAGTAATCTGCCTCTCCACGGAACATAAACGTGGCAAATGGAACCTTCTGTTCCTCCGTGCATCCCAAGACATCAAATATCTTGGTAATTTGTTTAATCCACGTCTCTGCCTTGATCGGATTCGGTTTTTCCAGAAACTCTGGTGGTCCCAATTCTTTGAACTGCTTGGCAGTGACAATTCGCGAGTTGTTATTATCTCCACCTGTATGTTGCACACGAGTCTCCCTCGTCTGGTTTTGCATGAACTGCAGAAAACTTCTAAACATATCATCGTTTATCGTCTGACCAGCGTTGTTTTTAGGATGAACATTGCCTTCTTGTTGCACGTTCTCCTGGTTAGTGATTAAAGGTGTCTCTACGGTCTCATTCACTTCGTTGTTAACATTCTCAGCTGCCATACTCAAATACTGCCATAAAATAAAGGTTAATTAAACAAATCAACATATCACATATTAACCCTATGCTCCGACTGACCAATTAAATACCACATAAGCTTAGGTAGGACATACTAGTGAAGGATTTACTCGTCTCTCCCCTCCTAGTTCTATTTCCTGATCTCCGCCAGAGATCATATCCCTAAGCTCTGATACCAACTGTGACGCCCCCAGAATAGGTCCAGTCAACCCAACTCATTCTGAGTCGCCAAATACATGGTACAGAATTCAAATACAAATTTTATATCACACGGTCGTGCAAAATACGACCACACAACTGTGAGTGTCAATACAAATATGTAGAAAATATTAATATTCAAACTAAGACCTCATTACAATTATTATCACACTATTTATCAAAAATAGTGAGGACTACTACTGCTCTAACTCGGACCATCACTCTGTCCCCCGACTAGTCCCTGCGACATTCTCATTTCCTGAAGAGGACAACAGATGAAAAGGGTGAGCTCAACTAGCTCAGTAAAGAATATTATGACTAAGATAATGGAAAATAAATTATCGTTAGTCTTCAACAATTCAGATAGAATATTATTGACAACAAATTTTAGATCAATAATCGCAGCGAAAATAACCGTTCATCATCAATATTTTATCCCTGTAACATCAATCAATATACATCTCGAATCAAATATTCATCTTTGCACTACAGGCCAAAGATATTCATTTGTATCATCAGTGGTCATGTTCATCTCAACACCTGTCATCTTTGCACTACGGCCAAAGATATTCATCAGGTAATCAGTCATCTTTGCTCTACAGGCCAAAGATATTCAGTTATATCACCACTTAGGACTGAGGATGATGAAAAATCATATAAATAACGAATCCAGTGAAATAAAGGATAAGATTAAGGATTCGTATTTTAGTTTATCAAAGTTCAAGAATATTCTATAATAATACTTTGTGGAGCAAAATTCAAGAATAAAGCTCAAAACTTAGATCCAATCAAAGATAAGAACTTTAACAAGCAATTTGGACATATAGAAGAAAATTTAATTTTTTAGTGAATAGTGCCGTATACGTGAATAATAACCCCGACAGAAAAAAAAATTCATAACAAAATCCATGCCAATATTTCGGTATAATGATATTGAAAAGAATAACATCATTTACGAAAGAAAATAGCATCCCTTACCTCAAAAAGATAGTACCTCTGACTGGAATATCGGATATAATACCGAAGAAAACTTGCACTGAATAGTAACACTCAAAGTATCTAAATACTCACAAAAATACGCTCGATATTATAGAGAAGGAAAACTTCTGATTCTAGTATGATTTTCAATTCTAACCTAAGCACCCTATTTATAGAAAAAGCTTAGGATGCCAAAGTAGACTAAATTAATAAAATAATATTTTTTTAAAAAAAATTCCGCAGCCTGGCTGCTCAGAATTTTCAACACAAACAAAAGTGGGGCCCACCTCCTATTAAAAAAAATATTTATTTTCTGAAACTTCAATAATTCATAATAAATAGCCCTTTTATCAGAAAAATACAAATGATATGTCCTTTCCATAGAAAATTTAGTTCTCTACAACTTTGTAGAATAAAGCTTTTCCAAATTTCCAACCAAAAATGTCCGAAATTCACAAACGGATGATTTTTCACACCAAAATACTGATAAAAACACATCAGCACTAATTCTTTCTTTTATATCCACAAAATAAATATTTCTTATCATATAAATCAATAATTAATTATTCATAAATAATATTACAGAACTACAATATTGACAACCAGGTCATTCCCAGGAAAGAAGGGACCTTTCGATAAGGACTTCTCCTTACTGGCGCGCAATTAAATAACCCCTCCTAGACAGAACTTCCTTAGACATTGTCAATAATGCTATCTAATAATATTATTCAAATAATATGAATTATTGAGTTGATAATGTAAAATACTGTGCAGTGACAATTATTGAATCAATACTACAAAATATCAACTGTAGCCATTATTGAATCAATCATATAAAATAGCAACGTAGCAATTATTGAGTCAATAAAATATCAATGTAACAATTATTGAGTCAATAATATAAAATATCAACGTAGCAATTATTGAGTCAATAATATAAAATATTGAACAGTAATTACTGTAACAATAATTGAGTAAGTGCCTTCTCACATAAGACTCAATAATTCGAAATACTGTGCAATATTGTGTATCACTGTATTTTAACCACCGGGTATTTCAACAGTACTAACGGTAACAACTACTCCGTTATTTTGTAAAAAGGTTATTTCTGTCGCTTTCTATATCCGACAGTTATTCCGTTGTGGGGCCCACAAATAGCTGTTCCGTCGTACGAATATTTCCCGACAACAAGAATATTCCACGACCAAACGAATATTCCCCGACAACAAGAATATTTTATAATCACTTGCTCATTTTAAAATATTTGCACATTTCACCCATAACTTTTATATTTATCAAAACAACACCTTACTGTTTCGAAATAATATATAAAAAAAATTAAATCTTTATTCATAAAAGTCGGGGTCTTACAAATGATATTTTTTTACAATAAATTCACGATATATGAATAAAATGAGGTGGATGAGAGAAAATAAAATTTAGAATTCTTTTAATAATTATAAATGTTTTAATATATATATATATATATATAAACATGTGGTGGAATTTATTATTTCAAAAATGGAGGTTTTAAAATTTTGAGTGTGTTGAAGATTTTCAAGAGTGATGAGTGTGAAAAAATCATCCGTATGTAGATTTGAGTCATTTTTTCGTTCAAAATTTAAAAAAACTTTCTTCTACAAAGTTGTAGAGAATTAAATTTCATATGGAATGGACATAAGGTTCGTATTTTTCTGATAAAAGGGCTATTTATTATGAATTATTAAAGTTTTAGAAATAAATGTTTTAATATATATATATATATATATATATATATATATATATATATATTATAAACATGTGGGACAAATTGCTGGAGGCTTTGTTGAAATCATCCTTGGTGTGCTAAGCTTTGTCAAATGTTGGGGGCTTGAAAATCACCCGTGGAAAATGTTTTCCAACCTTGGTGTGCCACACAATTCCTATAAATAGGGTGCTTAGTTAGAAATGAAAATCACACCAGAATCAGAAAAAATTTTCTCTATAATTTCGAGCGTATTTCTTGTGAGTATTTAGATACTTTGAGTGTTGATAACAGTGCAAGTTTTTCTCATCATTATATCCGATATTTCAGTCAGATCGAGTATTATACTGAGGTAAAAGATGTTATTTTTCTCATAAATGATGTTACTTTCTTTCAATATTCATATAAAATATTATTTTCTTTCATATTCCATATTATGAAAGTTATAATATTTCATTTTCTGAACTTACTATGGTAAGTATTGCTTCTATAATTCTTGAAATGATCAGAAATTTTTTGAGTTTTGCGCTTCATCTAGTGTCATTTCACCGGAATAATTTTCTGAACTTTTTATGAAAATTTACAACTTTTCATGACGAGTTACTATTCACGATAAAAAAAATTTATCTTTGATTGTATCCAAGTTTTGATCTTCATTCTTGAATTTTGCTCCACAATTGATTATTACGGAGTATTCTTGAACTTGGATAAACTAAATTACGAATCCCTAAGCTTTGTCCTTTATCTCACTAGATTCGTTACTTATATTATTTTTCATCATTTTCAGTCCTAAATGGTGATATAACTGAATATCTTTGGCCTGTAGTGCAAAGATGAATGATTACTTGATGAATATCTTTGGCCTGTAGTGCAAAGATGAATGATTACCTGATGAATATCTTTGCCCCGTAGTGCAAAGATGGACAGGTGTTGAGATGAACATGACCAACTGGTGATACAAATGAATATCTTTGGCCCGTAGTGCAAAGATGAATATTTAGTTTGAGATGTATGTTGATTGATGTTACAGGGATAAAATTTGATGATGGACTTTTAAATCTTAGAAGATAGTAGACTTCATGCTCTACTTAACTCTTCTAATGAATTGTTATTTCCGCTGCAGTTGTTGATCTAAAATTTGTTGTCCATAATATTTTATCTGATTTGTTGAAGACTAACAATAATTTATTCTTCATTATCTTAGTCATAATATTCTTTACTGGGCTAGTTGAGCTCACCCTTTTTATCTATTGTCATCTTCATGGAATGAGAATGTTGCGGGAACTAGTCGGAGAACAGTGTGATGGTCAGAGTAGAGCAGTAGTAGTCCTCCCTATTTTTGTAAAATAGTGTGATAATAATTGTAATTATTGAGGACTGAATTTGAGTGTTTATATTTCGTATAAAATACGATTTGTATTAAAACTCACAGTTTGTGTGGTCGTATTTTTTACGACCGTTTGTTATAAAAGATTGTATTTGGATTCTGTACCATGTATTTGGCGACTCAGAATGGGTTGAGTATTGAACTAATTTTGGGGGCGTCACAACTATTATTATATGCAAACTCTACCAATGGAAGATGATCTTCCCAGCTTCCTTTGAAGTCCATCACATAGGCTATGAGCATGTCTTCAAGTGTTTGAATCGTTTTCTCGCTCTGCCCATCTGTCTGTGGATGATACGCGGTACTTAATCTGAGCTGTGTCCCTATTCTTTCTTGAAGACTCCTCCAAAAGTTAGACGTGAAGCGCGGATCTCTATCAAACACAATTGATATTGGCACTTCATGTCTCGAAATTATTTCCTTGATATACAACTTGGCTAACTGATCCAAAGTATATCTGATCCTGATCGGCAAAAAGTGTGCTGACTTTGTAAGACGATCGACAATCACCCATATGGCGTCATAACCCTTATGTGTCGCTGGCAGTCCTACCACAAAATCCATTGTGATGTGCTCCCATTTTCTTTTCGAAATTTCCAATGGCTGTAATAGTCCACTTAGTCGTTGATGTTCTGCCTTGACCTTTTGACAAGTTAAGCATCGGCTGACACATTCTGTAACCTCTCTCTTCATGTTTGGTCACCAATAATATTGACGCAAATCTTGATACATCTTTGTGCTTCCTGGGTGTATCGAGTATCTCGTACTATGGGCCTCTTGCAAAATCTCCTCTCTTAATTCTGGTACTGCAGGTACCCAAATTCTTCCTTCAAATCTTAGCAATCTAGTGCCGTCAATTTTATACTTCAACTTTTCGCCTTTAGCTAACCGCTTCGTGAGGTTACCGCATTCTTCATCATTTTATTGTGCCTCCTTCACCTTGTCGAGTAAGGTCGGGCTTGCTTCCATTTCTATTACTTTATCCGAATTCTTCGAATTTTTCACCTCCAACTCCATTTTCTCCATTTCCCTGACTAATTCTTCTTGGTCTGTCAATACAAATAATTTTTCTCGACTCTTCCTGCTTAAAGCATCTTCCACTACATTGGCCTTCCCTAGATGATATAGAATATCACAATCATAGTCCTTGATCAATTCTAACCATCTCCTCTGCCTCATGTTTAACTCCTTTTGTGTAAAGATATACTTCAGACTTTTGTGGTCTGTGTATATCTCACACTTTTCTCCGTAGAGATAATGTCTCCAAATTTTAAGGGCAAACACTACCGCAACCAATTCCAGGTCATGGGTAGGGTATCCCTTCTCATAGTCCTTTAATTATCGTGACGCGTACGCGATGACTTTACCATTTTGCATTAGCACGCAACTTAGTCCCTTGTGTGACGCGTCACTATACACTGTAAAATCCCCCGTACTATCTGGTAAAGACAACACAGGTGCTTCACTTAATCTTTTCTTCAATTCTTAAAAACTCTGTTCACACTTCTCTGTCCACACATACTTAACTGTCTTTCTCGTCAGATTAGTCAATGGTCTCGCTATCTTCGAGAAATCCTGAATAAATCTCCGATAATATCCTGCCAATCCCAAGAAACTTCTGATCTCTGTCGGTGTCTTCGGTTGTACCTAATTTTCATCGCTTTTACTTTTGTTGGATCAACAGAAATTCCCTTGTTGTTGATGACATGTGTAACAGATGAGAATATTTTTTTTGTTGTGATTCTGGGGACAGAATCCTTTTAAGGAAGGAAGATTATAACGAATGAGATTTTATATATTAATTTTAAATATTTATTGAATGAAATAAATACTTGATTTTATTTATTGAGTTAAATAAATAAATTATGTGATTGTTGTGGAGTAATTTAATTAAGTGTTATATATTAATTAAATAAATATTTAATATTTAATTTAATTAATGTATATTGATTTTATGGAATAGTTCTAATTTAATTAAGATAATTAAATTAGATGAAATTTATGTGATAATTGTTACATGAAATTATAGTTAGCGAGTAATTATAATTGTTATGTGGTATTTTTATGTGGTTAATTGATGTTAGCTTTTATTAATTAAATTAGAATGTTAAAGATTTAATTAATTAACGTGTGACATTAGAATATGTGTTAAAAGATTTATTAAAAGAACAAAAAGGGCTTTTAAATTAGTTTTACCCAAACAAGACCCTTAAAACTATTTTTAAAAGGTTTTACCAAACAAGGCCCTTACTTTTGTTTTAATCTTGTTTTATCAAACAGGGTCTTAAGCTCAAAAAGTTAGCTTTTAAAAATAAACCGTTTTTGCCAAACAAAGCCTTATGGCTTTTGATTTTCAAAAATTTATAACTGATGTAATTGGTATGGGATTTAATTGTCAGTTATTATAATTATTATATGATTGTCAGTTATATGTATATATGTTATATGTATAATATATGTATTATATTATACGTTAGTTAGAAAGGTTAGTCAGTGTTAGAACAAAACAAAGAAAAGAGAATACAGAGAAGAGAGAAAAGATAGAGAGAAAAGGAAGAAGTGTGACGCTCCCAAATCTGGGTCCCTTCGAACCTCGGATCCGGTGTGTCACGATACTACTATCGTCAAACTATTACATCTTTTATTCATAACTTAAAGAATAAAACTTGCTTTATTACAATATAAAATATAAATTCTTTTCATTTCTAGGATCTTGTACAATGACCCTTCACTTTTATAAGTTACAATATTGGTCATTTACTATCCCTGTCTATACGTCATATTCGATGTTATAAAAATGCGGAATAACTTAAACTTTTTCAATCTTCTTTGAATAAAATCTTTTATTGACTTCACAACTTGAATTGATTACAAATCCTTGAATCAATTATATGATATGATTCATCCTATTCGAATTATCGTGTAAATCTTTACATCTCAATTCGATATTCCCTACATTTATTGATAGTTCAACTTTACAGCTCAACATGTATTCAACATTGTAAACTACAATTATATACATATCCTAGAACCTAAACATGGTTCAAGCAAATAATCTAAATAGTAATCTTCGTTGCGATACTATTTAACTTTATCAATCAAGTAGCACGAAAGCTTTATCATGAGTCTTTAACCTGCAAAAATGGTCATTTGCAAGAGTGAGCTCGACAGCTCAGCAATTCTAACAGTTTTCATGCATCACATAGCATATAACATCATACTCAGTTCATGCATTTATAATCAATTTATATTTACTACGCATGTTACTTCTCACATAACAAGCATATCATCAAAGATTAACTTTCAATCTCATACATATCTCATATACAGTTCATATATAAGTTCACATCATCATAGCATAATATAATTCAACTAACAGTTATTGAATTCATATATCAAATAGGAACTGAAAGACTTGCCTAATTCGTAGTTTAACAACTACGACTTAGCTGATTAAAGATATCTGCACTTCGTGTAATCCTACACAGTTATATAATTATGGATTTATACCCATCAGTCATACATTCATACATTCTCAATATAATAATAAGTATTACATTATTTTCTATCTTGGTTCTTAGAACCTTCGTTTCACTTTCTTATCATCCTCTTAATATAGCTAGGTATGTATAGGTATACCTTAACCATTCTTAATATCAACATTCACATACTTTTATCACGCAGTTAACTATTCGACACACACATTTCAAAACTCCTAAATACACAATTCACATTATATTTGTGTTTCTCAAACCTTAGGAAAATTTACCAAATTCCGGGTTTCCTATCATTACATCAATGAACACTCAACACATCATTCAGACTATGTTTCATAACTTATGATGATAATGTAAGCATATTTCCATAATTAAATTACATTGAAATAATCTGGCAAAAATTGCCCTGTGCAGCAGCTACGCCACATTTAGACCTGGGAGGGGCGCAGCTACGCAGCTCCCTGTCCAGACCAGTTTTGGCTTTTGATACGCATGCTTACATGTTAACAACTTACTTTAAAAATCATGCTCTAATGACTTTTATTGTATCAAACTAGATAAGTGTACTTATAGGCCATGTTTAATGACATAAATAGTACTAGCATGTCATCCTACAAGTTTAGAATATAATTATCATCATGCTTGTAAATCTACATATGACTAGCATAGTTCATCACATGAAGACTTACTTTTAAAACATACTCGAATGACTCAACCATATACACATACTAAACCAATCTTGACATCCTTTTATATGCAACAAATATTGAAACCATATTCCTTTCCCATTTGCGCACATAACTAGGTTACATACGCATGTTTCCAAAGTCAGAACTTAAAAGACACAAAGTTCGTCAAGTTTCATTTTCAAAACTTCAAGTTTTCTTTTAGAAAATCATGACAAAGCATTCCATTATGATTAAAGTAATCTTAGTTATATGACATGTCTATTATCATGCATATTTATGTTTTATCACTTAGAATAACATATTTTATCGTCAGGAGCACTAAAATTGCGTATGTGCATGTTCGACGCCCTCCGATTGGTTCCGAATACGGAGCAGTCACAAAGATGGATATTTTTACCCCTCTTAAAGACTTCAAATCAAAAAACTTAAAAAAGCAAAAGTTGTAGGTCTACTCGTTATCTTTTCGAATCATCTTGAACCACCTCAATCGGAGTTCGTATGAAGAAGTTATGCCTAATTTACTACAGCATGTCAAAACAGTGTTTGTTTGTTTTTTTGTCTGACCATGCCCGGCGCAGCTGCGCCCCAAATGGCCTTGGGGGCAGCACAGCTGCGCCACAAGAGGCAGAAGGAGGTTCCAGACTTGGTTCTTCGCGAATTTTTAGACCATTTCTCCTTTCGATCATTATAACGCGAGTTATACTCATCCAAATTGGTCCGTTTTTGATTCTATGGATTCGTAATTCATAGAACTACAACATACCAAAGAATTAACAATTAACATAAACATTAATTAACCCACATATTAATCCAAAACTCATGTTCATACTATATTTCCATGTTCTGACAAGTTCTGCTAATTTCTTCACTACGGATTCATTTCTAAACCAAATTAATCCATTTAACTTTTATCAAATGTATATATAACTCTACTATCACTTCTATGTCAACTTGAAATCAACTTATCAAGAATTTAAGAAAATTGCAGAAAACAGGAAGTGAAGAACAAGAAGGTGTTATACCTTTGCTAAGCTTGGATTGGGATATCAGACTTCCTCAATTCACAGATTCTTACTATAATGATATACTCTCTTTCAACTTTCAGTTAACAGAACTCAGCAAAAATGAAAATTTGAAGGAAAGAAGCTTATGTTTATAGAGAATGCAATATATAGATAATGCAATAATTCACCAGATTGAACCAACGGGAGAAGCAAGAACTCCATGGTTAAGGAAGAGTTGTTAGATAGTTGGTGAATCCCATTATTAAGCCCACTCCCCTTGTGATGATATGCTATGAATGATGAGTTTGAGAGAAGAGTATAGAGTAGGCTAGCCTTTGTTATTCACGTGAGCAAGAAGAAGTCTCTTATTATGGGACAAAGTCAATTAACTCAGCATTTGCAATATGCACTAAATACAACACTAGGTTTATTATATGTACACATTATATACTTAGGTTATAATATATACACTTTAGATACACTTAGGTTTTAATTACATTTGGACAATGTAAGTCACACTATGATAACTTACTAATATCATGTTTACCCACTCATAAAAGTATACCCACATATATAATAATGTACCTCATGTACCTAATTCAATTAATATTACATCTTATAATAAAGTATTATCATTACAATACTTACTTAAATGTCCTCGTAACATATATACTTGCACATAGCAATTAATTATATAACTTACATTATTCATTCAATTATAATATATAGCACTTATATATTATATAGTCATATTAAGATGTCACACTACACTTGTACAAAGCAATTAACTCCCATAATACATTAATTAATTCCGTTTAATCATTCATTCATTAATTTATTTAAAGAATTACTTATCCCACCACTTGGCCACACTAGGCCTACCTCGCCTGCTTACCTTAAGCTCATTATCACTTTCACTACGCTTTATTATCCTTTTTAATATAAAGTTTGTGTGACACAAGCACTTTAATACTAAGATATTTGGCTACCTTAATTAATTATACACTTACAATATGTATAACATTTACGCTTAGAATAACTCCCTTTTATTAAAATAATTCAATATTAGAATTTATTTTAATATTCTTTATTAGAAATATATAGTAATTATTTCTCTTAGGCTAATCACATATATTAATTCACCGTATTATGTAAGTGAACAAACTCTTTCACATTCTTTATCATTGCCACACAAGGCTATATATTATTCTATAATATAATTTGATTAACTCACATTTATTTTAGGTTAATTAATTTCTCATTCAAATCATGTTTTGCTACTCTTAACCCATTCATGGACAACTTAAGTGTCAATTATGACACATTTTAATGACTAATATACATAACCTCAAGTTCAGATTACACATCTCTCAGAATTTTCTACAGACCGGCTCAGCTGCGCTGGTATAAGGCTTGGAAGTGGCGCAGCTGCGCCACCTCAAGTTCATAGGCAGACAAGTTCTACTATAGCAGAACCATAATCTCAATTCTTAAATACTTGAACATGCTTTTTAATGTGCTATCTTGCTACATCGGTTAGCCAACATCTTTTATTACCTCCTTCAATGATTCAAAGTTTAAACTATAAGTTCAAACTCTATTCCCCTATAAGGTTCTCATATATATATATATATATATATATATATATATATATATATATATATATATATATATATATATATATATATATAATTCCTTTCACATAATTCAAGATATATATATAACACATATGTATATTCTGTTAATCTTCACTTCTCGTGGTATATTAAATCAACTAATAATTCACTAACCAATGTTTATCTAAAGATATATTGGTCCTATTCTCTCTCTCTCTTCAACAACGTACATATACTCCAGAAAATGGTGATTATCAAAGATATTTAATGTCACCAATCTTACCATGATAAATAATTATATAAATTATTTAATACCGATAGATAAATCTTATCCATCTTCTTGTTAATTCATCTCTACAATAAATAACAAATATATATTAATAATATATTTATAAATCACAAAATCACATATTACATAGTTCATGTTACCCTATGTAACACAATACTTCCTAACTCATAACACACATATATATTCGAACCCAATACATGCCTTAGGAATTTTATTTATTAAATTCTTATTTAATAATTTCTGAAAATTCGAGTTCTTACAAGAAGAGAGAAGAAGAAGGAGAAGCAAGTTTGAGAAATTCAACACCATCATCTTCATCTTTTCTCCTAGCACTAATCAAAGGGTATAACCTCTAAATTCAGTTTATATCTTTTGTTTTATGTTTTTCATATAGTTGATTCTCTGTAAACATGAAATTTCATGGAAATTGTATGATCATGGTTTATATACATATATTTTGTTTTATAGCATGTTTATGTATGATTGTATGCTTGGTTTAGTTGTTAATTCATGTATATATGATGAACATGAGGAATTAATGTTCTTCAAAGACTTACAGTGAAAGTATTTTAAAATTATATATACATATATATATATATATATATATATATATATATATAGTTTTCTCTTAGAAATCAAAGGAATCCATGTTTGATTGTTCATTTTGTTTAAATTAATTGTAGATGATGATAGCATGTTTAAAAATTTAATTACTATGCTTAAAATTGTGTAAATTGGTTTTCAAACAAAAGTTCAGTGTTCAATTTCATCAAGAACACTTAACAATGGTTTTTTTCAAAAAAATCATGAAATTAAGTTTTTGATTATGTGTTTTAATGATTTAATGTGTTACAACTATGTTAGAAACTTTAATATTATGTTTTCTGTAAGTGTTATATGTATTATGTTGGCAGAATTCAGAACTCGATGTGGAGAAATAAGCCAAATTGACTTTTTCTCTACACAGTTCGCGAACCTGTCTGCGTTCGCTATAAGGGGCCCGCCCCGGCGGGCATGTCAAGGCCAAAAACATCAGCCCAGACGGGGGGGGGGGGGGGGGGTTAAAGAAAATAATAATTGTTATTTTTTTTTGTATTTTGAAAAGCTAATTGTATGAAATAAATTTTATGACATAATAGGCATACATTAAAATGCTAAATGAATAGTAATATATATTATATGAATAAAATATAATATATAATTATAATTGGATTAGTTATAATTAAAGCAAATGTTTAAATTATAATTGGTTAATTACAATTATAGTTTGATTAATTTTAATCAATTGAATGTTAATTTAAATTATAATTTGTTTAATTATAATTTAATGATGTAGTTTGATTAATTATAAATTATAATTTGTTTAATTATAATTTAATTAAAATAAAATATAATTATAATTTGATTAATTATAACTGAAGTGAATGTTTAAATTGAATTATAATTGTTTAATTATAATTTGATTAATATGAAGTGCATAATTATTATTTGATTAATTATGTGAATGTGTAATTATGTGGTGTGATTAATTATGTGATAATTAATTATTAACTTGATAATTATAGAAGAATGAGTTAACCTAGATGGGTTAACTAATAATGTGAATTAGTTACGTGTTAACTAATTTAGATTATTATTGTTAATTATATATATGTAGGAATTGTTAAGGAACGTGATAGTTACTGTAGCTTGTGCTTGAGACAAGTTGTTCTATCTTTTCTTGATTTTTTATGCCAGTTATTGTATTCTCTATGATTTATATATTGAATAAATATCTTAGCGAAGCTCATTTATGAATTGATGTGACCTTGACTTAATTGTTCAAATAAGATCTACTAAGTCTTTCAAATGCTTTAAGTTACCTTTAAAGCATATATTGTTTTGTAATTCTTTATTGATGAATTATTCTAAATTATTGTAAGTCGATTCAACTATTCCTTAGTTGATGAACGTTGAATTCTAAATTACCCTTTTTAAGATTATCCAAACTAAATTTTTTTTGGTGCGGACTCATATCACATACTGAGATGAACAACCCTATTTATTAGGGAAAGTTACTACGCGAAAGCGTTAAATGTTTGTGCACTATACATGATACGAAGGACTGATTTCCCTAAGTACGAGTTAAGGTCCATAGTCTAAATGACTATTAAAGGTTTTAAATAGAAATGTTTATAACCTAGGACAAAGTTCAAGGTCTTATGACCCTTAGATGATTTCAACATTCGAAATTTTAAATATTGATGAAAAGAATTATTATTCAATTCTTTATTTTTGATGAAAGTAAAGTTATTCAACACTATTGCAGCTATTCAATTATGTCCTTATTATTGTTGTGTTCCTAATGAGCTATTGTTTGCTGACTCTTGTATATTTAAAAATCCCTTGTAGTTAAAGTCGAGAACGTTGATGTTCCGTCAACGAGTAAAGAGAAAAGTAAGATGAACAAGTGAAGACTTGTTATCTTTTGATTTTGATTGTAATAAGACTTTATGTTATGTTTTTTTTGTTTCCGCATTATTATTTATGTTAAGGTTAGATAAACCCTGAGATGATTTTGGATAACGGTTGTAATTCTTTTTTAAGGAAGATTTTATTATTTATTCAATATTATAATTTATTTTACATTCCTTATTATGGGTAGATGTATGTTCTATTTAGAAAGTGAACACCAAATCATGTGAAAATGAAGTACCCGGATTTGAGGGTGTCAGTTATATGTATATATGTTATATGTATAATATATGTATTATATTATACGTTAGTTAGAAAGGTTAGTCAGTGTTAGAACAAAATAAAGAAAAGAGAATACAGAGAAGAGAGAAGGAGAAGGAGAAGTAAGTTTGAGAAATTCAACACCATCATCTTCATCTTTTCTCCTAGCACTAATAAAAGGGTATAACCTCTAAATTCAGTTTATATATTTTATTTTATGTTTTTCATATAGTTGATTCTCTGTAAACATGAAATTTCATGGAAATTGCATGATCATGATTTATATACATATATTCAGTTTTATAGCATGTTTATGTATGATTGTATGCTTGGTTTAGTTGTTAATTCATGCATATATGATGAACATGAGAAATTCATGTTCTTCAAAGAGTTACAGTGAAATTATTTAGAAATTATATATATATATATATATATATATATATATATATATGTATAGTTTTCTCTTAAAAATAAAAGGAATTCATGTTTGATTGTTCATTTTGTTTAAATTAATTGTAGATGATGATAGCATGTTTAAAAATTTAATTACTATGCTTGAAATTGTGTGAATTGGTTTAAAAACAAATGTTCAATGTTCAATTTCATCAAGAACACTTAACAATGGCTTTTCTTCAAAAAAATCATGAAATTGAGTTTTTGATTATGTGTTGTAATGATTTAATGTGTTAAAACATATTAGAAACTTTAATATTATATTTTCTGTAAAGTGTTATATGTATTATGTTGGCTGAATTCAGAACTTGATGTGGAGAAATAAGCCAAATTGACTTTTTCTCTACACACCCCGGCGGGCATGTCAAGGCCAAAACACCTGCCCCGGCAGGGGGGTTGCAGAAAATAATAATTGATATTTTTTGTGTGTATTTTGAAAAGCTAATTGTATGAAATAAATTTTATGACATAATAGGCATACATTAAAATGCTAAATGAATAGTAATATATATTATATGAATAAAATATAATATGTAATTATAATTGGATTAGTTATAATTAAAGCAAAGGTTTAAATTATAATTGGTTAATTACAATTATAGTTTGATTAATTTTAATCAATTGAATATTAATTTAAATTATAATTTGTTTAATTATAATTTAATGATGTAGTTTGATTAATTATAAATTATAATTTGTTTAATTATAATTTAATTAAAATAAAATATAATTATAATTTGATTAATTATAATTGAAGTGAATGTTTAAATTGAATTATAATTATTTAATTATAATTTGATTAATATGAAGTGCATAATTATTATTTGATTAATTATGTGAATGTGTAATTATGTGGTGTGATTAATTATGTGATAATTAATTATTAACTTGATAATTATAGAAGAATGAGTTAACCTAGATGGGTTAACTAATTATGTGAATTAGTTACGTGTTAACTAATTTAGATTATTATTGTTAATTATATATATGTAGGAATTGTTAAGGAACGTGATAGTAACTGTAGCTTGCGCTCGAGACAAGTTGTTCTATCCTTTCTTGATTTTGTTCAAGTAAGGTCTACTAAGTCTTTCAAATGCTTTAAGTTACCTCTAAAGCATAAATTGTTTCGTAATTATTTATTGATGAATTATTCTAAATTATTGTAAGTCGATTCAACTATTCCTTAGGTTATGAACGTTGAATTCTAAATTACCCTTTTTAAGCTTATCCAAACCAAACTTTCTTTGGTGCGGACTCGTATCAAATATTGAGATGAACAACCCTATTTATTAAGGGAGGTTACTACGCAAAAGCGTTAAATGTTTGTGCACAATACATGGTACGAAGGGCTGATCCCCCTAAGTACGAGTTAAGGTCCATAGTATAAATGACTATTAAAGGTTTTAAATAGAAATGTTTATAACCTAGGACAAAGTTCAAGGTCTTATGACCCTTAGATGATTTCAACATTCGAAATTTTAAATATTGATGAAAATAATTATTATTTAATTCTTTATTTTTGATGAAAGTAAAGTTATTCAACACTATTGCAGCTATTCAATTATGTCCTTATTATTGTTGTGTTCCTGGTGAGCTTTTGTTTGCTCATTCTTGCATATTTAAAAATCCCTTGTAGTTAAAGTTGAGAACGTTGACGTTCCGTCAACGAGTAAATAGAAAGGCAAGATGAACAAGTGAAGACTTGTTATCTTTTGATTTTGATTGTAATAAGACTTTATGTTATGTTTTTTTTGTTTCCGCATTATTATTTATGTTAAGGTTAGATAAACCCTGAGATGATTTTGGATAAGGTTGTAATTCTTTTTTAAGGAAGATTTTATTATTTATTCAATATTATAATTTATTTTACATTCCTTATTATGGGTAGATGTATGTTCTATTTAGAAAATGAATACTAAATCATGTGAAAATGAAGTACCCGGATTTGGGGATGTCAGTTATACGTATATATGTTATATGTATATTATATGTATTATATTATAAGTTAGTTAGAAAGGTTAGTCAGTGTTAGAACAAAATAAAGAAAAGAGAATACAGAGAAGAGAGAAAAGATAGAGAGAAAAGGAAGAAGAGAGAAAGAGAAAGAGAAGGAGAAGGAGAAGCAAGTTTGAGAAATTCAACACCATCGTCTTCATCTTTTCTCCTAGCACTAATCAAAGGGTATAACCTCTAAATTCAGTTTATATATTTTATTTTATTTTTTTCATATAGTTGATTCTCTGTAAACATGAAATTTCATGGAAATTGTATGATCATGATTTATATACATATATTTAGTTTTATAGCATGTTTATGTATGATTGTATGCTTGGTTTAGTTGTTAATTCATGCATATATGATGAACATGAGGAATTCATGTTCTTCAAAGAGTTACAGTGAAAGTATTTTCAAATTATATATATATATATATATATGTATAGTTTTCACTTAAAAATTAAAGGAATCCATGTTTGATTGTTCATTTTGTTTAAATTAATTGTAGATGATGATAGCATGGTTAAAAATTTAATTACTATGCTTGAAATTATGTGAATTGGTTTAAAAATAAATGTTCAATGTTAAATTTCATCAAGAACACTTAACAATGGCTTTTCTTCAAAAAAATTATGAAATTGAGTTTTTGATTATGTGTTGTAATGGTTTAATGTGTTAAAACATGTTAGAAACTTTAATATTATGTTTTCTGTGAAGTGTTATATGTATTATGTTGGCTGAATTCAGAACTTGATGTGGAAAAATAAGCCAAATTGACTTTTTCTCTACACAATTCGTGAACCTGTCTGCGTTCGCTGCAGGGGGGCCACCCCGGCGGGCATGTCAAGGCCAAAACACCTGCCCCGGCAGGGGAATTGCAGAAAATAATAATTGTTATTTTTTTGTGTGTATTTTGAAAAGCTAATTGTATGAAATAAATTTTATGACATAATAGGCATTCATTAAAATTCTAAATGAATAGTAATATATATTATATGAATAAACTATAATATGTAATTATAATTGGATTAGTTATAATTAAAGCAAAGGTTTAAATTATAATTGGTTAATTACAATTATAGTTTGATTAATTTTAATCAATTGAATATTAATTTAAATTATAATTTGTTTAATTATAATTTAATGATGTAGTTTGATTAATTATAAATTATAATTTATTTAATTATAATTTAAGTAAAATAAAATATAATTATAATTTGATTAATTATAATTGAAGTGAATGTTTAAATTGAATTATAATTGTTTAATTATAATTTGATTAATATGAAGTGCATAATTATTATTTGATTAATTATGTGATGTGTAATTATGTGGTGTGATTAATTATGTGATAATTAATTATTAACTTGATAATTATAGAAGAATGAGTTAACCTAGATGGGCTAACTAATTATGTGAATTAGTTACGTGTTAACTAATTTAGATTATTATTGTTAATTATATATATGTAGGAATTGTTAAGGAACGTGATAGTAACTGTAGCTTGCGCTCGAGACAAGTTGTTCAATCCTTTCTTGATTTTGTTCAAGTAAGGTCTATTAAGTCTTTCAAATGCTTTAAGTTACCTCTAAAGCATAAATTGTTTCGTAATTCTTTATTGATGAATTATTCTAAATTATTGTAAGTCGATTCAACTATTCCTTAGTTGATGAACGTTAAATTCTAAATTACCCTTTTTAAGCTTATCCAAACCAAACTTTCTTTGGTGCGGACTCGTATCAAATATTGAGATGAATAACCCTATTTATTAGGGGAGGTTACAACGCGAAAGCGTTAAATGTTTGTGCACAATACATGGTACGAAGGGCTGATCCCCCTAAGTACGAGTTAAGGTCCATAGTATAAATGACTGTTAAAGGTTTTAAATAGAAATTTTTATAATCTAGGACAAAGTTCAAGGTCTTATGACCCTCAGATGATTTCAACATTCGAAATTTTAAATATTGATGAAACTAATTATTATTTAATTCTTTATTTTTGATGAAAGTAAAGTTATTCAACACTATTGCAGCTATTCAATTATGTCCTTATTATTGTTGTGTTCCTGGTGAGCTTTTGTTTGCTCATTCTTGCATATTTAAAAATCCCTTGTAGTTAAAGCCGAGAACGTTGACGTTCTGTCAACGAGTAAATAGAAAGGCAAGATGAACAAGTGAAGACTTGTTATCTTTTGATTTTGATTGTAATAAGACTTTATGTTATGTTTTTTTGTTTTCGCATTATTATTTATGTTAAGGTTAGATAAACCCTGAGATGATTTTGGATAAGGTTGTAATTCCTTTTTAAGGAAGATTTTATTATTTATTCAAGGTTGTAATTTATTTTACATTCCTTGTTATGGGTAGATGTATGTTCTATTTAGAAAGTGAACATCAAATCATGAAAAAACGAAGTACCCAGATTTGGGGGTGTCACAACTTGTCCCAAAAATTGCACCCTCTTTAACCAAAACTCACATTTTGAAAATTTCGCGTATAGATTCTCCTTTCTTAACGTCTCCAATACTATCCTTAAATGTCCGACATGAAGATCCAAGTGTGACGCCCCCAGAATTGGTCCAATACTCAACCCATTCTGACTCACCAAATACACTCAACAAAATCCAAATACAATCTTTTATATCAAACAGTCGTGCAAAATACGACCACATAACTGTGAGTGTCAAAATACAGACATGTAAAAAATATAAACATTCAAACTAAGTCCTCATTACATTTATTATCACACTATTTTATAAAAAAATAGTGAGGACTTCTACAACTCTAACTCGGACCATCACTCCATTCCCCGACTAGTACCCGCGATATTCTCATTTCCTGAAGAGAACAATGGAAGAAAAGGGTGAGCTCAACTAGTCCAGTAAAGAATATTATGACTAAGATAATGAAGAATAAATTATCGTTAGTCTTCAACAAATCAAATAAAATATTATGGACAACAAGTTTTAGATCAACAACTGCAGCGGAAATAACAATTCATTAGAAGAGTTAAGTAGAAAATGATGTCTACTATCTTCTTTGATTTAAAAGTTCATCATCAATATTTTATCCCTGTAACATCAATCAATATACATCTCGAATCAAATATTCATCTTTTGCACTACGGGCCAAAGATATTCATTTGTATCACCAGTTGGTCATGTTCATTTCAACACATGTCCATCTTTGCACTACGGGCCAAAGATATTCATCAGGTAATTATTCATCTTTGCACTACAGGCCAAAGATATTCATCAACAGGCCAAAGATATTCAGTTATATCACCATATAGGACTGAGGATGATGAAAAATAATACGAATAACGAATCCAATGAGATAAATGATAAATATTAGAGAATTTATCTAGAGTTCAAGAATGAAGATCAAAATCTGGATCCAAACAAAAAGGATTTGGAAGAAAAAAAAATAAATTTCTTTACCGTTGAATAGTACCCCGTGAATAGTAACTCGTGAATAGTAACTTGTGAATAATAACTCAACATGAAAAGATAAAAATTTCACAAGAAAGTTCAGACCAATATTCTAGTGAAATGATATTAGATGAAGCGCAAAACTCAAGAAATTTTTGATCATTTCAGGAATTATAGAAGCAATACTTACCGTAGTAAGTTTAGAGTTAGGAATCTGAAATGAAACAACATACAAAATTGCAAATAAATTTTCACCCGTCAGGCGGTAGTCAGCTCAGACAGATTATTTTCACAATTTAATAACAAATGAATATGAAGGGTTATTCACCAGACATTCGGTAGTCCGCGTAGACAGGTTATTCCCACAAAATAATAAAAAATAGAATAACAACAGGATTTCACCATGCATGCGGTAGTCCGCGTATACAGGTTATTCCAACAGAATAATCAAGAATGGAATAACAAATCTTACAAGTATTGAAAGAAAATAACTCTCTTCATGAATATGAAAGAAATAATACCCCTTACCTTAAAAAAATTTGGAGACTGCACTAGTGTAATAGCAGAATACTCTTCTTCTTTTTCTCTTATTCTCTCTATACTTTCTCTCTCTATAGCTTTAGTGAATTGGTGGGAAATAATGAAGAAATGAGCTTCTATTTATAGGCTCGGCAGAGTAAGGGTAGAATAGTCTTTTCGTCATAATTTATGACATCATCGCTTACATCATCGATCCTATGATATCATTGCTTATCACATCGCTCCGATGACATCATTGCTTACCTCATCGCTCCGATGACATCATTGTTTGCATCATAAGAGTTCAAATTTAATTTGCACTCTTCCATCTCGTTTAACTTTTATACCATGAATTTACTATAATAATGTTACCATTCTAATTATAAAAATCATACTATTATATAATCACATCATACTACTATAATGTAATATTATAATAACATATTTGAATAAATTATTTTGTTAGAAAAGATAAAATACCAACTTTCAACCAATGTCACATGCTAAAAATTCCTCCGTTAAAAAAATTTTATATTGAATAAATATTTCCTTATCATATATATTAAAAATTAATTATTCACAAATAATATTACAGAACTACAATGACAACCAGGTCGTTCCTAGGAAAGAGGAGGCCTTCCGATAAGGATTTCTCCTTACTGGCGCACAATTAATCAACCCCTTTTCTAGACAGAACTTCCTTAGACATTGCCAATAATGCTATCTAATAATATTATTCAAATAATATAAATTATTGATTTGATAATTTTAAATACTGTGCAATGACAATTATTGAATCACTAAGATAAAATAGCAAAGTAGCACTTATTGATATAAAATATCAACGTAGCAAATATTGAACCAATAAAATATTATGCAATTATTGAATCAATAATATAAAATATTGAACAGTAACTACTGTAACAATAATTGAGTAAGTGTCTTCCTACGTAAGAATCAATAATTTGAAATACTGTGCAATACCGTGTGCTACTGTGCAACACCGTGTATTACTGTATTTTAACCACCGGGTATTTCAACAGTACTAACGGTAACAACTACACAGTTATTTTATAAAAAGATTATTTTTGTCGCTTTTTATAACCAACATTCATTCCTTTGTGGGGTCCACTAATGAATGCGCCGTCGTACGAATATTCTCCGATAAAAAGAATATTCCTCGACCAAACGAACATTTCCTGACACAACGAATATTTTATAACCACTTGCTTACTTTGTGAACTTTGTACATCTCACCCATAACTTATCACATTTATCAAATCAACACCTTACTATTTCAAAATAATATATAAATAAAATTAAATCTTATTCATAAAATTTGGGGTCTTACACCAAGCTCTTCTTTTTTCTCCTTGATGGCCGAAATATGCTTTTTCTTTGTCTCTCTATATTTTCTTTTTCTCTAACTAAGGAGTTTGAAAGTGTAAGAATTCAAATGAAGTGAGTGGAGTAAATATAATTAAAAGTGTAAGTATTCTCTTCCACTAATTCTCTCTCTTAATCATTCTAATGGTTGTTTGCTCACTTACCCATAAGTGTTGTACATCTAAGAGTGTGACACATGGCTTAGTGGGTGGATTTTGTAGATTTGGTAGATTTTAAACAAGATTTTGGACAAGCTTAACAAAATTGCCATTTCTCCCTATATTACCCCCATAGGGCCGGCCATGTGCTCCCTTTTCTCCCATTATAGATTTATTTGTATTGTATTATATACTTACGTTAATGATTAAAAGTATTTCCTTTCATAGACCAAGGTTTGGGCCCCTTTAATTAATGTTTGGGCTCATATTTAATTAATTTGGGCCACTAGTAGTCAAGTTCATTTATACAATACTTGGGCTACTATTTATTCATTCCATATGTTGGGCTTAGTTAATTAATTTAACTAATGACATTCAAGTCCACCTCCACTAAAATAAGTGGGCTTGATTTTTAATCCAATTGGGCTAGTCCACTAGTATTATTTACTAGTTGGACTATAACACATTCCCATACATCAATAATAATACTTTATATACGTAACCCAATTAGACTTGCCATATACAAGTAAATTGAATATTTAATTAGGGTTCATCATCTTAATCAATTTCCTTGATTATTAGAATACTTAGGTTAGTCCACTAATTTAATTATTTTATTAGTGGGACTTCCTATAAAATACTCATAACACACTTGTTACTTAATCACTTATTCAATCACCATATATCACAAAGTTTTTAATATCGTTAATATATTTTTTACAATGCGACTTGAAATTCTTGGTTATTACAAGGAATATTATTTTCTTCCATACTCTATAGTACGTAAGTGATATTATTTCGTTTCATATTCCTAAATCTACACTTGCTATGATAAGTATTACTTCTATAATTCCTGAAATGATTAGAAATTCCTTAAGGTTTGCGCTTCATCTAATATCATTTTACTGGAATATTGGTCTGAACTTTCTTATTAAATTTTAATCTTTTCATGTCGGGGTACTATTCATCTGGGGTACTATTTATACGGTACTATTCATGGGTACTATTCATACGGTACTATTCATGAGTATTATTCACAACGAAATTAATTATTTTTTTCTTTGTCCAAGTTATCTTTTATGAATCTCATTTTTGAATTTTACTCTACAATTGGTTATCATGTTGACAATATGATTATTGAGTGTCTTTAGCCTTTGTGGCAAGGACATTGAGTGAAAGTTCTATTAAGCCCTTGTGGCAAGGAGAAACTGTTGATTTACATGATTATGAACATGAATTGTGAATTTAACTATAAGCTTTGGTGTTATAGTAAAGACGGGTGGTGAAAGTTCTCCTTGTCTTGGGTACAACAAAGAACTGTTGATTGGTGCTACAAGAATAAAATATTGATGATTGACTTTTAATTTGGAGAAGATAGTAAACTTTATATTCTACTTGACTCTTCTAATGGATTGTTTGTTCCGCTGCAACTATGATTGAAAACTTATATCATCTACCATATGTTCTAAACATCTGAATTATTTCTGATGAAGACTATTGATAATTTAATTATCTTAGTCAGAATATTATTTACTGGCTATTTGTGCTCACCATTTTGCTACACAATTTCTTTCAGATAATAAAAGTGTAGCTGAGTCGAGTGGGGATAACAGGGAAACAGAATGATGGTCTATGACTGTTGAAGTTTCTCATAAAACAGTATGGTGATAATTGTATTGAGGACTTAACATGCTTGTGTCGTATTTTATACGCCATTTAATAATTGATTTTCGTGAACAACAACAAGGTGATCAGAACCCGACTTTAGAAGGGTGTGTTGCTGTAAGACCCCAACTTTTATGAATAAAAATTTAATTTTCTTTAAATATTATTTTGAAATAGTAAGGTGTGGATTTGATAAATGTGATAAGTTTTGGGGTGAAATGTGAAAATTTTATAAAGTAAGCAAGTGGTCATAAAATATTCATTGTGTCGGGGAATATTCATTTGGTCGGAAAATATTCTTTTTGTCGGAGAATATTCGTACGACGGCTCAGTCATTTGTGGGCCCCATAACAAAAAACTGTCGGATGAAAAAAACGACAAGAATAAATTTTTTAAAAATAACGGCAGAACTGTTACCGTTAAACTGTTGAAATACTCGGTGATAAAAGAACAGTAATACGCGTTGTTGCACAGTAGCACACGGTATTGCACAGTAAATTTTAATTATTGATTCTTACGTAAGAAGTCACTCAATTTCATTCAATAATTGTCACAGTAATTGTTGCATAGTATATCATATTATTGATTCAATTATTGTCACAGTATCATCTGCACAATATTTTATTTATTAAATCAATAATTGACACGACATAATTATTCATTTTATTAGTTAGCATTATTGGCAAAGTCTAAAAAATTCTGTCGAGGAAAGGAGTTAGGTTGTATAATTGCGCACCAATAAGGATAAATTCTTATCGAAAAGCCCCCTCTTTTCTGAAAATGATCTGGTTGTTAATATTGTGAGCTTATAATATTATTTATGAATAATTATTATGTGGTGAATATTGGTTTAATTTTGATATAAATGAAGGAATTTGTTGAAAGTTTGGCAATTATTTTCTCCGATAAAATATTCATTCAAATATATTATTATAATAATGTGATAATATTGTGACGCCCCCAGAATAGGTTCAGTCAACCCAACCCATTCTGAGTCGCCAAATACATGGTACATAATTCAAATACAAACTTTATATCACACGGTCGTGCAAAATACGACCACACAACTGTGAGTGTCAATACAAATATGTAGAAAATATTAATATTCAAACTAAGTCCTCATTACAATTATTATCACACTATTTATCAGAAATAGTGAGGACTACTACTGCTCTAACTCGGACCATCACTCTGTCCCCCGACTAGTCCCTGCGACATTCTCATTTCCTGAAGAGGACAACAGATGAAAAGGGTGAGCTCAACTAGCTCAGTAAAGAATATTATGACTAAGATAATGGAAAATAAATTATCGTTAGTCTTCAACAATTCAGATAAAATATTATTGACAATAAATTTTAGATCAATAGTCGCAGCGGAAATAACCGTTTATCATCAATATTTTATCCCTGTAACATCAATCAATATACATCTCGAATCAAATATTCATCTTTGCACTACAGGCCAAAGATATTCATTTGTATCATCAGTGGTCGTGTTCATCTCAACACCTGTCATTTTTGCACTACGACCAAAGATATTCATCAGGTAATCATTCATATTTGCTCTACAGGCCAAAGATATTCAGTTATATCACCACTTAGGACTGAGGATGATGAAAAATCATATAAATAACGAATCAGTGAAATAAAGGATAAGATTAAGGATTCGTAGTTTAGTTTATCAAAGTTCAAGAATATTCCATAATAATACTTTGTGGAGCAAAATTCAAGAATAAAGCTCAAAACTTAGATCCAATCAAAGATAAGAACTTTAACAAACAATTTGGACATATAGAAGAAGTTTTAATTTTTTCGTGAATAGTGCCGTATACGTGAATAGTAACCCCGACGAAAAAAATAAAAATTTCATAACAAAATCCATGCCAATATTTCGGTATAATGATATTGAAAAGAATAACATCATTTACGAAAGAAAATAACATCCCTTACCTCAAAAAGATAGTACCTCTGATTGGAATATCGGATATAATATCGAATAAAACTTGCACTGAATAGTAACACTCAAAGTATCTAAATACTCACAAAAATACGCTCGATATTATAGAGAGAAAACTTCTGATTCTAGTGTGATTTTCAATTCTAACCTAAGCACCCTATTTATAGGAAAAGCTTAGGATGCCAAAGTAGACTAAATTAATAAAATAATATTTTTTAAAAAAAAAAAATTCCGCCGCCAGGCTGCTCAGAATTTTCAACACAAACAAAAGTGGGGCCCACCTCCTATTAAAAAAATATTTATTTTCTGAAACTTCAATATTCATAATAAATAGCCCTTTTATCAGAAAAATACAAATGATATGTCCTTTCCATAGAAAATTTAGTTCTCTACAACTTTGTAGAAGAAAGTTTTTCGAAATTCCCAACCAAAAATGTCCGAAATTCATAAACGGATGATTTTCCACACCAAAATACTGATAAAAACACATCAGCACTAATTCCTTCTTTTATATCCACAAAATAAATATTTCTTATCATATAAATTAATAATTAATTATTCACAAATAATATTACAGAACTACAATATTGACAACCAGGTCATTCCCAGGAAAGAGTGGGCCTTCCGATAAGGACTTCTCCTTACTGGCGCGCAATTAAATAACCCCTCATAGACAGAACTTCCTTAGACATTGTCAATAATGCTATCTAATAATATTATTCAAATAATATGAATTATTGAGTTGATAATGTGAAATACTGTGCAGTGACAATTATTGAATCAATACTACAAAATATCAACTGTAGCCATTATTGAATCAATCATATAAAATAGCAACGTAGCAATTATTGAGTCAATAAAATATCAATGTAACAATTATTGAGTCAATAATATAAAATATCAACGTAGCAATTATTGAGTCAATAATATAAAATATTGAACAGTAATTACTGTAACAATAATTGAGTAAGTGCCTTCTCACGTAAGACTCAATAATTTGAAATACTGTGCAATACCGTGTATCACTGTATTTTAACCACCGGGTATTTCAACAGTACTAACAGTAACAACTACTCCGTTATTTTGTAAAAAGGTTATTTCTGTCGCTTTCTATATCCGACAGTTATTCTGTTGTGGGGCCCACAAATAGCTGCGCCGTCGTACGAATATTCCCCGACAACAAGAATATTCCACGACCAAACGAATATTCCCCGACAACCAGAATATTTTATAACCACTTGCTCATTTTAAAATATTTGCACATTTCACCCATAACTTTCATATTTATCAAAACAACATCTTTCTGTTTCGAAATAATATATAAAGAAAATTAAATCTTTATTCATAAAAGGTGGGGTCTTACAACCTCCCCTCCTAATGAAATTTCATCCTCAAAATTGACGTACGTACCTGGTATGTCGAAAAGGTGAGGATACCTCGTTTTCATTTCCGATTCCAACTCCTAGGTCATTTCCTCAATAGCATGGTTTTTCCACAAAACTTTAACTTGAGGTATAATTTTCGAGCGTAGAACATGCTCCTTCCTATCCAAGATCTTGACAGGATACCTCCTCGTACGTTAAATCTTCGGCTATCTCGTCTGGTTCTAACTCAATAATGTGGTTTGGATCTTTCACATATTTACGTAACACGGATATGTGAAACACATTATGGACACGAGACATGCTTGGAGGTAAAGCGAGTCTATAAGCCACATTTCCTACTCGATCAAGAATCTCAAATGGACCAATGAATCGTGGATTGAGCTTTCCTCTCTTCCCAAACCACGTAACTCCTTTCCACGGAGCAACACGTAATAACACATGGTCCCCAACATTAAATTTCACGTCCTTTCGATGAAGATCCGCATAACTCTTTTGTCGATCTTGTGCTGTTTGTATACGTTGTCGGATTATTTGGATCTTTTCTGTAGTTATACGTACCAACTCTGGTGCCAATAATGTTGCTTCACCCACCTCATTCCAGCATATTGGAGAGCGACACTTTCGTCCATACAACGCTTCGAATGGAGCCACGCCTATACTTGCCTGATAACTGTTGTTGTAGGAGAATTCCACCAATGGTAAATACTTATCCCAACTCCCTTTGAAGTCTAGAACACAAAGTCTCAATAGATCTTCAAGAGTTTGAATAGTTCTTTCCGATTGTCCGTCCGTTTGAGGATGATAAGCCGAACTAAATCGTAAATCCGTGACCATAGCTTTCTGCAAACTGATCCAAAATCGTGAAGTAAATCTGGGGTCACGATCCGAAATTATGGATACTGGCATGCCATGCAATCTCACAATCTCATTCACGTACATATGAGCAAGACGTTCAAGGGAATAAGTCTCTCGTATCGGCAAAAAATGAGCAGACTTGGTTAATCTATCAACAATAACCCAAATCGCATCTATGCCTTGAGAAACCTTGGGAAGACCCGTAACGAAATCCATCGTAATGTGTTCCCACTTCTATTTCAGAATCTCCAGTGGTTGTAATGGACCCTTCGGTACTTGATGCTCCTCCTTTACACGTTGATAAGTTAAACATCTCGAAATAAACTCCGCGATCTCTCTTTTCATATTGCTCCACCAAAATGTATGTCGAAGATCACGATACATTTTGGTACTCCCAGGATGGATCGCTAACGGTGTGTTGTATGCCTCCATCATGATTCTATGCTTCAAGTCAGAATCGTTAGGAATACAAAGTCTGGAGTTGACTCGAAGTATTCCCTCTTCATCGATTCTTGCTTCTAGAATGACACCTTCTTGCACCTTCTTCTTCATCTTCACCAGCTCCGCATCCGTAGCTTGAGCAGCTTTAACTTTATCAATCAAAGCTGGTTCTACGCGTATAGTTGACATCATCGCACTCATTCCCACATATGATCTTCTACTCAACGCGTCAGCTACCACGTTCGCTTTTTCAAGGATAGTATTAGATGGTATGATCGTAATCTTTTAACAGCTCAAGCCAACGTCGTTGCCGTATGTTGAGTTCCTTCTGAGTGAAGAAATATTTAAGGCTCTTATGATCCGTATAAATCTCCACTTTCTCTCCGTACAGGTAATGTCTCCAGATTTTCAACGCAAAAATGACAGCTGCCAACTCTAGATCATGAGTAGGATAATTCCTCTCATATTCTTTGAGTTGTCGCGAGGCATAGGCTATGACTTTTCCATGTTGCATGAGAACACATCCTAACCCTTTGCCCGAAGCATCGCTGTAGATAACAAATCCATCCGAACCAAATGGTATTGTCAGAACAGGTGCCGAGATAAGTCTTCTCTTGAGCTCTTGGAAGCTCTTCTCGCATTCCTCGCTCCAAACGAATAAAACAGGAGCACCCCAAGGAGACGTACTAGGACGAATAAAACCGATGTCTAACAACTCCTGTAGTTGGACCTTTAACTCCTGAAGTTCAATAGGAGCCATTCGATATGGGGTTTTAGAAATAGATTTTGTACCGGGTTCAAGGTCAATAAAGAATTCAACTTCACGTTCTGGGGGTAGACCGGGAAGTTCTTCAGGAAATACATCAGGAAACTCCTTAACAATGGAAATATCATTCAAATCTGACGTATTCTGGTTTAGATCAGTGATATGAGCTAAGAAAGCTTGACATCCGTTTTTCAATAAACGAATAGCTTTATAACTTAAAATGATATTGACTGATTTTAGTGGTTTGGTGGTTTGGATTCGTACGACAGGTTGATTAGGAATATGAAAACTAACAACCTTACGAAAACAATCAATTTTGGGATGGTAACTGGTTAACCAGTCAATTCCTAAAATCACGTCAAATGCAAGTATTTTCAAAGATATAAGATCAACAGGTAAGGTAAGGGTGCCAATCTGAATCAAGCAAGATTTGTAAACTGTGGATGTAACAAAGGTTTTTCCCAACGGAGTTTCAACAAATAAGTCAAAGTCTAATTTATCAGAAGTCAAGTTCAAACGTTGAGCACAAGTAGGTGAAATAAAAGAATGGGTAGCACCGTTATCTAACAAGGTGTAAACTTCGCAAGAGTTTATGATTAGCTTACCCGTAATCACCTCGTGTGGATTTCTTGCGTTTTGGGCTGTCACAATAAACGCTCTTCCAGGAATCACCGACTTTGACTTGTCTGAAACCGCCTTTGAAATCACAACCCCCACTGGACTTGATTTCGCAATAGGACTTGATTTCGCAATAGCATGCCTTGAACTGTTGTGGGCAGTTTGGGCTGATGTGTCCCTCTTTCTCGCATTTATAGCATACGACCGGTGGTCATTCTCCTCCCCTAGAAACAGTTGATGCTGGTGTTGATGTTGACGTCTTCACGTTCTCATTGTTGTATATTCTCTTCTTGAAATCTCCTCCCGATTCGCTTTTCCTACTATCATGGCCACGATTACCACCGGAGTGGTTACCGCTTCTGTCAAACTTTCCTCCTCGCTGGTTGTCATTGCTCCGATGACTGCTGCCACCGGTACGACCTTGGTTGTGGTCCCTCGGTTGAACATAATCATTATCTCGTTCTAACAACTGGGCGTTGTTTACTACATCCGAATATAGAGAAAATTTATGAGAAATGAGGTATTGACGTATTTCGGGTTTTAAACCTCTTAGAAACATCCGCGTCATACGTTCCTCATTCTCCACCAAATGAGGTGCAAACCTGGACAGCTCCGCTAACTTAGCCTCGTACTAGGATACCGTCATATTATTTTGCTCGAGTCTGATAAATTCTACTTCCTTCATATGACGAATACTTTCAGGAAAGTACTTGTCATTGAACAGTTTTTGGAACGCTTCCCAAGACATCTTGAGTGCGGCAGACTGGGTACGCTTCACGGATTTCCACCAGTAATCTGCCTCTCCACGAAACATAAACGTGGCAAATGGAGCCTTCTGTTCCTCCGTGCATCCCAAGACATCAAATATCTTGGTAATTTGTTTAATCCACGTCTCTACCTTGATCGGATCTGGTTTTCCCAGAAACTCTGGTGGTCCCAATTCTTTGAACTGCTTGGCAGTGACAATTCGCGAGTTGTTATTATCTCCACCTGTATGTTGCACACAAGTCTCCCTCGTCTGGTTTTGCATGAACTGCAGAAAACTTCTAAACATCTCATCGTTTATCGTCTGACCAGCGTTGTTTTTAGGATGAACATTGCCTTCTTGTTGCACGTTCTCCTGGTTAGTGATTAAAGGTGTCTCCACGGTCTCATTCACTTCGTTGTTAACATTCTCAGCTGTCATTCTCAAATACTGCCATAAAACAAGGGTTAATTAAACAAATCAACATATCACATATTAACCCTATGCTCTGACTGACCAATTAAATACCACATAAGCTTAGGTAGGACATACTAGTGAAGGATTTACTCGTCTCTCCCCTCCTAGTTCTATTCCCCGATCTCCGCCAGAGATCATATCCCTAAGCTCTGATACCAACTGTGACGCCCCCAGAATAGGTCCAGTCAACCCAACCCATTCTGAGTCGCCAAATACATGGTACAGAATTCAAATACAAACTTTATATCACACGGTGGTGCAAAATACGACCACACAACTGTGAGTGTCAATACAAATATGTAGAAAATATTAATATTTAAACTAAGTCCTCATTACAATTATTATCACACTATTTATCAGAAATAGTGAGGACTACTACTGCTCTAACTCGGACCATCACTCTGTCCCCCGACTAGTCCCTGCGACATTCTCATTTCCTGAAAAGGACAACAGATGAAAAGTGTGAGTTCAACTAGCTCAGTAAAGAATATTATGACTAAGATAATGGAAAATAAATTATCATTAGTCTTCAACAATTCAGATAAAATATTATTGACAACAAATTTTAGATCAATAATCGCAGCGAAAATAACCGTTCATCATCAATATTTTATCCCTGTAACATCAATCAATATACATCTCGAATAAAATATTCATCTTTGCACTACAGGCCAAAGATATTCATTTGTATCATCAGTGGTCATGTTCATCTCAACACCTGTCATCTTTGCACTACGGCCAAAGATATTCATCAGGTAATCATTCATCTTTGCTCTAAAGGCCAAAGATATTCAGTTATATCACCACTTAGGACTGAAGATGATGAAAAACCATATAAATAACGAATTCAGTGAAATAAAGGATAAGATTAAGGATTCGTATTTTAGTTTATCAAAGTTCAAGAATATTCCATAATAATACTTTGTGGAAGCAAAATTCAAGAATAAAGCTCAAAACTTAGATCCAATCAAAGATAAGAACTTTAACAAGCAATTTGGACATACAGAAAAAAATTTAATTTTTCCGTGAATAGTGCCGTATACGTGAATAGTAACCCCGACGAAAAAAATAAAAATTTCATAACAAAATCCATGCCAATATTTCGGTATAATGATATTGAAAAGAATAACATCATTTACGAAAGAAAATAACATCCCTTACCTCAAAAAGATAGTATCTTTGACTGCAATATCGGATATAATACCGAAGGAAACTTGCACTGAATAGTAACACTCAAAGTATCTAAATACTCACAAAAATACGCTCGATATTATAGAGAGAGAAAACTTCTGATTCTGGTGTGATTTTCAATTCTAACCTAAGCACCCTATTTATAGGAAAAGCTTAGGATGCCAAAGTAGACTAAATTAATAAAATAATATTTTTTAAAAAAAAAATTCCGTCGCCTGGCTGCTCAGAATTTTCAACACAAACAAAAGTGGGGCCCACCTCCTATTAAAAAAAATATTTATTTTCCAAAACTTCAATAATTCATAATAAATAGCCCTTTTATCAGAAAAATACAAATGATATGTCCTTTCCATAGAAAATTTAGTTCTCAACAACTTTGTAGAAGAAAATTTTTTCAAATTCCCAACCAAAAATGTCCGAAATTCACAAACGGATGATTTTTCACACCAAAATACTGATAAAAATACATCAACACTAATTCCTTCTTTTATATCCACAAAATAAATATTTCTTATCATATAAATTAATAATTAATTATTCACAAATAATATTATAGAACTACAATATTGACAACCAGGTCATTCCCACGAAAGAGGGGGCCTTCCGATAAGGACTTCTCCTTACTGGCGCGCAATTAAATAATCCCTCATAGACAGAACTTCCTTAGACATTGTCAATAATGCTATCTAATAATATTATTCAAATAATATGAATTATTGAGTTGATAATGTGAAATACTGTGCAGTGACAATTATTGAATCAATACTACAAAATATCAACTGTAGCCATTATTGAATCAATCATATAAAATAGCAACGTAGCAATTATTGAGTCAATAAAATATCAATGTAACAATTATTGAGTCAATAATATAAAATATCAACGTAGCAATTATTGAGTCAATAATATAAAATATTGAACAGTAATTACTGTAACAATAATTGAGTAAGTGCCTTCTCACGTAAGACTCAATAATTCGAAATACTGTGCAATACCGTGTATCACTGTATTTTAACCACCGGGTATTTCAACAGTACTAACGGTAACAACTACTCCGTTATTTTGTAAAAAGATTATTTCTGTCGCTTTCTATATCCGACAGTTATTCCGTTGTGGGGCCCACAAATAGCTGCGCCGTCGTACGAATATTCCCCGACAACAAGAATATTCCACGACCAAACGAATATTCCCCGACAACCAGAATATTTTATAACCACTTGCTCATTTTAAAATATTTGCACATTTCACCCATAACTTTCATATTTATCAAAACAACACCTTACAGTTTCGAAATAATATATAAAGAAAATTAAATCTTTATTCATAAAAGTTGGGGTCTTACAACTATAATAATATAATTTTTTATAATTTAAATGGTAATATTATTATTATTATAATATATAATTTTCAGCATGTGAATAAAAGTGGAGTGAAGGTTATCATTTTGATTTTGAATTATTCTTCACGTGCATTCATTTGGAGGAGTAATCCTCCTGCAAACCATTTATTTGTTTTTTTCAAATATATGTGGGCCCTTAACCTTGAAAATGAGAGGAGTTAGGCAAAATATGGCAGAGAAGAGAAAAAAGAAAAGTTAGGCAGGTGGGCGGAGGAGGAAAGGTTAGGCAGAATACTTTGTTTTTTTGCACTATAAATAGGGGGTAACCCCTCCTTCCCTAAACACACCATTACAATATCATAAATTCTTATTCTATAGTATTGTGAGTATTTCTCTTGAGTATAAAGATACTTTGAGTGTAACTTTTTGTGCAAGATTTTCTCAGAATAATATCCGATATTCCAGTCAAATCTAGTTTTTTTCTAAGGTATGGGATGTTATTTTCTTTCGTAAATGATGTTATTCTTTTCAATATCATTATACCAAAATATTGGCATGAATTTTATTGTGAAATTCTTTTTTTTCGTCAGGATTACTATTCACGTATACGGCACTATTCACGAAAAAAATTAAATTTTCTTCTATTTATCCAAGTTGCCTGTTAAGGTTCCTATCTTTGATTGGATCCAAGTTTTGATCTACATTCTTGAATTTTGCTCCACAATTGATTATTACGGAGTATTATTGAACTTGGATAAACTAAATTACGAATTTCTAATCTTTGTCCTTTATCTCACTGGATTCGTTATTTATATTATTTTCATCATCCTCAGTCCTAAATGATGATATAACTGAATATCTTTGGTCTGTAAAGCAAAAATGAATGATTACCTGATGAATATCTTTGGCCCGTAGTACAAAGATGGACAGGTGTTGAGATGAACATGACCACTGGTGATACAAATGAATATCTTTGGCCCGTAGTACAAAGATGAATATTTGATTTGAGATATATATTGATTGATGTTACAGGGATAAAATATTGATGATGGACTTTTAAATCATAGAAGATAGTAGACTTCATTCTCTACGTAACTCTTCTAATGAATTGATATTTTGGCTGCAGTTGTTGATCTAAAGCTTGTTGTCCATAATATTTTATCTGATTTGTTGAAGACTAACGATAATTTATTCTTCATTATCTTAGTTATAGTATTCTTTACTGGGCTAGTTGAGCTCACCCTTTTCATTTATTGTTCTCTTCAGGAAATGAGAATATCGCGGTGACTAGTCGGGGAACAGTGTGATGATCAGAGTTAGATCTGTAGAAGTCCTCACTATTCTATAAAATAGTGAGACAATCATTGTAATGAATAAGGAATGAATTTGAGTGTTTATATTTCGTATTATATACGATTTGTATTAAAGCTCATAGTTTGTGTGGTCGTATTTTGCACGACCGTATATTATAAAAGATTGTATTTGAATTTTGTACCATATTTTTGGCGACTCAAAATGGGTTGAGTATTGAACCTATTTCGGGGGGCGTCACAGTTGGTATCAGAGCTTAGGGATATGTTCTCTGGCGGAGATCTGAGAATAGAACTAGGAGGGGAAAGACGAGTAAAACATTCGCTAGTGTGTCCTACCTAAGCTTATTTGTTATTTAATTGGTCGGTTGGAACATAGGGTTAATATGTGATATGTTAATTTATTTAATTAACCCTGTTTTATGGCAATAATTGAGAATGGCAGTTGAAAATCTAAACAATGGAGTGAATGAGACCGGTGAGCACCTTTAATCACCAACCAGGAGAACGTGCAACAGGAAGGCTATATTCCTCCTGTAAACAACCCTACCGAAGAAATGATGAATGATGGGATGTTTAGGAGCTTTTTGCAGTTCATGCAAAGCCAGACAAGGGAGACTCGTGTTTATCATACAGGTGGAAATAACAACTCGCAGCTTGTCACTGCCAAGCAGTTTAAAGAGTTGGGACCACCAGAGTTTTAGGGAAAATCAGATCCAATTAAGGCAGAAAATTAGACTAAGCAAATTACTAAGATATTTGATGTCTTGGGATGTACGGAGGAACAGAAGGTTCCATTCGCCACGTTTATGTTCCGTGGAGAGGCAGATTACTGGTGGAAATCTGTGAAGCGTACCCAGCCTGCCGCACTCAAGATGTCTTGGGAGGAATTCCAGAAACTGTTCAATGACAAGTATTTTCCAGAAAGTATTCGTCATATGAAGGAGGTAGAATTTATCAGACTGGAACAGAACAACATGGCGGTGTCCCAGAACGAGGCTAAGTTCGTGGAGTTATCCCGGTTTGCACCTCATTTGGTGGAGAATGAGGAACGTATGATGCGGATGTTTCTGAGAGGTTTGAAATCAAAAATTCGTCAATACCTCATTTCTCACAAATTTTCTCTATATTCGGATGTAGTGAACAGGGCCCAATTATTAGAACGAGATAATGATTATGTTCAACCAAGGACGTACCGGTGGCAGCAGTCATCGGAACAATGACAACCAGCAGGGAGGAAAGTATCATGACAGAAGCGGTAACCACTCTGGTGGTAATTGTGGCTATGATAATAGAAGGAGTGAGTCGGGGGGAGATTTTAAAAAGAGAAAGTACAACAATGAGAACGTGAAAACATCGACAGCAGCACCAACATCAACTGTTTCTAGGGGAGGAGAACGACCGCCGGTCGTATGCCATAAATGCGGGCAAGAGGGACACATCAGTCCCAACTGCACACAGCAATCCAAGGTGTGCTATAACTGTGGAAAGGAAGAACATATAGCTCAAGTGTGTCCTGTAGCGAAACCAAGTCCAGCGGGGGTGGTGATTCCTAAGGCAGTTCCGAACAAGTCAAAGTCGGTGGTTCCTAGAAGAGCTTTTGTCGTGACTGCCCAACAAGCAAGGAACCCGAACGAGATTATTAAGGGTAAAATGATAATAAACTCTTGCGAAGTTTATACCTTATTAGATACCGGTGCTACCCATTCTTTTATTTCACCTACTTGTGCTCAACGTTTGAACTTGACTTATGAGAAATTAGACTTTGACTTATCTGTTGAAACTCCGTTAGGAGAAACCTTCGTTACATCCACAGTTTACAAATCTTGCTTGATTCAAATTGGTACCCTCACCCTACTTGTTGATCTTATATCTTTGAAAATACTTGCATTTGATGTGATTTTAGAAATTGACTGGTTAACCACTTATCATACCAAAATTGATTGTTTTCATAAGGTTATTAGTTTTCATATTCCTAACCAACCTGTTGTGCGAATTCAAACCACCAAACCACTAAAATCAGTCAATGTCATTTCAAGTCATAAAGCTATTCGTTTATTAAAAAACGGATGTCAAGCTTTCTTAGCCCATGTTACTGATCTAAACCAGAATACTTTAGGTTTGAATGATATTTCTGTTATTAATGAGTTTTCTGATGTATTTCCCGAAGAACTTCCTAATCTACCCCCAGAACATGAAGTTGAATTCTTTATTGACCTTGAACCAGGTACAAACCCATTTCTAAAATCCCAGATTGAATGGCTCCTATTGAACTTCAGGAGTTAAAGGTCCAACTATAGGAGTTGTTAGACATTGGTTTCATTCGTCCTAGTACATCTCCTTGGGGTGCCCCGGTTTTATTAGTAAAGAAGAAAGACGGAAGTATGCGACTTTGTATTGACTATCGGGAGTTGAACCATGTCATCATCAAGAATAGGTATCCGCTACCTCGTATTGATGACCTGTTCGACCAATTGCAAGGTGCACAATTCTTTTCAAAGATCGATCTTCGTTCTGGATATCATCAATTAAAGATTAAAACTGAGGATATTCCGAAAATTGCCTTTAGAACTCGGTACGGGCATTATGAACACGTGGTATCAAAATATGGAGTATCTGTTGACCCGGCGAAGATTGAAGCAATACAAAGTTGGGAGCAACCTAAGTCGGTGACCGAAGTACGTAGCTTTCTGGGCTTAGCTGGTTATTATCAGAGATTCATGGAAGAATTTTCTCGAATCGCTACTCCATTAACTCAGCTGACTCGGAAAGATACAAAATTCGTATGGAACGAGGAATGCGAGAAGAGCTTCCAAGAGCTCAAGAGGAGACTCATTTCAGCACCTGTTCTGACGATACCATCTGGTTCGGATGGATTTGTTATTTACAGTGATGCTTCGGGAAAAGGGTTAGGATGTGTTCTCATGCAACATGGAAAAGTCATAACCTATGCCTCACGATAACTCAAAGAATATGAGAGGAATTATCCTACTCATGATCTAGAGTTGACAGCTGTCATTTTCGCATTGAAGATCTGGAGACACTAACTTTATGGAGAGAAAGTGGAGATCTATACGGATCATAAGAGCCTTAAATATTTCTTCACTCAAAAGGAACTCAACATGCTGCAACGACGTTGGCTTGAGCTGTTGAAAGATTATGACCATACCATACAATACCATTCTGGAAAAGCGAACGTGGTAGCTGACGCGTTGAGTAGAAAATCATATGCGGGAACGAATGCGATGATGTCAAGTATACATGTAGAACCAGCTTTAATTGATAAAGTTAAAGCTATTCAAGCTACAAACCTGGAGCTGATGAAAATGAAGAAGAAGGTACAAGAAGGTCCTATTCCAGAAGCAAGAATCGATGAAGAAGGAGTACTTCGAGTCAACTCCAGACTTTGTGTTCCTAACGATTCTGATTTGAAGTATAGAATCATGATGGAGGCACACAACACACCGTTTGCAATCCATCCTGGGAGTACCAAAATGTATCGTGATCTTCGACATACATTTTGGTGGAGCAATATGAAGAGAGAGATCGCGGAGTTTATCTCGAGGTGTTTAACGTGTCAACGTGTCAAGGCGGAGCATCAAGTGTCAAAGGGTCCATTGCAACCACTTGAGATTTCAAACTGGAAGTGGGAACACATTTCCATGGATTTTGTTACGGGTCTTCGCAAGGTTTCTCAAGGCATAGATGCGATTTGGGTTATTGTTGATAGATTAACCAAATCTGCTCATTTCTTGCCTATACGAGAGACTTATTCACTGGAACGTCTTGCTCGTATGTACATAAATGAGATTGTGAGATTGCATGGCATGCCAGTATCCATAGTTTCGAATCGTGACCCAAGATTCACTTCACGATTTTGGGTCAGTTTGTAGAAAGCTATGGGCAAGGATTTACAATTCAGTTCGACTTATCATACTCAAACGGACGGATAATTGGAAAGGACTATTCAAACTCTTGAAGATCTATTGAGACTCTGTGTTCTAGACTTCAAAGAAAGTTGGGATAAGTACTTACCATTGGTGAAATTCTCCTACAATAACAGTTATCAGGCAAGTATAGGAATGGCTCCGTTTGAGGCGTTGTATGGACGAAAATGTCGTTCTCCAGTATGCTGTGACGAGGTGGGTGAAGCAACATTGTTGGGACTGGAGTTAGTACGTATGACTATGAAAAAGAGCTAAATAATCCGGCAACGTATACAAACGGCGCAAGATCGACAAAGGAGTTATATGGATCTTCATCGAAGAGACGTAGAATTTAATGTCGGAGATCATGTACTGTTACATGTTGCTCCATGAAAAGGAGTTACGAGATTTGGTAAGAGAGGAAAGCTCAATCCACGATTCATTGGTCCATTTGAGATCCTTGACCGAGTAGGAAATGTGGCCTATAGACTCGCTTTACCGCCTAGCATGTCTCGTGTTCATAACGTTTTTCACATATCAATGCCACGTAAATATGTGAAAGACCCAAACCACATTATTGAGTTAGAACTAGACGAGATAGCCAAAGATTTAACGTACGAGGAGGTACCTGTGAAGATCTTGGATAAGAAGGAACATGTCCTACGCTCGAAGATTATACCTCAAGTTAAATTTTTGTGGCAGAACCATGATATCGAGGAAATGACCTTGGAGTTAGAATCGGAAATGAAAGCAAGGTATCCTCACCTTTTCGAAATACCAGGTAGATGCGTCAATTTTGAGGACGAAATTTCATAAAGAGGGGAGGTTGTAAGACCCCAACTTTTATGAATAAAGATTTAATTTTCTTTATATATTATTTTGAAATAGTAAGGTGTGGATTTAATAAATGTGATAAGTTATGGGGTGATATGTGCAAGTTTTACAAAGTAAGCAAGTGGTCGTAAAATATTCATTGTGTCGGAGAATATTCATTTGGTCGGGAAATATTCTTTTTGTCGAAGAATATTCGTACAACGGCGCAGTCATTTGTGGGCCCCATAACGGAAAACTGTCGGATGAAAAAAACGACAAGAATAAGTTTTCTAAAAATAACGGCAAAACTGTTACCGTTAAACTGTTGAAATACCCGGTGATAAAAGAACAGTAATACGCGTTGTTTCACAGTAGCACACGGTATTGCACAGTAAATTTTAATTATTGATTCTTACGTAAGAAGTCACTCAGTTTCATTCAATAATTGCCACAGTAATTGTTGCATAGTATATCATATTATTGATTTAATTATTGTCACAGTATCATCTACACAATATTTTATTTATTAAATCAATAATTGACACGACATAATTATTCATATTATTAGTTAGCATTATTGGCAATGTTTAAAAAATTCTGTCGAGGAAAGGGGTTAGGTTATATAATTGCGCGTCAATAAGGATAAACCCTTATCGAAAAGCCCCCTCTTTCCTGAGAATGATCTGGTTGTTAATATTGTGAGCTTCTAATATTATTTATGAATAATTATTATGTGGTGGATATTGGTTCAATTTTGATATAAATGAAGGAATTTGTTGAAAGTTTGGCAATTATTTTCTCCGATAAAATATTCATTCAAATATATTATTATAATAATGTGATAATATAATAATATAATTTTTTATAATTTAAATGGTAATATTATTATTATTATAATATATAATTTTTAGCATGTGAATAAAAGTGGAGTGAATGTTATCATTTTGATTTTGAATTATTCTTCACGGGCATTCATTTGGAGGAGTAATCCTCCTGCAAACCATTTATTTGTTTTTTCAAATATATGTGGGCCCTTAACCTTGAAAATGAGAGGAGTTAGGAAAAATTTGGCAGAAAAGAAAAAAAAGAAAAGTTAGGCAGGTGGGCGGAGGAGGAAAGGTTAGGCAGAATACTTTATTTTTTCTCCCTCCGTTGCACTATAAATAAGGGGTAACCCCTCCTTCCCTAAACACACCATTACAATATCAGAAATTCTTATTCTATAGTATTGTGAGTATTTCTCTTGAGTATAAAGATACTTTGAGTGTAACTTTTTGTGCAAGATTTTCTCAGAATAATATCCGATATTCCAGTCAAATTCAGTTTTTTTCTAAGGTAGGGGATGTTATTTTCTTTCATAAATGATGTTATTCTTTTCAATATCATTACACCAAAATATTGGCATGGATTTTATTATGAAATTCTTACTTTTTTCGTCGGGATTACTATTCACGTATACGGCACTATCCACGGAAAAATTAAATTTTCTTCTATTTGTCCAATTCGCCTGTTAAGGTTCCTATCTTTGATTGGATCTAAGTTTTGATCTTCATTCTTGAATTTTGCTCCACAATTGATTATTACAGAGTATTATTGAACTTGGATAAACTAAATTACGAATCCCTAATATTTGTCTTTTATCTCACTGGATTCGTTATTTATATTATTTCCATCATCCTCAGTCCTAAATGGTGATATAACTGAATATCTTTGGTCTGTAAAGCAAAAATAAATGATTACCTGATGAATATCTTTGGCCCGTAGTGCAAAGATGGATATGTGTTGAGATGAACATGACCACTGGTGATACAAATGATTATCTTTGGCCCGTAGTGCAAAGATGAATATTTGATTTGAGATATTTATTGATTGATGTTACAGGGATAAAATATTAATGATGGACTTTTAAATCATAGAAGATAGTAGACTTCATCCTCTGCGTAACTCTTCTAATGAATTGATATTTTCGGCTGCAGTTGTTGATCTAAAACTTGTTGTCCATAATATTTTATTTGATTTATTGAAGACTAACGATAATTTATTCTTCATTATCTTAGTCATAATATTCTTTACTTGGCTAGTTGAGCTCACCCTTTTCATCTATTATTTTCTTCAGGAAATGAGAATATCGCGGGGACTAGTCAGGGAACAGTGTGATGATCAGAGTTAGATCTGTAGAAGTCCTCACTATTCTATAAAATAGTGAGACAATCATTGTAATGAATAAGGAATGAGTGTTTATATTTCGTATTATATACGATTTGTATTGAAGTTCATAGTTTGTGTGGTCGTATTTTGCACGACCGTATGTTATAAAAGATTGTATTTAAATTTTGTACCATGTTTTTGGCGACTCAAAATGGGGTTGAGTATTGAATCTATTTCAGGGGGCATCATAGTTGGTATCAGAGCTTAGGGATATGATCTCTGGCGGAAATCTGAGAATAGAACTAGGAGGGGAGAGACGAGTAAAACCTTCGCTAGTGTGTCCTACCTAAGCTTATTTGTTATTTAATTGGTCGGTTGGAACATAGGGTTAATATGTGATATGTTAATTTGTTTAATTAACCCTTGTTTTATGGCCATAATTTTGAATGGCAGTTGAAAATCTAAACAATGGAGTGAATGAGACCGTTGAGACACCTTTAATCACCAACTAGGAGAACGTGCAACAGGAAGGCTATATTCCTCTTGTAAACAACCCTACCGAAGAAACGATGAATGATGGGATGTTTAGGAGCTTTTTGCAATTCATGCAAAGCCAGACGAGGGAGACTCGTGTTCATAATACAGGTGGAAATAACAACTCGCAGCTTGTCACTGTAAAGCAGTATAAAGAGTTGGGAATACCAGAGTTTTAGGGAAAGCCAGATCCAATCAAGGCAAAAACTTGGATTAAGTAAATTACCAAGATATTTGATGTCTTGAGATGTACGGAGGAACAGAAGGTTCCATTCGCCACGTTTATGTTCCGTGGAGAGGCAGATTACTGGTGGGAATCTGTGAAGCATACCCAGCTTGCCGCACTCAAGATGTCTTGGGAGGAATTCCAGAAACTGTTCAATGACAAGTATTTATCAGAAAGTATTCATCATATGAAGGAGATAGAATTTATCAGACTGGAACAGAATAACATGGCGGTGTCCCAGTACTGAGGCTAAGTTCGCGGAGTTACCCGATTTGCACCTCATTTGGTGGAGAATGAGGAACGTATGACGCGGATGCTTCTGAGAGGTTTGAAACCAGAAATTCTTCAATACCTCATTTCTCACAAATTTTCTCTATATTCGGATGTAGTGAACATGGCCTAATTATTAGGACAACAACCAAGGTCGTACCGGTGGCAGTAGTCATCAATACAATGACAACCAACAGGGAGGAAAGTATCATGACAGAAGTGGTAACCACTCCAGTGGTAATCGTGGCCATGATAATAGAAGGAGTGAGTCGGGGGGAGATTTTAAGAAGAGAAGGTAAAACAATGAGAACTTGAAAACATCGACAGCAGCACCAACATCAACTGTTTCTAGCGGAGGAGAACGACCGCCGGTCGTATGCTATAAATGCGGGCAAGAGGGACACATCAATCCCAATTGCACACAGCAATCCAAGGTGTGCTATAATTGTGGAAAGGAAGAACATATAGCTCAAGTGTGTCCTGTAGCGAAACCAAGTCCAGCGGGGGTGGTGATTCCTAAGGCAGTTCCGAACAAGTCAAAGTCGGTGGTTCCTAGAAGAGCTTTTGTCGTGACTGCCCAACAAGCAAGGAACCCGAACGAGATTATTACGGGTAAAATGATAATAAACTCTTGCGAAGTTTATACCTTATTAGATACCGGTGCTACCCATTCTTTTATTTCACCTGCTTGTGCTCAACGTTTGAACTTGACTTCTGAGAAATTAGACTTTGACTTATTTGTTGAAACTCCGTTAGGAGAAACCTTCGTTACATCCACAGTTTACAAATCTTGCTTGATTCAAATTGGTACCCTCACCCTACTTGTTGATCTTATATCTTTGAAAATACTTGCATTTGATGTGATTTTAGGAATTGACTGGTTAACCACTTATCATGCCAAAATTGATTATTTTCATAAGGTTGTTAGTTTTCATATCCTAACCAACCTGTTGTGTGAATTCAAACCACCAAACCACTAAAATCAGTCAATGTCATTTCAAGTTATAAAGCTATTCGTTTATTGAAAAACGGATGTCAAGCTTTCTTAGCCCATGTCACTGATCTAAACCAGAATACTTTAGGTTTGAATGACATTTCTGTTGTTAATGAGTTTCCTGATGTATTTTCCGAAGAACTTCCCGGTCAACCCCAGAACGTGAAGTTGAATTCTTTATTGACCTTGAACACAGTACAAAACCCATTTCTAAAACCCCATATCGAATGGCTCCTATTGAACTTCAGGAGTTAAAGGTCCAACTACAGGAGTTGTTAGACATTGGTTTCATTCGCCCTAGTACATCTTCTTGGGGTGCTCCGGTTTTATTCGTAAAGAAGAAAGACGGAAGTATGCGACTTTGTATTGACTATCGGGAGTTGAACCATGTCACCATCAAGAATAGGTATCCGCTACCTCGTATTGATGACCTGTTCGACCAGTTGTAAGGTGCACAATTCTTTTCAAATATCGATCTTCATTTTTGATATCATCAATTAAAGATTAAAACTGAGGATATTCCGAAAACTGCCTTTAGAACTCGGTACGGGCATTATGAATTCTTAGTCATGTCTTTTGGATTGACTAATGCTCCTGCTGCTTTTATGGATATGATGAACCATATATTCAAGGAATATTTGAATCAATTCGTGGTTGTCTTTATTGATAACATCCTCATCTATTCCAAAAGTCGTGAAGAGCATGAGCACCACTTGAAGCTAGTACTTCAAAGGCTTCGTGATAACAAGCTTTATGCCAAGTTGAAGAAATGCGAGTTCTGGCTTGAGGAAGTAGCATTCCTTGGGCACGTGGTATCAAAAGATGGAGTATCTGTTGACCCGACAAAGATTGAAGCAATACAAAGTTGGGAGCAACCTAAGTCGGTGACCGAAGTACGTAGCTTTCTGGGCTTAGCTGGTTATTATCGGAGATTTGTGGAAGAATTTTCTCGAATCGCTACTCTATTAACTCAGCTGACTCGAAAAGATACAAAATTTATATGGAACGAGGAATGCGAGAAGAGCTTCCAAGAGCTCAAGAAGAGACTCATTTCGGCATCTGTTCTGACGATACAATCTGGTTCGGATGGATTTGTCATTTATAGCGATGCTTCGGGCAAAGGGTTAGGATGTGTTCTCATGAAACATGGAAAACTCATAGCCTATGCCTCATGACAACTCAAAGAATATGATAGAAATTATCCTACTCGTGATCTAGAGTTGGCAGCTGTCGTTTTTGCATTGAAGATCTAGAGACACTACCTGTATGGAGAGAAAGTGGAGTTCTATATGGATCATAAGAGCCTTAAATATTTTTTCACTCAAAAGAAACTCAACATGCGGCAACGACGTTGGCTTGAGCTGTTGAAAGATTATGACCATACCATCCAATACCATTCTAGAAAAGCGAACGTGGTAGCTGACGCGTTGAGTAGAAGATCATATGCGGGAACGAGTGCAATGATGCCAAGTATACGTGTAGAACCAGCTTTAATTAATAAAGTTAAAGCTGCTCAAGCTACAGACCCGGAGCTGATGAAAATGAAGAAGAAGGTACAAGAAGGTTCTATTCCAGAAGCAAGAATTGATGATGAAGAAGTACTTCGAGTCAACTCCAGACTTTGTGTTCCTAATGATTCTGATTTGAAGTATAGAATCATGATGGAGGCACACAACACACCGTTTGCAATCCATCCTGGGAGTACCAAAATGTATCGTGATCTTCGACATACATTTTGGTGGAGCAATATGAAGAGAGAGATCGCGGAGTTTATCTCGAGGTGTTTAACGTGTCAACGTGTCAAGGCGGAGCATCAAGTGCCAAAGGGTGCCACTGCAACCACTTGAGATTCCAAAATGGAAGTGGGAACACATTACCATGGATTTTGTTACGGGTCTTCCCAAGGTTTCTCAAGGCATAGATGCGATTTGGGTTATTGTTGATAGATTAACCAAATCTGCTCATTTCTTGCCTATATAAGAGACTTATTCACTGGAACGTCTTGCTCGTATGTACATAAATGAGATTGTGAGATTGCATGGCATGCCAGTATCCATAGTTTCGAATCGTGACCCAAGATTCACTTCACGATTTTGGGTCAGTTTGCAGAAAGCTATGGGCACGGATTTACGATTCAGTTCGGCTTATCATCCTCAAACGGACGGACAATCAGAAAGGACTATTCAAACTCTTGAAGATCTATTGAGACTCTGTGTTCCAGAATTCAAAGGAAGTTGGGATAAGTACTTACCGTTGGTGGAATTCTCCTACAATAACAGTTATCAGAAAAGTATAGGAATGGCTTCGTTTGAGGCGTTGTATGGACGAAAGTGTCGTTCTCCAATATGCTGGGACGAGGTGGGTGAAGCAACATTGTTGGGACTGGAGTTAGTACGTATGACTACGAAAAAGATCCAAATAATCCGGCAACGTATACAAGCAGCGCAATGATCGACAAAAGAGTTATGCGGATCTTCATCGAAGAGACGTAGAATTTAATGTTGGAGATCATGTATTGTTACGTGTTGCTCCATGGAAAGGAGTTACGAGATTCGGGATGAGAGAAAATCTCAATCCACGATTCATTGGTCCATTTGCGATCCTTGACCGAGTAGGAAATGTGGCCTATAGACTCGCTTTACCGCCTAGCATGTCTCGTGTTTATAACGTTTTTTACATATCCATGCTACGTAAATATGTGAAAGACCCAAACCACATTATTGAGTTAGAACCAGATGAGATAGCCAAAGATTTAACGTACGAGGAGGTACTTGTGAAGATCTTGGATAAGAAGGAACATGTCCTACGCTCGAATATTATACCTCAAGGTAAAAGTTTTGTGGCGGAACCATGATATCGAGAAAATAACCTGGGAGTTAGAATCGAAAATAAAAGCAAGGTATCCTCACCTTTTCGAAATACCAGGTACGTGCGTCAATTTTGAGGACGAAATTTCATAAAGAGGAGAGGTTGTAAGACCCCAACTTTTATGACTAAAGATTTAATTTTCTTAATATATTATTTTTAAATAGTAAGGTGTGGATTTGATAAATGTGATAAGTTATGGGGTGATATGTGCAAGTTTTATAAAGTAAGCAAGTGGTCATAAAATATTCATTGTGTCGGGGAATATTCGTTTGATCAAAAAATATTCTTTTTTTCGGAGAATATTCGTACGACGGCGCAGTCATTTGTCGGCCCCATAACGAACTACGACAATAAGTTTTCTAAAAATAACGGCATAACTATTATCGTTAAACTGTTGAAATACACTGTGATAAAAGAACAGTAATACGCGTTGTTGCACAGTAGCACACGGTATTGCACAGTAAATTTTAATTATTGATTCTTACGTAAGAAGTCACTCAGTTTCATTCAATAATTGTCACAGTAATTGTTGCATAGTATATCATATTATTGATTTAATTATTGTCACAGTATCATCTACACAATATTTTATTTATTAAATCAATAATTGACACGACATAATTATTCATATTATTAGTTAGCATTATTGGCAATGTCTAAAAAATTATGTCGAGGAAAGGGGTTAGGTTATATAATTACGCGCCAATAAGGATAAATTCTTATCGAAAAGCCCCCTCTTTTTTGAAAATGATCTGGTTGTTAATATTGTGAGCTTATAATATTATTTATGAATAATTATTATGTGGTGGATATTGGTTCAATTTTGATATAAATGAAGGAATTTATTGAAAGTTTGACAATTATTTTCTCCGATAAAATATTCATTCAAATATATTATTATAATAATATGATAATCTAATAATATAATTTTTTATAATTTAAATAGGTAATATTATTATTATTATAATATATAATTTTCAGCATGTGAATAAAAGTGGAGTGAAGGTTATCATTTTGATTTTGAATTATTCTTCACGTGCATTCATTTGGAGGAGTAATCCTCTTGCAAACCATTTCTTTGTTTTCAAATATATGTGGGCCCTCAACCTTGAAAATGAGAGGAGTTAATCAAAATTTGGCAGAGAAAAAAAAGAAGAAAAGTTAGGCAGGTGGGCGGAGGAGGAAAGATTAGGTAGAATACTTTATTTTTTCTCCTTCCGTTGCACTATAAATAGGGGGTAACCCCTCCTTCCCTAAACACACCATTACAATATCAAAATTCTTATTCTATAGTATTGTGAGTATTTCTCTTGAGTACAAGGATACTTTGAGTATAGCTTTTTGTTCAAGATTTTCTCAGAATAATATCCGATATTCTAGTTAAATCCTGTTTTTTACTAACGTAAGGATGTTATTTTCTTTCGTAAATGATGTTATTCTTTTCAATATCATTATACCAAAATATTGGCATGGATTTTATTATGAAATTATTACTTTTTTCGTCAGAGTTACTATTCACGTATACGGCACTATTCACGTATACAGCACTATTCACGAAAAAATTAAATTTTCTTCTATTTGTCCAAGTTGCCTGGTAAGGTTCTTAGCTTTGATTAGATCCAAGTTTTGATCTTCATTCTTGAATTTTGCTCCACAATTGATTATTACGGAGTATTATTGAACTTGGATAAACTAAATTACGAAAACCTAATATTTGTCCTTTATCTCACTGGTTTCGTTATTTATATTATTTTTCATCATTCTTAGTCCTAAATGGTGATATAACTGAATAGCTTTGGCCTGTAGAGCAAAGGTGAATGATTACCTGATGAATATCTTTGGCCCGTAGTACAAAGATGGATAGGTGTTGAGATGAACATGACCACTGGTGATACAAATGAATATCTTTGGCCCGTAGTGCAAAGATGAATATTTGATTTGAGATATATATTAATTGATGTTACAGGGATAAAATATTGATGATGGACTTTTAAATCATAGAAGATAGTAGACTTCATTCTCTACGTAACTCTTCTAATGAATTGATATTTCCGCTGCAATTGTTGATCTAAAACTTGTTGTCCATAATATTTTATCTGATTTTTTAAAGACTAACGATAATTTATTCTTCATTATCTTAGTTATAATATTCTTTACTAGGCTAGTTGAGCTCACCCTTTTCATCTATTGTTCTCTTCAGGAAATGAGAATATCACGGGGACTATTCAGGAAATAGTGTGATGATCAGAGTTAGATCTGTAGAAGTCCTCACAATTCTATAAAATAGTGAGACAATCATTGTAATGAATAAGGAATGAATTTGAGTGTTTATATTTCGTATTATATACGATTTGTATTGAAGCTCATAGTTTGTGTGGTCGTATTTTGCACGACCGTATGTTATAAAAGATTGTATTTGAATTTTGTACCATGTTTTTGGCGACTCAAAATGGGTTGAGTATTGAACCTATTTCGGGGGGCGTCACAGTTGCCACTATTATACAAGATGTCTAACCACATACGAATTCGTGTTATCATAAGATATGATTGTGCACATCCAATTACTGATTACATCTATGAGCACTATTTATATAATCTTGGAGTATGGTTGGAATATAATCTCCAGTTTGAGAAAATAGAGATAATTATATGGCAAGAAAATACACACCATTGGAATGAACATAATAGTAATTTTCTCGTTCTTCTTTGGGGTCTATTGGGTCAACCAAGGTTAATTCTCAAGTCCTATGATATCTATTATAACTTAGATACATGCCTCCCATGTACGAAGGTTTTCTTGAGCATTTTTTAAATATTTTAATTCTTAAAACAGTTATTGACTGTACCTTTATGTAACGTATCATTGATAAGAAGTATGAGTACTGTTATTTGTATTGAAACTCACAGTTTATGTGTTGTCGTATTTTGCACGACGGAGTAATAGTTGTAAATATGAAGTTTGTATTTGGATTATGTACCATATATTTTGGCGACTCAGAATGGGTTGTGTGGACCTATTTTGGGGGCGTCACAGTTGGTATCAAAGCTTAGGGATATGGTCTTTGGCGGAGTGGAGAGACGAGTAATATCCTTCGCTAGTGTGTGTCATACCTAAGCTGAATTTTCTTACTTAATAAGTTGATAAATTGTGATATGTCAATTAACCTTTGTTTTGAAGCTGTATTCTGGAATGATATCTGAAATCCAATAGATTAGCAATGGAGAAATCATGAGACAGGAAAAATGACCAGGAAGATATAATCTGAAATGAAAGTAAGGTATCCTCACCTATTCGAAATGCCAGGTACGTACGTAAATTTTGGGAAAGAAATTTCATAAGGATGGGAGATTGTAAGACCCCGAATTTTATGAAATAAAAGTATTCAACTTTTCTTATAATTATTATTCTATTCAGTAAATGGTTAAATTGATAAAGGGTTAAAATTAAGAGTGATATGTGAAAATTTTACAAAATAAGCAAGTTGTCATAAAATATTCGTTGTGTCGGAGAATATTCGTTTGATCGGGGAATATTCTTTTTGTCGAAAAATATTCGTACGACGACGCAATCATTGGTGGATCCCACAATGAAATAATTGTAGGATAAAGAAAGCGACAAAAATAACCTTTTTATAAAAATAACGACAAAACTTTTACTGTTAAACTGTTGAAATACTCGGTGAAAAAAGTACAGTAATATGCGTTGTTCCACAGTGGTACGCAGTATTGCACAGTAGCACACGATATTGCACAATATCTCTGATTATTGATGCTTACGTAAGAAGTCACTCAGTTTCATTCAATAATTGTCACAGTAGTTGCTGCATAGCATCTCATATTATTGATTCAATAATTGTTACAGTAACATTTGTACAATATTTTATATTATTAAATTAATAGTTGACACAATACAGTTATTAATATTATTATTTGTATTATTGACAATGTTTAAAAAAACTGTCGAGAAAAGGGGTTAGGTTATTTAATTGCGCCCCAATAAGGAGAAATCCTTATTGGAAAGCCCCCTCTTTCTTGGGAACGATCTGGTTGTCAATATTGTGAGTTATAATATTAATGATGAATAATTGTTGAAAGATTAAAAATGTGTTAATTAAAGATAGGTGATTTGTGGTGGATATTTATTCAATTTTTGATATAAATAGAGGGGTTGTCATGAGGCGTTTGTTGTAAGTTTGACTCATTATCTCATGAACCCCCATATACCAATTTGTCAAACCGTCGATAGAAATTGATATCAATTTTATTTTATTATTATTATAATAATAATAAAACAAATTTTTTTTATATAAAACAGAAATTTTTTTATAATATATATAAAGTTGTTTGTTTTATTAGAATATAAATAGAATATATTATATTATATATAAAATTTTTATTTTATTAGAATATTTTATTGTATAGTGCTGCATAGTAAAATTAAATTTTTAGTCGAAATTTTCACTGTGCGTCCGTGATTATTTTTAAATAGTGTCCTGCCATTCTCCTATAAATAGAATGCTTAGTTAAGAAATGAAAATCACACCAGAATCAGAGAATTCTTCTTCTATAATGTTGTGCGTATTTTTTTCTAGTATAAGAGTACTTTGAGTGTAGCTAATAATGTAAGATTTCCTCAAGATAATCTCCGCTATATCAGTCAGATATAGTCTCCTACTAAGGTAAGGGATATTATTTTTATTCAATATTCGTAAGAAATATTATTTTCTTCCATACTCTATAGTATGTAAGTGATATTATTTCGTTTTATATTCCTAAATCTACACTTACTATGATAAGTATTACTTCTATAATTCCTTAAATGATTAAAAATTCTTTAAGGTTTGCGCTTCATCTAATATCATTTCACTAGAATATTGGTCTGAACTTTCTTATTAAGTTTTAATTTTTTCATGTAGGGGTACTATTCATCCGGGGTACTATTTATACGGTACTATTCATGGATACTATTCATACAGTACTATTCATGAGTACTATTCACAATAAAATTAAATTTTTTTTTCTTTATCCAAATTATCTTTTATGAATCTCATTTTTGAATTTTACTCTATAATTGGTTATCATGTTGACAATTTGAACATTCTTGAACTTGGATGAATTAAATTACAAAGCTCTAATATTTGTCCTTGATCTCATTTGATTCGTTCTTTATATTATTGTCATCATCCTCAGACTTAAATTGTGATGAAAGTTATCGTTGGCCCGTAGTGCAAAGATGAACTGTTGATTGATATCTTTGGTCCGTAGTGTAAAGATGAACTGTTGATTGATATCTTTGGCCTGTAGTGCAAAGAAGAACTGTTGGTTGATATCTTTGGCCCGTAGTGCAAAGATGGACATGTGTATGACATGATCATGACCACTGATGATCCAATTGAATATCTTTGGCCCGTGGTGCAAATATAGAATGGATTGGTATGATCATGACCATTGGTGTTACATTTGAATGTCTTTAGAGTAGGATATAAAGACGATATGATTATTGAGTGTCTTTAGCCTTTGTGGCAAGGACATTGAGTGAAAGTTCTATTAAGCCTTTGCGGCAAGGAGAAACTGTTGATTTACATTATTATGAACATGAATTGTGAATTTAACTATAAGCTTTGATGTTACAGGTAAAGACAGGTGGTGAAAGTTCTCCTTGTCTTGGGTACAACGAAGAACTGTTGATTGGTGTTACAGGAATAAAATATTGATGATTGACTTTTAATTTAGAGAAGATAGTAGACTTTATATTCTACTTAACTCTTCTAATGGATTGCTTGTTCCGCTGCAACTATGGTTGAAAATTTATATCATCTATCATATGTTCTAAACATCTGAATTATTTTTGATGAAGTCTATTGATAATTTAATTATCTTAGTCAGAATATTTTTTACTAGGCTATTTGTGCTCACCCTTTTGCTTCACAATTTCTTTCAAGTAATAAAAGTGTAGCTGAGTCGAGTGGAGATAACAGGAGAATAGAGTGATGGTCTATGACTATTGAATTTCTCATAAAACAGTATGGTGATAATTGTATTGAAGACTTAACATGTGTGTGTCGTATTTTATACGCCATTTAATAATTAATTTTGGTGAACAACAACAAGGTGATCAGAACTCGACTTTAGAAGAGTGTGTTGCCACTATCATACAAGATGTCTAACCACATGCGAATTCGTGTTATCATAAGATACGGTTGTGAACATTCACTTGTTGATTACATCTATGATAACTATTTATATAATCTTGGAGTATGGTTTGAATATAATCTTCACTTCGAGAAAATGGAGATAATTATATGACAAGAAGATACACACCATTGGAATGAACATGATAGTAATCTTCTCGTTCTTCTTTGTGGTCTATTGGGTCAACCAAGGTTAAATCTCAAGTCCTATGATATTTATATAACTTAGATGCATGCCTTCCATGTACGAAGGTTTCCTTGAGCATTTTTTAAATATTTTAATTTCTAAAATGATTATTGATTGTACCTTTATGTAATGTATCATTGATAAGGAGTATGAATACTGTTATTTTTATTGAAACTCACAGCTTGTATGTTATTGTATTTTGCAAGACGGAGTAATAGTTGTAAATATGAAGTTTGTATTTGAATTATGTACCATGTACTTTGGCGACTCAGAATGAGTTGTGTGGACCTATTTTGGGGAAGTCACAAAATAAGAATGCTCTTTCTCTTCTCCTAATCATCATTGTTATTAATATTTAGTATACTTTTATAATACTTTCTAGCAAATTCTCAAAGCTAAGCATTTGGGCATTGTTAGATCGATAATGCTATTATCATATAAAATCGCTCACATATACTCATATGTATATTGTGATGGCTCACGTGTAGAGCAAGTCACATGGTCATCATAATATGTATGTGAGTGTATGTGAGCGATATGTGAGTAATTTTTATATAATAGTAGACTTACAGTTGTTAGATAAAGAAAATAAAAAAATTGGGTTTGTAATAACTTAGAGAAATCATATAAGGAGACGAATGTTTTCATTAAAAGCTCTGAAATTGTTGGAATAATGACACATAAGAAGAGTGAGACAGGACTTGATTGATCCAGGGAGGAACCCTAATTTGCGCAGGGATGTGATGAGACCGTTTTATAACGTGCGCACATTCTTATCCAGCGCTTGTTTTGTTTCCAAACAACTACAATACAGTTGAAGGACTCGGAAATACTTGTATCCAAACATCCCCTTTTTTTGTCTTTTTCTTTTTCGTTTTATCATCCTTTCTTCCTTGGAGTGTTAATATTTTTTTTTTCATTTATTTTCTTTCTTCTTAATTGTTGTTATTAATTGTAAACCTATGAACTTGGGTTATTTAAAAGAAAAATTCTAGGGGGACCGACATTATTGATCGGTCTAGCGATCGAACTTTTTTTTTTTTGACTCTCAAAAAATTTATAATATTTATTTTAACTCAAATTTTTACAGAATTCAGTGATTTAAGTGTAATTAGATACATGTAAAAAATAAGGATCTCACAGATTGTATATATTTATAATTTGGATATATGTAAAAAATAGGATTTAAGGTTTAGAGGTTAGGGTTTATTGTTTTGAGTTTAAATTTAGTATTTTGGGAGTTAAAAAAAACTCTATCGCTAGGACTGATCGTCCCAGAATCACTCTATTTTAAATCATGAAATGCTTAACTTAAAGAGTTAATACAATCATCAATACCAACATATAATAAGACAAATACTAATTCTTTTGAGTCAACTCAACCGTTCAAATTTGTTTTTGATAACTCACTAGTCCAAAGTTTTTTTTTTTCTATTTTTTCGTGTTATAAATTCATTTATTTGTAATGGTTTCTCAAATTTATAAACCAAATGCATTGTAATATTGATCTTTGGTTACTTATCGTAATTCCAATGCATTGTATCTTTTATTTGTGTAGAGTTCGTTCAAGAACTAAAAAAAATAAAAAAAAAATACCAGATTTTTGATACCTTATATAATAAACGTATACATTAAACAAAAATATTGTATTTAACTGTTCTTTCCCATTTACATTTACCTGTCATTTATCAAAAAGCTCACAAAAAAGAGGGGGGAAAATGAAGTAATATTATAAACTATTCATATCTTATCTTATACATACAATTAGTTAGAACAACAAATTAATATAAATGCTAAATTAAGTTACACGCAACACTTTACATAAAGAAAGATACTTGATAAGTTGTTTTTAAACTTATCTCACTACAACAAATTTGAGATTAGATGACACTTGTTATGAGTCATTTTTTTGAGAATGCCATATAAATATTATCTTACTATCTATGTCTCATAATATATGATGTTTTAGATGATTTTAATTTTTTTAAATTATTAATCATTTTATATAATTTAGGAGAATTAATTATAATCTTTTCAAAATTACTTCTCATTGAAAATATTACAGATGAGAGAAAATATGAGATAAGTATGGTAATTATGAGAATTCAAGGGTATTATAGATAATTGATATTATATTTAATGCTATATAATTAATTTTTTAATTTTTGTGTAGAACTCTAAAATATCATATATTATGGGACGGAGAAAGTATTAGTTAAGGCATTTTATTGAAAAATGCCTCGTTAGAATTGAATTTAGTTTTAGGGGCACTTGTCATTTCCAGCGTTTTAAACGTTGCTGTATTTATTATAGAGTTTTTGTTTAGTTTTTCTTATATATAAAAAAAAAATTGGCTACTTGACGGCTGGCGCTGATTTTTGGTATATTATCGTTGTTTTATTTTTCTCTATCATTTTGTTTTAGTTGGTGGTAATTGAAATTGGCTGAATGACGTTTCTGTCCCTCCAAGTTGTCACTCACTTTCAAAATTGTCCCAAAAATTTAATTTTCGTCAGTTAAGTCCTTAAAGTGGCATTTTGTTGGCGTTTCCGTTCCTTCAACCTAATGTGACCTCAACCCGACCCAGTTTGACCAAACCAAAATTTTTAATATTTTAAAATATAATATTATTTTAAAATAATAATTATATTTAACATTTAAACAAAATAATATTTATATTTTAAAATAAATTATTATTTTTAAAATAATAATTATTTTAGTATTTTAAAATAAAATAATTATTATAAAAATAATTAATTTTAATATTAAAAAATATATTATTTTTAAAAAAATTAAAATAATATTTATATTTAATATTTTAATATAAAATATTATTTTTAAAAATTTATAAAAATAATTATTATTCTAAGAAAAAATATTAGAAACTTTATTTTTTTCAAAAATGAGTAAAATTTCATAAAATATAGATTCAAAAAAATTACATAAGAAAATAAAATTTTATTCTTTAAAAAATAATGTAGATTTTTTCATTTTTTATGTAAAACTTTATTTTTAGAAACAAAAAAAGTTTATATCTTTACCATTATTATATGTATTCTCAATATTAAAATTTTTAAAAATAAAAACTAAAAATTAAAATTAAAATACAAAAACAGTAAAAGATAAAAAAAAACTGATTCAATTTTTTTAAAATAAATAAATAAATAATTTTTTAAAAAAATTATTATTATTTTCAAGGAATTTTTGTTAGAAATAATTAAGATTGAATCCCTAAAGTTCTAAATTTTTTCCTAAAAATAATTGTGACGCCCCCAGAATAGGTCCAGTCAACCCAACCCAATCTAAGTCGCCAAATACATGGTACAGAATTCAAATACAAACTTTATATCATACGGTCGTGCAAAATACGACCACACAACTGTGAGTGACAATACAAATCGTATATAATGCGAAATATTAATATTAATATTCAAATTCATTCTTTATTTATTACAATTATTATCCCACTATTTCACAAAAATAGTGAGGACCACTACTGCTCTAACTCGGACCATCACTCTGTCCCCCGACTAGTTCCCGCAACATTCTCATTTCCTGAAGAGGACAACAGATGAAAAGGGTGAGCTCAACTAGCCCAGTAAAGAATATTATGACTAAGATAATGGAAAATAAATTATCGTTAGTCTTCAACAATTCAGATAAAATATAACGGACAACCATTTTTAGATCAATATTCGCAGCGGAAATAACAATTCATTAAAAGAATTAAGCAGAGAATGAAGTCTACTATCTTCTATGATTTAAAAGTCCATCATCAATATTTTATCCCTGTAACATCAATCAATATACATCTCGAATCAAATATTCATCTTTGCACTTCAAGCCAAAGATATTCATTTGTATCATCAGTGGTCATGTTCATCTCAACACCTGTCATCTTTGCACTACAGGCCAAAGATATTCATCAGGTAATCATTCATCTTTGCTCTACAGGCCAAAGATATTCAGTTATATCACCACTTAGAACTGAGGATGATGAAAAACCACATAAATAACGAATCCAGTGAAATAAAGGATAAAATTAAGGATTCGTATTTTAGTATATCCAATTCAAAAAAACTTCGTAATAATTAATTATGGAGCAAAATTCAAGAATAAAGCTCAAAACTTAGATCCAACCAAAGATAGTAACATTAACAAACAATCTGGACTATTAGAAGAAAGTTTAATTTTTTCATGAATAGTGCCGTATACGTGAATAGTGCCATATACGTGAATAGTAACCCCGACGGAAAAAGTAAGAATTTCAACATAAAATCCATGACAATATTTTGGTATAATGATATTGAAAAGAATAATATCATTTACGAAAGAAATAACATCCCTTACCTCAAAAGAATAGTACCTCTGACTGGAATATCGGATATAATACCGAAGGAAATTTGCGTTGAATACTAATACTCAAAGTATCTAAATACTCACAAAAATACGCTCGATATTATAGAGAGAGAAAACTTCTGATTCTGGTGTGATTTTCAATTCTAACCTAAGCACCTTATTTATAGGAAAAGCTTAGGATGCCAAGGAGACTAAAATAATAAAATAATATTATTATTTTTTTCCTCCAGCCGCTGGCTGCTCTCCCAAAAAGGCATCAGCATATTTTTCAACCAAAAGTGGGGCCCACCCATTAAAAAAAATATTTATTTTCCGAAACTTCAATAATTCATAATAAATAGCCCCTTTGTCAGAAAAATACAAATTCTATTTCCTTTCATAGGAAATTTAATTCTCTACAACTTTGTAGAAGGAAATTTTTTCAAATTCCAAACATAAATTATCCGAAATCCATAAACAGATGATTATCCACACCCAAAATACTGATAAAAATTCATCAGCGCTAATTCCTTCTTTAATATCCACAAAATAAATATTTTCTTATCATATAAATCAATAATTAATTATTCACAAATAATATTACAGAACTACAATATTGACAACTAGGTCGTTCCCAGGAAAGAGGGGGCCTTCCGATAAGGACTTCTCGTTACTGGCGCGCAATTAAATAACCCCTCCTAGACAGAACTTTCTTAAACATTGTCAATAATGCTATCTAATAATATTATTCAAATAATATGAATTACTGAGTTGATAATGCTATCTAATGAAATTTCGTCCTCAAAATTGACGTACGTACCTGGTATGTCGAAAAGGTGAGGATACCTCGCTTTCATTTCCGATTCCAACTCCCAGGTCATTTTCTCAATTGCATGGTTTCTCCACAAAACTTTAACTTGAGGTATAATTTTCGAGCGTAGGACATGCTCCTTCCTATCCAAGATCTTGACAGGTACCTCCTTGTACGTTAAATCTTCGGCTATCTCGTCTGGTTCTAACTCAATAATACGGTTTGGATCCTTCACATATTTACGTAACACGGATATGTGAAACACGTTATGAACACGAGACATGCTTGGAGGTAAAGCGAGTCTATAAACCACATTTTCTACTCGGTCAAGAATCTCAAATGGACCAATGAATCGTGGATTGAGCTTTCCTCTCTTTCCAAACCTCGTAACTCCTTTCCTCGGGGCAATACGTAATAACACATGGTCCCCAACATTAAATTTCACGTCCTTTCGATGAAGATCAGCATAACTCTTTTGTCGATCTTGTGCTGTTTGTATACGTTGTCGGATTATTTGGATCTTTTCTGTAATCATACGTACTAACTCCGATCCCAACAATGTTGTTTCACCCACCTCATTCCAGCATATTGGGGAGCGACACTTTCTCCCATACAACGCCTCGAATGGAGCCACGCCTATACTTGCCTGATAACTATTGTTGTAGGAGAATTCCACCAATGGTAAATACTTATCCCAACTCCCTTTGAAGTCTAGAACACAAAGTCTCAATAGATCTTCAAGAGTTTGAATAGTCCTCTCCGATTGTCCGTCTGTTTGAGGATAATAAGCCGAACTGAATCGTAAATCCGTGCCCATAGCTTTCTGCAAACTGATCCAAAATCGTGAAGTAAATCTGGGATCACGATCCGAAACTATGGATATTAGCATGCCATGAAATCTCACAATCTCATTCACGTACATATAAGCAAGACGTTCAAAGGAATAAGTCTCTCGTATCGGCAAGAAATGAGCAGACTTGGTTAATCTATCAACAATAACCCAAATCACATCTATGCTTTGAGAAACCTTAGGAAGACCCGTAACGAAATCCATCGTAATGTGTTCCCACTTCCACTTCGGAATCTCCAGTGGTTGCAATGGACCCTTCGGCACTTGATGCTCCGCCTTTACATGTTGACAAGTTAAACATTTCGAGATGAACTCCGCGATCTCTCTCTTCATATTGCTCCACCAAAATGTATGTCGAAGATCACGATACATTTTAGTACTCCCAGGATGGATCGCAAACGGTGTGTTGTGTGCCTCCATCATGATTCTATACTTCAAGTCGAAATCGTTAGGAACACAAAGTCTGGAGTTGACTCGAAGTATTCCATCTTCATCGATTCTTGCTTCTGGAATTGCACCTTCTTGCACCTTCTTCTTCATCTTCATCAGCTCCGCATCCGTAGCTTGAGCAGCTTTAACTTTATCAATCAAAGCTGGTTCTACGCGTATACTTGACATCATCGCATTCGTTTTCACATATGATCTTCTACTCAATGCGTCAGCTACCACGTTCGCTTTTCCAGGATGGTATTGGATGGTATGATCGTAATCTTTCAACAGCTCAAGCCAACGTCGTTGCCGCATGTTGAGTTCCTTCTGAGTGAAGAAATATTTAGGCTCTTATGATCCGTATAAATCTCCACTTTCTCTCCGTACAGGTAATGTCTCCAGATCTTCAACGCGAAAACGACAGCTGCCAACTCTAGATCATGAGTAGGATAGTTCCTCTCATATTCTTTGAGTTGTCGCGAGGCATAGGCTATGACTTTCCCATGTTACATGAGAACACATCCTAACCCTTTGCCCGAAGCATCGCTGTGGATAACAAATCCATCCGAGCCAGATGGTATTGTCAGAACAGGTGCCGAGATAAGTCTTCTCTTGAGCTCTTGGAAGCTCTTCTCGCATTCCTCGCTCCAAACGAATTTTGTATCTTTCCGAGTCAACTGAGTTAATGGAGTAGCGATTCGAGAAAATTCCTCTACAAACCTCCGATAATAACCAGCTAAGCCTAGAAAGCTTCGTACTTCGGTCACCGACTTAGGTTGCTCCCAGCTTTGTATTGCTTCAATCTTCGCCGGGTCAACAGATACTCCACGTTTCGATACCACGTGCCCAAGGAATGCTACTTCCTCAAGCCAGAACTCGCATTTCTTCAGCTTGGTATATAGCTTGTTCTCACGAAGCTTTTGAAGTACCAACTTCAAATGGTGTTCATGATCTTCACGGCTTTTAGAATAGATAAGAATGTCATCAATAAAAACAACAACGAATTGATCTAAATACTCCTTAAATACACGGTTCATCATATCCATGAAAGCAGCAGGAGCATTAGTCAATCCAAAAGACATGACTAAGAACTCATAATGCCCGTACCGTGTTCTGAAAGTAGTCTTTGGAATATTCTCAGTTTTAATCTTCAACTGATGATATCCAGAACGAAGATCGATCTTTGAAAAGAATTGCGCTCCTTGCAACTGGTCGAACAGGTCATCAATACGAGGTAACGGATACCTATTCTTGATGGTGACATGGTTCAACTCCCGATAGTCAATACAAAGTCGCATACTCCCGTCTTTTTTTTTTACGAATAAAACAGGAGCACCCCAAGGAGACGTACTGGAACGAATAAAACCGATGTCTAACAACTCTTGTAATTGGATCTTTAACTCCTGAAGTTCAATAGGAGCCATTCGATATGGGGTTTTAAAAATGGGCTTTGTACCGGGCTCAAGATCAATAAAAAATTCAACTTCACGTTCTGGGGGTAGACCGGGAAGTTCTTCGGGAAATACATCAGGAAACTCATTAACAACGGAAATATCATTCAAATCTGATGTATTCTGGTTTAGATCAGTGACATGAGCTAAGAAAGCTTGACATCCGTTTTTCAATAAACGAATAGCCTTGGGATTTGAAATGATATTGACTGATTTTAGTGGTTTGGTGGTTTGAATTCGCACAACAGGTTGATTAGGAATATGAAAACTAACAACCTTACGAAAACAATTAATTGTGGCATGGTAAGTGGTTAACCAGTCAATTCCTAAAATCACGTCAAATGCAAGTATTTTCAAAGATATAAGATCAACAGTAAGGGTACCAATCTGAATCAAGCAAGATTTGTAAACTGTAGATGTAACGAAGGTTTCTCCTAACGGAGTTTCAACAGATAAGTCAAAGTCTAATTTATCAGAAGTCAAGTTCAAACGTTGAGCACAAGTAGGTGAAATAAAAGAATGGATAGCACCGGTATCTAACAAGGTGTAAACTTCGCAAGAGTTTATAATTAGCTTACCCGTAATCACCTCGTGTGGATTCCTCGCGTTTTGGGCTGTCACGACAAACGCTATTCCAGGAATCACCGACTTTGACTTGTCTGCAATCGCCTTTGGAATCACCACCCCCACAGAACTTGATTTCGCAATAGGACAATCTCGAGCTATATGTCCTTCTTTTCCACAGTTATAACTTGCTTTGAACTATTGTGGGCAGTTTGGGCTTATGTGTCCCTCTTTCCTGCACTTATAGCATACGACCGGTGGTCGTTCTCCTCCCCTCGAAACAGTTGATGCTGGTGCTGATGTCGACGTCTTCACGTTCTCATTGTTGTACCTTCTCTTCTTGAAATCTCCTCCCGATTCGCTTCTTCTACTATCATGGCCACGATTACCACCGGAGTGGTTACCGCTTCTGTCATACTTTTCTCCTCACTGGTTGTCATTGCTCCAATGACTGCTGCCACCGGTACGACCTTGATTGTGGTCCCTCGGTTGAACATAATCATTATCTCGTTCTAACAACTGGGCCCTGTTTACTACATCCGAATATAAAAAAAATTTATGAGAAATGAGGTATTGACGTATTTCGGGTTTCAAACCTCTTAGAAAGATCCGCGTCATACGTTCCTTATTCTCCACCAAATGAGGTGCAAACCTGGACAGCTCCGCGAACTTAGCCTCGTATTGGGATACCGTCATGTTATTTTGTTCGAGTCTAATAAATTCTACTTCCTTCATATGACGAATACTTTCAGGAAAGTACTTGTCATTAAACAGTTTTTGAAATGCTTCCCAAGACATCTTGAGTGCGGCAGGCTGGGTACGCTTCACGGATTCCCACCAGTAATCTGCCTCTCCGCGGAACATAAACGTGGCGAATGGAACCTTCTGTTCCTCCGTACATCCCAAGACATCAAATATCTTGGTAATTTATTTAATCCACGTCTCCGCCTTGATCGGATCTGACTTTTCCAGAAATTCTGGTGGTCCCAATTCTTTGAACTGCTTGGCAGTAACAATTCGTGAGTTGTTATTATCTCCACCTGTATGTTGCACACGAGTCTCCCTCGTCTGATTTTGCATAAACTGCAAAAAACTTCTAAACATCTCATCGTTTATCGTCTGACCAGCGTTATTTTCAGGATGAACATTGCCTTATTGTTGCACGTTCTCCTGGTTAGTGATTAAAGGTGTCTTCACGGTCTCATTCACTTCGTTGTTAACATTCTCAGCTGCCATTCTCAAATACTGCCATAAAACAAGGGTTAATTAAACAAATTAACATATCACATATTAACCCTATGCTCCGACTGACCAATTAAATACCACATAAGCTTAGGTAGGACATACTAGTGAAGGATTTACTCGTCTCTCCCCTCCTAGTTCTATTCCCCGATCTCCGCCAGAGATCATATTCCTAAGCTCTGATACCAACTGTGACGCCCCCAGAATAGGTCCAGTCAACCCAACCCATTCTGAGTCGCCAAATACATGGTACAGAATTCAAATACAAACTTTATATCATACGGTCGTGCAAAATACGACCACACAACTGCGAGTGACAATACAAATCGTATATAATACGAAATATTAATATTAATATTCAAATTCATTCTTTATTTATTACAATTATTATCCCACTATTTCACAAAAATAGTGAGGACCACTACTGCTCTAACTCGGACCATCACTCTGTCCCCCGACTAGTTCCCGCAACATTCTCATTTCCTGAAGAGGACAACAGATGAAAAGGGTGAGCTCAACTAGCCCAGTAAAGAATATTATGACTAAGATAATGGAAAATAAATTATCGTTAGTCTTCAACAATTCAAATAAAATATAACGGACAACCATTTTTAGATCAATATTCGCAGCGAAAATAACAATTCATTAGAAGAATTAAGCAGAGAATGAAGTCTACTATCTTCTATGATTTAAAAGTCCATCATCAATATTTTATCCCTGTAACATCAATCAATATACATCTCGAATCAAATATTCATCTTTGCACTTCAGGCCAAAGATATTCATTTGTATCATCAGTGGTCATGTTCATCTCAACACCTGTCATCTTTGCACTACAGGCCAAAGATATTCATCAGGTAATCATTCATTTTTGCTCTACAGGCCAAAGATATTCAGTTATATCACCACTTAGAACTGAGGATGATGAAAAATCACATAAATAACGAATCCAGTGAAATAAAGGATAAGATTAAGGATTCGTATTTTAGTATATCCAATTCAAAAATACTTCGTAATAATTAATTGTGGAGCAAAATTCAAGAATAAAGCTCAAAACTTAGATCCAACCAAAGATAGTAACATTAACAAACAATCTGGACAATTAGAAGAAAATTTAATTTTTCCATGAATAGTGCCGTATACGTGAATAGTAACCCCGACGAAAAAAGTAAGAATTTCAACATAAAATCCATAAAATATTTTGGTATAATGATATTGAAAAGAATAATATCATTTACGAAAGAAATAACATCCCTTACCTCAAAAGAATAGTACATCTGACTGGAATATCGGATATAATACCGAAGGAAATTTCCGTTGAATACTAATACTCAAAGTATCTAAATACTCACAAAAATACGCTCGATATTATAGAGAGAGAAAACTTCTGATTCTGGTGTGATTTTCAATTCTAACCTAAGCACCCTATTTATAGGAAAAGCTTAGGATGCCAAAGGAGACTAAAATAATAAAATAATATTTTTTTTTCCTCCAGCCGCCGGCTGCTCTCCCAAAAAGCCATCAACATATTTTTCAACCAAAATTGGGGTCCACCCATTAAAAAAAATATTTATTTTCCGAAACTTCAATAATTCATAACAAATAGCCCCTTTGTCAGAAAAATACATATTCTATGTTCTTTCATAGGAAATTTAATTCTCTACAACTTTGTAGAAGGAAGTTTTTCCAAATTCCAAACATAAATTATCCGAAATCCATAAACAGATGATTATCCACACCCAAAATACTGAGAAAAACTCATCAGCGCTAATTCCTTCTTTAATATCCACAAAATAAATATTTTCTTATCATATAAATCAATAATTAATTATTCACAAATAATATTACAGAACTACAATATTGACAACTAGGTCGTTCCCAGGAAAGAGGGAGCCTTCCGATAAGGACTTCTCCTTACTGGCGCGCAATTAAATAACTCCTCCTAGACAGAACTTCCTTAGACATTGTCAATAATGCTATCTAATAATATTATTCAAATAATATGAATTATTGAGTTGATAATGTGAAATACTGTGCAATGACAATTATTGAATCAATAATATCAAAATATCAACTGTAGCCATTATTGAGTCAATAATATAAAATATTGAACAGTAATTACTGTAACAATTATTGAGTAATGGCTTCTCACGTAAGACTCAATAATTCGAAATACTGTGCAATTCCGTGTGCTACTGTGCAACACCGCGTATCACTGTATTTTAACCACCGGGTATTTCAACAGTATTAACGGTACTAACCACGCTGTTATTTTGTAAAAAAAGTTATTTCTGTCGCTTTCTATATCCGACAGTTATTCCGTTGTGGGGTCCACAAATAGCTGCGCCGTCGTACGAATATTCCCCGACAACAAGAATATTCCACGACCAAACGAATATTCCCCGACAACCAGAATATTTTATAACCACTTGCTCATTTTGAAATATTTGCACATTTCACCCATAACTTTTCACATTTATTAAATCAACACCTTACTATTTCGAAATAATATATAAAAAAATTAAATCTTTATTCATAAAAGTTGGGGTCTTACAATAATAATAATTTTTTCAAAAAAAATATTTATTTAAAAATTATTGAATAATTTTTTTTAATCTTATACTTTTTTTTGTATTTTAATTTATATTTTTAGTTTTGGTTTTGTTTTTAAAAAATCTAATATTAAGAATACATATAATAAAAAAAGAGATATTAACTCTTTTTTTTCTGAAAATAAATTTTTTCAAAAAAATAAAAAAATCTACTTTATGTTTTAAAAAAATAATTTTTTATTTTGTTATGTTATTTTTTTGAAGCTATATTTTATGAAACTTTACTCATTTTTGAAAAAAAAATAATAGTTTCTAATATTTTTTCCTTAGAATAATAAGTATCTTTATAACTTTTTAAAAATAATATTTTTTTAAATAAAAATATATATATTATTTTAAAATATTAAATATAATTAATATTTTAAAATTTTAATTATTTAAGAAATATATTTTATTTTAAAATATTAAATGTAATTATTATTTAATTTTTTTTAAAAAATATTAAATATTAAAAATAACTATTTTTAAAATAATTATTATTTTAAAATATTAAATATTATTTTTTAAAATGTTAAATATAATTATTATTTTAAAAATAATATTATATTTTAAAATATTAAAAATTTGGGTTGGGATCAAACTGGGTCGGGTTGTATTAAAATTGGTCAAAATGGGTCGGCTTGAGATCAAATTGGGTTGGAGAAACGGAAACGCCAACAAAATGTCACTTTAAGGACCTAACTGACGAAAATTGAACTTTTGGGACGACTTTGAAAGTGGATGGCAACTTGGAAGGACAGAAGTATCAATCAACCAATTGGAATTCATAGTGGTCTCCTAGGCCATATTTGTTTGCAAAGATTATAATTTTGAGATGAGACTATATTCTCATGAATTATAATCCTAACATTATTAATTTATGATTAAATAGTTTTAGTCCCATGTTTGTTTTTTATGGGATTATTCATGGAATAATTTAAAATAATCTCATGTTACGTTTATTTTGTTCAGGATTATTTAAAAGATTGTATAAAAACTTATTGTTTAGACTATCATACACTTACTACTAATATCAAAGATATCATATTCTCATTAGTTTAAGTATAGATAGATAGGATACGCGATACATCGGTTTTTTTAAACAAAGTTTAAGGTTAATATTGTTTACAAATTTTTAGTCCCAAATGATAGGGATTATAATACTTAGTTGAACATGGTATTAAATAGTTCTCATTTTTAGACATTTTATTATCCCGAAACTAATTATAGTCTCAAGTCTATTTTTAAAAATAAACAAGCGACTTGAGATTAATAGTCAAATCTCAAGTATAATCCTTACAACAAACATAGCCCTAGTAAAATTTAAGTTTTCTCAACCTAGAGGATTAAAATTAAACAGAATCAAAGACGTTTTTCATCTCTTTCCCTCTTTTCTCTTCTTCCATCCTTCAGTCTTTGTACCTCTCCATGTTAGGTCTCTCAACCAATTAGATTTGAATATTGCTTGAGAATGATACGTACGACTTTGCGCGGGTTATCAAACTTATATGATCTAAAATAAAAAGTATATTTTATTCTTTTTAATTAAATACTAATCATTTGACAAAATATATATACGTAATTAACAGGCATTAGCGGAACTAGGGGGCGAGGGGGTATCTGACCCCAACAAAATTCTGCACATGCTATATATATATATATATAATAGTAGTTTATAATAACAGTTCAAAATTTTCTACATGCGCTTCATAAATTAAAAATAGAATAAATTTATTTTACAATGAAATTCAAATAAAAGAACTAAAACACAATCAAATTTAGGTTGCTACTTGAGGTTGAAGAATGATCACAAAAATCAAGTTCTTTATTTACCAAATTATTTTCTACAAATATTTTATATTTTTAAACATCATGAATTTACTTCAGAGACTCTCCCCTTTGTTGATTTCTTTCTGGATTAATTTTCTTTGTTCTATATTGAAAATTGATATTTTCACATAAAAAAATAATATTTCTACATGAATTCCTCTCATGTATTTCTACATGAAATAAAAAAATAATATTTCTACATAAATTTTGATATTGACCAAAATTTTGAGACGTTTTCAAACTATGCAGAGTCGCAAGATATAGTTGCCTCCTCTCAGTCATACAGGCGAAAGAAGCACTTCAAGCGTCAATAAATAATTTTTTTACTAATGTATTTTGACTCTCCTCTAAAAACGTTCTGGTTCCGCCACTGTCAATAGGCAAACATATTAAAAAAATAAGAGAAAAAAGATAAAAGGTTATAAAAAAGGCCAAAAATAGGAATAAAAGAGTGAAAGAGAAAATAAATGACGATGAGTTTTATTAAGATTTTTAGCAATAATTTTGCTCGTATTTGTTAATTGTCAACAAAGAAAATAAAAGGATCAAAGGTCTACTCCATTGATCTTTCACTATAGTGTTTTGATTTTTATTAAAAAAAAATAATAATATATAAGAAAGCGAGATGAGAATTAAATATTTAATTATCACTTAATAAGTGATAAGATCATTACCACCTGATTATGGCATGATCCCTCTATCATCAGACTAGACCTGACAAAACTTGGTCGGGCATTGGGTTGGTTATTTTTAGCCCAGCAAAAATTGGGTCTCTTTGGCCCGCTCGTTTGTGGCCTGACCCGGCCCGTTGATGGCCCGCCCGTTTGGGCCAAACTCAAAAAATATCAAAAATATAGGTATAAATTGGTCTAAGCCAGTTGGTCGGCCCGGCCCGCCCGCCACGGGCCGGGCGTTGGGCTGGACATTTTTAGCCCAGCAAAAGTCGGGTCTTTTTGGCCCGCCCGTTTTTGGCCCGGTTCGTCGCTCGCCCGGTCTGTTTGGGTCGAGCCCGCCCGTTTGCCAGGTCTATGTTTTAAGTTAATTGAAGTATTTATTAATTACTATCTATATCCATAAACAAACAATTACTATTTATCTAAATTACTAAACAATAAATATTACTTGGAAATAAATCCTTTTTTATTACTCCTAAAGTTTATTAAAATATTTTATTTCCACCCACCCAAAAGCGTCCGCCCGCCCGTTCGCTTACCGGCCCGCTTGTATAGATATATAGATTGATCGACACCTTTTTGAATTCTCTATAAAACAGTTAGGTTTATGTTTTTTGGTTGTGACCGAAACTCCAACCGAATTGGGTTTTTATTTTAATTTTTATTCTGTTGAATTTACTCAGCTAAATGTACAACGGAATCGGATTACAAACCCCTCGGGGTTCGGGAACCACCGGCAACATACAGAGCAACAAGTTCTCGGTCGCCAAATCCACGAACAAGATGAACGTTAAAATCGACGCGGCCGTGGCGGAGAGAATTGAGCCTGGCGGCGTCACCAACAAGGAGATTCTGGAGCACGAACGCAAGCGCCAAATCGAGCTTAAGCTGGTAGTCCTTGAAGACAAACTCATGGATCATGGTTATTCCAATGATGAGATCGCCAAGAAGCTCGCCGAGGCCCGCCGGAATTTGGAGTCCGGTGGTAACAAACATTAATAGTCTTCATGATATGTAGATGTATGTGTATATATTTTTACTGAATGTTTTTGCATAAACATGGTACTAAAATTTTTAGGTGACACACCCTCTATTGGAAGCATTGAAGACAACTATTTCTTCTGTTTTCAGAAGTAAAGTGATGCTGTTTTTGTTTCATATTTTGGATCATTTATTTTTAAACTAAAAATGCTATTGCTCATTACTATTAACTTTTTTATTATGAAATGAGTGGACAAGAATGGCTTGTAATTGTAGTAGCACAAGGTTTATTGTTCTAACATTTACTAAAATTGTTCATGTTTTATTTTTTATGTTGGATGTACTAAGGTTTTGTTTTGAATTTCTTATAAGGACACCCTTAGTAGTACATTGCATCTTGATTCAATGCCGATCAGGATTTTTTTTATGCTTCATTTTTTTCCCTGCCACTATTACAATACTCAGCAAGAAAGCTGCTTTTAATTTTTAGAATTATGGGCATGTAGTTCAGCAATCAAAAGTATTCGAATGGTGTTTATTTTAGTGTTTTGGGTTTTGTTTTTATATCTACACTAGTATTCAGGGGCGGAGGGAGGGGGGGGTCTAGGGGGGTCCATGGACCCCCCGGCCGCCGGAAAAATTAGTATGTAGTATGCGTGAGCTGGTAAGAAGAAGGAAGGAGAAGAAGAAGAAGAAAAAGAAATTAAAAATATATATATAACTTTATAATTAAGTAGCCTATACATAATATAAATATTGACATATTAATAAATTTTTATCCGTTTGCAATTTTAAAATGGTCAAAGAAATAAATCTCTAATTTAAAAAGAAAGAAGTACTAATTTACCTAGATTTTTTGTATCTTTTTGACACTTTTGGAGGCAAGTTGTCTAATAAACTTTATTATATAATCTTTCTATTTTGCAAGAGAAAAAAAGTGAGTCCCATTTATAATTTTGCAAACACTAACTACTTTTCATTTTATAGATGTATACTATTTAAAATAATAAGGTGTTCATTCATTAATAATGACATTATATACATGAATATAAATAAGTGATAGGATTTATTTTTTTTGAAACGAAAGGAGTATTTCTGTTATTTAAAAATAATAATTACTTCGTTTCACAAAAAGAACTTTATTTATAAAATTTATCAATATTAAATATGTATTTTTGTTCTATATCTATCTCAAGTGAATAAGTTGTTAGGTTAACATTAACCACACTATATTAAAATATGATGATAATTTATACTCATCATTACAAAAATAATTATTTTTATACTCTTTTTAAAAGGAGTAATGGACGTGTTTGACCTTTTCAATATTTTTCTATTTGTGAAACGAAGTAAATAACAGAGGAGGTCTGTATATTGGGGGGTTTGGTAGAAACGGATGAGGAAGGGAGAGGAGAGAAGAGAGCCACCGCTGCTGCCACCGGTCGCCACGCCGACGCCCGCCCGTCAGATCCCTCCGCTAAAATTCTCTGGCTCCGCCACTGCTAGTATTAGTTTCAAATGGAAAGCAGTTTCGTAGTTTCTGCTCATAGATATACTTGTTTTTTAGATGTTACAAGTTGTAACTACATTTAGACGTTGTTACAGTTATCGTTTGCCAAAATAGCTTAAACAAGTGTGTGATTTGGAGTTTTTTGTTTATTTGTGTTTGGTAAATTACCTTACCACTCGGTTGCCTGTTTAAATCGGCAAAGCAGGCGAGAGGAAAATTGTTTATTGTCTAGAAGCCAATGGCATGGATGGTGGCAACTTTGAGTGTGTTAGTTCCCCATTCTTTGTTCAGTTTTTATTCCAGCTGTTTTTTGCATAACTATGGATTACTATCTATTAGAAGATGGTTGTAGTTTGCTAATATGTTTGACATGGAATAGCTATCTACTATTTTGTCCCAACTTTCTCATATATATAGTCATTTCATTTTCTTGTGTTACGTCATGGTTACTTGGGTGGTTGTGCAAGTTTATATTCCAGTGGTCATCCTGCCGAAGATACTGATTCACGGACTATATTCATTAGCAATGTGCCAATGTCAGACCTATACCCTTGATGTGAAACTTGGCTACTAATATATCATTCTACATTCTGACGCAGTTGCCTTTTCTACAGGTTCGTTTTGCTGCCACCAAGGATAGTCTTTCTCGGCACTTTAAAAAATTTGTAGATGTTCTAAAAGTGGTTATCGTAATGGATGCAGCAACATGGCAACCTAAAGGGTAAGATTTTTCATATGCAAGTTCTTATTTGTATTCTGAATTTTATATGTCCTGGAGTTTGTAGTCATGCTACACTAAATTGTTGTGCATACCAAGGTCAGCCTATGTAGAATTCAAGAGAAAAGTGATAAGGATGAAATGTGTTATATTTTATTCTCTTAATACTTAATCTTTTATATTTATTTTGTACCTAAATACATTTATTATTCTTATATTTTTATTTTAGGTACAATTGAACCAAGGAATTAAAATGGATGTAAAAGGTGCAAGAAAAGGAGAGTTTCAGCATATGGGTCAGAAATAAATAAGCAGCCCACGATTTGTTTGCCAAATTCCATGATTGCCCACGATCATTAGCAATTGAAGAAGCTCACTAAATTAATGCATCTCACGTGCCTAGCTAGCAAAAGATAAAGTGGGATCCATGCAACAAAGAATTCTAAAGTGATAATTGTCCTAGTAGCTTGAGAATTTGAGAGTTTTGATTGGAGAAAGTTACTAGCAATTAAGTGGGCCACAATTTATATCAAGCAACACACAGATTCCAAAGTGACATGGCAAGTAAAAGGAAATCAGCATATATGGTAAGTACAGGGGGCCCACGATTGCAACAATTATGTATTAAAGGAGTAGGATGGTTCCGCAGCTGGGATTTAAAATACATGGGCCACAAATAGTCCAAGCATTCACGAAATTGGAAAGAAAAGTCCAAGCAGCTCTCGGTTTGGGCAGCCATATTTCCAGCTAGCAAAAAGGCAAAATTATCCATGCAATTCAATTTAATTACAACGAATTGAAGCTAGCTTGCTAAGCATTCCTAGTGGGTCACGGTTTTATGAATCACAAATTGAAGAAGTCAGCCGGCAATTCTATTTCCTATATCACGTAGGATTTTGGGCAAGGAAAATATTAGGGCTGCGTTCTTAATATTATAAATAGGGGATCTGTTCTCTTGTATTTATCATCTTATTATTTTTCTTTCTTATTAGATCTAAGATTTCTTGGAGTTATGAATTAATTCTTTCAATTCAGTTCGGAAGGGATGTTGAACCTTATTCTTAATTAATGATTTGATCAAGTTTATTTTATTTATTCCTTCTTACATGAGATTTATTCTGATAATCTACTTTAATTTCTTGTATGCTATTCAATTTACTAACGTGATTCTGCAGGATTAAATTAGTGAATTGGTGTCATATGCTAGATCAAGGAATAGTATTACGTGTAATTGATATTGTTCCTAATCACAAGTAGCAATTAGTAATACCTGATTGTGGACAAGCTTTTGAGTATTGCTATGATTATTAGAAGACAAGTTAAACAATCCGAGCTTATGTGTTTGTTGCTTGGAATAGTCTAATTTCCTGGTTCTTAATGCTGCTGTTATATTAAATCTGGAGAGCTTGTTCTAGGTTATATAATGGTTAGAATCTTGTGAAGAGCTTGTTTCATTGAGTGACAATCTAAGGGGAGTTTCGGGTAGCAGAGCTTGTTGTTACCTAGGGCTATTAATTTCATTGAAGGATAAATAACATTACACTTGATTACTCTATAATTGTGAAAAGGTGATACTGAACTGAAGAACTGAAGCTTTTTATTCATTGTTAATTTTTATTAGTTTATTCTTGATAATTTAGTTCAATCAATTCAAAACCCCCTTTTAATTAGAAATCATAGGATAAATATAAAATAAATCACTCTCTGTGGGATCGATCCTTGCTTACTACTGTACTAATTGTTTAAATTCGTGAAGTGAAAGTGAGGTTAATTTAGGAGTGTAAACGACAGCTCCCAAATTTTGGCGCCGTTGCCGGGGAGTGTTATTTGTTTTTGTTTATTCTTTGTTTTCATTTATTTTTATTTTTATTATTTTAATTTTTTTTTCTTTCTTTTATGACTCAATCCTCTCACTCTATTAACTTAAATTTTGATCAAGAGATAGAGAAAACTGCAGATACAAAAGAAACTCTTGTTCCAACACTTAAAAAGGAAAATATGGTGGTGCCGAACAACAACCGGACTTTAAAAGAACTGGCTACTCCAGACCTTGATCAACCATCCTTGTGTATTGAATATCCTACCTTAGATGTTTCTTTTGAACTTAACTACGGACTAATTCGCTTTTTGCCTATTTTTCATGGTCTTACAGGTGAAAATCCATATACGCATCTAAAGGAGTTCCATGTGGTGTGTTCCACGATGGAATCACAAGGAGTGACAGATGAGCAGATTAAGCTTAGGCTTTTTCCATTCTCCTTAGCAGATTTGGCGAAAGACTGGTTATACTATCTTCTTCCAGGATCGATACGATCATGGACTGATATGCAAAGGCTATTCTTGGAGAGGTATTTTCCTGCATCAAGAGTTGCTAATACAAGGAAGGAGATATGTGGAATCAGGCAGTTCAATGGAGAAACTCTCTACGAGTATTGGGAAAGGTTTAAGAAGTTGTGTTCCAGCTGTCCACCTCACGGGATTGATGAGCAACACTTGATTCAGTACTTCTATGAGGGATTGATACCAATGGAAAGAAGTATGATCGATGCGGCTAGTGGAGGAGCATTAGTAGACAAGACACCGGAGGCTGCAAGAAATTTGATTGCAAACATGGCTGCTAACTCACAACAATACGATCAAACTCCACAAAGGGTAAGTGAGGTAAGCACGAGTGAATTGGTACAACAGATTTCTAACTTAACTGCTGTGGTGCAACAATTAACAACAGGAAACGTGCCGGTTGCAAAAGTATGTGGAATTTGCTCAAAATCAGGGCATACAACAAATGATTGTCCCATAATGCAAGAGGATGTAATTGTTTATCAAGTTAATGCTGTGGGGACATTCTCCGGACGAAATCCACATCAATATGATCCTTGGGCAGAAACTCACAATTCCGGATGGAGAGATCATCACGACTTGAGCTACGAAGTACCTGTCAATTCTGGGACATCTATGGAGGATATGTTCAAGGCATTCATGAGCCAAACACTACAGTTCATGAGTCAGACACAGCAGTTCCAGCAGGAGACAAGAACTTCTGTTCAAGATCTGAGGGATCAAGTTGGTCAGCTTGCAACCACAGTAGGAAGGTTAGAATTTCAAGGCTTCGGGGAGTTATCTCATCCATTTGTTGAGAACTTTAGTACAATGGGATTTGACGAAAAGGAGCAGGAGGATTCAGGGCTTACTCCAGGAACGGACTGTAATATGGAATTTGATGAAGAGAAGGAACAAGAGGAAGAGGAAAATGATTTGATAAGTTCTGCAAATCTCTACGAGAAGGATGAGGATTTATTTTCATCAATACCACCAACAGAAGCAATGAGTGATACACACCATCATACCTTTACCATGGAATTGGACAATGCAAAGTTTCAGTTCAACGCAGATGAGGCTAAAAGGTATCTTGGTAATATTAAATCTGTTTTTGTTATTGATGTTGCAGATTATTCAGTGCAGGAATTTGTTGATCGAACACAATTATACAAGGAGGATTTGGTGGCTGGAAAGGAGCAGGATCATGAAGTACACAATGTTCCTCAATTAAGGCAGAAACTATTACCAGTCCACTTAAAATTCACAAGTCCAATTACATAGAACGAGAGGAAAGATGTCAAGCCAATGACAGTAAACAAAGGCGCTGCATGGGAGGCAACCCATAGGGGAGTATCTCTCTACTTTTCTTTGCATTTTAGTTTACATTGGGGACAATGTAAGGTTTGAGTGTGGGGGGAAGCATTTAGATATTTTTTAATTTTTTTAATTTTTTTTGTTATATTTTTATTTTGAATTTTGTGGGTATATTCACTGCAAACCCTCACGAGACAAAACTCGTCCACTTGGGGTAACCTTGGGGTTTAAAGGCTTGTTGCACATGCTAAGTGCAATCGTATTTCCTACGAAAATGGAATAGTTTTAGGATGTCTCACTTGAGCAATAAGTTAATTTTGATTTTGATTTTTGACCTATGATAAAAAATTTATTCTTTGTGATAATTTCTAGAAAGACTGATAGACATTGGGTAATCTGAATTTGGTTTTCTTTGTTGATCACTACTTTATTTGAGACCCTTCACTATTAAGCACATATCCATTTGTTCGACCTAGTTTTGACCTGGAAGAAATTTATCAGATTGAAGGTCTAGGGAAGAAACTTTGAACTCTTTCAATTGTTTGATCGCCACTTGAAGTTGATATGAGGTATTATTTAGGAAAAAGGAAATGATTTAGGCAAAAGTTTGCAAGATTAAAAGAAAGAAAAAATTTAAAAAGAGAAAAGAAATGATTCATGTGGTGGGCTGAGATGGAGCGTAAAACGCACTCACTCATAAAGACGTGACATTCGAGATGGAGCGTAAAACGCACTCGCTGGTAAGATGGAGCATAAAATGCACTTACCAAAGAAAAAAAAGAAAGGAAAAAAAGAAAAAAAAGAAAAGCCTTTTGATCCTTTGATGATTATCTGCTGATGTTAACTGAAAATTGGTGGGAGAACTAGTGGTTGAGTTTATCTTTCTCCTTTAAGACTTTGATTTTATAAATTTTTCTGTAGTCTGATTGGTTTGATACAGGTGGATTCACACACACACAAGGGATTGAGAGCAAAGTAGGATTGATAAGTAAAGTTGGGTTTAGGATGATACATTGTTTTGAAGTTTTTCAAGGGTTATTGTTTTGAATCTTTGAGGTTAATATTGAAATCTATAATAAATCGTGGCTCAAGTTTGTCAAGTTTGGTTGAATTTTGTGTTATAAGTTATTTTTATTTTGCCCGAGGACGAGCAAAAGATAAGTGTGAGGGAGTTGATAAGGATGAAATGTGTTATATTTTATTCTCTTAATACTTAATCTTTTATATTTATTTTGTACCTAAATACATTTATTATTCTTATATTTTTATTTTAGGTACAATTGAACCAAGGAATTAAAATGGATGTAAAAGGTGCAAGAAAAGGAGAGTTTCAGCATATGGGTCAGAAATAAATAAGCAGCCCACGATTTGTTTGCCAAATTCCATGATTGCCCACGATCATTAGCAATTGAAGAAGCTCACTAAATTAATGCATCTCACGTGCCTAGCTAGCAAAAGATAAAGTGGGATCCATGCAACAAAGAATTCTAAAGTGATAATTGTCCTAGTAGCTTGAGAATTTGAGAGTTTTGATTGGAGAAAGTTACTAGCAATTAAGTGGGCCACAATTTATATCAAGCAACACACAGATTCCAAAGTGACATGGCAAGTAAAAGGAAATCAGCATATATGGTAAGTACAGGGGGCCCACGATTGCAACAATTATGTATTAAAGGAGTAGGATGGTTCCGCAGCTGGGATTTAAAATACATGGGCCACAAATAGTCCAAGCATTCACGAAATTGGAAAGAAAAGTCCAAGCAGCTCTCGGTTTGGGCAGCCATATTTCCAGCTAGCAAAAAGGCAAAATTATCCATGCAATTCAATTTAATTACAACGAATTGAAGCTAGCTTGCTAAGCATTCCTAGTGGGTCACGATTTTATGAATCACAAATTGAAGAAGTCAGCCGGCAATTCTATTTCCTATATCACGTAGGATTTTGGGCAAGGAAAATATTAGGGCTGCGTTCTTAATATTATAAATAGGGGATCTGTTCTCTTGTATTTATCATCTTATTATTTTTCTTTCTTATTAGATCTAAGATTTCTTGGAGTTATGAATTAATTCTTTCAATTCAGTTCGGAAGGGATGTTGAACCTTATTCTTAATTAATGGTTTGATCAAGTTTATTTTATTTATTCCTTCTTACATGAGATTTATTCTGATAATCTACTTTAATTTCTTGTATGCTATTCAATTTACTAACGTGATTCTGCAGGATTAAATTAGTGAATTGGTGTCATATGCTAGATCAAGGAATAGTATTACGTGTAATTGATATTGTTCCTAATCACAAGTAGCAATTAGTAATACCTGATTGTGGACAAGCTTTTGAGTATTGCTATGATTATTAGAAGACAAGTTAAACAATCCGAGCTTATGTGTTTGTTGCTTGGAATAGTCTAATTTCCTGGTTCTTAATGCTGCTGTTATATTAAATCTGGAGAGCTTGTTCTAGGTTATATAATGGTTAGAATCTTGTGAAGAGCTTGTTTCATTGAGTGACAATCTAAGGGGAGTTTCGGGTAGCAGAGCTTGTTGTTACCTAGGGCTATTAATTTCATTGAAGGATAAATAACATTACACTTGATTACTCTATAATTGTGAAAAGGTGATACTGAACTGAAGAACTGAAGCTTTTTATTCATTGTTAATTTTTATTAGTTTATTCTTGATAATTTAGTTCAATCAATTCAAAACCCCCTTTTAATTAGAAATCATAGGATAAATATAAAATAAATCACTCTCTGTGGGATCGATCCTTGCTTACTACTGTACTAATTGTTTAAATTCGTGAAGTGAAAGTGAGGTTAATTTAGGAGTGTAAACGACAGCTCCCAAAAAGAATCAGCGGAACATGCATTATCCCAGGATAGTACCTCCTTCATGTCGCATATTCTCAAAGTATGTAACATTGGGATGTTGGTGTTGCAATTTTTGATGCATAGGATTTTCTAATTATATGCATCAGACTGTAGGCATCTTGTTAGTTTGGGTTGTGTTGTCGTTGATACTGGTATTATTTTTACTTTACTTAATGAGGGCCTTTTTCATCCAATATTTGAACAACCTATTATGTTGACATAGTGTGACGAATAAGGTTATATATGTCTACAAGATTTCAGAGTTGAGTGGTCAGGATGGTTCAGTGTGATGATCATTATCTTGCTACTGTTGTGCATTAAGTAGTGAGCTTGGTGTTCACCACTGATGAAAATGAAATGACTTTATATATGAGAAAGTTGGGACAAAATAGTAGATAACATTATGGTACCGCATTAGGTGTTATGGGTCTTGATTTGTTGGGTTTTACTGGTTATGTGTAGTAAAGCGGCATGATATTGTTATAGAGCAATTCTTAAAGCCAAAGCACATGCTGCCTATATATATAGTCTTAAGAGACTTGATTGCTCTAACGTAGGTTCTCTTTAATGTTTGTTAGTACATTTGATGACTACATTTGGCCATATGAAAACATATAAAAAGATTTTTTTAAAAAAATAAAAGTTATTTTCGACAGAATTTTCAGTGGAAAGTAACTTATTTCCGACGGAATTCCAGTGGGAAATGACTTATTTCCGACAGAAATTCCGTGGAAAATAACAGAATATTTCTGACGGACTTAATTAATTCTGACCAAGTTATTTCCGGCCAAATTTTCGACGGATATTTCCGTCGTAATTAACTTATTTTTGAACGGAATATGGTTAATTTTGATTGAAATTTCCGTCGAAAATAAGGATTTTTCTTGTAGTGGTTCATCAATGGCTTTCATACCTTCTACAAACATATTTTTATCTAGTTCTTTTGAATATCTTGCTAGTTTAGATTGTACAAATGCTCCTAAGTATGTTAATGATGCTGAAAGTAGTAAAGAGGCAATGATCCTTTATGTTGGTCAATTGTTTTTTAAGTTGGAAAAAGTTGAAAATTTTTATAGATCTTATGCACGCAAAAATGGATTTGAGATTAGGATTGCTAATAGTCATAAACATGCTTGCAGTAATGATTTATCGTCCAGGTTATGTGTATGTAAAAAAGTTGGTAGATCAACTGTTGAAAAGAGTTCAATAGATGATAAATGTGATAACAATAAAATAAGAAGACAAAGAGACTCGATAGGAATAACATTACACAAAGCTAGAATGTTTGTTGTCCATAGTAAGAAAGAAGACAATTGACATATTTCGACCATTGAGTCGGATCACACTCATCATTTAGTGACACCTACCAAAGTAGATTTAATTGGGCTGATTGGCACTTCCGTCCCTCCAAGTTGTCACTCACTTTCAAAGTCGTCCCTAAAGTATCATTTTCGTCCGTTAGGTCCTTAAAGTAGCATTTTATTATCGTTTCTATTCCTTCAACCCATTTTGACCTAAATCCAACCCATTTTGACCAAGTTTAACCTAATTCAACCCAGTTTGACCCAACCCAAAATTTTAATATTTTAAAATATAATAATATTTTTAAAATAAGTTTAAAATAATAATTATATTTAACATTTAAAAAAATAATATTTAATTATTTAAAATAAATTATTATTATTAAAATAATAATTATTTTAATATTTTAAAATAAAATAATTATTTTAAAAATAGTTATTTTTAATATTTAAAAATAAAATATTAGTTTTTTTAAAAAAATAAAAATAATAATTATATTTAATATTATAAAATAAATAATTTTTAAATAATTTTTATTAACATTTTTAAAGTAAAAAATAATTTTGTAAATATTATTTTTAAAAATAATATTTATTTTAGAATATTAAAAATAATAATTATTTTAGAATATTAAATATAATATTTATTTTAGAATATTAAAAATAATAATTTTTTTAAATTTTTTTAACTTTTTTGAATAATTATTATATTTATATTTATTTTAATTTATTATTTTTAATATTCTAAAATAAATATTTTTAATAATTATTATTTTTGAAGGAGAAATAATATTTAATATTCTGAAATACTTATTAAAAAAATTAAAAAAACTTATTATTTAATAATAATAATTATTAAGATTATTTTAATTTTTAAAATAATAATTATTAAGTTTTTTTAGTTTTTAAAATAATAATTATTAAGATTATTTTAATTTTTAAAATAATTTTTTAAAATAATAATTATTAAGATTAATATAAAAAAACTAAAATAATTATTATTTTTAATATTCTAAATTAAATATTATTTTTAATATTCTAAAATAAATATTATATTTAATATTCTAAAATAATTATTATTTTTAATATTCTAAAATAAATATTATTTTTAATATTTTAAAAGTAAATATTATTTTTAAAAATAATATTTACAAAAATATTTTTTACTTTTAAAATATTAAAAATAAAAATTATTTAAAAAATATTTATTTTAGAATATTAAATATAATTATTAATTTTTTTAAAAAAACTAATATTTTATTTTTAAATATTAAAAATAACTACTTTTAAATTAATTATTTTATTTTAAAATATTAAAATAATTATTATTTTAATAATAATAATTTATTTTAAATATTATTTTTTTAAAATGTTAAATATAATTATTATTTTAAACTTTTTTTAAAAATATTATTATATTTTAAAATATTAAAATTTTGGGTTGGGTCAAACTGGGTTGGGTTGGGTTAAACTTGGTCAAAATGGGTTGAGGATTAGAAACGCCAATTAAAATTGCCTTTAAGGACCTAATTGAACGCCAATAGTACTTTAGGAACGACTTTGAAAGTGAGTGGCAACTTGGAGGGACAGAAGTGCCAATCAGCCGATTTAATTGAGACACAGAAATATTAAGTCGGTAGCAAGACAATTAATGGACACTTTAAATAAGGCAAGTATTGGACCTAGTAGGATGATTAATGTTTTGAGCACATTTGGTGGAGGGATGCGGAACGTAGAACGTAGGTTTAGTGACAAGGATATTTGTAATGTAGTTGGGGAATTAAGACGTGACTCGGAGGATGAAAATGATGCACAAGTTGCAGTCACTTATTTGAAAAAATTTGAATCTGTCAGTGCGAGTAAATTCTTTTTCTTTTTCTTTTTGTATCAAACAAGGCGAAGACAATCACATAGCTTGTATTTTGTGGGTGACTCCCGATCAAGGTTAATGTAACAACGTTTTGGTGACGTGGTTACATTTGACACTACGTATAGGACAAATAAGTATAATATGCTATTTGTTCCATTTACCAGGGTCAACAACCATTATCTCTCTGTTTTATTTGGATTTTCAATGTTAAAAGATGAGACAGAAAACACTTTCGTTTGGATCTTAGAGACCCTTGGATTACAAGACTCCTATAACCATCATTACTGACCAAGACATGAGCAAGCTTGGGTATTCCCATCCACTGATCATGTATTGCCATATTAGCAATAAATTCAATAGCAATATATACACATACATATATGACAGTTAAGAATGGATCAGTGCGCACAAATTTACAAACACTTATCTCAAGGGTTAATAGCAATTTAGACCCTCTATATAAGTTTCATCTGTGTTATAATTGGGCCCCCAAAGTATAAATCATCCCGATATAAACCCCAAAGTACATATAAGTAAGCACGATAGACCCTAATGTAAAATTCTATAAGTTTTATCGCTAGAAATATGACTGTGCGTATCAAATGACTTGGAATACGGTTTGATTGCATTTGACATGCGTACATATTAAAGTTTTATACATAAAAATCTTCAACAAAACCCATATTCACTCTCTATTTCTCTCTACTTTAATCTCTAGAACAAAACAAGAGATCCCATTTTTGAAATAACCAAAGAATTACACTCAAAAATTTCAAATACAAATTAAGACATTTTTACATTCAAATACACAAAATTGACTAAACCCATTCAAGAAAACACATAATTCTTCAAAGAAACGGGAGTTACTTAACTACTCACTTCGCAATCCCCAAATTTCATGACCTTGTATTCTCACTCCTCTTCTCCATCTTCAGTGACGTACACAATCCCCAAATCCCTTAAATTTCCCTACATTATAATCCCCAAACTAGAAATTAAAAGATGGTCGGAAGTATTCAAATTTTAGTGGTGATAGAAATGACCAAACTTTTTACTTAATTTACAGTAGTAGTATCGAAGAAGAAGATTGAGAGAATGTTGTGTAATTATGTAAATAAGCACACCTAGAGGGGGGTGAATAGGTGTAAATACCCAAATGTGATCTATAATGGTCAATTTTTATAGTTTACTAATGCATCTTATAAAAGGACAGTCTAACCCTGTCTGTATTAGTGTATGTTCTTCTTTTGTTATAAACGGACAACTAATACCTGTCTGTATTAGTATAAGTTCTTCGTCTGTTATAAACGGACGAGGAATATTAGTCTGTTTTAGTATAATTTAAAGAACGAACTTAACCAAAATCTGCAGAATGCTAAAGCAACTAAACTGTAAATGCAGAATGAAAAACACACTGGGAATTATACGTGGTTCAGCCCTTAAACCCTCTAGTCTATTGGCCTACATCCACGTCCAATACCAAAAGGTATTGGAGACTCACTTTATTAAGATAATATTCAACAATTACACAGAAAATTTAAACTCTCTGTTACAACGAGAATCGACTGGACACCTCTGCCCCTTGCACATCTGCAACACTTCTCACTTCTGAGACTTTGATCTTTCGTCGAACAGATTGAATATTATAATAAGAAATCCACCCAAGCCAATCCTAGACTTGTAATTTGTTTACAATAGATATTAAGAGATGGATTACAAGACTCTACTATCAATCTGAGACTTAAGAAAAGACACGTCAACTTGAATAGAACTCAGATAGTTTCAGGAAGAATGCTTTTAGAATTTCAGCTTTGTAGTCTTGTAATCCTTTAGCCGAGGACATTGCATATATATATAGGAAAGATAGGCAACAACTAGTTCCACTAGATACATAGTAGATATCTGTTAGTTTTGTTAATATATATACTTTGTGGTTTTAATGATGACAATGCATTATTAGGCTGAATTGATATTATTGGGCTTAATTAATATTAGTTTGGTTCATAAGTTGTTTAAGTCATGTTGGTCAAATATGTTTATGCATGTTAATGGATTGCATGGTATATGTGTTGGACTAATATAGCAGGTATGTCAGTATGTGTGAGTATCATAGACTGATTGGGCTGATCCATCAAAAGGGTTGATAAATTTCAGCAAGTTGCATTTTGTTTCTAATATATATATTGCCAAGTAAGCTTTTTATATTATGGAAGTCTTCTTTAAATAGAAGTATGTTTGGCTTTATTTAAAGAGTCCAATATAGCTGAGATTCTGTTTTGCTATGAAGACTCATTCTATTCCGAATTGCAGTATTTAAAATAGTTTGGAATCTGTTTTTGAATTCGAAATGCAAGGTAACAAGTTATTGCTTCCTTATCAGTGGTGTTCTATATCTTAACCTGTTATATATATTTGAATTATTATTGTTGGGATTTCTTTCCATATATGTTATCTGTTGATATATTGGTTTATATATACTCCCTCTGACCCACAATAAATGATTTTTTAGGCTTAACATTTTTTTCAAAAATAAGTGATGTGTTAGAACTCCAATACAATTTTTATAATATTTTCTCATATATGCCCTTATGAAGCCAAATGGTATTTATTGCGTCTTGCAATCCTAATTTTACTCAGATTAAGGGAGACCAAAAGCCTCAAGAATCACATCATTAATCACATCTACTCATTTACTTATGCAACCAATGGTATTTATGCAGCCAATGATATTTATGTGCCCTTATTGCGTATTTCCGAGAAAGAGAGACCAAAAGGCAATAAAAAAAGTCAGCTCAAACAAAACAAAGAAAGTATATTAAGGGTATTTTTGTCATTTTAGCTTGTGTATTGGTATATGTGATTTAAGCTAAAAAATCACTTATTATAGGACGGAGGGAGTATGTTATTAATTCAAATTCAATTTGAAAACTATCAAGGAGTTGAAATCTAGTTTAATTCAAATTTGAGTTATCTTTAAAGCAACATGCTTTAGCTTCTAAAGTGAAGTATATAGAATGGACTCTCACAGTAATATTCCTTGATTTACTTGACTCCCTTATTTCAACAAATCTTATATGCTTATCCATATCATGCTGAGGATTTTATATCTGTTGAGCCAAACTAACAGATTTCTACTGTCTCTAGTGGAACTAGTCGTTGTCTATCTTTCTTATATATATATATGTAGTGTGCTCGGCTAAAGGACTACAAGACTACAAAGCTGAAATTCTAAAAGCATTCTTCCTGAAACTATCTGAGTTCTATTCAATTTGCTGTGTCATTAGTCTCAGATTGATAGCAGAGTCTTGTAATCCATCTCTTAATATCTATTTTAAACAAATTACAAGTCTAGGATTGGCTTGGGTGGCTTTGTTATTATAATATTCAGTCTGTTCGACGAAGGATCAAAGTCTCAGAGGTGAGAGGTGTTGCAGAGGTACAAGAAGGGACAGAGGTGTCCAGTCGATTCTCGTTGTAACATGAAGTTTTAATTTTTTGTGTAATTGCTGAATATTATCTTAATAAAGTGAGTCTCCAATACCTTTTGGTATTAGACGTAGATGTAGGTCAATAGACTAGAGGTTTAAGGGTTGAACCACATATAATTTCCGATGTGATTTTCATTCTTCATTTACAGTTTAGTTGCTTTAGCATTCTGCAGATTTTGGTTAAGTTCGTTCTTTAAATTATACTAAAATAGACAGGTATTCCCCGTCCTTTTATAACAAACGAAGAACTTATACTAATACAAACATGTATTAGATGTCCGTTTATAACAGACGAAAAACATACACTAATACAGACAGGGTTAGGCTGTCCGTTTATAAGCTGCATTAGTAAACTTTAAAAATTGACCATTGTAGATCACCTTTGGGTATTTACACCTATTCACCCCCCCTCTAGGTGTGCTTATTTATAGAATTACATTTGGTATCAGAGTAAGGCTCTACTAATATTGATATTTGCAGGTCGTAGGGATAGATCCTGTGGCACACTTCAATTTTCAAGAAGGTCAATCCACAAGCCGACCACCTCTGTTGCTCGGAAGTGAGAACTTCAACTTTTGGAAGTTCAGAATGATGATCTATCTCAAATGAGACCCATGGGAATGGTGGGTTGTTGAAAATGGACTTGTCATTCCTAGAGATGATGATGGTAGACCAAAGAATCTCATGAAAATGGACCCGAACGAATCATATATGGTATCTTATGATTCCAAAGCCATGAACAAGCTGCTGAGTGGTATGATTCAAGCTGAAATTGATAAGGTTTCTGCATGCACTACCGCGAAAGAAATTTGGGATACAATCATTATGAGTCACGAGGGAACTACTAAGGTAAAGGAAGTTAAGCTAAGCATGTTGATGCAAGAATATGAGTTTTTCAAGTTAGAGAAGAATGAATCTATCAAAGAAGCTCAAGCTAGATTTCTCACTTTGATGAACTCTCTAAGTATGCTCGGCCGAAAAATTGATCAAAGGAAAATTAACAGAAAGATACTTAGAGTCATACCCAGACGGTTCGCACCAAAGGTTACAACTCTTCAAGGCTGAACCACAATCAGTACTATAGAAACTCTCACTTTATTTGGAGAGCTTGAAGAATTCGAAATCAACTAAAGAGGTATGATGAAGAAGATGAAGGACCTAAAAGGAAGACTTTAGCTCTTCAAGCTGAAAGCTACATGGAAGGTGATGATGAAGACTCCGATGAGGAAATAGCTATGATGACTCGAAAATTGAGAGAGCTGATTAGAAAGAAGAACAAATCAAAGTTCCGAGGCAAAATATTCAACAACATGAAAGACTTCAAGCAAAAGTTCCAAGAGGATACCTGTTTTGAATGTGGAAGGCCCGGACATTTCAAAAGAGACTTTCCAATTAAAAAGGAAGAACAAATCAAACAATTCAAAAGGATTAATGACATGGAGCGACGATGAATTCGATCATGAAGATCAAGATGCTGAAACGACTCAATTGTGCTTCACCGAATTAAGCAGTCAAGAATTATCCGAGGTAAACTCTGAACTTGGTGATGTTACTACTTCTGATTATCTTGTTTTAAAGAATGAAAATATTCGTATTAAAGAGAAAAATGCTCATTTAAAAACCTGGATAAATGATTTAATAAAAGAAGTGAAAACTTTGATTGAAGAAAAACAAGAATTAGTTAAAGATTGCACATCTAGTGAAGTATCCAAGTTAAATGCTAAAATTGATTATCTTGATAAGTATAACAAAATTCTATATAATCGTGCAAACAGATTAAATGAAGAATTCAATGATCTTAAAAAGGAAAATGATGTTTTAAAAGAAAGTTTAAAAATGAGAGATGCTTGTATTGATGCTTTAATGATGGAAAAACAATAAATATACAAAATGACAAAGAGGAAGAAATAATATCTTTGAAAAAGGATTTTGCTAAATTTGTTCAAGGTGAAGAAAATCTAAATATTATGTTGGGTGCTCAAAGGTCAAGCTTAGATAAACAAGGAATTTGATATAATCCTGTTAAGAACATAAAAAGCACTACTAATAAAACTAGAGTAATAAATAATAAACCAAGTAACAAGTCTCTTTATTGCTCACCTTATGTTACTTGCAAAAATTGTGGTTTAAAAGGATATTTTGATTCTAATTGCAATAAAATAAAAATAAAATAAATTTGGGTAAAGAAAGGAGATTTAATCGCTACTAACAATGCCGGACCTAAACAAATTTGGGTACCAAAACGATGAACTACTTCTTTGTTTTGTAAGTATGTTTTAAAGCTAATAAAGTACCATCACATAAATGGGTGCTAGACAATGGATGTTCTAGATACATGACGGGTGATAGTACTAAATTCACCTCGCTAGCTTCTAAAAAGGGAGGAACTGTTACTTTTGGATATGACACCACATGTCAAATCATCGGTAAAGATAAAGTTGGAAATGGTAAGATTTTCATTGATAATGTTCATTATGTGGAAGGATTAAAATATAATTTAATTAGTGTTAGTCAACTAATGGATAGTGGACAAAGTAATTTTTTAAAAAGATAAATGTGCTATTATTCATGCTTCTAACAATGCTCCTTTAATAGCTAAAAGGAAAGGTAATATTTATACTATTAATTTTGAAAATCAAAATGAAGATATTTGCCTAATTGTTTTTCAAGATCAAACTATTCTATGATATAGAAGGTTAGGACATGTGTATATGGAGTTGATTAATAAGTTAGCTACCAAGAACCTTGTCAAAGGATTGCCAAAGCTAAAATATGAGAAGACAGATATTTGTATTGCATGTCAATTAGGTAAACAAACAAGAAATTCCTTTACAAGTAAAATCAGGTATTAACTTCTTTACCTCTCCAATTATTGCATCTTGATTTATTTGGACCCGAGAGATATGCTAGTTTAGGAAATAATCATTATGCTTTTGTTATTGTTGATGATTTCTCAAGATTTACATGAGTGTTATTTTTGAAAACTAAAGATCAAGCTTTTGCTGAATTTGAAAAGCTTATTAAGAATGTTGAAACAAAACACAACCTCAAGCTAATTGGAATACGGAGTGACCATGGTTGAGAATTTGGAAAAGACTTTATACCATATTGCAGTGAGAAAAGTGTTACACATGAGTTTTCTGCACATAGAACACCTCAACAAAATGGTGTGGTGGAACGCAAAAATCGTACTCTCCAAGAAACTACAAGAACTTTACTTCAATAAAGTAAAATGCCTAAAAGATTTTGGGCAGAGGCTGTAAGTACTGCATGTTACATTCTAAATAGAGTATTGATTAGACCCATTTTATTGAAAGCACCATATGAGTTACTAAACAAGAGGATTCCTAATATTAATTATTTTAAGTTGTTTTGTGCTAAATGTTTTGTTTTAAATACTAATGGTAATCTTGGAAAAATTCGATGCAAAATCAATTGAAGCTATTTTTTTGGTTATTCAGTGCATAGTAAGGCATATAAGGTTTATAATCTTGACAACTCAAAGGTTAAAGAGTCTGTGCATGTAATATTTGATGAATTTAACCATGATCTGTCAAAAGATGAGGATCGTGTAGGAAATAAAAATCTGAATCGTGGAACACATACTGCTACATCAGGACAGCTTAAGCCGTCCGAATTAGAAGAAAAAACAGATGAAATCAGACAGCTTGAGCCGTTCATTTTAGTAGAAAACACAAAAATGCAGACTCCTACAAACAGACAGCAAGGACCGTCCTAATTAGAAGAAAATTCAGATGAACAGTCTGATGCATCACATGACATACTAGAGCCCGAACCTGTTGAACAAATGTCCAATGCCAGGCTTCCTAAATCATCCTGAACTGTGCGAAATCACCCTCCTAACCTGATCATAGGTGATCCTGATACTTGGATGAACACAAGAAGGAAAACAAGGAATTATTGCGCATTTTCAGCCTTTCTTTCACAAGTTGAACCTAAAAGCACCAAGGAAGCAATTCAAGATGAAAATTGGACAATTGCCATGCAAGAAGAGTTAAACCAATTTGAACGGTGTTAGGTATAGGATCTTGTTAAACCTCTTAAAAATGCATCTATTATTGGTACAAAATGGATTTTCAAAAATAAATTAGATGAAAATGGTGTTATAACAAGAAACAAAGCCAGATTGGTAGCTCAAAGCTATAATCAACAGGAAGGTATAGACTATGAAGAAACCTTTGCCCCTGTTTCAAGATTGGAAGCTATACGAATTTTACTAGCCTATGCATGCTTTCGACAATTTAAATTATATCAAATGGATGTGAAAAGTGTCTTTTGAAATGGTTACTTAAATGAAGAAGTGTATGTTAAGCAACCATCCGTATTTGAACATGAAAAATATCCACATCATGCATTTAAATTGAAAAATGATTTGTATGGATTAAGACAGGCTCCAAGAGTCCAAGAGTCTGGTATGAAAGATTAAACAAGTTTTTATTAGACAATGATTTTAATCACAGTAAAATTGATTCTACTTTTTTTTATTAAAACCAAAAATAAAGACTTATTAATTGTTCAGATTTATGTGGATGATATAATTTTTGGAGCTTCTACTAACTCTTTGTGTGAGTGGTTTTCTCAATGTATGCTTAATGAGTTTGATACGAGCCTTATGGGTGAGTTAAACTATATCTTGGGGCTTCAAATCAAACAAATCAATGAAGGGATTCACATTCACCAATCCAAGTATGTAAATGAGTTATGGAAGAGATTTGATTTTGAAAATACCAAACCAAAGTCAACACCAATGAGCACTACCATCAAACTTATTGTAGATGCTATAGGTAAAGATGTTGAACTAACAATGTATTAAGGTATGATTGGTTGTTTACTTTATTTAACTGCATCAAGGCCAGATATTATGTATAGTGTATGCCTTTGTGCTAGATTTCAAGCTCAACCGAAAGAATCTCATCTTAAAGTGGTAAAAAGAATATTTAACTACTTATCTGGTACAATTAATTTTGGCTTATACTATCCTGTATCTCCAAGTTTTGAACTGATTGGATACTCAGATGTAGATTATGCAGGATGCCAAGTTGATAGAAAAAGCACAAGCGGAGCTTGTGAATTTTTAGGTCAAAGCCTTGTGGCTTGGCACATCAAAAAACAAACATCAGTTGACTTGTCCACTACGGAAGGTGAATATTTGGCTGCAGGTAGTTGTTGTTCACAAATATTGTAGATGATACAAACTCTTCATGATTTTAATGTGATATGTGATATGTGTGACAATACTAGTGCAATTGATATTTTAAAAAATCATGTGCTTCATTCTCGTACTAAACATATTGAAGTGCGACATCATTTTTTAAGAGACAGTGTTGCTAAAGGATTAATTAAATTAGTATTTGTCCCTACTGAACATCAATTGGCTGACATTTTTACAAAACTCTTAAGTGAAGAGTGTTTTGCACTTTAAGAAAAGAACTTGGTATGTCTGTATGTGCTTGACAGTTTTGCTTGATTTATTGAGATTAATTTTCCAATAATAATAATTATTATAATATATATATATATATATATATATATATATATTCAATATATTTTCTTTTTTGAAATAAAAACAATATTGGGATTCTACTCATTAAATAAATTATTTGTTTTTATATCTGCTTTATGTTAGTTCACATTCTAATCTTATTTAAATAAAGATAAAGTTGATATTTCCAGTTTATAGGGGCACGATTGGTATTTGTTATGATGGTTTTGAGCGCGAATAAAACTCTTAAGAGATTTTTTTATTAGTCCTTACCCGTTTGTATTTCTTCTTCTTAAACCTCTTCATCTCCCACGAGTCTTAACTGATTAGAAGCCTTTTATTCAAAAAGTCATTTCATATCCCATTTTCTATATTCCTGTCTCTCTAATCAGTAATATACCCACGATTTCATATTATATTCACATTATCTCTCTATTTTTAAGTCATACACAAACACCTAGGGTTTGCTTGTTCTCTCATCTCTATCTCCATGGCCAAGACCAGAGGGGGCTTCACATTCAACACCGGCAGGCAACCCGTCCAACGCCCCAAGGCGACATCTGTGACATCTCCAGAGCCGGTACATTCATACGAACCATCATCATCAAGAGGACCGAGAGCTGAGTGTCGTTTGAACCGAAATCTGTCCAAGCTTGTCTCCGATTTTGGGCCGTGTTACAGGGCTACTGTAACCTTAGTTACTAAGGCCGTTGATTAAAAGATATATTGTATACATTGAAATCATTTTTGAATGTGAAATTCGTTTTATTATTATCTGTTTTAGTTTTGAAAAGTATATTTACTATTGTTATCGAGCAAAAAGAATTATTTCGAAAAAGTGTTTTGCAATTATACTTGATCCACCAAAGTAGTAAGGATGATCACTTGTTGGGCTTCACTGCTCACCCCTTATAATTTTTACAGGTTCCATCGTTGCTAACTGAGCACTCGTGTGATAGGCTTTGGAAGATTGGAGTTAATTTAAGATGTTTCCCTCTTTTGTCGTTGAATTTGTAATAAAATTCTTAATTTCGAGGAGATGCGTCTCCATTTTACGATTTTGATATTTAGTGGGGTTATTTTTTTTCATTTCCATTGGATTAAAAGATGTTCATTGTTGGGTTTGATTTAAGAGATTATTTTTGAGTTATTTTATTTGGGCTGCGCGTTATTGATTTTGTTGTCTTACGAGCCTTTGGGCTTGCAGCGTGTAGCACTTTGGGTCTGTAGCAGATTCGAGGTGTTACAAATTAATTTAAATTAAAAATAAATAAATCTTCTAATTACTAGTACTTTTAAAATAATATTAAATATTCGTAATTGTATTAACTAAACTTATGCAAATCTATACCAATTTTAAGTTTGAAAGTATCTCAATTTGATTTTTGAAAAGTCAATTACGCTCTTATAAATTAGAGTGGAGATAGTACTATCCACATCATCTAATCTATGTATTATGGGAGTTAACTCGATGAGTTGATTCAGTTGGTACATGGATTGACTCGGGTGATTAATTATTTAAAATTTTAATTATCAATTAAATTTCTAATTATTAATGATGTCTTGTGTATGGAAATTTTAGCATTGGCAAGACATCCATGTTTGTTAGTTTTTTGAGTTTCATGAGTGCATCTAATTAGAATCACATTTACTCATGAGTTGTAATTTGTACATTAATTAATTTAATACTCAACTTAATTTTGTACTGTATATATAAATAAAATAAAAGCATTTGTACCTCAACACATGCATGCATCAGTAATTCTAATGATCCTACATAACCTAACAAACTTACTTTCAATACAAAATAAAATTTATTATTATTATTGCTATTATTATCATCTAAATTATTATAAAATGTTGGAAATTGATATGCTTGAACATTATAGTTATTTTTATTTAAATTACTATGATATCAATAAATTGTTGTGCTATTATTTATTACATATTTGATTATAAAATTTTGAAACCAATATCAAATTCTTACTATCTGAATATTTTTATAACTATAATATATCTATAAAAGACAGTCTTTACAAGATATATATATATATATATATATATATCTTTGACAGTTAAGAGATAAAATGGATTAGTGCACAAATAAACCGACACTTATTTTAATAACTGAACCAATTTCCTTTTCACCTGGGTGGTGTTTGTTTAACTCTTAATACCTTTTAACAGTTTCACATCTGCTTCGGTAAGAGGATAAGGTTTGGTACAATTTTGTTTCTCTTATCGTCTCTTAATTAGTAATAGGAAGATATAAATTTAAATCATTAATTAATAAAAAATTTAAATCTATGGACAGTGGCGGAACCAGGACAATTTCAGAGGGGGGGGGGGGCAAAATACATCATTAAAAAAATTAATTATTGACGCTTGAAGTGCTTCTTTCGAATGTACAATTTTTAATTAGTTATTGACGCTTAAAGTGCTTCTTTTGAATGTACAACTGAGAGGAGACAACTGCATCTTGTGCCTTTGCATAATTTGAAAAATTGAGGGATATGTAGAGAGAGAAAGTGGGTTGGATGAGGAGAGAGAGAAGAGGATGGTAAGGTTTATATAGAGGGGAAGTGGAGTACTTCCGGTCAGGTCAGGTCAAATTAAGTGAAGAAAATAAATAAATAAACTTAAAGAATATTTTATTAGTAAGAGAGAGGGAGAGGAGGGACGGAGGGAGGGACGGAGGGAGGGAGGGGGGCCATTGTATTATTGTATGGACTGAATTGGGAAGAGAGATGCTTTGGGGGAAAGGAAAGGAAAGAAAATGGTCCCTATTCGCTTTTGTCTCTCATGAGTTGATGGTCCCTATAGTATTTGTTTTTCTATTACCCAAATATAAAAGGATTTGATTCTTAATTTAAAATTAAATTCAAAATATAAATAATTTAAATATTAATTAAACTTTAAAGTTTGATATATTATTCGAGCTTTTTTAAATTATAAGTTTTTGTTCATATGTCAATTCGAGAATGTATTGAACTTGATATAAATAAATTTTAATCAAATATTATTTTAAACTTGATAAATTTAATAAATTAAATCTAAATAACTCAAATTTTCATAAAGAGAGTGAGAAGAGAGATTAAATTGAATTAAATATTTGGAGTAAAATAGAGGGAGTCTTTTTAGGGACATCATTTGTATTTTGAACAAAGCATCTGGTAACTGTAAGAGAGGGAGAGGGAGAGGAGGGAGGGGGGGGGGGGGGGGAGTGTAGTGTAATAATGTATGGAACTATGTTAAACTTTAAAGTTAGAGGTAGATATATATATATATATATATATATATATATATATAAATATAATGACAAAAGCTAGGTATACCTACCCCTCCCCCTAACCTTGGGGGGCATATGCCCCCTGTGATGCCCCCAAAATAGGTTCATTACTCAATCCATTCTGAGTCGCCAAATACATGGTACAGAATCCAAATATAATTTTTTATATCAAATGGTCGTGCAAAATACGACCACACAACTGTGAGTGTCAATACAGACATGTAAAAAATATTAACATTCAAACTAAGTCCTCATTACATTTATTATCACACTATTTAAAAAAAAATAGTGAGGACTTCTATAGCTCTAACTCGGACCATCACTCCATTCCCCGACTAGTACCCGCGACATTCTCATTTCCTGAAGAGAACAATGTAAGAAAAGGGTGAGCTCAACTAGTCCAGTAAAGAATATTATGACTAAGATAATGAAGAATAAATTATCGTTAGTCTTCAACTAAATCAGATAAAATATTATGGACAACCAGTTTTAGATCAACAACTGCAGCGAAAATGACAATTCATTAGAAGAGTTAAGTAAAGAATGATGTCTACTATCTTTTATAATTTAAAAGTCCACCATTAATATTTTATCCCTGTAACATCAATCAATATTCATCTCGAATCAAATATTCATCTTTTGCACTACGGCCAAAGATATTCATTTGTATCACCAGTTGGTCATGTATCATCTCAACACCTGTCCATCTTTGCATTACGGGCCAAAGATATTCATCAAGTAATCATTAATCTTTGCACTACAGGCCAAAGATATTCATCAAGTAATCATTCATCTTTGCACTACAGTCCAAAGATATTCAGTTATATCACCATTTAGGACTGAGGATGATGAAAACAATACGAATAACGAATCCAGTGAGATAAAGGACAAATATTAGAGAATTTATCCAGAGTTCAAGAATGAAGATCAAAACCTAGATCCAAACAAAAAGGATTTGGAAGAAAAAAATAAATTTTTTTACCGTTGAATAGTACCCCGTGAATAGTAACTCGTGAATAAGAACTCGACATGAAAAGATAAAAATTTCACAAGAAAGTTCATACCAATATTCCAGTGAAATAATATTAGATGAAGCGCAAAACTCAAGGAATTTTTGATCATTTCAGGAATTATAGAAGCAATACTTACCGTAGTAAGTTAAGAGTTAGGAATCTGAAATGAAATAATATACGAAACTGCAATTGGATTTTCACCCGTCAAGCGGTAGTCCGCTCAGACAGATTATTTCCACAATTTAATAACAACTGAATACGAAGGGTTATTCACTAGGCATGCGGTAGTCCGCGTAAACAGGTTATTCCCACAGAATAATAAAGAATGGAATAACAACAGGATTTCACCATGCATGCGGTAGTCCGCGTAGACACGTTATTCCAACAGAATAATAAAGAATGGAATAATAACCTTTACGAATATTATAAAAAAATAACTCTCTTCATGAATACGAAAGAAATAATACCCCTTACCTTAAAAATTTGGAGACTGCACTAGTGTAATAGCAGAATACTCTTCTTGTTTCTCTCTTATTCTCTCTATACTTTCTCTCTCTATAGCTTTAGTGAATTGGTGAGAAATAATGAAGAAATGAGCTTCTATTTATAGGCTCGGCAGGGTAAGGGTAAAATAGTCTTTTTCGCCATAATTAATGACATCATCGCTTACATCATCAATCCTATGACATCATTGCTTACCTCATCGCTCCGATGACATTCTTGCTTACGTCATCGCTCCGATGACATCAGTGTTTGCATCATAAGAGTTCAAATTCAATTTGCACTATTCCATCTCGTTTAACTTTTATACCATGAATTTACTATAATAATGTTACTATTCAAATTATAAAAATCATACTATTATATAATCACATCATACTACTATAATGTAATATTATAATAATATATTTGAATGAATTATTTTATCGGACAAGATAAAATACCAACTTTCAACAAATGTCACATGTTAAAAATTCCTCCGTTTAAATCCACATTGAATAAATATTTCCTTATCATAGATATCAAAAATTAATTATTCACAAATAATATTACAGAACTACAATATTGACAACCAGGTCGTTCCTAGAAAAGAGGGGGCCTTCCGATAAGAATTTCTCCTTACTGGCGCACAATTAATCAACCTCTTTCCTAGACAGAACTTCCTTAGACATTGCCAATAATGCTATCTAATAATATTATTCAAATAATATGAATTATTGATTTGATAATTTGAAATAATGTGCAATGACAATTATTAAATCAATAATATAAAATAGCAAAGTAACACTTATTGATATAAAATATCAACGTAGCAAATATTGAACCAATAAAATATTATGCAATTATTGAATCAATAATATAAAATATTGAACAGTAATTACTGTAACAATAATTGAGTAAGTGTCTTCCTATGTAAGAATCAATAATTCAAAATATTACGCAATACCGTGTGCTACTGTGCAACACCACGTATTACTGTATTATAACCATCGGGTATTTCAACAGTACTAACGGTAACAGTTTTGCCATTATTTTTATAAAAAAGTTACTTCTGTCGCTTTCTATATCCGACATTCATTCCGTTGTGGGGTCCACCAATGACTGCGCCGTCGTACGAATATTCTCCGACAAAAAGAATATTTCTCGACAAAAGAAATATTCTCCGACACAACGAATATTTTATAACCACTTGCTTATTTTGTAAACTTTGCACATTTCACCCATAACTTATCACATTTATCAAATCAACACCTTACTATTTCAAAATAATATATAAAGAAAATTAAATCTTATTTATAAAATTTGGGGTCTTACAACCTCCCCTCCTTGTGAAATTTTGTCCTCGAAATTAACGTATGTACCTGGTATGTTGAAAAGGTGAGGATACCTCATTTTCATTTCCTATTCTAACTCCTAGGTCATTTCCTCGATATCATGGTTCCTCCACAAAACTTTAACTTGAGGTATAACCTTTGAGCGTAGGACATGTTCCTTCCTATCCAAGATCTTAATAGGTACCTCCTCGTATGTTAAATCTTCGGCTATCTCGTCTGGTTCTTACTCAATAATGTGGTTTGGATCTTTCACATATTTACAAAACACAGATATGTGAAAAACGTTATGAACACGAGACATGCTTGGAGGTAAGGCGAGTCTATAGGCTACATTTCCTACTCGGTCAAGGATTTCAAATGGACCAATGAATCGTGGGTTGAGCTTTCCTCTCTTCCCGAATCTTGTAACTCCTTTCCACGGAGCAACACGTAACAATACATGATCCCCAACTTTAAATTCCACGTCCTTTCGATGAAGATCTGCATAACTCTTTTGTCGATCTTGTGCAGCATTTGAATCTTTTTCGTAGTCATACGTACTAACTCTGGTCCCAACAATGTTGCTTCACCCACCTCGTCCTAGGATACTGGAGAACGACATTTTCGTCCATATAACGCCTCGAATGGAGCCATGCCTATACTTGCCTGATAACTGTTGTTGTAGGAGAATTCTACCAATGGTAGGTACTTATCCCAACTCCCTTTGAAGTCTAGAACACACAGTCTCAATAGATCTTCAAGAGTTTGGATAGTCCTTTCCGATTGCCCGTCCGTTTGTGGAGGATATGCCCATAGCTGAATCGTAAATCCGTGCCTATAGCTTTCTGCAAGCTGACCCAAAATCGTGAAGTGAATCTTGGGTCACGATCCGAAACCATGGATACTGGCATGCCATGCAATCTCACAATCTCATTCACGTACATACGAGCAAGACGTTCAAGGGAATAAGTCTCTCGTATCGGCAAGAAATGAGCAGACTTGGTTAATCTATCAACAATAACCCAAATCGCATCTACGCCTTGAGAAACCTTGGGAAGACCCATAACGAAATCCATGGTAATGTGTTCCCACTTCTACTTTGGAATCTCAAGTGGTTGCAATGGACCCTTTGGCACTTGATGCTCCGCCTTGACACGTTGTCATGTTAAACACCTTAAGATAAACTCCGCGATCTCTCTCTTCATATTGCTCCACCAAAATGTATGTCGAAGATCACGATATGTTTTGGTACTCCCAGGATGGATTGCAAACGGTGTGTTGTGTGCCTCCATCATGATTCTATACTTTAAATCAGAATCGTTAGGAACACAAAGTCTGGAGTTGACTCGAAGTATTCCTTCTTCATCGATTCTTGCTTCTGGAATAGTACCTTCTTGCACCTTCTTCCTCATATTCATCAGCTCCAGGTCTGTAGCTTAAGCAGCTTTAACTCTATCAATTAAAGATGGTTCTACGCGTATACTTGACATCATCACGTTGGTCCTTGGAGTCTTGAACTCTATCTCCATTCTTTGTACGTCATACAAAATGGGTCTTTGTGTTGACAGCATAGCACTCGTTCCCGCATACGATCTTCTACTCTATGCGTCAGCTACCACGTTTGCTTTTTGAAATCTTACAACAGCTCCAACCAACGTCGTTGTCGCATATTGAGTTCGTTCTAGGTGAAGAAATATTTTTTTTTAATGTTTTTGGAGTATATTAGGATGTCATCCATAATGACAACCACGAAATGATCTAAATATTTCTCAAATATTTGGTTCATCATGTCCATGAATGCAGCATGAATATTGGTCAATTCGAAAGATATAACAAGAAATTCGTAATGCGCGTATCGAGTTCTAAAGGCAGTCTTTGAAATATCCTCAGATTTAATCTTCAGCTGAAGATATCCAGAACGAAGATTGATCTTTGAAAAGAGTTGTGCTCCTTGCAACTGGTCGAACAGGTCATCAATGCGAGGTAACGGATACCGATTCTTGATGGTGACATTGTTCAACTCCCGATAGTCAATACAACGTCGTATACAACCGTCTTTCTTCTTTATGAATAAAATAGGAGCACCCCAAGGAGACGTACTAGGACGTATAAAACCGATGTCTAACAACTCCTGTAGTTGGACCTTTAACTCCTGAAGTTCAATAGGAGCCATTCGATATGGAGTTTTAGAAATGAGTTTTGTACCGGGCTCAAGGTCAATAAAGAATTCAACTTCACGTTCCAGGGGTAGACCGGGAAGTTCTTCTGGAAATACATCAGGAAACTCATTAACAACAGAAATATCATTCAAACCTGACGTATTCTGGTTTAGATCAGTGACATGGGCTAAGAAAGCTTGACATCCGTTTTTCAATAAACGAATAGCTTTATGACTTGAAATAACATTGATTGATTTTAGTGGTTTGGTTGTTTGAATTCGCACAATAGGTTGGTTAGGAATATGAAAACTAACAACCTTACAAAAACAATCAATTTTGGCATGATAAGTGGTTAATTAGTCGATTCAAAAAAAATCACATCAAATGCAAGTATTTTCAAAGATATAAAATCCACAGGTAGGGTAAGGATGCCAATTTGAATCAAACAAGATTTGTAAACTGTGAATGTAACGACGGTTTCTCCTGACGGAGTTTCAACAGATAAGTCAAAGTCTAATTTCTCAGGAGTCAAGTTCAAATGTTGAGCACAAGCAGGTGAAATAAAAGAATGGGTAGCACCGGGATCTAATAAGGCATAGACTTTGCAAGAATTTATGATTAACTAACCCATGATAACCTCGTTCGGGTTCCTCGCATTTTGGGCAGTCACGACAAACGCTCTTCCAGGAACCACCCACTTTGACTTGTCTGGGACAGCCTTTGGAGTCACCATCCCAGCTGGACTTAACTTTGCCATAACGCACATTCCACCCTCAACTGCTTCGTCGCACTCCTGATCAATGATTTGAATCATTACTCTTCGATCCATATCGAATTGGGGTTGACCGCTCTGCATAGGGTAATTCCAAACTCGATGTTGAATTTTCCCAATTGCTGTCCAAAAAGTGAAATCCATATCGTCTATTTTGGCCTTCTTGGATTGGACGTCTTTTTCTAAAATATCAACGCGTCGTGCGACTTTTACCCATACATCCTCCAATCTCATTCGTTCAGTTGTTTCTTCTTTCATCAGAATTTTAACAATTGCATTCTCAGATTCCAGCTCTAATATCATATGCTCTGCCAGAGAAAGCTTTTGTTCAAGCTTCGCATATCGGGTAGCAAAATCTTGAATTGTTGTATCCCTTTGTTCTACGATCGCCTGCCGTTCTTCTTCTCCCGTCATCACATTATCCTGGTTGGTGATTAGCGGTGTCTCAATGGTCTCATACGTTCCATTGTGTAAATTTTTAGCTGCCATTCTCAAATACTGCCATAAAACAAGGGTTAATTAAACAAATTAACATATCACGTATTAACCCTATGCTCCCGCCGACCAATTAAATAACAAATAAGCTTAGGTAGGACACACTAGCGAAAGTTTTACTCCTCTCCCCTCCTAGTTCTATTCTCAGATCTACGCTAGAGATCATATCCCTAAGCTCTGATACCAACTGTGACGCCCCCAAAATAGGTTCAATACTCAACCCATTCTGAGTCGCCAAATACATGGTACAGAATCCAAATACAATCTTTCATATCAAACGGTCGTGCAAAATACGACCACACAACTGTGAGTATAGATACAGACATGTAGAAAATATTAACATTCAAACTAAGTCCTCATTACATTTATTATCACACTATTTAAAAAAAATAGTGAGGACTTCTATAGCTCTAACTCGGACCATCACTCTATTCCCCGACTAGTACCCGCGATATTCTCATTTTCTGAAGAGAACAATGGAAGAAAATGGTGAGCTCAACTAGCCCAGTAAAGAATATTATGACTAAGATACTGAAAAATAAATTATCGTTAGTCTTCAACAAATCAGATAACATATTATGGACAACCAGTTTTAGATCAACAACTGCAGCGGAAATGACAATTCATTAGAAGAGTTAAGTAAAGAATGATGTCTACAATCTTCTATAATTTAAAAGTCCATCATTAATATTTTATCCATGTAACATCAATCAATATTCATCTCGAATCAAATATTCATCTTTTGCACTACGGCCAAAGATATTCATTTGTATCACCAGTTGGTCATGTTCATCTCAACACCTGTCCATCTTTGCACTACGGGCCAAAGATATTCATCAGTTAATCATTCATCTTTGCACTGATAGTAGTGTGCATAGAAGCCAATCATGTATGATGATAAAGCACATACTTTGTAAACAATCTTATTTATTTATTAATAAAATATTTATTTATTAAAGGCATTTAATTATCTACATGGTGCTGTTTTTATAATATGTAAATAACCCATAGTTTTAAGCAATGCTTTTAGAATCATGATGTTGATCATGCTAATGAGATCTAAATTCTTAGAAAGCTTTAAAACTAAAGTAGTTCCCAATCGTGGGATTACTAAAAAGGGGATTAGTAAATCCGGATAGATTGGTACATATGTTGCTTGCTCATTGGATGAGGATGACTGATCTCATGGTCATTTGTGTGGAGACACTAAAGCAAGTATGTAGGTGCTTATTGGAGAATAAGTTCACTGAACGTGACTCGCTATGGAATACCTAATGGAGTTTTACTCGCCTGTCAATAGGAATTCCTAATGTGATAGTAGTACATGTGATCCTTGGACTTGAGATCATCATAGTATCTTGTATGTAACAAATTATACTTTGACTAATTCCTTAAGGCCTTTTAAGGCATATATAGGGTATGCTTGGGTGTAATGAGTTACATATGGAGATAATGAATGATCAATAAAGAATCTACCACCTCTAGTAAAAGAGGAGATATGTCATATGTGATTCGTTAAATGACAACCCAGGAATCCTTGGCCAAGGTAGAATGAAATTAGAAAGAGGTTTCTAATTTGCATTATTTGGAGTTGTGCATTTTCTAATCGAAATACATATGATTAAATAAATTAAGACTTGACAGTAAATCCATGTCTTATATTTAATTGGGACATTGTATGGTGGAAGGATTGAATTGTACGGTAACTATTAACTCACAGGTTCTTTTATGATTAATGTTGAAATCTATATTATCTGAAAAGTCGTTGATCGCTAGGGAGGCTTATCCCTATTGTAGAATAAATGTTATTTATTTAAATAGATTATTAGTTTAATTTATTTATTTAAATAAGATTAGAATTGTTCTAATTGATTTATTCACAACCGGTTTAATATGGAGAACCTAAAGGGTCACACCATAAAAGGAAGAAGAATTATTTAAGAAGAAAATGGCATGATAGTAATAATGCATTAAGTATAATTAATTTAATCTATGATGATAGAATAAATTAAATAGCTTAATGTTTATTATTTAATATTTTAGAAATATTAAATATAAATTAATAAGAGGAGTCTTATTAATATTATTATTATTTTAATTCTAAAGGAGTTTAGGAATTAATATAATATCAGTACTCTCTCTCAATCCTAATAAAGATTAGGATATAAATTAATTAAAAGTAATTAATTAATTAATTAAATAAAACCCTATTCTAATTGGATTAGGAGGGTTAACCTAATATCTATATAAGAGAGTCTTATATCAGAAATAAGGTATAATGTGAAATTTTCCAAGAGTTGGGAGTACACATATTCTATAGAGATAGAAACAAGGGTTAAGCCAATAACCCATCTTCTTGAGTTCTTCATCTTCCTTGGTGGATCACCGTTAGAGGCCAAACATTTGGGTGGCTGACATTATTCAAGGGAAGGAGCCACTATCAGAGGAATCAAAGGAATCAAAGGAGTAGAACTTGTACCTGAGGAAGCTTAGATCTTCAAAGGTATAATTCCATGTTCTCTCTTTTCTGTTATTGATAACAAGCACAAAGCATGATCATGATTATGGGTTTGTATAAATTTTGAAAACCTAGTTTTTACGCTTCCGCCCTATTTATGTGATTTGATTGCATGATTGCGTTACATACAAACCCAACAGTGGTATCAGAGCCTAACTTTGTGCTAATTATCAATTTTATAATTCCATGTATGAATTGATGTGAGAATTGGATCGTTTTTCTGGACAAAAATCGTTTTCTGCAAGTTTCTGCGGCGAACGGCGCAGCTGCGCAGCTGCCCAGTTCATTACTGGCTCAGCTGCGCCGGTCTGCAAAAACTGCTGCTTCCGTCTACCTGCGCAGCTGCGCAGCTACCCAGTTCATTACTGGCGCAGCTGCGCCGGTACCTGGACAGACCCTGAAAATTGATTTTAATTAATTAAGTAAACTGTTTATTTAATTGATAAAGTTTTAAAATAAAGAAGTTTATTTTATCTGAAATATGATTTCAGAATGCTAAAATTAAAGGAGTTTAATTTGGATTTATTTTTGATTAAAATAAAAGAGTTTATTTTGTTTCAAAAATAAAATTTAGCAAAACTTTTGTCCATTAAATAACATCGATCCATATATGGAATAGCATTGTTATTCATGAGATGAATGGATATTTATTGATGCATATGTTGATGTGTATGATAATAAATGGGGTTGATTATGGACTATGACCAATGTGATTGGATTTTATTTTGGTTGAATGCTTGAATGAATGGGTTTTATAAAATGGGGTCTGCGTACCTCGTCTTCTCTTGTTTTATTCTCGATGTAAATTCTATCTCCTTTCTATGTACTTCCCCTTGACTGCTGATCAAGGTTTCTATTTAATTTTAAATAGTTAATGTAATAGAGATAGTTAGAATTATTTTGAAGAAATTGGAGACCAAGGAGCGAGGAGCGCGTGAAGACCCGTTTGTATGGAGCCCGGGTTTAAATGTAATAGTTACATTTAAAATTTAAATTCTTGCACTCCTAGGTAGTTCACTTGGTGGCTCTAGTGAACCAAACTAGAATAAAAGTCCATAATCAATCCGGGTAGAATATAGTATTCTATATTGCATGCTAAATATTATATATATTATATTTTATACAAACATGCTTTGCATGTTTAATAAAATGACGCGTATTTTATATATATATGTGCATGCGCTCTTAAAAAGATGAGACAAATAATAAAAAACCCCTCAAAGAAATAATATTAAGTCTGAAGCGTTCAAATGATATTTGGAATATCGAACGTCGCCTTCTAGCATGATTAGTTAATAGAGTATTAAATAATTAATATGAGTTTGTTGTGCTATCCACAAGGCGAGTATTGAATATTTAAGATGTTAATTAATCACATTTGATGCTTATCAAGAAAATTGAACGATCTAGTCTTGTTGTGCTATCCACAAGGACGAAAATTTTTCTTTTTTGAATTTATGGAAGTGCTAGGCTGGACTTAACTTAAATCATTTTAGTTCGGATGTGCACACACATGACCATTATGATTTAAAAGGCAAAATAAAAGGAGTTACATGGTGATGTAATTGACAAGAGTTGTCTACCTATTTATTTGTATATCGCTTGTTGTGCTATCCACAAGGTTATATACATTTGAAATGGGATCCTTAATCTCACTAGCAAATCTTTAATTAGATGTTGCCGAACTATATGAGTGAGGGTAATATAGTTTGATGAAAATAGTGGGAGATACCAATTTAAAATAAAGACCTAAATTTATTTTGGTATGCAAAGTTAATAAAATGAATGTTTGCTAAAATGTTGTCTTTTCACATGCAGAATTTTAAAAATTTCAAAATCACTAATCTCACTACGAAGCATACTAGATGCAAATAAGCTTACCGGCCCGAATTATGAGGACTGGCTAAGAAATCTGAGAATTGTTCTCACTGCTGAAAAGATTTCTTATGTCCTAAATTCCACTATCCCTGAATCTGTTTCAGAAACAGCCTCTGAGGAAGAGATTGCCACTTTCAATAAGTGGCAAGATGATGCATCTGTGGCTCAATGCATCATGCTCGCATCCATGAATAACGGGCTTCAGCGTCAGCACGAAAAAATGGATACTCCTGCTATGCTGCTTCACCTCAAGGAGTTGTATGGTGAACAGAGTAGGACTGCTAGATATGAGATATCTAAGGAGCTCTTCCGATCTCGGATGACCGAGGGCACTACCGTCGAGACTCATGTTCTGAAGGTAATCAATTTGATTGAACGCCTTGGACAGCTTGGGTTCGTCATGGATGGGGAGTTGAGTCAAGACTTGGTCTTGCAGTCACTCCCTGAGACCTTCTCGCAGTTTGTGGTTAATTTTCACATGAATAAGCTAGATGTCAGCTTACCTGAGCTGCTTAACATGCTAAAACTGCAGAAGGTCACTTCTCATCCAAGAAGAACCATGTCTTGATGGTGGATTCTTCCAATAAAAGGAAGAGGCCCAAGGTGTCTTCTGAAAAGAAGAAATCTAAGAAGGCTAAGGGAAAAGGGAAAGAAAAGGAGCAAAAGAAACCTGAAACAGCTAAAGGAATGTGCTTTCATTGCAACGAGCCGGGACATTAGAAGAGGAACTGCAAGAAGTTTCTAGCAGAGAAGAAGCTTGGAGAAGCTTCGACTTCCAATCAAGGTTTGTTTATGATTGAAATTAATTTTTTTGAAAGTCATAATTCTACTTGGGTATTGGATACCGGCTGTGGTTCTCACATATGTAATACTGTGCAGGGACTGGTCAGAAGTAGAAAGCTGAACAAAGATGAGGTGATCCTACGAGTGGGAAATGGAGCAAAAGTTGCTGCATTAGCTGTAGGAACTTATTGTTTAGCAATGCCTTCGGGCAAATCCATTTATCTTAATAATTGTTATTATGTTCCGAATATTATTAAAAACATTATTTCAATTTCTGTATTGGATATGGAAGGTTTTGACGTTATTATAAAGAACAATGGTTGTTCTATTTATAAAGACGATGTTTTATATGGTATTGGAAATTTGCGAAATGGACTTTATACACTTGACTTGCAAGAAAATATATTTCAAATTGAACAAATTAAGAAAAGGAAAAGAGATGATATTAATTATACCTATATGTGGCACTGTAGACTCGGTCATATCAATGAAACAAGATTATCCAAGTTGCATAAAGATGGGCTCCTCGAGCTATCTGATTATGAATCATATCCAACTTGTGAATCTTGTCTCATGGGTAAAATGACTAAATCTCCTTTTAGTGAAAAAGGAGAGAGAGTTACAGAGTTGTTGGCATTGATTCACACAGACGTTTGTGGACCTATGACAACAAGTGCACGGGGTGGGTATTCTTATTTTATTACTTTCACTGATGATCACTCAAGATTTGGATATGTGTATTTAATGAAATACAAATCAGAATCATTTGAAAAGTTCAAAGAGTTCAGAAGTGAAGTAGAGAAACAAACGGGCAAGAGTATTAAGATACTTCGATCAGATCGAGGTGGAGAATACTTAAGCAGTGAGTTTCTCAATTGTCTCAGAGAAAATGGTATAATCTCACAATGGACTCCTCCAAGTACACCACAGTTAAATGGAGTATCTGAAAGGAGAAATCGAACACTGTTGGACATGGTTCGATCCATGATGAGTTTTACCGACCTTCCAATTTCCTTCTGGGGATATGCCCTAGAAACGGCTGCATACCTACTTAACAAGGTACCTACCAAATCCGCCCCAAAGACTCCATATGAGATGTGGAAAGGGAGAAAACCAAATCTTAAGCATGTTAAGACTTGGGGTTGTCCAGCTTATGTCAAAAAGTTTGAAAATGATAAGCTACAGACTAAATCCGATAAGTGTAGATTTGTGGGATACCCTAAAGAAACCGTAGGGTATTATTTCTATCATCCAACTGATCAAAAGGTGTTTGTTGCGAAACATGCTACCTTCTTGGAGAAAGAGTTTATCCATGAAGGGGTCAGTGGGAGTAAGATATATCTTGAAGAAGTTCAAGAACCACAAGTTACCACGGACCAAAGTTAGGTACCTAACCAAGTAGAAGAACCTACTGTACCACACCATGTTCGTAAATTTGGAAGAGTACCGAAGATACCTGAGAGGTATGGATTCGTTATAGAGGATGACGATGAGGTACACATCATGAATGATGATGATCCATTGAATTACGAACAGGCTATGAGTAATAAAGACTCAGGGAAATGGCTTGAAGCCATGAAATCTGAAATGGACTCCATGTATGAAAACAAAGTATGGTCTTTGGTTTCACCACCTGAAGGTATTAAACCTATTGGGTGTAAATGGGTTTTTAAGAAAAAGACTGGAGCAGACGGAAAGGTAGAGACCTATAAGGCCCGACTGGTTGCAAAAGGTTTCAAACAAAGACAAGGAGTTGACTATGATGAAACCTTCTCACCAGTAGCCATGCTCAAGTCCATTCGGATTTTGCTTGCGATTGCAGCTTACAACGACTATGAGATCTGGCAGATGGACGTGAAAACGGCCTTCCTCAATGGGAAACTTGAGGAGGATGTGTATATGACACAGCCAGAGAGATTTATTTCAAAAGTTGGAACAAATCAAGTCTGTAAGCTACAATGATCCATTTATGGGTTGAAGCAAGCTTCTCGTAGATGGAACATTCGTTTTGATGAGACAATCAAAGAGTTTGATTTTATCATAAACGAGGATGAATCATGTGTATACAAGAAGGTTAGTGGGAGCGCAGTATCATTCCTTGTATTATATGTTGATGATATATTACTGATAGGGAATGACATTCCTATGTTACAATCCATTAAAATCTGGTTATCTAAAAACTTCTCCATGAAGGACTTGGGTGAAGCATCTTATATTTTGGGGATAAAGATCTATAGAGATAGATCTAAAAGGATGCTCGGCTTATCCCAAGGAACGTACATTGATACGATGCTAAAGAGGTTTAGCATGGAAGATTCTAAAAGAGGTCTCATGCCGATGAGCCATGGAATAAATCTCTCCAAGAAACAGGCCCCAAAGACACCTGAGGAGAGAGACCGTATGAGTAAGATCCCTTATGCTTCTGCAATAGGATCTATCATGTACGGTATGATATGTACTAGACCGGATGTTGCTCACGCACTTAGTGTAACAAGCAGATACCAGTCGAATCCAGGAGAAGAGCACTGGAAGGTAGTGAAAAATATCCTAAAGTACTTCAGAAGGACTAAAGATATTTTTCTTGTCTACGGTGGGTCTGAATTAAAACTCGAGGGATTCACGGACTCAAGTTTTCAAACAGACCAAGATGACAGTAAATCTATTTCAGGGTATGTGTTTACCTTGAACGGAGGTGCAGTGAGTTGGAAGAGTTCCAAGCAGCAAACGGTTGCTGATTCAGTGACAGAGGCAGAGTATATAGCTGCAAGTGAAGCTGCAAAGGAAGCTGTTTGGATGAAGAAGTTCATAACTGAACTTGGTGTGGTTCCTAGCATTGGAGAAGCAGTTCCCGTATACTGTGACAACACCGGAGCGGTTACACAGGCTAAGGAGCCCAGGTCTCATCAGAAATCTAAACACGTGTTGCGGCGATTTCACTTGATCAGGGAGATCATTGAAAGAGGAGACATCACCTTGGAGTGTGTAGACTCTCAAGACAACATTGCAGATCCATTTACTAAAGCTTTAACACAACAGCAGTTTGATCGTCACTTAGAGAAGATGGGTATGAGATACCATGACGATTGGCTTTAGTGCAAGTGGGAGATTGATAGTAGTGTGCATAGAAGCCAATCATGTATGATGATAAAGCACATACTTTGTAAACAATCTTATTTATTTATTAATAAAATATTTATTTATTAAAGGCATTTAATTATCTACATGGTGCTGTTTTTATAATATGTAAATAACCCATAGTTTTAAGCAATGCTTTTAGAATCATGATGTTGATCATGCTAATGAGATATAAATTCTTAGAAAGCTTTAAAACTAAAATAGTTCCCAATCGTGGGATTACTAAAAAGGGGATTAGTAAATCCGGATAGATTGGTACATATGTTGCTTGCTCATTGGATGAGGATGACTGATCTCATGGTCATTTGTGTGGAGACACTAAAGCAAGTATGTAGGTGCTTATTGGAGAATAAGTTCACTGAACGTGACTCGCTATGGAATACCTAATGGAGTTTTACTCGCCTGTCAATAGGAATTCCTAATGTGATAGTAGTACATGTGATCCTTGGACTTGAGATCATCATAGTATCTTGTATGTAACAAATTATACTTTGACTAATTCCTTAAGGCCTTTTAAGGCATATATAGGGTATGCTTAGGTGTAATGAGTTACATATAGAGATAATGAATGATCAATAAAGAATCTACCACCTCTAGTAAAAGAGGAGATATGTCATATGTGATTCGTTAAATGACAACCCAGGAATCCTTGGCCAAGGTAGAATGAAATTAGAAAGAGGTTTCTAATTTGCATTATTTGGAGTTGTGCATTTTCTAATCGAAATACATATGATTAAATAAATTAAGACTTGACAGTAAATCCATGTCTTATATTTAATTGGGACATTGTATGGTGGAAGGATTGAATTGTACGGTAACTATTAACTCACAGGTTCTTTTATGATTAATGTTGAAATCTATATTATCTGAAAAGTCGTTGATCGCTAGGGAGGCTTATCCCTATTGTAGAATAAATGTTATTTATTTAAATAGATTATTAGTTTAATTTATTTATTTAAATAAGATTAGAATTGTTCTAATTGATTTATTCACAATCGGTTTAATATGGAGAACCTAAAGGGTCACACCATAAAAGGAAGAAGAATTATTTAAGAAGAAAATGGCATGATAGTAATAATGCATTAAGTATAATTAATTTAATCTATGATGATAGAATAAATTAAATAGCTTAATGTTTATTATTTAATATTTTAGAAATATTAAATATAAATTAATAAGAGGAGTCTTATTAATATTATTATTATTATTATTATTATTATTTTAATTCTAAAGGAGTTTAGGAATTAATATAATATCAGTACTCTCTCTCAATCCTAATAAAGATTAGGATATAAATTAATTAAAAGTATTTAATTAATTAATTAAATAAAATCCTATTCTAATTGGATTAGGAGGGTTAACCTAATATCTATATAAGAGAGTCTTATATCAGAAATAAGGTATAATGTGAAATTTTCCAAGAGTTGGGAGTACACATATTCTATAGAGATAGAAACAAGGGTTAAGCCAATAACTCATCTTCTTGAGTTCTTCATCTTCCTTGGTGGATCACCGTTAGAGGCCAAACATTTGGGTGGCTGACATTATTCAAGGGAAGGAGCCACTATCAGAGGAATCAAAGGAATCAAAGGAGTAGAACTTGTACCTGAGGAAGCTTAGATCTTCAAAGGTATAATTCCATGTTCTCTCTTTTCTGTTATTGATAACAAGCACAAAGCATGATCATGGTTATGGGTTTGTATAAATTTTGAAAACCTAGTTTTTACGCTTCCGCCCTATTTATGTGATTTGATTGCATGATTGCGTTACATACAAACCCAACATGCACTACAGGCCAAAGATATTCAGTTATATCACCATTTAGGACTGAGGATGATGAAAACAATACGAATAACGAATCCAGTGAGATAAAGGACAAATATTAGAGAATTTACCCAGAGTTCAAGAATGAAGATCAAAACCTGGATCCAATCAAAAATGATTTGGAAGAAATTTTTTTTTACCGTTAAATAGTACCCCATAAATAGTAACTTATGAATAGTAACTCGTGAATAGTAACTCGACATGAAAAGATAAAAATTTCACAGGAAAGTTCAGACCAATATTCCAGTGAAATAATATTAGATGAAGCGCAAAACTCAAGAAATTTCTTATCATTTGAGGAATTATAGAAGCAATACTTACCATTACCTTGAATCGTAACCTTACCAAATCCTTATATTGAAATTATATTTATTATATGTTTTACTTAATCAGAGTAAATGAAATACAAGCTTTCAAGTCTCAAAACAGAATATCTTCTTTAATGATGATTCCTCTATGAAATCTTTACATACAAAGAAAATCACTTTAACAGTACTTCCACTTCAGAACAAATAATCTTCATCTATTGAGTATTTCAAAGATTAACATATCTGTTGTTTACACATATAAACACCATCATCATAATTCAATACAACCTCAACTAAGAAATTAGTCTTTCCTTCATGCGCTTTTGATCAAAGGATATCGCATCATAGCTTTAACCTGCAAATTCAGCAAGATTGAGCACGACGACCCATCAATTCTAACATCTTATCATGCATCACATAACACAGAATTCCATATTCAATTCATGCTTTATAACCTTTTTGCATATTATCAATGCAACATCAACTTGTAAATGATTATATATCACATGCTTAAGTAGACTGAGTTTTGTAACCCAAAATAAATTAGTCATAGATTGACTTTGATCATTCACAAAGCAAGTACTACAGTTCATGGGTTTCCACATACTTATAAACATAAGTCATGCTAACGGTTAATTTATATCAATTTACGAGTCCACATAAATAAACTGAGAAACTTGCCTTTTGCGTTGATTACAACTTTAGTTTAACAGCTAATAGCTATCTGCGCTTCACAAAATCCTACACAGTCATATAATCACACATATACATCAGTCATACTTTTTCATGACGAACTTAATTTATATTAACTTAACACCATAACTTTATTAACTCTTACTTTGCTATTTAGTTTCATTTAGAAACTTTTATCCAAGCCTCGCTTGATATAGTTATTCCATGTTTGGACATGGACATTTTGTGTTTCATGTATTACATCTTAGAAGACTCAAGCGTCCATAACTCCAAGGTTCAGATTATATCTAAACATCTTGAATGCTCTGTAGCACAGCGCGACCGCGCTTCTTTTAAGCCTGGGAGTGGCACGGCCACGCTACTCCCTTTTTAACCCAAAACTGAGTTTTTATCAACTCTGTCCAACCACTAAGTAGTTTAATGATCATCTGGCTATTAACACACATCTCTTTTATAGCTTTATAGCATATAAGATCTTATATTTTAGTATCCAAAATAACTTAGTATTTCATCTTGAAATCTCTTATAGTTTCTTATTTAAAACTTATTCAAATCCATGCTACGCTAAGTCAAGTCCATCATGGCTAGGTTGAATATCATGCATGACACTTGTTATAACATATAAGACTCTGATACACATGCTCTATAACTCAAATTACACAAAACTCATCTTGAACCAACTGCAGATTAGTGCGGCTGCACTGGTATTTGGCCTTGGAAGTGGCGCGGCCGCGCTACTTCGAGACAGACCCTGATCTGGATTTTCAATTGCAGAACCCAAAATTGAAGCCCTATAATTCATCCCTTTGCTTTATAGCTTTAATATTACAAGTCTAATTGACTTGACCATGTTTTATTTCTATTTTATATTACCAAGTACTATATTCATCAACTAATTCTTCACTGCTTATCTAAAAATTATTATTGACATATTTTCACAACAAATAACTTATGAGCATAAATTGAACTCTCAAATTTAAGTGTTTTCTAGTTATGAATTAGCGCAGATTATATTTCACCCAGAAATCTTTCAGTACCATACAAATTGCAGCCAACAATTATCATAATCTTCCAACCATTAAACTACTAAAAACATAAGCAAAGTATATATTTACATCTTGGTTATACTCTTGCTCAAATTCTTGATTTCAATCTTCCTTAAATCTTCCTTAGCCTAGCTAGACGATCTAGAATACTTGATCAAAACCTTCCTTCTTCTTCCTTGATTTCTTCAACAACACAAAATGAAAGGATGGAGAATGAGGGTATATAATATTACATTTAGTTGCTGAACGTTATTGGGAGAAGAAATGTCTGAGCAATTTTGATTTCTCAGAGGTTTGGTTTCCTGCACGTTACATTCTCTCTCTCTAATTGGTTGATAAATACTCCCTTGTTTTTAATTGATTGACACACCAAATAATTGCCTGCTAATTCTTTATTCATCCACATTGAATAATTATACATTTATAATATGTATAATTATTACACTATAAATTATAAAATTACATTCTTAATTAAAGTAAACACCTCTATTAAAATAACCATTTTCATTAAAAGAATTAATATTTATTCCACTAATTATTTCAATAAATTATACAATTATTATGTATAATTATTTAATTTCTTTCCTTCTATAAATTGCCCCAAGACAATTTATCTAATCTATACATTTAGTCACAACTTAAATATTAATTTAATTTATTAATCTTAACACCAATATTTATTTATAGATATATATTAGTTTTTCTCATCTCATAGTCAATTTATATTCGCTTGGCATAATATAATATATTAGGCCATTACATAAACGTATTACATTTATATGTAATATATTAACTCTCTCATTTTTTTTAAAACAAAGATATTTACGTTAATTCACTATCATATCATTTAAGAAATTTAATTCATAATAACTCCATTGCCATTCAAGGCTTGTCATTCAAATTATAATAAAATTTTAACTTAATCTCAATTAATCATAATTTTTTTTTTCGCTAAATTAAAAAAATTTGGACCATTTCTAGATTTGTGTGTGTCATCCTTGTGCAGGGGCTATGCTAATCTTCTCTGTATCATTCCAATTTTATCGGATGTCGCCGAAGGGACTCAATTAATCATTATTTATTCATTGATTTTTCTTTCCTTCTATATTCCATTTCGCTTCTAATTTCGTTCACTTTCTTTAATAGTTTAATTAACTATTAAATCTCATTTTTCAATATATGAATATATATTTCTCTTTTATATATATATATATATATATTTAATTCTTTACACCAAATCACATATTTTAAAATATATAACGTATATATGTTTACTCGAACTCGACACATCTCATAATAAAAATTTTATTTATTAAATTTTTTATTTTAATAATTTCCGAAAATTGAGCTTGTCACATTTTTGATTTTCAGTTGTCACTGATCAAACTCCAATCAAATTGGGGCTTTTCTTTTCTGTTGAATTTCTCAGCTAAATGTACAACGGAATCAGATTACAAACCCCGTGGGGATCGTGAACCACTGACCACAGTCAGAGCAACAAGTTCTCCGTCGCCAAATCCACGAACGCTTGCCGCCATGACAGAGGGAATCGAGCCTTGCGGCTCCACCAAGGAGATTATTGAGCACGAACGCAAGCGCCAGATTGATCTTAAGTTGGTAGTCCTTGAGTTCCGTCGGTAGTTGGAGGCCGGTGGTGACAAAAATTATAGTCTTCATGATATATATGGATGTATGTGCATATATTTATACTAAATGTTTTGTGTCAATATAGTACTGAAATTTTTAGTTGTTGTAGGCTAAATTGCAAATGTGACCCTCCTGTTTGTCATGTGTTTTTTAAACTGTTCCCTAAACTTTTTTTTAGCATAATTGTTTCTCAAAGATGCTTTAGACATGTAAAGGTGTTCCTCCAATATTCCCTAAACTTTTTTTTAGCACAACTATTTCTCATAGATGCGTTAGTCATGCAAATGTGTTCCTCCAATTTTTTTTACCTATTAAAAATTGATTTTCTCTCTCCTCTCACTCATCTCTCCTCATTTTTTTATTTTTATTTTTAAAATTTGTGTAAAAATTATACTTTTTTTTATATTGACATTTTGAATTCAATATGAAATATATATAAATTCAAAATTAGTATAAATTAATTAATTTTAGACAATATAATTACCAATATTATAAATCTTACTATTTTTTATTTTAAATGGTACTAATAACTGTATGATTTATTTTAAAATTGAATATATCTCAAATTGATTTAAACAAATCAAACTTGATCCTATATTTTGAACAAAAAAAATATAATTTTGAACTCAGTATTTTAAAAAAAAATTGTTTGTCTTTAAAAATACTGAGTTCAACTTTTAATAATAGTCGTTTGACGAAAATTTTGAAATTTTTATCAAATTCATATTTTTTTTGGTTCAAAATATAGGATCAAGTTTGATTTGTTTAAATCAATCTAAGATATATTCAATTTTAAAATAAATCATACAGTTATTTGTACGATTTAGATAAAATAAAAAATAGTAAAGTTTATAATTTTGGTAATTATATTGTCTAAAATTAATTAATTTATACAAATTTTGAATTTAGAGATATTTTATATTGAATTCAAAATGTCAATATAAAAATAAATAACTAAAAAGAAGAAGAGTATACTTTTTACACAAATTTTTAAAAAAATGAGGAGAGGAGAGAAAATTAATTTTTAATAGGTAAAAAAATTTGGAGGAACAAATTTGTATGACTAACGCATCTATGAGGAACAATTGTGTTAAAAAAAAGTTTAGGGAACAGTTTAACAAAAACATGACAAATAGGAGGGTTAGATTTGCAATTTAGTCGTTGTTGTATCCACTATTGGGAGCATTGAGTTGAGAACTGTTTTTTCTGTTTTCCGAAGCAAGTAAAAGTAATGCTGTTTTTGGCTTTTTATTTTGGATCATTAGTTTCAGAAATTGAAATTGTTATTGTTTATTACTACTAAATTTTTTATTATGACATGAGTGGACCAAAATGGCTTGTAATTGTTGTGGCACAGGGCTTATTGTTCTTAGTTCTAGCCTTACTGAATTTGTTTGTTTATTTTAGAGTTTAGAAGTTCTAGCATTTTGTTCCGAATTTCTTAAGAGTAGTAAGATGCATTTGAGTTGCAATGTTGGGTAGTGAATTGCACTTTTACTGTCACTATTGTTATAATAGAAGAAGCTTTTTAATTCAAACTCTTAGAATTATGGGCCTTGTAGTTCAACGATCCTTTTTGTATATGAGTGGTGTTTGTTTTCATGTTTTGGGTCTTTTTCTTTTTGTATAAACACTGGTATTAGATTTAAAAGAAAAGATGTAACTACTTTTAGATGTCGTCGCTTGCCAAGATGGGTAAAGAATTGCTTGATTTGGGAGTTTCTGGATTTTTGTGTTTGATAAATTACCTTTACACTCAGTTGCCTGTTTAAATTGGCAAAAGCATGTCTAGAAGCCAAGGCATGGGGATAGTGGTAACTTTGAATGTTTTAGTTCTTCATTCTTTGTTTAGTTTTTAATTATACTTTGTGACATAAAAGCAAATAGCTAGTGGCTAATATGTCTAGTATCATATATCAAGTCAAGTCTTGTTGTTTGAAAGGATTACTATTTCATTTCTTCCTATTTGTAATCTTTTCATGTTTTGTAACTGAGATTACAGTTTTAATATATTCGGTCTAAAAAGAAAAGTCTTGTTAAATATTCACTCTTCTCTTGCATGTATTCAGTCTCTAGAAATCCTGCATACTCATCTATTCCCCATTTCATTTTCCCTTGGTATGTTCACCATTATCATCATATCCTTTTCTCACCTTTCTGCAAATTATATGTCCAAGGCTTCCTTTGGATGGCTCTCGGTGCTTGATATATCCAAATTTTATGAAGAAGTCTGAATTTACCATATGGAAATTAGTAAATTTGTTGCATTCATAATAGTATGATTTGTATTCTTGTAGCCGTGAATGTTATATATTCAGTCTATTTGAGTCAAATTAATTCACCAAGATGTTGAAGGATTCACTTGAATAAATTGAAAAATATAAGTGGAATAGTCATTAAAATTATACATTGGATCTTCTGTTGGGAAAAGTACGCCTAAAATAACCTCAATCTCAGGAATTATTTTTTTGTCTTTGTGCAATTAAATAGGAAATCAATAAAATCAATTATGAGAATGAAAAAAATAAATAACCATCCACAAGCAATACACCAAATTTAACGTGAAAAACTCTTAAAGGCAAAACCCACAGGTCGAACTCCGAATCTCCACTATATTACTAATAATGGCCTTACAATAATCCTCCCAAGTTTTATGCCCTAAAACTTGAGGTTACACAATAAATCAAGAGAATACAAATTTACCTTTAATTAGGTTGAGAAACCTAATTAATTTCACCACCCAAAAACACTCCAAGCAATAAAGTCTTCAAGCTTTCAATTGAAAGGAGATGGCGGCGGATACCCACGAACAACAAACTGTAATTCTCTTTCTTTATTCTTGAGGTACCTTTTTGCTACTAAGCTTCTCTCATGTATAAAATAAGACTCCCTCGTAGCCTTATTTACAGTACTCTTTTTAATCCATTCCTATTATGGATTAGAAACAATTTATTCTCCTAATCTAATTAAGGATCACATCTCCTTATCTTGGTCACCAACCAATCTAACAAGTAAGTCATTTTTCAACTTGGATTTCAATAGCACTTTTACTATTTAGTAATCTCCCCTTAATTTAATTCCAACTTTACTTCCATTAACCCAATTTCGAATTGGATTAATATCAAGTAAACCTACTTACTTGCTCACAAAGAAAATCAATTCTTTTCTATCTTGTATTCTATCTCATGGGTGAGGACCCACACCTAACAATCTCCCCCTTCGAATACATGAGAGGAGGGATCTCCAACCACAATTCTTTACTCGGAGTTAATTCCAACGAAGTCTTGGCTTAACTCAAGCTTCTTGGAATTTTCAACTATCTTCATAACCGGTTTTGTCTCATCGGCATGGTTTTTCTCAATGGGAGGATCTAACTCAAACTTGACAGATTTTTGCTTGTCAAATTCATTCACAACAGCTTTGTTCCCTGGCTTGCAAGCTATCATTTTTCTTCATCACTTTTGGTACCCATTTAAAACGAAGAGCTTTCTATTTGTGGTTCTCATGCAAGGCTTTTCTCCCATCTCACATGGCTTTGTACCACACCGTTTCCCGCCTAACTCCCCCCATTTTCAACACCTCTCATATGCGCCCGCATCGTGTAAAAAGTGTCTACCTTCTTACCTCTAGTCACCACTAGAGACCCTTTAGTGAGCTTCCACTGACCTTCACCAAAGTAACTTTTATAAACATTCTCATCAAGCTTACCAGTAGAGATCAAATTAAGACGTATATTCGGAACATGTCCGACTTCTTTCAGCATCAACCTGCAACCACTGTTAGTTTCTAAACAAATATCTCCAATGCCTATAATCTTGGATGCACTTCTGTTTTCCATCCGCACATAGCCAAAATCACCACTACTATAGGATGTGAAGATCTCACCACGCGAAGTAGCATGAAACGAAGCACCCAAATCAACAATCGAATCATTAACATGACACTTGTGTTTATCATCACAAACAATGGCTACATCAACGTCGGATAGATACACAATCGAATCTTTATCCTCATCTTTTTCCTTAGACTGCTCCTTCTTTAAAAATATGCACTCTCGCCTTATGTGACCCGATTTCTGGCAGTGAAAATAAATTATCTCTTTTCGATCTCTCGACCTTCCCCTGAATTTATCATCTTCAGGTGAGTTTCCTTCTCTGTTTCTGCCCCTACTCTGTGCGACAAAAACTTGTGACTCAACACTAGTCACTACGGTATCTCTTCGCCTCTGTTCCTCGTTAAACAAACTATCCTTGACTGTTTTCATAGTCAGCGTACCATTGGGAGCGGAGTTGCTCAGCGATACAACCAGCATCTCCCAGCTATTAGGCAAAGAGCTCAATAACAACAAAGCCTGCATCTCATCTTCAATGACCATCTTCATCATACTTAACTGATTTATCAAACTTTGAAAATCACTCAAGTTTTCTGCAACGGAGTTTCCATCCTTGAACTTAGAATTCACAAGCTTCCTAATCAAAAAAGTTTTATTTTGCGCTGTCTTCCTTTCATACATGGACTCCAATTTCTCCCAGAGAGCATAGGATTTAGTTTTCGTGGCAACATGATGAAACACACTTTGATCAATCCACGATCTAATTAGACCAATAGCCTTCCTATTCATCTTGTTCCACTGCGCGTCACTCTTGTTTGTGGGCTTAACTCCATCGTTCTCAAGTGGCTCGTACAAATCCTTGCAGTAAAGCAAATCCTCCATTCTTGGCTTCCAAATTGTATAATTTGAAGCCTTGAGGTTAATCATGCAACCTGCTATCCAATCCTCCATATAATTCGCACAAGAAAACCACAAAAATAACCAAGCTCTTGATACCACTGTTGGGAAAAGTACGCCTAAAATAACCTCAATCTCAGGAATTACTTTTTCGTCTTTGTGCAATTAAATAGGAAATCAACAAAACCAATTATGAGAACGAAAATAACAAATAACCATCCACAAGCAAGACACCAAATTTAACGTGGAAAACCCTTAAAGGGAAAAACCACAGGTCGAACTCCGAATCTCCACTTTATCACTAATAATGGGCTTACAATAATCCTCCTAAGTTTTATGCCCTAAAACTTGAGGTTACACAATAAATCAAGATGTTAGTTCCCAGAGGCACAATAGTTATCTAGAAGGGGAGGTTGAATAGATATTTTAAAACTTTTTGCTTTTCAAAATACTTATCAGATTTGTTAATTATATAAATTAATTAACCACAACGGAATATATGATTTGTTTGTTTCCCTTAAGATAAAGCAAGTTTATAGTTCAATAAGCAGTTATAGCAGATATAGCAGTTAAGAGAATATAAATGACACAGTGATTTTAAGTGGTTCAGAGCACTTAAGACTCCTAATTCATTCTTCTAATCTACGAGTAGAAAATCCACTAAGGATACGTTATAATTTTGAATCACTGAGATTCCTTCAAGACCAGCAGTCTTGGAACTTCTAGTTCACTGAGAACTCTTCAAGTCCAGCAGACTTGGCACTTCTAGTTCACTATGAACTCTTCAAGTCCAGCATACTTGGAATACACTATAATGAGAGTTTAGTTCTTTGGTGTGCTACTCAGTTGCCATTAAGCATAAGTTCTAAAAAACTGAGTAGCGAAGCAAGCTATCTTTCAGGATCGTAGAGTTTGGTTTTGAGTGTTCTTGAGCTTTGTGCGTTCTTGCTTGCTTTTTCTGAATCTTCAATCTGTTTTCCTTACGAAAGAGCCTTTGAAATCTTCTCGTTGAAAGGCTTCCATTGGAGCATTTAATGTTCCAGACATTTTTGAGCACTGATGTTGACTTCTTGGGAATATAGTGTTCTGCTATCTGACTCGCCTGACACTGCAGACTGCTTTCTCACCTAACACCTGAAAAGGTGCTTTCAGTAGACAGAAAGTGGTCCTCTTATCTTTTTCCACACGTTTTTTTTGATTCAAACTAAGGATAAGGGTTGGAGCATTGGGATTCCAGAAATGTCAACATTCATAAGCCATTCTTCATTTGTTAGGCATCCTCTTTCATCAGATAGGCGAATCTTGATACTTCTGATGCTAACTGAAGAAGCACCACAATCATTGTCTGCATACCACGATCGTTGTGTGTTGGTGTGCTCGTAAGAGATTCAGTCTTGATCGTAGAGAACTCTACGATTCTTCTTAAGCTTTGATTGACTACGATCTCTAATTGCATTATTTTACAGACTCCATGTTTCTAAGAGCTGATTGCGATTCTTGACTTGGCTCGGCAGGCGCTCGGACTGTCTCCATAATTTTTAATGTGGCTTCCTTGACATACTACAATTTTGGAGTGACTTCCTCGGCACTCCACGATTCTGCCTTGGCTTCTATAAACTCTTGGCTGGCTCGACAGACTACGAATCTGATAGGACTAACTATTACATTTCAAGAGATCAACCTAGCAAGCTTGATCTTTCTTTTATACATTCATTTACAAAATGATAAACGTTTAGCTCAGATCAACTTAACAATTTTGATCCTCAATCTAAGTCCTTGTACATATATTCTATTTAAGGACTTTACAATATTGGAAAATACATGCACATTTATTTACTTTCAACATCAAATTTGAATATGCAATTCCCAACAATCTTCCCCTATTTGATGTTGACATAACCAAGGAAATTTGCATCATTTCATCAAATTCTAATGCATGATGCTAGAAAGTAAATATGACTTAATGTTTCAGTGAGCAACTGAAATTTTAGAGAATAAGCATGAATTTATTGATGATGTTAAACGGATATTACAATTCATAACAGTTACATTAATAAATAAAATTAGAAACTTAACTCTATCTTCTTGGCCTCTTGCTCCTTGGAGGATTAGCATATTCTTCAGCTTTCCTTCTTCTGCTAGCTTCATCTCGCCTTTCAATCTCTTCTATCTCACTCAGACTAAGATTTTCATTCTGATCATGTTTGTTTATAAAGGCAGGATCTCCAATGGGCATGTTCAAGTCAGTGTGAGATACTCCTTGTGAGCTAAAGGATGGGCATTGGCTCCTCAGAGGGGTTGCCATAATAATTGGTTGGCGCTGTTCTGATCGTTGAGGCTGATTGCGAGGCTGTCTTGCAGGAGGCTGATTCCTAGTATTTCTCCTTGAAGACTGTGCAATTTATTTCCCTTTGTTGCTCTTCTCTACTCCTTTCTCCCCTTCCCCTATATTCTCCCCCTTTATGTCAGCATCCAGGGTTCGAATATCTTTGGACAGACGATTTACTCCTTGCACTAGTTCATGCATTTGAGAGCTCATTTGGGTAATGTCATTACGATTCTCTTGAACCATGGCATCAATATCTGCTCTTTGTTGATGCAGCATGGCCATTGCATTGTTTGTCTGTCTTACTTGAGTTAAAGACTATTATTTGAACTCTCGCAGGGAGGTACTCAGGTTGTGTATCTGATCAGCAATGACTTTATTATGAGATTCCTGAGTCTTTTGGAGGAGAAGGACTGCTTCCTTATGTTTGTTGGAAGCCTGGAAGTGAATCTGGTCCCTTTTATTCAGACTGTCGATCATCTCCCTTATGATCTCCTTCAGTCTCTTAGAGAGCTCAGTCCCCAAGTTTCCAGGCAGAGTGTTGGCAGACTCAATCATATTATTGAAGCGTTGATGAATCACCAGGGAATGAGCTTCAATGTTCTCTTCTGTCTCTTGGACCACCCTCTTTGTGACTTCAGAAAGCTCCTCTTTGGTTGGGAGGACAGAGAGATGATTAATGATTTTCTGAAGGTCAGGAGGGGAGGTCGTAGTGTGCACCCTTGGCATGATTGTGAGAGCAAGTGCCATATCAAAACATTTATTATTTGAGGATGAGGGAATATCAGATTGAGTGAGTGGTGCATGGGTTTGCTGTATGGATGAGGAGGCTGTTTCAGTGTTTGGGATAATTGGGTCGATGATTTGGGTTGGTGGCTCGTTGGTAGTGGTGTCGGGTTGTTGCTCGACTGATTATGAATCGTTGCTCGACGACCGTGGATTTGTTCACAGAGTTGAACGAAACAGATGCTAAGATAGAGAGTTGGTCATTTGGTTCATCAGTTACAGAGTTTTGGGACTCTGTAACTGGAAACTGATTCAGGAACCACTTCCATCCACCTTGGCAGTTCATCAAACTGATAGAAGTTTGGTAGAGGGGAGTCATTAACCTTAAAAGAGATGGGGATGAAGTGTACCTCATGCTCAGTCTTTGAAGACGAATGGTTAGTGATCAACTTTCAAGCAAAGTTGAGGTTGCTTGGGAATCCCTGGGCTAGCACATAAATTGCTGGATATACTTTGAATGCCTATAAGATGTGATCCCAATTGTTGAGAATCAGAGCTCTATGAAAGGACATCATGGGCAGATAGGAAAATAATTAATTATAGTTGGCCCTCCTTTCACCACTCCAGAACTCATCTATAATTTCAACTTCTTCTTCCTCTTCTTATCTATCGTCTTCTTCATCACCTTCATTGGAAATCTCCACCACATCCATCATCTCAGTATCTTCCCTTTCACCTTTAAAACCTTCCATTTCTTGAGAGCAATGGGGGCTTCATGAGCAGCTTCAGATTGCTCCCCCTCAGCTGGAGCACTCTCTGGCTCAGGAACTTTAAAAATCTCCCCCTCAACATGAGCTGTACTCTCCTCATTAGCTTCTGGCAGCTCCTCCTCAGCATGAACAATAGCTTGATCAGATACAGTAGGGGTCACTGCACTGTTGATGTTAGCTATTACTTCATCAATGATCCTGGTCTGATCTAATGACTCATTGTAAGAACCAGAGGTTGGAGACTTGGTTTTCTGATCAGCCTGCTCTGCTGCACTTCTTCTCTCTTCTTCCTTAATCCTTAGCATAGCTTTCTCAAGCTCAATATCAACCTTCTTGATTAGCCTTCTCCCTGTTCTTCTGAGCTCAGGTTCAGGCTCAGCAGTCGTCTCTTCTGCTTTAGCCATGATAGTTTGTTCAGGCTGAGAAGCTATTGTAACATCCTCTTCTGGAATGATGGTAAGTCTGGACTCCACGATCGGTGAGATTGATGACTCCACGATAGCAGTGAATGAAGACTTCTTTACTCGATGACTGCGTTTCCTTTTCTGAGGCTTAGAACTTCCTTCAATCTTTTCTTCACTTTGCTTCTTCTTCTTCTCCTTCAAGACTTCTTCTGGAGATACAGTCACTTCCAAGGTGAGTTCCCTTTGTGTGGAGTGACCTAGAACTTCAGTGTCAGAACCCCCTTGGGGCACATCAGTTGTTGAGCCTTAAGGTTCTTCTACCATCTGAATAATCTCCTTCAATTTCTTCTTCCCCTTACTCTTTCTGACTAGAGTAGAGGGTTCTTGATTGACTTCTTCTTCTTCAACTTCCCTCACCACGAACATGTTTCACTGCAGATCAGGTTTTTTCACATCTCAAGTTCTTCCACTGGATTCAGACATCATCATCTTCACGTCCTCTGTAGGGTTCCTCTTCCAGTTCTCAAAGAGTTGCTAGGTCATCCTCCTGTTGGCATTGATGACTTCACCTTCCTTATCTCCAATTTTGTCTCCTAGAGTAGATTGGAGAATGATGCTGATGAATCTCCCAAAGAGCATCTTGCCTGTGCTCTTCGCCTTCTTGGAGCTGAGAATCCGCTTCCCAATCCATTCCATAAGAAGAGCCCCATAGTTGAGTTGAGCTTTGAAGCAGATTGCTGTCATGAGCTTCAGTTATACTTCCTTTACAGAGTCGTGGCCAAAGCTCTTGCAGCAAATGCATTTCCCAACAATGTCAGCCAAAAATTCATATTTTTGGGGAAATTCTTTCTTCTTGTAGCCCTAGATGTCCTGATTCTTCTTGTGGTGCATCTTCTTCAGAACTTCATGGAATTCAATGAAGCCCAGATATGAAAGACCCTTTGTTTTAAACCCTAAGGCCAGGTTTATATCTGCAGCTTTGAGCTGAATCTGCACATTCTTGACCTTCGTGGTAAGGACGTCGTTCTCATAGACTCCATTGCTGTAGAACTCCTTCACCAACTTTGAGTAGATCTTTGTGCCGATGCTCAGAGCTTCTTGAAGACCTGCTCTCTTCAGCAGAGATAGGATCTTGTGAAACTGTGGGTCGGCAGTCTTGAACTCGTCGAAGCACAGTTGATAGTCGGATACAACATTAGAAGCCATTGATTTCTATGATTTTTCCTGAAACAAACAAAATTAATTGAACGTGCTTGAATTCTTAGTTCTAGGGTTCCTCTGAGAGAGAGAGAGAGAAAGAAAGCTTTTAAAATTCAGAGGTGAACTGACAAAATAACTTTTCAAAAGTATTTGTAACTTCCCTCTCCATTTTCTGCAGAGTGGGGCACGTGTCTTGTTCTGAGAGGCTCCACGTTTTTAAATCGTATAAAAAAGACTAAATTGCTCTTAGTTCCCCCTTAGCTAGTGATTCCCTCTTGAGGACTGCGATCGTTGAGACTACTTCACGATCGTTGTCTGCTTGTTGAAACTGCTCCACGGTCGTTGTCTCTACCCATGCTTCTGCACTAGTCCTTGTGATACATTTTATATCAGCACTTTTTCTGGGTTAAGGTTTCTCAGAAAGGGCTGGCCTCTTAGTATAAAACTTAGGGCAAGGTTTGTCTCTGAGGCGCTTATCAGAAGAACTGCTTAGACTTGGTGGTTATGCTGTCATCACAGTGGACTTCTCTGTCATCTCTAAGATTTTGACATAGCCTTTTTATCTGCATAGTTAGTAACAACTAAAGCATAGAATTTATGGTTGTAAATTTAGCATTCCTAACTCACTTATCAGTTTATTAAATCTGGATTCATCTAAAGGTTTTGTAAAGACATCAACAAGTTGATTTTCAGTAAGGATATACTGTAAAGATGTAGTTCCATTTTGAACATGATCCCTAATAAAATGATATCTTATTTCTATATGTTTTGTTCTAGAATGCATGACATGATTATGTGTTATTGCTATGGCACTTGTATTATCACAGTGAACAGGTATAGATTTGAAATCAAACCCATAATCTGCTAGCTGGTTTTTCATAAATAGGATTTGAGCACAACAGCTGCCTGCAGTAATGTATTCAGCTTCTTCTGTTGAAGTTGATACTGAGTTTTGCTTCTTGCTAAACCAGGACACAAGTCTGTTTCCTAGCAGTTGATAAGTGCCACTGGTACTCTTTCTATCAATTTTGCAGCCTGCAAAATTAGCATCTGAATATCCTGTCAGTTCAAAGGAGGACTCCTTGGGATACCAAATTCCCAAGTGAGGTGTGCCTTTGAGATACCTGAAAATTATTTTTACAGCTGTTAAGTGTGATTCCTTAGGATTATCTTAAAATCTAGCACATATACATGTAGCAAATATAATATCTGGTCTACTGACAGTTAAGTACAGAAGAGAGCCTATCATACCTCTGTATTGAGTAATGTCAATACATTTACCTTTCTCATCTTTGTCAAGCTTATTTGCTGGAGCAATTATTATTTTCATGGGAGAAGCTGATTCCATGCCATACTTTTTAAGCAAGTCTTTGATGTACTTGACTTGGTTAATGAAGATACCTTCATTAGTATGCTTCACTTGAAGTCCAAGGAAGAAATTTAGCTCACCCATCATGCTCATTTCGAACTTGCTCTGCATAAGCTTGGCAAATCTCTTGCACAGATTTTCATCAGTAGAACCAAAGATAATATCATCTACATATATTTGTACCAATAAAACTTTATCTTTGTGCTTCCTAAGGAATAATGTGGTGCCTACTCTACCTCTAGTGAATCTTTTTTCAATAAGAAAGTTTGTTAGTGTTTCATACCATGCTCTAGGTGCTTGTTTAAGTCCATATAAGGCTTTATCTAATATGTAGACAAAATTAGAGAGAGTTGGATTGATGAAACCTGGAGGTTTCTCCACATAGACTTCTTCTTAAAGTTCTCCATTCAGAAATGCACTCTTGACATCCATTTGAAAGACTTTAAACTTCATGTGGGCAGCAAAGGCACGAAATATTTTGATTGCTTCTAGTTTGGAAACAAGTGCAAAGGTCTCGTCGTAGTCGATGCCTTCTTTTTGAGAATATCCTTTGGCCACCAGTCTTGCTTTGTTCTTGTGATCACCCCATCTTCATCCATCTTGTTTCTGAAAACCCATTTGGTGTCGATGACTGGGCGATTCTTTGGTCTAGGAACTAATCTCTAGACTTTGCTTCTTTTAAACTGATTTCGCTCCTCTTGCATAGCTTCTATCTAACTCGAATCTTCCATGGCATCTTCTATCTTCTTGGGTTCCATTTGGGATAGAAAGCTCAGATAGAAACACTCATTTTAGGTAGCAGATCTGGTTTTGATTCTTGCATTTGGATCTCCAATAATCAAGTCTTAAGTGTGATCTCTTGCCCATCTGCTTCCTGTTGGAACATTGTTTTGGTGGCTTCTTGTCTGAATACTTCAAGATCGACTTTTACTTCTTGTAGTAGAGGTTCGTCATCTGGTGTAGCTCTCTCCACGATCTCTTCTTCTGGCTCCACGATTCCATCTTCTAGGACTGCAATCGTGGTGTTGGGATCGACCACTTCATTCATAGTGTCTGGCTCGACGATCGCAGTGTTGAGTGGTACAGACTTGTCTAAGTCTATTTCATCAAAAATGATGTGAATCGAGACTTCAACACTTAGCATCTTCTTATTGAACACTTTGTAGGCTTTGCTGTCTGTGGCATATCCAAGAAATATTCCTTCATCTGACTTTGGTTGGAACTTAATCAGATATTATTTTCCATTGTGGAGAATGTAGCATGCACAGCCAAAAACATAAAAATAACTGACGTTAGGCTTTCTTCCTTTCCACAACTCGTAGGGAGTCTTCTTTAGTGTCGAGTGAACAAGAGACCTGTTCTGAGTGTAGCAAGTAGTGTTGATGGCTTCTGACCAAAAGTATTCAGGTAGATGAGTTACTGCTAGTAGAGTTCTTCCTGCCTCGATCAGTGTTCTATTCTTTCTTTCAGCTACTCCGTTTTGCTGTGGAGTTCGTGGAGCTGAGAAGTTGTGACTGATGTCGTTGTCTGAACAGAACTGATCCATCTCAGAGAAGTCAAACTCTCTTACATGATCACTTCTGATGGACTTGATCTTTTCTCCTTTCTCGTTCATCACCAGCTTAAACATCTTGATAAGTTGGGAGCTCGTTTCATCCTTTAAACTTAGAAAGAATACCCATGCGAATCTAGTGTAGTCATCCACTACGACCAGTGAGTATCTATTACCTCTAAGGCTTACAGTTCGAATTGGCCCAAAAAGATCTATGTGAAGTAACTGTAGGGGCTTATCAATTGAGTTGACTGCTTTGCCTTTGAATGAGCTCCTTGTCTGCTTTCCAAGTTGACAGGCATTGGATGGACTTTCTTTGACGAAGCTGAGTTTGGGTAAGCCTGCTACCAGATCTTTGGAGGCCAGTTTAGACATGCTCTTGAAGTTGAGATGAGATAATCTTCTATGCCATAGCCAGCTCATTTCTTCAGAGGCTTTAGCAAGAAAGCATATTGTCTCATCAGAACTCAGTTCAGCAAGATTGACAATAGTAGACATTTCCTTCTCTGGTTCCAGTCAGCTTTAGAGACGAAGTCTTCTGATCTCTGACTTGACATTGATTGTTGAGAAAGGTGACTTGATGACGCTTGTCGTACAGTTGGCTGATGCTCAGGAGATTGTGCTTCAATCCTTCCATATAGGCTACTTTACTGAAGGACACTGCACCGTTGAGCCATATCCTTTTGTCTTACCAGATCCGTTGTCTCCAAAGATGACTATTGGACCCTCATTCTTTGTGAAGTTAGACATGAGAGCTTTATTCCCAGTCATATGTCATGAGCATCCACTATCCAGATACCAGGTTATTACAGTGGAGCTCTGTTCCTGCAGTAAGATTAAGCTTTCAATTTGGTACCCAGACTTTCATGGGTCCTACTCTGTTAGTTCTCTTGGGGACACAAATCTGTTTGACTTTAGGTCTATAATGCAGATGGTTATAATAGCATGCTGCAGCCTTGTGACCATATCTATCACATACAAAATATCTAGTATGATGCATTCTTGTGTGTGTGTCTGTGTGTGGATTCTTTCTCCATTTGGACTGTTGTGGATACTTGGTAGCCCTTTCCTTATACTGATTCTTCTTTTTCTATGTAGCTTTGTGATTCAAGGTTTGTTTAGAGTGAACCTCAACTCTACAATTCCTTCCTGGTTGGTTCATGGAGCTGGTTTTACTTGACTCCACGATCCTTCAAGGTTGGAGAGTAGTGACTGAGTTACTCTTCACTTTTCTGAATCCCAGGCCAGCATGGTATCCGTTATGTCTCGGGACATAACTTGGATCAGAAGAGTAAGGATGCATTGGCTCTTCACTTTGTGTGGATTTCACAAATGTAATGTTTCTATTGAAATTTGAAGCACTACTAATGTTAGTTTCCTTGGGCTTTTTCACACATGGTTTTGAGGTAGATTCCCCAAAACCTAGACTTGTTTTGTCAGATGTAATTCTCTAACTGGAGATCAGGATGTCCATGGATGAAGAAGACCTGTTCCACATTAGAATAGTCTTTTCTAGCTCTTCAATCTTAGAAGTTAGATTTAACTCTCTTTGTGTACTGAGTTCATTAGTCTGTCTTAAGATTTTATTCTCAGCTTCAAGATTAGAGAGAGAGGAAGTGCTGAGTAGAGCTGTCTCCAGTTCTACTTGACCTTTCTCTTTCTCTTTTTGAAGAAGAGAATAATCTTTTGACAGAACTCTGAACCACTTCATGTATTAATGCAGATCAGATGTTATATCATGTAGTGCAGTTCTTAGTTCATCAATATCTACATCAGGAGAGTTAAAGTCAAATACCTCATCAATACTTACTTCATGATGGTCAGTGCATTTTTTGTCTTTGACTTCTTTGGCCATCAGACATATATTGGCTACTTAGGGTTCTTCATCATCTTCTGACTCAGAGTTTGTGTCGTTGTCTGAGTCACTCCACGATCCTCCAGCTACAAGACCTTTATCTTTCTTCTGAAACTTTTTGTAGCTTTTGAACTCATTCTTTGGATTTGCTTTCCTCTTTATCTCTTCTCTAAGAGGTTTGTTGCAGTTTGCAATGAAGTGGCCTGGCTTCTTGCAATTGTAGCATAGGTCGTTGATCTACTTCTGACTGTTGTTGTTATTGAATCTCTTAGGTCTGCTGCTTCAGCCTTTGCGCATGAACCTTTTGAGACTTTTGACCAGCATTGCTATATCTTCATCATCATCTTCTTCAGAGTCAGATTCATTTTCGACTCGAGCTTTGGAGGTGGCTTCTGTTGCCTTGAGAGCAACTCCTTTGTCCTTCTTCCTTCCTTCTGATAGAGTTTCTGCTCGTTGAGTCGGCTCTAGCTCATAGGTGAGAAGGTTGCTATAAATTTTTTGTACTGTCATTTCATGGAGGTTCTTTAATTCTTTTATGGTAGTGGTTTTTGCATCCCACTTGCTTGGTAAGGACCTCATAAACTTTATGATAAGATCTTTGTTTGGATAGATCTTTCCAAAGGCTCGAAGAGATTTGAGCAGTATGTTGAATCTTTCATAAATGGAAGTGATGTTCTCTCCTGGTACGTGGGTGAACATCTCATACTGTTGAGTCAGAAGAGATTGCTTGTTCTCTCTAACTTTTTCTGTTCCTTCGTTCATGATGAGCAATGCTTCCCAGACTTCCTTTGCAGTTTTGTTGTTGACCACATTTTTTAATAGATTATCTTCTGAAGACTGGAACAGAATGTTCTTGGCCTTCTTGTCCAGCTGGACAGCTTTCCTTTCGTTGTCAGTCCATTCTGACTTGATCTTGATTTGCATTCTGTTTGGATCTTCAAGAGTTGGTGCAAGCTTTTTTGGAATATAGGGCCCACTCATAACAGTTTCAAACAAATCGTCATCTATTGAATCCATATAAGCTTGCATACGAACTTTCTAGTTGAACATTTTTTCTTTGTTGCACATTGGTGGCTTGCTGCCTCCACCGAGCTTGGACTCGCTTATCATGTGTGCCATTGGTCTACTCGAGCTTTGTAGGCTTTTGATATAAGAACCTGCTCTGATACCAATTGTTAGATCCCAGAGGCACAATAGTTATCTAGAAGGGGGGGGTTGAATAGATATTTTAAAACTTTTTGCTTTTCAAAATACTTATCAAATTTGTTAATTAAATAAATTAATTAACCACAGCGGAATATATGATTTGTTTGTTCCCCTTAAGATAAAAGCAAGTTTATAGTTCAATAAGTAGTTATGGCAGATATAGCAGTTAAGAAAATATAAATGACACAGTGATTTTAAGTGGTTCAGAGCACTTAAGACTCCTAATCCACTCTTCTACTCCACGAATAGAAAATCCACTAAGGATAAAGTTACAACTTTGAATCACTGAGATTCCTTCAAGACTAGCAGTCTTGGAACTTCTAGTTCACTGAGAACTCTTAAAGTCCAGCAGACTTGGCACTTCTAGTTCACTACGAACTCTTCAAGTCCAGCAGACTTGGAATACACTATAATGAGAGTTTAGTTCTTTGGTGTGCTACTTAGTTGCCGTTAAGCATAAGTTCTAAAGAACTGAGTAGCGAAGCAAGCTATCTTTCAGGATCGTAGAGTTTGGCTTTGAGTGTTCTTGAGCTTTGTGCGTTCTTGCTTGCTTTTCCTGAATCTTCAATCTGTTCTCCTTATGAAGGAGCCTTTGAAATCTTCCCATTGAAAGGCTTTCGTTGGAGCATTTAATATTCCAGACGTTTCTGAGCACTGATGTTGACTTCCTGGGAATATGGTGTTCTGTTGTCTGACTCGCCTGACACTGCAGACTGCTTTCTCACCTAACACCTGAAAAGGTGCTTTCAGCAGACAGAAAGTGGTCCCCTTATCTTTTTCCACACGTTTCTTCGATTCAAACTAAGGATAAGTGTTGGAGCATTGGGATTCCCGAAATGTCAATGTTCATAAGCCATTCTTCACTTGTTAGACATCCTTTTTCATCAGATAGGCGAATCTTGATACTTCTGATGCTAACTAAAGAAGCACCACGATCGTTGTCTGCATACCATGATCGTTGTGTATTGGTGTGCTCGTAAGCGATTCAGTCTTGATCGTAGAGAACTCTACGATTCTGCTTAAGCTTTGATTGACTACGCACTACAACAAAAAGCTTTATTTTTGATGGAAACATCTTTGACGGAATACATTCCCTCGAACTTATACTATTCTTGACGAAATGTTCAGTCGGCCCTAATTCAGTCAAACTTAGAATATCCTCGACAGAATTCTGTCGATCTTAAGCACAGGCCCTTAGCGCAAAGTGTTCCCGCCTGCGCGAGAAATAAAGTCGACGGATGTAGCTATTATCGACGAACCAATCCGTTGAACTTAATATAACCTCGACGGAATTAAGTCCGATGGAATTCCGTTGGAATTAACAAAGACATTTTTTCTAATCGACCGAGCCCAGCCCTATCTGTCTTATTCTTTCATTTTCTTTGTTTCTTCTCTCCGTTTCTCTCACAAGCTGTTGTATCTCTTCTGTGACGCCCCCAGAATAGGTCCAGTCAACCCAACCCATTCTAAGTCGCCAAATATATTGTACAGAATTCAAATACAAACTTTATATCACACGGTCGTGCAAAATACGACTACACAACTGTGAGTGTCAATACAAATATGTAGAAAATATTAACATTCAAACCAAGTCCTCATTACAATTATTATCACACTATTTATTAAAAATAGTGATGACTACTACTGCTTTAACTCGGACCATCACTCTGTCCCCCGACTAGTTCCTGCGACATTTTTATTTCCTGAAGAGGACAATAGATGAAAAGGGTGAGCTCAACTAGCCCAGTAAAGAATATTATGACTAAGATAATGGAAAATAAATTATCGTTAGTCTTCAACAAATCAGATAAAATATTATGGACAACAAGTTTTAGATCAACAACTGCAGCAAAAATATCAATTCATTAGAAGAGTTATGTAGAGAATGAGGTCTGCCATCTTTTATGATTTAGAAGTCTATAATAATTATTTTATCTCTGTAACATCAGTCAATATATCTCAAATCAAATATTCATCTTTGCACTACGGCCAAAGATATTCATTTGTATCACCAGTGGTCATGTTCATCTCAACACTGTTCATCTTTGCACTACGGGCCAAAGATATTCATCAGGTAATCATTCATCTTTGCACTACAGGCCAAAGATATTCATCAAGTATCACCATTTAAGACTGAGGATGATGAAAAATACTCTTAAAGAACGAATCCAGTGAAATAAAGGACAAGAAAAAAATATATAATTTTTTCGTGAATAGTACTGTATTTGTGAATAGTGTCGTATACGTAAATAGTAACCCCAACGAAAAAAGTAAGAATTTCATAATAAAATCTATGCCAATATTTTGGTATAATGATATTGAGAAGAATAACATCGTTTACGAAAAAAAATAACATCCTTTACCTCAAAAGAATAGTACTTCTAACTGGAATATCAGATATAATACTGAAGAAAACTTGCACTGAATGGCAACACTCAAAGTATCTAAATACTCACAAAAATACGCTCGATATTATAGAGAGAGAAACTTCTAATTCTGGTGTGATTTTCAATTCTAACCTAAGCACCCTATTTATAGGAAAATGCCAGAACACCAAAGCTAACTTACCTGCTACCGGTGGCTTCAACCTTCTGACATTCCAACGCACATCAGCTTAGAATTCAGAATTTTTCCACCAAAAAACAAAAGTGGGGCCCACCCATTTTTTAATAAAAAAATATTTATTTTCGCAACTTCAATAATTCATAATAAATATCCTTTTTAACAGAAAAATACAAATTCTATATTTTTTTATAGGAAATTTAATTCTCTACAACTTTGTAGAAGGAAGTTTTTCCAAATTCCCAATCGAAAATGGCCGAAATCCACAAACGGATGATTTTCCACACCAAAATACTGATAAAAATACATCAGCACTAATTCCTTCTTTTATATCTACAAAATAAATATTTTCTTATCATATAAATTAATAATTAATTATTCACAAATAATATTACAGAACTACAATATTGACAACCAGGTCGTTCCCAGGAAAGAGGGGGCCTTCCGATAAGGATTTCTCCTTACTTGCGCGGAATTAAATAACCTCTCCTAGACAGAACTTTCTTAGACATTGTCAATAATGCTATCTAATAATATTATTAAATAATATGAATTATTGATTTGATAATGTGAAATACTGTGCAGTGACAATTATTGAATCAATCATATAAAATATCAACGTAGCAATTATTGAATCAATAATATAAAATATTGAACAGTAATTACTGTAACAATAATTGAGTAAGTGCCTTCTTACGTAATAATCAATAATTCGAAATACTGTGCAATACCGTGTGCTACTGTGCAACAACGCGTATTACTGTATTTTTATTACCGAGTATTTTAACAGTTTAACGGTAACAGTTTTACCGTTATTTATAAAAAGGTTATTTCTGTCGCTTTCTATATCCGACAGTTATTCCGTTGTGGGGCCCACAAATGGCTGCGCCGTCGTACGAATATTCTTCGACAACAAGAATATTCCACGACCAAACGAATATTCTCCGATAACAATTAATATTTTATAACCACTTGCTCATTTTGAAATATTTGCGCATTTTACCCACAACTTACTACATTAATTAAATCAACCCCCTTACTATTTCAAATTAATAAAAAAAATTAAATCTTTATTTATAAAATTTGGGGTCTTACATAAAGCTTTTACACTACAAGAATGAGCATGACTGCAATGAAAGAGGATTTAATGATTTGCTTTCTATTATCAGCGAGTTCTTACTTACGAATAATACTCTGCGCGCGAATTACTATGAAGTGAAGAAGATGGTTAAGGGGTTGAATCTCGGGTATGAGAAGATCGATGCTTGTGAGCAAGACTGTATGTTATATTATGGGGAGGACAAAGATAAGGTGCAGTGTGATATATACAATTTGTCTTGGTACAATATCACAAAACGTGGGGAGAAGGAGAAACATGTTCCGAAGAAGATATTACGGTACTTTTCTCTTGCTCCCAGTATGCATTGGCATATGACAAGGGATGTCGTCCCTGGTCAGCTTACTCACCCAGCAGATAGAGATGAATGGAAGAATTTTGATGCTAATTTTTCACAATTTGCCAACGAAGTTAGGAATGTCAGGCTTGGCATGGCTACAGATGGATTTTGTCCATTTAATAATTTTAGTCAGCCATACTCTGTTTGGCCAGTGATTATAGTAGCTTACAATCTTCCACCGTCAATGTGCATGAGGGATCCATATCTTTTCTTGACTTTTCTCATACTGGGGGATAAGAGTCCTACAAAAGACATCAACGTGTACCTTAGACCGTTAGTCGATGAACTTAAGATGTTGTGGGAAACAGGGGTTCAGACTTTTGATAAATATGTCGGGCAGAATTTTTTGATGAAGGCAGCCTTCTTGTGGACTATGACTGACTTTTTGGCACTTGGGATGATCAGTGGTTGGTCGACTCATGGTAAGTTGTCATGTCTAGTCTGTATGGGGGATGTGCAGGGAACACAACTACGTCATGGGAGAAAAACTAGTTTCTTTGGAATTGCTCGAAGATTCTTGCCTGTTCAGCGCAGTTATAAAAAGATGTCGACACAGTTCAACAGAAAGACAGAGAAGAAGGGGGTTGTTGGTCACTTGTCGGGCAGCGATGTACTGGGCTGGCTAAATGATTTAGCATTTCCATCGCCTGGGAAGGAGCATGGTAAGTTGAGAGCAATAGGGTACGGTAAAACTCATAACTGGACACAATCACCCATTTGGTTTGAGTTGTCATACTGGGTCACACTAGCACTTCGTCATTGCATAGATGTCATGCATACGGGAAAAAGACAATGATAAAACACGTAAAAACTTGGAGGAAATGAACATCAGGCGGGAATTGTGGCTCCGGCCTAACAACTCAAAACTAAAAGCTCCATTTTGTCTTACCAAGCAACTGGTCGAAAACATTTGCAAGTAGCTTAGTGAATTAAAGCTACCAGTGTAAGACCCCAACTTATTATGAATAAAATTGAATTTCCTCTATATATTATTTTGGAATAATTTGATAAATGTGGGAAGTTATTGGTAAAATGCGCAAATATTTCAAAATAAGCAAGTGGTTATAAAATATTCATTGTTGTCGGGGAATATTCGTTTGGTCGTGGAATATTCTTGTTGTCAGGGAATATTCGTACGACGACGCAGCCATTTGTAGGCCCCATAACGAAAAACTGTCGGATGAAGAAAACGACAAGAATAAGTTTTCTATAATTAACGGCGTAATGGTTACCGTTAACACTGTTGAAATACCCGGTGGTTAAGATAAAGTAATACGCGTTGTTGCACAGTAGCACACGGTATTACACAGTATTTTGTATTATTGTTGTTTCAATAATTGTCACTGCATAATATTTTACATTATCAAATCAATAATTCATATTATTTGAATAATATTATTAGACAGCATGTGACGCCCTCAGAATAGGTCCAGTCAACCCAACCCATTCTGAATCGCCAAATATATGGTACAGAATTCAAATACAAACTTTTATATCACACGGTCGTGCAAAATATGACCACACAACTGTGAGTGTCAATACAAATGTGTAGAAAATATTAATATTCAAACTAAGTCCTCATTACAATTATTATCACACTATTTATTAAAAATAGTGAGGACTACTACTGCTCTAACTCGGAACATCACTCTGTCCCCCGACTAGTTCCCGCAACATTCTCATTTCCTGAAGAGGACAACAGATGAAAAGGGTGAGCTCAACTAGCCCAGTAAAGAATATTATGACTAAGATAATGAAAAATAAATTATCGTTAGTCTTCAATAATTCAGATAAAATATTATTGACAACAAGTTTTAGATCAATATTCGCAGCGAAAATAACCGTTCATCATCAATATTTTATCCCTGTAACATCAATCAATATACATCTCAAATCAAATATTCATCTTTGCACTACAGGCCAAAGATATTCATTTGTATCATCAGTGGTCATGTTCATCTCAACACCTGTCATCTTTGCACTACGGCCAAAGATATTCATCAGGTAATCATTCATCTTTGCTCTACAGGCCAACGATATTCAGTTATATCACCACTTAGGACTGAAGATGATGAAAAATAACATAAATAACGAATCCAGTGAAATAAAGGATAAGATTAAGGATTCGTATTTTAGTTTATTCTAGTTCAAGAATATTCCATAATAATACTTTGTGGAGCAAAATTCAAGAACTAAAGCTCAAAACTTAGATCCAATCAAAGATAAGAACTTTAACAAGCAACTTGGACATATAGAAGAAAATTTAATTTTTTTCGTGAATAGTACCGTATACGTGAATAGTGTCGTATACGTGAATAGTAACCCCGACGGAAAAAATAAGAATTTCATAATAAAATTCATGACAATATTTTGGTATAATGATATTGAAAAGAATAACATCATTTACGAAAAAAAATAACATCCCTTACCTCAAAAGAATAGTACTTCTGGCTGGAATATCGGATATAATATCGAAAGAAACTTGCACTGAATACTAACACTCAAAGTATCAAAATACTCACAAAAATACGCTCGATATTATAGAGAGAGAAAACTTCTGATTCTGGTGTGATTTTCAATTCTAACCTAAGCACCCTATTTATAGGAAAAGCTTAGGATGCCAAAGTAGACTTTTGAATAAAATAATATTATTTTTAAAAAAATTCAAGCCGCCTAGCGGCTATCAAAACATCAGAATTTTTCAACAAAAGTGGTGCCCACCCATTAAAAAAAATATTTATTTTCCGAAACTTCAATAATTCATAATAAATAGCCCCTTTGTTAGAAAAATACAAATTCTATATTCTTTTCATAGGAAATTTAATTATCTACAACTTTGCAGAAGGAAGTTTTTCTAAATTCCAAACATAAATTATCCGAAATCCATAAACAGATGATTTTCCATATCCAAAATACTGATAAAAACTCATTAGTGCTAATTCCTTCTTTTATATCCACAAAATAAATATTTCCTTATCATATAAATCAATAATTAATTATTCACAAATAATGTTACAGAACTACAATATTGACAACCAGGTCATTCCCAGGAAAGAGGGGGCCTTCCGATAAGGACTTCTCCTACTGGCGAGCAATTAAATAGCCCCTCCTAGACAGAACTTCCTTAGACATTGTCAATAATGCTATCTAATAATATTATTCAAATAATATGAATTATTGAGTTGATAATGTGAAATACTGTGCAATGACAATTATTGAATCAATAATACAAAATATCAACTGTAGCCATTATTGAATCAATCGTATAAAATAGCAACGTAGCAATTATTGAGTCAATAAAATATCAATGTAACAATTATTGAGTCAATAATATAAAATATCAACGTAGCAATTATTGAGTCAATAATATAAAATATTTAACAGTAATTACTGTAACAATAATTGAGTAAGTGCCTTCTCACGTAAGAATCAATAATTCAAAATACTGTGCAATATCGTGTGCTACTGTGCAACACCGCGTATTACTGTATTTTAACCACCAGGTATTTCAACAGTACTAACGGTAACAACTACGCCGTTATTTTATAAAAAGGTTATTTCTGTCGCTTTCTATATCCGACAGTTATTCCGTTGTGGGGCCCACAAATAGCTGCGCTGTCGTACGAATATTTCCCGACAACAAGAATATTCCACGACCAAACGAATATTCCACGACAACAATGAATATTTTATAACCACTTGCTTATTTAAAATATTTGCACATTTCACCCATAACTTTTCATATTTATCAAAACAATACCTTACTGTTTCGAAATAATATATAAAGAAAATTAAATCTTTATTCATAAAAGTTGGGGTCTTACACAGCATTATTGGCAATGTCTAAGAAGTTCTGTGTAGGAAAGGGTTAGTTAATCTAATTGCGGGCCAGTAAGAAGAAATCCTTATCGAAAAGCCCCCTCTTTCCTAGGAACGACCTAGTTGTCATTATTGTGATTCTGTAGTATTATTTGTGAATAATTAATTATTGATAAAAATGATAAGGAAAATATTTATTTAATGGAGGAATTTTTAAAGAGACAATTTGTAACACTACCCTTTCCGAAATAGAAAAGGAAGTTACTCAAAACACAACATAACTGAAGAAATAATAATGAGGCTCTAAGTCACAAAAGAATAATCTTTATAACCAATAAATATCAAAAGGCAAACCAGAAAAAATGCCAATCCGGCTCAAACCACAATCTTACTATTTATTACAACTCCAAAATAAATCATTTGACAACCTAAACAAAACATCTAAATCATTAGATCGAATGGAGCTCTCATCACACTTGCTCTTGATCCCCCTGATTACCTGCCGGAAGAAAAACACAACATGAGCCAAACGCCCAGTACAGATATACAATACAAAACAAAGAACTAAGATAACTAACTCAATAAATGAACTGAACTGTAACGAATAAAACTAATACAACAAAATAATAGGGTGAATCAAATGGTTGGGTGTTATTTCATACCGAGCTCAAAATAAAATAGAAATATACATTGTCACACAGGTAAGTCAAATAATGCCACACAGGCAAGTCACACACATTGTACTGCGAATCCAAATGTATGTAAAATTGGAAGGCGTGTTTGGCACAAACATCGTCACTTCGCAGAACAGAACAGAACATAAAACTAGGGTCGACCCATACGCCTCCCACAACAAAACACCAAATGGCCAACTCCCATCGGAGCACAAAACGGAGACGCCGTGGACTGATCACACCGCCACGGAAGGTGTCATGCCTCGGTGCCAAGAGGACATGCCTGTGGTACCCACACAGGTGGTTATAGCTTAGGTATACCCTACGGTATATTCTAACAATAATACTATGTCACAACACATGCGACACAATATCAACACAAAGGGTTCTAATGTGTACATGTTAAATCAAACGAATCAATACGAGTCTCCAAAAATATTAACATGTACTTTTCTACAAATATCAAAATAAATATTAAAGATGATATACTAGATCAAAGAGTACAACACACCAGTTTTAAGGATCAATATCAAAACGAAACTATCACATAAATTTGAGAACGAACAATCTTGTGAAACAATAATAATTTCGAAACGAGAAACAAAACGAACAATTTAAATTTAATAAGAGAATCGCTGAAGGAGTACGGAATCCGTACCTGAATTAAGCAATGTAGTACTCGAAATTATAATTCCAAATATTATTCGTCACACTTCTTCCGTCTGACTAATCAAATAAAATAAAATAAAATATAAGTTTAATAAAAAAAATTTAAATTGAATAACCATTAAATTTTATAATTTTGTTATATATGTATGCCCACTAATTTCTATACAGTATTGCCACTACCGACTTTAGTACAATTAACCAGTTCAGCTGCCTTGTTTCTTTATTATTTTACAAAACACATACGGTCACTTATTGTTCGACAAGGATACTAGTGCAATTCAGGGTCCATTAACAATTAGTTTAAAAATAAACAATCAACACATCAGTATAATAAAGTGTTTCTTACTATTTAGTTTTTTTGATTACTAACATATATATTATATGAAATCATATATATGTATAAGTGATACTGCTAATAATTATATAATATACCTTACCTGAAATCACAAGTCACAACCCAATAATCTGATTTCTCCTTTTGAGTGCCGCCTCGCCTCTGTTTCGTTCTTCTCCTTAATTAGTTTGTATTAAATATGTTATGCGGAAGACTAGGTTTTAGTTATTATTATTAATTAGTATATTTTATTAACTCTCTAAATTTAAATAGGATTTTAATATTACACAATTATATATTAAACCAAATAAATTTTAAGGCCCAATTAATGTAGTCCACATCATTAAATATAATTTGACCCAAACACAAGAAAAGTCCAATTAAAATATTTAAAACAAAATTTTAAAAATGCCATTTATTTATTTAGTTTTTTCTGGGTATTACATCACCTACCCCTTAAAAGGATTCCGTCCCCGGAATTAAAAGAAAAGAACGAACCTAATTATCAAAAAGATGCGGATACTCCGCTCGAATAGACTCCTCCATCTCCCATGTAGCTTCTCGCTCTGAATGGTTTCTCCAAAAAACCTTAACAAACGGAATAGTCTTCCTCCTCATAACCCGCTCTTGACGATCCAAAATTGCCTCGGCTTTCTCCTCACAAGTAAGATCCTCCCTAATCTTATCGAACGGATATTGCACCACATGCAATGGATGATATTTATAACTCCTCAACACCGACACATGGAACACATTGTGCACATGAGCTAGCTATGGAGGCAAAGCTAATCGATATTCAACCTCACCAACCCTTTCCAAAATCTCGAATTGGCCAATATAACGCAGACTAAGTTTCCCTTTCAGACCAAATAGTCGAATTCCCTTCCAAGGAGAAACTTTTAGAAATACGTGTTCACCAGGTTCAAACTCTAAGGTCCTCCTATGCTTATCAGCATAACTCTTCTGCCGTGATCGAGCCAATTTTAATTTCTCTTTAGCCACTGCTACCTTTTTCGTAGTGATTTGAACTAACTCAGGCCCTTCTATGGCTCTCTCGCCAACCTCATCCCATCAAGTTGGTGCCCGACACTTTCTACCACTACAACGCCTCAAACGGAAGCCATCCCAATACTAGCATGCCAACTGTTGTTATATGCAAACTCAACTAGTCTCAATAATCATCCCAATTACCTGACCACTCAAGTGCACAAGACCTCAACATGTCTTCCAACGTTTGAATAGTCCGCTCAGACTGCCCATCGGTCTGCTAATAGAAAGAAGTACTAAAGTTGAGCCGAGTACCCCAAGATCGTTAAAACCTCTTCCAGAACCGTGAAGTGAATCGTGGGTCCCGATCTGAAATAATGGACACCGGAGTACCATAAAGTCTAACAATCTCCTGCTAAAAGATCTGTGCCAACCTATCCACCGAGTAACCCTCGTGGATCGCCAAAAAGTGTGCCGATTTGGTCAACCGATCCATCACAACCCAAATGGCATCAGTTCTTCCTGAAAGTCTTCGGCAAACCAGTCACAAAATCCATCGTGATATTTTCCCATTTCCAAACTGGAATGTCTAACTGTTGCAACAAGCCACTAGCTCGTTGATGTTCTATCTTCACTTGTTGACAAGTGAGGCACTTCCCTACATATTCAGCCACATCTCGCTTCATCCCATTCCACCAAAAATTTTCCTTCAAATCCCTGTACATCTTTGTAGAACCTGGATGAATAGAAAATGGCAAACTATAAGCCTCCGCCAACATAGCCTCTCGAATGATTGGATCCGACTGCACACACAACCGCTCATCCAACCAAATCACACCATGGTTATCAATACGAAAGTCGGGCAGCTTGCCCTCCTCCAGATTCTGTGCCATACTCCACAATTCTCCATCTTCCTTTTGAGCTTCTTTAACCCTCGAAATAAGAGAGGGCTCCACTCTCATACCTGCTAAATGCCCATCTAAACCTTGGACATACAACTCCAACTCTAGCCGCTCCATATCCAAAATAAGCTGAGGTTGTGTAATAAGAGCTGCTACACTTCCTGAACTCTTTCGGCTAAGAGCATCTGCAACCACATTTGCCTTCTCCGGGTGATATTGAATCCTCGCATCATAATCTTTTAGAAGCTCCAACCAACGCCTCTGCCTCATGTTAAGCTCCTTTTGAGTGAAAATGTATTTAAGACTTTTGTGATCGGTGAAGATATCACAAGTCTCTCTATACAAATAGTGCCTCCAAATCTTTAGAGCAAAGATCACCGCTGCCAACTCCAAATCATGAGTGGGGTAGTTCACCTCGTAAGGTTTAAGCTGTCTAGAAGCATAAGCAATCACCTTACCGTGTTGCATCAAAACACACCCCAAGCTTTTCTTAGAAGCATCACTATAAATCTGGTAACCTCCAGTCCCCGACGGCAATGCAAGTATAGGAGCTGTCACAAGCCGTTTCTTTAACTCCTCGAAACTCTTCTCGTGCTCCTCATTCCACACAAACTTCGTGCCCTTTTTCATCAATTGAGTCAATGGTAAGGCAAGCAAAGAGAATCCTTCCACAAATCTCCTATAGTACCCTGCCAAACCCAAGAAACTCCTAATCTCTGTCACAGTGGTAGGTCTCGGCCATTTAGTGATAGTCTAAACCTTAGCAGGATCCACCTTAATGCCTTCAGCAGAAACCGCGTGACCCAAAAATGCAACCTGCTCCAACCAAAACTCGCATTTAGAGAATTTACTATACAATTTCTCTTTCTGCAAAATTCCCAACACTGTTCGAAGATGCTCCTCATGCTCCTCCCTATACTTGGAGTAAACCAAAATGTCATCAATAAAGACAATAACATATTGGTCCAAGTACTCCTTGAACACTCGATTCATCAAATCCTATAAACACCGTCGGAGCGTTAGTCAACCCTAATGGCATCACCAAAAACTCGTAATGCCCATAGCGAGTACGAAAAGCTGTCTTAGAGACATCCTTATCTCTCACCCTCTACTGATGGTAACCCGACCTCAAGTCTATCTTTGAAAAATACTTTGCCCCTTGAAGTTAGTCAAACAAGTCTTCAATCCTCGGCAAGGGATACCGATTCCTGATATTAATCTTGTTCAACTCCCTGTAGTCTATGCACAACCTCATAGACCCATCTTCCTTCTTCACAAACAAAATCGGAGCACCCCACGGTGAAACACTCTGCCGAATCACACCACGATCTAACAGCTCTTGTAACTGCTCCTTCAACTCCTGCAACTCGAATGGTGCCATCCGATACGGCGCCTTAGAGATAGGCCCCGCACCATGAATAAGCTCAACAGTAAACTCAACTTTTCGCTGCGGTGGCAACCCTGACAACTCCTCAGGAAACACATCGGGAAAGTCACGAACAACTGAAATACCCTCAATACGAGACTCACCCTTAGAGGTATCCTTCACAAATGCCAAGTACCCTTCACAACCCTTTGCCACTAACTTCCCAGCCTTCAAAGCTGAAATCAACTTCACCACTCTACTCGGCTGTGAACCCTAAAACATGAATTCCAGAAACTTCACATCTCCAAATATAACCTTCTTCGCCTGGCAGTCGATAGTGGCCTGGTGCTTATCCAACCAGTCCATCCCGAGAATGACATTGAAATCATGCATACACATTGGAAGAAGATTAGCCCTACGAATCTTATCCCCAAAACTAATCGCACACCCTCGATATAAATTGGAAATAATAACAGAAGTCCCCATCGGGGTAGCAATAGATATAACAGAATCTAAAGACTGAGATAGGCACACCAAGGTGCCTAACAAAAGACTGAGCAACAACAGAATGAGTAGAACCCGTATCAAATAAAATAGAAACCTCATGACTGCCAACTAAAAGAGTGACAGAAATAGTACCTGGCGCATCTGCCGCCTGATTATATGTCAAGGTAAACACCCGACCACCCTGACGCTGACCTCCATTGCCACCATTATCACCGCCTCCACCGTTACCACGTGGCCCGGTACAATCTTTAGCCATATGACCCATCTGTCCACACAAGAAGCATGCGTTGGTAACTCTATGACACTGTTTCGTCGGATGATTATCCCCACATATAGCACAAAGAGCTATCAGAATAAGATTTGGGTTACCCCCACCAGCTAGTCCAGGATAACGACCTTGATTCTGCCCCAGCTGACGATTCTGCCCTTGTTGGCGATTCTGCCCTTGTTGGCGATTCTGACCATACCAAGGTAGCTGAAGCTGACGATTTTGTCCCTGTTGAGGCATTTGCTGATTACCCCTGTTCTGATTCTGGCCACGACACTGCCCCTGGTGGACACCACGATTTCTGTTCCATTGACCACCTTGATTTCTCTTATGCTGACCCGAAGCTTGACCCTGCTGGTCATCTCCGTCCCTCTTTCTGCACTTTTTTGATTTGGAAGACCGAAAGTCCTGTAGCTCCATCTCAATGTTCTTGGCCGCATTAGCCACAGCCGATACATCCGCAAACTTGGTGTTAATGATATGTTGGCGATACATATAATGAATCCGCCACTTGAACTTTTCTGCCTGCTCCGCTGCAGTCCCTGCAGAGGTTCCCACAAAACCTGCCAACCTGGTGAACCTCGTCATAAAATCTGTGATGGACTCGTCATCTTTCTGCCGAATAGACAGATACTCTTTAGCATAGGCCTCTTTATCAGCAGCTGGAAAGTACTGCTGATAAAAGACCTCACAAAACTCTACCCAGCTAAGTGTCTCCACGTACCCATCACCCTTTGTTGTCTTCATCGCTTTCCACCACCTCTGTGCATCCCCCTCTATCTTGTAAGTAGCAAGCAACACTCTCTGATTATCTGAGCACCCCAACACATCAAAATATTTCTCTAGGTGTGTAATCCAATTCTTCGCATTAATTGGAGTCGGAGCAGAACTGAATGACTATGGCTTCTGCTTCTGAAACCTCTCCAACCATACGTACATTGGAACCACCTGCTGATCAAGACCATCCGCATTCCCTTCCTCTTCGTTTGCCTGTGGACCATTATTTTCTGATACAAACTCTGTAACACCCCCTTTCCGCAATAGAAAGGGAGGTTACTCAAAACACAACATAACTGAAGAAATAATAATGAGGCTCTAAGTCACAAAAGAATAATCTTTATAACCAATAAATATCAAAAGGCAAACCAGAATAAATGCCAATCCAGCTCAAACCACAATCTAACTATTTATTACAACTCCAAAATAAATTATTTGACAACCTAAACAAAACATCTAAATCATTGGATCAAATGGAGCTCTCATCACACTTGCCCTTGATCCCCTTGATTACCTGCCGGAAGAAAAACACAGCATGAGCCAAACGCCCAGTACGGATATAGAATACAAAACAAAGAACTAAGATAACTAACTCAATAAATGAACTGAACTGTAACGAACAAAACTAATACAATGAAATAATAGGCTGAATCAAATGGCTGGGTGTTATTTCATACCGAGCTTAAAACAAAACAAAAATATACCTTGCCACATAGGCAAGTCAAATAATGCCACACAGACATGTCACACACATTGGACCGCGAATCTAAATGTATGTAAAATCGGAAGGCGTGTTTGGCACAAACATCACCACTCCGCAGAACAGAACAGAACATAAAACTAGTCGACGCCTCCCACAACAAAACACCAAATGGCCAACTCCCATCGAGCACAAAACGGAGACGCCGTGGACTGATCACACCGCCACGGAAGGTGTCATGCCTCAGGGCTAAGAGTACATGCCTGTGGTACCCCCACAGGTGGTTATAGCTCAGATATACCCTACGGTATATTCTAACAATAATACTATGTCACAACACATGCGACACAATATCAACATAAAGGGTTCTAACGTGTACATATTAAATCAAACGAATCAATACGAGTCTCCAAAAATATTAACATGTACTTTTCTACAAATATTAAAATAAAAACTAAAGATGATATACTAGATCAAAGAGTACAACACACGAGTTCTAAGGATCAATATCAAAACAAAACTATCACATGAATTTGAGAACGAACAATCATGTGAAACAATAATAATTTTGAAACGTGAAACAAAATGAACAATTTAAATTTAATAAGAGAATTGCTGAAGGAGTACGGAATCCGTACATGGATTAAGCAATGTAATACCCGAAATTATAATTCCAAATATTATTCGTCACACTCCTTCCGTCTGACTAATTAAATAAAAAAAATTAAATTGAATAACCATTAAATTTTATAATTTTGTTATATATGTATGCCCACTAATTTCTATACAGTATTGCCACTACCAACTTTAGTACAATTAACTACTTCAGCTTCCTTATTACTTTATTATTTTACAAAACACATACGGTCACTTATTGTTCGACAAGGATACTAGTGCAATTCAAGGTCCATTAACAATTAGTTTAAAAATAAACAATCAACACATCAGTATAATAAAGTGTTTCTTACTATTTAGTTTTTTTGATTACTAACATATATATTATATGAAATCATATATATGTATAAGTGATACTGCTAATAATTATATAATATACCTTATCTAAAATCACAAGTCACAACCCAATAATCTGATAAGCGTGCATTGTAAAACACGCTTTTAAGGCCCGCCTCGCCTCTGTTTCTTTCTTCTCCTTAATTAGTTTGTATTAAATATGTTATGCGGAAGATTAGGTTTTAGTTATTATTATTAATTAATATATTTTATTAGCTCTCTAAATTTTAATAGGATTTTAATATTACACAATTATAAATTAAACCAAATAAATTTTATGGCCCAATTAATGTAGTCCACATCATTAAATACAATTTGAACCAAACACAAGAAAATTTCAATTAAAATATTTAAAACAAAATTTTAAAAATGCCATTTATTTATTTATTTATTTCTGGTTATTACACAATTATTGAGAGGTGATATTTTATCTTCTTCGATAAAATAATTCATTCAAATATATTATTATAATATTACATTATAAGTGTATGATGTAATAATATAATAATATAATAATGGTGATATTTTTACAATGAATGCACGTTATGTGAATAAAATGAGGAGAAAAATAGCAAATTGGGTACGGAGTATTTTGATATATAAAATATGTTAAATATATTGGTGGGCCCCATTTTTGACTGAAGTTTGATTATAGCCTGCAAATTCATCCGTATGTAAATTTTGGTCATTTTTCGTTCGAAATTTGGAAAAAACTTTCTTCTACAAAGTTTTAGAGAATTAAATTTCTTATGGCATGGACATAAAATTCGTATTTTTTTGATAAAAGGGCTATTTTTTATGAATTATAGAAGTTCCGGAATATTGGGTCTGAATTGATTTTTGGGATTATAAATATTTTTTAAAGAAAAATGTTTTTTAAATGTAGGCGGACCCCACTGGTGTGCTGATGAATTTGGTCAAGGGGTGGGCGTGAATTTTTTTTTTATAAAATATTATTTTATTAAAGTTTTTGTTTTGGCATTCTAAGCATTTTTCTATAAATAGGATGCTTAGATAGAATTTGAAAATCACACCAGAATCAGAAGTTTTCGCTCTCTATAATATGGAGCGTATTTTGTGAGTATTTCGATACTTTGAGTGTTGCTATACAATACAAGTTTTCTTCAGCATTATATCCGATATTCCAGTCAGAAGTACTGTTCTTTTGAGGTAAGGGATGGTAAGCGATGTTATTTTTTTTCAAAAATAATGTTATTACTTTCAATATCATGACACCGAAATATTGGTATGAATTTTATTATAAAATTTTTACCTTTTCATATTGGGGTTACTATTTACGTATACGGCACTATTCACGAATACGATACTATTCACAGAAAAATTAAAAAAAAAAAAATCTTTGTCCAAGTTGGCTATTATGGTTTCTATCTTTGATTGGATCCAAGTTTTGATCTTCATTCTTAAATTTTGCTCCACAATTGATTATTATGGATTATTCTTGAATTCCTACTTAACTCTTCTGATGCATTGTTAATTCTGCTGCAGTTGTTGATCTAAAACTTGTTGTCCATAATATTTTATCTAATTTGTTGAAGACTAACGATAAATTATTCAGCATTATTTTAGTCATAATATTCTTTACTGGGCTAGTTGAGCTTACCCTTTTCATCTATTATCCTCTTCAGAAAATGAGAATGTTGCAGAGACTAGTCGGGGAACAGAGTGATGGGCAGAGTTAGAGCATTAGTAGTTCTAACTATTTTTGTATAATAGTGTGAAAATAATTGTAACTATTGAGGACTAATTTGAGTGTTTATATTTCGTATTATATACGATTTGTATTGACACTCACAGCTTGTATGGTAGTCCTGCAAACGACCTTTTGATATAAAAGTTTGTATTTGGATTCTCTACCATGTGATTGGCGGTTCAGAATGGGTTGGGTTAATTGGACCTATTCTGGGGGCGTCACAGTTGATATCAGAGCTTAGGGATATGGTCTCTGGCGGAGATCGTGGAATAGAACTAGAAGGGGAGAGACGAGTAAGTCCTTCACTAGTATGTCCTACCTAAGCTTATGTGGTATTTAATTGGTCGGTCTGAGTATAGGGTTAATATGTGATATGTTAATTTATTTAATTAACCCTTGTTTTATGGCAGTATTTGAGAATGGCAGCTGAGAATGTTAACAATGGAGTGAATGAAATCGTTGAGACACCTTTAATCACCAACTAGGAGAACGTGAAACAGGAAGGCAATATTCCTACTGTAAACAACCCCACCGATCAAACGATGAATGATGGGATGCTTAGAAGCTTTTTGCAGTTCATGCAAAACCAGACGAGGGAGACTTGTGTGCAAAATACAGGTGGAAATAATAGCAACTCGCGGCTTGTCACTGCCAAGCAGTTCAAAGAGTTAGGACCACTAGAGTTTTTGGGAAAGCCGGATCCGATCAAGGCGGAGACGTGGGTTAAACAAATTACCAAGATATTTGATGTCTTGGGATGCACGGAGGAACAGAAGGTTCCATTCGCCACCTTTATGTTCCGTGGAAAGGCAGATTACTGGTGGGAATCTGTGAAGCGTACCCAGCCTGCCGCACTCAAGATGTCTTAGGAGGCATTCCAGAAACTATTCAATGACAAGTACTTTCCAGAAAGTATTCGTCATATGAAGGAGGTAGAGTTTATCAGAATAAAACAGAATAACATGACTGTGTCCCAGTACAAGACTAAGTTCGCTGAGTTATCCCGGTTTGCATCTCATTTGGTGGAAAATGAGGAATGTATGACGCGGATGTTTCTGAGAGAGCGGGATAATGAGTCTGTTCAACCGAGGGACCACAACTAGGGTCATACTGGTGGCAGCAGTCATTGAAGCAATGACAACTAGCGGGGAGGAAAGTATTATGACAGAAGCGGTAACCACTCTGGTGGTAATCGTGGCCATGATAATAGAAGAAGTGAGTCAGGGGGAGATTTTAAAAAGAGAAGGTACAATAATGACAACGTGAAGACGTCAGCACCAGCATCAACTATTTATAGGGGAGGAGAACAACCACCGGTCGTATGTTATAAATGCTGGAAAGAGGGACACATCAGCCCAAACTACCCACAATAATTCAATGTATGCTATAATTGTGGAAAGGAAGGTCATATAGCTCGGGTGTGTCCTGTAACGAAACCAAGTCCAGCGGGGATGGTGCCTCCAAAGGCTGTCCCGAACAAGTCGAAGTCGGTGGTTCCTGAAAGAGCGTTTGTCGTGACTGGCCAAAATGCGAGGAACCCGAACGAGGTGATCACGGGAGTTAAAGGTCCAACTACTAGAGTTGTTAGACATTGGTTTTATTCGTCCTAGTACGTCTCCTTGGGGTGCTTCTATTTTAATTATAAAGAAGAAAGACGGGAGTATGAAACTTTGTATTGACTATCGGGAGTTGAACCATCTCACCATCAAGAATAGGTATCCACTACATCGTATTGATGACCTGTTCGACCAGTTGCAAGGTGCACAATTCTTTTCAAAGATCAATCTTCGTTCTGGATATCATCAGCTGAAGATTAAAACTGAGGATATTCCGAAGACTGCCTTCAGAACTCGGTACGGGCATTATGAATTCTTAGTCATGCCTTTTGGATTGACTAATGTTCCTGCTACTTTCATGGATATGATGAACCGTGTGTTCAAGGAATATTTGGATCAGTTCATTGTTGTCTTTATTGATGACATCCTCATCTATTCCAAAAGCCGTGAAGAGCATGAGCACCATTTGAAGCTGATACTTCAAAGGCTTCGTGATAACAAGCTATATGCCAAGTTGAAGAAATGCGAGTTCTGGCTTGAGGAGGTAGCATTCCTTGGGCATGTGGTGTCAAAACATGGAGTATCTGTTGACCCGGCGAAGATTGAAGCAATACAAAGTTGGGAACAACCGATGTCTGTGAAGTACGTAGTTTTCTAGGCTTAGTTGGTTATTATCGGAGATTCATGAAAGGATTTTCTTGAATCGCTACTCCATTAACTTAGCTGACTCGGAAAGATATAAAATTCGTATGGAGCGAGGAATGTGAGAAGAGCTTCCAAGAGCTAAAGAGGAGACTTATCTCGGCATCTGTTCTGACAATACCATCTGGTTCAGATGGATTTGTTATCTACAGCGATGCTTCGGGCAAAGGGTTAGGATGTGTTCTTATGCAACATGGGAAAGTCATAACCTATGCCTCGCGACAACTCAAGGAATATGAGAGGAATTATCCTACTCATGATCTAGAGTTGGCAGCAGTCGTTTTCGCGTTGAAGATCTAGAGACACTACCTATATGGAGAGAAAGTGGAGATCTATACGGATCATACGAGCCTTAAATATTTCTTCACTCAAAAGGAACTCAACATGCAGCAACGACGTTGGCTTGAGCTGTTGAAAGATTATGACCATACCATCCTAGTAAAGCGAACGTGGTAGCTGACGTGTTGAGTAGAAGATCATATGCGGGAACGAGTGCGATGCTGTCAACACAAAGGCCTATTCTGTGTGACTTACAAAAGATGGAGATAGAGTTCAAGACTCCGGGGACCCACATGATGATGTCAAATATACGTGTAGAGCCAGCTTTAATCGATAAAGTTAAAGCTGCTCAAGCTACAGACCCGGAGTTGATAAAAATGAAGAAGAAGGTGCAAGAAGGTGCGGTTTCAAAAGCAAGAATCGATGAAGAAGGAATACTTCGAGTCAACTCCAGACTTTGTGTTCCTAATGATTCTGATTTGAAGTATAGAATTATGATGGAGGCACACAACACACCGTTTGCAATCCATCCTAGGGAGTACCAAAATGTATCGTGATCTTCGACATACATTTTGGTGGAGCAATATGAAGAGAGAGATCTCAAATTTTATCTCGAGGTGTTTAACTTGTCAACGTGTAAAGGCGGAGCATCAAGTGCCAAAGAGTCCATTGCAACCACTTGAGATTCCAAAATGGAAGTGGGAACACATTACCATGGATTTCGTTACGGGTCTTCCCAAGGTTTCTCAAGGCATAGATGCGATTTGGGTTATTGTTGATAGATTAACCAAGTCTGCTCATTTCTTGCCGATATGGGAGACTTATTCCCTTGAGCGTCTTGCTCGTATGTACGTGAATGAGATTGTGAGGTTGCATGGCATGCCATTATCCATAGTTTTGGATTGTGACCCAAGATTCACTTCATGATTTTGGGTCAGTTTGCAGAAAGCTATGGACACGGATTTACGATTCAGTTCGGCATATCATCCTCAAACGGACGGGCAATCGGAAAGGACTATTCAAACTTTTGAAGATCTATTGAGACTCTGTGTTCTAGACTTCAAAGGAAGTTGGGATAAGTACCTACCATTGGTAGGAATTCTCCTACAACAACAGTTATCAGGCAAGTATAGGCGTAGCTCCATTCGAGGCGTTGTATAGGTGAAAGTGTCGTTCTCTAGTATGTTAGGATGAGGTGGGTGAAGCAACATTGTTGGGACCGGAGTTAGTACGTATAACCACAGAAAAGATTCAAATGATTCGACAACGTATACAAACGGCACAGGATCGACAAAAGAGTTATGCGGATCTTCATCGAAAGGACGTGGAATTTAATGTTGGGGATTATGTACTGTTACGTGTTGCTCCGTGGAAAGGAGTTACAAGATTCGGGAAGAAATGAAAGCTCAACCCACAATTTATTGGTCCATTTGAGATTCTTGACCGAGTAAAAAATGTGGCCTATAGACTCGCTTTACCTCCAAGCATGTTTCGTGTTCATAACGTGTTTCACATATCCGTGCTACGTAAATATGTGAAAGACCCAAACCACATTATTGAGTTAGAACCAGACGAGATAGCCGAAGATTTAACGTATGAGGAGGTACCTGTCAAGATCTTGGATAGAAAGGAGCATGTCCTACGCACAAAGGTTATACCACAAGTCAAAGTTTTGTGGAGGAACCATGCTATTGAGAAAATGACCTAGGAGTTAGAATCAAAAATAAAGCGAGGTATCCTCACCTTTTCGAAACACCAGGTACGTACATCAATTTCGAGGACGAAATTTCATAAGGAGGGGAGGTTGTAAGACCCCAACTTATTATGAATAAAATTGAATTTTCTATATATATTATTTTGGAATAATTTGATAAATGTGGAAAGTTATGGGTAAAATGCGCAAATATTTCAAAATAAGCAAGTGGTTATAAAATATTCATTGTTGTCGGGGATTATTCGTTTGGTCGTAGAATATTCTTGTTGTCGGGGAGGAATATTTGTACGACGGCGCAGCCATTTGTTGGCCCCATAACGAAAAACTGTCGGATGAAGAAAACGACAAGAATAAGTTTTCTATAAATAACGGCGTAACGGTTACCGTTAACACTGTTGAAATACCCGGTGGTTAAGATAAAGTAATACGCGTTGTTGCACAGTAGCACACGGTATTACACAGTATTTTATATTATTGATGTTTCAATAATTGTCACTGCACAATATTTTACATTATCAAATCAATAATTCATATTATTTGAATAATATTATTAGACAGCATTATTGACAATGTCTAGGAAGTTCTGTCTAGGAAAGGGGTTAATTAATCTAATTGCGTGCCAGTAAGGTGAAATCCTTATCGGAAAGCCCCCTCTTTCCTAGGAACGAACTGGTTGTCATTATTGTGATTCTGTAATATTATTTGTGAATAATTAATAATTGATAAAAATGATAAGAAAATATTTATTTAATAGAGAAATTTTTAAAGAGACAATTATTGAGAGTTGATATTTTATCTTCTTCGATAAAATAATTCATTCAAATATATTATTGAAATATTACATTATAAGTGTATGATGTAATAATATAATAATATAATAATAATGATATTTTTACAATGAATGCACGTTATGTGAATAAAATGAAGAGAAAGAGAGCCAATTGGGTCCGGAGTATTTTTATTACAAAAAATATGTTAAATATGTTGGTGGATCCCGTTTTTGACTGAAGTTTGATTATAGCCTACAAATTTATCCGTATGTAAATTTGGGTCATTTTTCGTTCGAAATTTGGAAAAAATTTCTTCTACAAAGTTGTAGATAATTAAATTTCATATGGAATGGACATAAGATTCGTATTTTTTTGATAAAAGGACTATTTTTATGAATTATAGAAGTTTCGAAATATTGGGTCTGAATTGATTTTTGGGGTTATAAATTTTTTTTTAAATATTTTTAAATATTGGTGGGCCCCACTGGTGTGCTGATGAATTTGGTCAAGGGGTGGGCGTGATTTTTTTTTTATAAAATATTATTTTATTAAATTTTCCGCTTTAGCATTCTAAGTATTTTTCTATAAACAGGATGCTTAGTTAGACTTTAAAATCACACCAGAATCAGAAGTTTTCTCTCTTTATAATATCGAGCGTATTTTGTGAGTATTTCGATACTTTGAGTGTTGCTATGCAATACAATTTTTCTTCAACATTATATCCGATATTCAAGTCAGAAGTACTGTTCTTTTGAGGTAAAGGTTGGTAAGGGATGTTATTTTTTTTTCAAAAATGATGTTATTTCTTTCAATATCATGACATCGAAATATTGGTATGAATTTTATTGTAAAATTTTTACATTTTCATATTGGAATTACTATTCACGTATACGGCACTATTCACGAATACGGTACTATTCACATAAAAATTAAATTTTCTTTTCTTTGTCCAAGTTGGCTATTATAGTTCCTATCTTTGATTGGATCCAAGTTTTGATCTTCATTCTTGAATTTTGCTCCACAATTGATTATTATGAAGTATTCTTGAACTTGAATAAATTCAATTACGAATCCCTAATTTTTGTCTTTTATCTCACTGGATTCGTTCTTTAAAATATTTTTCATCATCTTCAGTCTTAAATGGTGATACAAAAGAATATCTTTGGCCTGTAGTGCAAAGATGGATGATTATTTGATGAATATCTTTGGCCTGTAGTGCAAAGATGAATGATTACCTGATGAATATCTTTGGCCCGTAGTGCAAAGATGGACAGGTGTTGAGATGAACATGACCAACTGGTGATACAAATGAATATCTTTGGCCCGTAGTGCAACGATAAATATTTGATTCAAGATACATATTGATTGATGTTACATGGATAAAATATTGATTATGGAATTTTTAATCATAGAAAATAGTAGACATTATTTCCTGCTTAACTCTTCTGATGCATTGTTAATTCTGCTGCAGTTGTTGATCTAAAACTTGTTGTCCATAATATTTTATCTGATTTGTTGAAGACTAACAATAAATTATTCTGCATTATCTTAGTCATAATATTATTTACTGGGCTAGTTGAGCTCACCCTTTTCAGTCTATTGTCCTCTTCAGGAAATGAGAATGTTGTAGGGACTAGTCGGGGAATAGAGTGATGGGCAGAGTTAGAGCAGTAGTAGTTCTCACTATTTTTGTATAATAGTGTGAAAATAATTGTAACTATTGAGGACTGAATTTGAGTGTTTATATTTCATATTATTGACAATTTGTATTGACACTCACAGCTTGTATGGTCGTCCTGCTCATGACCTTTTGATATAAAAGTTTGTATTTGGATTCTGTACCATGTGTTTGGCGGCTCAGAATGGGTTGGGTTGATTGGACCTATTATGGGGGCATCACAACCAGATGGTTATGCTTCTAACATCTCTCGTTGTACTAAGGTTGAGCAGTTGAAAATTACTGGGTTCAAAAGTAATGATTGTCATGTATTCATGCAGAAGTTGATTCCAATTGCATTTCGTGAAGTATTACCGAGGAATATTAATGATGCCTTTACCGCACTTTCAAATTTCTCTCGGGATATTTGTTCAACTATTATAAGGTATAGTGATGTGGAGCAGATAGAGAAAAATATAGTGTTGACAATATGCAAGCTCGAAATGATCTTACCACTGGGGTTCTTTAACTCGATGGAGCATTTGTCTATTCATTTTCCATATGAACTTAAGCTTGGAGGACCGGTGCAATATCGATGGATGTATCCTTTTGAGAGGTAATATCACCTACATTGGCTATATATAATCATCACCTGAATAATTATTTTAATCTATATATTGTCATATTTAAGGTATATGCGTCGATTAAAGCATAAAGTTAAAAACAAAGCTCGTGTAGAGGGTTCTATTGTTGAACGCTATACGGAGGAAGAGCTTGTCAACTTCTGCTCGTTGTACTTTGACGATGTAGTCTCAACAAGCACAACCGCCTAAGTCCAAATGAGGTCATCGTCGATCCCCAAACTCGTGCTGATGAGTTGGTTGTATTCACTTATCCGGCCAAACCATTTGGACATGAGACGAGGACTTTCATCACCGATAAAGATTTGAAGATTGTATCTACATACGTGCTTCTAAATATGCCTGAAGTATCATCGTACATCAAGTATGTATTATTACAGGTTGAAGCTTTAATATCTAACCTTAATCAACAATTAAACAATATATTATTATTGTACGCAGTTCATTCGAAGCGGAAGCGCATGCTTCTAACCCGAGGTTAACTACATCACAGCTGGAAGCATTCACTAATGAAAATTTCCAACAGTGGTTTAAGAGAAGGGTCGAAGAAGAGAACGTTTATGAGCGTTTTAGAGATGTCATTTTAGGCCCGTACAAACTTATTAGTTCATTTCCAGGCTGCATCGTGAATGGGTATAGATTCAAAGTTGATGACGTGAATGAACTGACATTAGTCAACTCTGGCATTGTCATTGTTGGGATGTTGTTACCAAGATTCTGAGTCCAATTATTATGGAAGATTAGAGGAAGTTGTTGTGCTCAATTATCCCGGGGGCAAAATGGTCGTTACATTTAAGTGTCGCTGGTTTGATACTGCAAAGGGTGTTAAAGTTGATCGTAATAGAATCGTCACAGTAGATATAAAATCCAAGTTACATTCTGATGACATATTTGTGTTAGCCACCCAAGCAACTCAAGTGTACTACGCCCCTAATGTCGTAAATTATAGAACCCCTTGGTATATAGTTGTGACAACGAAGACTCAGTCATTTGATGGTACTAATCTTTCTGGAACGGATGACCCGTTGCAAGAACAAGTTAGCAATCCCAGCCACGTATTGCTATATAATGACGATGTGTTGGTAGATGATGTCGTTGACGTACCCGATGTTGACGAAGTGGAGGAAGATCATGTTGTCAATCCGTATATGATGGTAGAAGATGATACTGTGGAAGAAATTGATACACAATAGGAAGAGACAGAATCAGAGGATGAAGATGATTTTGATTCTGACGGGTTTGACGACGTACTACTTCGTCACTAATTGTTGTTTTGTAAATATTATACAACTAAAACTAATCATTAGAATAATTGTAATTCATTTAATTAATGTCATCTATGTATGTTATTTCAGTAGTACAACTATGCCTCGACATAGCGGTGGAGGTGGTCGTGGTGGCAGCCGCTCCGGATCGGGTGACGGCTCCCAGGGCGGGTCATCTTCATCAGCTAGCGAGTTAAATTTTTTTTGGCTCAATAACACTCTTTTTCATAACTATATTAAACATTCATTCACTATTTTTTGACAATGTCATAACTATATTAAACATACAGATGCTAAACATCGGCGACAGCGAGGGCCAAACCTCGGTTGATTAGGTTGTCCGCCGGCAGTTCTTGACACAGTTCCGGTTGATGTCGGCTCGTCGGTGTAGGTTTCAACTATAATATATCACTTATATTCAATTAGAATGATATTATTATGTGATTAATAAATTAAAATGTTCTTAATAAATTTTGTATTCTAGTATTATGGATCATGTCGCTAAGGCGACCGTACACGCCATCTGCCTGACGCATCTCCAGACTGGCTGCATGCAATTTAGTCAGTACTCGCATTACGATTCTGGCTTTATGGTGACAGTGTTGCAGGAGTTTCACGTAAGTCAAATTATATATATTAAACCACTTTTCCAAGTTATTTACATATTGTTCAAATAATTGATTATACGTACGTTATGTCCGTTTGATAGAGGTATTATAGATACGAGGCCGGCATCACTGAGGTGGATGGCGACGCCGTTATTATTGCACACATATCGATGAACTATGTCGGCTGGATGTATGAGATGCGACAAAGGGCAGTCTGGGCGATAGAAGAATCGCTTGGGACTACTATACAATAGCATCAGCCGCCGACTAGTTTCAGACGCAGTATGGGCTGCCATGTGTACGTACTGGGATGATGCTGCCTTTAAGACCAAGTCTGAGCAGATGAAGAAGAATCGAGGCCAGCTACGGGTTGTACATACTTCTGGCTCACAGTCGTTTCAGGAGGTCAAGTCGGTATGTATTTATATTTAGTTTAGTTTAATATTAAACTACAACTATAGTAAAGCTAGTGATATTAATTAATGTACATGATTTAGGCCATGCAGAGTAGCTTGGGCCGACCTCCTACTATGTTGGAGTTCTGGGATAGAGTCCATATGCCAAAGGAGTCTACTTCGGGGTCGACGATGTCTCCAGCAGCACTAGCTATGTGGGTAATACATTTACTATAATAAATATTATTTAGGATCATATTACGTAATTTATATAATGATACCAAGTTAACTCACATTTACATATATTAAATTATAGGACCGGTTTGAGAAGCTCCGCAGCCAGCGTATAGCAAAGTTGCAGGCTACTAGGGGCGATGCTGAGACGTTAGATTCCACCATCCCTCCGCCCGAGATTAGTTTATCTTAGGATGAGGAGATGACTCTTTGGGTCGCGTCTCAGGATACTCCCACTAGCACTACCGGCCGGTATCGAGTGCTGGGGTTGCCGAGGATACCAGCCTATACACTACCTGGAGGTATAATATTTTAGTTTATTTCTTGTTTATGAATAAAGTAAACTTATAATATTATTCATGTTATAGTTATTTTTGTAGGCTCTAGCCAGCGTCTGCGAACGAGAGCCCCCGTGGGACCATCACATACGGGCGCTGGCTTAGACAATGCTTTATTCCAGCGGGTTATGGCTGTGGTGTCGGAGAGGTTTGAGACCGATCCGCTATTCCTTCGTCAGGACCTACCTAATCGTTCTCGCCTCCATCAGCTTGCGCAGGACGTTGCAGCTGGTGCCACCGCCGAGAGTACGGGTATCCCTCCGGAGCAGTTCGCCGCGATACGCGACGAGATTGTTCGGATGGTGGTTACCTTACTTATGGACGCGTTTGGGCCGATGCTGAGTCAGCCCACGACTACTCAAGTATACTATTCATTTTAAATTCAAGTATATATTCTACATGTTATTTAATTTTCATTTAGTTATCTTTAACTATATCATATATATGGACTAATGAGTTACATTATATTGTATCAATAGGGTAACGAGCGGACTGACGAGCGGGCTGACGATGCTGAGCGGTTGGACGACGACGGCAATTTTTAGACTCTAGAGCAGCATCGACGCCCGCCCGATGATCCCCCTCACACCGGGGGCTCTACTAGCTTGAGTTAGTTTACATTATTTTGTAGTTTACATTATTTTTGACTTAGTTTACATTATTTTGTAGTTTACATTATTTTGAGTTACATTATTTTGTTGTTCACATTATTTTTGATGTATTGTAGTTTAAACCTTGTCATTACTTTAGTTTGAAATATCTCTTTACTTTAGTTTTGTTTATGTTTGACATTTAATTTAATTTAGCTTAATGGGATGTTTGATATACTTTAGTTTAGATTAATGGGATGTTTGGCATTTTTACTTCTCATTTAGTTGATTTCTGACATATTGTTGGCCTTGGTAATTGTAATTCATGTTATTGGGCCTTATTAAGTTGATGTGAATGTTGTTGGATAGTTAGTTAGATTGTATGTGCTGTTGGGAAAAATGAACAGGTTTACAGGTACAAAAAATATGGGTTAAAACACTGGATATTGCCAAAATAAATAAAACATTAAAAAAATACTATTCTCGACGGAATAGTGTTAACCTCGACGGATTTTTGTCGGAATTAAATCCTTGCCATTTTGGCCATACTGCCACGTGTCACGATTAGACTCGACGGAATACTATTAACCTCGACGGATTTCCTTCGGAATTAAACCCCTTGCCATTTTGGCCAGCCTGCCACGTGTCATGATTAGCCTCGACAGAATATCCTCAACGGATTATATTCAGTCGATAATATATTAAGCCCGACCGAATATTCGGTTGAGGTTAGTTCTGTCGAGTTTAATTAACCCCGACTAAAAGAGCGATGGACTTAATTTTGACATGCTTATATCCGACTGAATTTTTGACCGAATATTCTGTCAGAATTAAGCATAACCTCGACAGATTATACTTAATTTCGACGAATATTCAGTCGAAAACAAGCCTTTTTGTTGTAGTGATGATCTCTACTTGCATCATTTTGCAGACTCCACGTTTCCAAGAGCTGACTGCGATTCTTGACTTGGCTCGGCAGGCGCTCGGACTGCCTCCACGATTCTGAATGTGGCTTCCTTGATAGACTACGATTCTGGAGTGACTTCCTCGACACTCCACGATTCTGCCTTGGCTTCTGCAAACTCTTGGCTGGCTCGACAGACTACGAATCTGATAGGCCTAACTATTACATTTCAAGAGATCAACCTAACAAGCTTGATCTTTCTTTTATGCATTCATTTATAGAATGATAAACGTTTAGCTCAGATCAAATTAACAATTTTGATCCTCAAGCTAAGTCCTTGTACATATGTTCTATTTAAGGACTTAACAATATTGGAAAATACATGCACATTTACTTACTTTCAACTTAAAATTTGAATATGCAATTCCCAACACAAGAGAATACAAATTTACCTTTAATTAGGTTGAGAAACCTAACTAACTTCACCACCCAAAAATACTCCAAGCAATAAAGTCTTTAAGTTTTCAATTGAACGGAGATGGTGGCGGATACCCACGAACAACAAACTATAATCCTCTCTCTTTATTCTTTTGGTACCTTCTTGCTACCAAGCTTCTTTCATGTATAAAATAAGACTCCCTCATAGCCTTATTCATAGTACTCTTTTTAATCCATTCCTATTATGGATTAGAAACAATTTATTCTCCTAATCTAATTAGGGATCACATCTCCTTATCTGGTCACCAACCAATCTAACAAGTAAATCATTTTTCAACTTGGATTTCAATAGCACTTTTACTAATTAGTAAGCTCCCCTTAATTTAATTCCAACTTTGCTTCCATTAACCCAATTTTTAATTGGATTAATATCAAGTAAACCTATTTACTTGCTCACAAAGAAAATCAATTCTTTTTTATCTTGGATTCTATCTCATGGGTGAGGACCCACTCCCAACATCTTCAAGTCTTAATAAACTTTATATATCTCAATCGTCTCAACCTCAATGTCTTATACAAATTAATTAAGTTCACTCAATCAATATTCCTCATTCTTTTCCAAATTCCATATATAGTTTGCTCAGCCGCTGATGGTATCCATTATTACAAAGTTCATTAATTAAGTTGCCCGTTTGTTTATGTCATTATATATAATTGGGTTAATTGCAAATTTAATCACGAAGTATACACCCTTTTATCTTTCGTACCCCGATGTTTAAACGCTCTTATCTCGCTACCCAAAGTACTGTTAAGTAACCACGATGGACCTTATTCAGATTTTCGGTCAATTTTTTGCCCAAAAATGGCCTCATATCATAATTAAATAATTAAATATTGTTGACCGTATAAATATCGTAGTTGACTTAATTAATTTATAGAAATACATGTGAAATACTAGATTAATAAAATAAAGGGTAAAAATTTCAAACAATTTGGAAATTTCATCAATCTAATTCCATTTCATTCAACAAACCAAAACAGACAACAAATTAGAGCAACAAACCAAAGGGTCCTATAATTCCATCTCATTTTGTTCAACAAACTAAAATAGAGTGAAAATCTCCATCTTTATCTCTTTTATTTTCATTTGATCTTCATCTTCATTATCAACCCAAGGGCCCTCGAATTATGGTGATTTTTTGTGAAAGATCTGGAAGATTCTAACCCAGATCTACGATTGGTTTCCTACGAGACTAGTAGAGGCGATGATTTTATGTGTGGGGTTCGAGAGTCATGATCTGATTGGAGGACTGTGTGTTTTGGTCTGGGGTTGGGTTTGTCTTTGGTGACCTTTTGAAAGATGGAGCTTCTCCAGATTTGATTTGTCTTTATTCAGCTCTGGAACTATTCTTACCGGTGGTTTGTTTCCAATGGTTTCTGAACTGGAATTTGTGCTTTTATTGCTTATCTATTTCAATTTTCTGATTTGGTAGTTCATTGTCGGTTACTGGGTTTGTTATCCATTTAATTTTGGTAATGAATCCTTTGGCTCCGGTGGTTTTCGCTTTCGTGGATGGGTCTTATTTCCGTGTGTTTTCAGATCTGGATATTATTATTCAGATTTGGATGTTATCTTTAATTTTTGTTTTCCCATGTTCAATTTTACTTGCTTAATCTCCTATTGTGGTCTATAATTGTTTATGGGTGCTTTGAACGAACGAGTTTTGATTCCATTTGATTGGGTTTTGTGCTCCTCTGTTATGGTTTGTTGGAATTTATTGTGGCCACTAGTAATTTAATTGTTTATAGGTTTGATTGCTTGGGTTGATTTACCTCCAGAACTTATTATTGGAGTCTGAAATTTAGAACCTAAAGTATGGGCAACATCAGAGAGAGAAAATGAAGTGGGTTTGAGATTTGGCAAAATTTTGAAGATGATGAATGAATTGGGCTTTTTAGTTTGAGATTTTTGAGCTTCATGAATGGTTACAAAGGAAGAGGATGAATGATTTTGGGTATTTTGGATTTTGAATTTTTTTAGTTAGTTCCATGGTAATGGGGAAGATGATGAAGATGGGGAAGAAGAGGGAAAAAAACAAAATTAGTTTGTAAATTTGTAATTTATTGTATTATTACATATAAATGTATTACCTAATCTAATTAATTAGGTTTACAAAGGTTTTATACAGTCAACTGTATAAAAATCTGGCTAAATTAGTATTATACACAGACCATCGGAACACGTGGCAGTTCCGACTACTTTTTTTGCCGAAAAATATAAAATGGTTAGTTATGCTTACTAACAGTATTTTGGGTAGCGAGATGAGAGCGTTTAAATATCGGAGTACGAGTGGTAAAAAAGTGTATACTTCGGGATTGAATTTGCAATTAACCCTATATAATTCTATACCCGTGTACATTCATATATAGCAAAACTTAATATATACACTTACTTAGTAATCCCTTACAGTTAGAAATAAAGTTATTAATTTTCTTCCCCAAATGTAAGGGGAGAGTAAATTCTATAAAAAGTACAAAGTATACTCAAATGAGGCACAATAACATATATCTTTTAGGCATCACAAAACAAAACATTAGGGACAAAAATAGAGTCATCGCATATATTCTCAAAATCAAGAGCAACAACCATAACATATAAGCTAGCCACTGTCAAAACAAAAATCTAAACTAATTAATAAGCACTTAATTAATCCAAAATTAATTCAGCGCCATATAATTAACAAGAAACAGACAAAAATCGAAAATCTTAGCACAAACTCAAAATCTGAAAATGACAGAATATCTTTAAGCTAGCTGGCTCCATCATCAACATGAATTTGTACTTTCTTTCAAACTGGTGCATCAAATCAAATTTGGGATCTCAGAATCCAGTAATTCTTTAAGGTTAAATAAATCATCCCATTCCCATTCATGTGTTTGTACTTATAGTTAATTTTATTTAAATTACTATGACATCTACAAACCATTGGATTACTATACCAACCCCTAAATTTGAGAGACAATTATTATATAATTAGTATACCAACCCCTAAATTCAACAACGCATCTACATAGTCTAAAATTCAACAGTAATTACTTAACCGTCCCTAGCTAAATCAAATATAGGCCTGGCAAAATATGGTTATGGGTTGGTTTTGGTTTTCAAAATATGGTTATGGTTCCATTAAAGAACTAAAACCATATTAACCATTTTTAATATGGATTGTGTGGGTTGGAACCATATGGTTATGGTTCAAATATAGGTCGACCCATATTTTAAATTTCAAACTTATCATTATTATGATCCAATTAAATAAATTATTATTAGATATATATCATGTATACATAATCACTAAATATTTTATTTTTATTCTTTTGGAGGAGTGAGTGGTGTATACGTAATCACATAATATATTTTTTTGGGTGGAGGTGGGGGGGTGGTGGGGTGGGGTGGGGTGGGCTGCGGGGTGGGGTGGGGTGGGGTGGGGTGCGGGGTATGGGGTGTATACATAATCACATTGTAATACCCGAAAAATATTTAAATAAATAAATGGTATTTTAAAGTTTTTGGTTTAAATATTTTAATTGGACTTTTCTTATGTTTGAGTTAAATTGTATTTAATTATGTGGATTACATTAATTTGGACCATTAAATTATTTGGGCCTTAAATCAATTGGGTATAATTTATATTTGTGGGTAATACTAAAATCTTTTATAATTATGAAAATTAATAAAACATGTTAATAAATAAAACCTAATTGCACTTCAATACATCTCATACCAGCCGAGAGAAGAGAGGGATTGCCGCTGCTACAAGAAGAAAAAAAAAATTTACTATCAAGGTAATTGATTTAGATTCATGACTGAAGGTTTTATATATATGTATTATATTAAAGGTTATGTATCGATTTTGTCAGTTTGTTTATGTGGAACGGAGGTCATGGATTATTTTTATAAAATAAAGAACTTAACATATGATGATTGTAATTGATTTTGGGTGGTACAGATTTTTAAATTTTAATTGATTTAGAACATAAGTTATATATATATATATATATATATATATATATATATATATATATATTAGATCTAAATCACTACCAGAAATTAGGGATGTAGTGAAGGAAATTTTGTGAAGGAATTCATTCCTTCACATGAGGAGTTTTCTAGCAAATAAACAGTGAAGGAAAAAAATGTAGTAATTATATAGTTATTAGCGAAAGAAACATCCTTCACAATTTATATTTTTTCTTTCGCAAAATTGAGGTGGTAGAAGCATATTTGGCGCTAATTTATGATAAAAATTTGCGAGGAAAAAAACTATTAATGAATGAATTATTATTCACTGTATATTATTGTTCAGACGTTTTTTGCGAGAGATAAAATTGGTCACTGTTTTGTTATAAATATTTTTTAAAAAATTAATTGTGGTGAATATAAATACATTAATTTTTTTATAGTAGTAAATTTACTTTTAATAACACTTTTTAAGCTGTCATTCTCAAATACAGCCATAAAACAAGGGTTAATTAAACAAATCAACATATCACATATTAACCCTATGCTCCGACTGACCAATTAAATACCACATAAGCTTAGGTAGGACACACTAGCGAAGGATTTACTCGTCTCTCCCCTCCTAGTTCTATTCCCCGATCTCCGCCAGAGATCAAATCCCTAAGGTCTGATACCAACTGTGACACCCGCCAGAATAGGTCCAGTCAATCCAACCCATTCTGAGTCGCCAAATACATGGTACAGAATTCAAATACAAACTTTATATATGGTCGTGCAAAATACGACCACACAACTGTGAGTGTCAATACAAATATGTAGAAAATATTAATATTCAAACTATGTCCTCATTACAATTATTATCACACTATTTATCAGAAATAGTGAGGACTACTACTGCTCTAACTCGGACCATCATTCTGTCCCCCGACTAGTTCCCGCAACATTCTCATTTCCTGAAGAGGACAACAGATGAAAAAGGTGAGCTCAACTAGCTCAGTAAAGAATATTATGACTAAGATAATGGAAAATAAATTATCGTTAGTCTTCAACAAATCAGATAAAATATAATGGACAACTAACTTTAGATCAATATTCGCAGCGGAAATAACAATTCATTAGAAGAATTAAGCAGAGAATAAAGTCTACTATCTTCTATGATTTAAAAGTCCATCATCAATATTTTATCCCTGTAACATCAATCAATATACATCTCGAATCAAATATTCATCTTTGCACTACAGGCCAAAGATATTCATTTGTATCATCAGTGGTCATGTTCATCTCAACACCTGTCATCTTTGCACTACAGGCCAAAGATATTCATCAGGTAATCATTCATCTTTGCTCTACAGGCCAAAGATATTCAGTTATATCACCACTTAGAACTGAGGATGATGAAAAACCATATAAATAACGAATCCAGTGAAATAAAGGATAAGATTATGAATTCGTATTTTAGTATTCAAAAATACTTCGTAATAATCAATTGTGGAGCAAAATTCAAGAATAAAACTCAAAACATAGATCCAACCAAAGATAGTAACCTTGACAAACAATCTGGACAAATAGAAGAAAATTTAATTTTTCCGTGAATAGTGTCGTATACGTGAATAGTGCCGTATACGTAAATAGTAACTCCGACGGAAAAAATAAGAATTTCATAATAAAATCCATGTCAATATTTCGGAATAATGATTTGAAAAGAAAATAACATCCCTTACCTCAAAAAGATAGTACCTCTGACTGGAATATCGGATATAATACCGAAGGAAACTTGCACTCAATAGTAATACTCAAAGTATTGAAATACTCACAAAAATACGCTCGATATTATAGAGAGAGAAAACTTCTGATTCTGGTGTGATTTTCAATTCTAACCTAAGCACCCTATTTATAGGAAAAGCTTAGGATGCCAAAGGAGACTAAAATAATAAAATATTATTATTTTTAAAATAATCTCCGCCGCCGGCTGCTAAGAAAATCAGATTTTTCAACCAACAACAAAAATGGGGCCCACCATTTTATTTAAAAAATATTTATTTTCCGAAACTTCAATAATTCATAATAAATAGCCCCTTCGTCAGAAAAATACAAATTCGATGTCCTTTCCATAGGAAATTTAATTCTCTACAACTTTGTAGAAGGAAGTTTTTCCAAATTCTAAACATAAATTATCCGAAATCCACAACCAGATGATTTTCCACACCAAAATACTGATAAAAACACATCAGTGCTAATTCCTTCTTTAATATCCACAAAATAAATATTTCCTTATCATATAAATCAATAATTAATTATTCACAAATAATATTACAGAACTACAATATTGACGACCAGGTCGTTCCCAGGAAAGAGGGGGCCTTCCGATAAGGACTTCTCCTTACTAGCGTGCAATTAAATAACCCCTCCTAGACAGAACTTCCTTAGACATTGTCAATAATGCTATCTAATAATATTATTCAAATAATATGAATTATTGAGTTGATAATGTGAAATACTGTGCAGTGACAATTATTGAATCAATAATACCAAAATATCAACTGTAGCCATTATTGAATCAATCATATAAAATGACAACGTAGCAATTATTGAGTCACTAAAATATTAATGTAACAATTATTGAGTCAATAATATAAAATATCAACAAAGCAATTATTGAGTCAATAATATAAAATATTGAACAGTAATTACTGTAACAATTATTGAGTAATGGCTTCTCACGTAAGAATCAATAATTAGAATTACTGTGCAATACCGTGTGCTACTGTGCAACACCGTGTAACACTGTACTTTATCCACCGGGTATTTCAACAGTACTAACGGTAATAACCACGCCGTTATTTTGTAAAAAAAGTTATTTCTGTCGCTTTCTATATCCGACAGTTATTCCGTTGTGGGGGCCCACAAATAGCTGCGCCGTCATACGAATATTCCCAGACAACAAGAATATTCCACGACCAAACGAATATTCCCCGACAACAAGAATATTTTATAACCACTTGCTCATTTTAAAAATGTTTGCACATTTCACCCATAACTTTCATATTTATCAAAACAACACCTTACTGTTTCGAAATAATATAGAAAATTAAATCTTTATTCATAAAAGTTGGGGTCTTACAACCTCCCCTCCTTATGAAATTTCGTCCTCGAAATTGATGTACGTACCTTACCTCGCTTTCATTTCCGATTCCAACTCCCAAGTCATTTCCTCAATTGCATGGTTTCTCCACAAAACTTTAACTTGAGGTATAATTTTTGAGCGTAGGACATGCTCCTTCCTATCCAAGATCTTGACAGGTACCTCCTCGTACGTTAAATCTTCGGCTATCTCGTCTGGTTCTAACTCAATAATGCGGTTTGGATCCTTCACATATTTACGTAACACGGATATGTGAAACACGTTATGAACACGAGACATGCTTGGAGGTAAAGCGAGTCTATAGGCCACATTTTCTATTCAGTCAAGAATCTCGAATGGACCAATGAATCGTGAATTGAGCTTTCCTCTCTTCCCAAACCTCGTAACTCCTTTCCATGGAGCAACACGTAATAACACATGGTCTCCAACATTAAATTTCACGTCCTTTCGATGAAGATCCGCATAACTCTTTTGTCGATCTTGTGCTGTTTGTATACGTTGCCGGATCATTTGGATCTTTTCTGTAGTCATACGTACTAACTCCGGTCCCAACAATGTTGTTTCACCCACCTCGTTCCAACATACTGGAGAGCGACACTTTCTCCCATACAATGCCTCGAATGGAGTCACGCCTATACTTGCCTGATAACTGTTGTTGTAGGAGAATTCCACCAATGGTAAATACTTATCCCAACTCCCTTTGAAGTCTAGAACACAAAGTCTTAATAGATCTTCAAGAGTTTGAATAGTCCTCTCTGATTGTCCGTCCGTTTGAGGATGATAAGCCGAACTGAATCGTAAATTCGTGCCCATAGCTTTCTGCAAACTGATCCAAAATCGTGAAGTAAATCTGGGATCACGATCCGAAACTATGGATACTGGCATGCCATGCAATCTCACAATCTCATTCACGTACATATGAGCAAGACGTTCAAGGGAATAAGTCTCTCGTATCGGCAAGAAATGAGCAGATTTGGTTAATCTATCAACAATAACCCAAATCATATCTAAGCCTTGAGAAACCTTGGGAAGACCCGTAACGAAATCTATCGTAATGTGTTCCCACTTCCATTCCAGAATCTCCAGTGGTTGCAATGGACCCTTCGGCACTTGATGCTCCGCCTTTACACGTTGACAAATTAAACATCTCGAGATGAACTCCGCGATCTCTCTCTTCATATTGCCCCACCAAAATGTATGTCGAAGATCACGATACATTTTAGTACTCCCAGGATGGATTGCAAATGGTGTGTTGTGTGCTTCCATCATGATTCTATACTTCAAGTCGGAATCGTTAGGAACACAAAAGTCTGGAGTTGACTCGAAGTATTCCATCTTCATCGATTCTTGATTCTAGAATTGCACCTTCTTGCACCTTCTTCTTCATCTTCATCAGCTCCGCATCCGTAGCTTGAGCAGCTTTAACTTTATCAATCAAAGCTGGTTCTACGCGTATACTTGACATCATTGCACTCGTTCCCACATATGATCTTCTACTCAATGCGTCAGCTGCCACATTCGCTTTTCCAGGATGGTATTGGTGTTGGGTTTGTACGAAATTGTGACGCAATCAAATTGCAAAAATTAGCGGAAGCGTGGTATATCAGAGTTTAAAAAAAAATTATACAAAACCATTACCCGGATCATCCTTTATGCAAATTATTAATTTAAAACGATAAATAAGAAGTTATGGAATCATACCCTTGTAGAACGAATCTTCCACAGGTACTAGTTCAACTCCTTGTTCTTTGTGATCTCCTTGAATTTCCGGATTAGATTCCTTCCTTTGATCAACGTTAGCCACCCAAGTGTTTGGCCTCTAGAGGTGATCCACCAAGGAAGATGAATTATCAAGAAGGAGGGTGGTTGGCTTAGTTTTCTATCCTCTATAGAAAAGGAGTACTCTCCAACAATTGAAATTGCATCAAGTAATATCTATTATAAGAATCCTCTTATATAGATATTGGTCAACCCTTCTAATCCTATTAGACATGGGATTTCTTTTAATTAATTAAACTCCTTTAATTAATTTAGGCTTCCCACCACATGGGAAATAATTAATTAAATTCATTTAATTAATTTGTCTCCTAATCTTATTAGGAATAAATGAGAGTACTAATATTAAATTAATTACTAAACTCCTTTAGAAATTAAAATAATAATAATTATAATAATATTAATAAGACTCCTCTTATTAATTTATATTTAATATTTCCGAAATATTAAATAATAAATATTAAGCTATTTAATTTATTATATCACCATAGATTAAATTAATTTCACTTAATGCATTATTACGATTATGCCATTACCTTCTTAAATAATTATTCTTCCTTTTATGGTGTGACCCTTTAGGTTCTCCATATTAAACCGGTTGTGAATAAATCAATTAGAACAATTCTAATCTTATTTAAATAAATAAATTAAACTAATAATCTATTTAAATAAATAATATTTATTCTACAATAGGGATAATCCTCCCTAGCGATCAACGACTTTCCAGATAATATAGATTTCAACATTAATCATAAAAGAACCTTTGAGTAAATAGTTACCATACAATTCAATCCTTCCACCATACAATGTCCCAATTAAATATAAGACATGAATTTACTGTCAAGTCTTATTTTATTTAATTATATGTATTTCGATTAGAAAATGCACAACTCCAAATAATGTAAATTAGAAACTCCTTTCTAATTTTATTTTACCTTGGCCAAGGATTCCTGGGTTGTCATTTAACGAATCACATAGGACATATCTCCTCCTTTACTAGAGGTGGTAGATTCTTTATTGATCATTCATTGTCTCCATATGTAACTCATTATACCCAAGCATACCCTTTTATATACCCTAAAGGGCTTTAAGGAATAAGTCAAAGTATAATTTATTACATACAAGATACTATGATGATCTCAAGTCCAAGGATCACTTGTACTACTATCACATTAGGAATTCCTATTGACAGGCGAGTAAAACTCCATTAGGTATTCCATGGCGAGTCACGTTCAGTGAACTTATTCTCCAATAAGCACCTACATACTTGCTTTAGTGTCTCCACACAAATGATTATGAGATCAATCATCCTCATCTAATGAGCAAGCAACATATGTACTAATCTATCCGGATTTACTAATCCCCTTTTTAGTAATCCCATGATTAGGAACTATTTTAGTTTTAGAGCTTTCTAAGAATTTAGATCTCATTGGCATGATCATCATCATGATTCTAAAAGCATTGCTTAAAACTATGGGTTATTTACATATTATAAAAATAGCACCATGTAGATAATTAAATGTCTTTAATAAATGAATATTTTTATTAATAAATAAATAAGATTGCCTCCAAAGTATATGCTTTATCATCATACATGATTGGCTTGTATGCATACTACTTTCAATCTCGCACTTGCACTAAAGCCAATCGTCATGGTATCTCATACCAAACTTCTCTAAGTGACGATCAAACTGCTGTTGTGTTAAAGCTTTAGTTAATGGATCTGCAATGTTGTCTTGAGAGTCTACACTCTCCTCTTTCAATGATTTATTTAATCAAAGTGCCGCAACACATGTTTAGCTTCAAGATGAGACTTAGGACCTATTCCTAGTTCTGTAATGAACTTTTCATCTAAAACATCAACTTGCAGCTTCACTTACAGTTATATACTTTGTCTTTGTCACTAAACCAACAACCTTTTGTTGTTTGGAACCTTTTCAATTCACTGCACCATCTTTCAAGGTAAACACATACCCTGAAACAGATATACTGTCATCTTGGTCTGTTTGAAAACTTGAGTCTGTGAATCCCTTGAGTTTTAATTCAGACCCACCGTAGACAAGAAAAATATCTTTAGTCCTTCTCAAGTACTTTAGGATATTCTTCACTGCCTTCCAGTGCTCTTCTCCAGGATTTGACTGGTATCTGCTCATTACACTAAGTGCATGAGCAACATCCGGTCTAGTACATATCATACCGTACATGATAGATCCTATTGCAGAAGCATAAGGGATCTTACTCATACGGTCTCTCTCCTCAGGTGTCTTTGGGGCCTGTTTCTTGGAGAGATGTATTCCATGGCTCATCGGCATGAGACCTCTTTTGGAATCTTCCATGCTAAACCTCTTTAGCATTGCATCAATGTACGTTCCTTGGGATAAACCAAGCATCCTTTTAGATCTATCTCTATAGATCTTTATCCCCAAAATATAGGATGCTTCTCCCAAGTCCTTCATGGAGAAGTGTTTAGATAACTAGATTTTAATCGATTGTAGCATAGGAATGTCATTCCCTATCAGTAATATATCATCAACATATAATACAAGGAATGAAACTGCGCTCCCACTAAACTTCTTGTTCACACATGGTTCATCGTCTTTTTTGACAAAATCAAACTCTTTGATTGTCTCATCAAAACGAATGTTCCATCTACGAGAAGCTTGCTTCAATCCATAAATGGATCGTTGCAGCTTAAAGACTTGATTTGTTCCAACCTTTGAAACAAATCCCTCTGGCTGTGTCATATACACATCCTCCTCAAGTTTTCCATTGAGGAAGGCCGTTTTCACGTCCATCTGCCAGATCTCATAGTCGTTATAAGCTGCAATCGCAAGCAAAATCCGAATGGACTTGAGCATAGCTACTGGTGAGAAGGTTTCATCATAGTCAACTCCTTGTCTTTGTTTGAAACCTTTTGCAACCAGTCGGGCCTTATAGGTCTCTACCTTGCCGTCCGCTCCAGTCTTTCTTTTAAAGACCCATTTACACCCAATAGGCTTAATGCCTTCGGGTGGTGAAATCAAAGTCCATACTTTGTTTTCATACATGGAGTCCATTTCGAATTTCATAGCTTCAAGCCATTTCCCTGAGTCTTTATTACTCATAGCCTGTTCGTAATTCAATGGATCATCATCATTTATGATGTGTACTTCATCGTCATCCTCTATAACGAATCTATATCTCTCAGGTATCTTCGGTACTCTTCCAGATTTACAAACAGGGTGTGGTATAGTAGGTTCTTCTACTTTGTCAGGTACCTGACTTTGATCCGTGGTAATTTGTGGGTCTTGAACTTCTTCAAGATATATCTTACTCCCACTGACCCCTTCATGGATAAAATCCTTTTCCAAGAAGGCAGTATATTTCGCAACAAACACCTTTTGATCAGTTGGATGATAGAAATAATACCCTAAAGTTTCTTTAGGGTATCCCACAAATCTACACTTATCGGATTTAGTCTGTAGCTTATCGTTTTCAAACTTTTTGACATAAGCTGGACAACCCCAAGTCTTAACATGCTTAAGATTTGGTTTCCTCCCCTTCCATATCTCATATGGAGTCTTTGGGGCGGATTTGGTAGGTACCTTGTTAAGTAGGTATGCAGCCGTTTCTAGGGCATATCCCCATAAGAAAATTGGAAGGTCGGTAAAACTCATCATAGATCAAACCATGTCCAACAGTGTTCGATTTCTCCTTTCAGATACCCCATTTAACTGTGGTGTACCTAGAGGAGTCCATTGTGAGATTATACCATTTTCTTTGAGATAATTGAGAAACTCACCGCTTAAGTATTCTCCACCTCAATCTGATCGAAGTATCTTTATACTCTTGTCCGTTTGTTTCTCTACTTCACTTCTGAACTCTTTGAACTTTTCAAATGATTCTGACTTGTATTTCATTAAATACACATATCCAAATCTTGAGTGATCATCAGTGAATGTAATAAAATAAGAATACCCACCCCGTGCACTTGTTGTATAGGTCCACAAACGTCTGTGTGAATCAATGCCAACAACTCTGTAACTCTTTCTCCTTTTCCACTAAAAGGAGATTTAGTCATTTTACCCATGAGACAAGATTCACAAGTTGGATATGATTCATAATCAGATAACTCAAAGAGCCCATCTTTATGCAACTTGGATAATCTTGTTTCATTGATATGACCGAGTCTACAGTGCCACATGTAGGTATAATTAATATCATCTCTTTTTCTTTTCTTAGTTTGTTCAATTTGAAAAATATTTTCTTGTAAGTCAAGTGTATAAAGTCCATTTCGCAAATTTCCAACACCATATAAAATATCGTCTTTATAAATAGAACAACTATTGTTCTTTATAACAACGTTAAATCCTTCCATATCCAATACAGAAATTGAAATAATATTTTTAATAATATTCGGAACATAATAACAATTATTAAGATAAATGGACTTGCCCGAAGGCATTGCTAAATAATAAGTTCCTACAGCTAATGCAGCAACCTTTGCTCCATTTTCCACTCGTAGGATCACCTCATCATTGTTCAGCTTTCTACTTCTGACCAGTCCCTTCACATTATTACATATGTGAGAACCACAGCCTGTATCCAATACCCAAGTAGAATTTTAACTTTCTGAAAAATTAATTTCAATCATGAACAAACCTTGATTGGAAGTCGAAGCTTCTCCAAGCTTCTTCTTTGCCAGAAACTTCTTGCAGTTCCTCTTCCAATGACCCGGCTCATTGCAATGGAAGCACATTCCTTTGCTAGCTGGATCAGATTTCTTTTGTTCCTTTATGTTCACTTTGCCCTTGGTCATCCGAGATCGAAAGAGCTCCTTAGATATCTCATATCTAGCAGTCCTACTTTGTTCACCATACAACTCCTTGAGGTGAATCAACATAGTAGGAGCATCCATGTTTTCGTGCTGACGCTGAAGCTCGTTATTCATGGATGCGAGCATGATGCATTGAGCCATAGATGCATCATCTTGCCACTTTACAATGGTGGCAATCTCTTCCTTAGAGGCTGTTTCTGGAACAGTTCCAAGGACAGGTGAGTTTAGGATATAAGAAATCTTTTCAGCAGTGAGAACTATTCTCAGATTTCTTAGCCAGTCCGTATAATTCGGCCCGGTAAGCTTATTAGCATCAAGTATGCTTCACAGTGAAATTAGTGATTTTGACATTTTTAAAATTTTGCATGTGAAAAACAACATTTTAGCAAACATTCATTTTATTAATTTTGCATACCAAAATAAATTTAGGTCTTTATTTTAAATTGGTATCTCCCACTATTTTTATCAAACTATATTACCCTCACTTATATAGTTCGGCAACACTAATTAAAGATTTGCTAGTGAGAATAAGGATCCCATTTCAAATGTATATAACCTTGTGGATAGCACAACAAGCGATATACAAATAAATAGGTAGACAACTCTTGTCAATTACATCACTATATAACTCCTTTTATTTTGCCTCTTAAATCATAATGGTCAAGTGTGTGCACATCCGAACTAAAACGATTTAAGTTAAGTCCAGCCTAGCACTTCTATAAATTCAAAAAAGAAAAATGTTCATCCTTGTGGATAGCACAACAAGACTAGATCGTTCAATTTTCTTGATAAGCATCAAATGTGATTAATTAACATCTTAAATATGCAATACTCGCCTTGTGGATAGCACAACAAGCTCATATTAAATATTTAATACTCTATTAATTTATCATGCTAGAAGGCGACGTTCGATATTTCAAATATCATTTGAACGTTTCGGACTTAATATTATTTCTTTGAGGGATTTGTTATTATTTGTCTCATCTTGTTTAGCATGCATGCACATATATATATAAAATACGCGTCATTTTATTAAACATGCGAAACATGTTTGCATAAAATATAATATATATAATATTTAGCATGCAATATAGAATACTATATTCTACCCAGATTGATTATGGACTTTTATTCTAGTTTGGTTCACTAGAGCCACCAAGTGAACCAAAAGGTCAAACCTAGGAGTGCAAGAATTTAAATTTAAATATAACTATTACATTTAAACCCGGGTTCCATACAAACGGGTCTTCACGCGCTCCTTGCTCCTTGGTCTCCAATTTTTTCAAGATAATTCTAACTATTTCTATTACATTAAACTATTTAATTTAAATAGAAACCTTGATCAGCAGTCAAGGGGAAGTACATAGGAGGGAGATAGAATTTTACATCACGAAAAAAAAAATTTAGAGAACACGAGGTACACAGACCCCATTTAATAAAACCCATTCATTCAAGCATTCAACTAAAATAAAATTCAATCACATTGGTCAAATAGTCCATAATCAATCCCCATTTATTATCATACATATCACCATATATATCAATAAATAAATATTCATCTCATGAATTAAAACATTCCATATATATATGAGTATCATTTAATGGGCAATTTTAAATTACATGAAATCCAATTTCAAGATTAAAATAAACTCTTTATTTTAATTATAAAATTATTTAGAATATAATATATAAATATATCATATTTATTTTTTAAAAAAGAAGTCACCTTCTTTTATTAAAAGAGTCCTGCAGGTTTATTAAAAGAGTCATTTCCTGATGGGTCACATTCTTTTTGGAGTAAGAAAGAGACAACACATTTTCTTTGCAGAATTCAAGATTAGCACCAAAAAAAAAATTATGATTCGTCCCAAAAAAAAAACGTCATTTTTTTTTTCTTAAAAAAAAATAATTTTATACAATAAAATTATGCCCAATAAATTATTTTAAATATATACCCATATGTATATGAAATCAAAAATAAATTAATAATTGCATAAAAGTTTGGCTCTGATGCCACTGTTGGGTTTGTACGAAATCGTGACGCAATCAAATTACAAAAATTAGCGGAAGCATGGTATATCAGAGTTTAAAAAAAAATTATACAAAACCATTACCCGGATCATCCTTTATGCAAATTATTAATTTAAAACGATAAATAAGAAGTTATGGAATCATACCCTTGTAGAACGAATCTTCCACAGGTACTAGTTCAACTCCTTGTTCTTCGTGATCTCCTTGAATTTCCGGATTAGATTCCTTCCTTTGATCAACGTTAGCCACCCAAGTGTTTGGCCTCTAGAGGTGATCCACCAAGGAAGATGAATTATCAAGAAGGAGGGTGGTTGGCTTAGTTTTCTATCCTCTATAGAAAAGAAGTACTCTCCAACAATTGAAATTGCATCAAGTAATATCTATTATAAGAATCCTCTTATATAGATATTGGTCAACCCTTCTAATCCTATTAGACATGGGATTTCTTTTAATTAATTAAACTCCTTTAATTAATTTAGGCTTCCCACCACATGGGAAATAATTAATTAAATTCATTTAATTAATTTGTCTCCTAATCTTATTAGGAATAAATGAGAGTACTAATATTAAATTAATTACTAAACTCCTTTAGAAATTAAAATAATAATAATTATAATAATATTAATAAGACTCCTCTTATTAATTTATATTTAATATTTCCAAAATATTAAATAATAAATATTAAGCTATTTAATTTATTCTATCACCATAGATTAAATTAATTTCACTTAATGCATTATTACGATTATGCCATTACCTTCTTAAATAATTATTCTTCCTTTTATGGTGTGACCCTTTAGGTTCTCCATATTAAACCGGTTGTGAATAAATCAATTAGAACAATTCTAATCTTATTTAAATAAATAAATTAAACTAATAATCTATTTAAATAAATAATATTTATTCTACAATAGGGATAAGCCTCCCTAGCGATCAACGACTTTCCAGATAATATAGATTTTAACATTAATCATAAAAGAACCTGTGAGTAAATAGTTACCATACAATTCAATCCTTCCACCATACAATGTCCCAATTAAATATAAGACATGAATTTACTGTCAAGTCTTATTTTATTTAATTATATGTATTTCGATTAGAAAATGCACAACTCCAAATAATGTAAATTAGAAACTCCTTTCTAATTTCATTTTACCTTGGCCAAGGATTCCTGGGTTGTCATTTAACGAATCACATAGGACATATCTCCTCCTTTACTAGAGGTGGTAGATTCTTTATTGATCATTCATTGTCTCCATATGTAACTCATTATACCCAAGCATACCCTTTTATATACCCTAAAGGGCTTTAAGGAATAAGTCAAAGTATAATTCATTACATACAAGATACTATGATGATCTCAAGTCCAAGGATCACTTGTACTACTATCACATTAGGAATTCCTATTGACAGGCGAGTAAAACTCCATTAGGTATTCCATAGCGAGTCACGTTCAGTGAACTTATTCTCCAATAAGCACCTACATACTTGCTTTAGTGTCTCCACACAAATGATTATGAGATCAATCATCCTCATCTAATGAGCAAGCAACGTATGTACTAATCTATCCGGATTTACTAATCCCCTTTTTAGTAATCCCATGATTAGGAACTATTTTAGTTTTAGAGCTTTCTAAGAATTTAGATCTCATTGGCATGATCATCATCATGATTCTAAAAGCATTGCTTAAAACTATGGGTTATTTACATATTATAAAAACAGCACCATGTAGATAATTAAATGCCTTTAATAAATGAATATTTTTATTAATAAATAAATAAGATTGCCTCCAAAGTATATGATTTATCATCATACATGATTGGCTTGTATGCATACTACTTTCAATTGGATGATATGATCGTAATCTTTCAACAGCTCAAGCCAACGTCGTTGCCGCATGTTGAGTTCCTTCTGAGTGAAGAAATATTTAAGGCTCTTATGATCCGTATAAATCTCCACTTTCTCTCCGTACAAGTAATATCTCCAGATCTTCAACGCAAAAACGACAGCTGCCAACTCTAGATCATGAGTAGGATAATTCCTCTCATATTCTTTGAGTTGTCGCGAGGCATAGGCTATGACTTTCCCATGTTGCATGAGAACACATCCTAACCCTTTGCCCGAAGCATCGCTGTAGATAACAAATCCACCCGAACCAGATGGTATTGTCAGAACAGGTGCCGAGATAAGTCTTCTCTTGAGCTCTTGGAAGCTCTTCTCGCATTCCTCGCTCCAAATGAATTTTGTATCTTTTCGAGTCAACTGAGTTAATGGAGTAGCGATTCGAGAAAATCCTTCTACGAATCTCCGATAATAACCAGCTAAGCCCAGAAAGCTTCGTACTTCAGTCACCGACTTAGGTTGCTCCCAACTTTGTATTGCTTCAATCTTCGCCGGGTCCACAGATACTCCACATTTCGATACCACGTGCCCAAGGAATGCTACTTCCTTAAGCCAAAACTCGCATTTCTTCATCTTAGCATATAGCTTGTTCTCACGAAGCTTTTGAAGTACCAGCTTCAAATGGTGCTCATGATCTTCACGGCTTTTAGAATAGATGAGGATGTCATCAATAAAGACAACAACGAATTGATCCAAATACTCCTTAAATACACGGTTCATCATATCCATGAAAGCAGCAGGAGCATTAGTCAATCCAAAAGACATGACTAAGAACTCATAATGCCCGTACCGTGTTCTGAAAGCAGTCTTTGGAATATCCTCAGTTTTAATCTTCAGCTGATGATATCCAGAACGAAGATCGATCTTTGAAAAGAATTGCTCTCCTTGCAACTGGTCGAACAGGTCATCCATACGAGGTAACGGATACCTATTCTTGATGGTGACATGGTTCAACTCCCGATAGTCAATATAAAGTCGCATACTCCCGTGTTTCTTCTTTACGAATAAAACAGGAGCACCCCAAGGAGACGTACTAGGACGAATAAAACCGATGTCTAACAATTCTTGTAATTGGATCTTTAACTCCTGAAGTTTAATAGGAGCCATTCGATATGGGGTTTTAGAAATGGGCTTTGTACCGGGCTCAAGGTCAATAAAGAATTTAACTTCACGTTCTGGGGGTAGACCGGGAAGTTCTTTGGGAAATACATCAGGAAACTCATTAACAACGGAAATATCATTCAAATCTGATGTATTCTGGTTTAGATCAGTGACATGAGCTAAGAAAGCTTGACATCCGTTTTTCAATAAACGAATAGCTTTATGACTTGAAATGATATTGACTGATTTTAGTGGTTTGGATTCGTACAACAGGTTGATTAGGAATATGAAAACTAACAACCTTACGAAAATAATCAATTCTGGCATGGTAATTGGTTAACCAGTCAATTCCTAAAATCACGTCAAATGCAAGTATTTTCAAAGATATAAGATCAACAGGTAAAGTAAGGGTACCAATCTGAATCAAGCAAGATTTGTAAACTGTAGATGTAACAAAGGTTTCTCCCAACGGAGTTTCAACAAATAAGTCAAAGTCTAATTTATCAGAAGTCAAGTTCAAACGTTGAGCACAAGTAGGTGAAATAAAGGAATGGGTAGCACCGGTATCTAACAAGGTATAAACTTCGCAAAAGTTTATGATCAGCTTACCCGTAATCACCTCGTGTGGATTCCTCGCGTTTTGGGCTGTCACGACAAACGCTCTTCCAGGAATCACCGACTTTGACTTGTCTGCAACCGCCTTTGGAATCACCACCCCCGCTGAACTTGGTTTCATAACAGGACAATCTCGAGCTATATGTCCTTCCTTTCCACAGTTATAACATGCTTTGAATTGTTGTGGACAGTTTGGGCTGATGTGTCCCTCTTTCCCGCATTTATAGCATACGACCGGTGGTCGTTCTCCTCCCCTCGAAACAGTTTATGCTGGTGCTGATGTCGACGTCTTCACGTTCTCATTGTTGTACCTTCTCTTCTTGAAATCTCCTCCCGATTCGCTTTTTCTACTATCATGGCCACGATTACCACTGGAGTGGTTATCGCTTCTGTCATACTTTCCTCCTCGCTGGTTGTCATTGCTCCGATGACTGCTGCCACCGGTACGACCTTGGTTGTGGTCCCTCGGTTGAACATAATCATTATCTCGTTCTAATAACTGGGCCCTGTTTACTACATCCGACTATAAAGAAAATTTATGAGAAATGAGGTATTGACGTATTTCGGGTTTCAAACCTCTTAGAAACATCCGCGTCATACGTTCCTCATTCTCCACCAAATGAGATGCAAACCTGGACAGCTCCGCGAACTTAGCCTCGTACTGGGATACCGTCATGTTGTTTTGCTCGAGTCTGATAAACTTTACTTCCTTCATATGACGAATACTTTCAGGAAAGTACTTGTCATTAAACAGTGTTTGGAACGCTTCCCAAGACATCTTGAGTGCGGCAGGCTGGGTACGCTTCACGGATTCCCACCAGTAATCTGTCTCTCCACGGAACATAAACGTGGCGAATGGAACCTTCTGTTCCTCTGTACATCCCAAGACATCAAATATCTTGGTAATTTGTTTAATCCACGTCTCCGCCTTGATCGGATCTGGCTTTCCCAGAAACTCTGGTGGTCCCAATTCTTTGAACTGCTTGGCAGTGACAATTCGCGAGTTGTTATTATCTCCACCTGTATGTTGTACACGAGTCTCCTTTGTCTGGTTTTGCATGAACTGCAGAAAACTTCTAAACATCTCATCGTTTATCGTCTGACCAGCATTGTTTTCAGGATGAACATTGCCTTCTTGTTGCACGTTCTCCTGGTTAACGATTAAAGGTATCTCCACGGTCTCATTCACTTCGTTGTTAACGTTCTCAGCTGTCATTCTCAAATACTGCCATAAAACAAGGGTTAATTAAACAAATCAACATATCACATATTAACCCTATGCTCCGACTGACCAATTAAATACCACATAAGCTTAGGTAGGACACACTAGCGAAGGATTTACTCGTCTCTCCCCTCCTAGTTCTATTCCCCGATCTCCGCCAGAGATCATATCCCTAAGCTCTGATACCAACTGTGACGCCCCCCAGAATAGGTCCAGTCAACCCAACCCATTCTGAGTCGCCAAATACATGGTACAGAATTCAAATACAAACTTTATATCATACGGTCGTGCAAAATACGACCACACAACTGTGAGTGTCAATACAAATATGTAGAAAATATTAATATTCAAACTATGTCCTCATTACAATTATTATCACACTATTTATCAGAAATAGTGAGGACTACTACTGCTCTAACTCGGACCATCACTCTGTCCCCCGACTAGTTCCCGCAACATTCTCATTTCCTGAAGAGGACAACAGATGAAAAGGGTGAGCTCAACTAGCTCAGTAAAGAATATTATGACTAAGATAATGAAAAATAAATTATCGTTAGTCTTCAACAAATCAGATAAAATATAATGGACAACTAACTTTAGATCAATATTCGCAGCGGAAATAACAATTCATTAGAAGAATTAAGAAGAGAATAAAGTCTACTATCTTCTATGATTTAAAAGTCCATCATCAATATTTTATCCCTGTAACATCAATCAATATAAATCTCGAAGCAAATATTCATCTTTGCACTACAGGCCAAAGATATTCATTTGTATCATCAGTGGTCATGTTCATCTCAACACCTGTCATCTTTGCACTACAGGCCAAAGATATTCATCAGGTAATCATTCATCTTTGCTTTACAGGCCAAAGATATTCAGTTATATCACCACTTAGAACTGAGGATGATGAAAAATCATATAAATAACGAATCCAGTGAAATAAAGGATAAGATTAAGAATTCGTATTTTAGTATTCAAAAATACTTCTTAATAATCAATTGTGGAGCAAAATTCAAGAATAAAACTCAAAACTTAGATCCAACCAAAGATAGTAACCTTGACAAACAATCTGGACAAATAGAAGAAAATTTAATTTTTCCGTGAATAGTGTCGTATACGTGAATAGTGCCGTATACGTGAATAGTAACTCCGACGGAAAAAGTAAGAATTTCATAATAAAATCCATGTCAATATTTCAGAATAATGATATTGAAAAGAAAATAACATCCCTTACCTCAAAAAGATAGTACCTCTGACTGGAATATCGGATATAATACCGAAGGAAACTTGCACTCAATAGTAATACTCAAAGTATTGAAATACTCACAAAAATACGCTCGATATTATAGAGAGAGAAAACTTCTGATTCTGGTGTGATTTTCAATTCTAACCTAAGCACCCTATTTATAGGAAAAGCTTAGGATGCCAAAGGAGACTAAAATAATAAAATATTATTATTTTTAAAATAATCTCCGCCGTCGGCTGCTAAGAAAATCAGATTTTTCAACCAACAACAAAAGTGGGGCCCACCATTTTATTTAAAAAATATTTATTTTCCGAAACTTCAATAATTCATAATAAATAGCCCCTTCGTCAGAAAAATACAAATTCGATGTCCTTTCCATAGGAAATTTAATTCTCTACAACTTTGTAGAAGGAAGTTTTTCCAAATTCCAAACATAAATTATCCGAAATCCACAACTAGATGATTTTTCACACCAAAATACTGATAAAAACACATCAGTGCTAATTCCTTCTTTAATATCCACAAAATAAATATTTTCTTATCATATAAATCAATAATTAATTATTCACAAATAATATTACAGAACTACAATATTGACAACCAGGTCGTTCCCAGAAAAGAGATGCCTTCCGATAAGGACTTCTCCTTACTGACGCGCAATTAAATAACCCCTCCTAGACAGAACTTCCTTAGACATTGTCAATAATGCTATCTAATAATATTATTCAAATAATATGAATTATTGAGTTGATAATGTGAAATACTGTGCAGTGATAATTATTGAATCAATAATACCAAAATATCAACTGTAGCCATTATTGAATCAATCATATAAAATGACAACGTAGCAATTATTGAGTCAATCAAATATTAATGTAACAATTATTGAGTCAATAATATAAAATATCAACGTAACAATTATTGAGTCAATAATATAAAATATTGAACAGTAATTACTGTAACAATTATTGAGTAATGGCTTCTCACGTAAGAATCAATAATTAGAATTACTGTGCAATACCGTGTGCTACTGTGCAACACCGTGTATCACTGTACTTTATCCACCGGGTATTTCAACAGTACTAACGGTAATAACCACGCCGTTATTTTGTAAAAAAAGTTATTTCTGTCGCTTTCTATATCCGACAGTTATTCCGTTGTGGACAAATAGCTGCGCCGTCGTACGAATATTGTGACACCCCCAAATCCGGTATCTTAATTTTTACAGGATTTGGTGTTCACTGTTCCAATATCATACAACTATCTACCCATAAATAATGAAATTCATTTATTAGATAAATAAATCATCATCTTACATCATCTGAAATAAAAATACATCATAAATCCCAGGTTATACTTAACCTTAAATATCTGTTGCGGAAACGTAAATAAATAAGTCTTAAATCATCACACATAAATCTTAAACTTTAACATTATTCATGACAACACAAATCTTCATCACTTGTTAGCTTTTCCTTTGCCCTTGGTACTAGAAGGTACATCACTTCGTTCATTATTAGCTGCAATGTTATTATGCAAGAGTGAGCACGGATGCCCGCAAGTATAAAAATATGACAGAATAATAACATGCGAGTGAAAGAATTCTGAATAACAGAAAGCTCGACATTTGAATCAAGAATATTAATCAAGAGTCAAATTACTTCTCAACTTTTGAATCAAGAATATTAATCAAGAGTCAAATTACTTCTGAGGGTCATTAAGACCTTGAACCGAGTCTTAGGTTGTCAAGTATATTAACCTTTCCAACCTTTAACAGTCACAAGACTATAGACTTTACTTCTCGTACTTAGGGAGATCAGCCCTTCGTACTGATACTGTGCACATTATCTTAACGCTTAAAGCATCTTCATTAATCCTCTACATTAGGGTTGTTCATCTCAATTTGACATCAGAATCCGTACCAAATAAAGTTGGTTTGGATAATTCAATAAATGATATTCATATTGAATATTAACTTCTCAAGGTATACAATCGAATAAGTATTGTACACTTAAATGATACTTTTAAAAGAATCATGGCATCTCATGTGAAATTCTAAACTTGGATATTCAAGAGTAAGAATTTTCTCAACAATAGTAATTAAGCATAGCAATTGCTTAATTAAAAGAGTTTAGTTTAGGAAACTTGCCAAACAATAATAATAAGTTAGGGATAGAAAACTTGCCTCGTGCGCAAGCTACAGTTATTACTCACTTCTTTAATTACTCTTACCTATCACACATTTACAATATCAATTAATCACAGGTTCGATATGATTATTGATTTACAATAGTATTCTTCAAACTCATTATTAAGTTTTCAAATAATGGTTTACGTTGATTAATTAACTTGTTAATTAATCACGTAACTTAAGTTATTAACTTGTATTAATAACTCATTACATATATAACATGTCTACATGTTAATTAGATTTAAAATAATGTCTTAATGTTTATAACACATTATTTAACCTTTACAAATAATAGTTTAAGTCACGTAATTAATTTATTAATTAATTACATAACATAAATTATTAAACTCATATCAATATTTTATTATATTTATACAACATGTGTTCATGTTCATTAGACTCAAAACACATTTCAAAATTTTCCAACACTTAGCAATTTTTTTTTCAAAATTTTCGGACAGGCGCGGCCGCGCGCCATTTTGCCTTGCAGCCGGCGCAACCGCGCGGCTGCGGAATTTCAGAATCTGAAGTTCGCGAACGAACACAGATTTTCTCCCATTTTCTCCCAATTCACATTATTACACTGATTTATAATGTTACCCATGAAGTATAAACTTCACAGGAACATTATATATCACTTATAACATGTTCTTAACATTCCAAGTTATGTAATTATACAAATCAAAATATTAATTTTCACTGTTCTTCAAAACTTTCAAGAGTTTAATGAAAAACATAAAAATCTCCTTACGGATTCGTTACTACACCGAATCCATTCATTTCAATTCCATTTTCTTTGTTTTAACATATACAATCATATTCATGTATCAATTTAAATATAAACATATGATTCAATCATTAATTTAACCCATATGGGTTATTCACCCATATTCAATACTCTGTAATTTCATCAAACCCATTTATTAACAAAGTTATTTGGTGTGATCAGTGTAAATCATGGATACATGATCCAACACATAATACTAACATATACGGTCACATATATAATAACCTTACACTTTAATTTTCCAAAAATAAGTACTGACAGAGAAATTTTACCACATCGTAGAGAACTCTGTAACTTTTCGAAAAAACCAATTAAGGCCAAATTATATAAAATTGATTACTTTAAAACATGTATATACGTTAGAAAACATGTTATAATTACATACCCATATAGATAAATCCATATCATAACCCAATTGGAAAACCCAATTTTTCACAGACTTTAGAATACGTATGTGAAAAACTTTAATTTTGAAAACATAAAGAAGAATTACCCTTTAGTTAGTATGAAGTTAATCAATTGATAACAACACAATGATCTCTCAAGTCTTCTTTTCTCAATTTCTCTCAATGCCTTCTTCTTTTCTCTCTGATTTCTCTCTCAAGTTTCTCTAACTTTTCTCTGAATAATGACTTAGAATAATGACTTAGAACAACGAATATACGTATTATATAAGTATCCGTTGTATTAACAACGGATAAACTTCTCCCAAAGCCCTGTTTGCCTTCCTCTTCTTTTCTTTCCCCATTTATTTTAATAAACTAATTTACTATATAGTTAATTGTCACCTTACTTATTGATTAATTAATTTTATTTAAATCAATTAAATAAAATAAGATAATTCACATTAAATCACATTGTCACATAATTAATATTTTTATTTATTAATTATGTCAATTTATTAATTCATTAATTAATTATTAAATTAACTAAAGTAACATATGCTTATTTAATTAATTCAATTAATCAAATAAACTCCATTAAATATATTCTTTGAACTATTAAATTACTACATATTAATTTAATTAATGTCACACATATAATTAAATTAATCTACCACAAATTCATGAATTAATTATTTAATTCAATAATTAAATCATTAAAAATATTTATTTATCTCCATAAATATTCAATATCTTTACAAAATTCTCGTTCGTCACATCTTTCCCCCCTTAAAAGGATTCTGTCCTCAGAATCGCTGTTCGATTAATAATTTCGTCCCATCACATTCTCATAACCAAAATATTTATTTATTTCAATAAATATTCAAAACAACTTTGCAAAACTCTCGTTTGTCACATCTTTCCCCCCTTAAAATGATTCTGTCCCCAGAATCACGTTCACCTATTCAAGAAAATAAGTGTGGATAATTCTTCATCATATTCTCTTCGAGTTCCCACGTAGCTTCTTCAGCGTTGTGGTTCCTCCAAATTACCTTAACAGAAGGTATTACTTTGTTCCTGAGAACTTGCTCTTTCCTGTCAACTATCTGAACAGGAACTTCTTGGTATGATAAATCTTTCTCAAATTGTAGGGGTTCATATTCTATCACATGTTTGTAATCGGGTTTATAACGTCGTAATACCGACACATGGAAAATGTTGTGGACATGCTCCAGTGCCGGAGGTAAAGCTACCTCATAGGCTACTTCTCCAATTCTTCGGAGTACCTCAAAGGGTCCAATGAACCTTGGGCTCAATTTTCCCTTCTTACCAAATCTGATGTTTCCCTTCCAAGGAGAGACCTTCAAAAATACAAAACTACCCGATTCAAACTCTACATTCTTGCGGTGTGGATCGGCGTATTTCTTCTGCCTATCCTGAGCCGCTACTAATCTTCTCCGAATTACTTTAACTATTTCTGCCGTTTGTTGGACTAACTCTGGTCCTAGCAATTGTCTTTCACCAACTTCATCCCAGTACAGTGGAGTTCTGCACTTTCTACCGTACAACGCTTCGTAAGGCGGCATACCAATACTAGCGTGGTAACTATTATTATAACCAAATTCTACAAGCGGCAAATGATCATCCCAATTGCCTTTAAAATCCATTATGCATGCTCTAAGCATATCCTCTAATGTTTGGATCGTTCTTTCACTTTGCCCGTCAGTCTGAGGGTGATAAGCGGTGCTCATCCTCAACTGTGTTCCCATGCATTCTTGTAGTCGCTTCCAGAAATTCGATGTGAAGCGCGGATCACGGTCAGAAATAATTGACAGTGGCACCCCGTGCCTCGAAACAATCTCTTTTACATATAACTTCGCCAATTGTTCTAGGTTAAATCTGATTTTGATCGGAAGAAAGTGTGCGGATTTAGTTAATCGGTCGACGATAACCCATACTGCGTCATAGCCTTTCTGGGTCGTCGGAAGGCCAACAACAAAATCCATTGTAATATGTTCCCATTTCCATTCTGGGATTTCTAAAGGTTGTAACAAACCACTTGGTCTTTGGTGTTCTGCCTTGACCCTTTGGCAAGTCAGACACTTGGCAACACAATCGGCAACGTCCCTCTTCAAATTTGGCCACCAAAAGTGTTGTCGTAAATCCTGATACATCTTGGTACTTCCGGGGTGAATGGAATACCTCGAACTATGAGCCTCGCTCAGAATGTCCTCCTTGATTTCTGGTATTGGCGGTACCCAAACTCTACTTTCAAATCTCAAAAATCCTTCGCTATCCATTTTAAATCTAAGTTCAGTCCCTTCAGATATCTTTTTCTTTACTTCCTCACATTCCTTATCCAGGATTTGTGCTTCCTTAATCTTATCCAATAAAGTTGTACCAGCTTGCATTTGGAACAGTTTCTCGTCAGTCTCCATTGGACATCCTACTTCCAATTCTAGCTTTTCCATTGCTGAAATCAATTCTTCCTGTGCTGTCAGCATCATCAACTTTTCTCGACCCTTTCTGCTTAAGGCGTCGGCTACAACATTCGCTTTTCCTGGGTGGTATAAGATATCACAATCATAATCCTTTATTAACTCCAGCCACCTTCTTTGGCGCATATTCAAGTCTTTCTGTGTGAAAATATACTTCAGACTCTTATGGTCTGTATATATTTCACACTTTTCCCCATAGAGATAGTGTCTCCAAATCTTTAAAGCGAATACCACCGCAGCCAATTCCAAATCATGGGTTGGATATCCCTTCTCGTAATCTTTTAGTTGTCGTGACGCATACGCAATGACTCTGCCGTTTTGCATAAGCACACAGCCTAGCCCTTTATGCGACGCATCACTATATACCACAAAATTTCCTGTGTCATCCGGAAGGGACAACACAGGTGCTGTACTTAACCTTCTCTTAAGTTCTTGAAAACTTTCCTCACACTTCTCCGTCCAAACGAATTTCACAACTTTCCTAGTCAAATTCGTTAATGGAGTGGCGATCTTGGAAAAATCCTGAATAAATCTTCTATAGTAACCAGCTAATCCAAGAAAACTTCTTACTTCCGACGGTGTTTTCGGCTGATCCCAATTCATCACCGCTTCGACTTTGGAGGGATCCACCGAAATTCCGTCCTTATCAATCACATGTCCGAGAAATTGCACCCTCTCAATCCAGAATTCACACTTTGAGAATTTGGCATACAACTTCTCTCTTCTTAATACTTCTAACGTCAACTTCAAATGCTCAACATGTTCTTCCTTGGTCTTAGAATAGACCAATATATCATCAATAAAAACCACTACGAATTTGTCCAGAAACGGCTTGAACACTCCATTCATTAGGCCCATAAATGCTGCAGGCGCATTTGTTAGACCAAATGACATAACCAAAAATTCGTAGTGACCATATCGTGTCCTAAACGCTGTCTTTGGGACATCTTCGGGCCTCACCTTCAACTGATGATAACCACTTCTCAGGTCTATCTTCGAGAAATATCTCGCTCCTTTTAATTGATCAAACAGATCATCAATCCTTGGCAACGGATACCTATTCTTAATGGTAACCTTGTTCAATTCTCTATAGTCAATGCAGAGTCGCATCGTTCCATCCTTCTTCTTAACAAATAATACCGGCGCTCCCCACGGTGATACGCTCGGTTGAATATATTTCTTGTCCAACAGCTCTTGTAGCTGTACCATCAATTCCTTCATTTCTACCGGAGCCATCCGGTACGGTGCTTTCGATATTGGAGCCGTTCCTGGCACCAAATCGATAACAAAATCTACTTCCCTAGTCAGGCGGAAGTCCTGGCAGATCATCCGGGAAAACATCCACGAAGTCTCTTACGACTGGTATTTCTTCTAACTTTGAATTCTCTTTACGACTATCGACTATGTAGGCTAAATACCCCACACAGCCTTGTCTTAATAACTTCCTGGCCTGCATCATCGTCAAACAACTCGCTTGTCTAGGCGATTTGCTGCCATAAAACACAACCTTTGATGGAGTCATAAGGTTAATACATTTCTTCTGGCAATCAATTACGGCTCCATAATTGAATAGCCAATCCATTCCCAGGATAACGTCAAATTCCCCAAGTTTAATCGGGATAAGATCTACATTCATAACGTTACCCTTAATATCCACTCTACAGTTCTTGTGTATATACTTAACAGGAATTACTTCCTTGTTCGCAATCTCTATGTTCATAGGGATTTCTAATTCGTCTTTAAGCAATTCTAAATTCTTTGCAAATTCATCGGATATAAATGAACAAGTAGCACCCGAATCAAATAAAACATAAGCATTGACTTTATTGATCAGAATGATACCTGACACCACATCACGAGACTGCACAGCGTCTTGTACGGTCATGTTAAATGTCCTTGCAGTTGGTCGGTTTGTCGAAGTCGGTCCGGTAATGGTAAGAGGATTTCCACTATTATTTCCCTTATGTCCACCTGACCCTGCCCCTCCAGATGCCTTCTTTGGACAGTCTCTAGCCAAGTGATCCTTTGACCCACATGTGTAGCAGGCGCTCTTCTTAGGGTTAGGGCAGTTAGGTGCTATGTGGCCTTCCTGACCACAGTTGTAACAAACTCTTTTTCCTTTCATGCAGACTCCCAAGTGAGTCTTCCCACAGGTTGGGCATGGTTCTAACTTTTTCTTCTGACTACCTTGCTGACTTACAGACGACGGGTTGTCATTCCATTTTCGTTTATGATTATTAATTCCCCCTGTGTGATTGCCACTAGCCTTATTGTTTCCTTCACTATCATTCTTCTTCTTCTTTTGATCCTGATTGTACTTAGACACCGCTTCGCTTCCACCTTCAGCGAGAATTGCCTTCTCCAGAACTCCAGCAAAAGTGTTCAATTGAAACATCGACACCTTGCTATACAACCAGGGTTTCAGTCCCTGTTCAAAACGCCTAGCCTTTCTTTCGTCAGTATGCACCTGATATTGGGCAAACCTAGACAATTCGTTAAACTTTGCCGCGTAGTCGGGCACAGACATATTCTCCTGCTTCAACTCCAGAAACTGCACCTCCATTTGATTCTGGGAGCTGGTCGGGAAATACATCTCGAAAAACATTTCTTTAAACCTTTCCCAGGTTATTACACCTTCTCCTCCCCTGATCTTATTTGCCTGCCACCAATAGCTGGCTTCTGATTTTAACATTAATGTCGCGTAGGCGGTCTTCTGGTCCTCCCTAACATGGGCGGCCTCAAAAATTTTCTCCATTTCCATAACCCAAGTCTGAGCTTCTATCGGGTTCGTGGAACCCTTAAAATCTGGCGGTCCCACTGCCTTAAAGTCTTTAAATGAGGTGTTTGGTGGAGCTTGAGGCTGATTGTTCATCGCTCCAGCCAACAGATTTACCAACTGCTGAACGGGGTTCGCATTGGCATCATTGTTGTTATTGGTTGACCCCTCTTGGGCTTGTCGACGATTTTGTCTCCTTCTTGGTGGCATATTTCCTTTAAGAATATATGCTCATTAGATCTTTATTAAATCACTTAAATATTTAAGAATTAACTCAAATATTTAACATAACCACTTTAACTCTTTTTTTTTTCAAATAACCTTTGATATTTTATTTAAATCAAAAGTTTTAAACATAGTACTATAGCATCTCTGCCATTTACTTCAACTATCCCAAGATAAAGAATCTTCAGGATTTAGTTTCTCAAAATATTCCTTTGTTTTTAATCACATCGAAATTTACATTAACTAGTCCAAAGAGTATCACATAATGTTAAATACTTTAACATATTCACCTAACCCATATCATCTTAAACAACTTTATTATTTTATTAAAACCAAAAGCTTTTAATACAATACGATAGCATTTCTGCCATTTGCATCAACTATCCTGAAATAAAGTTTCTACAGGATTTACATTATCACAATATTCCTTTGTTTATAATCACATTGGAATTTACATTATTTACGATTATTTAAACATTAACAATATCATATTATCCTATCACGGCCTACTAAGGCGTCGGACAGCTTCACTACGTTCCTCCTCTATAATGCGGGACATAGTCCTGCGATCTAACATATACCCAGGCAGTCCCTCGAACTGAATTGGATATCTCATAACTCGGTCCTGGGCATCATCCATTGCCCTCAGAAACGTGTAGCACGTCTCTGCAACCTTAACTCTCTTCGCACGCACATCATCCTCTGCCAGATCTGCACGTCGTGCATTTCTCACCCAAGCTTCTTCCACTATGGCGAGTCTTTCAGATTTCTCTTTCAACTCATTCTTTAACTTTTCTATCTCCTCTGTCTTCTGCTCAGTTTGGCCCTTCTCATGAACCAAATCCCACTCCACATTGCCAAGACGGGTGTGGAGTGTCTCAATCTCACCACCCTGAGCAACTGACTGCTCCCTCAACTCCTGAATTGTATCTCGTAACTCTACGTTGCGATCATATAATAAATTATACATATCAGCACTGACAGAGTTCGGTGGGAACTCCTCAAGATCTTCCTCCTCCTCTTCTTCTTCAGGGTCTTCTTCTTCCTCCTCCTCGGCTGCCTCAGCCGGGATCTCAACCTCCTCAGGGTCCTCCTCTGAGTCAATCTCTGGCTCATGCTCCTGACCAAAATCTGGAATCACAGGAGATGGCTCTGGCTGTACTAACTGCTCCCAGACAGTGTGTATGTCCCGGGGCTCCTCATCTCTAGTCTCTAGGGGTACAACATCCCTGGACTGACTAGCTCCTCCAGTATCTGACATCCTGACAAAATAAGTTTTAAGTCTTAGTTTTTACGTGATGTTAATCAATACTCTAATAAGTATGAACACATAAGCACATAGCACATAAGGTAATTTTATTATCTTTCTTAGAACTCAAATCAGAGTTGTCATTACTATCTTCATGAAGGCTACTATCCTAAGGTTTTCCCCCCACCTAAGGTTCATAACCTACGGCTCTGATACCAACTTGTGCCACCCCCAAATCCGGTATCTTAATTTTTACAGGATTTGGTGTTCACTGTTCCAATATCTTACAACTATCTACCCATAAATAATGAAATTCATTTATTAGATAAATAAATCATCATCTTACATCATCTGAAATAAAAATACATCATAAATTCCAGGTTATACTTAACCTTAAATATCTGTTGCGGAAACGTAAATAAATAAGTCTTAAATCATCACACATAAATCTTAAACTTTAACATTATTCATGACAACACAAATCTTCATCACTTGTTAGCTTTTTCTTTGCCCTTGCTACTAGAAGGTACATCACTTCGTTCATTATTAGCTGCAATGTTATTATGCAAGAGTGAGCACGGATGCCCGCAAGTATAAAAATATGACAGAATAATAACATGCGAGTGAAAGAATTCTGAATAACAGAAAGCTCGACATTTGAATCAAGAATATTAATCAAGAGTCAAATTACTTCTCAACTTTTGAATCAAGAATATTAATCAAGAGTCAAATTACTTCTGAGGGTCATTAAGACCTTGAACCGAGTCTTAGGTTGTCAAGTATATTAACCTTTCCAACCTTTAACAGTCACAAGACTATAGACTTTACTTCTCGTACTTAGGGAGATCAGCCCTTCGTACTGATACTGTGCACATTATCTTAACGCTTAAAGCATCTTCATTAATCCTCTACATTAGGGTTGTTCATCTCAATTTGACATCAGAATCCGTACCAAATAAAGTTGGTTTGGATAATTCAATAAATGATATTCATATTGAATATTAACTTCTCAAGGTATACAATCGAATAAGTATTGTACACTTAAATGATACTTTTAAAAGAATCATGGCATCTCATGTGAAATTCTAAACTTGGATATTCAAGAGTAAGAATTTTCTCAACAATAGTAATTAAGCATAGCAATTGCTTAATTAAAAGAGTTTAGTTTAGGAAACTTGCCAAACAATAATAATAAGTTAGGGATAGAAAACTTGCCTCGTGCGCAAGCTACAGTTATTACTCACTTCTTTAATTACTCTTACCTATCACACATTTACAATATCAATTAATCACAGGTTCGATATGATTATTGATTTACAATAGTATTCTTCAAACTCATTATTAAGTTTTCAAATAATGGTTTACGTTGATTAATTAACTTGTTAATTAATCACGTAACTTAAGTTATTAACTTGTATTAATAACTCATTACATATATAACATGTCTACATGTTAATTAGATTTAAAATAATGTCTTAATGTTTATAACACATTATTTAACCTTTACAAATAATAGTTTAAGTCACGTAATTAATTTATTAATTAATTACATAACATAAATTATTAAACTCATATCAATATTTTATTATATTTATACAACATGTGTTCATGTTCATTAGACTCAAAACACATTTCAAAATTTTCCAACACTTAGCAATTTTTTTTTCAAAATTTTCGGACAGGCGCGGCCGCGCGCCATTTTGCCTTGTAGCCGGCGCGACCGCGCGGCTGCGGAATTTCAGAATCTGAAGTTCGCGAACGAACACAGATTTTCTCCCATTTTCTCCCATTTTCTCCCAATTCACATTATTACACTGATTTATAATGTTACCCATGAAGTATAAACTTCACAGGAACATTATATATCACTTATAACATGTTCTTAACATTCCAAGTTATGTAATTATACAAATCAAAATATTAATTTTCACTGTTCTTCAAAACTTTCAAGAGTTTAATGAAAAACATAAAAATCTCCTTACGGATTCGTTACTACACCGAATCCATTCATTTCAATTCTATTTTCTTTGTTTTAACATATACAATCATATTCATGTATCAATTTAAATATAAACATATGATTCAATCATTAATTTAACCCATATGGGTTATTCACCCATATTCAATACTCTGTAATTTCATCAAACCCATTTATTAACAAAGTTATTTGGTGTGATCAGTGTAAATCATGGATACATGATCCAACACATAATACTAACATATACGGTCACATATATAATAACCTCACACTTTAATTTTCCAAAAATAAGTACTGACAGAGAAATTTTACAACATCGTAGAAAACTCTGTAACTTTTCGAAAAAACCAATTAAGGCCAAATTATATAAAATTGATTACTTTAAAACATGTATATATGTTAGAAAACATGTTATAATTACATACCCATATAGATAAAGCCATATCATAACCCAATTAGAAAACCCAATTTTTCACAGACTTTAGAATACGTATGTGAAAAACTTTAATTTTGAAAACATAAAGAAGAATTACCCTTTAGTTAGTATGAAGATAATCAATTGATAACAACACAATGATCTCTCAAGTCTTCTTTTCTCAATTTCTCTCAATGCCTTCTTCTTTTCTCTCTGATTTCTCTCTCAAGTTTCTCTAACTTTTCTCTGATAATGACTTAGAATAATGACTTAGAACAACGAATATACGTATTATATAAGTATCCGTTGTATTACAACGGATAAACTTCTCCCAAAGCCATGTTTGCCTTCCTCTTCTTTTCTTTCCCCATTTATTTTAATAAACTAATTTACTATATAGTTAATTGTCACCTTACTTATTGATTAATTAATTTTATTTAAATCAATTAAATAAAATAAGATAATTCACATTAAATATATTCTTTGAACTATTAAATTACTACATATTAATTTAATTAATGTCACACATATAATTAAATTAATCTACCACAAATTCATGAATTAATTATTTAATTCAATAATTAAATCATTAAAAATATTTATTTATCTCCATAAATATTCAATATCTTTACAAAATTCTCGTTCGTCACAAATATTCCCCGACAACAAGAATATTCCACGACCAAACGAATATTCCCCGACAACAAGAATATTTTATAACCACTTGCTCATTTTAAAAATGTTTGCACATTTCACCCATAACTTTCATATTTATCAAAACAACACCTTACTGTTTCGAAATAATATAGAAAATTAAATCTTTATTCATAAAAGTTGGGGTCTTACAACCTCCCCTCCTTATGAAATTTCGTCCTCGAAATTGACGTACGTACCTGGTATGTCGAAAAGGTGAGGATACATCGCTTTCATTTCCGATTCCAACTCCCAGGTCATTTCCTCAATTACATGGTTTCTCCACAAAACTTTAACTTGAGGTATAATTTTCGAGCGTAGGACATGCTCCTTCCTATCCAAGATCTTGACAGGTACCTCCTCGTACGTTAAATCTTCGGCTATCTCGTATGGTTCTAACTCAATAATGCGGTTTGGATCCTTCACATATTTACGTAACACGGATATGTGAAACACGTTATGAACACGAGACATGCTTGGAGGTAAAGCGAGTCTATAGGCCACATTTCCTATTCGGTCAAGAATCTCGAATGGACCAATGAATCGTGGATTGAGCTTTCCTCTCTTCCCAAACCTCGTAACTCCTTTCCACGGAGCAACACGTAATAACACATGGTCTCCAACATTAAATTCCATGTCATTTCGATGAAGATCCGCATAACTCTTTTGTCGATCTTGTGCTGTTTGTATACGTTGCCGGATCATTTGGATCTTTTCTGTAGTCATACGTACTAACTCCGGTCCCAACAATGTTGTTTCACCTACCTCGTTCCAACATACTGGAGAGCGACACTTTCTCCCATACAATGCCTCGAATGGAGCCACGCCTATACTTGCCTGATAACTGTTGTTGTAGGAGAATTCCACCAATGATAAATACTTATCCCAACTCCCTTTGAAGTCTAGAACACAAAGTCTCAATAGATCTTCAAGAGTTTGAATAGTCCTCTCTGATTGTCCGTCCGTTTGAGGATGATAAGTCGAACTGAATAGTAAATTCGTGCCCATAGCTTTCTGCAAACTGATCCAAAATCGTGAAGTAAATCTGGGATCACGATCCGAAACTATGGATACTGGCATGCCATGCAATCTCACAATCTCATTCACATACATATGAGCAAGACGTTCAAGGGAATAAGTCTCTCGTATCGGCAAGAAATGAGCAGATTTGGTTAATCTATCAACAATAACCCAAATCGCATCTAAGCCTTGAGAAACCTTGGGAAGACCCGTAACGAAATCCATCGTAATGTGTTCCCACTTCCATTCCGTAATCTCCAGTGGTTGCAATGGACCCTTCGGCACTTGATGCTCCGCCTTTACACGTTGACAAGTTAAACATCTCGAGATGAACTCCGCGATCTCTCTCTTCATATTGCCCCACCAAAATGTATGCCGAAGATCACGATACATTTTAGTACTCCCAAGATGGATTGCAAATGGTGTGTTGTGTGCTTCCATCATGATTCTATACTTCAAGTCGGAATCGTTAGGAACTCAAAGTCTGGAGTTGACTCGAAGTATTCCATCTTCATCGATTCTTACTTCTGGAATTGCACCTTCTTCTTCATCTTCATCAGCTCCGCATCCGTAGCTTGAGCAGCTTTAACTTTATCAATCAAAGCTGGTTCTACGCGTATACTTGACATCATTGCACTCGTTCCCACATATGATCTTCTACTCAATGCGTCAGCTACCACATTCGCTTTTCTAGGATGGTATTGGATGGTATGATCGTAATCTTTCAACAGCTCAAGCCAACGTCGTTGCCGCATGTTGAGTTCCTTCTGAGTGAAGAAATATTTAAGGCTCTTATGATCCGTATAAATCTCCACTTTCTCTCCGTACAAGTAATATCTCCAGATCTTCAACGCAAAAACGACAGCTGCCAACTCTAGATCATGAGTAGGATAATTCCTCTCATATTCTTTGAGTTGTCGCGAGGCATAGGCTATGACTTTCCCATGTTGCATGAGAACACATCCTAACCCTTTGCCCGAAGCATCGCTGTAGATAACAAATCCATCCGAACCAGATGGTATTGTCAGAACAGGTGCCGAGATAAGTCTTCTCTTGAGCTCTTGGAAGCTCTTCTCGCATTCCTCGCTCCAAATGAATTTTGTATCTTTCCGAGTCAACTGAGTTAATGGAGTAGCGATTCGAGAAAATCCTTCTACGAATCTCCGATAATAACCAGCTAAGCCCAGAAAGCTTCGTACTTCAGTCACCGACTTAGGTTGCTCCCAGCTTTGTATTGCTTCAATCTTCGTCGGGTCCACAGATACTCCACGTTTCGATACCACGTGCCCAAGGAATGCTACTTCCTCAAGCCAAAACTCGCATTTCTTCAGCTTAGCATATAGCTTGTTCTCACGAAGCTTTTGAAGTACCAGCTTCAAATGGTGCTCATGATCTTCACGGCTTTTAGAATAGATGAGGATGTCATCAATAAAGACAACAACGAATTGATCCAAATACTCCTTAAATACACGGTTCATCATATCCATGAAAGCAGCAGGAGCATTAGTCAATCCAAAAGACATGACTAAGAACTCATAATGCCCGTACCGTGTTCTGAAAGCAGTCTTTGGAATATCCTCAGTTTTAATCTTCAGCTGATGATATCCAGAATGAAGATCGATCTTTGAAAAGAATTGCTCTCCTTACAACTGGTCGAACAGGTCATCCATACGAGGTAACGGATACCTATTCTTGATGGTGACATGGTTCAACTCCCGATAGTCAATATAAAGTCGCATACTCCCGTGTTTCTTCTTTACGAATAAAACAGGAGCACCCCAAGGAGACGTACTAGGACGAATAAAACCGATGTCTAACAATTCTTGTAATTGGATCTTTAACTCCTGAAGTTCAATAGGAGCCATTCGATATGGGGTTTTAGAAATGGGCTTTGTACCGGGCTCAAGGTCAATAAAGAATTTAACTTCACGTTCTGGGGGTAGACCGGGAAGTTCTTTGGGAAATACATCAGGAAACTCATTAACAACGGAAATATCATTCAAATCTGATGTATTCTGGTTTAGATCAGTGGCATGAGCTAAGAAAGCTTGACATCCGTTTTTCAATAAACGAATAGCTTTATGACTTGAAATGATATTGACTGATTTTAGTGGTTTGGTGATTTGGATTCGTACAACAGGTTGATTAGGAATATGAAAACTAACAACCTTACGAAAACAATCAATTCTGGCATGGTAATTGGTTAACCAGTCAATTCCTAAAATCACGTCAAATGCAAGTATTTTCAAAGATATAAGATCAACAGGTAAAGTAAGGGTACCAATCTGAATCAAGCAAGATTTGTAAACTGTAGATGTAACAAAGGTTTCTCCCAACGGAGTTTCAACAAATAAGTCAAAGTCTAATTTATCAGAAGTCAAGTTCAAACGTTGAGCACAAGTAGGTGAAATAAAGGAATGGGTAGCACCGGTATCTAACAAGGTATAAACTTCGCAAAAGTTTATGATCAGCTTACCCGTAATCACCTCGTGTGGATTCCTCGCGTTTTGGGCTGTCACGACAAACGCTCTTCCAGGAATCACCGACTTTGACTTGTCTGCAACCGCCTTTGGAATCACCACCCCCGCTGAACTTGGTTTCATAACAGGACAATCTCGAGCTATATGTCCTTCCTTTCCACAGTTATAACATGCTTTGAATTGTTGTGGACAGTTTGGGCTGATGTGTCCCTCTTTCCCGCATTTATAGCATACGACCGGTGGTCGTTCTCCTCCCCTCGAAACAGTTGATGCTGGTGCTGATGTCGACGTCTTCACGTTCTCATTGTTGTACCTTCTCTTCTTGAAATCTCCTCCCGATTCGCTTTTTCTACTATCATGGCCACGATTACCACCGGAGTGGTTATCGCTTCTGTCATACTTTCCTCCTCGCTGGTTGTCATTGCTCCGATGACTGCTGCCACCGGTACGACCTTGGTTGTGGTCCCTCGGTTGAACATAATCATTATCTCGTTCTAATAACTGGGCCCTGTTTACTACATCCGAATATAAAGAAAATTTATGAGAAATGAGGTATTGACGTATTTCGGGTTTCAAACCTCTTAGAAACATCCGCGTCATACATTCCTCATTCTCCACCAAATGAGATGCAAACCTGGACAGCTCCGCGAACTTAGCCTCGTACTGGGATACCGTCATGTTGTTTTGCTCGAGTCTAATAAACTCTACTTCCTTCATATGACGAATACTTTCAGGAAAGTACTTGTCATTAAATAATTTTTGGAACGCTTCCCAAGACATCTTGAGTGCGGCAGGCTGGGTACGCTTCACGGATTCCCACCAGTAATCTGCCTCTCCACGGAACATAAACGTGGCGAATGGAACCTTCTGTTCCTCTGTACATCCCAAGACATCAAATATCTTGGTAATTTGTTTAATCCACGTCTCCGCCTTGATCGGATCTGGCCTTCCCAGAAACTCTGGTGGTCCCAATTCTTTGAACTGCTTGGCAGTGACAATTCGCGAGTTGTTATTATCTCCACCTGTATGTTGTACACGAGTCTCCTTTGTCTGGTTTTGCATGAACTGCAGAAAACTTCTAAACATCTCATCGTTTATCGTCTGACCAGCATTGTTTTCAGGATGAACATTGCCTTCTTGTTGCACGTTCTCCTGGTTAACGATTAAAGGTGTCTCCACGGTCTCATTCACTTCGTTGTTAACGTTCTCAGCTGTCATTCTCAAATACTGCCATAAAACAAGGGTTAATTAAACAAATCAACATATCACATATTAACCCTATGCTCGACTGACCAATTAAATACCACATAAGCTTAGGTAGGACACACTAGCGAAGGATTTACTCGTCTCTCCCCTCCTAGTTCTATTCTCCGATCTCCGCCAGAGATCATATCCCTAAGCTCTGATACCAACTGTGACGCCCCCCAGAATAGGTCCAGTCAACCCAACCCATTCTGAGTCGCCAAATACATGGTACAGAATTCAAATACAAACTTTATATCATACGGTCGTGCAAAATACGACCACCCAACTGTGAGTGTCAATACAAATATGTAGAAAATATTAATATTCAAACTATGTCCTCATTACAATTATTATCACACTATTTATCAGAAATAGTGAGGACTACTACTGCTCTAACTCGGACCATCACTCTGTCCCCCGACTAGTTCCCGCAACATTCTCATTTCCTGAAGAGGACAACAGATGAAAAGGGTGAGCTCAACTAGCTCAGTAAAGAATATTATGACTAAGATAATGGAAAATAAATTATCGTTAGTCTTCAACAAATCAGATAAAATATAATGGACAACCAACTTTAGATCAATATTTGCAGCGGAAATAACAATTCATTAGAAGAATTAAGCAGAGAATAAAGTCTACTATCTTCTATGATTTAAAAGTCCATCATCAATATTTTATCTCTGTAACATCAATCAATATACATCTCGAATCAAATATTCATCTTTGCACTACAGGCCAAAGATATTCATTTGTATCATCAGTGGTCATGTTCATCTCAACACCTGTCATCTTTGCACTACAGGCCAAAGATATTCATCAGATAATCATTCATCTTTGCTCTACAGGCCAAAGATATTCAGTTATATCACCACTTAGAACTGAGGATGATGAAAAACCATATAAATAACGAATCCAGTGAAATAAAGGATAAGATTAAGGATTCGTATTTTAGTATTCAAAAATACTTCGTAATAATCAATTGTGGAGCAAAATTCAAGAATAAAACTCAAAACTTAGATCCAACCAAAGATAGTAACCTTGACAAACAATCTGGACAAATAGAAGAAAATTTAATTTTTTCGTGAATAGTGCCGTATACGTGAATAGTGTCGTATACGTGAATAGTAACTCCGACGGAAAAAGTAAGAATTTCATAATAAAATCCATGTCAATATTTCGGAATAATGATATTGAAAAGAAAATAACATCCCTTACCTCAAAAAGATAGTACCTCTGACTGGAATATCGGATATAATACCGAAGAAAACTTGCACTCAATAGTAATACTCAAAGTATTGAAATACTCACAAAAATACGCTCGATATTATAGAGAGAGAAAACTTCTGATTCTGGTGTGATTTTCAATTCTAACCTAAGCACCCTATTTATAGGAAAAGCTTAGGATGCCAAAGGAGACTAAAATAATAAAATATTATTATTTTTAAAATAATCTCCGCCGCCGGCTGCTAAGAAAATCAGATTTTTCAAACAACAACAAAAGTGGGGCCCACCATTTTATTTAAAAAATATTTATTTTCCGAAACTTCAATAATTCATAATAAATAGCCCCTTCGTCAGAAAAATACAAATTCGATGTCTGTTTCATAGGAAATTTAATTCTCTACAACTTTGTAGAAGGAAGTTTTTCTAAATTTCAAACATAAATTATCCGAAATCCACAACCAGATGATTTTCCACACCAAAATACTGATAAAAACACATCAGTGCTAATTCCTTCTTTAATATCCACAAAATAAATATTTTCTTATCATATAAATCAATAATTAATTATTCACAAATAATATTACAAAACTACAATATTGACAACCAGGTCGTTCCCAGGAAAGAGGGGGCCTTCCGATAAGGACTTCTCCTTACTGGCGCGCAATTAAATAACCCCTCCTAGACAGAACTTCCTAAGACATTGTCAATAATGCTATCTAATAATATTATTCAAATAATATGAATTATTGAGTTGATAATGTGAAATACTGTGCAGTGACAATTATTGAATCAATAATACCAAAATATCAACTGTAGCCATTATTGAATCAATCATATAAAATGACAACGTAGCAATTATTGAGTCAATAAAATATTAATGTAACAATTATTGAGTCAATAATATAAAATATCAACGTAGCAATTATTGAGTCAATACTATAAAATATTGAACAGTAATTACTGTAACAATTATTGAGTAATGGCTTCTCACGTAAGAATCAATAATTAGAATTACTGTGCAATACCGTGTGCTACTGTGCAACACCGTGTATCACTATACTTTATCCACCGGGTATTTCAACAGTACTAAGGATAATAACCACGCCGTTATTTTGTAAAAAAAGTTATTTCTATCGCTTTCTATATCCGACAGTTATTCCGTTGTGGGGGCCCACAAATAGCTGCGCCGTCGTACGAATATTCCCCAACAACAAGAATATTCCACGACCAAACGAATATTCCCCGACAACAAGAATATTTTATAACCACTTGCTCATTTTAAAAATATTTGCACATTTCACCCATAACTTTCATATTTATCAAAACAACACCTTACTGTTTCGAAATAATATAGAAAATTAAATCTTTATTCATAAAAGTTGGGGTCTTACAAATAATAATTTTTAAGTAATTTACGATATTAATTGTATTAATTAAAATATTAAGTTACAATAATTTAAGATTTAAAATATTTTAAATTGACAATAAATAAAATTATAATAATTATGACTCTTTTTATGGAACAAATTACAAATGTTAAAATATTACTTTTTTGTTCTACAAAATAGTTATATTTTAGTTTGTTATAATTAATTTATGATATCCTAAAATTTAAATTTAGATTTATCTTTAAGTTTTTGAAATAATAATTTTACAAATAATATTACTTCTAAAAGAGTTTGTTTTAAATGTTATCAAACTCTTTTTTTTGGAACAGAGTCTTTGAGTTGTGTGTGGTCTAAAACGCATGAAACATAGATCAATTTGAGTTTCATCTCTTCCTTAGCCAAAATTCACATGTCGATGTTTAACTTAGAGAGATGGGCTAAGTTTCTTCTCTATCAATTGAGTTTATCTTCTCTTTCTTAGTAGAATTGAACAAAAATCGAGTAAAACTGAATAACCGAACAAAATTTTTTAACCAAAATATTTTGGTTATTCAGTTATTTTGAGTATTTCGATTATATCTGTTTTAATATTCAATTTTCGGGTTCGGGTTTGATTATTGAAATTTGGTTATTTGGTAATTGAATAAGATATAAAAAATTAACTTAAAAGCTTAAACAGTAACGCTACACGACTCCACGACAACAATTACCCAAATTAGTCTCTAGCTCTCTCAGATCCCGTTTGACAACGATTTATTTTAAAATAACTTAAAATTAAAATATAAGTTAACTTATAAGTTGTGGTTTTATAAGTAAAAGTTTTCGACATCAATTTGACTTATAAGTAAGAAATTAAGTTCAAACAAGTTCTGAACACGACTCATAATGACTTATAAATGTAAAGATTACTAAAGAAACATTAATAAAAAGAAGGGCAAAATAAATATTATAGTTGGTCAAAGTAATTTATTTTAAAATAACTTATAAGTCATTTTAAAATAAATTACAAATACTTGCTTATTTTTTTGACTTAAAAATTAACTTATAATTAAAAAAATAAGTCATAGTCTAATAGAAAATAGTGGCAAATGACTTATATAAGTCACTGCCGAATAGACTCGCCTAACCCAAAACCCCCAATCCCAAATAGCGACTCCGCCTCCGCCCTCTCCAAGGTGCCTTGTAGAATATACGGGTCCAAAGTGTATATACTTCACCGTAGGGATGAATTTAGGGCTTCAAAGATTATGCAAAATAGGGCTTTGAGTAATCCTAAAATTGAGGTTTTGTGGAATTCGACTATTGTGGAAGCTTATGGGGAAGGGGAGAAGGGGACGTTGGGAGGGTTGAAGGTGAAGAATTCCGGGCAGCCTCAGTTCAGGAACACACAGACGCCGTCGAAGGTGCTCCACTTGCGGAACCTGCCATGGGAGTGCACTGAAGAAGAGCTCGTCGAGCTGTGCAAACCCTTCGGCAAGATCGTAAACACCAAGTGCAATGTCAGCGCCAATCGCAATCAGGCCTTTGTCGAATTTGTAACTACCCCGCTATCTCTATTAAAATATCTACTTTGTGAGGCTAAACTTATGTGTTTTTTTCGTTAATTCAGATGTGCTTGAATTATAGTATGTATTTATGACCGACTGAATTAAATAATTTAATGGGTAAATACTGTATGTTGGGTCAAATTGGTGTTGGTTCAACAATAACATTAAAGCCTTTGTTAGGGACTGGCACTGCTCGCCTATAAATTTAGTATTAGAGCTACGATTCAAAGATCCTGGCAATTGCTCAAGGTGTTGAGTGTTTGGAGAATAAATTTACACCCTAGGGAGGCAGTTTAATGGTTTTGGTACTCACATGTGAAGGAGGGATTTGCTAAGGACTAAGGTATCATGTGAAAGGGGGAGATGTTAAGTTAGCATGTGAGTTGTTGGTCCCACATTGGTCTTCGATTGTGAACTTGAAAGCTTAATATACAAGGCTCAATCAAAACCTTATCAATTTAAGCTTTTAGGTATAGTTGGTTCAACAATAATATTAAGGCTTTCGTCACGGACTCCTTAGGCTCCCCAACAGGATTGAGAATTTCTTATCAATTAGAGAAGTAAGAATTTCTTATCTGTGTGTCCAGGTATAAGTCCTAGTATGTCATCAAGATCTCCTTAGATTCCAAGGATGCACTTCCAAAATTTTCCCTGTTGTTATTCAACTAACTCGCTGAATTGCTACTAAGCTACAGGGGTTTTCCATTGTTGCAAATTCACCTTCTGAGTGCAACTTTTGTAGACTATTTCAAGTCATTTGACCTTTCTGTTTTTGCTTAATGTGTTTATTTTTGTATTTTAGTGTTTACAGCTGTTCCTGTATCATTTGCTTTATTATTATGTATTTTTCTATACCTTTATTATGTGGGAGATTACAGATAAAAAATATAAATAAAAATAAAAGGTGGGAGATTTAGACTGATGAAAAGTTATTTTATTTTGTACTGCAGGTAGATCTTAATCAGGCGATTAATATGGTTACATATTATGCTTCATCCTCAGAGCCTGCATCTGTTCGTGGTAAAACTGTGTATATTCAGTACTCAAATAGACATGAAATCGTCAACAACAAGGGCCCAGGTGATGTTCCGGGAAATGTTTTGCTGGTAACCATCGAGAGCGTAGAAGCTGGTTATGTCAGCATTGATGTCATTCACTTGGTAAGATTTGATATGTATATGTTTTATGGTCTTGGCAACCCAATATTTGGAAGAGTTTTCAACATGACTTGGAGGAATCTAAGGACACTTCAACTTATAGTTAGCAGTAGACTTTTCTTGATTGGCGACAGTCTCTCATGCTTAAAACTTTCCTTTAATTATTTTGCACCATATTTTGTTGTACCCCTTGTACTTTCTACATTCTATGTTTGCTTAGTGGGTGCTACCACAAGTTGTGAAGAGATGCCATTTAGTGGTAACTGTCATTGTATGACATGCTTAAATAATGCCCTTTTGTCGAATATTTTGTTTATTAGTGTGAATCTTTCATTGATGGTAAATTGATCATTGCTTGATTTGGTCGACAACATTTTCCTTTTGGTTCTATGTCTTATAGTTGCTATTTGTATTCACTTGCAGATATTCTGGTAATCTTTTGTCCTCAGATCTAGTCCAATAATTATATTTATCTCTATTTATTTTTGCAATCGTGCCTGTTTGTATCTTGTGTCAGTTCTGATTGAAATCAGTTAACTCACAGATGATGATGGTTCTTATTTAAATTCTTTTGTTGGAGACAGTCTGGATAATTATCATGTGCTTTATGGTCTATCTTCACGTACATATACAGGTGGCATTCTGTACTTATTTCTGATCTGTTGGTATTTATTTATTGTCTTGATGTAGTGGTTGCTGGGATAGTTTCTTATATTGTACCTTGTATTTTTCCTCTCTTCTCCGTTGGGTTGTGCTCAAATCTAATTGAAATTCAATGTAGGTATTCTCCGCTTTTGGATTTGTGCACAAGATTGCTACTTTTGAAAAGGCTGCAGGCTTTCAGGTCATATGCTAATTTCATCTTTGGAAGACTTTCGCTGCTCTCTCTATTTCTTAACAATCTGCTTAATTACTTTTTCAGGCACTGATTCAATTCAATGATATACTAGCATATACTAGTTGTATTTAAATGCTTATTTTGTCCTTTAAAATTGAGATGAGGAGTGAGTAGAGGGATCAAGGACTATAAAAATTAAAGGAGAGACGCATTAAGCTTTCTCTCATTGGTTAATTCAAGTATGGTGGAAAACTAATTGGTGATTCTTATGACTATTAAGAGGGTGTTCAACAGGTATTTTGCAGGTTGTATTGCTAGGCTTAGCTCCAAATCCTCGCATTCAAAATGATTTTGTTAATATGGCAAATCAGCTGCATTCTTCACATAATGACCGGGCCCGCCCCTGTTTGACCTATGATGAGCCTCTTTCTCACTTGGTATTGTTTTGTGGAACTGATACTTTACTTCTGGGATACATATAAACCTCTTTCATATGGCTAATGTAGTCCACTTCTTGAACATTATTTTAGATATATGTTGGAGCAGATTTTATATTAGCCCCTTCTATATTTGAGCCATGTGGACTAACTCAACTCACCGCAATGAGATATGGGTCAATACCTGTATTAAAACTGGAGGTGCGTATATGCATTGTATTTTATTTTTTGATAGGTTGTTAATGTCTAGTTAATTGTGTGTGCATATAGTTCTCAAAATTTTTAATATTTTTTGTTTGCTAGACTGGCTTCCCAGATAAGTTACGCACCCGGATTGAAAAAATAATTCTATACTTTTGTAAGCTCTGACCCAGTCACATATTTTCTCTACAAGAATATGACCTATTTGTTGTTTTATATTTTTTTCATCTACAGTTTTTATCAGAAGTATATATATGTTCATTCCTTCTACAGGGAACTTAATTGGGAAATAATAATTCATGATTCATCATGCTAGTACACCTCTGTTTTTAGTGGCACGCTTTCTTTCTAATTTCTTAGTAACATTGCCAGGTATTATATAAAAATGCCCATAAGTGGCTTCTTTTCTAGCACACAATTGTTGTCCAACCCACCTGCCCAACTGCTAAGGAAAGTGCAGGTAGTTGATTGTGGTTGAATTCCTTTCATTTCACGATTGTCACTGAAGTAATGAATCATTTTGAACATTGAATCTCATAAGCACAAAATTTAGCAAATATTCCTATTTTTATGCATTCTTTCAAGGGACATATATTTGTCACTGAAGTTATGAATCATTTTCAACATTGAATCTCATAATCGCCACTCACAATTCAGTTGGAACTCCAAGGTCTGTATACTTTGGAACTTTGCTATCTTTTCTCATTTATTGGAATACTTAATACAATATCATGATTTTGAACTTGTTAAATTGGAACTTGCAAGTCAATTCATTTATTGTTTTACTGGATTCTATTTGAAAATGTGATGTCTTCGCACCGGACCAAGGAAACATTTATTGGACTACTCGAAGCTAAGAGGGCTAATGAATGGGTTGTGACTGAGAAACTAGGAGATGATCTCAAGAACAAAAACAACAAAGCACCGAAGGAGATGCTCAGTTTTCTTATGTTGGTTAATTAATATTGTATGTACTATGGTCCTTAGAAGACCAAGATACAATAACAAATTTATTACTTATCGTGACTTTAGCATTATCTATTTATATATGGAGTATTAGTTTTAATTAGCGGCTCTTTATGCATTAGTTTATCCATTTGTTTGAAATAAGTATGACATTTATATTAATTTGAAATATTAAATTTAATATTTATTATAATAATTAATAAAAATAATAGTAATAATAATAAATATGAAATCACTGATTTGAAAATTAATTATAATTTGTAATAAATTTTGATTATTTATTAATTAATATTTTATTTACAAATTTATAATTTGAAAAGGATTTTACTTGAGAAATAGACATTAATGAATGATTATTTTTCTCACTAAAATTTTTTCTAGTTAATTAGTTAGTATCAATGAAGGATTTTTTTTCTCACTAAATTGAATAAAGATTCTCAATTTATAACTAGTGAAGGAAAATATTCTCTCATTAAATAAATTTATTTTTCACAATATATTATTTATGAGGGAATAAAGTTATTCACTAATTTTAAATAATCCTTCTTAAAATATTATTTGTGAAGGAAACCAATCTTTCACTAAATAATAATATTCCATTACCAAATACAATTTGTGAATAAAAAAGTTATTCACAATATATACTTCACAGAAAATATTTAGTCACTACTTAGCGAAGGATTCCCAATTGCGAGAAGGTCTTATGCGAGCAATCGTGTGAAGAAAATATTTTTCGCAATAAATCTCTTGTAAGTGATATAGTACATCTTGTGAAGAATTTGTCCTTCACTAGAGGCCATTTTTGGTGTAGTGAATTGTGTGATGTGAATGTGCAGTACGTGGGGGTATCAATATTGGTTGAATATAATAATAAGTATAATAATGATAATAATAATAATAGTAATAATAATTTACTAATTGTACTAAATTTATTATGTTGTTTAATTAGTTCGAACGGAGGGGGTCTAAACGAATAATTTTGGAATATAATTTCGAGTATTACATTGCTTAATTCATGTACGGATTTCGTATTCCTTCAGCGATAATTCTTTTAATTTTGTTATGTTCGTTTTGCTTTTCGTTTAGAGTTTTGTTTATTGTTTCATATGATCGTTCGTTCTCAAATTCATGTGATGGTTTCGTTTTGGCGTTGATATTAAGAACTCATATTTGTACTCTTTAGACTAGTGTATCATGTCTAGAATTTATTTCGATATTTATAGTAATGTACACGTTAATATATTTTTGGAGAATTTATGTTGTTGATTCGTTTTGATTTAACATGTACGTATTAGAATCCCCTTTGTGTTGATATTATGTCGCATGTGTTGTGACATGATATTTTTGTTAGAATATACCGTAGGGTATACCTGAGCTATAACCACCTGTGGGGGTACCACAGGCAAGTCGTCTTGGCACGAGAGGCATGACACCTTTCGTGGCGGTGTGATCAGTCCACAGCGTCTCCGTTTTGTGCTCCGGTGGGAGTTGGTGACTTACCTGTGTGGACATTATTTGACTTGCCTGTGTGGCAAGGTATATTTTTATTTATTTTGAGCTTGGTATGAAATAAAACCCAGCCATATTGATTCAGCCTATTATTTCATTGTGTTAGTTTTGTTCGTTTCAGTTCAGTTCAGTTCTTCTTATTGAGTTAGTTATCTCGTTTCATTATTTCTATATTCTATATCAGTACTGGGCATTTGACTCATGCTGTATTTTTTTCCAGCAGATAATCAGGGGGATCAAGGGCAAGTGTGATGAGAGCTTTGGTATAAATTCGTCAGTTTGGTTGTGTTTTGTGTAACCTCTATTTCTATTTCAAAAAGGGGGTGTTACACACATAATATAATTTTTTTTGAATGTGGGTGTGGGTGGGGGTGGGGGTGGGGGTGGGGGTGAGGGGTAAGGGGTGGGTGGGGTGGGGTGAGGGTGGGGGTGGGGGTGGGGGTGGGGGTGGGGGTGAGGGGTAAGGGGTGTATACATAATCACATAATATTATTTTTTTTGCGTGGGGGCGTGGGAGTGTGGGGTAGGGGGTGGGGGTGGGGTGGGGGGTAAGGGGTGTATATATAATCACATAATATTATTTTTTTTTGGGTGGGGGTGGGCGGTGGAGGGGGTGGGGTGGCATGGGGTGGGGTGGGATGGGTGGGGGGTGGGCGGTGGGGTGGGGTGGGGTGGGGTGGGGTGGAGTGGAGGTGCATACATAATCACTGATTTTTTTTGGGGGTGGGGTGTATACATAATTACTGAATATTTTTTTTTGGGGGGGTTGGGGGGGTGGGGGGTGGGGTGTATATATAATTATTGAATTTTACTCCCTCCGTTCCAAAATAAGTATATTAAATAGATTATGAGGGTATAAGAGGAAGAATAAGATAAATATAGTTACTAATATAGAAATAGGACATTTATTTTGAAACATCCAAAAAAATAAATTAGGACGCTTATTTTGGAACGTAATTAATTGATATTCGTAAATTACGATTAACTAGAGAAAAATAAAACCATAAGAAATTGAGTTTCTTGAATATGTAAATATCGGTGGAAAGAACTTTTGATTTGGATTTGGATTTGGAATAAAATATAGGTCGAAAAAATGGTTAACCGGGTTGGACCTATATTTCTTATTAAAAATATGGTTTCAAATTGTATCCAACCCAAATAAATAAAAATAGTTAACCAATCCATTTGGTTCCAGTTAATATGGGTTGACGCGACAGTTAATCAACTATATTGTCAGATCTAATCAAATATCACATATAGCTAACTACTTTCAAAATCAAAATCAAAACTAAATACTAATAAACAATCCAAATTAAATTAGCTCTATCCAACACAAAACAAAACAAAATTAACCCAAAAACTTAAAATTACATGATATCTTAATTTCAGCTGCATGCATGCCTCTGAACTTCTTCAAACTCGTGCATCAAATCAAATTTGTGCATGGATCGAACTCCGAGTCCAGGAGTTCATCAAACTTAAATAAATCATCCCATTCCAATGTTTGTTCTTGAGACTCCGTCGTCATCGGCATCCATGACAAGTACTACTAGTATTAGGATATTCATCAAGGGGTACTAGTACTAGGACATTCATCTCATCAGTACTAGTACTAGTACTAGGACACTCAACACCAAGGGGTACTTGTGATTCCATACAAGAAGGACCAGCTTCATGATCTGAATCCAGTAATTCAGCAAGCTTAATTAAATCACTCCATTCCCAATACGATTCCAATGGTTGTTCTTGAGATTCCGTCATCATGGGCATCAACTTATCATAAGTACTATTACTACTACTATCAGAATACTCAATAGCAAGGGGTAGTACTTGTAAATATTCCATATCAGAAGAAGAACATCCTTCATCATGTACTAGTACCGGAACATCCGCAGAACAAGAAGTCATAAAAATATTCTCCTGATCATCTTTTTTCTCTTCACCAAATGTCATTAATCCTTTCGGATTAATAACAACTTCCTGATCATCCACTTCTACTACTCCCCTCTTCCTCTTGGAATTTTTCTTCAAATCAAGAATAATCTCACAAACCACATAATCCGATTCATCACCCGGAAGAGAGTACTCATTCATAATCCAGTGACCCGGATTACTTTTAGCACTACTACTAGGGTTAGGGCTAGGGTTTAAAGCACTCCTTATTTCAAAAACAAGATTTTTTTTAAATCCTATAACTTCACCATTCCCATTCTCGACTTCCCTAGGCTCCGTCTGTCCATCCCACGTCTCGCACCCCGCGGCCCGAACAAACTGCTCCTTCCCACCGGTGCCACTGCTCTTCCTCATCTTTCCGGCGGCCGCTCTCCTGATCAACTTGGTGAATACATATATAGTCTTCTTGACTATTTTTCCCAACTTGTCGGTTTTCGATACTAGCCAATGATTTCCATCTTGCAATACATCCCAAGGATCGCCGGCACCGTAGAGTTGTTTCTCCTCGACAATGTTACAAGGCAAGATTTGTCCCATAATCTTTGGCCTCAAGTAGGAGTTGATCAACTCCTCTCCAGTTGGACGGAATTTAAAACCAGCAGGAAGGACCATCTTCTTCATCATTTCCTCTCTCTAAATTTTCTGTCTACTTTCTTTTCTCTCTTCTGTCTGAACTTGGAATTAAGGTAAATTTGATAACACTACAATCGGTCAGTGTATATATAGGCCACAAAAAAACTTGAGCACCAAGTTTTAGATAAGTATAAATATATAACGTTCGTAATCTAACAGTTAAGGGCTTAACCGTGTATTTCTTAATTTGAATCCGGCGGTATATTTAAGAAAATAAATATTTATTTTTATTATACTGATGAGTAGTAAAGTGTTTTTAAGTTTATTAGTTATAATTATGTCTAATTAAACTCTCACCAACTTAGGGATTAAAGAAATCTACTGATATCTGGGAGAAAAGATTTTTAAGGATTCGTCTAATTAACGCTATATGTTTCTATATATGTATCAGAAGATATGTATACACGTATTAATTGCAATTGATCCATTTTAATTGATATTGTTCTCTTATTATTTAGTTGCTAAAATGGAAAAATAAAAATAAAAATATATTTAATTAATATAGGATGACCAACTATATTTTAGGAGGAAATTAATTTTAAATACTAAAATTCATATTTTAGCAACAAAAAAAACTTATTCTTGACTCTTTGTTTAGAGATTTTAATTTTTTTAAGAGTTTTTAATTTTTCTCCCCACTAGATTTATAGTTTCACTTTCTACATACTTTAGTTATTAAAAAAAACTCTTTATTAGGACACCATACAGTTAATTATTCTTCTAGTGATATTATTTTTCCCATTTTTGTCGTAATTTACTTTGAGTTGCTTCTCATTTTTAATGTTAATTAAAGGTATCCTTAGTCATATATAGCATAATATTAATAACTAATAATCTAAAACATTAATTATTTTTTGATGTGTGCGTATGTGTATTGTTCATATTAATGATTTTTAAAAAAAATCTAAAAGCCTATCTAAGTATTGTAATCCTGCTAAATTAAATAAAATACCAAATTTTATTTTGATTATAATATTTCGGTAATGAGAGAAAGGTAGGATAAAATTAAAATAAATATCTTATTTTTATTGATAATAATAAAAGTTAACTTTTTTATTTTCGCATGTGCATTCCTTCATATATTTTCATGCAGCTCCCAAACCCAAATAATATAAGTGTTCCACAATAACAACCTTTTTAATTGATTGAACATCTCATAAAAAATTAAACCAATCATTAGCTTTTGTATTAGAATAGTAAAACAAGCGATGTTATATTTAATTTGTAACGTTAAGTATTGGATATATTTTAATAAAATTAATTATTTTAATATAATATTATTAATTATGAACTATAATCTTCATAGGAGTTACAAAAGGATTAAATGGTTTTATTTGTATTAAAAAATATTGTTAATATCTTTTTTTAATTAATTGTGATGGAGTCACATTTTCATGCTTTATTCAGTATGCTTTACTGTTGCATACTTGTTATATATTGGAAGGTGGTGTTCATTTAACAATAATGAGAAAGAGCTATGTTGGTCTAAAAAATCAGTAGAGCAGCTGAAGGCATACTCATGTGTAGCATTTTTCATTAGAATGATTTAGAAATAGTTTTCTAGCTACTGCTGAAAATGCAAGCAGTCATGTACAAATGTATATATTTGTGAAAAATAATATTTTGTTTTATAAATTATATTGGTATTAGGTACGGTGTTGTGTTCATAGAGTTTCAAACTCTCCGAGTTATGTAGACTTTATTGAAAGTAACAGCGTGGAAGCTAAGTTGTTGTCTCCTGTAGCTGATATGTCAATAATTAGCTGATACTTCAAGCAATGATTTCTCCGCGATAGCATGAATCATCTTAAAAAAAGCATTTTTCCGTACCTCAGTTCAGCTCCTGCTATTTTGGTTGTATCATTTCTTATTATTTAGTTTGTGTATTTTACTTATTTGATATTTGTTCCTAATATTTTTTATACCGAAGAAACAACAATTTGAAGGTGATTCAACTTCGTAACGTGATTTGAGTTTTCTTAATTCAAATCTTCAATCTATAATTCTAAATAGTTCTAGGTTCAATTTATAATTGTAAATGTACGTAATACTCCATCCTTAATACAAGACTTTTTAGAGTTGTGCACAAACATTAAAAAAATAATTGTATAGCATTAAATATAATATCAATTGTATATATTGTCCTTGTATTGGAAAAAGATATTGTTATTTATTGAGAAAAAAATAGTGAGAGAACCAAAGTTATATTTAATATACTTGGGTTAATATTGGAAACTAAGCAATTAATGCACTTACTATTTATTGGAAAGTTGAAAGGTTGAAGAAAGAGAAAGAGAGACCAAAATGCAATAAAAAAGTCTCAAACAAAACAAACAAAGTATATTAAGGGTATTTTTGTCATTTTAGCTTGTGTATTGGTATGTGTGATTTAAGCTAAAAAAGCACTTATTATGGGACGGGGGTAGTATGAGATAAGTGAGGTGAAGGGTATTATAGACAATTGATAGTATAGTTAATGCTTTTCAATCATTTCCTTAATTCTTGTGTACATGTCTAAAACGACCTATATTAAGGAACGGAAGGAGTAATACTCTAATAAATAACATCAATCTTTTAATTTTATTATATACTATTAAGAATTTATTACATTTAAAAGGATGTGGTGAAAATAGAATCAATTTAGTCTTCACTTAATAGGTGGTAAGATCATTACTATTTAGGACACTTGTTTCATCAATCATTTTTGTGAGCAGTGATCACAAATTATATATAAAACATTATGCACAAACACTATAAAAAGAAGAAGACTTAATTACCATTAGATATTTTACCCATTTTCATTAATGTGCAATATATGAGTCATACTTTTTGTGCTCAATTTTTTATGTATAAATATTTGTGCATATTATATAATTCCATTTTTATAGCAAGTAGAAGCAATTATTAATTACTCCCTCCGTCCCAAATTAATTGCTCAGTTTTGACTTTTTTTAGTCAAATTGACTATTTTTAAAATTAATAATTAAGCATGTATAAATATATTTTTAACATTATAAAAATTGGTATTAGTAGTAAATTGTATATACTTTTTTTTGTTATAACCTCTTCACCTATATTTTGGCAAAAATGGTACACAAGTTTGAAAATATTATAGCCACCCACTAACATTCACCTACCATTCATTATTCACCAATCAAGTGGCCCCCTTATGTCTGCCACTAACCATAATTTGGAAAAAAAAATGAATTATAGGAGTTCTTTCAGCCCACCAACTTGGAAAATAAAGAATACAAAGCAAATCTTCTCACCTCCACTCTCCTTTAATAAATTCACATGCATGCACATTATTATTATAATAATATTACTATTTAAACAATTATAATTTATAAAATTATAATATATTATAATAATATATTTGAATGAATATTTTATCGGAGAAGATAAAATGTCAACTTTCAACAAATGTCTCATGCTAAAAATTTCTCAATTTATATCAAAATTAAACAAATACTTACTTATCATATTTATCAACAATCAATTATTATTCACAATTAATATTACAGAATGACAATATTGACAACCAGACCGTTCCTAGGAAAGAGGGGGTTTTCCGATAAGAATTTATCCTTATTGGCGTGCAATTATATAACCTAACCCTTTTTTTCGACAGAACTTTCTAGACATTGTCAATAATGCTATTTAATAATATCACTTCAATAATACGAGTTACTGTGTTGTGATAATTATTGATTTGATAATATAATATACTATGCAATTATCACTGTAGCAATTATTGAATGAAATACTAAGTGACTTCTTACGTAAGCATCAATAATCAGAGATACTGTGCAATACCGTGTGCTACTGTGCAACAACGCGTATTACTGTACTTTTATCACCGGGTATTCCAACAGTTTAACGGTAAAAGTTTATTTTTATAAAAATGTTACTTCTGTCGCTTTGTATATCCGACAGTTATTCTGTTGTGGGGCCCATCAATTATTGATTATTTCGGCGCCGCCGTCGTACGTTATCGAATAGAATATTCCCCGACAGAAGGAATATTTCCCGACACAACGAATATTTTATGACAACTTACTTACTTTTTAAAATTTGCACATATCACCCTTAACTCTAACTTTTTATCAGTTTAACCATTTACTAAATAGAATAATAATTATAAAAAAAATTGAATACTTTTATTTCATAAAATTCGGGGTCTTACACCAATTACCCTTGAAATCCATGACTCATGCTCTCAACACATCTTCCAATGTCTAAATTGTTCATTTCACTTTGACCGTCAGTTTGAGGATGATACACCGTACTCAACCTCAACTGTGTCCCCATACGTTCTTGTAGACTTCTCCATAAATTAGATGTGAATCGCGAATCTCGATCGGATACAATTTATAATGGAACGCCATGTCTTGATACAATCTCCTTAATGTACAGCTTATCTAATTGATCCAGATGGAATCTGATTTTATTTGGTAAGAAGTGCGCCAATTTTTTCAATCGATCCCTAATGACCTATATAGCGTCGAAACCTTTCTGTGTAGTTGGAAGTCCCACAACGAAATCCATAGTTATGTGCTCCCATTTCCACTCTGGAATTTCTAGCGGTTGTAGCAATCCACTTGGTCTCTAATGCTCCGCTTTCACTATTTGACAAGTTAGACATCTACTGACGTATTCTATCACCTCTCTTTTCAAATTAGGCCACTAAAAGTGTTGTCAAAGGTCTTGATACATCTTCGTGCTGCCCGGATGAATTGAGAAATTTGAACTGTGCGCTTCTTGCAAGATTTCTTCCTTCAGGTCAGGTACTGCTGGTACACACACATTTCCTTCGAATCTCAATAACCTTTACTTATCTATTTAGAACTTAGTGACCTCTCCTTCCCCTACTTGTTTCTTTACCTTCTTTATCATCGATTCTTGGTAACGGATAACGGATACTTGTTCTTGATCATGACTTTATTTAATTCTCTATAGTCGACCAGTCGCAACGATCCATCCTTCTTTTTGACGAATAAAACAGGTGTTCCCCAGAGAGACACGCTCGGCTAAATGTACTTTTTGTCTAACAACTCCTGTAATTGAATCATTAGTTCTTTCATCTCTATCGGAGCCATTCAGTACGAGGCTTTAGAAATTGGGGATGTAACTGGTATTAAGTCTATCACGAATTCGATCTCCCGATCTGGTGGTAGTCGGCAACTCTTGTAGAAATACATCCATGAATTCCATTACTATTAGTATTTGTTCTATTTATGTTCCCGTTCTTTAGGTGTCAATTACATAGGCTAAGTAACCAACGCACCCTTTTCTTAACAACTTCTTGGCCTACATCATCGTCATACAACATGACACTCTCGGCGATTTGCTACTATAAAACATATTTTTTGACTTATTAGGAGTTCGAAGGTTTATGCATTTCTTTTGGCAATCAATCACTGCCCCATGGCTATACAACCAATCCATTCCTAATATTACGTCAAATTCACCTAATCGGATGAGAAATAAATCCACCAAAAACTTTTGACCCCTTATATTCATACTATAATTTTTATGAACATAAGTTACGGGAATGACCTCCTTATTTGTAACATCTATGTTAAAAGGACGATCTAGCCTTTCGTGGGTTAATTCTAACCGTCGAGAAAATTCCTCAGATATAAAAGAACAGGTAGCACCTAAATCAAACTGTATAAATGCATTAACGTTATTGACTGAAATGATACCCGACACCACCTCCTTTGATGCCACTACATCTTGCACCATTATGTTGAACGTCCTGACAGTTGGTCGGTTGGATGGGGTTGGTCCCCCGATTGCCAGCTTTCCACTGTTGCTTCCTCTATAACCACTTCCTCCGTCAATTCCTTTCTTTGGACAATTCTTGATATGGTGATCCACAACTTTACATGCAAAACATCCTTGAGTTTTCTTTGGGTTAGGGTAGTTAGGAGAGATGTGTCCCTCCTGTCCGCATTTGTAACAAATAGTTTTTCCCTTTAATTAACAAACTCCCAGATGACTCTTCCCACAAGTCTTACTATTGGATAAAATCTAGTTACGCACAACACGCAAATATACGTGGTCTACAAGTAATATAGTGATGAGTAGAGTATCGTTCCCACGGAGAAAATAATTGAAATTTATCCTAATAATTACCAATTTTATATTATCTCAATTTTATTAAACAAATAATCAAGTTTGTGAAATTTATGAAAACTACTAATTAATTAAAAACCAACTAACTACCATAAGATTTAATCAAGAATTGGAGAATTAAGCATACAACTTCACTTAATGCTTCAATTGGAGAGCACGAAGGACTTAGAGTTGAACTCGTACTTGAGGAAGCAAAGTTCTACAAGGGTATGAATCTGATTCTCCTTTTTCTTCATTTAAATTGATAATTGAGCACAATGTATGATCATGGTGATGGTTTGTATAAAATTTTAAAATCCGTTTTATCGCGTTTTCGCTACTTTTATGTGATTTGATTGCATGATCGCGCTATATACAAACCTAACACTCCGAACAACTTAAAACCTCGTGTTATTTATCTTTCACTATTTTCTTTTCTGTCATTATCTGTTATATATGTTTGTGACTTAAATCCACGTGAACTAAATTAAGAGTTGCGATTTCATTGAATCTTTGAAGGGGTTTTCAAACTAATACTCTAATGTGCTTAATTTATTTATTTAATTAATTATCTGGTAATTCATTCTTAACAAGCCAAAAGTTTTTAAAGGATCTATTCTCCTCCCTTCTAGATCTCTTTTATAGCTCTGGGAAACAACAAACCCAAAACCAGATCTTTAGAGGCAAGCTTGGACATATATATGCTTGAATTTCAAATGAGACAACCTTTTGTGTCATAACCAGCGAACATCTTTTGAGGCTTTGGCAAAGAGACAATTAGATTCTGTTAAGCTTAGCTTTGATAGGTTGATTACATAGACATTTCCTTCTCTAGTTCTGGTAAGCTTTATTAAATTTGTCTCTAGGTCTCTCACTTGGCATTGATTGTTGAGGAAGATTACTTGGTGCCCTTTATCACATAATTGGCTAATGCTCAGAAGATTGTACTTCAAGCCTTCAACAAATGCTACCTTGCTGAAGGAGATTGCATCATTTCCTATTGTGTTATATCCTCTTATTTTTACTAAATTTTTATCTCCAAAGACAATAGTAGCACCATCTTTCTCTCCGAAGTTTGATAGAAGAGCCTGTTTCCCAGTCATATGTCTTGAGCATCCACTATCTAAATACCAAATTGAATCAATGGAGCTGTTATCCTGTAAAAGAACATATATTTTACTTTGGTACCCAGGTTTGCTTAAGTCCTGATAGGTTAGTGATCTTAGGAACCTAGACCTACCTAACTCTAGGCTTCATATACACATGATAATCATAAAAATCACACATTGCAATAATATGACCATAATGGTGACAGATATAACGTTTAATATAATGCATGCTTATGTGTGTATGGCTTCTTTCTCTTTAAGGACATGCGTGGAATATAAGAACCTCCAACCTTTCTTTTTTTGCTCAAACTCTCTCTGCTTCCATACTGTTCTATGATTTTGAGAGTTCGTAGGGTGAAAGTTAACTCTATATTTCATGCCTGGTTGTTTCGTAGAGTGAGTAATAAGGTGACTCTACGATCCTTCGAGGCTTAAAGGTAGTTTTAGCTTTACCCTGCGATTTCTTAAATCCTAAACTAGTATGTGATCTATTATTCTCAGGGATCACATTTTGATCAGCAGAAATAATAGAGCTTTGAATATTTGGCTCAGCAACTTGTGTAGATTTCACAAACACAATGCTTCTATAGGAAGTAGAAGCATTGTTGTTGCTAGTCTTTAAAGTTGTATACACACTACGATATGAGGATAAGTCCTCAAATCCTAAACCTAGTCGATCTGAGATACTTCTCTAGCTGGTAATCAAGGAGTCTATAGAAGAAAAAGACATGTTCCAAGTACAGATTGTCTTTTCCAACTCCTTAACTTTAAAATTAGAATTAACTCTCTTTGTGTAGACTGTTTAGTGTGTTTTCTCAATCTCTCATTCCTAGCTTCAAGTGTGGAGAAAGTGCTAGCAGTTCGTTAAGTTATTTCCAATTCAATTTGTACTTTCTCTTTCTCCTCTTGAAAAAGAGAATGATATCTTGATAGAACCCTGAACCACTTCATGTATTTATGCAACTCAAAAGATATATCACATAAAGCAGTTTTAAGATCAGATATATCAACATCATGAGAGTTAAATTCAAATACCTTATTAATATCAATTTCTTTATGATTAGTGGTGTTATTTGCAGGAACTTCCATAGCCATTAGACAGAGATTGGCCATTTGAGGTCCTTCATCATCACTTGACTCAGAATTTGAGATATTTATTATCTTAATCATTCCACGATCCCTCAACTACTAGGCCTTTCTCCTTCTTCTGGTACTTTTTGTATCCTTTAAAATCTTTCTACGATGTTGACTCCTTCTTCTTCTTGTCTTTCATCAGTTCCTCTCTAAGAGGTTTGTTGCATTTAGCAATATAATGACCTAGCTTTTTGCAGTTGTAGCAAAGATCCTTTGAAGAATCTCTTTTTTTGTTACTACTGTTGTTGTTGTATCTTCTTTTGAATTGCTTCCGCCTTTCCTTATAAACTTTCTCAACTCTCCTTTCGTCTTCATCATCATCATCAACATCGGACTCATCTTCCATGGGGCTTTGAAAGATGTTTTTGCAGTTTTAAAGGCTACACCATTATCTTTTTTTTTGTTATTGTAGTTTTTGCTCTCTGATTTAGTTCAAGCTTATAGGTCAAGAGATTCTCATAGAGCTTCTACATTGTCATCTCATGCAGATTCTTTGATTCCCTTACAGTAGTGGTTTTGGTATCCCACTTGCTTGGTAGAGCTCTCAATATTAAGGTCCATATTAGGGTAGACCTTTCCAAATGCTCTAAGGGAGTTGAGAAATAGGTTGAATCTTTCATAAGTAGCAGTAATGTCTTCTCCAGGAATGTGAAAATTAAAACATTTCATATTGTTGAGTAAGCAATGATTACTTATTTTCTTAAACTTCTTTAGTGCCTTCATCCATAACAAAAAGGGCTTCCCATACTTCTTGGGTTTCCACATTCTCAAACAATTCATCCTCAAGAGCCAGGAACAAAATGTTCTTAGCACTTTTGTCAAGTACTACAAGCTTCTTCTCGTTATCAGACCACTCTACTCTTTGCTTGACTGCTACTTTATTTGGATAATCAGAGGTATGAGCTAGCTTTGCTAGAATATATGGCCCATTCAATACAGCATCAAAGAGCTTGTCATCATGAACTGCATCTATATACGTCTGTATACGAACCTTCCAATTAGCAAACTTGTGTTTATTGCACAAAGGTGGTTTGTTTCCACCACCAAGCTCAAAACGGGTTTTGGTTAGTGCCATAGATCTACTCAAGCAATTAAGTTAGTTCAAGAGAACCAATGCTCTGATACCACTTGTTATTCCCAATGGCACAAAGAGATCTAGAAGGGGTTTTGATGTAGAGAATTATTACCATTGTTAAATCAAACAAGTTAATTTATTAATTTATTAATTATGCACAACGGAATGATATTTTGAAAAACCCTTCAAAGATTAATAAAAAAATCAGACAAATCACAGGGATAAAACGAAAATAGACTTAAATGTAAAACGTAGAGTGCAAAAAGTAAATGCACAAAAGTAAATGACACAGAGATTTTAAGAGGTTTGGAGCGCAAAAGTTTTCTAGTCCTCTCTTCTACTCCGATAATAGGGATATTCCACTAAGGAAAGGTAATCATTTATATTACAGTTCACTAATAACTGATTTACAACTGATTCACTAAGAATCCTTCAAGTCATACAGACTTAGAATATACACGGATCACTAAGATATCGAATCACAGAGAAATTGAAAGATTTGAGTCGCTGCTAAGTAATGTTAAGCTTTTTGATCACACGACTTAATAACAATTGAGATTTCTAAATCGTAGAGTGAGTAGACTATGAGCTCAAACAGGCAACACTTCGACTTAATCAAGTTTTCTCTACATCTTTTTGATTGTTTGAGGGTTGCTCGCCTTTTATAGATTTACCTTAGGATCTTTCCGTTATGATTTAACAATTATTCCATTCTGACTTGGACATTTGTAAATTTTCAATTGTTTGACTTTAAAATGTTGTCGGTTAGAACCACTTCAGGTCACTTTCATCATACTTTGTCAAGTGCAGATGTAGCTGCGTGTTTTTTTCCTTAACATATACAGTTGTAGACATTAACAGATATAGTTGTAGACATAACTTCAAGAATGTCTTATCCTTATCGACAACCTTTGGGAGGATCATCCTTGGGATCTTCAATCCTAGGTGTACAACATTGTCATAACCTATCAGAAGAGATTAAATCTATGATTCTACTTAATTGCAGAGTTATATATCTGATACTAGAGTGACTTGACCTGAAGGCTTGAGTTTACAATTTAGTCTACATGTTCTACGATCTTTATGAGTATACTGAATGCTCTACGATCTCAAAATACTCTTTGGTCTTCAACTCAAAAAAAATTCTTCAAACTTAGCTTTTGAACAATACATTTACATTAAAGATTGGATCAAACTAACAAAATTTGATCCCTACACTAAGTCCTTTTACATAAATTGTTTTTTCAAGGACTTTACAAAAGCTACTGGTTTTACAATATACATTAAATTCTCATTTCATCATCAAATCAAACATATGCATAAACTAGAGTACTAACAGTATTAATTTGAAAAATACAAGAAATTACAATCATTACTATCTCCAGCTATCTCTGTTATACCATGGCTTTTATGCTGGTTTGCTTCTTGGTGGATTCGACCTCTCCATTTCTGTTCTTCTTTGATATAAACTTCTCCCTTGGTCCTCTCTTCATTTCATTTCTTATTCAGTCTCCCTTGGACCTAGGGAGTCTTGTATCTGAGGCTCTTCTTCTATGTGCACCCCTTGAAGATTTCTATTGTCATATATGGGATCTTTGATTGTTGGCAATATAGATTTAGTGGGTGTTGCCCCACTTGAAGATGGAAGAGATCTAGATTTCTGACTCAATGGAATGGCTTCGATTGTTGGACATGGGGTAGAGGTTGATGATTGATGATGAACTCTTGACCTCCTTTCTCCCTTTTTGTCATCATCTTTCCTCAATTCTTCTATTTTTTGGGGTGTGATACCTGACTATGTCAAATAACTCTTTGACTAGTTCCTTAGTGAAGGAATTTTTAAGCTCCAAGAATTGCTCGTAGGAGACAATTTGCTGTTGATGAGAGCGAGCTATAATAGTATTTGCTCTTTCATTCAAGCCCTTCACAACATTGGTTAGATTAACAAACTGTTCTTTTAGATCAAAGGCTCTATCTTATATCAGCTAGATGGATTGTTGATTTACTTCTCGAATAGTCTTTACGCATTTAGTATTAGTACCAATCTTCTTCAAGTAAGTTGCATCTCTCTCCTCCAGATCTAGAAGTCAAACTTTTAGTTTCAAAAGTAAATTATTTTAGTCGGTCGAAATTTCTTACAAAATTGTTTCAATTTATTGATTGTCAATTTATTGATTGACATTATATGCGAAAGTATATATATATAGTCCGTTTTTGGTGCATACCCCTTTATTTTACATACCCTATTTATCATTTTTAGCGACGGACCAGGCGACGATTTGGTCTGTCGCTATAGAACAGATAAACAGTTTATATGTTATGGCGACGGTTCGATGCGTCGCTAAAAGTTAAGACGACGGTTCTCTGATATACGCTGCTGACCGAACCGTCGCCTGATCCGTCACTAAAGATGATGAGCAGGGTATGTTAAATAAAAGAGTATGCACTTGATTCTCTCCATGTGTGTGTATATATATAATCCGATAATTGAACTCTAAAGAATTAAACTTAACCCCTCTCAGGCCTAAGACTCCCAAAAGGCAACAAAATCTCTTTCACAAATTATACTTACTAATACAATAAAATAACACTCACTGTCTAGATAAGCTATTTAGAGTATCATCCAAAATGGCGTAAGTTAGACTAATATCCAAAACTACATAACTTAGATTAATAGATGACATTTAAAAGTATGTGTATGAGTTAGTGTGGCACCTTGGGTCAAAATTAAAGAAATAAAAAATAATTTATATATAAAGCGAGAGGGGAAACTTGGTCTTTCACCCTTATGTTGGTCTGTTTTATGATAGAGTTTAAAATTTGTTATATTTTAGTTAAATTCATTTTTCGTAAACTCATAACAACTCTACGATTTATCACCAATTTCTTTTCTTTCTCTAGCTCACTTTCTATTTCTATTTTCTCTCCTATTTTTCTCATCCATATTTTTCAAAATTTATTCAAATGTTTTAATATTTTTTTTCTTAATTAATTGCACATACAGTGTGTGCCACGTAAACTAATAATAATTAAGGAATAAAGTTCCAACTTATAATAGAAAAAAGTTAACTTATTGGTTGATAATATGATAAAATAACACCTGGAGAAACTCAAGATAAATTATCTAGAAAATCATTCAAAACGACATAAACTTAGACTAACATTCAAAACGGTGCAACTTTTTTTGACAAATCAAAACGGTGCAACTTACATCAGTGAATGACACATAAAATTATGTGTTGTAGCTACACATATAAATAGCCAACCATGCATAGCACCTCTTACACAATCACCTATTTTTTTACAATTCCAACTTCTCAAAATTTTCTAGGGTTTCCCTCTACCAAAAATAATCACCATATTAACAGAGATCAAGAAGATGCTAACCCTAAAAAGCTCCCCGACGAGTTTTCCATAGAAGAGTCTGTTGCTATTCCGTTGCATCAACATTAATTCCACTGTCTAACGTTACCAGTGAAACCCTAGCTAAGGTGATAGAGTTTCTCAAAAAGCATGCAGATTCTAGGGTTTCTGAAGATGATATCAAAGAGTTTGATAATAAGTTTGTTAGTGAGGAAGACATGGGTCAGTTATTTGATCTTATTGAAGCTGCAAATTATCTGGATATTAGGGATTTATTAGACATTACGTGCCAAAAAGTTGCGAATGATATTAAGCATAAGAAGTCTGAAGAAATTCGTACAATTTTTAATATTAAGAATGATTTTACACCTGAGGAAGCAAAAGTTCGCGGGGAGAATATTTGAGCCTATGAGTGATTTAAATTAAATTCGTTTTAGTATATTGTTTTTTTTAATTGAAGGGTATTAGTATAGCTAGTTTTGATTTTGAATTTGTTGAGAATTTTTTTGCAAAGATTAATGTTTAGGTACATCGAATGGTTGCATGATTAATAATTAATTTAATCTTTTCTTAATTTAATCTTTTATTTTTGATTATGTCTTTTAATTTGTTTTGATAAGCATAAACCTTAAAATTAGATTATAGTGTAATCCAAAATTATTTATCATGGTCGATGATTATTCAGGGTGGGCTGTGATTTTTTTCCTGTAGATTCATCCGTGAGGAATTATTCTAGTTTTTATGAAATAATTAATAGTCCTTTGGTTTCAAAATATAAAACTGACTTTTAAAAATCAATTAAAACTTTTTTAAATTCAAAATTGATATAACTTTTTTTAATTTTAATTCACGATGAATATTGTAAATTATCTAAATGTATTGCTCAATATAAAATTTAACGTAATAAAGTAGAATTTCTTAGAAGAAACTCATTGTGTTCCGCACTCCTTTAAGCAAAAATACAATCAAAATTACCTTATCTCAGCCAACAGGCAATTACAACTAAAGCAGCACCAATAAGAAGATGTGTGAAAACTGAGCCACCTGACTGAAACCGGAAACCTCAAACTATATTGCTAGCATGAAAATGAAACACTAAATAATCGTACATCGGATCGCCGATAGGATTGCATGTAGGGAAGTAGATCAAGCCGCTTGATTTCTCCGGTAAGGTCTGTGACAGTGAGATTTGCCTGTTCTGCTAGTGCAAGAAAATAATTAAACGTCTCAACATTGCGAATAACAGAAGCTATATACGCCATAGGGCTTTTCTTCGTTGCTCGACACCAATGCTTGGGATTTCTATTATTAGTACGAAGTGATGTGCCTTCAAATTCCAAATCGACGTGTAGAGTTTTCCTTTGTTGAGGAGTACCATAAATTTTACGGTTTTGGAGAGAAGGCTCAAAGCTGTCGTTCTGATCATGGGAATATGATTTTCCCTGGTCCAGAAGAATAGCAAGCACTCGAATAAGATGTGGAATGCATGACGGATCATAAATTACATCTGCACCCAAACTGTAAATAGAGAAGTGAGGAAATGGAATTATAGATAAATAATAAGCTAAATGATGGTATCAAGTGCCTTGTTGTAACCATGATACTAGCAAGCTCCAAGTTCGTGCATCATTAGTTCAGATGATTTTACTTAATAAAACATTGAACTTAATGTAAAAGCTGAACTTAAAAGTGTTTCATAAGAACAGTTTGACAATGGTTTGCCTACAATAGAGCGCTTGACACTATTCATGACGTGACTACTATATTCGCTCCTAAGCATTTGGACAATACTACGAGCCAACGTGTCAGTTACTATGAATATGCTACCAAAACCATCAAACTCTTCCCTTTTGGTTAATGGGGACATTAAAACTCATGAGAAATAGTCTTAAAATAAACACAAGTTCTTACACTATGTCGGGCATGATGTCTTGGAGCTCACTCTCTGGTGCAGATTCCCAAGGCAGATATTTGCATTGTACCTGAAACAAAAATTAGTCACTTCTCTGCCCTACTTTAGTTGTACCAACTTGAATTCAACCTATGCGAAAAGCAGAAATTTCATAAGCTGGTTCAACCTCCAAAGTAACACCAAGTTGCTCAAGAAAGAGTAAGATCAAATGTTTTGGTAGGATTTTTATTTTTTACGATTAATTAATATCTTTTGCTGTTTTTTTTATCAGTAATTTGGATGATTAAAGTCTTTTGCTACTTTAGTATTAGAATTTAAGTTATAGTCACTTGAGTCTTGATTCTTTTAGTATTTCAAGAGTCGATAAATATGGTCATTAGTAATCAGTCAAAGATATTCATTTTAATCCGTCTCTAGAATCTACTTTCAATTTATCATTCATATGTTAAAGACGTCAAACATTGTTTCCTTGCTTATATGTGTAATTAAGCATGGTTTGAACTCTTTCTACTGATGGGTCTACTAAGAACAGTTCAGGGTATACATGTAAAGGAGCTTTAGGAATATCAGAAACTCTTTCTCCGTCTTAATTAAAGCTGATATTGTTTCGTCTTCATGAATGACAATAATTTTAGAACACCTGTGTAGAAAGAAACTGGCTAGTTCTACAAGGAGAATGGGGAAAAATAATTAAAAGTATCAACATAATTTAGCAGAAGTTGGCAAGCTCACCTAACTAGAATGACAGTGGCTTTCTTAACAGAGATACAAGCATAAAAACTGTGATATGAAAAGTCATCTCGAGTATGTAAAACTCATTAGTGTAACTCACCAAAATTTTCTCGCATGTATTTGCTTCTAACAAATCACTTCTGACGCTCAGCTCGTTCATGCCCAAATTGAGCTTCATATTTGCTAGACTTGACAAGTCACCATCACTTAGTATCACCTGCAACAAATGAATCGATTTCAGATATTGGTAACAACCTACACATTTCTTGTGTTTTAAGAAGGAAATGGTTGACAATAGACTGAGAAGTAACAAGAGTGAAGAGTCTCATCGATTCCCAACAACCCTGTCAGATTTATGGGAACGAAACAATGTTTAACACAATTTACTATTATGTGAACGAAAAGTTTCAAGCTGATCATCACGAAATTTTCGCTGATCATCAGAACTTTAAAAACGTCATTTCTTATAAATACCTAGTACCAACCAAAAGATCAAACACAAATCACATTTACAATATCCTGGTGAAGTTAGATTCAACATGTCAAAAAATTACTCCTCGCTTAAGAGTTCAAAGATTAATATCATTTCAGCCAAGTTCAAGGAAGAAAATAACTGCAACACCCTAGAAGTATGACTTGGATTGCAATTTATTGCACCAGAAGAACAAAGCTTCTCTAACCTATTAAGGTTATTTGTGAAGTAATCTTTGTTACATGGACTCTTCATGTCGACACAAGTGGTTGAAGTACCCATGTCAACACAAGTGGGTGAAGTACCTGTATCAATAGGAATGGGTAAAGTACCCGTGTAGACACAGGTGGGCGTGGGCGTGGGCGTGGGCGTGGGCGTGGGCGTGGGCGTGGGCGTGGGCGTGGGCGTGGGCGTGGGCGTGGGCGTGGATGAGTGGGATGTATACCTACGAATCGGGTGCTTTTATACTTTATTAATTGTGTACCCTTGCGTGTTTCGCATTACTTTTGATGTTTTTTGTTGATATTTTGTAGAAGGAGCATCAACTGGACGAAACAGTCATTTCCAGCTTTGAAGGGGCAAAAGGGTCATTTCTTCATCATCGACGCCACAGCGCCGGATTTGCCCTTGATTTGGGCGCCGCAGCGCCTGATGCTCTGAACTGATGCTAGGCCAAAACAGGGCGCCGCAGCGCCGGTTCAAGTTTTCAAGCAGAAACAAGTTCAGGTGGGCCTAACCTAATGGGCATTCCTTCTCCTTATTAGCCAGCCTCCATTCTGAAAGGAGAATCAACTTTTTGAGCAAGAGAATAGTAGTTGAAAACAAACGAAGAAGAAGAACAATCAAAGCAATAAAGCTTGGAAGCCATTAATTGGAAGAGAGGAATTAGAGATTGAATATTGCTTCTAAAGAGTTTTCTTTCTCTAATTCTTTCCTTTATTTTTGTAATCTAAAAATGTTGAATACATTGTTAATGATGTTTATTTCAATAGCTATGAACTAAACTTCCATTCTAAGATTACAATGGAACCTGATATATAGTTTTAATCGAATCTCTCCTTCGATTAATGTGATTCACTTGCGAATGGGTTATTATGTTTTAAGATTCATGTATCAATTGCTTTGCTAGTGATTAATGTGGATCTCTATATGATATTGGAAAATGGAATATAGGGCTTAGACCTAAATATGATAGCACATGTTATGATTATTCTTCTTAGGATTGAATACATAATTTGCATAGAATAGGAATATATCTATTTGTCATGTGTAGCTATTGTGAGAGTCTAATCTTAATGACTCCTTACCTAATTTAGTTCACCATAGGAATATAGTGATTTATTTAGAAAGGAGATACTCATATGACTTTTGGAAAAGGCTTATGTATACCTGGAATTCTCGGTTAACCATTCGAGTGATTTATTTATTAAAGAGAGAGTTAGGAGATTAAACGAAGCATTGGGAGAAATTGTGATATTAGCTTGTCTTACTTTGATATCAGTTGTTGCTCGATATTTACTTTGTTAATTAAAATTTCTTTAGATCTTTTACCTTAAATCATTTGTTTAGATAAGATTGCTTTGATATAATTTTAGTACTTGGATAGTTTTGGTAGTAATTCCTCGTGGGTTCGACACTTTACTTACATTATAATACTTGTGAACCGCGGATACTTGCGCGTGTTTTATTGATTGCTAAATTAACCAACAAGTTCTTGGCGCCGTTGCCGGGAAATTATTTTTCTAATTCTTTTCGATATTAATACCAAATCAAGATAATCTTAATTTAGACGTGTTTTTCTGTTTCAATTTTGTAGGTGCTCTTTGATTTTGTATGCAACTTCGTCAAGATCCAAATTTAGTCCCTTTCAATCATGAGGTTGAAAGAACTTTTCAAAGACTGAGAAGGGGAAAGAGCTCAGGGTATACTCAATTAAGATATCATGGCTGAAGAAGTGCAGAAATCTTTGCCGCTTGTCACAAAGATTCAATCAAGTATACAACGCCTGCTATTTAAGCCAACAACTTCGAAATTAAGCCGGGCACAATTCATATGATCCAAAATCATGTGCAATTTGGTGGGATGCCAAATGACGACCCAAATGATCATTTGATTAATTTTGTGGAAATTTGTGACACATTCAGATATAATGGAGTTACCGAAGACGCTATTAGACTCCGATTGTTTCCTTTCATTCTTCGGGATAAGGCAAAGAGTTGGTTGCATTCGCTCCCATCGGGCTCCAATACCACATGGGCTGATATGGCTCAGAAATTCGTGGCGAAGTTCTTTCCGCTAGCAAAAATTGCAAGGCTAAGAAACGACATCACATCCTTCTCACAACAGGATTCCGAGTCTCTTTACGAAACTAGGGAGCTTTTCAAGGATCTACTAAGACGATGTCCACACTACGGCATACCTAATTGGCTTCAAGTTCAGACATTCTATAACTGGTTATTCAGCTCTACCCGAACGAGTATTGATGTCGTGGCTGGTGGGGCATTAATGGGGAAGAATTATGATGAGGCCTATGATTTGTTGGAGACCATGGCTGCAAATAATTATCAGTGGCCATCTGAGAGGTTAGCACAACAAAAAGTGGATGGGGTCTATGAGATCGATGCAGTAACTGCATTATCTACGCAGGTCGCTGCTCTTACTAAGAAAATTGATGCTATGCGGGTGCAATCGGTGCAGAGTGTAGCTGTCACATGTGATTTGTGTGCTGGGAATCATCCTACTGATCAGTGTGCGATTAGTGCAGAATCAGTTGAGTATGTTTCCAACTACGGTCAGCAACAGAACAACAATATTCCCACCCATTACCATCTTGGTTTGAGGAATCGACCAAATTTCTCATGGAGCAGCAACAACAACTAAGCCCAATCTTTTGCTCCAAAACAGGTATACAGTCTAGGTTTTCAGGCTCATGCTCAACCACATCAAGGCTCGTACCAAACCCCACCTCAACAGGAAAAGAAGTCTAACTTGGAAGAGCTTCTCTCCATATACATAGCACAAAATGAGACAAGAATAAATAGCCAAGAGGTATCAATCCGGAACCTAGAGAACCAAGTGGGAGAGTTGGCCAATGCCATCAATAATCGTCCCCAAGGTACCTTGCCAATTGACACTGAAATTAACCCCAAGAGGGAAGGCAAAGAGCAATGTAAAGCAGTTACACTCCGGAGTGGTAGGGAGTTACATGAGATTAATAGAGAAACCATAATAGTGTCACAAGATGCCATTAAAGAAGAAGGCAGTGTTAAAAGGAGTAACAAGAATGGGGGTCAAGAAAGTAGAACATAGGAAGTCAAAATACATACCAACTCCTAATGGTAGTAAGCAAAGTCCTATGATACCCCCTATGCCATTTCCGCAATGCATTCAGAAGCAGAAACTGGATCAATTTTCTAAATTTTTGGAAGTCTTCAAAAAGTTTCATATCAACATTCCATTCGCTGAAGCATTGGAACAAATGCCCAGTTACGTGAAATTCATGAAAGATATTCTGTCCAAGAAGAGAAAACTAGGCGATTATGAGACTGTGGCGCTTACAGAGGAGTGTAGCGCGATACTTCAGAAAAAGCTTCCACCCAAGCTCAAGGATCCGGAAAGCTTCACTATCCCGTGCACTATTGGGAGTCAGTTTATTGGTAAGGATATGTGATTTGGGGGCAAGCATAGATTTGATGTCACTCTCAATTTATCAAAAGCTCGGTTTGAAAGAAGCCAAGCCCACCAGTATCACTTTGCAACTGGCAGACAAGTCATTGACTCACTCTAAGGGCTTAGGAATAGTGGAAGATGTGCTGGTCAAGGTCGATAAGTTTATCTTCCCCATAGATTTTATAGTTCTCGACTTTGAAGAAGATAGGGAGGTGCCTATTATTCTTGGGTGTCCCTTCCTAGCAACTAGGGGGACGCTCATTGATGTACAGAAAGGAGAACCTCACAATGAGGATGCAAGACCAAGAGGTCAGTTTCAATGTCTACAAGGCTATGAAGTTCCAAAGTGATTCCGAGGATTGTTATCGGATCGACTTGGTTAACAGGATAATCAATTATGTATTCTTGGAAAATTGCATTTCCGACCCACTTGAGGCTTCACTTGTTAATCTCTTTGATTCAAAACATCCCACTCATCTCAAGAATGTCAAATGATTGGATGCTTCTCCACGGTCCACTCAGTTCAAGCAACAATTTGAATCTTTGGATCAACCATGACCTTCTACTTCTCAATCGCAGTCATCATTGGAAGAAACGGCCGTATTGGAACTTAAGCCACTACCAAGTCATTTGCGGTATGCTTTTCTAGGCGAATCATCTACCTTGCCTGTTATTGTTTCTGCATCATTGGATGAGGCACAGGAAAATATACTCTTGCATGTTCTGAGAAAATACAAGACAGTTCTTGGGCGAGTCCAATTCAATGTGTGCCGAAAAAGGGAGGCATGACAGTAGTGTCCAATGAGAATAATGAACTGATTCCGACACGGACTGTTACAGGATGGCGTGTTTACATGGACTATCGAAAACTCAACAAAGCAACTTGTAAAGACCACTTTCCTCTACCATTCATTGATCAAATGCTTGATAAACTTGTCGGGCATGAGTTTTATTGTGTCTTGGATGGTTATTCGGGTTATAATCAAATCGCCATAGCACCCGAAGATGTAGAGAAAACAACCTTCACATGCCCGTATGGAACCTTTGCATTCAGGAAAATGTCATTCGGGTTATGCAATGCGCCTGCAACATTTCAAAGATGCTTGATGTCCATCTTTTCTGATATGGTGGAGCAAACTCTTGAGGTGTTCATGGATGACTTCTTTGTGTTCGGTAATTCTTTTGATTCGTGTCTACAGAATTTGATTCTAGTGCTAGAAAGATGCGTGGAGACGAATTTAGTATTGAACTGGGAGAAGTGTCACTTCATGGTTCAAGAGGGAATTATCTTGGGGCATAAAGTATCTGCTAAGGGAATTGAGGTGGATAAGGCAAAAGTACAAACTATTGACAATCTTCCACCACCATCTGTGAAAGGGGTTAGAAGTTTTTTTGGCCATGCAGGGTTCTATAGGCAATCTATTAAGGACTTCTCTAAAATCACCAAGCCCCTTTGCAGCCTTTTGGAAAAAGATGTGCCTTTCAAAGTTGACAAGGCATGCCTCGAGGCGTTTGATGTGTTAAGAAGAGGCTTGTCTTTGCTCCCATTATAGTTGCTCCTGACTGGGAATTGTTGTTTAAGCTTATGTGCGATGCCAGTGACTTTGCGTACGGTCTTGGGTCAACGAAAAGATAGTCTTCCATACCATATACTATGCCAGCAAGACATTGACATATGCTCAGCTCAACTATACTACCACCGAGAAAGAGCTGCTAGCAGTAGTATATGCATTTGACGAATTCCGCTCATATCTCATCGGTACGAAGGTAATTGTCAACACTGATCACTCGGACCATCAAATATCTGATTTCTAAGAAAGATGTCAAGCCACGGTTGATCAGATGGGTCCTTCTTTAGGAATTTAGGAATTTGATTTAGAGATCCGTGATAAAAAGGGGACCGAAAACCAAGTGGCGGATCATCTGTCAAGGTTAGAAAACACTAACCAACCAAGGCAAACTAACACGGTGATCAATGAATTCTTCCCTGACGAGAAGTTATTTGTTATGCAAAGTGAATCACCATGGTTTGCTGATTATGCCAACTATATTGTGTGCAATGTGTTACCAACCGGCTTGAGCTACCAGCAGAGGAAGAAATTCTTGACTGATGTGAAATACCATATGGGACGAGCCATTCCTATTAAAGCAGTGTGCGGATCAGATTTTAAGAAGATGTTTGCCAAGGGAAGAAATGGAAAATGTGCTTTAGCACTGCCATTCATCTAATTATGGAGGGCATTTCGGCGGTCAGCGAATGGCAGCTAAGGTGCTTCAATCTGGTTTTTATTGGCCAACTCTCTTTAAAGACGCTCAACTTTTTGTGTCGCAATGCGACAATTGCCAGAGTTGGAAATATCTCCCGAAGACATGAAATGCCCCTCAACAATATTCTGGAAGTTGAGCTTTTCGATGTTTGGGGTATAGACTTCATGGGCCTGTTCCCGTCATCTTACAACAATCTCTACATACTAGTCGCAGTGGACTATATATCCAAGTGGGTTGAAGCTGTAGCATTGCCCACCAATGACTCCAAGGTGGTGCTTAATTTCCTTCGGAAAAACATTTTTACGCGATTTGGCACGCTGAGAGCAATTATCAGCGATGAAGGCTAGCACTTTTGCAACAAGTACTTTGAGGCCCTTCTGGCTAAGTATGGGGTATCCCATAAGATTGCTACAGTTTACCATCCTCAAACCAGTGGCCAAGCTGAGGCGTCAAACAGGGAAGTGAAACGGATCTTGGAGAAGATTGTGAAACCAAGCCAGAAAGATTGGGCAAAGAAGCTTGATGATGCCTTGTGGGCCTATCGCACCACATATAAAAAGTCTATTGTAATGTCGCCATACAGGCTTGTCTATGGAAAGGCGTGTCATCTTCCGGTCGAATTGGAACATAGTGCATACTAGGCTATTCAGAAGCTAAATTTTGACTTGAATGTGGCGGGTGAGAAGCAGCTCTTGTAGTTGAATGAAATGGATGAATTCCGGCTGCAAGCCAATGAAAACGCCAAGTTATACAAGGAAAAGACGAAAAGGTGGCACGACAAGAAGATAGTTGAGCGGGTACTTGAGTCTCTAGATTAAAGCTTTTTCCCGGAAAGCTCAAATCGAAATGGTCCGGACCTTTCGTTGTCACCAAAGTCTTCCCACATGGGGCTATCGAAGTCGAAGAGGCCAATTCCAACATAACCTTCAAAGTTAAAGGGCAAAGACTCGAGCATTATTGGGGTGGTGACGTTGATCGTCAAAAGACTTCAATTACCCTAGCGGACCCGGAATGAAGCGGGGAATAGTCAAGCCGACGACTTTAAAACAAGCGCTCAATGGGGAGGCAACCCCATTTCCGTATCCTTTTAGTTAAATTTTTCTTTCATTTTATGTAGATATTAGTGGTATTTGTATTGTTTTGTTTCCATGATGGGGTTAAGTTCACTATGTACTAACAGACCATGTTTTTTTTGCTGGTGCAGGAACGGCGCCGCAGCGCCCATTATTGCTCTTTAAACGGCGCCGCAGCGCCACAAAATCCCCCAACTTACTGCAAGAAGGCACCGCAGCGCCAGTCGGTAATTTTTGTTTTTTTAAATAGGTTTGGTCAATCAGATTCGCCCCATTTCATCTCCATTCTCTTCTAACTTCCCAAATCGCCTCTCCTACTCTAAACCCAAACCAATTCAAACCCCATTTCCGTTCCAAAGCATGCATTGCACAGGCCTCAATCCCGTTCCTAATCAACCAATCCAGTTCCAATCCCGTTAGAAGTTAGGTTGATTTCTTCCCCAAATCAGGTTTGAGATAATTTTTGGGCTTGAGCACTAGCCACAAGGATATGGACGAGCTGAAAATTGGTTTGCACGCCGGGGTGTTTGTTTAATTTCCTGATAGAACTGTTTGGGTTGTTGTGGTTGGTTTTGGGTGTTGAGGCTGATTGAAAGGTTACCAATGGCACCCAAGAGACAGCGTGGTGAAATGGCCCAATCTTCTCAAAAATTTGACAGGGTGAGGTTTGTTAGCGAGGAGGCATCAGAGAGATACCATGAAGTGTTAGCTAACAAAAACTTAGTGCCAGAGAGGGGCCTTAGGCCTGATTTGAGGGAAGATGGGGAGATGGCTGCAATGAAAAACAAGCGAAAGTGGGTCCATTTCACAAGACAGCTAGAGTCCGCAGTCATTTCTGTGGTCAGGGAGTTCTATGCCAATGCCATGGCTGCGGACGAGTTTGTGGTTCAGGTTCGGGGTAAGGCGGTGGCGTTTGATAGAAAGGCCATCAATGCCTTTTACCATTTGCCAAACTACGTAAACGAGGACTACTTGGCACACGGTTTTGGAATCCATGACTTGGACAATGTGATTACACGACTATGTAAGTAGGGAACTGTTTGGAAGCTTCAGGACATTACAAATGAAAAGACAAGCTTCTCGCACACGGAACTTAGTCGCTACGGGAAAGCATGGTATAGCTTCATCTGTTCCAACTTAATGCCAACCCGGCACATTAGCGATGTGACCAAAGAGCGGGCAGTTTTGCTTTTCGCTATTGTAACTGGGTTGAAGATGGGACGTTGGATTGGTCATCCAGGAATCGATTTTGAAGGCTTTGAAGGGCAGTACTTCTGGAGGACTCCCACACCCATCTCTCATCACGGGGCTATGTCAGATAGCGAATGTGCAGTGGGGAGCGGACGAGATACTCCAGCCACCAATGGCACTCATTGATCACGCAACCATAGCCCGTTACAAGGTTTGGGAGGGAGCTGCTTCGCACGCCCGAGGTGAGGATCATCTGGTAGTGTCTCAGCCTGCATCTTCTTCGCAGACCGAGCCATCTTCTGAGCAGCAGGGGATGGACTCTTCTTCAGCTGGGCCTATAGCAAACATCTTGGCTTCGTTGAGTATCCTGCATCGAAAGGTGGGCAGACAGACTAGGAGAGTCGATGCAATAGCTCAAAGGTAGGATATAATGATGCAGTACCACACAGAGTTTGCCACCACTATTACCCAGATCTACTCGGTTGATGGAGCGGTATCCCGACCTGAGCCATACCAATTCCCTACATCTCCTGTCTTTCCACCATACCCACCCCCATCTCCCGACGAGGACATGGACCGCGACGACATAGATTGATCGTGCCTCAGGGAAGCCTTCCATTTTGATTTATGCATATTTTAACCAATGAGGACATCGTTTATTTCAAGTTTGGGGGTCCTATTTCTATTTATCTTTTGGCTTATGTTATGGCTTTAGTAGACCTTGTTAGTATGTTGAATAGCAATGGATTGTTATATTATTGCGATGAATTATATAGATTATTATGTTTTGATTGTAGCCAATGATGAGTATTTCAGTTATGTCTAATTCAAAGAAAAGTGATTTGCGTATGTTGCTAGTTTTTAACTTAGTTGTTGGTTTGAGACTGCTTGTATGATCCATTTTATCTTAGTGAGCACATACAAGCTGTTGTAGCTAGTTATGATTCAGAAAAAGCTTATATGGTTAATTGCTTTTGAAATTTCTCGCTTTAACTCTATTTAACTTGAGTGAATCAATAGAAGTATGATCTAGGCACTTATGTAAATTCTGGGAAAGTCTTGGAGTGTTGGCATTCCGATGTATATATATTAAAAAAAAAAGAATAAATGAATAAATTTAATTTTTTGGCTAGTCTAATTGTGTGGCCTTTGTTGCTCGAGTTAATAGATCCTTAGGACTGTCTTTACATCTAATACATGAAAGTCAACCGATTTGGGAGTTATTGATCAAACGCTCGTTACATAGGTAGCTCTGAAAAGCCTAAGATAATTAGACATTACACAAGTCTAATTTCAAATTTGAGGTGAGATGGAGCGTAAAACGCACTCGCCATATTAGAAGTTTTGTATTAAATTTTATTTAAGGTGATTGCATACTAATACCCTTGGGATCCGTTTCTTGCATTTGTTACCTTATTCTGAAAAGTTGATGTAACGGGTGAGTTTGTAGAGTTAGCATTTTCGTTAAGCAATTGATTATGTGAATTTATCTGGGTTGTAGCTGGTTGGAGTAGTTGGTATTCACACGCACAGAAATGGGTCAGAAGCAGATTTAAGCTAACGATTAGATTGAGGCCTAGCTCATGACATTGTCTTGCTTCTTCTTTGAGTTAGTTGTTTTGATCTTAGACGCAATAATTCGGGTAAATACTAATTCATTACTTGAGTCGTAGGTTGTAGTTAGTTATTGATGTTTTTGTTCTGGTATTTTGCTTAAGAACGAGAAAAGACTCAAGTTTGGGGGTATTTGATGAGTGAGTTGTATACCTACGAATCGGGTGCTTTTATACTTGATTAATTGTGTACCCTTGTGTGTTTCGCGTTACTTTTGATGTGTTTTGTTGATATTTTGTAGAAGGAAGCATCAAATGGGCGAAAGAGTCATTTCCAACTTTGAAGGGGCAAAAGGGTCATTTTTTCTTTACAGGCGCCGCAGCGCCGGATTTGCCCTTGATTTGGGTGCTGCAGCGCCTTATGCTCTGAATTCCCTATCTCCCTGGCGCCGCAGCGCCGATGCTAGGCCAAAATGGGGCGCCGCAGCGCCGATTCGGGCTTTTCAAGCAGAAACAAGTTCAGGCAAGGTAACCTAATGGGTATTCCTTCTCCTTATTAGCCAGCCTCCATTCTGAAAGGAGAATCCACTTTTTGAGCAAGAGAATATTAGTTGAAAACAAACGAAGAAGAAGAGCAATCAAAGCAACAAAGCTTGGAAGCCATTAATTGGAAGAGGAATTAGAGATTGAATACTTACTTCCAAATAGTTTTCATTCTCTAATTCTTTCCTTTATTTTTGTAATCTAAAAATGTTGAATACATTGTTAATGATGTTTATTTCAATATCTATGAACTAAATTCCATTCTAAGATTGCAATGGAACCCAATATATAATTTTAATCGAATTTCTCTCCTTTGATTATTGTGATTCACTTGTGAATGGGTTATTATGTTTTAAGCTTCATGTATCAATTGCTCTGCTAGTGATTAATGTGGATCTCTATATAATATTGGAAAATGAAATATAGAGCTTAGACCTAAATATGATAGCACGTGTTATGATTATTCTTCTTAGGATTGAATACATAATTTGCATATAGAATAGGAATATATGTATTTGCCATGTATAGCTATTGTGAGAGTCTAATCTTAATGACTCCTTACCTAATTTATTTTACCAATTTATTTAGAAAGGGGATACTCATATGACTTTTGGAAAAGGCTTATGTATACCTGGAATTCTCGGTTAACCATTCGAGTGATTTATTAATTAAAGGGAGAGTTAGGAGATTAAACGAAGCATTGGGGGAAATTGTGATCTTAGCTTGTTAGTTAAAATTTCTTTAAATCTTCTACCTTAAATCATTTGTTTAGGTAAGATTGCTTTGATATAATTTTAGTACTTGGATAGTTTTGGTAAGTAATTCCTCATGGGTTCGACACTTTACTTGCATTATATTACTTGTGGACCACGTATACTTGCGCGTGTTTTATTAATTGCTAAATCAACCAACATGGCGTGGGCATGGGATTGGGTGTGGGATGTTCAAATTTAATTTGACCTTCCTTTGCCTCTGTTATACTTGTATCATGAGCTCATGCTGTCCAAACAGCATTGCAAACTTGAATAGGACAAAACACTGTGCATGTCATAGAAGAAATCTGACATTATAAAGCATAGGCAAAGGCAACTAGAATAGATTTCAGAAGATAACTACCATCTCAAACATGCAGCTTCATTGCAAATTATAATAATAAGACCATATAGACCACTCTATATAAACTTGGTTACGAAAAGCTATGGGCATATCACATATCCACTACTATATATTAAAATACTGTAGAAGGTTGAAGGCGCAGGGAGTACTCGTCAATTTAGTAATGAAGATTTACGGGATATGCAATGAAATGACTGATTGATGTAAGTGATGTAACCGAGGACTTGGTTAGTAGACATATTAATAAAGCAGGGTAGAGGAAAGATGAGAGAGAGAGAGAGAGAGAGACTTGCCTTGGAGGCTCTTACATGGGCTAAACATATGCCAACTAAACCAACACCTGAACCAACCTGTTATTTATCAGGTAAATCACAGAAAGACAGAAGGAAAAGGTTACAATGTATTAAACCAATAAAGTTTCTCACAATGCAATAATAATAAGGGAACAAGGAAAAGACATCAACAAAGAAAGGATGAAAAAGCTTCTTCTTAGTGAACTCTGAACACTGGGGCAACTATACCAATATAATACATGATGTTAAGCGTATGGAAGAAACAAGGTGACGTGTTGCTAAAATTTAAAAATTTTCAAAGTTCTTTTACGGAGTGCTATTATCAGTTTCTAGTTTAGTTAGGTCACATAATTAATAGTAAGATGAACCTCATAGCAGAGAAACTAATTCTAAGTCTAGAATTATTGGTGTTGGAAAAACATTTCAACTTCTTTAGAAAAGAACAATACAGACATTTCTCACCTCAAAACAAGATTTACCTGAGAATATCTCAGGCCAAGAAAGAATAAACTCTGACAAGAAAAAACTTGAGGGCCAGATCGAACAACTGTATAAACCAAGAACATAATCAAACAATATAGATTACTGATAGAAATGAAGGGAACATTTATAACATTTATCTAAAGGTGATTACAAGTACATAACTCTTCCATTATTCTGCTTCAACTTAAGACATAAAACAATTAACAAAAGAATGATAAAAGTCCAGACTTCCGGAGACAAGAAAGAAATCACAATTTGAATTATCAAGCAACCTAAGCAAACATTAATTAATTGCCAAACTATGAGCTTGCTTGATAACCAGAATCAAGTTCTGAAATATATATATACATATGTATGTATATACCTATGTGTGTGTGCTGAACAATAGAGCAAATTCATTCATGGGTTGAACTTTAAGTACTGAAACAGTGAAACTTAGTTGGTATTAACTGATATTTAAGTATTGAACCCAGTTAAACTGTTTGATTCGAAAATGGAGATTGTGAAAGTTATCAGTATAATGATTTTACATCGTGTTTTCAGTAAAAGTGTTGTTAAGTATTTATAAACTTGAGAAAAATGAGATATTATTTTTCATTTTACAACTCAAGCCATGTTAGAATTTGAAAGGAATGTAACAAACATATCATGAGTTTCCAACATCTTTCTCTTATATACACATAAGAGAGAGAGAGAGAGAGTTGAACAGCTATCTTGTATAACCACTTAAGTCTTTAGTATTGAAATGGGTAACCAAAGTAAAACAATGCTTTTAGTGTCATTATTTTTGATAATCTAATGAGTGAACAGCAAACACTTAAATTGTGATCAGCATTAAGGATTGAACGAGCAGCAGCCATTTTATGGTGCCATGATAAAATGCTTGCCAATCATTAACAAGGAGTGAGTCTTAGGTTGTGTTTGATAAATCTGGCGATTAAGATCTGAATGATTATGATGTCTTAATAAATTAGATCATCTGAATGGTTATGAGGTCTGAATCTAAAAAACTGTTTGATAACTAAAAAGTAAGTTGTCTCTTAATGACACTATTTTACTATTTTAAAGTGTAAATTTTTATTTAATAATTTTAAATATTCAATTTAATAAAAATGAGTGAATAATATTGTTGAATATATTTATATAAAAAAAATTATCAAAAAAATTTCATTAAGAGGTACCTCTTAATTATTAAGATTTCATTTTCTGTCTTACCGATTAAGAGGCATTCAGAGGTAACAAAAAAAAAACAAACAGCATCATGCCTCTTAGCGAATAAAAGGCAGTCCATTAAGAGGCAATCAAATGTAAACAAACAGCACCTTAGTCTTAAAATGGATGCTTAGTAAGTACACAAGGAGATACCAATTTGTGCAAAAGATGTATATTTTAAGAAGTTGCCCTACACTAATGTTTTAAATGGCCTAGACAACAACCACCAAAACTATGTTCACAGACATCTTACCCATATAGAAGCTATGATACATCTTTAATGGATTGAATCAAAGACCACCTTCTTCACCACTCCAAAATAACTTGAATATATAGAAGAGACTATTACTCAGGGACCAACAGACTTTGTTGCCAGGTAAAAAATTGTGCTTAAATATAGGTAACCAAGCAAGACTAATGACTACAAAAATTTTCTAGAACCAACTAAACATTTCAAACCTGATTAAAACGGAACTTGGGTTACATATTATCTCACTGTACCAAATTTATAGAATTAAGACCCAGTCTAATGCCCAATTTCAAAATAATCAGGATATTCTAAACATATAACTTAATTGTATTCATTCTAGCCATATCAATACTCTATGAAACATCAGTGTCATTAAAAACATGCTAAATGATTAAATCTATTGACTTTGGTCTTAATAAATCAACTAATTATCCAAATTCCTCCTTTCTTTCATAATTCTTATCTTGAATGTGTGATGCTATGTGTTAGAAATCTGACGCGAACAATACAGAGTTAATATTATTGCATAACAGTAAACATACCCAGTATCTCCTTCAAGCATGTTAAGTGAACACTGCAGTGGAATCACCATCTTCCTAGACCTCAAACAAGTTGCTGCTCCTGGACAATCTACATAGAAGGCCAAAGCAACAACCAAAGTCCAACAATAAAGCCACGAAAAACAATTGAGATTCCAAGAACATAAAAACTTGATATAAAATTCTTACCATCAGGAAAAAGAAAAGAAACCCATTTCAAAACCCTTGAGCTTCCTTTTGCTGATTCATCATCCTAAACAAAAAAATGCTTTACACTTAAATTGGAATAATAGAATAACGTAAATATGCAATTTCACCACAAACTTTACCTTTAACGAAGTCATGTAAATCGCATATTGCTCATATAATTCATCAAGTACATCCACACTTGTCGCTTCAACTTCAACAATAAGCTTCTTTAGAAACCTTTTCATGTAGGGTGCATGGAAATTTCCATCCTGCATTGTTAACCTAGCTCTGTATTAACAAATATTCAAAAACTTATGACTATTTCTCATTACCAGGAATAATTATTTTAAAAAGAAACAAATAAGATATAATAATGAAACCAACAATATTCAATATTACCTGGCCTTTCCATTATGCACTAGTCCAAACCCAAACCAAGCTTAGTATTAAGCACACATTCAAATCTTAAGACTTAAGAGACCTATTTCCTTGCTAAGTAAGCATAAGGAAAGAGTAGAATTCAGAATGAGCATCATTACAAAAACATATGCATTTCTACACCTCAGAGATGAGATTGACATCGAACAACAGAAGCCGACAATCAATTGTTTACGCAAATTTAAACGATGGTTCTCCAAAATATCTTTGACAACCAAAATGAAGCTTGCAGACCTTTTTTCTTCTCACTTAGTACATAAAAGTAACGAAGCAAGAACTAGTTAATATATCTTCTAAAAACTATATGTGTATTAATTCATACACATATAAATGGATGACACTAGACATACACAGGTATGTGAAGGGAAATTTACATGTGCATACAACCATGCATTCGTATGTGTACAAATATAAATGTAATCCTTATTCTAAGAGTGGTTCAAATTGGACAAAAAGAAAAAATGAAGAAGTTTATGACAGGTTAAATTTAAATGTCATTTCATCCTTTAAGATATGTTACATTAGTTAAGACTAAGTACTCCCTCTGTTTCAAAAAAGAGATTAAGAGTTACTTTTGACTTTTTGAAGTCAAATTAAGACATTTTCAAATACAAAATTGATGTGATTCATTCATGTTTTGAAAACATTAAATCTTGTACTTTTTAGATAATTTACAATATGCATAATAGTATTAGCATAGTTGTCATGGCGTCGCTATGGCGTCGCCTAGGCAACGACTAGGCGTCCTGGCGTTGGAGAAGGGCAAGGCAACGCCTTAGAAGCCAAGCCGACAAAACTCACGCATTAGTAACGGGCCCAAGTTAAATGAATAAGTCTTTTTTTACCTTGACTCATCATAACCCATAGATTTTTCCAATTACCTAAGTAACTCAACCCATGACTTTAACCTAACCCATGACCTTACTCCTTTTGAATGAGAGTAATGCTCGTAAGGGAGACGGAAAAGGCTTCATAGTTGATGACTTTACTTGAGCTATGACTATAAACAAAGTAGAGTGGAGACTTTTTCATAGTGTTAGTTATTATGTTTTGGGTTTTGGGTTTTAGTGTATATAAAATTTTCTTGTGCAATATACTTTTGAAATAAAATAAATAACGTATAAATTGCACATTGTTAATGACCTGTCATCATACGGACGCCATGGCGGGTGCCTTATCGCCTAGGCGTCCTGGCGGTCAACTACTGCCGCGTCCCGCCTTGACACCGTCACAACTATGAGTATTGGCCAAATTAAAATAGTTCAGATAAATTTTGAATTAAAAATGTCTCAATTTGACGTCAAATAGTCAAAATGGCTGTTATATTTCGGATCAGAGGGAGGAATTTATAAGAGTAACAATATTATACTCCCAACTCAATTTGAAAGTCCAACTTATCTTTTTGATACACTGCAAAATGATAGAGTCCAACTTTCAAAATTAATATACCAAATCTCATTAAAGCCAAATTCTTTCTAATTTTGTCTTTCAAACTCTCACTTTGGTACGAAAAAATTACCTTCCTGGGTGCAATCTACCACAGCACTGTATTGTTATTATAATTAACAAGTATTTTACAGTTACACAACAGCATTTTCTTCTACCATAGCTACTGCAACAAGGACAGGAAGAAAAACTGAAATATGTAATTTCCCTAATTTTTTTTTTCTATTCCCTTCAATTTCTCAATAACTAAGCAGATTGTAAATCAATAAAACGTTTGATATTATTAACATACTGCTTTGCTTATGCAATTGTCCCAAATAAATCTCTGCACACTCTCAGTAACCGAGCCTCCACCACAAACCCTAGAAAACACAATTTTCTATCAGTTCAATTGAATTAAAACAAGAAAACACAACTGAGATTCCAAATTGAGCTTAAGGTGTTTGCTGAAATGCGCCAGAGAAAGTAGGTTACCGAGCCAAGGAAATTAAGCAGTCGAGTGGTTCCATGGCGAGAAAGGCTGAGACCAAGTGGACACACGGAGGAGAAGCGAGGTCGAGCTCTGCCTCCGCCATGGCTTCAGCTAGTTTCAGCTGTTCCGTCAAATTTAAAAGTTTATTTTTTTAAAGAAAGGAAATTTAACTTTCCATGCGAGAAAGTTTATTTTAATTTAAATGTTTTAAATAACGTATGTTTTTCTTTTCGAAAAATGAATCTTTCATACCGCTTGGCTGGACGAATATCAAATATTATACTTAAAAAGTTTAAATCGGGCCTAAAAAGAATTTGAATCAAATATAACATTCTCACTTTTGGTATGTTACTTAAAAAATGTTTATTAGAATAAAATAACAAAAATATTTCTACCCTAAACATACACTCTAGGTCAAAACTGATAGCCTATTAATAAAAGTCTCTTCATTTATATTAAGGGTATTTGGTCAGTTTATAAAAGTCTCCCAATTTACATTTATGGGTATTTAAATAAATTATTTTGGAATTCAACTCAAATTGTAACTTGGGTCTGTTTGGATAAATAATTTTGAAATTTTATTAGAATTATAAATCTTTAAAATTGAAATTCATTGTATTCAAAAACTAAAGTTCTATTGTTTGATTAAAATATTTGAAATTACAATTCATTGATTTCCAAAACCAAAACCAAACAAACAATATCATTGGTTAGTTAACCTATTGAATTCAAACTATATTTCATTAAAATTTAAAACTATCATTTAAATCATGTATTAAGTTGACCACATTATTTCGATTTCCCAACTAGAACAAAAATAGACTTCCCAATTAACAAGCAGCCAATGAATCTTACTAGCCATCAAATGAATTTGAAACCCATCCAATACTCAAAACAACCCACCTAGATTTGATAATTGACAAAACATATCAAGTGTAATTAATAAATTTATCCAAATATGCAAGAAATGAGTACTTAAATCTTATTGGCGACGCCGGGAGAATGAGGATGAGGATATTCCCTTCCTAATGTATGGTTTTCTACCCTTTGTTATTTCGTTATGTTGATTAATTTATTTGAAGGGTGAGAGTTTAGGGAAAAATCGACATAAAAGCCGACAAAATTGAAAATGTTGATTTTAGTAATGTGTCGAATTAGACAAAGTCACCAGTTGGTATAAATTCAAATGGATGTACCAACTCATCTGATTTTCAAGGATTTCGCAATATGGTCCAATATGTGACTCTTTAAAATTGGTCTCGAAATCGAGATTCATAGAGCTCGGGAGCTTGCTTAAGAGAGAGGAATGTGTTAGGCATCTCCCGACTTCCGTGAAAACACGGTTACCGCATCTTGTTGTTTTCCTAAGTGTGAAATGTGTATGTTTGTTGTGTGTTAAGAAAGCTTGGGATATCTTTGAATCGAAATTGTATTTTTGTGCGTTGATTTTACAAGTCGTTCTAAGCCTTGTTTTAGCCTAGGAGCGGAGTTGTTTAATTTTACTTTGAAATTTGACGAAAAGCCTTTTGAGATGATGATTTGGAAAACTTAGTATTCTGGTCTTATTATTTGTCGTTTGGATTTTTAGCCTAAAGTTGTTTATCCCCAAAGCGATTTGGATTTTACAATATCTTTGTTATTTTATTTGAAAATCATTTTGGTGATAATAAACAAAATAAAACATCAAAAAGGCTGTAACGACCCCAAAATTCTTACAATATAATTCTCATTCTCGATCGTTAACAATACAACTTTAATCTATCTTTACATCATTGTTCGATATCAAAATAACTAAAAATGCGGAATATTTAAAATTTGTATACAATATTTTTTTATTGCCCTGAATCGCAACCTTTACATTACAAATATTTGATTCAATTCTACTATATGAATCGCTTCCTCTAAGTTACTATACAAAGTATTACATCACAAGCAATATCCACTATACATCTGATAGATCAACTTTACAACTTTAACAAGTATAATACATCCAAAACAAACATATTACTCATCTAGAATAAATAATTTCTTGCATCGCTATTGATATTAACATTCAATTAGCACGCATCATTACCTTGCATACTTGACCTGCAAAAGTGGTTATTTGCAAGAGTGAAATCGACAGCTCAGCAAGACCTAATAGTTTTCATGCATCACATAGCACATAATAACATGCTTAACATACATCTCATAATCATCAAAGTAACATCGCATGCATACTTTAATTCACATAACAAATATAAAGATCGAGTTCCTTACTCAATCAACATTCTTTAATCAATCAATGTAGTCATAAATTGACTTTAACATTTCATGCTTGCAACATATATAACATATCATGCTCTTCGCAAAACAATTTAAAACAGTTCATCATCAAGTTCACGTAGAAAATAGGAACTGAAAGACTTGCTTGGCTCGTAGATTATCAATTACCGAAAAATAGCTTAATACAATCTGCTTCATGATCCTACATAACGTATTACCATACGCATCAATTATTAGTCACTTAGCAACGCTTAGCAATCGCTTAAGTAAATTCTAATTTACACTTCATAGTTCTCTCCCACTTATTTGATACACACTGTCAAATTTATATGTATAACTAACAATATAAGTTAGTTATCACATAGCTAATCCTCATCGTTAGTTAACCAATTTAGGTTAACTCATTCCTCATCAACTAATAAGTTAATAATTAAGTACCACATAACTAATCACATCACATAATCATATTATATTTCACATAATTAATCAATTAATAATTACATACTCATATTAAATTATAATTTAAACATCCACTTTAATTATAATTAATCAATTATAATTACATCTTGTGTTAATCAAATTATAATTACAAAATTTATAATTTGATTTAAACCATTACTCTAATTAATCAAATTATAATTAAACAAATTATAAGTTATAATTAATCAAACTACATCATGCATTAAATTATAATTTCAACATATTATAATTTAAATTAAACAATTACTTAGATTATAAATAATCAACTTTAATTTATGCACTCATTAAATTATAATTAAATAAATTATAATTTAAATTACACATTCACCTTAATTATAATTATATCAAATTATAATCACATATTAAGTTATAATTACATAAATTATACTTCAAGTTAAACATTTACTTTGATTATAATTAATCAAACTATATTCATTATAATTTAATAAATTATAATTTAGATTAAACCTTTATTATAGTTATGGTTACGACGTACAGTCGATACTAACACACATACGTGAGGCTAAACTCACAATCAAGCACCTCATACACGTATAGTACTTTTATTATCATATTGCATCTTACGGTAATCATATTCAAGCACACATATAATATAACAACATAAGACTTCTATCTATCTTAAACACATCAAAAGTATGTTATCTCATTACCTATTACTACTGAACAAGTCATAAAAATAAGTTAACTAAACAAACGCGACATGCAAACTCAACGAAGGAAAAACAAAATTCCCGGACAGCATAGTGCCCCGCTAGGGCGGGTTGTCCAAGGGTAAAAACCCCACTGGGGCGGGGCCCACTGCTGTGGGAACCCCCCAGCTCGCAAACGGCAGAGAAATAAGCCAATTTGGCTTATTTCTCCACATCAAAGTCCGATTTTTCTCAACATGGTGAACATGAAACTTAGTAACAACAAAATTTTTGACTCTTTAACATGATTATAACATATAAAATTCCTTACAACACATAATCAAAACCAAGTTTTCATGATTTTTGAGAAAAACTACAATATCAAGCGTTCTTGACAAAAATTGCTATTACGAATTTGTTTTTCAATCAATTCATGTAATTCCAATTGCAATAACTCTAATTCTTAACATATTAACATAACCTATGATCAATTTAAATACTAATCCATAATCAAACACCAATTTGATAGTTTCAAAGGCTATTCTTTCAAAATTAATTTACAGTAAATCATTATGAACATAATTTCTTCTTGTTTATCGAAATTACATGGATTGAATTGTTAAAACACCATATAACTCATATATTAACATCAATATATATATATATATATATATCACATATATAAATCATGATCACATAATTTATACAAAAGGCTTTTACAGAGAAATTCTTTTATGAAGAAACATGGAATATGTAAAACACAAAATAGAGAAGATTTAAGCATGGAGATTATACCTTTTGCTTTGCTTATTGGAACGAAGGAAATGATGTTATCTCAAACTTCCTTCCCCCTTCTTCCTTTTTCTCTCTTCTTCTTCCTTCTTTGTCTATCTCTTTGTCTAACCCTTGTTTTTGTTCTTGACTAACTCTAACTCTTCTAACTCTAAACTAACGTATATTATAATTCTATAGATATAATATACATATAACATATAACTTATAATATATTTATGTATATAATAAATCCCATCATAAATACATAGGTTACAATTCTTTTGAAAACCAAAAGCCTTAAGGCTTCGTTTGGTAAAAACGATATTATTTTTAAAAACATGTTTTAGTAGTTAAGGCCCCGTTTGGCAAAATGAATTTAAAACGGTGCAAGGGCCTTGTTTGACAAAACGATTTTAAAAAAATTATTTTAATAAATTCTTTAACACATATATTTGATGTTACACTTTAATTAATTAAATCTTAGCATTCTAATTTAATTAATTAAAAGTTAACATCAATTAATCACATAAAAATTGCCACATAATAATTATAATTACTCGCTAATTATAATTTCATATAACAATTACCACATAACTTCATCTAATTTAATTATCCTAATTAAATTAGAACTATAACATAAAATCATTACATATTAATTAAATTAAATATTAAATATTTATTTAATTAATATATTACACTTAATTACATTACTCCATATTAATCACATAATTATTTATTTAACTTAATAAATAATTTAATTAAAATATTTATTTTAATTCAATAAATATTTAAATCCTCTTCACATCAATTCACATATTTCACAATATATGACACGTATACACATACTCAAACTCAAAACATCAGATAATAAGAATTTTATTTATTAAATTCTCATTTATAAATTCTTAAAAATCAGGGATGTCACATCCTTCCCTCCTTATAAGGATTCCGTCCTCGGAATCAACGAAACCTCCCTTACTCAGTTTTCACAAAATCTCTTTCACAATTTTATTATTAAATAACTTCAACACGTTAACTTAACAACATTCATATATATCTTCCTCCATTCACTTTCTTCAACAATTCTAGGTTTATTTCATAACCTTCTATTAACTCAATTATATCGAATATTATATATTACTTAACTCGTTCATTTCCTTTCTAAGGATCATTACCGAATACTCTACTCGTAGAATTCATATACTTTATAATTCACTATCTTATAAGTATCCGGGTTATCACATTCTTCCATCCTTATAAGAATTTCGTCCTCGATTTTTTTTTATTAATCTTCATTCATTTAATCTATCAAAATAGATTTTACGTTAATCTTTATTCACTGGATTGTTGCGTTCTACAACTACTTCTTTCTAAGGCTTCTTAATCACATTCATCTTTAGAATAATAAGAATCTTCCATAATTGCTCAATAATTGAGAAGCGATATAAATAACTCAGGAATTTAAAAGATTCCAAATTATGCTGAGTGGTCACAAGACCTTGAACTTATTTTTAGGTTTAATAGTGCTTCACCCCCGCTACTTCACACTATAAACCGCATCGGTACTCTAGGTGGCCAGCCTATCCTACCCCTACGTCGGAGCGAAACGTAGTACATTGTAACGACTATATGCGTTACACTCAGAACTATTGTCTCCGATAACATGTCCCCTTTTATAGGATTGTTCACCTCAGCTTCTTAACATCTGAATCCGCACCAAAACAATTTGGTTTGGCATAGTTTGACCAAGAACGTTCGAATTTCATAAATATCTTTCAATATTTGTTTAGTTGAATCAAGTAGCATAGACTTCTAGCAACAGTTCGGACATCAATCGAAATATATATATATATATATACATATATATTTTTACCCAACAAAATAATTAATTATTTATTTATTTAAATATTTTTTTTTATATAGTTTAAGAAAATTAAAAATAATAAGTAAATCTTTTCATAATACCCTGATACCGTACCGTAGTAATGGTACGTTAAGAATTTCGTCATTAAATGACGTCGTCATACTACATCATACCATAGTGGGCTGACGATCATACGATCACATCCAACACTAGGTTTAACTACATTGATAACTTCCTCGATTATTGTTTCTACACCATATCAAATGATGCATAGAATAAATAAAATACATTTTGAAAATTTAAATTCATTTTTGTCTAGCTGAAGCAATTAGCATAGACATGTGAATAATAGCACTATTTTAAAAAAATTCATTGGTTCCATCATTTGATCCAATGTTTTTCAAGAAACACAGAAGTGCAGCATCAGCACGAAGTCATTAAATTTCAAAAATCTAGTAAAGCTAGGAGATTTAGAATATAAAAACTTTCTCCATCAATTAAATCTTTACTCCAACATTACTTAAACATTCTATCAATCTTAAACAACATCAATGTTTTCTATACCATAACTTTTCTATATCCAGTATAGTTCATCAAACTTACCACACTTTGAGAGTTCAGGAACTTGCCACAATAATATGAGTTTAAGAACTTGTCCTAGCAATACGCAGTCAAAGAACTGATCAGGGACTGTCCATATGCTTAGGGGTTCAAAAACATACATACGATTATGAGTCACGAACTTACCATAAGTATGAGTTTTAAAAACTCGCTTAACCTTAATATCATCTACTATAATCTTAATATCATCTAATCTATCCTCTATTGACTCTAATTATCAAATATAATATGAGAAAAGAATCACCTTCTCGTCATATATATATATATATATATATATCGATAGTGCGACACCAACCTTCCAACGATTATCAATATGATAAGCCAAGTGCAAGCACAAAACCCTGCCCATACAAAGATTTGTACAACTCCGCCACCACATGAATCCTCAGTTGAAATCCCACATAATTCTATCTTACTTATAACTTCTCGCTCTATACTTGATACAAACTTCTGTATCTCATCATTTATAACTCCCCGTGAGTTTATCTCGTACTATATCATAGTACATTCTCGTTATAGCATCAAACTATAACTATTCAATCATTACAGACCATCTGTCTTTTACAACTTTAAAAGATCACGCCGTGATCTTATTCTATAATCATCTTCTTATGATTCTTTTCTTATCTCATTATTGTTTTGTTTTAAAAACTTCTCATCTTTACCTTTCATCATATCATACTATGATTTCATTTATACTTTTAATCTTATAGACTTTGTCTATTCATCGTTATTCGTCATCTTTATTATTGGAGTTAGGCAACTCCTGATTCTTATCTACACATCTCTTCAAGATTCTTCTTTGAATCTTCTTGTTTATTTAACAACTCTTCTTTTAAGAATTTCTAATTTCATTCATGTAACTCAATATTTTATTCGAGTTTTATTCCTTGCCATTCTAATCTTCTTCTTATAACATTTCTAGGACTTAACTCATTCTATATATCTACGTATGTGAAAGAATCACCTTTTCATTATACGTAACTTAAACTTAACTTCTTATTCTTTAAGGTCATAGCCTAAGGTACTCTTACCTAAGGTATATAACCTATCAGTTTTGATACCAACGGTAACGACCCCAAAATTCTTACAATATAATTCTCATTCTCGATCGTTAACAATGCAACTTTAATCTATCTTTACATCATTATTCGATATTAAAATAACTAAAAATGCGGAATATTTAAATTTTTTATATAATCTTTCTTTATTGCCCTGAATCGCAACATTTACATTACAAATATTTGATTCAATTCTATTATATGAATCGCTTCCTCTAAGTTACTATACAAAGTATTACATCACAAGAAATATCCACTATACATCGGATAGCTCAACTTTACAACTTTAACAAGTATAATACATCCAAAACAAACACATTACTCATCTAGAATAAATAATTTCTTGCATCGCTATTGATATTAACATTCAATTAGCACGCATCATTACCTTGCATCCTTGACCTGCAAAAGTGGTTATTTGCAAGAGTGAAATCGACAGCTCAGCAAGACCTAACAATTTTCATGCATCACATAGCACATAATAACATGCTTAACATACATCTCATAATCATCAAAGTAACATCGCATGCATACTTTAATTCACATAACAAATATAAAGATCGAGTTCCTTACTCAATCAACATTCTTTAATAAATCAATGTAGTCATAAATTGACTTTAACATTTTATGCTTGCAACATATATAACATATCATGCTCTTTGCAAAACAATTTAAAACAGTTCATCATCAAGTTCACGTAGAAAATAGGAACTGAAAGACTTGCTTGGCTCGTAGATTACCAATTATCGAAAAACAGTTTAATACAATCTGTTTCATGATCCTACATAACGTATTACCATACACATCAATTATTAGTCACCTAGCAACGTTTAGCAATCGTTTAAGTAAATTCTAATTTACATTTCATAGTTCTCTCCCACTTATTTACACACACTGCCAAATTTATATGTATAATTAACAATATAAGTTAATTACCACATAGCTAATCCTCATCGTTAGTTAACCAATTTAGGTTAACTCATTCCTCATCAACTAATAAGTTAATAATTAAGTACCACATAACTAATCAAATCACATAATCATATTATATTTCACATAATTAATCAATTAATAATTACATACTCATATTAAATTATAATTTAAACATCCATTTTAATTATAATTAATCAATTATAATTACATCTTATGTTAATCAAATTATAATTACAAAATTTATAATTTGATTTAAACCATTACTCTAATTAATCAAATTATAATTAAATAAATTATAATTTATAATTAATCAAACTACATCATGCATTAAATTATAATTTCAACATATTAAAATTTAAATTAAATAATTACTTCGATTATAAATAATCAATTTTAATTTATGCACTCATTAAATTATAATTAAATAAATTATAATTTAAATTATACATTCACCTTAATTATAATTATTCCAAATTATAATCACATATTAAGTTATAATTACATAAATTATACTTCAAGTTAAACATTTACTTTGATTATAATTAATCAAACTATATTCATTATAATTTAACAAATTATAATTTAAATTAAACATTTATTATAATTATGGTTACGACGTACGTCGATACTAACACACATACGTGAGGCTAAACTCACAATCAAGCATCTCATACACGTATAGTACTTTTATTATCATATTGCATCTTACGGTAATCATATCCAAGCACACATATAATATAACAACATAAGACTTCAATCTATCTTAAACACATCAAAAGTATGTTATCTCATTACCTATTACACTTAACAAGTCATAAAAATAAGTTTGCTAAACAAACGCGGTATGAAAACTCAATGAAGGAAAAATAAAATTCCCGGACAGCATAGTGCCCCGCTGGGGGGGGGGGGCACTGCTGTGGGAACACCCCCAGCTGGCGAACGACAAAGAAATAAGCCAATTTGGCTTATTTTTCCACAACAAAGTCCGATTTTTCTCAACATGATGAACATGAAACTTAGTAACAACAAAATTTTTGACTCTTTAATATGATTATAACATATAGAATCCTTACAACAAATAATCAAAACCAAGTTTTCATGATTTTTGAGGAAAACTACAATATCAAGCGTTCTTGACAAAAATTGCTATTACGAATTCGTTTTTCAATCAATTCATGTAATTCCAATTTCAATAACACTAATTCTTAACATATTAATATTACCTATGATCAATTTAACCAATAATCCATAATTAGACACCAATTTGATAGTTTCAAAGGCTTTTCTTTCAAAATTAGTTTATAGTAAATCATTATGAACATAATTTCTTCTTGTTTATCAAAATTACATGGATTGAATTGTTAAAACAACCATATAACTTGCAAGACCCCTAATTTTATGAATAAGATTTAAAAAAAATTTTATATTATTTTGGAAACAGTAAGGTGTTGATTTGATAAATGTGATAAGTTATGGGTGAGATGTGCAAATTTTACAAAGTAAGCAAGTGGTTATAAAATATTCATTGTTGTCGGGGAATATTCGTTTGGTCGTGGAATATTCTTATTATCGGAGAATATTCGTACGACGCCGCAGCCATTTGTGGGCCCCACAACGAATAAATGTCGGATGTAGAAAGCGACAAAAATAACATTTTTAACGGTAAAACTTTTACCGTTAAAACTGTTGAAATACCCGGTGGTTAAAATACAGTAATACACGGTGTTGCACAGTAGCACACGGTATTGCACAGTAATTCTAATTATTGATTCTTACGTAAGAAGTCACTTACTCAATAATTGTTACAGTAATTACTGTTCAATATTTTATATTATTGATTATATAATTGTCACTGCACAGTATTTCAAATTATCAAATCAATAATTCATATTATTCGAATAATATTCTTAAATAGCATTATTGACAATGTCTAGAAAGTTTTGTTGAGGAAAGAAGTTAGGTTATATAATTGTGCGCCAATGACGAGAAATCCTTACCGGAAAGCCCCCTCTTTCCTGGGAACGACCTGGTTGTCAATATTGTAGTTCTGTAATATTATTTGTGAATAATTAATTTTTGATATATATGATAAGAAAATATTTATTCAATGTAGATTTAAATGGAGGAATTTTTTTGCATGTGACATTTGTTGAAAGTTGATATTTTATCTTTTTCGATAAAATAATTCATTCAAATATATTATTATAATATTACACTATAGTAGTATGATGTGATTATATAATAGTATGATTTCTATAATTTGAATGGTAACATTATTATAGTAAATTCATGGTATAAAAGTAAAATGAGATAGAAGAGAATAAATTGAATTTGAATTCTTATGATGTAAACAATGATGTCATCGGAACGATGAGGTAAGCAATGATGTCATAGGATCGATGATGTAAGCGATGATGTCATAAATTATGACGAAAAGACTATTTTACCCTTACTCTGCCGAGCCTATAAATAGAAGCTTATTTCTTCATTATTTCTCACCAATTAACTAAAGCTATAGAGAGAGAAAGTATAGAGAAAATAAGAGAGAAAGAAGAAGAGTATTCTGCTATTACACTAGTGCAGTCTCTAAATTTTTAAGGTAAGGGGTATTATTTATTTCGTATTCATGAAGAGAGTTATTTTCTTTCAATACTCGTAAGAGTTGTTATTCTATTCTTTATTATTCTGTTGGAATAACCTGTCTACGCGGACTACCGCATGTATGGTGAAATCTTTTTGTTATTCTATTCTTTATTATTTTGTGGGAATAACCTGTCTACGCGGACTACCGCATGCCTGGTGAATAACCCTTCGTATTCATTTGTTATTAAATTATGAAAATGATCTGTCTGAGCGGACTACCGCCTGATGGGTGAAAATCCATTTGCAGTTTCGTATATTGTTTCATTTCAAATTCCTAACTCTAAACTTATTACGGTAAGTATTGCTTCTATAATTCCTGAAATGATCAGAAATTCATTGAGTTTTGCGCTTCATCTAATATCATTTCACTAGAATATTGGTCTGAACTTTCTTGTGAAATTTTTATCTTTTCATGTCGAGTTACTATTCACGAGTTATTATTCACGGGATACTATTCACGATAAAAAAATTAATTTTTATTATTATCTTTAATTGTATCCAAGTTTTAAACTTCATTCTTGAATTTTGCTCCACAATTGATTATTACGGAGTATTCTTGAACTTGGATAAATTAAATTATGAATCCCTAATCTTTGTCCTTTATCTCACTAGATTCGTTCTTTATATTATTTTTCATCTTTCTCAGTCTTAAATGGGGATACAAACGAATATCTTTGGCCTGTAATGTAAAGATGAATGATTATTTGATGAATATCTTTGGCCTGTAGTGCAAAGATGATTACTTGACGAATATCTTTTACCCGTAGTGCAAAGATGGACAGTTGTTGAAATGAACATGACCACTAGTGATACAAATGAATATCTTTAGCCGTAGTGCAAAGATGAATATTTGATTCGAGATATATATTGATTGATGTTACAGGGATAAAATATTGATGATGGACTTTTAAATCATAGAAGATAGTAGACATCATTCTCTACTTAACTCTTCTAATGAATTGTTATTTCCGCTGCAGTTGTTGATCTAAAACTTGTTATCCATAATATTTTATCTAATTTATTGAAGGCTAACGATAATTTATTCTTCATTATCTTAGTCATAATATCTTTTACTGGGCTAGTTGAGCTCACCCTTTTCATCTATTGTTCTCTTCAGGGAATGAGAATATTGCGGGGACTAGTCGGGGAACAGTGTGATGATCAGAGTTAGATCTGTAGAAATCCTCATTATTCTATAAAATAGTGGGACAATAATTGTAACGAATAAGGAATGAATTTGAGTGTTTATATTTCATATTATATACGATTTGTATTGAAGCTCATAGTTTGTGTAGTCGTATTTTGCATGACCGTATGTTATAAAAGATTGTATTTGGATTCTGTACCATGTATTTGGCGAATCAGAATGGGTTGAGTATTGAACCTATTTTTGGGGCGTCACAGTTGGTATCAGAGCTTAGGGATATGATCTCTGACGGAGATCTGGGAATAGAACTAGGAAGGGAGAGACGAGTAAATCCTTCGCTAGTGTGTGTCCTACCTAAGCTTATTTGGTATTTAATTGATCGTTTGGAACATATGGTTAATATATGATATGCTAATTTATTTGATTAATCCTTGTTTTGTGGCAGTATTTGAGAATGATAGCTGAAAATCTAAACAATGGAGTGACTGAGACCGTTGAAACACCTTTAATCACCAACCAGGAGAACGTGCAACAAGAAGGCAATATTCCTTCTGGAAACGACACCACCGATCAGACGATGAATGATGGAATGTTTAGAAGCTTTTTGCAGTTCATGCAAAACCAGACGAGGGAGACTCGTGTTCATAATACAGGTGGAAATAATAACAACTCGCGGCTTGTCACTGCCAAGCAGTTCAAAGAGTTGGGACCACCAGAGTTTTAGGGAAAGTCAGATCCAATCAAGGCAGAAAATTGGATTAAGCAAATTACCAAGATATTTGATGTCTTGGGATGCACGGAGGAACAAAAGGTTCTATTCGCCACGTTTATGTTCCGTGGAGAGGCAGATTACTGGTGGGAATCTGTGAAGTGTACCCAGCCTGCCGCACTCAAGATGTCTTGGGAGGAATTCCAAAAACTATTCAATGACAAGTATTTTCCAGAAAGTATTCGTCATATGAAGGAGGTAGAATTTATTAGACTGGAACAGAACAACATGACGGTGTCCCAGTACGAGGCTAAGTTCGTGGAGTTATCTCGGTTTGCACCTCATTTGGTGGAGAATGAGGAACGTATGACGCGGATATTTCTGAGAGGTTTGAAACCAGAAATTCGTCAATACCTCATTTTCACAAATTTTCTCTATATTCGGATGTAGTGGATAGGGCCCAGTTATTAGAACGGGATAATGAGTCGGTTCAACCAAGGGACCACAACCAAGGTCGTACCGGTGGCACCAGTCATCAGAACAATGACAACCAGCAAGGAGGAAAGTATCATGACAGAAACGGTAACCACTCCGGTGGTAATCGTGGCCATGATAATAGAAAAAGTGAATCGGGAGGAGATTTCAAAAAGAGAAGGTATAACAATGAGAACGTGAAAGCATCGACAGCAGCACCAACTGTTTCTAGGGGAGGAGAACGACCGCCGGTCGTATGCTATAAATGCGGGCAAGAGGGACACATCAGTCCCAACTGCACACAACAATCAAAGGTGTGTTATAACTATGGAAAGGAAGGGCACATAGCTCGAGTGTGTCCTGTAGCGAAACCAAGTCCAGCAGGGATGGTGACTCCGAAGGCTATCCCTGACAAGTCAAAGTCAGTGGTTCTTGGAAGAGCTTTTGCCGTAACTGCCCAACAAGCGAGGAACCTGAATGAGGTTATTACGGGTAAGCTAATCATAAACTCTTGTGAAGTCTATACCTTATTAGATACCGGCGCTACCCATTCTTTTATTTCACCTGCTTGTGCTCAACGTTTGAACTTGACTCCTGATAAATTAGACTTTGACTTATCTGTCGAAACTCCGTTAGGAGAAACCTTTGTTACATCTACAGTTTACAAATCTTGCTCGATTCAAATTGGTACCCTCACCCTACCTGTTGATCTTATATCTTTGAAAATACTTGCATTTAATGTGATTTTAGGAATTGACTGGTTGACCACTTATCATGCCAAAATCGATTATTTTCGTAAGGTTGTTAGTTTTTATATTCCTAATCAACCTGTTGTGAGAATCCAAACCACCAAACCACTAAAATCAGTCAATGTCATTTCAAATCATAAAGCTATTTGTTTATTAAAAAACGGATGTCAAGCTTTCTTAGCACATGTCACTGATCTAAACTAGAATACGTTAGGTTTGAATGATATTTCTATTGTTAATGAGTTTTCTGATGTATTTTCCGAAGAACTTACCGGTCTACCCCCGGAACGTGAAGTTAAATTATTTATTGACCTAGAACCCGGTACAAAACCCATTTCTAAAACCCCATATCGAATGACTCCTATTGAAATTCAGGAGTTAAAGGTCTAACTGCAGGAGTTGTTAGACGTCGATTTTATACGTACTAGTACATCTCCTTGGGGTGCTCCTATTTTATTCGTAAAAAAGAAAGACGGGAGTATGTGACTTTGTATTGACTATCGGGAGTTGAACCATGTCACCATCAAGAATAGGTATCTGTTACCTCGTATTGATGGCCTGTTCGACCAGTTGCAAGGTGCACAATTCTTTTCAAAGATCGATCTTCGTTCTGGATATCATCAGTTAAAGATTAAAACTGATGATATTTCAAAGACTACTTTCAGAACTCGATACGGGCATTATGAATTCTTAGTCATGTATTTTGGATTGACTAATGCTCCTGCAGATGATGAACCGTGTATTCCAAGAATATTTGGATCAGTTCGTGGTTGTCTTTATTGATGACATCCTCATCTATTCCAAAAGCCGTGAAGATCATGATTACCACTTGAAGCTGGTACTTCAAAGGCTTCGTGAAAATAAGCTATATGCCAAGCTGAAGAAATACGAGTTTTGGCTTGAGGAGGTAGCATTCCTTGGGCACGTAGTATCAAAACGTGGAGTATCTGTGGACCCGACAAAGATTGAAGCAATATAAAGTTGGGAGAAATCAAAGTCGGTAACTGAAGTACGTAGCTTTCTGGGCTTAGCTGGTTATTATCGGAGATTTATGGAAGGATTTTCTCGAATCGCTACTCCATTAACTCAGCTGACTCGGAAAGATACAAAATTCTTATGGAACGAGGAATGCGAGAAGAGCTTTCAAGAGCTCAAGAGGAGACTTATTTCGGCACATACCATCTGGTTCAGATGGATTTGTCATTTACAGCGATACTTCGGGCAAAAGGTTAGGATGTGTTCTCATGCAACATGGGAAAGTAATAGCCTATGCCTTACGACATCTCAAAAAATATGAGAGGAATTATCCTACTCATGATCTAGAGTTGGCAGCAGTCATTTTCGCATTGAAGATCTGGAGACACTACCTGTATGGGGAGAAAGTGAAGATTTATACGGATCATAAGAGCCTCAAGTATTTCTTCACCCAGAAGGAACTCAACATGCGGCAACGACGTTGGCTTGAGCTGTTGAAAGATTACGACCATACCATCCAATACCATCCTGGTAAAGCGAACGTGGTAGCTGACGCGTTGAGTAGAAGATCATATGCGGGAACGAATGCGATGCTGTCAAGGCCTATTTTATGTGACTTACAAAGGATGGAGATAGAGTTCAAGACTTCGAAGACCTATGCGATGATGTCAAGTATACGCGTAAAACCAGCTTTGATTTATAAAGTCAAAGCTGCTCAAGCTACAGACTCGGAGCTGATGAAGATGAAGAAGAAAGTGCAAGAGGGTGCTATTCCAGAAGCAAGGATCGATGAAGAAGGAATACTTCGAGTCAACTCTAGACTTTGTGTTCCCAACGATTCTGACTTGAAGTATAGAATCACGATGGAGGCAAATAACACACCGTTTGTAATCCATCTTGGGAGTACCAAAATGTATCGTGATCTTCGTCATACATTTTGGTAGAGCAATATGAAGAGAGAGATCACGGAGTTTATCTCGAGGTGTTTAACGTGTCAACGTGTCAAGGCGGAGCATCAAGTGTCAAAGGGTCCATTGCAACCACTTGAGATTCCAAAGTGAAAGTGGGAACACATTACCATGTTACGGGTCTTCCCAAGGTTTCTCAAGGCATAAATGCAATTTGGGTTATTGTCGATAGATTAACCAAGTCTGCTTATTTCTTGCCTATACGAGAAACTTATTCACTGGAATGTCTTGCTCGTATGTACATAAATGAGATTGTGAGATTGCATGGCATGCCAGTATCCATAGTTTCAGATCGTGACCTAAGATTCACTTCACGATTTTGGGTCAGTTTTCAGAAAGCTGTGGGCACGGATTTACGATTTAGTTCGGCCTATCATCCTCAAACGGACGGATAATCAGAAAAGACTATTCAAAATCTTGAAGATCTATTGAGACTCTGTGTTCTAGACTTCAAAGGGAGTTGGGACAAGTATTTACCATTGGTGAAATTCTCCTACAACAATAGTTATCAGGCAAGTATAGGCATGGCTCCATTCGAGGAGTTGTATGGACGAAAATGTCGTTCTCCAGTATGCTGGAACGAGATGGGTGAAGCAACATTGTTGGGACCGGAGTTGGTACGTATGACTACGGAAAAGATTCAAATGATCCGGCAACGTATGCAAACTGCACAAGATCGACAAAAGAGTTATGCTGATCTTCATCGAAGGGACGTGGAGTTTAATGTCGGAGATCATGTATTGTTACGTGTTGCTCCATAGAAAGGAGTTACGAGATTCGAAAAGAGAGGAAAGCTCAACCCACGATTCATTGGTCCATTTGAAATCCTTGACCGAGTAGGAAATGTGGCCTATAGACTCGCCTTACCTCCAAGCATGTCTCGTGTTCATAACGTTTTTCACATATCCGTGCTTTGTAAATATGTGAAAGACCCAAACCACATTATTGAGTTAGAACCAGACGAGATAGCCGAAGATTTAATATACGAGGAGGTACCTATCAAGATCTTGGATAGGAAGGAACATGTCCTACGCTCAAAGGTTATACCTCATGTTCAAGTTTTGTGGAGGAACCATTATATCGAGGAAATGACCTGGGAGTTAGAATCGGAAATGAAAGCGAGATATCCTCACCTTTTCGACATACCAGGTACGTACATCAATTTCGAGGACGAAATTTCATAAGGAGGGGAGGTTGTAAGACCCCAAATTTTATGAATAAGATTTAATTTTCTTGATATATTATTTTGGAAACAGTAAGGTGTTGATTTGATAAATGTGATAAGTTATGGATGAGATGTGCAAATTTTACAAAGTAAGCAAGTGGTTATAAAATATTCATTGTTGTCAGAGAATATTCGTTTGGTCGTGGAATATTCTTGTTGTCGGGGAATATTCGTACGATGGCGCAGCCATTTGTGGGCCCCACAACGGAATAAATGTCGGATGTAGAAAGCGACATAAATAACCTTTTTAACGGTAAAACTTTTACCGTTAAAACTGTTGAAATACCCGGTGATTAAAATACAGTAATACACGGTGTTGCACAGTAGCACACGGTATTGCACATTAATTCTAATTATTGATTCTTATGTAAGAAGTCATTTACTCAATAATTATTACAGTAATTACTGTTTAATATTTTATATTATTGATTCAATAATTATCACTGCACAGTATTTCAAATTATCAAATCAATAATTCATATTATTCGAATAATATTATTAGATAGCATTATTGACAATGTCTAGAAAGTTCTATCGAGGAAAGGAGTTAGGTTATATAATTGCGCGCCAATGAGTAGAAATCCTTATCGGAAAGCCCCTTCTTTTTTGGGAACGACCTGGTTGTCAATATTGTAGTTCTGTAATATTATTTGTGAATAATTAATTTTTGATATATATGATAAGAAAATATTTATTCAATGTGGATTTAAACGGAGAAATTTTTAACATGTGACATTTGTTGAAAGTTGGTATTTTATCTTGTCCGATAAAATAATTCATTCAAATATATTATTATAATGTTACATTATAGTAGTATGATGTGATTATATAATAGAATGATTTTTATAATTTGAATGGTAACATTATTATAGTAAATTCATGGTATAAAAGTAAAATGAGATAGAAGAGAACAAATTAAATTTGAATTCTTATGATGTAAGCAATGATTTCATCGGAACGATGAGATAAGCAATGATGTCATAGGATCGATGATGTAAGCGATGATGTCATAAATTATGGTAAAAAGACTATTTTACCCTTACTCTGTCAAGCCTATAAATAGAAGCTAATTTATTTATTATTTCTCACCAATTCACTAAAGCTATAGAGAGAGAAAGTATAGAGAGAATAAGAGAGAAAGAAGAAGAGTATTTTGCTATTACACTAGTGCAGTATCCAAATTTTTAAGGTAAGGGATATTATTTCTTTCGTATTCATGAAGAGAGTAATTTTCTTTCAATACTCGTAAGGGTTGTTATTCCATTCTTTATTATTCTGTTGGAATAACCTGTCTACGCGGACTACTGCATGCATGGTCAAATTCTGTTGTTATTCTATTCTTTATTATTCTGTGGGAATAACATGTCTACGCGGACTACCGCATGCCTGGTGAATACCCCTTCGTATTCATTCGTTATTAAATTATGAAAATGATCTGTCTGAGCTGAATACCGCCTGACGGGTGAAAATCCATTTGTAGTTTCGTATATTGTTTCATTTCAGATTCCTAACTCTAAACTTATTACGGTAAGTATTGCTTCTATAATTCCTGAAATGATAAGAAATTCCTTGAGTTTTGCGCTTCATCTAATATCATTTCACTAGAATATTGGTTTGAACTTTCTTGTGAAATTTTTACCTTTTTATGTCGAGTTACTATTCACGACTTACTATTCACGAGTTACTATTCACAATTAAAAAAAATTATTTTTTTATTATCTTTGATTGTATTCAAGTTTTGAACTTCATTCTTGAATTTTGCTCCACAATTGATTATTACGGAGTATTCTTGAACTTGGATAAATTAAATTACGAATCCCTAATCTTTATCCTTTATCTCACTAGATTCGTTCTTTATATTATTTTTCATCTTTCTCAGTCTTAAATGGGGATACAAACGAATATCTTTGGCCTGTAGTGTAAAGATGAATGATTATTTGATGAATATCTTTGGCCTGTAGTGCAAAGATGATTACTTGATGAATATCTTTGGCCTGTAGTGCAAAGATGGACATATGTTGATACAAATGAATATCTTTGGCCGTAGTGTAAAAATGAATATTTGATTCGAGATATATATTGATTGATGTTACAGGGATAAAATATTGATGATGGACTTTTAAATCATAGAAGATAGTAGACATCATTCTTTACTTAACTCTTCTAATGAATTGTTATTTTCTTTGCAGTTGTTGATCTAAAACTTGTTGTCCATAATATTTTATCTGATTTGTTGAAGGCTAACGATAATTTATTCTTCATTATCTTAGTCATAATATCATTTACTGGGCTAGTTGAGCTCACCCTTTTCATCTATTGTCCTCTTCAGGGAATGCGAATGTTGAGGGGACTAGTCGGAGAACAGTGTGATGATCAGAGTTAGATTTGTAGAAATCCTCATTATTCTATAAAATAGTGGGAAAATAATTGTAATGAATAAGGAATAAATTTGAGTGTTTATATTTCGTATTATATACAATTTGTATCGAAGCTCATAGTTTGTGTGGTCGTATTTTGCACGACCGTATGTTATAAAAGATTGTATTTGGATTCTGTACCATATATTTGGCGACTCAGAATGGGTTGAGTATTGAACCTATTTTGGGGACGTCACATAACTCATATAATAACATCAATATATATATATATCACATATATACATCATGATCACATAATTTACACAAAAGGCTTTTATAGAGAAATTCTTTTATGAAGAAACATGGAATATGTAAAACACAAAATAGAGAAGATTTAAGCATGAAAATTATACCTTTTGCTTTGTTTATTGGAACGAAGGGGATGATGTTATCTCAAGCTTTCTTCCCCCTTCTTCCTTCTTTGTCTATCGCTTTGTCTAACTCTTATTTTTGTTCTTGACTAACTCTAACTCTTCTAACTCTAAACTAATGTATATTATAAATCTATAGATATAATATACATATAACATATAACTTATAATATATTTATGTATTTAATAAATTCCATCATAAATACATAGGTTACAATTCTTTTGAAAACCAAAAGGCTTAAGGCTTCGTTTGGTAAAAACGACATTATTTTTAAAAACAGGTTTTTAGTAGTTAAGGCCCCGTTTGAAAAACGGATTTAAAACGGTGCAAGGGCCTTGTTTGACAAAACGGTTTTAAAAAAACTCTTTTAATAAATCATTTAACACATATATTTTATGTTACACTTTAATTAATTAAATCTTAGCAATCTAATTTAATTAATTAAAAGTTAACATCAATTAATCACATAAAAATTATCACATAACAATTATAATTACTCGCTAATTATAATTTCATGTAACAATTACCACATAACTTCATCTAATTTAATTATCTCAATTAAATTAGAACTATAACATAAAATCATTACATATTAATTAAATTAAATATTAAATATTTATTTAATTAATATATTACACTTAATTACATTACTCTATATTAATTACATAATTATTTATTTAACTTAATAAATAATTTAATTAAAATATTTATTTTAATTCAATAAATATTTAAATTAATATTTAAATCCTCTTCACATCAATTCACATATTTCACAATATATGACATGTATACACATACTCAAACTCAAAACATCAGATAATAAGAATTTTATTTATTAAATTCTCATTTATAAATTCTTAAAAATCCGAGATGTCACATCCTTCCCTCCTTATAAGGATTCTGTCCTCGGAATTAACGAAATCTCCCTTACTTGGTTTTCACAAAATCTCTTTCATAATTTTATTATTGAATAACTTCAACACGTTAACTTAACAACATTTATATATATCTTCCTCCATTCATTTCTTCAACAATTCTAGGTTTATTTCATAACCTTCTATTAACTCAATTATATCGAATATTATATATTCTTTAACTCGTTCATTTCCTTTCTAAGGATCATTACCGAATACTCTACTCGTAGAATTCATATACTTCAAAATTCACTATCTTATAAGTATCCGGGTTATCACATTCTTCCATCCTTATAAGAATTTCGTCCTCGATTTTTTTTATTAATCTTCATTCATTTAATTTATCAAAATAGATTTTACGTTAATCTTTATTCACTGGATTGTTGCGTTCTACAACTATTTCTTTCTAAGAAATATCCTTCTTAACGACATTCATCTTTAGAATAATAAGAATCTTCCACAATTGCTCAATAATTGGGAAGCGATATAAATAACTCAGGAATTTAAAAGATTCCAAATTATGCTGAGTGGTCACAAGACCTTGAATTTATTTTTAGGTTTAATAGTGCTTCACCCCCGGTACTTCACACTATAAACAGCATCGGTACTCTAGGTGGTCAGCCTATCCTACCCCTACGTCGGGCCCAAACGTAGTACATTGTAACGACTATATGCGTTACACTCGGAACTATTGTCTTCGATAACATGTCCTCTTTTATAGGGTTGTTCACCTTAGCTTCTTAACATCTGAATCCGCACCAAAACACTTTAGTTTGGCATAGTTTGACCAAGAACTTTCGAATTTCATAAACATCTTTCAATAGTTGTTTAGCTGAATCATGTAGCATAGACTTCTAGCAACAGTTCGGACATCAATCGAAATATATATATATATATATATATATATATATATATATATATACACATATAAATTTTTATCCAACAAAATAATTATTTGTTTATTTATTTAAAAATGTTTTTTATATATAGTTTAAGAAAATTAAAAATAATAAGTAAATCTTTTCATAATACCCTGATACCGTACTGTAGTAATGGTACGTTAAGAATTTTCTCATTACATGACGTCGTCATACTACATCATACCATAGTGGGCTGACGATCATACGATCACATCCAACACTAGGGTTAACTGCATTGATAACTTTCTCGATTATTGTTTCTACACCATATCAAATGATGCATAGAATATATAAAATACATTTTGAAAATTTAAATTCATTTTTGTCTAGTTGAAACAATTAGCATAGACATGTGAATAATATCACTATTTTAAAAAAATCCATTAGTTCCATCATTTGATCCAATGTTTTTCAAGAAACACAGAAGTGCAACATCAGCACGAAGTCAATAAATTTCAAAAATCTAGTAAAGGTAGGAGATTTTGAATATAAAAATTTTCTCCATCAATTAAATCTTTACTCCATCATTACTTAAATATTCTATCAATCTTAAACAACATCAATGTTTTCTATACCATAACCTTTCTATACCCAGTATAGTTCATCAAACTTACCACACTTTGGGAGTTCAGGAACTTGCCACAATAATATGAGTTTAAGAACTTGTCCTAGCAATACGCAGTCAAAGAACTGATCAGGGACTGTCCATATGCTTAGGGGTTCAAAAACATACATACGATTATGAGTCACGAACTTACCATAAGTATGAGTTTTAAGAACTCGCCTAACCTTAAAATCATCTACTGTAATCTTAATATCATCTAATCTATCCTCTATTGACTCTAATTATCAAATATAATATGAGAAAAGAATCATCTTCTCGTCATATATATATATATATCAATAGCGCGACACCAACCTTCTAACGATTATCAATATGATAAGCCAAGTGTAAGCACAAAACCCTGCCTATACAAAGATTTGTACAACTCAGCCACCACATGAGTCCTTAGTTGAAATCCCACATAACTCTATCTTACTTATAACTTCTCGCTCTATACTCGATACAGACTTCTGTATCTCATCATTTATAACTCCTCGTGAGTTTATCTCGTACTATATCATAATACATTCTCGTTATAGCATCAAACTATAACTATTCAATCATTACAGACCATCTGTCTTTTACAACTTTAAAAGATCACGCCGTGATCTTATTCTATAATCATCTTCTTATGATTCTTTTCTTATCTCATTATTGTTTTGTTTTAAAAACTTCTTATCTTTACCTTTCATCATATCATACTATGATTTCATTTATACTTTTAATCTTATAGACTTTGTCTATTCATCGTTTTTCGTCATCTTTATTATTAGAGTTAGGCAACTCCTGATTCTTATCTACACATCTCTTCAAGATTCTTCTTTGAATCTTCTTATTTATTTAACAACTCTTCTTTTAAAATTTTTTAATTTCATTCATGTAACTCAATATTTTATTCGAGTTTTATTCCTCGCCATTCTAATCTTCTTCTTATAACATTTCTAGGACTTAACTCATTCTATACATCTACGTATGTGAAAAGAATCACCTTTTCATTATACGTAACTTAAACTTAACTTCTTATTCTTTAAGGTCATAGCCTGAGGTACTCTTACCTAAGGTGTATTACTTATCAGCTTTGATACCAACTATAATGACCCCAAAATTCTTACAATATAATTCTCATTCTCGATCGTTAACAATACAACTTTAATCTATCTTTACATCATTATTCGATATTAAAATATTTAAAAATACGGAATATTTAAAAATTTTATGCAATCTTTCTTTATTGTCCTGAATCGCAACCTTTACATTACAAATATTTGATTCAATTCTATTACATGAATCGCTTCCTCTAAGTTACTATACCTATTACATCACAAGCAATATCCACTATACATCGGATAGCTCAACTTTACAACTTTAACAAGTATAATACATCCAAAACAAACACATTACTCATCTAGAATAAATAATTTCTTGCATCGCTATTGATCTTAACATTCAATTAGCACGCATCATTACCTTGCATCCTTGACCTGCAAAAGTGGTTATCTGCAAGAGTGAGATCGACAGCTCAGCAAGACCTAACAGTTTTCATGCATCACATATCACATAATAACATGCTTAACATACATCTCATAATCATCAAAGTAACATGGCATACATATTTTAATTCACATAACAAATATAAAGATTGAGTTTCTTACTCAATCAACATTCTTTAATCAATCAATGTAGTTATAAATTGACTTTAACATTTCATGCTTGCAACATATATAACATATCATGCTCTTTGCAAAATAATTTAAAATAGTTCATCATCAAGTTCAAGTAGAAAATAGGAACTGAAAGACTTGCATGACTCGTAGATTACCAATTACCGAAAAACAGTTTAATACAATCTGTTTCATGATCCTACATAGCGTATTACCATACGCATCAATTATTAGTCACCTAGCAATGCTTAGCAATCACTTAAGTAAATTTTAATTTACACTTCATAGTTCTCTCCCACTTTTTTGATACACACTGTCAAACTTATATGTATAATTAACAATATAAGTTAATTATCACATAGCTAATCCTCATCGTTAGTTAACCAATTTAGGTTAACTCATTCCTCATCAACTAATAAGTTAATAATTAAGTACCACATAACTAATCACATCACATAATTATATTATATTTCACATAATTAATCAATTAATAATTACATACTCATATTAAATTAAAATTAAATAAATTATAATTTAAACTTCCACTTTAATTATAATTAATCAATTATAATTACATCTTATGTTAATCAAATTATAATTATAAAATTTATAATTTGATTTAAACCATTACTCTAATTAATCAAATTGTAATTAAACAAATTAAAATTTATTATTAATCAAACTACATCATGCATTAAATTATAATTTCAACATATTATAATTTAAATTAAATAATTACTTAAATTATAATTAATCAATTTCAATTTATGCACTCATTAAATTATAATTAAATAAATTACAATTTAAATTACACATTCACCTTAAATATAATTATTCCAAATTATAATCACATATTAAGTTATAATTACATAAATTATACTTCAAGTTAAACATTTACTTTGATTATAATTAATCAAACTATATTCATTATAATTTAACAAATTATAATTTGAATTAAACCTTTATTATAATTATGGTTACGACGTACGTCGATACTAACACACATACGTGAGGCTAAACTCACAATCAAGCACCTCATACACGTATAGTACTTTTATTATCATATTGCATCTTACGGTAATCATATCCAAGCACGCATATAATATAACAACATAAGACTTCAATCTATCTTAAACACATCAAAAGTATGTTATCTCATTACCTATTACACTTAACAAGTCATAAAAATAAGTTAGCTAAACAAACGCGGCATGAAAACTCAACGAAGGGAAAACAAAATTCCCGGACAGCATACTGCCCCGCTAGGGCGGGTGGTCCAATGGTAAAAGCCCCGCTGGGGCGGGGCCCACTGCTGTGGGAACCCCCCAGCTCGCGAACGGCAGAGAAATAAGCCAATTTGGCTTATTTCTCCACATCAAAGTTTAATTTTTCTCAACATGATGAAAATGAAACTTAGTAACAACAAAATTTTTGACTTTTTAACATGATTATAACATATAAAATCCTTACAACACATAATCAAAACCAAGTTTTCATGATTTTTGAGGAAAACTACAATATCAAGCGTTCTTGACAAAAATTGCTATTACGAATTTGTTTTTCAATCAATTCATGTAATTCCAATTGCAATAACTCTAATTCTTAACATATTAACATAACCTATGATCAATTTAAACAATAATCCATAATCAAACACAAATTTGATAGTTTCAAAGGCTATTCTTTCAAAATTAGTTTATAGTAAATCATTATGAACATAATTTCTTCTTGTTTATCGAAATTACATGGATTGAATTGTTAAATCAACCATATAACTCATATATTAACATCAATATATATATATATATATATATATATATATATATATCACATATATACATCATGATCACATAATTTATACAAAAGGCTTTTACAGAAAAATTCTTTTATAAAGAAACATGGAATATGTAAAACACAAAATAGAGAAGATTTAAGCATGGAGATTATACCTTTTGCTTTGCTTATTGGAACGAAGGGGATGATGCTATCTCAAGCTTCCTTCCCCCTTCTTCCTTTTTCTCTCTTCTTCTACCTTCTTTGTCTATCTCTTTGTCTAACCCTTGTTTTTGTTCTTGACTAACTCTAACTCTTCTAACTCTAAACTAACGTATATTATAATTCTATAGATATAATATACATATAACATATAACTTATAATATATTTATGTATATAATAATTCCCATCATAAATACATAGGTTACAATTCTTTTGAAAACCAAAAGATTTAAGGCTTCGTTTGGTAAAAACGACAGTATTTTTAAAAACAGGTTTTTAGTAGTACGGATTTAAAACGGTGCAAGGGTCTTGTTAGACAAAACGATTTTTAAAAAACTCTTTTAATAAATCCTTTAACACATATATTTGATGTTACACTTTAATTAATTAAATGTTAGCATTCTAATTTAATTAATTAAAAGTTAACATCAATTAATCTTATAAAAATTGCCACATAACAATTATAATTACTCGCTAATTATAATTTCATGTAACAATTATCACATAACTTCATCTAATTTAATTATCCCAATTAAATTAGAACTATAACATAAAATCATTACATATTAATTAAATTAAATATTAAATATTTATTTAATTAATATATTACACTTAATTATATTACTCCATATTAATCACACAATTATTTATTTAACTTAATAAATAATTCAATTAAAATATTTATTTTAATTCAATAAATATTTAAATTAATATTTAAATCCTCTTCACATCAATTCACATATTTCACAATATATGACACGTTTACACATACTCAAACTCAAAACATCAGATAATAAGAATTTTATTTATTAAATTCTCATTTATAAATTCTTAAAAATCCGGGATGTTACAAGTTAGGACTGTCCGTGGGCATGAAAGCCATCTCGACTATCCCGATCACCCACAACCGAGGGACGATCTTGAATCCAACATTCCTAGGCTCACATCGTAATATATTAAAACATAAGTAAAGGATATCTAAAAGCGGGCTCCCAAAACCCTATACTTTAGATTACACGTATCGAAACCGACTTTTCTAGGGACGATGTGTATTGACGAGATTTATATATGGGACTTAGACTCTAGGATATAAATTCGTAGATCTAAGATGCCTCAGATTCACATGATGACACAATCGATATTTAACTACAAATTAATATAAAAAATGTATCCCAAACCCGCTATCTAGTTATTCAATTGTTAGAATCCATAGCACGAGTAGTTGGACCCCCTCCCCACTAGATATAGATCTAGGATTTTGCGGAGTGATCAAAATCAAGTAAAAACAATGAAAACACCTAGATCCATACTCGATCTAGACCAAATCTAACATAGAGGTTAAAGTTTTTTACTTTGAAACCACCAATATGCTAGATCTAAGGTAGATCTAGGATGGATCTAGTAAAAGGTTCAAACTTTAATAATTTAAACGCAAAATAAACGGTAAAATGTCTTGATCAATACAATAAACTAAGAAAGATGCAAACTTTAAACAAAATAATGAACAAAACACAATAGATCTAATAGATCTACATTGAATTAAATAAGAAAGTGTTAGAGTTTATGCCCTAGAGGCCAATTCTTTGATATAATTGCTTAACATTTTTGATATTATATTTGATTGAATAAATGAATTATTTTATTTACTGCATTGTATAAATGTTAGCATAATAAAAGTCCGTAGAATAGTGATACAAATTATATGGCTTCAAGTATGTGACTTGAACATGAGATCATATAATTACAATTAGTATCATTATTCTTAAATGTCCCTAGTCGAGTGTCATTGTTAATGGGACAATAATGATACATTGAGACTAGTATATGGATTGACTGATGGCCAAATCTCATTGGTCATAAATATATGAGATATTGAGTCAATACATAGGTACATGTTAGAGAACAATGTACTGGACAGACCCACCATGAGAATTCTACGTGGAGCATTATGCAAAGTGTCATAAGCAATTCTCATAGTGACAATGATGAAATGATCCTCTGACCTGAAATCACTAAATTACTACACGGGAATTTATGTACTTTGATATCATCAAAGGTCACCTTTAATAGGGTGGACAATAAAGGTGATTATTGGGTATATCATGAATCGTGTGAGGAATATGAGTGATCTAGATGGAATTTAACCCTCCTATATATTAGGGGTGATATCCATAGGCCTCTTGATTGAGTAGGACTATGAAATGCATGACCATGCTCAAATAACGATTTGTTTCATATAGTCTACTCATTGATCAAGAAAACTCAGATTAAATTATGAAGAGTATGACACATTCCATGACTCACGTTTAATCTAGGATGTCATGGTTAAAAGGATTAAATTACATTGAAACATTAGTTACGAAAAGATTGCATCGAATCACCGATCTTATTATTATTTGGGTAGCAGTGATGCATTACTAGATGCCGCTCACTATTTATAATTTTATAATATAATTTTAAAATTATTGCCAACATAATAATAACCTATAGGGTCACACACTTAGAATGTAATTAAAAGGGAATTAAATTAAATTGTAAGGATTTAAATATGTCAATATGATTGATAGTATTTAAAATTACAAATTTAAATTAATAGGATAATTTGTATATATATGTATATTAATTAAGGAAGACTTAATTAAGATATAATATATATAAATTTGGATTTTACTTTTCTAATGGGATTAGGTTTTTGATTAATTCCTTTTAAACTGCTATATATATGATATCAGCCGTTTGAGGGAAAATATAAATCATAAACCCTAGCCGCTCTTAGAGAGAGACTAGAGAGAAAAAGCTCCAAAATCCAGATCTTAGCGGCTAGTACCGCAGTTCTCTTTGCTGCAGATCGTGTGACGGTTCGCGGGGCGTTCGTGTGGATACCGTAAAGACGCAGTTCCTTTGGATTGCGTTGAAGATTTGAAGCTGTTCCAGAATTTCCATCGTCTCCATTCAAGCTTGGATAATCGGTAAAATAAATCTAAACCTCTGAATTAATATGTTTTCGCATGGATCCTATTTTAGGATTTTGGAAAATTTTAATTTTCGCTTGCGTTTATGTGCCGAAATCCCTACAGAAAGCTCGAATCTTTCACCTTGAGAATGGAGGAACAAGCTTCCCAAGCCTTAATCTATGAGATCATATTTACTTTATGATTGATTCCTAAACAAAAACCTAGATTCAAGTGAGATCTATACAATATTCTCTCTAATGTTTGCCTCTTTCTCTCTTTAAAAATCGGAGTTTCTCTCTCTAAAATGCTCCTCTCCTTTCAAAAATGATTTGAGTTTGCCCTTATATAGAGCTTGGGCCTTGGTCGCAGGTATAGCTGCGACCTGCGATTGACCATAGTGGGGCCCACCAGCCACGGTTCTCGTGCTGCAATGTTAATTTCCGTGTTGTATGCTGAAATGTTCGTAACTTCCAATCCATAAATAGTTAGAAGACGTGTCATACCATTTCGAAAAACTCTTTTCGAGAACTCTATAATGACATAAAGCTTGGCCAATTCCCGATCCGGGAAGATAGAATAAAGTGTAGAGATAGTTCCTCCCGTAGACACCAGACAGTCAACCTTCATGCCTTGCATAGTTTCTTGCCTCATAGTAATTTCTTGTACTTTGATCTGAGCTCTGAAATCCTTTGTCCGGATATCTCATCCTCTTGCTAAAATGACTCTTTTGCCCTCCTGCCAAGGTTAGTAAAGATATGCAGAATTTCTAGTGTCTACAGATGCCCCTCTTTGTCAAGGTTATGCAATCCAATGAAATGATCATGACAAAGATATAGATGCCCGATTAATGATAAAATGAATCAATGAGTCAATAATGCAAAATATGTGAAATGCAATGAAATGCAGATTTAATTTGTTGGGAATAATTGTTATGGGATTTTACCACCAGATCTCGTCTCCTGATGTCTTCGCTGAGTCTTGTCCCCAACGGATGTGCCACTGGATCTCGTCTTCCTGCTGTCTTCGGTGAGTCTCATCCTCAACGGCTACGCCACCGGATCTCGTCTCATGATGTCCTCGCTGAATCTCGTCCTTAACGGATATACCACCCGATCTCATCTCCTGATGTCCTCGATGAGTCTTGTCCTCAACAGATATACCATTGAATCTCATCCCCTAACGTTTTACTGAGTCTCGTCCTTAACGGATATACCACCAGATCTTATCTCTTGATGCCTTCGTTGAGTCTTGTTCCCAACGAATATACCATCGAATCTCGTCTCTTGATATCTTTATTGTGTCTCGCCCCCAATGGATATACCACCAGATCTCGTCACCTGATGCCTTCGTTGAGTCTCGTCCCTAACAAATATGCCACCTAGATCTTGTCTTCTGATGTCTTTGCTAAGTCTCTCCCCCAACGGATATGCCATCAGATCTCGTCTTCTAATGTCCTCGCTGAGTCTCGTCCTCAACAGATATACTCAATGGCGGAAGGAGGGGGGCGGGAGGGGGCATATGCCCCCCCAAGGCTGGGGGGAAGGGGGGTAGGTATACCGTATGTCATTATATCATATATGCAATTTTAATTCCAAAGCAGGCAAGCAGCAGTGTGTTGGGTCAATGGTCATGGGTGAGTTATAAGATTTTTTTTAAACTTACTAAATGAAACGACGTCGTTTCATTTAGTAAGTTTTTTTAAAAAAACTTACCCTAAGGCTTTAAGTTTTACTGCTTTAGCAGCCGCCAGAGCCAACACCTCCCATATCCTTTTTCTTTTTCAACAGCTCCTCGCCTCCTCCTTCCGCCTCTGCCCAGCAGTCCAGCAGCTCCTTTTTTTTCTTTTTTAGTAGCAGCGCCCCACTGGCCACCAGCAGCTCCTCCTTCCGCCTCTGCCCAGCTGACTAGGCTCCGGTAACGGTAAGTTTTAATAGTTGTCAATTTAATTGAATATTTGATTTAGGATTTTAAAAAATTAGGGATTTGTGAGTTATTGTTGTTATTAGTTAAAATTGATACAAATAAGGAATTTTGTGCTTATTGTTGTCATTAAATTAGAGATTTAGAGTTTGTTATGCAATGAATTAGAGATTATGTGTTATTATCCTTGAATTGATATTGTATATTGTTTGTGAACTAATTGAATTAGGTTAGTTGATGAAATTATTATGAAAAGTTTAAATTGATGAAATTATTGTGAAATACTATAATTGGGCAAGTGTATCCGAAAGCAGCCGTTCAAGCTTCAATAAATATTTTTTTTACTGATGTATTTTGCCCCCCCTCAAATATTGTCCTGGTTCCGCCACTGGATATACTGCATGGGCATTGCAACTACCTTTGTTCGCTTTTACCACCGTTTTATGTCTCTTTAAACTTTAGTGTTGATCGTTATCAGAGTTTTAGATTTTCTAGTACGTTTTTCTCTTTATTAATTTACTTGAATTACAATCTTGACTCTTTTACAAACAAGGTTTCTTAAAATTTTAAGACACTTGAACACTTTTGCTCCCTTGTGCAGCTATGCACCCCTGAGCACTTTTGCTTCCTTGAGCTTATTTGCAACACCCTAACCCAACCTGGTTTAGAAAAAAATTTAGTCTATTCAAAATAACAAATTACAATAGACAATCACTATGACCAAAGCAATTAATCAGTTAACAATGCAAGGTTCAATTATGAATGCAATGATCAAAGTAAAGGTAAAGATATCACCAGTTAAATCACACAAAAAAAGCTGGAATTTATCAGACTTTTTACTTGCACAATAACTTGAATATTCTCCTTACTCGCAGCACTAATGCTATGTTTGGTTCCCATTCCTTGGCATGCATGGAATGGAATGGCTTAAGGAATGGAATGGCTTAAGGAATGGAATGGCTTAAGGAATGGAATGGTCATTCTCATTTTTATGTTTGGTTTGTCCATTCATTCCTTCGGGAATAAAATTATCATTCTACTTTAGGGCCATGTTTATTTGCAAGGATTTTAATTCCAATACTATTAATCCTAGGATTAAATAGTCATAGTCACATATTTATTTTTAATGGGATTATTCATGGGATAACTTAAAATAATCTTATGTTATGTTTAGTTTTTTCCAGGATTAATTAAAGGATTGGATTAAAAAATATCATTTGGACTATTATACCCTTACCAATAATAACATATTTTAAAATATAATTTAAACTTATTTATACATCAAAAAATAATGAACAATTAATTATAAACTTTTAAATAAGTGGTTATATTATTCAGTAAATATTATTTTTTTTGAGGGGGTGGGGGTGGGGGTGGGAGTATATACATAATCAGTAACTATTATTTTTTTTAGGGGGGTGGGTGGGGATGGGGGTGTTACGGGGTGCGGGTGTATACATAATCAGTAAATATTATTTTTTTGGGGGGAGTGGGGATGGGTGGGGGTGAACTGGGCTGGGTGGAGTGGAGTGGGGTGGGGTGGGGTGGGGTGGGGTGGGCAGGGTGGGGGTGTATATATAATTAGTAAATATTATTTTTTTGAGTGGGGGTCAGTATGGGGTGCGTGGAGGTGGGGGTGGGGTGCGGGTGGGGGTGGGGTGAGTAGGGGGGGTGGGGTGGGGGTGTATATATAATCAATAAATATTATTTTTTTTGAGTGGGGGTGGGTGTGGGGTAGGGTGGGTGGGGTGTATATATATATCAGTGAATAGTTTTTTTTAGTGGGGGTGGGGGGATGGGGGTGGGGTGGTGGGTGGGGTGGCGTGGGGTGGGGGGTGAGGGTATGGGGGTGGGGTGGGGTGGGTGGGTGGGGGGGCAGGTGGGCGGGGGCTGGGTGTACACATAATTAGTAAATATAATCCGCCAATTTTATGCATTAAGATGGTTAATAATGATGTATTTTTTGTTTATTTAATTTTTACGTTTAACATTAATAAATAATATTAGTCTGAAAATAATTATTAAAACAATATTATAAATTAAAGAATATTGAAATTAAAGAAGTCAAAAAATTATTAGTCTGAAAATAGTTCGAAATAAACATAAACATAACGTTTTTTGTAAGGAAAATGAAATAAAGGAAGAAAAATAAAAGAAATGATGCTAGATAGAGAAGAGAAGAGGGGAAGGAGGTTGGCCTAGTAATGAGATAAACCCACCTATTTAGTAAGGAATGAAAAATAACTTTCAAATTTGGAAGGGAATAACTAAAGGAATGGAATGATCATTCTAATTGACTAACCAAACACTCATTCCCTAAAGAATGGTCATTCCATTCCCAGCCCATTCCATTCTATTCCCACCAACCAAACACAACATAAGTGTGCAATATTATAACTTTGCTTCTTCAATTTTTAGTGCAATGTGTTTCGTGTACATTCCTTGGAAAAACCTGACCTTCTTATAGGCATTAGATAATCTTATGACCGTTGAAAAGATTTTCTTTAGACAGACCAATCACTTAGGTTCATGCCCGTTGCAGGACTTAATTAAGGAAGATATTATGCCTTAAAATCGTGAAGTCAGGATAACACGGATAAGGAAGAGAATCATGACTTGCTAATAATATCATATTAAATCCACTTCATAGGCATATGTTAAGTGAATTATTTAAGGACTTGCATGTGACCCACTCAAGAAATTAATGGCTTTATTTACGGAGAGAGAATCTTGAAATCATGGATATTACAAAGATTTATCATCATTATACTGACATATCCTTGAATCAATTAGATATCATCCTTATTTAGCTCCACGGATCTTTGTCAATCATAATTAATTTCAAGATACTAGATCATCAATCAAGGAAACTGTTAAGCACCGTTGGGTGTTTTTCAATATCTAGTGCTTTCCAAAATTATAGGACTCAAATTTAGGCATTAAATAATCTGACACAATCAATTAGCCTTATTCATAGAAACAGTTAATAAACAACATTATTTTACCAAAGAGATTTCAAAAACCAGTCATGAAATATTTTCGTGCATCTTTTATCAACTGATCAAAATCAATTTAAAGCAAAACTAAAGTCTGATAATTTCTCTTTATGAAAAACAGGTTTCATAATTCGAAAATTGATTTCTTTTATTTTTAGGCTTCCAATTAATTTAACTACTTTTCATATTAAATGCAAATAAAATGCCCTAGAGCCTTGATTGAAAAATGATTATTGCAAAGACCTTACATTTATTCCTAGGGACTCAAAAATCTTCAATCCTTTGATTCTTAATGGTCAAGCCACCAAGGATTCTTTTATTTCATCAATATCCTGAAATTTCACAATATAAGATTTGGTAAAATATATAAGTCATCATCAAAACATAAGGCTAGAATATGACCAAGTCAACATTCTCTCCCTTTTTGATGATTATAACACCATAGATATAACTCCCTCTAAATCCATGCATATTACAAATTTTAATTTTAAAGAATCTGCATATTAAAGCATTTGATAGTATATCATGCCTCTGTTAGGCATCAGTCAATACCTTTATGATCATAACCTGCAGAGATGTTATTTTCACCATTCACAATATAAACTATTTAATACTATCTCCGTCCCATAATAAGTGTTTTTTTAGCTTAAATCACACATACCAATACACAAGTTAAAATGACAAAAATACCTTTAATATACTTTCTTTGTTTTGTTTGAAACTTTTTTTATTGCCTTTTGGTCTCTCTTTCTCTTTCTTCAATCTTTCAACTTCCTAATAAATACGCAATAAATACCATTGGTTGCACAAGGGCATATATGAAAAAATATTGTAAAAATTGTATCGGAGTCCTAACACATCACTTATTTTGAAAAAAAATATCAAGACTAAAAAAACACTTATTATGAGAAGGAGGTAGTAGGGTCTAAGCAGTAAACCATCAAAGCATTTAATACTGTAATCATCCCAGAATTTAAAAATTATCTAGAGAACTGCAAAAAACGACCAATAAAAACCAATAAGTATCTTTAGCAAAAAAACCACAAAGCATAAACGTCTTAATACCATAGGCAGGTATGTCTCCCCCTTTGGAATCCATCAAAAAGTGATAAATTAGTCAAGATCCACAACCCGAGTCCCGAGCAGTGTTTCTGTTCCGACGGGTGAAGTATCGACGATGAGCCATTTGATGTATGCGTTCTTCCATTGATAACTCATGAGAAAACAGAGGTGGTCGTGGGATGAACGTTGCAGGAGGTGTTCCCATGTCTAGAAAGTCTCCAGCGTACTCGGCCATCCAGTTGCATTGAGGCCATTCAGGAATAGGAGAAGACATGTTTCCAGCATTGAGTTCGTCTACGATATCATTCAGTCGGCGAGAGGTGAAATCCCCTAACACCCCAACTTGATTACTTACAAACTTTAATTCGTGAGTGCTGAAGAGCCTCAACCATGGCTGTTGTATGCAACTCAAATCCCGCCTGTAAATCTATGAATTCATCTTCAACCCGGTTATAGAAAGATTTCAAATCATCAGCTCTTATAGGTAATTTAACTTTTTCTAACGCATAAATCCTAGACTTGATATCACATATTTCATTTTTCAAAGCATCTTGATTATTAGGATTTTGTTCAAGAGTCCTATGATTTCAGGAGAAGAAGCTTGATGTTGAGTTGATGAGGAGGGATCCTTGGAAATTAGTGGAGAGAAGATCTCAGGAGGAATACGAATGAATTTATCATTCACAAGAGACACGTGAGAGAGTTTCAGATTCACAGAGTCAATAGACTCGGTTAGAGGCACAAATGCTTTATTTTTGAATGAAATTTGAAAATGTTGAAACAGTTTTGTTAAAAAAACCACTATATGGCAAATATTTTTTGTTATGACGGAGACAGCTCGTCATGTGTTGCAACATCATTAGAGAGAAATTAAACGACACACCTTTTAGAATCATAGCAATTAAGACAAGGTCTTGATAAGTAAAATCGACACCTCCACTAATGCGAGGTAACAGATTGTACCTTACTACTTTGTGGAGAATACAAGCAATAGGAGACACATCGACAGTCTTTGGGGTACACAGATCAGACAATGTAGGCTCATCCATTACAACACGAAGTTATTCCAAATGAGGAAAAGAAGTATGTGCAATATCCTTAAGTGTAAAAGGACAGCCCCAAGTGGATGGAAGAGTCAAAATGCTACCTAGATCCACAAATGTGAAAAACAGAGACTTACCATTAACAAAAGAAGTTTAACAATCACCATTGTTTTCTAGATTAGTATAAAATTGTTGAACTAACCTAGGATATGCAATTTAATTTGGAAAAATCATGGAGGATATGGCACAAGACTCGAAGAGATTTTGCAGAGGAGTGTTTTGAAAATAAAATTTATCTATCATTTTTTCATAAAAAAATTGTTTGTGAACAATGGACGACTTGAATCGAGACTAAAAGTTATTACCACGAAAGAAATTCTCAGGGACTTCAGGAGAAGGGGTGACAGAGTTTACCAGAGGAGTTGGGATTTCGGCTAAGATGGAGGAGGGTGATATGAAACTTTCGTTCGCTTTAGTTTCTTTCCTTGAGAGGGGCCTGGAGACTTCATGGAAGGAGGGCTGGTGTTTGATTCGTCTGACGACGTCGAGTTACCCGAGATTGTGTCCATCGATGCTGGTTTCTTCAACCTCGTTAATTTCCTTTTTTTCCCTATGGTTGGCATGGGCTGATCGTCTTCTGTTTCGACGAGGAGGCATTTGTTTGTGCGAGTTCTCATGGTTGCAGAGAATCGAAGGTAAGGATTGTTGGAAAAACTCCTCCAATTATAACTGTCTTTGAAAAATTAAATAAATTAGAAAATAATATCACAATAATAAATCAAACACATGATATCAAATTTTACGTGGAAAACCCTCTAAAACTAAGAGATAAAAACCACGGGCCAAACTCCGAACAATTCCACTATAATCAACTGTGAATACAAATAGTCATTCCAAGTTTTATAACTAAAAACTTGAAATATTAAGAAATTGAAAGAATACAAGAATACCTCAATTTGAGTGAAAACTCAAATTACTTCAACACCCAGAACCTCTGAATTAATTAAAGTCTTCAAGCAATTAATTGATCCGGAAAAATGATGACAACTTGTGAATAAACTTTCACAAAATCCTCTCAATTTTTCTGCAACTCACAGTTTTTCGTTCTCTCTATTCCGAGTATTAATCTCAAAACAGAGCACTCAAATTCTGATTACTCGTTTTGTGTGTACTACTACATCACAAGTCCATGTATATATATATATAGACTCCTTGAGTTGATCCAAGTTGATCTCGGATTGAAAAACCCAGTCAAAGCCTTCTAATATAATATATATACTTTCAGAATCCTAATTCATGCTGGCTTGGGAATTCACACCATTCCCAAATCCTTTTCCATATAAGAGATATATATTCCCTTAATTCCTTTTCCAATTAGACTTTTGTCTAAAAGACCTCATGGGTTTGGACCCCCACAAACCCAACAATCTCCCCCTCCAAATCCATGAGAGGGGGCTTTCACCGTGACCCCGTCACTTGGAGTCCATCCCGACCAACTCCTTGCAAAACTCTAGTTTGTCGCGAGTTACAACCTTTGCCAACATGTCTGAGGGGTTCTCGTCGGTATGAACTTTTTTCACTTTCATCAATTCCTTCTCCATCACTTCTCTAAGCTAGTGATAACGAACATCAATGTGTTTGATACGATTATGATACGTGGCATTTTTGGTCAAGTCAATTGCACTTTGACTGTCACAATAAACCACATATTCATCCTGTGTCAAACCCAACTCTTGGAGAAACCGTTTCAACCATAACATCTCCTTGCCTGCTTCCGTAGTGACGATGTATTCTGACTCAGTTGTAGACAAGGCAACACACTTCTGTAACTTGGATTGCCATGATACAGCTCCCCCCGCAAAAGTAAATAAATACCCCGAAGTAGACTTCTTCTCTTCAGAACCTGCCATGTCTGCATCTGTAAAACCCTCCAAGACTGGATTCGAACTACCAAACCCCAAACACAAACTGGAAGAAGCTTTCAAGTATCTGAGAATCCACTTAACTGTTTCCCAATGTTCTTCACCAGGATTTGACAAATACCTGCTCACAACGCCAACTGCATGAGCAATATCTGGCCGTGTACAAACCACCGCATACATAAGACTCCCTACAGCAGAAGAGTAGGGAACTGCTGACATATCATCTCTCCCTTCCTTAGTAGAAGGACACATGCGCTTTATCAACTTAATATGATTGGCCAGTGGTGTGCTAACTGGCTTAGCATCACCCATGTTGAACCTTGCAAGCACTCGTTCAACATACTTCTCTTGTGACAACCACAACCTTTTAGCTTTTCTGTCACGAGTAATCTTCATGCCCAAAATCTGCTTAGCCGGGCCTAAGTCCTTCATATCAAAGGACTTGAATAACTCACCCTTAAGCCTGCGAATCATATTACCATCTTGCCCAACTATCAACATATCATCTACATATAACAACAAAATAACGAAGTTAACATCCGAGAACCTTTTAACATACACACAATGATCTGCAATTGTTCTGCTGTAACCTTGATCCATCATGAATGAATCAAATTTCATGTACCACTGCCTTGGGGCTTGTTTCAGGCCGTACAAACTTTTCTTCAACCTACAAACCAAGTGCTGTTTCCCTTTAACTTCAAATCCCTCTGCTGCTCCATGTAGATTTCCTCCTTCAAATCACCATGAAGGAATGCAGTTTTCACAACTAGTTGCTCAAGCTCAAGATCCATACTAGCTACTAACCCCAACACTGCTCGAATAGAGGTCATTTTTACAACGGGAGAAAAAATCTCATCGAAATCAATACCTTGCTTTTGAGAAAAACCCTTGGCCACCAATCGAGCCTTGTACTTCACTAGTTTTTCACCATCCTTTTTCAGCGTGAACACCCATTTATTCTTCAATGCTTTCTTGCCCTTCGGAAGTGTAGTCAGCTCATAAGTGTGATTCTTGTGCAACGAATCCATCTCATCCCGCATAGCTCTCAGCCAATTATTCTTCTCCTTATGAGCCTTAACTTCTTGAAAAGTTTTTGGTTCTCCCTCCTCAGCAACTAAAAGATATTCAGACGAAGGATACTTGACTGATGGCACATGTTCTCTCGTAGATCTTCTTAGCTAAGGTTTTTCAATATCAAGTTGAGGGGGCTGCTCCCCCTGCTCAACACTCTCTGCATCTGATCCATCACCATCGTGCAACTCTGTATCAGTCACATCTTCATTCTGACCTCCTTTTCCAACTGTGGCATTCTGTAATGGCGAAGGAACTCCGCTGATGTCTGGAACTTTATTTTTCCTAGGTTGTGTAACATTATCAAAATCCTCATAATTCTGGTGCTCATGAAACACCACGTCTCTGCTTTTGAACAATTTTCTCTGAACTGGATCCCATAACCTGTACCCAAACTCTGCATCTCCATAGCCAACAAACACACATGGAGTAGATTTGTCATCAAGCTTCGATCTTTGTTCCTTGGGGATATGTGCAAAAGCCTTGCACCCAAATACCCTCAAATAAGAATAGGACACATCCTTACCACTCCAAATCTTCCCTGGAATCTGAAAGTCCAATGGTGCTGATGGAGATCTATTAATCAGGTAACAAGCGGTACGAACAGCTTCACTCCAGAATGACTTAGGCAGCTTAGCCATTCTCAACATGCATCGGACTCGCTCAATAATAGTGCGGTTCATTCTCTCAGCCACACCATTATGCTGTGGGGTGCCAGGAACTGTCTGCTCATGTCGAATACCGTGTTTCACACAATATGCTGCAAACTCCTTTGAAGTGTATTCCCCTCCGTTGTCACTGCGAAGACACTTCAATAATTTTCCAGTCTCTCTTTCAACCATAGCATGGAAACTCTGAAAATGCTGGAATACCTGGTCTTTGTTTTCAACAAAAACACCCACACCTTACGTGAAGCATCATCAATAAAAGTAACAAAATATCTATTGCCACCTAATGACTCAACCTCAATGGGACCACATACATCAGAATATACTCTCTCAAGTAACTCAGATTTTCTTTTAGAGGAGCTGCTAAAAGAAACTCTATTCTGCTTACCAAACAAACAATAATCACAAGGGTTTAGTACAGTACCTTTAGCAAAAGGAATGAGGGACCTCTTTGCTAACATCTGCAACCCTTTCTCACTTATGTGCCCAAGCCTTTTATGCTACAAATTCGGTGAAGATTCATCTTCAATTGCATTCAACTCGTTAGAACACACCTTCACATGAGTTTTGTATAATGAGGAACAAGCAGTACCTCTAGCGACTACCATAGTACCCTTGGTAAGCTTCCACTTTCCTCTGCCGAGGTGATTCTCATAGCCTTCCTTGTCCAAGGCCATATCGAAAATCAAGTTGAGGCGCAAATCTGGAACATGTCTCACATCCCTCAAAGTAATAGTGCAGCCTATACCTGTCTGTATGCAAACATCACCAATTCCAACAATCTTGGACTGATCAGTGTTACCCATCCTCACAAACCCAAAGTCTCCGGCTTTGTACGTGGTGAAGAATTCTCTCTTGGGAGTAGCGTGATACGAAGCACCTGTATCAATAACCCAATCAATCTTCTGATCAATAACATGTAAGCATTCTTCTTCCCCGAACGAAAGAAGCACAACATCCTCAGTAACTGTAGCTGCAGTATTCTTCTCCTCAACTTTTCCTTGCTCACCAGTTTTCTGCTTGGCTAACCAGATCTTGCAATTTCTTTTGAAGTGACCCTCCTTGTTGCAATGAAAACACCTGTATATAGCACCTTCTATTGTCTTTGACTTGCTCCTATGATTTCTGGAATTTTTGCTTTTACTGCGATTCAAGTTTTCCTTGTGAGATCCCCTGAAGTTACTTCTACCCCTGTTCTCTGCCACAAGTGTTTGTGTCTCAAAATTCAAACCCTGCTCCTTTCGTCTTGTTTCCTCGTTGTGTATGCTGTCCTTGACCATCTGCATAGTTATCTTTCCTTCCGGAGCTGAATTGCTTAGTGACACAACCAAAGTTTCCCAACTGTTAGGCAATGAACTGAGAAGCAACAATGCCTGAATCTCATCCTCAAGATTCAACTTCATGGTAGACAACTGGTTCACCAATCCCTGGAACTCACTCATATGCTCGGATACACTGCTACCATCTTTATACTTCAGGTTCACAATCTTTCGAATCACAAAGGTTTTGTTCTGAGCATTCTTTTTCTCGTACATGGACTCTAATGTAGTCCACAGTGTATAAGCATCCGTTTCCTGCGAAATATGGTGGAACACACTTTGATCGATCCACTGTCTGATGTGATCGATCGTTTTTCTGTTCATCTTTTTCCAATCAGCCTCGGTCTTGTCCACTGGCTTTTTTTCCCTTAAGCTCCAGTGGATCATACAAATCCTTGCAGTAAAGGATGTCTTCCATGCTAGGCTTCCATATCGAAAAATTAGATGATGTCAATTTAATCATGGCGCCACTTAATTCATCCATTTAATTTATCAAAAAACCAACCGCGCAAAGAACCTTGCTTTGATACCACTTTGTTGGAAAAACTCCTCCAATTATAACTGTCTTTGAAAAATTAAATAAACTAGAAAATAATATCACAATAATAAATCAAACACAAGACACCAAATTTTACGTGGAAAACCCTCTAAAACTAAGAGGTAAAAACCACGGGCCAAACTCCGAACAATTCCGCTATAATCAACTGTGAATATAAATAGTCCTTCCAAGTTTTATAACTAAAAACTTGAAATATTAAGAAATTGAAAGAATACAAGAATACCTTAATTTGAGTGAAAACTCAAATTACTTCAACACCCAGAACCTCCGAATTAATTAAAGTCTTCAAGCAATTAATTGATCCGAAAAAATGATGACAACTTGTGAATAAACCTTCACAAAACCCTCTCAATTTTTCTGCAACTCACAGTTTTTCGTTCTCTCTATTCCGAGTATTAATCTCAAAACAGAGCACTCAAATTCTGATTACTCGTTCTGTGTGTACTACTACATCACAAGTCCATGTATATATATATAGACTCCTTGAGTTGATCCAAGTTGATCTCGGATTGAAAAACCCAGTCAAAGCCTTCTAATATAATATATATACTTCCAGAATCCTAATTCCTGTTGGCTTGGGAATTCACACCATTCCCAAATCCTTTTCCATATAAGAGATATATATTCTCTTAATTCCTTTTCCAATTAGACTTTTGTCTAAAAGACCTCATGGGTTTGGACCCCCACAAACCCAACAAGGATGAAGTGGGTGTTAGAGCAACTCCAGCATGTCAGAGCTGCGAGAATCCTAGAATATTTAGTCAAGGACGTAGATTATACTCCAGCTGATGAATAATATTTAGTCTGGCCAATTTTTTGGTGATGAATAATGACCAAATCAAGGAATCAAAAAACAGGCGGACTATAATTTTAATATATTAAAATGGAAGAAGAGAGGCGCTGGAGAAAATGAGAAGAAGGGATCTTGAAAATCGAAGATGAAGGAAATTGAAAACCTTATTTGAAAAATCTATAAATATGTACAATTATTCAATACATTTTATTATCTTAATCAACTACTTCAACATTTAACAATTATAAGTATTTTGTTAATTATTGTATTTTTATTATATTTAATTTTAGTTTTTATTGATAATATCTCTTTAATTTATTTTTTTGATGGAAAATCATGGTCCTCCGATGTATTATTCTTCATTATTATTTGAAGGTTTCTCACTTGATAATATATCTTCATTGATTATTTTAATCTTTTTATATTATAGTCCACGAGATAGTCCACAGGATAGTCCATCTGTTAAAAGAATTGAAGATTAAAAATTATTTACTAATATCAGATGGACTAAATATAGTCCAACAGATAATCCATCTGCTGGAGATACTCAGGTGTAGAAAGTAAGCAGTCACAGAGTAGAAAGGGTAAAGTAAGAAAGTGAGAGAAAGAAGGATGTTTTGAGCCTGACGGTATTAATTACATGGATATTCCTGAGATTTGGAGGTGGAACGGTTCGGCTTCCCTTGCTTTTCAAATTTTGAAAATATTTAGCTCCATGATCAATAACCGACTTTTAATAAGGGAAATAATTATGCCGTCAATCTAGCAATTAAAATCAGATGCAGTTTTAGATTTAGTGCTAAAATTATGCGTGTAATTATGTATTAAATGTATAATATTTACTTAAATTATGCATGTCATAAATGAATATGAAATTATTGAATCAATATTTATTATACATAAAACATATAATAGTGATTACTTGAATTATGCACGTCACAATATTCAAATTAAGTACTCCCTCCGTCCCGAATTATCTGCTGTTCTAGAGCCCCACACAGATACCAGTATGCGTGATAAAAATACTAAAATACCCTTATGGGCTGACTTTTTTGTTTTCTGCAATATATATATGTGAAGCTGCGACCAGAGATGGGTTTGATATTCGTTTATTATGCCAACCTCCAAACTCTCTGGATTTAAATGTTTTGGATCTTGGATTTTTCAGTGCTATTCAATCCCTACAACAAAGAGAGTCAATGCGATCTATCGATGAGCTTATAAGTGTAGTTGTTAAGGCATTTGAAGAGTTTTCTAGTGTGAATTCTAACCGGATATTTTTGTCATTGCAGCTATGTATGCAGGAAATAATGAGATGTAAAGGTTCAAATCAATACAAGGTTCCTCATATCAAAAAAAAAATATTGGAACGTGAAGGCCAGCTCCCTATTCAGGTTAGTTGTGAACCTAAACTGGTGGAAGAAGTGCGCAACTACCTACATATTGTCGCTTGATTCAGAAAAAAATATTGTTACCTACATGGCAACTGATTCCAAGTAGAAACGGCCTAAATTCTGTTAATTTTGTATGAGCTGTGGAAGTAATTAATTGAGGTTGGCTTTTACATAGATCTGCATTTAGATTAACATAGACATTGGCTTTTACATGTTCTGGGAAATGCTAAAGAGGCTGTTGCAGTGGAAATCTCCAATTGTCATTCTAAGCTGAAGCTGCAGAATAGTTGACAATTCTTATTTTTGGTAGTTGGAAGAGAATTCTTATTTTTGATATGTACTTGAAACATCCATACTATTTTTCCTTTTTTTATTTCTAAGCGGCCATTAATTTTTTTTTGGAATACCTTTATTCCATTGATACAATGCTTGAATTGAACAGTTATTTTGAGCAATGAATTTGTTTTTTTGTTTACTCGGTGAGCTCTCCCGAAAAAAATACTCCTGCATTTGTAATTTTTTGGATTAGTTGTTCATGTTAACGAACCAAATTGAAGCCCTCATGTCAAGTTGTAAACTACCTGCACAACTTGTAGGTTATCATGTGAAACACCTGCACAAGAAAAACAAATTAAGGCATTATTTTATGTGTTGTATACATGTGTTAGTGGGTGATTAACAAACACAAAGTGGATGGCATTATTTTATCATTATATATAAGTGTCTGAATTGTGTAATGGTAGCCTTCAGCCGTTTGGTTAGAGTTTCTGCTTCAATTTGTGTTTTTATCAGATGCAAATTAAAGTCTGTAATGCTGCATTTCTGCTTCAATTTGTGGTTTTATCAGATGTAAACAAATCAAAGCAAAGAAGATATCCCAATAATTGGCTTGTGATACAGAGAAATTCTACAAATTGAGTACTTCCGAAACAAATACAGAGAAAATGAGTACTTCCCTCTTCATAACCAGAACACAAAATCAAGTACAATTGATGTTCGTACAATTGATGGTTCATAATCCAGTAGAATAAAATCAATGTTCTTCCCTCTTCAAAACCAAAACACAATTTAACTCAAAAGTTTGCAATACTGACATACCCAAACTACCCAAAAAAAATTTCCAACTCCATCATCTTACCTCTGGCAAAACAATTACTCGACTAATTGAAAAGATTAGGATAATAAATCCTCAACATCACCCTTAATATTTCTTGAAGTTCTTTTTTTTCATAAACTTCTTCTGCATATTCCTCCGGATATTTGTTTAAGTCGACATCCAAAACAACTTTCTTCTCCGAATTCTTGAAATCTTCAGTTCGCTCCATTGCTTCGTTGGTTAAATCGATCCAGCTATCTGCAATATTCATGTCGAAATCCAAAGCAGCTTTCTTCTTAGAGATTTGATCATCTTCAGTTTCCTCCATATTCTTCACAAACCTTCTTTTTACAACAATTCGGACCTCAACTTGCAAGAATATTCTGCCTATACGAGGCTTTAGTAAAAAGAGATTGTCCATGGAAGAGTGCCAGGAAGGTTTTTTAAGAAGCATAACTTTGGCAATCAGAATCAAGGAAACGAGAAGGCGTGAATCCTTATTGGTGGGAATATGAAAACAACTCTTAAAAAAGAGGAGAGGCGTAAATGAGAGTAATGACTATCAATAATTAGGGTAAAGGGGTAAACTTGGAAAATAAAGGGAAAAAATGCATTGAAATCTTGAAAAAGCAGATATTGTGGGATAATTTTTTTTGCTAAAACAGCAGATAATTCGGGACGGAGGGAGTATATCACAGTATTCTTCATGACATGATCTTTAATTATTCAAACAGATTTATACATGCACATTCTAAGTTCCCTTCTTCAAGTACATAATCTTTCTTCACTTAATGGCTTTGTGAAAATATATGCTAATTGATGTTCTGTAGGGATAAAAATTAATTTAATTAATCCTTTTGAAACAATATTCCTTAAAAATGGTGCCTCACCTCTATGTGTTTTGTACGTGAATGTAAAATAAGACTTTTAAATTGTCTATAGTGCTAGTATTATCACAATATATGGGCACACAATCACATAAAATATCAAAATCACATAGGATTTGTCTCATCCATAATATCTGAGAGCAACAACTTCTTGCAGCTAAGTATTCACCCTCAGTGGTTTATAGGGCAACTAAGGTTTGCTTTTTACTATGCCAGGACACAAGACTTTGTCCCAAAAATGTACAAGCACCACCTTTGTTTTTTCTATCGATTTTGACACCCTGCATAGTCAGCATCTGAGTAGCCCATTAATTCAAAATTATTGCAATTTGGATAAAATAACCCTAAATTGGTAGTGCCACTTTAAATATTTAAAAATTCTTTTAACAACATACAAGTGAGATTCTTTTGGTTTTGCTTGAAATCGAGCACAAAGACATATACTATACATTATATCGAGTTTAGATGTAGTTAGATATAATAAGCAACCAATCATACCTCGATATTTTGACAATTTTACATCTGTACCTTTATCATTTGATGTGAGCTTTATTGATGTGCTCATCGATGTGGCTTTTGCGTTGGATTTTCAAAACCAAATCTTTTGAGTAGTTCTTTTGTATATTTGGTTTGATGTATGAAAATTCCCTCCTTTGTTTGCTTGATTTGAAGTCCCAAAAAGTAGTTGAGTTCTCACGTTAAGCTCATATCGAACTCCTTGTGTATGCACTCGAAAAACCACTCACAAAGAAAGTTATTAGTAGCACCGAATATTATGTCATCTACATATATTTGCACAATAATAATATCTTTATTTTCATGTTTAATAAATAATGTAGAATCAATTTTACCTCTTATGAAGCCATTTAATAGAAGATACTTACTCAACCTCTTACACCAAGCTCTTGGAGCTTGTTTGAGTCCATAGAGATCTTTCTTCAGTTTGTAAACAAGGTTTGGGTACTTCTCATGCTCAAATCCGGAAGGCTATTTTAAGTTTATTTCGTCATTTATATATCGGTTGAGGAATACGTTTTTTACGTCCATTTGGTGAAGCTTGAACTTTTTGTAACAAGCAAAGGATAGTAATATTTAAATAGACTCCAACCTCGCAACAAGGGCAAATGTTTCTTCGTAGTCAATCCCTACTTACTGGTTGTATCCTTGAGCTACTAGCCTGGACTTGTTTTGAGTGATTGTTCCATATTCGTCAAGCTTGTTCTTAAACACCTTGTTCCAATGATAGAGATGCCTTTTGGAGGAGGCATTAATTCCCATACTTAGCATCTTTCAAATTGTTGTAGTTCCTTTTGCATTGCTAATAACCAGTTTTCATCAAGGAGAGCTTCCTTAACATTCTTTGGTTCAATTTGTGATAAGAATACTAAAAATGCGTAAATATTTTGTGCTCTTCTCATTGTAGTTATCCCTTCATTTATATCTCCAATTATATTTTTTGGAGGATGATTTTTGAGATATCTTGCTGTTTTTGGCATTTGGATGTCATTGATAATCTCCTTTTGTCGATTTGAATGAATTTGAGTAGGTTCTTCAACGTCTTGTGATGTTTCTGATTCCTGTTCCTACTGACTGTCTAATCTGATTTGCTGAATTTGATCATTCGGTTTGCTGATTTGTTCTTTTCAGTTTGCTGGATTGGCAGCAGTCTCTAGATTTCCTGCATCCTCTTCTCTTTCTTTTGGAAGATCATTGTTAGTTTCATTAAATGTAATATGAACATATTATTCAATACACGACTTTTTAATATTGAATATACGATATGCTTTACTATTTTGAGAATAACCAATGAAAATTCCTTCATAAGATCTAGCATCAAATTTTCCCAAATTATCACTAGTATTAAGGATAAAACATTTAGATCCAAATACTTTGAAATAACTTACATTAGGAATTTTATTATTTAACAACTCAAAAGGTGTTTTCAAAATAATTGGACGGATGAATACTCTATATAAAACATAACACGATGTGTTTACCGCCTCGACCCAAAATTTCTTTCGAAGCTTACTCTCTTTTAGCAATGTTATAGCTGTTTCTTGTAACGTTCTATTCTTTCTTTCCAGCGCCCCATTTTATTGAGGAGTTCTTGGTGCTGAAAACTCATGGCTAATTCCTTTTTGATCATAGAATATTATGAAGTCTTTTTGAAACTCAGTGCCATCATCACTTCTAATTTTTATCAGTTTGAGATTATATTTTGTTTTCAAATTTCTTATTAATTTTTAAAATTCTTTAAATGCTTCATCTTTAGTTCTAAGAAACAATACCCAATTTTGGGAATGCTTAGAATTTACCATTTATACAAGCATGTCTTTCTGGTACAAATAAATCACGATGAATTAATTTCAAGGGAGAAGAAGTTGATACCTTGTTCTTTATTGGATAAAATCTAGTTACGCACAATACGCAAGTATATGTGATCAACAAGTAAAAAAGTGAAAGTAAAGTATCGTTCCCACGAAGAATTATTTAATAATTATCACTATGTACTAACCCTTAACCAAACTAATTTTATTTAAACAATTCATTTAAAGTTTTGAATTAAACTATTTAATTACACTAATGTTAATTACCACTAGTTAAAATAAGATTATGGAGAATTAAGATCATAACTTCACTTATTGCTTCACTTAAATTAATACACTTCTTATCAATTATGCTCACTATTATGAATTGTTAATTAAGAACACATAAGTAAATATGACCATCTCTCAATCCATCATGCTTAAATCAACTTAAATCCACATATGATAGAATTAAGAAGAACACCCTAATTAATTAATTCACTATATCTCTATGTGAATTACAATTAAAGAGGATTTAAAATCCAAGTTCTTTATCAGATTACATGAGATGTATAGATATATCTCTATCCTAGACATAAATCATGAATTCCAATGCCATGCAGAAAACACAATCACATGCTATTATAATCAGATCTAAATCTATAATCCGTCTCTCAAGTTCATATAGATTATCACAGTAATTGTTAGCTAGACAATTACACAATTAAGTCCAAATCACAATAGACAATCCCCACAATAGATCATAATAATTAATAAAGAATCATATTAAAATAAGCTACGCAATAAGATCTATTGTAATCTTAAACAAAAGATTTAGTTCATTATTGTTGAATCTAAACCAAGAATCCACAATTGAATAATCATTTAAAGATAGAAATAAGAGTAGGGAAGAGAATAGATTCTGTTGTCAGCAAATCTCATGCTCCCTCTTGCTCCTGCTCTTGATCTTCAATGGTCTCCAAATTGCTTCAATCTCCAATCCAATCCAACCTAGGGTTTTTTCTAATCTAATAGAATGGAATGTAACTCTCTAATCCTTGTGTATTCTTCTCCTTTTATAGCCCTCTGATGATCCTTGTTCAAATCAACTCTCAGAATCCTTTTCCGAATCAAATTCTAAAAATCAGCATTTTTCTCCCGACATGCCCGCCTAGGCTGGCTTTTTTTACTAGAAACCCCCGCCTAGGCGGGGGTACAGTAACTAAAATTACAAAAATGCCATTAAGCTCCACTTTTCATGTTTTGACCCTCCGACGCCATTTCCTACAACATAAATACAAAAACAAGTAAAAGAACACTAAAAATACTTAAAGTTAACAAAGAATTAAGCCTTAACGGTGTCCAATTCGTAGGTATAAAGCCCACTCATCAAATACCCCTAAACTCAAGACTTTGCTTGTCCTCAAGCAAAAACACACAAGAACTAAAAATAAACAACTAACCTAACTACATGAATGCATATGCATGATCTACTTCCTAATATGCCTACAAACCCAGCAATAAATTCGTATGATGTCTAGAAACATGCCTCAAAGATACCAATATGATACTCAAACAATATATCCAATCAAGTCAAAGTCCATAACTTAACCAATCAGTCAATCCAAACCTGTCATCACCCATATCGTGCGTGTGTGCTCGTTATCCATTCTAACCAACCACAATTCAAGATAATCTCCTAACAAACTTTGTAGAAGGAAAATTTCAGTTCCAATTCAATTATCTCTGCAAACACGACAATTCCAGTTAAAACTACGCAATTACCAAGTCTAGGGGTCCCTACCGAGGCTTATTCCTATTTTTATTCATTCACGAGTGCGTTTTACGTTCCATCCCGCGTTTACACTTGACTGTGCAATGTCTGATTCTCTTAGGCTTTTCAATGTTACCCATTTAGCGAACTTTTGACCAACGACTCCTAAACCAGATGGTCTTAGGGCACTAGGTGTAAAGACATCCCCTAGGGCTTACTTGTTCGAGTAACAAAGGCCACAGAACCAAACTAGTCAATGTGTTTATTCATACTCTTTTTTCTTTTTCTGGATTTTCTATTATTTTTCTTTAAATCTTTTTCATATATATACCTCATAAATTCCCCCAAACCCAAACTTTTGTCTTAATTTTAACTTTTACTGCCAGTTCACTACTTTCCATAAATTTTAATCAAGAATTTCCCTCTAGAAACAATTTATGAAACCCTTAAACCAAGTTAATTAAAACAGTTAAACCTTAAGTGCTAACCATTTACATAAGTTTCAGACACGCTCAAATTTTCCTCATAATTAAAATTCAAACTCATCATCAATCATCACAATGTTCAAGTTAATCATGCAATACCAATCTTATCATAGGCTGAGCTAAATTCATACCAATCCATTGCTTAGATTCATGCAAACAATCTATATGCAAAAGAAAATATTTTTGTGACTTTTTTTTGAATTTTTATTGTGAAATATGCATAAAATATGCAAAAACAACTAACCAATGCAATGCATGTCAACTAAATAATTATGCAATGTAATATGATCCACCCCTTAACTCAAAGTGAACAATGTCCTCATTGTTTAAATAAAAAGAATTAAAACTGAGAACTTCCCTGAATGGTTAAGCGTAGTGCTTGACCTCCTCCTCATCGACGTCTGGTGGTGGATAAACTAGAAACGGCTAAGGCTTGGGACTGATTCAGAGCAGCATGACAACTCCGTGAAATTCGTGGACTGGATGGAGAAATATCTGCCCAATATACGCAATTTCATGACTCCGCTCAATTACTTGGACAACCACTTCGTGAATATGAGCATATTATATATATGTGGTCGCGTCCAATAGAAGGATAAGAGTTAGAGCTTGTTGAGAGAAGGGTAGTGTTTATGAAATTTGGGTGTACTGAGTTCGTCTGAGAAAGGTGTGTGAAACTTAATGAATTCAGTTGAGAAAGAAGATGGATGAGTGTGCAAGGTTGGAACCCTAATATGAATATAATTCAAATTAACCCCCAAAATTGGAATGTTGACACCCTTGAATCCATGTGAGAGTATGATTTGGAATGGAACTTTGGAAACAAGTGGTTATGAATTGGGATGGATGGTTGTTTTCGTCTATTAAGGCAGCCGGAGTTGAGTTGGAATGAGAAAGAAGTTATGCTCGGTCGAATGGGGAATGAAGTGTAAAAAAATTAGAAATTTCTGAATTGGGACCCCCGCCCGGGTGGGCTATTTTTATGCTTGGAGGCCCGCCGGGGCAGGCTATATGCATCACAGAATGTCGCCTGGGAGGGCATTGTTAAGCATAAAACCCCCGCTGGGGCGGGCCCTGCTCTGTGCTGATTTTTTTGCTATTTTTCTGTGCAGTCCCAGTGCTTCGCTTCCCTTTCCATGTTCTGTTTGCTACCCATTGAACTTCCAATACCTGCAATGATGAGTGGTAAAATGGATTATAGTAGCACTTTGGATCATGAGAGAACTTGTAAAGCAAAGAACTCCTAAAAATTTACAAAATAAAAGAACAAATTAGTTGAAAATTTGAGGTTTTGACAATTGGACATTCTGTAATTAAGCTCATAAGTGCTTGGCTTCCAGGGGACGCTGCCCCCTTGCAACCCCCGCCAGCTCACCGGCGAGTTGGGCAGCTGCTCGCTCACCGGGGAGAGAGACCCCCGACTAGGTAGTCGTAGTGGCCATTGTCAAACCTGCCAAATATAACAACTTTATTTCCTATTAATAAAAAAAATAAATATAAAAATTCCTGGGTTGCCTCCCAGTTAGCGCTTGATTTATAGTCTTTCAGCCTGACTTTGTCTGGTCAATGCTATCCAATTCCTCTTCGAAAGTTGAGGAACCCTTCATCCATCAGTAGCAATGTGTTATTTGGGAGGTTCCCAATAGTGATGGTCATAGCATCAAAGTCACCTTGCTTGATTTTTATAGATATATTTTCCATTGAAAACGTCCAATAACTAGGTGCTTCTTCCATTGTGTTTGTGATTAGATTGGGGCATGGAAGCTTGTCAAACACAACGGGCTCTTTTTCCATTTTCTCTTTCTCAACCCACCATGACTCCAACGGTGTACTAGCTCTCATGTCATAAATAGCCTTGTCGACAGTATGACTACCAAGTGGGCACGATTTTGCAAAACTGACCGGATCCGTGATCTTTGGTGGAGAAGGCACTTGGGGAACTAACAGAATCGGTTCGACTTCTTTGGAATTCACAGTTAGATCTTTGCCGCCCTCATTTTCCTTATCGCCACTTGTCTCCTCTCTTTCGATATCTTGTGGCTCGTCCAGTTGCAGATTTGGTTCGGGCTCTCCATTATTTTTGAAATCTATGTCATAAAGCCAAGTGTTTGGAGGACGATTGTTTAAGGCTCTGGTCATTTGCTCTATCTGATTCTCAAGATTTCGAATTGACCTCTCTTGATTAGTCCTCCTCTCTTTATTCGACGCTATAAACTTGGACAACAATTCCCACAGTCTTGACTTATCTGTTTTCATTTCAGAATTCATGTATTGAGGACCATTGGTCGAGGTAGTGATGAGTTGCTCCATCTGGTTCTGAAAATTTTGGCTCGATATTTCCCTACTCATCCTCATTTCCTCTTGGTTTGCTATGAGTTTTAACATGAATTCCCCCAGATTTGACTTTTCTTCTATTGGCAATAGAGGTGGACATGAGAATTCTGGTGTGTATGTTGGATTTGGAGCGTAGTATTGGTCTTCATAATTGTAGCTCTATGAAGAAAATCTTGGTGATAGTTAGAATAAACATAATTGTTGATGTAATCACCACTATATTGTACCAGTCCAAAACTGATGGTGCATTGATGACTCGGATGATCGCTAGCTCAATAATAAAAAGTAACTGCTATCCTTCGAATACGTTGGGCTGCAAGAACATCCAACCTCTTCGAAAGTGTCTCAAGTTGTGCTGATAATGCAAAAATTCCATTGAGTCCATCAATCCCTATGTTCCTTGGCTGAGTCATACTCGAATATGGCCATTGATAATTGAATCCAGCCATAGTACCTGAGCAGTGAGTAAAATACAAAGAGAATTAAATAAAAAGAAAAAAAATGTTTAAATTAAGACTAATTTGATTGAAATTAATATTGGCAAATAATTATTAAAATAATTCCCCGATAACAGCGCCAAAAACTTATTGGGTAAAATCTAGTTACACACAACACGCAAGTATACGTGGTCAACAAGTAATAAAGTGAAAGTAAAGTATCGTTCTCACGAGGAATTATTTAATAACTATCACCAAGTACTATTATTTAATAACTATCTTTAGCTTGTGCTATTATTGTTGTACAAGTAAGCTATTCGAATTATGATTTGTGTCTTATGACTTGTTGCTTCATGGATAAGATAAAGTCGATTTATATTCTTCGAACTTTAAATCTTGAGTCTTGAACTTATAATTGTTCTTATATACCTTGAAAGAGCGGTCTATGCCATTTGATTCGGCTAGACCTATATTATGATTTTGAAAAGCGATCCAAACCAATTGATTGGTGCGGAGTCTTATATTGACTGAGATGAACAATCCTTTTTGAAGGGGAAATTATATTTGTCGGGAGGCCGACGTGCGCACTTGAGTACGATTAAATATTATCCATAATGTAGGGTACTTTAGGCTGATCACCTGTTGTACTTATTTTATTGGATGATCAGTATATTTTTGTTAATTATAGTAGAAGTTCATAGTCCTTAGTGACTGCTCAGTATTCATTTTTTTTGAAATCTTAAATTGATTTAGTATTGAATCTTATTGATATCCTTCTGTCCTTGGCGACTGTTGTTGAGAACTATCGATACTTCATATTATACTTGAACTATCCTTATTGATATACTCCTTTGGGATTCAAAAACTATATTACTCACCCTTATTGCTATATTACTTGCTGAGCAAACTTGTTCTCATTCTTGCTTTCCCTAAAAATATTTTAGTTAAGGCAGAGCAGGGCGAACCTTTGGGCATCGATAAAGGCAAGGGCAAGGCTACCGACTAGCTAGTCCCTTTATATTCTAGAAATTCTTATGTTGTATTATGACAACTAAGATGATGCATTAAGACTGATTCAGAACTATGTTTAAACTTAAGTAGGGTTATGTAATAAGTCTTTATTTGATATTATTATGTAATCTATTAAGTACTGTAGGTTGCACGACTTGGGGGAATAAATATAATAAATCATTGTATATTATTCTAGATTATCCACTGTGATTGTATGATTTTAGTTATTATTGTTAGATAGTGACACACCGGATTCGAGGCATCAGGGTCCGAATTTGGGGGCGTCATAAGTTCTTAATATATTCTCTAAGGTCTGAACGGTTCTCTTACTTTGTCCATCTGTTTATGGATAGTATACTATAGTCAACTTTCACTAAGTGCTTATATGTGTTTGCTAACTCCCCTCTTAAAGTTTAAAATAAACCGTGGATCTTGAATCCGATCCTGTAAAAACAAAAACTACATTCCTAGAACCTCTTTCGTTTATGTATAACTTACCTAATTAATCTAGATTAACAATTACATTGATAAGTTAAAAATGAGATTGTTTTGGTGAGATTGTTACTAATAACATTGCGACCTTTCTATGTGACAGTAGAATTTAGTACTAATTCATGATCTTGTGTTCTTACCATTATTCAGAGATTAGTACTACTAATAATAACTTCTCCGTCTTTTGACTTCTAATTCTAAGCGTAAGACATTTACTTTCCCATTCCACTAATTATTATTTCATATTTGACCACCCAAGGTATTTGCTCACCTTTCTATGTTAATACTATGACGTACCACCTATATCTTATTTTAACTAGTATAATCTAAATCAGCCTTATTAGACAATTATTATATTTCTATTCATCATTTCACTTCCTTCACATAACAAAATTTGAAATACTATATTCTAGTTTGCTAAAAAAAAATTCACTATAACTTTTATTTTAGCTTCAACATTGTTGTAACTCAAATTCCTCATTCAAATCTTAATTCCAATCTTATCCCTTTCTAACTTTAAAAATTCTTTGACTTACCTTCTTTTATATCTTTGATATTATACCTTCTTTATTATTCAATTTTAGTAATAATTTATTTGTGACCTTCTTAGTGTTTTAACCATAGCACCTCACAAGAGTGGTGATAGTTATCTACTTCAATAAGCTCCTAATTTCTGTTATATAGTTTCAAAAGTTTCTTAAGAACTGGTTTCACAGTTTCTGCAACAATATCTAGGCCCCTTATTGCACTAAAGGCCTTCGCAACCCTTGGGTCTGACGTCATTTCCATGAATTGGAATTTTTTCCTATTGATATTGATCTAGTGCCATGTAATACTTTGGACAATTCTTTATCTACCTCCTGTACTTATTTGACTCTATTTATTAAGGTCGAACTGTAACCTCCAGGTAGAGTTAGTTGAAATTCTTATCTAAATCTCAAATTTATTAAAGTCTTTTATCAGTACCTCGTTGTTTTATTATTACTTCAAAATTTTCTTAATTCTTTCAACTTTTAAAATGTCTATAATGATATTGATTATTAATGGAATGGTATAATAGATTTTTTTTCCAGTTAAAATCTTTTCTATCCCTTCACCTCAACAATAGACTCTACTAGCTTTTAAAAATTTGTCTGTTTAAATAACTGTTATACCCCAGAGTTATTTTTTTAGTGAACAATCCCTATTGCAAACTACTTTTGTATCTTGTTCATTTCCAATTGTAGTCAATCATTAACTTATGGTTAACCAATTTATCCTTAAATTCCGTTAAACTCTCTTAACAGAAACTTTATACCATTTAATCATTATAAAAATTTTACATGGTTTTAACGAAAATTATTTCTTTATGAAAAGTTTTTATATTTATGTCTTCACATGACATCTCTCTATGTTTTTAGAAAAACCACTAGATGTGAACAAATAATTTGTACCAGAGTCAAATATTTCATAAGTATTTAAAAGATCGATTTGGGATAATACCTGTTACTACGTCTTGTGCAATAGCATCCCTCATTGTCTTGTGAAAGATTCTAACGCTTCTGGACGACTCTGACCAACCTCTCCGGCTACTGCTGGTTTGAAGTTTTATTTTCCCCCTTTATTTGGATTTCTGGGTTTTGGACAGAACTTAGCAATGTGTCCCTCCACCCCACAGTTAAAACATGTGATTCTATTCTTATTACTATTCCTCTTTTGTGGACACTTGTTTGAGTAATGTCCATCTCTTCCACAAGTAAAACACTTAGTCCCCCTAAAATAACATAACCCTCCGTGCTTTTTCTTACAAATATGACAACCTTCATTCCTCTGACTAACTTTGTTAGGAAAAGTGGCATTTCACTTCCTTTTTTGTTATTTTTTTTCGCTTGACATCCCCTAATCCCTTTATTTTTTGGTTTATCAGTCCCTTTAAACTCAGGTGGTCCGGTTCACTTAAAGTCTAAGGTAATCCTTAGAGTATTGGGTTCGATTGGTGGTGGGTTCTCTGGCCTCCCCTGTAACGCTCTTAGCAACATGTTTACCAACTGTTGGGTTGGGTTTACCTCTATTTGTTCTGCATTAATTTCTGCTTGCGATCTTTCGTGTGATGCCATTTATCTATTAACAACAAATAACTAAGTATAAATACTAATACAACAATTAATTCAATTAAACAAACAGAATTTGTACGTCACATACTTGCCTAGTGTTTTATATATTATCACTAGGTTTTCTGAAAAACACATTGAGAAAACTTATAAATTCATAAGTTACAGTTCACCTTATAGCCGCTGCTATCTATATTATATACCCCTTTTATTACAGTTGGAAAGTTAGGGTTTATTATTATTCCTTAACTTATACCAAAGTTTGAAACTTATATACTATACACAAATGTATATTCATGTATATACATTCATAAGATATTATCATATCTTCCATATTATTCACACTATTACCAAATTTCTAATATTCAAACTTCATCTTATATATTTCTACTTCCTTAACCTGCCCTTTCATTATAGCAATACCTTCTACCTTTCCTACATACATTTGCATGCATCTCCCCACAGTTATTCTATCTTCCTTTGTTTACTTTCTGAGCCTCCTAGTTCACTGTTACTCCATACTTTCTTCCCCTTCATTAGTCTGAGCTTTACATCGTCACTCAACTCCTATCTTCTCAATAAGTTCCCTAAACATGTCATGCGCTTCTGTTTCTTCTTTTTCTGTTGTTCCCCCTTCTAGCCTTATATAAGCCCAACTCATTTTGGTTCAGATACCAGCTCAAACGGAACGACCAGTTCCTCACTCATTTATGTGAATATCCCTAAATTCTTTATTTCGATCACTATGTTACTTGACTAATACCTAATATACACATAGCAAACAATAGTTTTCTTTAAGTTAGTTTTTATCTTACTTTACGATGAATTTCCTCAATTCATATCCTATAAACTCTTTTTGAGTTTATGTTTTCACTAACTTTTCTACCACTCCTATTCCTCTAAGGTTATAGCCTAAAGTAACCCTACCTCAAGTTTATAACCTACAGCTTTGATACCAAATTGTGACGCCCCCAACTTCTCTACATTCCCTGTAGCAGATTTGGTGCTCACGTAAATATTTCATAAGATAATAATTCTTATCAATCCAAGATTCACAGTATTTACAATGAAAAGTAGTTCTCGTCAGAACATTTACTGTGTTGGGATACCCTCACTTGGATGAACAGGTTTATAATCTGGCGGATATTTCTTTTATATCAATAATTCCTATATATCTGACATTCGTAGTATTAATGTTAGGGTCGTTCTTGGAATCTGAGGGGTGCGACCGACCTCAGTGCATTAGAGAACCACAATTTCTTTTAATAGTCCCAATTTAGATGTATAGTTCATATAGATACTGTACTTCTTCCTATGTTCTAGAAAGGTAAAAACTAAGCAATTGATAAAAGTAATATTATACTACATATTCTTAATTTGGTTTACAATAAATCCAAACTTACTATTACATCAAAGTTCCCAAGGATAAAACCAAAATTTATATTAACTGAGTTGTTCCATCCAAATGATTTAACTCTAGAACTTTGGATAGGTCAGCTAAAGCTGCAAAGGAAAAGAATAATTGCAAGGATGAGCTACAGAAAGCTCAGCAAGTTTTAAACAAGTAATATATTTTACTCACACTGAATCTGAATTGAATGAACATATAGTTCAGAGATTTTTCCATATATATATATATTGAGGTTTGATCTGCCAAACCCCACACATTACGAGTTACTGTCAGTCACATACACTTAGCCACCCTGGTTGATCTGTTCAACCACACTTCTGACGAGGTACTGTCAGTCATATAGACTTAGCAACCCGAGTTGATTATGTCAACCACTCTACACTCTTATAGTCACAAAGATGTATAAGAGTTCGGTTCAGATATCTCATAGGGGATCAACCTAATCGTATCCTAGGAGTATGCATATCATCCTACCAATTTAACAAGGTCAGTGCTATAACTGCATGTAATTGAAATCCAGGGTCAGTATTATAACTGCCCATAAATATATCCCAGGGTCAGTGCTATGACTGCCAATATAATTTCGGGACAAGTATCAGTATATATATGTACCAAACAATATTAATTTTTTCACAGTTTATGCTTTGATATCAAATCAAACATATTTTACGCAAATAATAGTTCATATGTATTGGTTATGCTTGAACAATAAGTCATAACCCTTTTTAAATCACAGATATCACGAATAATGTGTATAACAAATTCGTCTGCCAATATACAAGACTTACATTTAATATTGAAATTAAATGAAGTTAAAAAAACTTGCCTTTATCAAGATCAGCTACTTAAGCTTATTTGAAAGTATACACGAACCTATATATGTTTATAACATTCATTAGAAACAATAACAACTAATAACTAGTCAAACTATTAGTGTCTGGGTCGATTTTGGTGTCCGTTCGGTATTTTATCGCTTTATCGAATAGTTATCGAATTACTTTTTCATTAAACTTTATTTAAAAGTTTCAATACCTTATTAGATATTTTAGTTATTATTTATAATAATTTCCAAACACTCAAAATAATTTTTAAATAATTTAATATTACTTATAATGATTTTTAAATCATTAATATCATTTTTTAAATCTTTAATAACTATTTATAATGATTTTTAAATCATCAATATTATTTCCAAATAATGTTTTTTATTGATAATGATTTTTAAATCATTAGTATCATTTTTAAATAATTTATTATTATTTAAAATGATTATTAAATAATTAATATTATTTTTAAATAATTAATAACCACTTAAAATGATTTTTAAATAATTTATTTTTATTAATAATTATTTTTAAATCATTAATATCATTTTCAAATAATTTATTATTATTTAAAATGATTTTTAAACTATTAATATTATTTTTAAATTATTTATTTAATTCCATTATTAAATACTTTTATTATTATTAATATTTAAATAAATTAAATATTAATAAAATTTTATGTCAAAATATTAAAAACTATTTATTATAATTAAAAATAAATTTTTAGATTTATTTATTAATTATTTAGTATTTATTGCTATATATTTTTATTTATTTTAATTATTATAATTAATTTTTATTTGAAACTGTCGCTATAGGCTAAGTGACATGAAACCGTCGCCTTAGGTGTTCTTGGCCAACTCAAGATTAGGCCGGTCAACGGCCAGGTGCTCCGTTTGATCAGCCTAATTGGTTTCTGGGCAAAGAAATTCAATGAAGTTGTAGTATTCATTTCACTACCTAACAACATCTCTACAAGTTCATATGGACGGTCAAACCACCCACTCGAAGCCATTTTCCATTTCTGGGTTGCCCAAATATTGAGAGTCAATGCCGGTCAACGCTTTTATTGGCCTTATATCTTGAAGTGTATTTGTATCTTAGGTGTTCTAGTGGTCGGATCTTGTAGACTAACTAGCAAGGTACCACAGGGTAGCACCTAGAGGTTCTAGATGTCAATAACCAGCAAGATCTAAGCCCCTCAATATTTTGTCAGAACGCTGCTTTAGATTCTGGGTTACCCAGAAATCGCCAGCTTAACGATCTGCCTAATTTGATCTCCTATAACTTCCGGTCGGCTACTCTTCAAGGCTTCACAGTGCTCTGGTGGTGTAGTCCTCATGACAAAGTACAATCTGACTAACAACTACCATCCAGAACGACTGATAGGAGAGAGATCAAGTCGGTCAAACTACCTGTCAGGCGTGTTCTTCAGCTTTTCTGGGTTACCCAGAAAATGTGAAGTCAAGCTCGGTCAACGGGTTTTGACCACCTATAACTCTCAATTTGTTATTCTGATTGTCATTCCATCACTTCTAGGCTACTAACAATACTACATACTACAACGACCAACTTTAAACACATCTAAACAAGTAACAGAGAGAGATCCATGACCCCTGACATTCACTGTCAGACCATATTTTCCTGTTTTGGCAGTTTTGCTTAAATCTCCATTTTGACGCTTTTAAGTGTTATAGATCCATATTTTAACAACCCAGAACACTAAATAACTTACTAATTAACATTCTTAAACAATAACAACAACAATAAAAATTCAGGATCTAAGATTTAGAGTTAGGGTTAGGTTTTTACCCTTTTTGAGCAATTTTGATTCTTCCCTTTCTGATTCTGCTTCCGGCATGATGATGGTGTTTTATGTGCTAGTGAGCGATATATATTAAGTGGTAATTTCGTGGACTTAAGTCTTTACCACTTAGCCTTATGCCAAAACTCAAAGTGAGGGTTTAAAATCTAATTTTTCTACTCTTTTGACAAGTAGCCTATGTTATTAACCATGTAGGGTGTGTTGTCAAGTTGTTGTGGTTACATCAACATGGAGCAAATCTTTTGCTTGTTAAGCAAAAGATTTGTTCCTATCTCATTTTAAAAGAAAATAAATAAGGGCGTTTTGGTCATTTCACATATACTAAGGGTATATTAGTAATTTCCCACGTAAATTCAAGGATAATTTAGTCATTTCATATTCTCCTTAGAAACTTAAAAACAAATTTAATCATTAAGGTTTGTTAATTTATAATTAGGGTTTATTAGGATTTTCTAATTAGGATTAGGGTTTCCTATTTGCTAACTAGGGTTTTCTTGAATTTTTTTTCCATCCAATCCTTCATTAACCAAATATATAGCTAATGTGCATATATTCATACTCCTTTATAACATTATCAATATATTAAGTTATAATTTCAATAAATAAAATCTTCAATTAGGGTTTTATAATTAGGGTTAGGGTTTCTAAATCCCTAATTACGGTTTTTCTAGAAATCTTTTGTAATTAAATCTTTAATACCTCATATTAAATTAATATATGTATATATTCATAATCCAATATAATATTATCAATGTATTATATTATAATTCTCATTTATTATAATAATTAGGATTTCTTAATTTAAATCAAATCTATAATTAATGTTTTAAAAAAACTTTCCATAATTATATCCTATATGTTAATATATATATATATATATATATATATATATATATATTTTAATAAGGCTAACTACACATTCACGAACATAATAATATTTATTATTATTATTATTATAATAAAAAAAATCTTATATTAATAATCCTGCTTAAGTTTTGGATTATTACAATCACCCCCTCTTATAAGAATTTCGTCCCGAAATTAAAAATATATTTTACGAAAGCAACTATATAGAAAATCTCCTTGTATTTCATTCCCCAGCTCCAACGTAGCCTCATTAATATTATGATTCTTTCAAATCACTTTAACCGATGATATAATTTGATGTTTTAACACTTGTTCCTTTCAATTAACTATCTGCAGCAAGAATTCCCATATATGATATATATTCCTTATAAGTCAGACTTATACGATCACATGAGATAGACTATAAATATATTTAATTTAGGAAGTAGTGCTACCACCTCCTCCACTCTTTTTCTTAACTAACATGGTTCAATAATTCGCGGTCCCCATTTCTTTCTCTTATCAAAACGTATTGTACTTCCAAAGTAATACTTCTAAGAGTAACTGATTTTTATCCTTAACCTCTCATTGTTTTCTATTAAGTTTGAGATGTTTGAAATCTTTTTCATATAATCCCAATACTAATGTGTTATATATTTTATACTATCCAAGGCTTCATATAGTGGCATTCATATGTTAGCATGATAACTATGGTATACAACGTCTACATAACGCTTCCATTTTCTCTAAAATCTGCACTACAAGTTCTGTAATACTCGAGAATTTCTGAATAATATTAATGAATAAATTAATGAAAGTCGGATATTTATTTGAATATAATATTTATGTGTTATGAGATGAGTTAATTCAAATGATTTCAAATTGAATTTATGTTAATTAAGAGAATGTGGAGTTTACGATAAACTCGTAGAATGCCTTGTGTGGCACGAGAATGGAAACAACGATGATTTATTTTAAAGGATGAATGGATAAGTAATTTATTAATTAATATTATATTATTAATTAACTGTTATCGTGAGTAATAGAATATTAATGAGTAATTAATTAATGTTGAGTAATTATGATTATGAATAATAAAATATTAACGAGTAAATTATTAATAAATATAATAAGATTATATTTACTCGATTAATTGTTATGTGCAAAGTATGCGATAATTAAATGTATAATATATAGTAGTTACATATATATTATATAAAGTGTAAAGTGCAATGTGACACTTATGTGAGACTATACAATATACGAGAACTATACATTAAGATTAAGTAAGTTATACGAATACATCATGAGGATATGTGACAATGTGAGTGTGTGAACATTAAATTAGTACCTCGTGAATATATTGTAAACAATTGATAATTTATGGTTACTTCAATATATTAATATAATTGAAATAATAGAATTGGGATGATATAATGTGATAATACCCACTTGAATTATATTCAGTATTTACGAAATGTACATGGATTATATGTTGATATATATATGTACCCTACTTACTATATTGTAATATTATTTACTTATTAGAATTATACTGTGACTCTATTTATAACCTAAGAGTATATGAAATGTAATGTGTATATATGTTATATATCTAAGTATGCATGGTAGGCATATATATATAACCTTAGTGTGTTGTATTCATGTTGCTGAGTTTCCATTTGGCTTGTCCCAATATAATAGTCACTTCCCTTCTCACGTGTAAACTAAAAGGCTAGCTACTCTACTCTTCCTTCTCAAAATCAACATTGTAGCTAATCATTCAATGGGGAGTGTGTATCATGATGGGATTCAACAACCAATCAATAACTCTTCATTAACCATCAAACAATTCTTCATTCCCGTGGTTTAAATTAGAGTACAAATGCATTGTCTGGAAATTTGATTCTCTATAAATATAGCCTCTCTTTCTTCTCATTTCTTTTGCTGAGAATTTCTATTAGGTTAAGGGAGGGTAATATAGCAGCATTGTGTAGAGTTAGCATTCTGAGAATTTAAGTGATTTTAGTTTAGCAGCAAGTTCATATTCACAAAGGTATAATTTCCATTTTTGTAAATTTCTTACATTATTGATTATGTTTGAATTCATGATAATTGGGTTGGAGAATGGTTATTAGGTGTTATATAAGTTGATATGCATGTTAGTAAGACAATGTAGCTTGTCTAGAATCGAATTTGTTGAGAAATCTTGATTTGGGTTAGCCTTCTGCCGAAGTAGAAAGCTTTTTAGTTTTGGCCAAGCAACGGCGCAGCTGCGCCTTATTTGTACTAGGGTGCAGTGCAGCTGCGCTAGGCTCTGGTTTTTGTTTTCTGATTCTGCTGAAATTTGCTAAGTGATAACATGTTTATATAGTTTAGAAAAGCATGAAGGACAGGTTTAACACACACATATATATATATATATGTTCTTTATATAACATGCATGTCCATGACTATGATACTATACATTATTGATGAAACTACTTATAGTTTTTAAAATAAACTTAGAGTTTTAAAAGGAACCTTGATATGTTATATTCATGTTTGTATTCTGACTTTGAATGTGTTTGTATGGCATAGAAACGCATAAAGAACATGTTAACCTGTGTATATATGTTTCATAATATAACAATCACATGTTGGACCTCATTAGTGAACGTTTACTAACGAAAATATAAGTTTTAAAAGTGGACTTTGGCGTGTTATATCGAGGCTTATGTTCTGATATTTTCAACATGCATGATAGTGTCTTTAACATCACTTAGTTGGCCTACATGTATACATACCATGTTTGATACCATGAAAGCTAGTTAAGCATGTATAAGACATGATTTAAAGTAATAAATGATGTTAGCCATGTATGAATGTTATGAACACACGTAAGCATGATTGTTGACTGATTATATGACCATCTCACATGTTTACATGACAAATATATTAGCCTATATGATTTCATGACGTTGTATGGCCTTAAGTTATTAAAGATGTTAATCTAAAACCATATCATGAAAGGTTGGTCTTAGATGAACTTGACAAGCATGAAAGGACCTTTAACATGTGTACATGCTATGTGGAAATATATGTCGGTGATTTGGACAGAAGCAGCAGTGCACCAGCTCAACCCTGGTCTAGCCAGGGGACAGCGCAGCTGCGCTGTCCCTAGGCTTAACCAGGGCGCAGCTGCGCCATGCTGGAATCTGATCTAATACAATCTGCTGGTTTTCTGACTTTGATAGCTAGCTTATTATGATGCCTAAACTGTTAAACTTGGTTAGAACTCTACTGATATATGTTTACAAGTATAGATAGTGTAGCATGATGATGTTTAATTAATAAAAGAAAGTCTATGGATAATAATGTCATAATCGACTAAGCATTATGATTAACTATAATGTCATGTGTGAGATAACTATGTTACTTGATTATATAAACTGATTTCGTGCTACAAGTGTACAAGTACGTAATGATGTACGTATAAAGCTACAAGACTAAGTTAGAACCATATGTGTATACTTGAATTACATATCGAGCTTGAGTACCGAATGTGCTTAGCTAATGAGTATGCTATACATGTAAATATATTATAATAGGATTTGAAAGTGTTGATTAACTTTACCTGGGTAGACTACGCATAAGGCAAGTTACCTTGAACCCGTTCTTGTACTATTAATTGCAAGTATCCTATCCTTGTATTTACTTTATTCAATGGATATGGTAAGCAAGTACTCGAATTTTATTTTTATTGAGCGTTTATTTAGCTTGTGCTATTATTGTTGTACAAGTAAGCTATTCGAATTATGATTCGTGTCTTATGACTTGTTGCTTCATGGATAAGATAAAGTCGATTTATATTCTTCGAACTTTAAATCTTGAGTCTTGAACTTATAATTGTTCTTATATACCTTGAAAGAGCGATTTATGCCATTTGATTCTGCTAGACATAGATTATGAATTTGAAAAGCGATCCAAACCAATTGATTGGTGTGGAGTCTTATATTGACTAAGATGAACAACCCTTTTTGAAGGGAAAATAATATTTGTCGGGAGACCGACGTGCGCACTTGAGTACGATTAAATATTATGCATAATGTAGGGTACTTTAAGCTGATCACCTGTTGTACTTATTTTATTGGATGATCAGTATATTTCTGTTAATTCTAGTAGAAGTTCATAGTCCTTAGTAACTGCTCAGTATTCATTGTTTTGAAATCTTAAATTGATTTAGTATTGAATCTTATTGATATCCTTCTGTCCTTGGCGACTGTTGTTGAGAACTATCGATACTTCATATTATACTTGAACTATCCTTATTGATATACCCCTTTGGGATTCGAAAACTATATTACTCACCCTTATTGCTATATTACTTGATGAGCAAACTTGTTGCTCATTCTTGCTTTTCCTAAAAATATTTTAGTTAAGGCAGAGCATGGCGGACCTTCAGGGCATCGATAAGGACAAGGGCAAGGCTACCGACTAGCTAGTCTCTTTATGTTCTAGAAATTCTTGTGTTGTACTATGACAACTAAGATGATGTATTAAGACTGATTAGAACTATGTTTAAACTTAAGTAGAGTTATGTAATAAGTCTTTATTTGATATTATTATATAATCTATTAAGTACTGTAGGTTGCGAGACTTGGGGGAATAAATATAATAAATCATTGTATATTATTCTAGATTATCCGCTGTGATTATATGATTTTAGTTATCATTGTTAGATAGCGACACATCGGATTCGAGGCATCAGGGTTCGCATTTGGGGGCGTTAGAAGGAGATAAAACTCATGTAGAGTTTTCCTAGAGAGACTTAGTGTGTTATGAAATGTAACTTCATTCTATACAATGAACTTATGTTTTATTTAACATTCTAATGGAGTTGTTGTTTGTTTGTCTTGTGTTTGTGATTGTAGGATGACAGACATAGGAGGACCTAGTAGAGTGGCAGAGGAGGAGCCCAGAGATATACATGTGGTATGTGAGGCACCTATAAAGGTTGTGCGTGTGCAAGCAGTTGCACCGTTTGAGTCTGACAACAAGGACGAGATCGAGGTAGAGTCCGATCCAGAGGAGGAGCTAATGGAGGACGAGCCCGTGGAGGACTCTGATGAGGCTACTGTAGAGGAGCAGATGCTAGGGAAGTACGAGGAGCGTATTCTAGAGTTGGACTGCAAAGTGCAAGAGCTGGAGGCTGAGGCCCAGGAGAGAGAGTCCGAGTTTCAGAAGCTGAGGGATGAGGACCATCAGAGGAAGCTAGCGATGCAGGAGTTAGAGGTGGAGATTGCATACCGCAAGGAGGCAGGGATCTAGATGGGGACCTTGTTTCACAGGTCGGTAGATAGGAATGTGGATCTGGCAGGAAAGCTGGAAGAGGTAGAGCAGAGGGAACTAAGTGAGAAGACAGAGAAAGAGGCACTTCGTACTCAGTTAGAGTTGGAGGTAATGGATAGGATTCACTTCGAGGAGAAGTGGGAAGCAGCAAACGAGAGAGCAGACGACTTAGAGGATGAAGTCAGATGCAGGAAGAGGAAGATGAACAAGATGGGGTATGTGTTCCGTTCAGCTTTTGAGAGGATGATTGATGGGGTATACCACTACCTAGCGGAGCAGGGACAGACCTTACACACTGTGAGCCGAGAGTTGGTGGCGTACATAGCGCAGATAGAATACAAGAGCGTTGTGGAGCGCGGGATGATGGGATGAGACCCTTAGCTAGACTAGCAGTAGCTTTAGTAGTTTTCTTTTGTGATGTATATACTGTGTTGTGATCACCAATCTTTTGTGTAAGATATGGGATAGTGATGTAAACCCCGAGTAGGCTTATGTTAGAGGGGTAGGAGGATGATATTTTCCCAATCTTTTGTGATATTAGGGATATATGTGATGACATTTATAGCAGTACGCTAGGGATAATCATGTAATGAAATGAATTGGCATATGAATATAAATGATCTTATTTCAGAAACGTGTTGTAAATTCTATTCTTTTAGCATTAAAGAAATACTTAAGTAATATAATTGAATAATAATAAAAGTGAAAATTTTGTGATGCAGATAATGGCACCAAGACGTAGATTAACTGCACCTGAGGAATCAGTTAACAATGAGAGGGAACAAGTAGACCCGATCCAGAAGCTAGTAGATCTGTTAGGAGACGCTCTTAGGAGAAGGAACAATGAACCCGTTCGCCCAATCCTCAAGTAGTACCAGTCACAAGTTTCAAAGATTTTAGGAGTGGACCCCCAGAGTTCGAGGGAACTACCGATCCGATCATAGCTCAAACATGGGTTAAGGATATAGAGAAGGCCTTCACTATCGCTCGAGTGGGTGAAGCCCAAAAGACTGTGTTTGCTACATATATGATGAGAGGCAAAGCAAACTACTGGTGGGAGGCTAATCAGCAAAGAGCGGGAGAAGGGATAATCGCGTGGGATAGATTCAAGACTCTATTTTTCGAGAACTATTTCCCGAAAAGAATGAAGAGTAGGATGGAGGTTAAGTTTTTGGAACTTAAGCAAGGTGATATAACGGTGGCGCAGTACGCGGCTAAGTTCAACGAACTAGCACGGTTTGCAGAACACCAAGTAGGAGACAAAGAGAGGAAGGCAAGACATTTTGAACAAGGACTGAAGCCTTGGCTGTTTAATAAGGTATCAGTTTTTCAGATTGATTCCTTTGCGACATTACTGGAGAAGGCGATCATTGCGGAAGGTGGCAGTGAAGCCTTAAGTTTATATAACAAGGAAAAGAAGGGTAAGAACACGGGAGGAGAAAATCGTAGAGGAGGAAGCAGCAGTGGAGGAAGTAAATTGGGAAAAAGGAAGTGGGAGAACAATAATAACAACAACATCAAAAACAACAACAATCCGTCGGGAAACTTTCGTGGAGGTTTTAAGAAGAGGGCTGAGGGATACCCAAAATATGGAAAGAAACATCAGGGAGAGTGCTGGAAGGGACACGACACTTGCTACAACTGCGGCCAGAAGGGACACATTTTGCCCAACCCGAAATCGAAGAAGATCCAAGGATGTTTTGCTTATGGCTTGACGGAGCACCGGATCAAGGATTGCCCGAAGAAGGGAAGTGGCGGAGGTAGCAACCAACAAGGGGGAAAAAAACTAATGCTCGATGGACCGACACAATCCAATCGCCCAACTGCCAGAACCTTTAACATGAACGTCCAGGACGCAGTAGCTGCGAAGGACGTGGTGTCAGGTATAATCCCAATCAATGATATAAATGCATATGTATTATTTGATTTGGGTGCCACTTGTTCTTTTGTATCTGAAGAATTTGCTAGTCAACTTAATTCACCCCGAGAACTATTAGGGAATCCTTTAGACATATAAGTTGCGAATAAGGAAGTAATTCCCGTAGAATACGTTTACCAAAATTGTCGCGCAAACAATAGAGATCATGAACTGAGCGTAGACTTGATTCCAATTAGATTGGGAGAATTCGACGTAATACTGGGAATGGATTGGTTGTATAACTATGCAGCGATAATTGACTGTCAGAGTAAAAGTGTGAACCTTCAGACTCCGAGTAAGTCTAAGGTAGTGTTTTATGGTAGCTCATCGCTTAAGCAATCTTGTTGCCTTACGATGATGCAGGCCAAGAAATTGTTAAGGAAAGGATGTGTAGGTTACTTAGCTTACATTGTAGATACTCGAAAAAAGGGAGTAGAAATTAAGGATATATCCATAGTAAGAGAATTCCAAGATGTATTTTTGGATGATCTGCTTGGTATTCTGCTAGACAGAGAAATCGAATTCATAATTGACTTAGCACCGGGAACGACACCGATTTCGAAAGCTCTATATCATATGGCGCCAGTAAAAATGAAGGAGTTGATGATACAACTACGAGAGTTATTAGATAAGGGTTACGTATGACCGAGTGTGTCTCCTTGGGGAGCACCAATGTTGTTTGTTAAAAAGAAGGATGGATCGATGAGGCTCTGTATCAATTATCGAGAATTGAACAGAGTATCGATCAAGAACATATATCCGTTATCGAGGATAGACGACCTTTTTGATCAACTGAAAGAAGCAAAGTGTTTCTCAAAGATATACCTACGAATATTTTATCACCAACTGAAGGTACGGGAGGGAGACATACCAAAGACTGTATTTCTAACCAGTTATGGACATTACGAGTTTTTGGTAATGTTATTCGAATTGACTAATGCTCCGGCAGCATTTATGGACTTGATGAACCTAGTTTTCAAGCCCTACTTGGATAAGTTTGTGGTAGTTTTCATCGATGACATCTTGATCTACTCAAAGACAGAGGAAGAGCATGCCGAACATTTGAAGATTGTTTTGGAGGCACTACAGAAGGAGAAGATGTATGCGAAGTTTTCTAAGTGTGAATTTTGGATGGAGAAGGTTCAATTCTTAGGACACGTAGTGGATAAGAATGGAATCTCAATAGACCCTGCAAAGATCGAAGTAGTGAGTAATTGAGAACAGCCGAGAACACCAACGGAGGTGAGAAGTTTCTTAGGGTTAACTGGGTACTATCGAAGATTCATCCAAGATTTTTCTAAGATAGCAACCCCGTTGACCAATCTGACAAGGAAGACGGTGAAGTTCGTATGGACAGAAAAATGCGAAGAAAGTTTTCAAGAATTGAAGAATAAATTAAGCGAGGCGCTTGTGTTGTCATTACCAAATGATGCATAAGATTTTATGGTGTATAGTGATGCATCGCAGAAGGGACTTGGCTGTGTGCTTATGCAATATGGCAAGATCATTGCGTATGCATCACTGATAAGTGGTTTTTATAACCACTTATTCTGATAGTAACCGACTTATTCTGTTATTGAAACTCAAGTATTCATGTGCTTTTCATATGTTTTTCCTTTGTTTTGTGTTTTACAGGTTTAGGAACTCTCCGAGTGCTAATTGAGCTTAAAAGAGTAAAAGAACGCTTCAGGGGGACAAAGAGAGGATATGAGCTTAAAGCATAAGGATGGCATGGGTGAAGAGGCTATAGAGCATGGTGCCAAGAGGGTGCAAGAAGGCAAGAAGAGAATAAGAAAACAACAAGTGCAGAAAAAGCCTTGCACCAGCAGAAAATCCAGGCTCGCGTGGCCGCGCCATGTTAAAGCAGCCAAGTCCAATTTATGCACCCGATCCCACATACCAACCCCCGTGTTTACAAGGAGAATAGTCTTCAATGGAATTCATGTATGCAAGCTCAGAAAACCAAGAGGAGTTGTTTGAGAACCATGAACCATCAAACCAAAGTTTTCAATATCAGATGGCCTCCATCAACCATGCTTCTACCAGTAAGACTCAGTACATGGATCTCATGGTTAAAATAGAAAAGGAAGGATTGGAAATTATGTGGGGGAATTCCATAGCATCGACAAAGGAAACCTTGATTGAGCAAGAGCAATCGATTGAGGATCTTCAGATTTGGGCGAAGCAGATTAGCACGACATTACGGAAGGAAGAGGTATGTGAACAAGAGACAACAGTGCAAGATTTTGTGCCTCCAATGACTGAAACCGTGAGTTATGACCCTCAGAAAGATTGGTGCTATGAGATGGATGCAGAGACTGATGAAGAGCCTGAGGTGCACTTGGAACTAGACGAGCGAAAGGCAATAGATATCGAGGAGCCAATTGGGACTGTGGAGTATGAATGTGAACCAACAGTGACAATCCCCCAAGTGCCTCCTCCGCCTAAGTGGAACAATCTAGTGAAGTTTGCACACCCTTGCCCCCTTAGTAGCCACCTCACAGATACGGACCTCGAGGATATGAGAGAGTCCGCAGTCTTGACACCATGGTGGTTAGAAGAAGAGAGAATATAAGAAGAGCCCGTTGTGCACTGTGAATCTCAATGCCCCTATCATGTCACAAGCACAACGGAACCATTGCCTAGCTCCCCAACCTTCAGGATGGGGAATTCATATACTCATCATGTGTTAGGTAGTTTAAATCCGAGTCCTCTCATTATGGGAAGCCTCCAAAAGCACATTGCAATTCTGATGGATGGAGGGGTTCTCAAATATCGTCGGGGGGTCAGATAGAAGTGGTCAGACACAGTCTAGCTTGAGGACTATAAATCAAGCGCTCGATGGGAGGCACCCCATCATATCTCTCTCTTTATCTCCTTGTTTAATTCTCCATTACCTGCTTTCTATCATACTTCCCTCCCCCCTGTTTAATTCTTCGTAGTTTAACTTAGTTAAAATGTTTGAATGCTCGTCGAATTAGGAGTTCCATACCTACATTTTTGGACTTAGGCATTAGTGCATATCTTTTTGGGACCATGAAGCTTATGGCACATATTTTGATACACTTGCACATTGCGTATACGCACTTAGAGAATTTATTTTTGGGAATTTGAATGCATATATCTTTCCATGTTTAATTCTCTTGATGTAAATAGTTAATATACTTTTGTTAGTATAAGAGGGCTTAATAATGTTATATACTTTTCTCAGGGTCACCCCATGCAGCATGAAGCAAAGTTCGAATGCCACAACAGCTTCATGAAACAAATTATGCAGGAAACCAAATCTGGCATCACGCGCGGCCGCGCCTGATTAAGTTTGTTGGGGCGCGTGGCCGCGCCGCACACTGACTATGCCTGGCTTAAGTAATTTTCAGCCCATACTTCCATTGCTTTATCAGACGAGCTTGCCACAAATTTCCCCCATCCCAAGCCCTAATTTCAATTAAAAACACAACCTCCTATCTCCTAATCACAATCAACCAATCCCCCCCATCACTCCCATCTTCTCAACTTGATCAATTGAGACAATGTCTGGGGGTTCGATAGCATAGCAAGATTTTTGAATTGGTTGGGTTAGTTGAGTTCAGTATTGGATTGCATCATCTATTCTCATTTCATATGGTATCCAAGAGGAGTAGGAGAGAGTCTACATCCATGGGTAGCGATTCTGAGCACTGAGGAGATGGCATCGACTATGATGCAGTCTGAGTCCTCCCACACTGTACATGAGCATATTGATAGGATGGAGAGGCGACGACAAAGCCGAGTAGGGGAGTTTCTTTTTACCTTTACCTTCAATGAGGACATTGAACAGTTTAAGTTTGGGGGTATTGGTTTTGTTTTGTTTTGTTTTGCATGTAGGTAGTTCATTTTTTGTTTTGCATATAGTAGTTCATTTCATGTTGTGTAGTTCATTTAGTGCATGTAGGTTGTAAATAGTTAAAATTTGTCAAAATTTTAAAAAAATTTGCATTTTGTTTTGCATTCTGTGTTAGGACATTTTGCATGAATACAGTTTCAGTTGGTGAGTTACGTATTTGACCTATGAAGAAATTGAATTTGCTTGATTTTCGAACTGATTTGAGAACTAAGCTTGATTGTATGGTCATATATGTAAATCCTTATCTGTCAGATACTGTGTAACCAGTTAGCACAATAGAGTAACCATCATGACATGCTAAGTTTAAATTTTCACATACTTGTCTTCTGGTGGGAAATCTGTGTTTTAATGAAAGAGTTTCAGTTCTCATATGATAATAACTAAGACTGTTAAAAGCTTAAGTTGGGGGAAAACAGGGGTTTTGCATGATATTTGGGGAGATGGAGCATAAGACGCACTCCCCTATGAAAAAGAAAAGAAAAGAAAAGAAAATGCATTAAAAAAGAAAAAAATAGAATAAATACTTCGGCTACGTTGAGTTCTGTGGCCTTTGATATTCGAGCAAGTAAGCCCTCGGGGTGTCTCTACACCCAGCACCCTAAGGCCGTCTAGTCTGGGAGTCGTTGGTCGAAAGCTCGCTACATGGGTATCATTGAAAAGCCTAAGAGAACTATGCATTGCACAGTCGATTGTGTACACGGGAAAGTGCGAATATGCCCTCATGAGTAATAAAAGCTTGTGAAAACCCCCTGTTGACTCTTAGCTTTAGTAATGCATGGTCTTGGTTAGAACTTATATGATTTACTGCTTTTCTTAAGTTAAAACTTGTTTTTCCCCTAAGAAGCATCGTATGCGAGTTATTTATCTAAAATCATGTATAATGGTTGCTAGGCACACAACGCATAATATATCAGTGCTGACAGTTTTGGATTTGCAAGAATAGGCCTTATGGCCTTGTCTTGGGTAGCTTATCTATTCGATTATCTTGTGGTTTTCTGAGGCATTGATTTGAAAGTTCATTACTGACTGAGACATGGATTCGCATTCATATTAGTATAGTTTGCATTCATTGTAAATACTGCATTGCATCTTGTGTTTGGTTTTGTATTGGTTGTTTGAGGGCAAGCAACGTGTAAGTTTGGGGGTATTTGATAAGTGGTTTTTATAACCACTTATTCGGATAGTAACCGACTTGTTCTGTTGCCAAAACTCAAGTATTCATATGCTTTTCATATGTGTGTTTTACAAGTTTAGGAACTCTCCGAGTGCTAATTGAGCTTAAAAGAGTAAAAGAACGCTTCAGGGGGACAAAGAGAGGATATGAGCTTAAAGCATAAGGATGGCATGGGTGAAGAGGCTATAGAGCATGGTGCCAAGAAGGAGCAAGAAGGCAAGAAGAGAATAAGAAAACAACAAGTGCATAAGAAGCCTTGCACCAGCAGAAAATCCAGGCTCGCGCAACCGCGCCATGTTAAAGCAGCCAGCCCGCGCGCCCGCTCCAATCCCCAGACCAGAACCTCAGCATTTCAGTGCTGCGCTACCGCGCCAGGAACAAGGCATTATGGCGCGCGACCGCACCAGTCTAATTTTTGGCCAGAGTTCACTTTTGGCTCAGATTGAACGGGAGAAGGCTTATATTAGGGTTTTTCCCTCATTTGCTCGGCATCTCCATTAGGGAGTAGATAAGGCCTTAAACCCTAGCTTTTCCATTCCTTTTCTCTTTTTATTTTCTTGTTTAGTGTAGATTAGGAGTAGTTTAGAGTTATATTAGGGTTAATTAGTTAGTGTAGTTTCTAGGGTTTAGTTAGTATTGAAGATTGAAGCAAGGAATATCATCAAAGATCCAACACTTGGAGAAGACACAAGATTTGCATTTCTCTATCTCTTACTCTCCTTGTATTAAAATTATATTTGGATGATGTATATTGTACTTGTGGATAATATATTTGGGTTGTCTATGCCTTAAATCTATTTTGAGGTTCCAATGGAACCTTTTGAGTAGTCAATGTTGATTTCCCTTCCATGTTGGTCTTATTTGATTGCTATGTGCTTATCTATTGCGGTGCATGCTTTAATTTCTTAATTGTGTTGCAACCAATTACTGTGATAACCTATGTGGGATTGAAAGACAAAATATAGGTTTAGATCCAATCACAGTAGTGGGCGATTGTAGGTTCACATGGCGTTGAACTTATGATTTGTGCTTAGGATAGACATATACCGAAGCGCCGCCTGCAGCCAATGGAGAACTTGACCTTCAACCCTATTTATTTGTAAATCACATAGACATATAGTGGTTTAGGTAATGTGGGTGTTCACGAGCGTCTATCACCTGTGGATTGCACGTGATATGGTTTAGGTGCATCGAAAGATGGCCTACTCCCACTTTCGTGTTCTTGGCTAATAACTATAATGATTGATTTGACCTGACTTGGGAGTGTGTTGACTTAGACGAATCATTAGGGGAAATCGGGATCTCTAATTTTCATTATCTGATCTACCTTAGGATTATTTATTGCATGTTTAAATTCCGTGCCTAGTTTAAAGTAGTTTTAATTCCATCTCTTTACCACCCGTTTAAATAAGACCGAGATGATTATGTGCTAGTGCTTTGGCGACTGTTTATCTATTAATTCCTCATGAGAACGATATCTTTACTCACTCTTTATTACTTGTTGACCATGTATACTTGCGTGTTAATTGTCATCATATAAATCGGTCAACAATCACGACAATTAAAGGACTACGAAAAATGATACTCTACTTACAACTTAGATCTAGCGGCAATAGTTTTTGCGTTGAAGATATGGAAGCATTATTTGTACGGAGAGAAATGTGAGATATACATGGACCACAAAAGTCTGAAATATATCTTCACACAGAAGGAGTTGAATATGCGTCAGAGAAGGTGGTTCGAATTGATCAAGGATTATGACTGTGATATTCTTTATCACCCGGGAAAGGCGAACGTGGTTGCCGACGCTCTGAGCAGAAAAGGAAGGGAGAAATTGTTTCACTTGACTACTCAGGAAGAGTTAATTAGAGAAATGGAAAAATTGGAAATAGCGGTAAAGGGACCGGAGAGGTCTGAGGAAAAATTATTCGTATTGGAAGGTCGTCCAACCTTGTTGGATAGAGTAAAGGAATCACAAGAGAAAAATGAGGAGTGCGAGAAAATCAAAAAGAGGATCGCAGAGAATGAAGTGGAAAGATTCAAAATGGATAAAGACGGTATTTTGAGATTCGAAGGGAGAGTGTGGGTGCCAGCGATAACTGAGTTGAGGGAAGAAATTTTGCACGAGGCACACAATACGACGTATTTCGTTCATTCGGGAGGCACGAAGATGTACCGAGATTTGAGGCAACATTTTTGGTGGCCCAATCTGAAACGGGAAGTCGCAGAGTGCGTTAGTGGATGTCTGACTTGCCAACGCGACAAAGCAGAGCACCAGCGGCCGAGTGGTTTACTACAACTGTTGGAAATACCAGAGTGGAAATGGGAGCACATCACGATGGACTTCGTGGTGGGACTTTCAGTCACGCAAAAAAGTTATGATGCCATTTGGGTTATCGTGGATTGACTAACAAAGACTGCACATTTTTTACCGATCAAGATTTGCTATAGTTTGAATCAATTAGCGAGTCTGTATGTAAAGGAGATTATTTCATGACATAGAGTGCCGGTGACAATTGTCTCTGATCGAGATCCGCGCTTCACATCAAACTTTTAGAAAAGCTTGCAAGAAAGGATGGGAACACAATTAAGGTTGAGTACTGCGTATCATCCACAGACCGACGGACAGAGTGAGCGAACAATACAAACGCTGGAGGACATGCTTAGGACTTGCATGATGGATTTCAAGGGAAATTGGGACGACCACCTGCCCTTAGTGGAATTTGCATATAATAATAGTTATCATGAGAGTATAGGCATGGCACCGTACGAAGCTGTTTACAGAAGAAAGTGCAGAACGCCGTTATGTTGGAATGAAGTCAGAGAACGACAAATTCTAGGACCGGAGTTAGTGCAACAAACCGCAGACGTGGTGACAGTGATAAGAGCCAGACTGGTAGCAGCTCAAGATCGCCAAAAAAAGTACGCAGACTTGCATCGACAAGACTGGGACTTTAAAGTCGGCATTTTTATATTCTTGAAGGTATCACCTTGGAAAGGAAAAATACGATTCGGAAAGAGAGGAAAGTTGAGTCCAAGATTCATAGGACCGTTCGATATTTTGAAGCGAGTGGGCGAAGTGGCATACAAAGTAGCATTACCACCTGAGTTGGAGCACATTCACAACGTGTTCCACATCTCCGTGTTGCGTCCGTACAAGGCCGACTATAAGCACGTGATTTCATACGAGCCCATTCAAGTGGAGAAAAACTTGGCGTATGAAGATATTCCTGTCCAAATTCTAGATAGGAAAGAGCAAATCTTAAGAAATAAAGTTATTTCATCTGTAAAAGTACTTTGGCGTAACCACGATGTCGAGGAGGCTACGTGGGAATTAGAAGATAGAATGATGAGAGACTATCCCCATCTATTTGTGAAACCTTGTACCAATTTCGAGAATAAAATTTTTATAAGGTGGGAAGGATGTAATACCCGAGAATTTTTGAATATTATTAATGAAAGTTGGATATTTATTTGAATATAATATTTATGTGTTATGAGATGAGTTAATTCAAATGATTTCAAATTGAATTTATGTTAATTAAGAGAATGTGGAGTTTACGATAAACTCGTAGAATGCCTTGTGTGGCACGAGAATGGAAACAACGATGATTTATTTTAAAGGATGAATGGATAAGTAATTTATTAATTAATATTTTATTATTAATTAACTGTTATCGTGATTAATAGAATATTAATGAGTAATTAATTAATGTTGAGTAATTATGATTGTGAATAATAAAATATTAACGAGTAAATTATTAATAAATATAATAAGATTATATTTACTCGATTAATTATTATGTGCAAAGTATGCGATAATTAAATGTATAATATATAGTAGTTACATATATATTATATAAAGTGTAAAGTGCAATGTGACACTTATGTGTGACTATACAATATACGAGAGCTATACATTAAGATTAAATAAGTTATATGAATACATCATGAGGATATATTATCCTTAAATTCCGTTAAACTCTCTTAACAGAAACTTTATACCATTTAATCATTATAAAAATTTTACATGGTTTTAACGAAAACTATTTCTTTATGAAAAGTTTTTATATTTATGTCTTCACATGACATCTCTCTATGTTTTTAGAAAAACCACTAGATGTGAACGAATAATTTATACCAGAGTCAAATATTTCATAAGTATTTAAAAGATCGATTTGGGATAATACCTGTTACTACGTCTTGTGCAACAACATCCCTCATCATCTTGTTAAAGATTCTAACGCTTCTGGACGACTCTGACCAACCTCTCCGGCTACTGCTGGTTTGAAGTTTTATTTTCCCCCTTTATTTGGATTTCTGGGTTTTGGACAGAACTTAGCAATGTGTCCCTCCACCCCACAGTTAAAACATGTGATTCTATTCTTATTACTATTCCTCTTTTGTGGACACCCGTTTGAGTAATGTCCATCTTTTCCACAAGTAAAACACTTAGCCCCCTAAAATAACATAACCCTCCGTGCTTTTTCTTACAAATATGACAACCTTCATTCCTCTGACTAGCTTAGTTAGGAAAAGTGGCATTTCACTTCCTTTTTGTTATTTTTTTTCGCTTGACATCCCCTAATCCCTTCATTTTCTGGTTTATTAGTCCCTTTAAACTCAGGTGGTCCGGTTAACTAAAAGTCTAAGGTAATCTTTAGAGTATTGGGTTTGATTGGTGGTGGGTTCTTTGGCCTCCACTGTAACGCTCCTAGCAACATGTTTACCAATTGTTGGGTTGGGTTTACCTCTATTTGTTTCGAATTAATTTTTGCTTGCGATCTTCCGTGTGATGCCATTTATCTATCAATAACAAATAACTAAGTATAAATACTAATACAACAATTAATTCAATTAAACAAACAGAATTTGTACGTCACATACTTGCCAAGGGTTTTATATATTATCATTAGTTTTTCTGAAAAACACATTGAGAAAACTTATAAATTCATAAGTTACAGTTCACCTTATAGCCGCTGCTATTTATATTATATATCCCTTTTATTACAGTTGGAAATTTAGGGTTTATTATTATTCCTTAACTTATACCAATGTTTGAAACTTATATACTACACACAGATGTATATTCATGTATATACATTCATACGATATTATCATATCTTCCATATTATTCACACTATTACCAAATTTCTAATACTCAAACTTCATCTTATATATTTCTACTTCCTTAACCTGCCCTTTCATTATAGCAATACCTTCTGCCTTTTCTGCATACATTTGCATGCATCTCCCCACAGTTATTCTATCTTCCTTTATTTACTTTCTAAGCCTTCTAGTCCACTGTTACTCCATACTTTCTTTCCCCTCATTACTCTGATCTTTACATTGTCACTCAACTCCCATCTTCTCAACCAGTTCCCTAAATATGTCATGCTCTTCTGTTTCTTCTTTTTCTGTTGTTCCCCTTTCTAGCCTTATATAAGCCTAACTGATTCTGGTTCAGATACCAGCACAAACGGAACGAACAGTTCCTCACTCATTTATGTGAATATCCCTAAATTCTTTATTTCGATCACTATATTACTTGACTAATACCTAATATACACATAGCAAATAATAGTTTTCTTTAAGTTAGTTTTTATCTTACTTTACGATGAATTTTCTCAATTCATATCCTATAAACTCTTTTTGAGTTTATGTTTTCACTAACTTTTCTACTACTCCTATTCCTCTAAGGTTATAGCCTACTACCTAAGGTTTATAACCTACAACTTTGATACCAAATTGTGACGCCCCCAACTTCTTTACATTCCCTGTAGCAGATTTGGTGCTCACGTAAATATTCTATAAGATAATAATTCTTATCAATCCAAGATTCACAGTATTCCACAACGAAAAGTAGTTCTCGTCAGAACATTTACTGTGTTGGGATACCTTCACTTGGATGAACAGGTTTATAATCTCACGGATATTTGTTTCATATCAACAATTCCTATCTATCTGACATTCGAAGTATTAATGTTAGGGTCGTTCTTGGAATCTGAGGGGTGCGACTGACCTCAGTGCATCAGAGAACCACAATTTCTTTTAATACTCCCAATTCAGATGTATAGTTCATATAGATACTGTACTTCTTCCTATGTTCTAGAAAGGTAAACACTAAGCAATTGATAAAAGTAATAATATATTACATATTCTTAATTTGGCTTACAATAAATCCAAACTTACTATTACATTAGAGTTCCCAATGATATAACCAAAATTTATATTAACTGAGTTGTTCCATCCACATGATTAAACTCTGGAACTTTGGATAGGTCAGCTAAAGCTGCAAAAGAAAAGAATAATTGCAAGGATGAGCTACAGAAAGCTCAGCAAGTTTTAAACAAGTAATATATTTTACTCACACTGAATCTGAATTGAATGAACATATAGTTCAGAGATTTTTCAATATATATATTGAGGTTTGATCTGCCAAACCCCACACATTACGAGTTACTGTCAGTCACATAGACTTAGCCACCCGGGTTGATCTGTTCAACCACACTTTTGATGAGGTACTGTCAGTCATATAGACTTAGCAACCCGAGTTGATTATGTCAACCACTCTACACTCCTATAGTCACAAAGACGTATAAGAGCTCGGTTCAGATATCTCATAGGGGATCAACCTAATAATATCCTAGGAGTATGCATATCATCCTACCAATTTAACAAGGTCAGTGCTATAACTGCATGTAATTGAAATCCAGGGTCAGTATTATAACTGCCCATAAATATAACCCAAGGTCAGTGCTATGACTGCCAATATAATTTCGGGACAAGTATCAGTATATATATGTACCAAACAATATTGATTTTTCCATAGTTTATGCTTTGATATCAAATCAAACATATTTTACGCAAATAATAGTTCATATGTATTGGTTATGCTTGAACAATAAGTCATAACCCTTTTTAAATCACAGATATCACTGAATAATGTGTATAACAAATTCGTCTGTCAATATACAAGACTTACATTTAATATTAAAATTAAATGAAGTTAGAAAAATTTGCCTTTATCAAGATCAGTTACTTAAGCTTATTTGAAAGTATACATGCAACCTATATATGTTTATAACATTCATTAGAAACAATAACAACTAATAACTAGTCAAACTATTAGTGTCTGGGTCGATTTTGGTGTCCGTTCGGTATTTTATCGCTTTATCGAATAGTTATCGAATTAGTTTTTTATTAAACTTTATTTAAAAGTTTCAATACCTTATTAGATATTTTAGTTATTATTTATAATAATTTCCAAACACTCAAATAATTTTTAAATAATTTAATATTACTTATAATGATTTTTAAATCATTAATATCATTTTTTTAAATCTTTAATAACTATTTATAATGATTTTTAAATCATCAATATTATTTTCGAATAATTTTTTTTATTGATAATGATTTTTAAATCATTAGTATTATTTTTAAATAATTTATTATTATTTAAAATGATTATTAAATAATTAATATTATTTTTAAATAATTAATAACCACTTAAAATGATTTTTAAATAATTTATTTTTATTAATAATTATTTTTAAATCATTAATATCATTTTTAAATAATTTATTATTACTTAAAATGATTTTTAAACAATTAATATTATTTTTAAATCATTTATTTAATTCCATTATTAAATACTTTTATTATTATTAATATTTAAATAAATTAAATATTAATAAAATTTTATGTCAAAATATTAAAAACTATTTATTATAATTAAAAATGAATTTTTAGATTTATTTATTAATTATTTAGTATTTATTGCTATATATTTCTATTTATTTTAACTATTATAATTAATTGTTATTTGAAACTGTCGCTATAGGTTAAGTGACAGGAAACCGTCGCCTTAGGTGTTCTTGGCCAACTCAAGAACAGGCCGGTCAACGGCCAGGTGCTCCGTTTGACTCGATTTAGCTGTCAGCCTAATTGGTTTCTGGGCAAGGAAATTCAATGAAGTTGTAGTACTAATGTAAGAGTACACATCTATGTTCATTTCACTACCTAACAACATCTCTACAAGTTCACATGGACGGTCAAACCACCCACCCGAAGCCGTTTTCCAATTCTGGGTTGCCCAGAAATTGAGAGTTAATGCCGGTCAACGTTTTTATTGGCCTTATATCTTGAAGTGTATTTGTATCTTAGGTGTTCTAGTGGTCAGATCTTGTAGACTAACTAGCAGGGTACCACAGGGTAGCACCTAGAGGTTCTAGATGTCAATAACCAGCAAGATCTAAGCCCCTCAATATTCTGTCAGAACGCTGCTTTAGATTCTGGGTTACCCAGAAATCGCCAGCTTAACGATCTGCCTAGTTTGATCTCCTATAACTTCCGGTCGGCTACTCTTCAAGGCTTCACAGTGCTCTAGTGGTGTAGTCCTCATGACAAAGTACAATCTGACTAACAACTACCATCCAGAACGACTGATAGGAGAGAGATCAAGCCGATCAAACTACCTGTCAGGCGTGTTCTTCAGCTTTTCTGGGTTACCCAGAAAATGTGAAGTCGAGCTCGGTCAACGAATTTTGACCACCTATAACTCTCAATTTGTTATTCTGATTGTCATTCCATCACTTCTAGGCTACTAACAACACTACATACTACAACTTCCAACTTTAAACACACCTAAACAAGTAATAGAGAGAGATCCATGACCCCTGACATTCACTGTCAGACCATATTTCCCTGTTTTGGCAGTTTTACTTAAATCTCCATTTTGACGCTTTTAAGTGTTATAGATCCATATTTTAACAACCCAGAACACTAAATAACTTACTAATTAACATTCTTAAACAATAACAACAACAATAAAAATTCAGGATCTAAGATTTAGAGTTAGGGTTAGGTTTTTACCCTTTTTGAGCAATTTTGATTCTTCCCTTTCTGATTCTGCTTCTGCTTCCGGCTTGATAATGGTGGTTTATGTGCTAGTGAGTGATATATATTAAGTGGTAATTTCGTGGACTTAAGTCTTTACCACTTAGCCTTATGCCAAAACTCAAAGTGAGGGTTAAAAATCTAATTTTTCTACTCTTTTGACAAGTAGCCTATGTTATTAACCATGTAGGGTGTGTTGTCAAGTTGTTGTGGTTACATTAACATGGAGCAAATCTTTTGCTTGTTAAGCAAAAGATTTGTTCCTATCTCATTTTAAAAGAAAATAAATAAGGGCGTTTTGGTCATTTCCCACATACTAAGGGTATATTAGTAATTTTTCACTTAAATCCAAGGATAATTTAGTCATTTCATATTCTCCTTAGAAACTTAAAAACAAATTTAATCATTAAGGTTTGTTAATTTATAATTAGGGTTTATTAGGGTTTTCTAATTAGGATTAGGGTTTCCTATTTGCTAACTAAGGTTTTCTTGAAATTTTTTTCCATTCAATCCTTCGTTAACCATATATATAACTAATGTGCATATATTCATACTCCTTTATAACATTATCAATATATTAAGTTATAATTTCAATAAATAAAATCTTCAATTAGAGTTTTATAATTAGGGTTAGAGTTTCCAAATCCCTAATTAGGGTTTTTCTAGAAATTTTTTTGTAATTAAATCTTTAATACCTCATATTAAATTAATAGATGTATATATTCATAATTCAATATAATATTATCAATGTATTATGTTATAATTCTCATTTATTATAACAATTTGGGTTTCTTAATTTAAATCAAATCTATAATTAATGTTTTTAAAAAACTTTCCATAATTATATCCTATATGTTAATATATATATATATATATATATATATATATATATATATAATAAGGCTAACTACACATTCACGAACATAATAATATTTATTATTAGTATTATTATAATAAAAAAATCTTATATTAATAATCCTGCTTAAGTTTTGGATTATTACAATAATTTAATTTAAAGTGTGATTTAGATTTTAGCATTTTTACATCCCTCTTTTTATGTGTTGGATTATAACCGATTCCTTATTTTTCAAAGCTATGTCTTTGTTTACCCAACATGACAGTTAAGTTTTCTTCCACTTGAACGAATTTAGCTAGAGATAATTTTAATGAGTCTATTTCTTTTGGTAGTTCATTAGTTGGAATATTTTAGCAATGAGACTCATCACTAAATGCATCAATACATATATCTCTCATTTTTATTTCGTTAGTCAATTTTTCAACTTCATTATTTAAATGATTTACCTTGTTGAAAAGTATTTTGTTATATTTCTCTAAATAATCATTCTTCGCAATCAAAATCTTTTCTTCTTTACATGATGTTTCTTTCTTAATTTCTTTCTTTTAATCTATTAAGTAATCAACCTCACTCACTAATGTATTTACTAAATCTTTTAGGTATGCATTCTTTTCTTTTAATTTTTCATTTTCTTGTTTTAACAGATTAAAATCATAAAGAGATACCTCATTAGATTCACCTTCAATTCCCATGAAACATACTTGAGCTATTTCGTCCTTGGCATTGATCTAAACTTCGGACTCCTCATCATCGCTCCAAGTAACAAAGGCTTTGTTCTTTTTATTGTCCTTGTAGCTTGTTTTTCCTTTGTTCTTTAATTGAAAATAATCTTTCTTAAAGTGTCCTGGACGTCCGCATTCAAAGCATGTCTCTTTGGTTTGCTTTCCCTTGAACTTTTTTTAGTTGAAAACATTCTTTATTTTGTTCTTTCTTTGTAGTAGCCCTTTGAGTCTTCTTGAAATCATGTCTATTTCCTCATTCGAGTCGTCATCAAGCTCATCTTCATTTCCTGCATTAAGAGCTAAGACTTTCCTTCGAAGGGTTTCCTCCTCATCATCATATCTCTTTAATTGATGTTCATATTCTTCTAATTCACCAAAAAGGGTTAAAGTATCCATAGAAGAAATACTAGCAGAATCTTGAAGAGTAGTAACGTTATATGCAAACCTTTTGGGCATAGCCCGAAGTAACTTACGATCTCACTTTGTGGAATTGATTTATCAAGTAGAATTAAGGAATTTATAAGGACTAGGAACCTTGCTTGAGCCATTTTTATGGTTTCCTCTTTTTCAAGTTTGAATATTTTATAGTCATGCATGAGCATGCTTAACTTGACTTATCGTACTTTGGAGGTGCCTTCACGGCTCACTACTAGAGTATCTCATATCTCCTTTGTTAGTTAACAGGGGGCACACAATAGATCTAGAAGGGGGGTTGAATAGATCCTATTTAATTTTAAAAGCTTTTTCATTTTCTTTTGTATTGCTAAATAATTAGCAGATGACAAATAGAAGAATCAGTTCATACACAGTGAAATAAGTTAAGATCCCCTTCAAGGATATCTTGTTAAAGATAGTTCTAATGTTAGTTTAGGTGTAACCAGTTATAGCAGTTATAGTGCAGAATGTAAATGACATAAAGTAAATGACACCAGGGTTTTAAGTGGTTCAGAGACTAAATGCTCCTACTCCATTCTTCTGCTTCAACAAGCAGGGATTCCACTAAGGAAAAGGGTAACTCTGAATCACTAAGATTCCTTCAAGGCCAACAGCCTTGGAACTCTAGTTCACTAAGAACTCTTCAAGCCCAGGAATCCCGGGGTCAAGATCTAATGATTAGATCTAGACTAGATTCTCACGATGGACATTTTATTCACTATGTAATGTTTAAATAACGTCGAGTCTTTGTATGTGTAATTTTAGGATCTTAAAACGAGTTCGAGGGATTAGTCCCGAGAAGTCGGATTTAAGATCCTGTGATAGTGAACTTGTGATTGTGGGTGCTCGGTTCATCGAGATGGCTTTCATGCCGATGATGATCCGACTCCTTCTTAACGTTTTTTGCGTGCACATCACCAAAATGATTTCCAATAAAACCACAAAGAGCTTTCATAAAGAAAAAAGCGATTCAGGGTAGATCATCGTATGAACATAAAGATAATGAAAAGAAAGTATCGAAGTCCTCAATTCCTAGTCGGGCGAAGGATTTGAAAACTATGTTTTCCAAAACATCATTTCAATTCATATATATTGTTTAAAATGACTTTTTGCTAAATCAAATCCATCGTACCTAGGCGCAAAAGAGGTACAACACTACTTTCCCCTAACTTAGAAAAAGAATTAGAATAAGCTAAATAAACTTAAAATAAAGAACACACGCACATATACACTTTATGCATAGGGAATTAAGAAGATGAGGTAACCGTGTTTTTCATGGAAGTCGGGGGGTGCCTAACACCTTCCCCTCGCTTAAGCTAGCCCCAGAATTCCAAGAATCTCGATTTTAGACCAATCCTACGGAGTCACATATTAGACCATATTGCGAAAATCTTCAAAATTGGATGAGTTGGTACATCCAATTAAACCATACCAACTGGCGGCTCTGTCTCATTCATTCCAATTATAAAATAATAAATTCGATCTTTTCAAAGTCGTCGACATTTATGTAGGTACTGCTTTCCTAAAACCTCAGCCTTTAATAAAACCCATAGATATAGCGAATCACAAAAGGGTAAAACAAACAACACAAACTTAGGAAAGACGGACACCTAATTTTTCCCTGCATCGACAGATGGCGACTCTATCGGGGGGTGCCTAACACCTTTTCCTTGCTTAAGCTAGCCCCCGAATTCTAAGAATCTTAATTTCAGACCAATCCTATGGAGTCACATATTGGACCATATTGAAAAAATCTTCAAAATCGGATGAGTTGGTATATCCATTTAAACCATACCAACTGGTGGCTCTGTCTCATTCGATCCAATCATCAAAAATTAATCATTAAAATCAAAACTTTATAAAATAAGTCGATTAATGTCGTTCTTTTCCTTACGAATTCACCTTCAAATGAATCAATCGATATATCGAAAGATAAAAGGGTAGAAAAAAGGGAAAAAAGAAGAAATAATCAAAACAAACAAACTTTTATTAACATTATTTTTCCCAGCGTCGACAGGTGGCGACTCTGTTGAGGACTATAGAGGGCTTAGCCGCGTTCAATCTTTTTAATTTCCATTCTGCATGTGCATCTTGTGTGAATGATCTTTGTGTGTGATTAATGTTTCAATCTTTAAGCAATCTTGTATTAGTGCCTCGCACAATATATTAGTGCTTCGCATAATGTCATCATTTTACATGTGGTGAGGACGTGAATGTATGTTGTGTGGTCCCTCTAATAGGAGGCAATCCCGTCAGTTGGTTATTACTGGAATCCTATGGATGTTTCCATTGTGAGGCTCAAAAAAGGCACCACTCAGATCCGCTCCAATTGAAAGATGGATGTCTTCATCAAGTAAATTGCAAAGATCTGGGAACCAATTTCAAAGAGCCCATGAGAGTAACCTAAGATAGGTCAGCCACTGATAAACCAAATGCGCATGATGCCTCTTCATGCCCTATTACTTTTAGAATTTATAAATATCATCTATCTGAAACTGTCATTCGTACATCCCTCTTATCCTGTCATCAAATCGACTAACCCCATGTTTTGCAGGAAAAGATTAAAAAACTCATAACTCGATGCATAACATATCATGCATCCATATCACCTGCCAATATCTAGACTAAACTAGATACCAGTTTTGTGCAGATTGGTCCTAGAACTCGATTCCGAGCCAAAAAGGCCCGTTCACCACCAGTTAAAATGGCTAAAGGAAGTTCATCAGAACCCATCCCTGTATCTCGAGAGGAATTCGAGGAGTTTAAGAAGCATATTGTCGAGATGACTACCCTGTTGAGAGAACAGTGTAAGGTGTCTCAGGAACCTAAGCATAAGAGTCAGACTGAACCTTCTATGTAAGGAGATATGAAAATACCAAAAAATGATGGTGATACCCAGATGTCCACACCTATCTCTCCCCTCGATGTCGAAGTAGCCAAGGAGGCCCCAGTCCAAAAGAGGGCACGGGAAATAGTAGACCTCCGAGATGACAGAGAAACTGGAGATATCAGGAGAAAGTTAGACAAATAGAGGACGCTATCCGGTCTATGAAAGGGACAGGATCCCACGGGAGCGTGAATTATTAGGATCTATGTATTTTCCCAAAGGCGAGATATCCGGATAAGTTCCAAGTCCCAGAATTCAAGAAGTATAATGGATTGGGTGATCCCATATTCACTTAAAGGACTACATAGGTGAACTTGGAACTTACGCCGAGGATGAGAACCTTATAATGCAGCTATTCCAGAAAAGCCTTACCGGTGAAGCCTGAACTTGGTATGCCCGAATAGATCATTCCAAAGTCTGAGGTTAGGAATATTTGGCCCACGCTTTCCTTAACCAGTATAGTTTCCAATCCCAGATGGCACCTGATTGCTACCAGGTTACCAAAGTCAAGAAACTGAGCAATGAGTCGTTCAGAGAATATGCGTAGCGATGGAGGCGAATGGCGGCCTAAGTTAACCCACCGATGGATGAAAGTGAGATGGTGCCAACTTTCATTGACATACAAGAAGCCCTTTTCTATGAGAGAGTCCTTGACGGGTTAGGAAAATCCTTTTCTAAAATGATCAAACATGGAGAAATGGCTGAAATGGGTTAAAGTCAGGTAAAATCAAAGATCTCACAGCTTTAGAGGCCGTAGAAGAGCACATACAGTCGAGAAATTATGCAAGCGCTCCCAAAAGAGTATCTAAAAGGAAGGAAGAAGATGTCCCTTTGATATTGTAAGGACAAGCTTCCAATAAGAGCCCCAGTCCGCCTATCCAGAAACAGAACACTCATCTTGTGAATTCCCGAAATCTTACAGCATTGAAGGTTGGGGAGAACAAGTGAAGAAGGATATTTATTCCTTTAAGGAATTCTTTGGAGAATATATTGGTACTATTGATCGCCTATAAGAAGATCGTTGAGCTTGCTCCACCTTCTGATCCAAATGGAAGCCAATTTGATCCCAACAAGAAATGCGCTTACCATTCCAACTCACCGGGGCATGACACTCAAGAATGTTGGACTTTAAAACACAAGATTCAGAACTTGATTGACAGTTGGGAGATTGTGAAGCAGCCGAATATCAACAATAACCCCTTACCTCAGCATAATACGGAAGGAATAAACATGATTAGTGCATGAGGTAAAGAAAATCGCAAATACCGGGAAGCTAGGGGAAGCACCTCTATGAATGACTCTGTAATATGGGGATACCCCGAAAGGGATTTTATGGTGGAGCAAGACTTAGCCTCGATTAAGGTGCAAGTAGACCAATTGGCTGATCTAGTCTTATATCAACATCAGTTGACCCAAAAGCTAATCGACCAAGTCCTACCAAGGCAAACTGTCACAATACCCGTCCAGGATGTCCCAATCTCAAGAAGGGACCGGATTCACTACCAAGAGCAGAACAAATGGACAGAAAAGAATGCTAGGGAAGCTAGAACTCAGCACCGACGAGAATTTACAGCCAATCAAAAATTCACCCCCTTGAGGTAGTCTAGGGAAGAAATCCTATGCACCTTGATCGATGATGGAAGGATCACATAATTTTTGCCACCCCCGGATCCGCGATTAAAGTGTTTCGACTTTTCTAGGTCCTGCCTCTATCATTCGAATGCCCTTGGTCATGCCACTGAGGAATGTTGGGCCCTGCAACACTTAATTTAGAATATGACTGAATCAGGAGAGCTAGAGCTGATGAGCAAAACTGAGATCTTCCCTGAGGAAGAGATAATATACCCTTGAGGGGCAAGAAGTTTTGAGGAAATGGTAGTTGTTATCCTTTGCATAGAAGGAATGTCTGGTGGACCCATAACCATAAGAGGATTATCTGGGCAGGGAAACAAGACTACTCTGGAAATACCGGCACCAAAGCCACTGATGTTGGCTCCTTGGCCTCAAATCCCAATTCTTAGTCTGAAGAAGGTACCGTGGAATTATGGAGAAAGCATAAAATTGGCACCGGATTGTATAGGCATCGTGCCTAAGGAGAATCCACTTTACCTCCCGGGGCGTTTAGTGAAACCAGTAACCAAGATGTTGGGGAAGGTATCAATGGGAAAGGTCACAGAATTCCTCCATAAGATGGGGCACAGTGAAGCAAGAACAGTGAAGCAGTTAGAAGCTGAACAACATTAAATCTCCATTCTAGATTTAGTATTGGCTTCTGACGACCATCATCAAATTCTATTCCAAGTGTTAGAGGAAGCACATCTGCCCAAATCCAGTGATACTAAAAAAATTTGGCACCTGATCAGCCATGTATTGGACAGTAATGTGATATCATTCACCGATGACGATATTCCGGCCGAGGGAACTGGGCATCGCAAACCATTGCATATCGCTGTCGTATCATCTGGATACGTGGTTATAGGCATACTTATCGATGGCGGATCATCCTTGAACATCTGTCCATATGATGCTCTGGATAGGATGAAGATCAACCCGAATTGGATTCGAGAAAGCCATGTAGTGGTACGAGCATTCGACGGATCAAGAAGAGATACAGTTGGGGAAATTGAACTTCCTGTGGAGATTGGCCTATTCACATTCAATATACCTTTCCAAATCCTGAAAATCACTACCGGGTATAATCTGTTGCTGGAATGACCTTGGATCCATATGGCTGGTGTCGTTCCTTCAACTCTTCATCAACAATTGAAATATATCGTCAACGGCAATCTCGTCACCGTCAGTGCAGAACCTGATTATCCTATCCATAATCTAGAAGATATGCCCTTAATCAGCGTGAATGAGGGTATTGAGCCCGCCAATTTTCAATCCTTCGAAGTAAGCAATCCACGATACCACTCTGTGGGTGCGCCAACATTAACTCCCCGAATATCTCCAGAAGTAATGGCAGTTGGCCAAGAGATGCTTTCTAGAGGACATCGATTAGGTCAAGGGTTGGGTAAAAATGGCCAAAGAATCAAGAACCCAATCCACATACCCACGCAGTTAGGAAGGGTTGCGTTAGGATACTCGGGTGGATCCAAATATCGTAACCCTCACAAACACATGCCGGTCAGCCATTTAATTCCTCTTAAGCCAAACATCAGTGAAGCCGGATTTAAGGATTCATTGAAGAAGGTCCCCGTTATTATCTCAAACCTCCTGATCCCGAAAACCAATCAGAATGGATATAAGGAGATTGGTGATGAAGAGCCTCTCAAGGACACTGCCCGGAGAGCCAAAGATAAGAAGTTTCTGGAGGAGATTCATTTGCAATTTGTGAGCATCTTTTGCCTTTCTGAAGATGACATAAAGAAATCCAATGGGGCAGGCCTGTCGAATAATCAACCTATCCACCCAGTCCTTAATTGGGGAAGTGTGAACATCCCGAAGGAGGATCCAGGGACCTATTCCAAATTAGTTATGGTCATCTTGGAAGACACCGACAACTCCAGTAACTCATCTATCTCAGCTATCCCCCAAGATCTAACTACCAGTAATTGGACGATCACCCCTCAGATCGTCCGAAAAGGGTAAAAACCAGAAAATGATCCATTGACAAGGAGCTTTAGCTTTACATATTTATGTATGTTTTATTTTATCTGCAACTTGTTATTGCCTTTTGTCATATCAACTGCTGAATCCTTTTGTAATTGACAACCGTTTGTATATATTTAGCAATCAAGTTTTTTGTCTCAGGTTTCCAAATTTGAGTATTTCTAACCATGTCGATGACTTGCCAAATTTGAGTAATGAATACAATTTCGATATAGAATTGGACTTTGAATTGATGGGGATCGAGCAAGAAGAAGTGGATGATGACTAGGTGCCCGAGGAAATAAAAGCATGGGTCAAAGATAAACCTAAACCCAACCTTGATCAAACCACCACCATAAATATCATAACCCCTGACAATCCCAAAGAGCTACAGATCGGAACCAACCTCCCCTCTAACCAAGAAAAAGAACTAATCAAACTCATAACCCAATTTAAGGATGTTTTTACCTGGTCTCATGAAGACATGATAGGTTTATCCACTGATATAGTTGTCCATTGACTACCAATTAAGGAAGGGTTCAAACCAGTCAAGCAGAAATTAAGATGGTTGAAACCAGGATAGAGTCTGAAGGTCAAAGAAGAAATTATAAAACAGTTCAAAGCGGGAATCATTATGGTATCAACATACCCTGAGTGGTTGTCTAACGTAGTCCCAGTGCCGAAATTTTTGGGGAAGGTGCCAATATGTGTAGATTATCGGGATCTTAACAAGGCCAGCCTTAAAGATGACTTCCCGGTGCCATTTATCCACTTGTTAATTGACAATACGGCACAGTTCGAAATGTATTCTTTCACCGATTTCTTTGTCGGATATCATCAGATTATGGTTGCTGAAGAAGACAGGGAACAGACCACCTTCATTACCCCTTGGGGAACTTTTTGTTATCGAAGGCTAGCTTTTGGCCTTACCAATGCTGGTGCTACTTATCAGAGGGCCATGATGACCTTATTTCACGATATGATGCATCAAGAGATTGAAGTGTATGTGGATGATATCATTGTGAAGTCTAGAAAGGCTGAGGACCATTGCAACCATCTTCGGAAGTTGTTTGAACGGCTCCGTAAATTCGATTTAAAGTTAAAACCAGTGAAGTGTGCTTTTGGTGTGAAGTCCGATAAATTTCTGGATTTCTTGTGAGCAACCGGGGCATTGAATTGGATCCTGCCAAGATAAAATCCATCACTGAGATGCTCGAACCAAAGACCGAGAAGGAAATCCGAGATTTTCCTAGGAAGAATAAACTTCATCAGCCGATTCATATCGGAGCTGACAGCAACCTGTGAACCCATTTTCAAATTGTTAAGAAAGAACTCCTCAGGAAAATGGAATGAAGACTGTCGAAAAGTTTTCCGTACCATCCAGAAGAGGTTAATTGAAGCACCTGTCTTGGTACCCCCAAGGGATGGAATCCCATTATTTATGTATATCTCAGTCAAATCCAATGTCATGGGTTACTTACTGGGGCAAAAGGATGATATGAGGAAAGAAAGGGTGATTTATTATCTCAATAAACATTTCAGCTGCGGAGAGCAGAAGTACACACTGATAGAAAGAACCTGCTGTGCATTAGCTTGGGCAACCACGAGGTTACAACATTACCTACACGGCCATACAACTTACCTCATCTCTAGGATGGATCCCTTGAAATACATCTTCAGCAAGCCGATGTTGAACTGCTAATTATCCAAGTGGCAGTTGATCATCCAATAGTTCGACATCATTTATGTGACCCAAAAGTCCATCAAAGGGCAAGGAATTGCAGATCACCTGTCGGTCGCACCAGCGGGAGGTTATGAACCTCTTGAAACCTATTTCTCTGAGGAGGAAGTGATAACTATTCAGCTAGCCAGTAAAGAAGATAGGGATCAATTCTGGAAAATGTATTTTGACGGCGCATCTAACACTGAAGGCGCAGGAGCAGGGGCAGTTCTGGTGTCCATTACAAGAGATCAATACCCCGTGGCAACCGAAGTTGCCTTTTAACAATTCCAACAACACAACAGAATACGAAGGATGCATTGTGGGGTTAAAACTGGCTCAGTCTATAGGAGTTAAATGGTTAGCTGTATTCGGAGACTCGGAGCTAGTCATCAAACAGTCCACCGGGGCCTACACCACCAAGGAATTACATCTACTGCCTTACCATTGCTATATTCTCAAATTGGCAGGAGAGTTTGAAGACATTTCCTTCATGCATATTCCCCAAAACCGAAATGATTTCGCTGATGCATTGGCTACATTAGCTTCATTGGTGAACCTATCAGCAAGAAGGGGAACGCATATCATCACTTTCACTGTACAGAGTTCACCGTCATATGGCAATAGTGTAGGGGAAATATCAGATGAGATAGCACCTACTGGACCACCTTGGTACCACCACATTAAAGAATATTTATGAGACCGATCAACCCCTGAAGAAATGAGTCAAGCCGCAAAGAAGTGAATACAGAAGATGGTCATGAATTTCTACCTAAGTGGAGATGGTCTCTACAAGAGAGACCCGGGCGTAGGCCTTCTGAGATGTCTAGACAGAGATCAGGCCCAGCGACTTATGAATGAAGTACATGGTGGGGTGTGCGGAGCGTATATGAGTGGACCCCTTCTTGCCAAGAAAATTCTAAGGACGGGACATTACTGGATAACCCTCAAAGCGGATTGTGATGGTCACGTCAAGAGTTGTTATCAATGCCAGATCCATGCCAATATTATTCATGCACCCCCAAATCAACTGCATTGTATGACATCACCATGGCCTTTTTCCATGTAGAGAATGGACGTGATCAGACTTGTTGAGCCTAAAGTCAGTAATGGTCACATATTCATCTTGACTATAATCAACTATTTTACCAAGTGGGTTAAAGAAGCTTCCTTTCCCAAGGTCACTAAGGAGGTCATCGTTGGTTTCATTAGAAACAACGTCATCTGTCGGTATTAACAACCCGAGGTTATCATATCGGATAACGTGAAAAATCTGAATAACGAGATGATGAGGGAACTGTGTAGTAAGTTCAATATCAAACACCTCAATTCGGTTATTTATCATCCGAAAATGAATGGCGCGGTGGAAGCCGCTAATAAGAATATCAAGAAGATAATGATGAAGACGTCAGAAAATCACCGAGGATGCCCTGATCTGTTGTCGTTAACCCTACTTGCATACCGAACTTCGACTCGCACCTCGACTGGGGCAACACCTTATTCATTAGTCTATGGCATGGAGGTCGTACTTCCTATCGAAGTGGAGATGGAATCGCTAAGAGTGATGCTAAATTCCCAGATAGAGGAGAGCCAATGGATATAAGATCGATACGATCAGTTATCCCTGATAGATGAAAAAAAGGTTGTTGCTATCTTTCACGGCCAACTATATCAACAGCAAATGTCCCGATCTTATAACAAGAATGTGTGACCTTGAGAGTTTAAAGAGCATGATTTGGTACTAAAGAAGATCATTCCGGGCCAGGATGCAGCTAAAGGGAAATTTGCCCCAAATTGGGAAGGACCTTTTGTTGTCAAAGCAATTCTATCGGGCGAAGCTCTGAAGCTGGAGGAGATGGATGGTGAAGAATTCCCGCAACTGATCAATTCCGATTCTGTGAAACGGTATTATGTCTGAGACCCCTTTTTGTTCAAACTGGAATACTTTATCTTGATAAAAAAAAAGGAAAACAAGAAAAAAAAAGAAAAAATATCAAGTCTGATCTTCAGGTCTGAGCCTGAACAGCGAAAGACCTGATCTCTCATCTACGGGAGTACGTAGGCAGCCATTTATGGTGCGGTCAAACCAAACAGAAAATTAAAACCCCATCAAACCAAGCTCAAACCCAAATAAACATTTTTCAATTGTTCAGGCCAAGCCTAAACTACGAAAGACCTGATATCTTATCTACGGGAGTACGTAGGCAGCCATTTATGGTGTGGTCTAACCCTCGAAAAAGAAACCAAACAATTTCACCTTATATCCCCAAATCCAAAATCCTAACCTATACAGAAACTGAAATATACCACAAACCCGCCAAATCGACGGCTCATGTAGAGAGGACCTAATGACATCTCAGCATCACCCTGCCGAATCTGGTGCAAGTATGACGAGACCAATTCTATGTCGACATAATAAATTATAAAGCGAGAATGGTGACAGTGTACAAGGCTAGACATGCTCAGACAATGGAAGTGAACTAAACTGGTTTCTTTTTATATATACAACTGTTTAGAACACAAAAGTTGATTCTAACATGTGACAAAAGATAATGACAAAGTCTGTACATGAAATTAAACAGATCTATAAATTGGCGGTAAGACTAATCAACATAGCCAAATATCCAGCCGTCTCTGCAGTCTGAGGAGCATCCCTGAGATCATGCTCCAGCACATTGATGCGTCTCAGTATCTCTACGGCCATGCGATAAACACCCTCTTGGCTCTGCACTACACCCTGAACATGATCAGTGAGTCCATCTGCAAAAGTCTAGGCAGCATCTCTATCAGCAATGGCCTGATCTCTAGCAACAAAAGCTACATCTCTCTTAGTAATAGTAGAATCTCGACCAGCTAAGGTGGTCAACATCATGGACCGAGCCTGATCCCTCTCAAAGGTCACCAGACGAATCTATCTATCTATCGCCTCCATGGAAATCGATGATGAACTCGAAACAGTACTAACTAAAGAAGCTGTCAACTTCGCGAACAAAGCATCCTCGGTCGGAGATATAGGATCCTCTATAGGCTCCTCAACATTAGCAGACCAACCCTCATCATCAGATAAAGGCCCCACATCAACCTGATCCGCTTCATTTGGTGCTAAATCCGACTCTAGCCAAGCTGAGTACTCTGCAGATCGGCCCGAATGGCAGTCTCTGAACTCTGCTGTCTACCGATGACACCAAAATCAGTAGACACGAGCTAGGTTAGCCTCAGTAGCTGAGTAAATGGGGAAACGATAGTCCTCAGTCCCCTCAAATGAATGGACATCCTGATACTGATTAAACTAGATCATCATCGCTAGAGGATGATAGATCGTCACACCTCTCAAATCGGCCAAGGGAAAAAAATCTAGGTCAGCCACGTGGGTGGTGAAACTCAGAAAGAAGCAATAAACGGAGTACATGACTATCTCAAAAGGCTCCTCCATAGCACCCAGGAATTTAGTCCAAGACGCCTCATCGATACAGGAAGTCGAGCGATAGGAATAGATCTGTAACATGCCATGTCCAAAGCAAAATCCATGACGACGAAGCCAACCAATCGGTCTGAGGTGGTTCATGAACCAGATGTATAGGAGAACGAGGCTACCTTTAAACTCCTGATCCCCAACAGTCCGGCAGAAGAATGCTAATATCAATGTATCCGCCAAGATGAGAGGGAAAATGGTGAAGTCATCTCTGAGAGTCCTGACAGCCATCGACATCTCGACATCCAAATGGTCAGCATAAAATGGCATATATAAATGTGATATGAGGCATATGACCAATACATTCACTCGTGCAATATGCCATCTCTCCTCCGAAATGGCAAAATCTCTATGATAAAAGGCGAAGCTATTAGCGGATGCAAAATGGTCTATCATGAAGTCCATAGAAATGATGTGGCTACTGCCCACCTTGGCCAGGATAAATTCCCTCCTCAATCCAGTGACTGTCATGAACTGGTGGCGCATATGGCCCAACGCAACCCGAGTACACAGTCCCTCCATCGATAACCCAGAGATGCAACCGTACTTGTCCAAAGTGGGAGTCAACTCATCAGAGCCAAACCTGAAGACATGGCACTCTGGAATCTAGTGGGTGAGCATCTAATCAATAAATCCCTCTGGAACCTGGAAGGATAACAGAGATAGGGAGTGGCCCAGCATGCGACCGACTGTAATACGGTCAAAATCTGGCAAACGGTCGTGCCAAACCCTCAAACTGGTAGCTATCCGACTAGGCGAAAGGTGATCCAAGCGAGCAATGGAAGAGGAAGCCATCTGTAAAACTATATCAAAAAGACCATACAGAGGTCAATCTCTATCAAATCATTTAAATATATATGAAGCATGCATCATAATGAGTGATAACATAACATATACAATAAATAAATAGAAAACATCATCATACATAAAGATCTGCCGAATACATCAGTTTTATATACACATTACTATCATACCTATGATACATGTGAAAACTAAGGAATAAAAAGTACAGGATACTGGGGCATAAATTCCCAATAACTAACAAAGGACCTATAGAATCATCACGATGTCATCTACAAAGGGGACACTGTCGTCGAACTGATCAAACTGAGCCAAATCTTCCTTAGTAGGCATATCCTACATAGCGGGGCGATAAGGCATATCCTGTGGATCTGGGAGATAAAGCGTCTCCTGCACACCCGGGTGATAAGTTAATGGATCACCTCCATTGTCAGAACCTCCAGTACCTGATGATCCAGCCCCATGAGAACCAACAGTGCCTAAAGGTCCAGCCTAGTGATCCTGAGCAGTAAAAGTACTAGCTAATGAAGGGTCCCCGCCTAGATGACGATAATAGGTCGATATCTGCTCCAACTGACGTCTCAAATCAGCTATCTGAGTCTGATGAGAAGGCTCCCGGAAGTATGATATCCAGTCCATCATCACAAGAGACCCTGAAACCACATTTCCCAGAAACTAGGTAGCCCGGGTCTGAGCTCCTATCGTGCGTTGGCCCCTCCAAGTGGAAAAGTCATCGGAAGTGATAGGACCATCTAAAAAATGAAACCCCTCTTACCCAGCAGTGGGAATCGTTGCGACCGGCTGAGATACAGGCCAGAATCGCTGAGCCAGAGGAAGGAAAGGAAGGTGAATCTCCCCAGTGATACATCTAAAAGCACATTCCCCGAGGTAGAGCTCCCAACCTCCATCAAACAGAAATAGAATCAGGTGAGTAGACAAAAAATACTCTGGCCCTATCGGTAGACCATCCTCAAACCCCTCAAACAAATGTCTTGCAGAATAGGGGACCCACACTATGTCATAATTCATCAATGTCTCCAGCTGAAGACGGGCATGAGTATAGCCCTCCGCGACCGGGACCTCTGATAAAGTAGACTGGTGCCATCTATGCCCCCAAGATAAGTGTCCAAGCCCAAAACAGAGATAGGGCGAAGACAAGGAAGCCTCTCATAAGCCCAAAACTGTTAATCCAAAGAACCCGACATTAGTCATGGGAAAAGATAAACCAATCAAAATTCAGACAAGTAAAATTCAGTCAAAATGACTCACCAAAAAAAACGGATAGAATCTGAGCCATGCGTCAGTGACTCCCTCAGATCACTGTTGCATCCCTTGAAGAAAGATCACGAATGTAAAAGAACCCCAATCGTAGTCCCCTATGCGGTCCACGTCCCGAACGGCTCCCACCAGGCAAAAAGGGACAATGGAGGAGTTATTCGCAATGAAACAACCCCTCAAGATGGTCATGAACAGACGCCACAAGATGCGATCTCTCTCCCTCAAATTCGCAGGTAACGGCTGCTGTAGAGTGCCTCAAGCAGCATCAACGCTCAAACATCCAGACCAAATACTACGGGCCATGAAGGGCCGCTCCTGAGAACAAAACCCCAAAAGGGTGCGAACAGCTGCCGGAGTGATACCAATCTCTAAAGGCACTATGTCCCCAGTAAACTCCAGACTGGTGATATATCTCCAGTCCATAGGTGTCATCATAACCTCACAATCTAGGAGATGAAGAGATTGACTCTAATGGAACCATCACTCAGATAAAGCTCATAAATAGCCCTAGGGACAGCGACGGGGAGGAATGGTGAAGAAGGCCTGGAACCCTTAAGAATCCACTATAACTCGGTACTCGAGGTGAAGTGAATGATACAGAGAATATATACTAAACCAAGGCTGGGTAAACTCTAGGACCTGCATAGCCTTAAGGTTAAGAAAATTGGTTCCTAGCAGAAAAGAGAAATCAAGATAAATTAATGTAAAGATCATATACCTCATTCGCCTGTAAATGAATGGAGGGATGACGACTCAGGTCCGTACCCAGCAAATCAAGAACGGCTACCTAAATACCAGGAAGAAATTTGGGCTCCGCAGTGGGTTGAGGCGAAGCCTCAGACTCAGGGATATCCTCCTCGTCCAAATGGGGTCTGTCCTCATCAAGAGGACGCTGCGCTGACTCTGTCAACAGCTGAACCTGCCTGCTAATACGCGGAGTAGGAACGTCAGAGGCAGGCCTTCACCAGTGAACTATAGATGAAACCCAGCGAAGTGAATAGCTATTAGGTCTATCAGAATCCATACCTGAACAACGAGTTCGTAGGAATCAAAACAAAGTCAGGTATACTCCTGTTCTTTTAAAATTTTAATTTTTCTACTTCTTGGATATAATATAATACTGGAAATATAATTTAGGTCATCACATCATGCATGTGCTACATGTGTCGTTATATGTGTACATCATTTTCAACTCGCATCCTAGTATATATACACATACATCTAAGACCCTGACATATAACGCACGAATTTTTTTTGTAAGAGTTTCCCCTATAAAATGAACTATCCACATACCCGAAGCATGCATTAAACCACCCTATGAGGGTACACCATCACAGCCCAACAATTAAATAGCAATTTAAATATTTTTTTCTAATATATAGCTAAAATGTGTGTCTAGACTAACTGATAAATTATAATATGTTGCATCCATACGGTCTATAAGATGATACGTAAGCATGCATTGCATTATAACATGTCCATCAAGCTATCTGTGCATACATGTTCAATATAATGTGTTTAATGATTTTCACCAATGAAAACATGAAAAAGTGGAGTCTATACGTTACCCGTAGTGCGTGAAAGGGACGTACGGTGACGGATAGCTCCAAATAAGGCCCGAATTGAGTAGATTTGAGATAGACGGTCGGATTTTTCAGAGAAAACTTAAGAAAACTCGAATCGAATGCATGAAAATGAGCCTTTCCGAGGGTATTAACCCAGGCACGGACAACCTCAACTATACATACTCCAGTCGCATGTATAGGTGTGGCTACCCTAAGTGGGTCCCATGGCTTCTCGTTTGGTAAAATGCAGTCTGAAACGCGTTCTTTTGGGTCCAAAAAGGTCACTTTACTTAAGAAGGCACCCTTCCGGGTCATTTTTAGACCCCGAAAACCCTTCAAAAAGGCAGAAAATCAGTAAAGATCAGAAATCCTGACGTTGAATGGTGGAAGACTAGAAAGTCGGTCAAAATCAGTAATCCATCTTGGAATCCATCGTCATTAACCCCGGTGAAGGTATCAGCTCAACCCTGATATAGAATCCACCGGCATTAACCCCGATGAAGGTATCGGTTCAACCCTGATATAGAATCCACCAGCATTAACCCCGGTGAAGGTATCGACTCAACCCTGATATAGAATCCACCGGCATTAACCCCGGTGAAGGTATTGGCTTGACCCCGATGTAGAATCCATTGGTAACAACCCAATGAAGGCGTCGGCTTGACCTCGATGTAAAATCCGTTGGAAACAACCTAATGAAGGCATCGGTATAACCCCGATGATGTAATCCATTGGCAATAACCCAATACAGACGTCGGCGCAACCCCGATGGTGTAATCCGTTGGCTAAAACCCAATGAAGGCATCGACTTAACCCCGATGATGTAATTTGTTGGCTACAACCCAATAAAGGCATCGGCATAATCCTAATGATGTAATCCATTAGCAGCAACCCAGTGAAGGCATCGGCTTAACCCCGATGATGTAATCCATTGGCAATGACCCAACGCAAGTCGGCTCAGCCCCGATGGTGTAATCCGTTGGCTACAACCCAATGTGGGCGTCGGTTTAACCCCAACGACATAATCCTTATAACCTTCTTATAATCTCACATATCATTACATATTTTATACATGCCATTGCATCATCAGATATACTTTTTCATACATTCTCTGTGTCTAGTAATCTTTGTTGTGTTCATTCCATTACATTTGCATAAACATGACAAAGAGGGGCATCTGTAGACACTCGAAATTTTGCTTTCTTTATACTAACTTTGCAGAAGGGTAAAAGCATAATTTTACTTCGAAGACAACCCTGAGGTAGGGGAAAAGCATACGATTACCCCGAAGATAACCCTGTGAATGATTCAAAGGGCCAATGACGTCCGGACAAGACGCGAACTGAACGAGAATCACAAAGCTAAGAAAGTGTCCTCAAGAAGTCACCTCAGCAAACCTCGAATTGTGTGCCATCAAAGATAAGCCAGTTAACTACAGTCTGGAATCGAAAGATACTTCTCAGCTACCAGCATCATCTTCCCGGACCCCAATTCAGTTAGACTCGACTTTATTCCGCAGCCTTTCGCAAAGACTTTTCGAGAGTTTGGCCTACAAAGCTCAACTTTCTCCAAACTGAGACAGAAGGAACAAACTTCGAGACAGCAGGACCTACGAGGCCTAGCCACAGGAGTACATGCGGCTGGCTCTGGGATCTTAAATCAGCAACATCAGCTCATTTAGAAAAAAAGGAAGAAGTTTGAGAGAGAAAGTCATTTTCTAGAGAGAGAGAGGCTCGTGTATAAAATTTTCTTCCATATTTGAGTTGTTTGATCTTAGATATCACATACTTTGAGTCTCAAGAGTGTTCTAAGTTGATCCCGAGCCTCAAAAGCTTTTTCACGCATCCCCTAAGTTGAAAAATGCCCTTTTCGTGTCACTTTCTTTGTAAATATTGTTTGAAACACTAGTTTTATATGATATATTGTGTAAACGTAGTATACCTTATTGTTTTACATAGATATTGTATAGTTGGTGGCGGATATTGAGTTCCCACCGGTTATTATGCAATTTTATTATTGTGAATCCAGTCTGTAGGCTAGATCTACCTAGATCTAAGTCGGATCTAGCCTTTTGAGTGGTTATCAAGCATGAAGCTTTAACTCATATGCTAGATCAGTTTAGATCCATGGTAGATCTATGTGTTTTATCGCTTTATATCATCCCCAGTCACTCTATTGAGCCCTAAATCTATATCTAGAGGTGAGGAGGGTCCTAAGATCTCGTGATGGGGTTTTCAACCGATGAAACCATCGGATCTTAAGTTTAGGACATGATGTAAATATGTTTATTTCAATAAATGTGAGCCTAGGATTCCCGGGGTCGAGATATAATAATTAGATCTAGATTAGATTCCCACAATAGACATTTTATTCACTATGTAATGTTTAAATAACGTCGAGTCATTGTATGTGTAATTTTAGGATCTTAAAATGAGTTTGAGGGGTTAGTCCCGAGAAGTCGAATTTAAGATCCTGTGATAGTGAACTTTTGATTGTGGGTGCTCGGTTCATCAAGATGGTTTTCATGCCTGATGATGATCCGACTCCTTCTTAACGCTTTTTGCATGCACATCACCAAAACGATTGCCAATAAAACCACAAAGAGCTTTCATAAAGAAAAAAGCGATTCAGGGTAGATCATCGAATGAACATAAAGATAATGAAAATGAAGTATCAAAGTTTTTAATTCCTAGTCGGGCGAAGGATTTGAAAACTTTGTTTTCCAAAACATCATTTCAATTCATATATATTATTTAAAATGACTTTTTGCTAAATCAAATCCATCGTACCTAGGCGCAAAAGAGGTACAACACTACTTTCCCCTAACTAAGAAAAAGACTTAGAATAAGCTAAATAAACTTAAAATAAAGAACACACACACACACTATATGCATAGGAATTTAAGAAGATGCGGTAACCATATTTTTCAAGGAAGTCGGGGGGTGCCTAACAACTTCCCCTCGCTTAAGCTAGCCCCCAAATTCTAAGAATCTCGGTTTAAGACCAATCCTATGGAGTCACATATTGGACCATATTGCGAAAATCTTCAAAATTGGATGAGTTTGTACATCTATTTACATTATACCAACTGGCAACTCTGTCTCATTCGGTCCAATTATAAAATAATAAATTCAATCTTTTCAAAGTCGTCGACATTTATGTTGGTATCGCTTTCCTAAAACCTCACCCTTTAATAAAACCCATAGACATAGCGAATCACAAAAGGGTAAAACAAATAACACAAACTTAGGAAAGACGGACACCTAATTTTTCCCGGCGTCGATGTAAGACCCAAAATTTTATGAATAAGATTTAATTTTCTTTATATATTATTTTGAAATAGTAAGGTGTTGATTTGATAAATGTGATAAGTTATAGGTGAAATGTGCAAAGTTTATAAAGTAAGCAAGTGGTTATAAAATATTCGTTGTGTCGGAGAATATTCGTTTGGTCGAGGAATATTCTTTTTGTTGGAGAATATTCGTACGACGGCGCAGTTATTGGTGGACCCCACAATGGAATGAATGTCGGATATAGAAAGCGATAGAAGTAATTTTTTTATAACAACAACGGCAAAACTGTTACCGTTAGTACTGTTGAAATACTCGGTGGTTAAAATACAGCAGTACGTGGTGTTGCACAGTAGCACACGATATTGCACAGTATTTTGAATTATTGATTCTTATGTTGGAAGGTACTTACTCAATTATTGTTACAGTAATTACTGTTTAATATTTTATATTATTGATTCAATAATTGCTTAATATTTTATTGGTTCAATATTTGCTATGTTGATATTTTATATCAATAAGTGCTACTTTCCTATTTTATATTATTGATTCAATAATTGTCATCGCACATTATTTCAAATTATCAAATCAATAATTCATATTATTTGAATAATATTATTAGATAGCATTATTGGCAATGTCCAAGGAAGTTCTGTCTAGAAAAGGAGTTGATTAATTGCGCGCCAGTAAGGAGAAATCCTTATCGAAAGACCCCCACTGTCCTGGGAACGACCTGGTTGTCAATATTGTAGTTCTGTAATATTATTTGTGAATAATTAATTTTTGATATATATGATAAGGAAATATTTATTCAATGTGGATTTAAACGGAGGAATTTTTAACATGTGACATTTGTTGAAAGTTGGTATTTTATCTTATCCGATAAAATAATTCAATCAAATATATTATTATAATATTACATTATAGTAGTATGATGTGATTATATAATAGTATAATTTTTATAATTTGAATAATAACATTATTATAGTAAATTCATGGTATAAAAGTTAAACGAGGTGGAAGAGTGCAAATTGAATTTGAACTCTTATGATGCAAACAATGATGTCATCGGAGCGATGAGTTAAGCAAGGATGTCATCGGAACGATGAGGTAAGCAATGATGTCATAGGATCGATGATGTAAGCGATGATGTCATAAATTATGGCAAAAAGACTATTTTACCCTTACTCTGTCGAGCCTATAAATAGAAGCTCATTTCTTCATTTTTTCTCACCAATTCACTAAAGCTATAGAAAGAGAAAGTATAGAGAGAATAAGAGAGAAAGAAGAAGAGTATTCTGCTATTACGCTAGTACAGTCTCCAAATTTTAAGATAAGGGGTATTATTTCTTTCGTATTCATGAAGAGAGTTATTTTCTTTCAATACTCGTAAGAGTTGTTATTCCATTCTTTATTATTCTGTTGGAATAACCTGTCTACGCGGACTACCGCATGCATGGTGAAATCCTGTTGTTATTTTATCCTTTATTATTCTGTGGGAATAACCTGTCTACGCGGACTACCGCGTGCCTGGTGAATAACCCTTCGTATTCAGTTGTTATTAAATTGTGGAAATAATCTGTCTGAGCGGACTACCGTCAGACGGGTGAAAATTCAATTGCAGTTTCGTATATTGTTTCATTTCAGATTCCTAACACTAAACATACTACGGTAAGTATTGCTTCTATAATTCCTGAAATGATCAGATATTAATTGAGTTTTGCGCTTCATCTAATATTATTTCATTGAAATATTGGTCTGAACTTTCTTGTGAAATTTTTATCTTTTTATGTCGAGTTACTATTCGCGAGTTACTATTCACGAGATACTATTCACGAAAAAAAAATTCTAAATCATCTTTGATTGGATCCAGGTTTTGATCTTCATTCTTGAACTCTGGATAAATTCTCTAATATTTATCCTTTATTTCACTAGATCCGTTATTCGTATTATTTTTCATCATCCTCAGTTCTAAATGGTGATATAACTGAATATCTTTGGCCTATAGTGCAAAGATGACTAATTATGTGATAATATCTTTGGCATGTAGTGCAAAGATGAATAATTACCTGATGAATATCTTTGGCCCGTAGTGCAAAGATGGACAGGTGTTGAGATGAACATGAACAACTGATGATACAAATGAATATCTTTGGCCCGTAGTGCAAAGTGGATATTTGATTCGAGATGTATATTGATTGATGTTACAGGGATAAAATATTACTGATGGACTTTTAAATCAAAGAAGATAGTAGACATCATTCTCTACTTAACTTTTCTAATGAATTGTCATTTTCGCTGCAGTTGTTGATCTAAAACTGGTTATCCATAATATTTTATCTGATTTGTTGAAGACTAACGATAATTTATTATTCATTATCTTAGTCATAATATTCTTTACTGGGCTAGTTGAGCTCACCCTTTTCCTCCATTGTTCTCTTCAGGGAATGAGAATATTGCGGGTACTAGTCGGGGAATGGAGTGATGGTCCGAGTTAGAGCTGTAGAAGTTCTCACTATTTTTTTTATTTAAAATAGTGTGATAATAAATGTAATGAGGACTTAGTTTGAATGTTAATATTTTCTACATGTCTGTATTGACGCTCACAGTTGTGTGGTCGTATTTTGCACGACTGTGTGATATGAAAGATTGTATTTGAATTTTGTTGAGTGTATTTGGCGACTCAAAATAGGTTGAGTATTGAACCTATTTTGGGGGCGTCACAGTTGGTATCAAAGCTTTGGGATATGATCTCTGGCGGAGATCTGGGAATAGAACTAGGAGGGGAGAGACGAGTAAAACCTTCGCTAGTGTGTCCTACCTAAGCTTAATTGTTATTTAATTGGTCGGTTGGAATATAGGGTTAATATGTGATATGTTAATTTGTTTGATTAACCCTTGTTTTATGGCAGTATTTGAGAATGGCAACTGAAAATTTAAAACAATGGAGTGAATGAGACCGTTGAGACACCTTTAATCACAAACCAGGAGAACGTGCAACAGGAAGGCAATATTCTTCTTGTAAACAACACTACCGAAGAAACGATGAATGATGGGATGTTAGGCGAAAAAGAAATTAGAGATATCCATGTGGTGAGTGAAGAATTAATAGTTGTACCCGAGCTAATCGCAGAGGTTGCAGCTGAGAGTGAGGAAGAAGAGGAACCTGAGGAAGATTTATTAAGAGAATTTTATGATCAAAATGTAGAACTCCAAAATCGTATTCAAGAGTTAGAAGAACAGGGTGAAGAACGGCAGGCAGCCGTGGAACAAAGGGATACAGAAATTCAAAATTTTGCTACTCGATATGTGAGGCTTGAACAGAAGCTCTCTCTGGCAGAACATATGATATTAGAGCTGGAATCTGAAAATGCAAATGTCAACGATCAGCTGAAAGAAGAAGCAAATGAACGAGTGAGAATTGAAGATGCATGGGTAAAAGCCGCACGACACGTTGATATTTTAGAAAGAGACGTCCGATCCAAGATGGCCAAAATAGACGACATGGATTTTTCTTTTTAGACAGCAATTGGGAGAATCCAACATTGAGTTTGGAATTATCCTGTGCATAGCGGTCAACCCCAATTCGATATGGATCGAAGAGTAATGATTCAAATCATGGATCAGGAGTGCGATGAAGCAGTTTAGGGTGGAATGAACTTTATAGCAAAGTCAAGACCAGCTGGGATAGTGATTCCAAAGACTGTCCCAGACAAGCCAAAGTCAGTGGTTCCTGGAAGAGCATTTGTTGTGACTGCCCAAAACGCGAGGAACCCGAACGAGGTGATCACGGGTAAGCTAGTCATAAACTCTTGTGAAGTTTATACCTTATTAGATGCCGGTACTACCCATTCTTTTATTTCACCTACTGATGCTCAACGTTTGAACTTGAATCCTGAGAAATTAGACTTTGACTTATCTGTTGAAACTCCATTGGGAGAAACCTTCGTTACATCTACAGTTTACAAATCTTGCTCGATTTAAATTGGTACCCTCACCCTACCTGTTGATCTTATATCGTTGAAAATACTTGCATTTGATGTGATTTTAGGAATTGATTGGTTGACCACTTATCATGCCAAAATTGATTATTTTCGTAAGGTTGTTAGTTTTCATATTCCTAACCAACCTATTGTGCGAATTCAAACAACCAAACCACTAAAATCAATCAATGTTATTTCAAGTCATAAAGCTATTTGTTTATTGAAAAACGGATGTCAAGCTTTCTTAGCCCATGTCACTGATCTAAACCACAATACGTCAGGTTTGAATGATATTTATGTTGTTAATGAGTTTCCTGATGTATTTCCCGAAGAACTTCCCGGTCTACCCCCGGAACGTGAAGTTGAATTCTTTATTGACCTTGAACCCTGTACAAAACCCAATTCTAAAATCCCATATCGAATGGTTCCTATTGAACTTCAGGAGTTAAAGGTCCAACTACAGGAGTTGTTAGACATCGGTTTTATACGTCCTAGTACGTCTCCTTAGGGTGCTCCTATTTTATTTGTAAAGAAGAAAGACGGTAGTATGCGACTATGTATTGACTATCGGGAGTTGAACTATGTCACCATCAAGAATAGGTATCCGCTACCTCGCATTGATGACCTGTTCGATCAGTTGCAAAGTGCGCAATTCTTCTCAAAGATCGATCTCCGTTCTGGATATCATCAGTTAGAGATTAGAACTGATGACATTCCAAAGACTACCTTTAGAACTTGATACGCGCATTACGAATTTCTAGTTATATCTTTTGGATTGACCAATGTCCATGCTGCTTTCATGAACATGATGAACCGAATATTTAAGAAATATTTGGATCATTTCGTGGTTGTCATTATTGATGACATCCTAAAGCCTCAAATATTTCTTCACCAAGAATGAACTTAATATGCGACAACGACATTGGCTTCAGCTGTTTAAAGATTACGACTATTCCATTCTATACCATTTTGGGAAAGTGAACGTGGTAGCTGACGCGTTGAGTAGAAGATCGTATGCGGGCACGAGTGCTATGCTGTCAACACAAAGGCCTATTTTGTATGACGTACAAAAGATGGAGATACAGTTCAAGACTCCGGGGACCCATGCGATAATACCAAGTATACGCGTAGAACCAGCTTTGATTGATAAAGTTAAAGCTGCTCAAGCTACAGACTCGGAGCTGATGAATATGAGGAAGAAGGTGCTATTCCAGAAGCAAGGATTGATGAAGAAGGAATACTTCGAGTCAACTCCAAACTTTGTGTTCTTGACGATTCTGATTTGAAGTATAGAATCATGATGGAGGCACATAACACACCGTTTGCAATCCATCCTGGAAGTACCAAAATGTATCGTGATCTTTGACATACATTTTGGTGGAGCAATACGAAGAGAGAGATCGCGGAGTTCATCTCGAGGTGTTTAACGTGTCAACGTGTCAAGGCGGAGCATCAAATGCCAAAGGGTCCATTGCAACCACTTGAGATTCCAAAGTGGAAGTGGGAACACATTACCATGGATTTCGTTACGGGTCTTCCCAAGGTTTCTCAAGGCATAGATGCAATTTGGGTTATTGTTGATAGATTAACCAAGTCTGCTCATTTATTGCCGATACGAGAGACTTATTCCCTTGAACGTCTTGCTCGTATGTACGTGAATGAGATTGTGAGATTGCATGGCATGCCAGTACCCATAGTTTCGGATCGTGACCCAAGATTCACTTCACGATTTTGGGTCAGCTTGTAGAAAGCTATGGGCACGGATTTAAGATTCAGTTTGGCATATTATCCACAAACGGAATGGCAATCGGAAAGGACTATCCAAACTCTTGAAGATCTATTGAGACTCTGTGTTCTAGACTTCAAAGGGAGTTGGGATAAGTACCTACCATTGGTGGAATTCTACTACAACAACAGTTATCAGGCAAGTATAGGCATGGCTCCATTCGAGGCATTGTATGGACGAAAATATCGTTCTCCAGTATGCTGGGACGAGGTGGGTGAAGCAGCATTGTTGGGACCGGAGTTAGTACGTATGACTACGAAAAATGTTCAAATGATCCGGCAACGTATACAAACTGCACAAGATCGACAAAAGAGTTATGTTGATCTTCATCGAAGAGACGTGGAGTTTAATGTCGTAGATCATGTATTATTACGTGTTGCTCCATGAAAAGGAGTTATGAGATTCGAAAAGAGAGGAAAGCTTAACCCACGATTCATTGGTCCATTTGAAATCCTTGACCGAGTAGGAAATGTGGCCTATAGACTCGCCTTACCTCCAAGCATGTCTCGTGTTCATAACATTTTTCACATATCTGTGCTTCGTAAATATGTGAAAGATCCAAACCACATTATTGAGTTAGAACCAGACGAGATAGCCGAAGATTTAACATACGAGGAGGTACCTGTTAAAATCTTAGATAGGAAGGAACATGTCCTACACTCAAAGGTTATACCTCAAGTTAAAGTTTTGTGGAGGAACCATGATATCGAGGAAATGATCTGGGAGTTAGAATCGGAAATGAAAACGAGGTATCCTCACCTTTTCGACATACCAGGTACGTACGTCAATTTCGAGGACGAAATTTCATAAGGAGGGGAGGTTGTAAAACCCTAAATTTTATGAATAATATTTAATTTTCTTTATATATTATTTTAAAATAGTAAGGTGTTGATTTGATAAATGTGATAAGTTATGGGTGAAATGTGCAAAGTTTATAAAGTAAGCAAGTGGTTATAAAATATTCGTTAATCGGGGAATATTCGTTTGGTCGAGGAATATTCTTTTGTCGGAGAATATTCGTACGACGGCGCAGTCATTGGTGGACCCCACAACAGAATAAATGTCGGATATAGAAAGTGATAGAAGTAACTTTTTTATAAAAATAACGGCAAAACTGTTACCGTTAGTACTGTTGAAATACTTGGTGGTTAAAACACAGTAATACGTGGTACTGCACAGTAGCACACGGTATTGCACAGTATTTCAAATTATTAATTCTTATGATGGAAGGCACTTACTCAATTATTGTTACAGTAATTACTGTTCAATATTTTATATTATTGATTCAATAATTGCTTAATATTTTATTGGTTCAATATTTGCTATGTTGATATTTTATATCAATAAGTGCTACTTTGCTATTTTATATTATTGATTCAATAATTGTCATTGCACATTATTTCAAATTATCAAATCAATAATTCATATTATTTGAATAATATTATTAGATAGCATTATTGGCAATGTCCAAGGAAGTTCTGTCTAGAAAAGGAGTTGATTAATTGCGCGTCAGTAAGGAGAAATCCTTATCGAAAGACCCCCACTGTCCTGGGAACGACCTGGTTGTCAATATTGTAGTTCTGTAATATTATTTGTGAATAATTAATTTTTGATATATATGATAAGGAAATATTTATTCAATGTGGATTTAAACGGAGGAATTTTTAACATGTGACATTTGTTGAAAGTTGGTATTTTATCTTGTCCGATAAAATAATTCAATCAAATATATTATTATAATATTACATTATAGTAGTATGATGTGATTATATAATAGTATGATTTTTATAATTTGAATAATAACATTATTATAGTAAATTCATGGTATAAAAGTTAAACGAGATGGAAGAGTGCAAATTGAATTTGAACTCTTATGATGCAAACAATGATGTCATCGGAGCAATGAGTTAAGCAAGGATGTCATCGGAACGATGAGATAAGCAATGATGTCATAGGATCGATGATGTAAGCGATGATGTCATAAATTATGGTAAAAAGACTATTTTACCCTTACTCTGTCGAGCCTATAAATATAAGCTCATTTATTCATTATTTCTCACCAATTCACTAAAGCTATAGAGAGAGAAAGTATAAAGAGAATAAGAGAGAAAGAAGAAGAGTATTCTGCTATTACGCTAGTACAGTCTCCAAATTTTAAGGTAAAGGGTATTATTTCTTTCGTATTCATGAAGAGAGTTATTTTCTTTCAATACTCGTGAGGGTTGTTATTCCATTCTTTATTATTCTGTTAGAATAACCTGTCTACGCGGACTACCGCATGCATGGTGAAATTCTGTTGTTATTCTATCCTTTATTATTCTGTGGGAATAACCTGTCCACGCGGACTACTGCATGCCTGGTGAATAACCCTTCGTATTCAGTTGTTATTAAATTGTGAAAATAATCTGTCTGAGCGGACTACCGTCAGACGGGTGAAAATTCAATTGCAGTTTCGTATATTGTTTCATTTCAGATTCCTAACTCTAAACTTACTACGGTAAGTATTGCTTCTATAATTCCTGAAATGATCAAATATTACTTGAGTTTTGCGCTTCATCTAATATTATTTCACTGAAATATTGGTCTGAACTTTCTTGTGAAATTTTTATCTTTTTATGTCGAGTTACTATTCACGAGTTACTATTCACAAGATACTATTCACTGTTAAAAAAAATATTTTTTTTTCTTCCAAATCATCTTTGATTGGACCCAGGTTTTGATCTTCATTCTTGAACTTAGGATAAATTCTCTAATATTTGTCCTTTATCTCACTAGATTCGTTATTCGTATTATTTTCATCATCCTCAGTTCTAAATGGTGATATAACTGAATATCTTTGGCCTATAGTGCAAAGATGACTAATTATGTAATAATATCTTTGGCATGTAGTGCAAAGATGAATAATTACCTGATGAATATCTTTGGCCCGTAGTGCAAAGATGGACAGGTGTTGAGATGAACATGACCAACTGATGATACAAATGAATATCTTTGGCCCGTAGTGCAAAGTGGATATTTGATTCGAGATGTATATTGATTGATGTTACAGGGATAAAATATTAATGATGGACTTTTAAATCAAAGAAGATAGTAGACATCATTCTCTACATAACTCTTCTAATGAATTGTCATTTTCACTGCAGTTGTTGATCTAAAACTGGTTATCCATAATATTTTATCTGATTTGTTGAAGACTAACGATAATTTATTATTCATTATCTTAGTCATAATATTCTTTACTGGGCTAGTTGAGCTCACCCTTTTCCTCCATTGTTCTCTTCAGGGAATGAGAATATTGCGGGTACTAGTCGGGGAATGGAGTGATGGTCCGAGTTAGAGCTGTAGAAGTTCTCACTATTTTTTTTATTTAAAATAGTGTGATAATAAATATAATGAGGACTTTGTTTGAATGTTAATATTTTTTACATGTCTGTATTGACGCTCACAGTTGTGTGGTCGTATTTTGCACGACCGTGTGATATGAAAGATTGTATTTGAATTTTGTTGAGTGTATTTGGCGACTCAAAATAGGTTGAGTATTGAACCTATTTTGGGGGCGTCACAGTCGACATCTTGTAGCTGTCGTCTAGCACTATAAAATTTACCTTACTCTTTATTCAACTAACTCAAGAATTAGTATAGTAATATGTAAGGATCGATCCCACAGAGAGCGAATTGTCTTTTAGTTATCCAATGATTTCCAATGAATTGGGGGTTTTTAGTGTGAACAGTTTAATTAACGAAAGTGAATTAAGAAAATATCAATGATTAAAAAGTTTTAATTCTTCAGTTCAGTATCCCCTTTTCTCAATTATGAATTAATCAAGTAATTACACTATTTACCCTTTTAATGAGATTAATAACCCCAGATAACCGCGATCGCAAATTACCCGAAATTCTCCTTATGTGTAGATCTAATGCGACTATCGCCAACAAAATATTCTAACTAACATACAACCTAGAACTATCAGTCTAGATTTAATATGATAGAAGTATTAAGAATGAGAATTAGATTATTCCAAGTAATAATTACACAATCAGGGATTATTTAACTTGTCTTCTGAAAATCTTAACAATATTTCAAAGCTTGACCACAATAAAATATCATTAATCGTTACTTAGATTATACACACTTCGTTTGCTTAAAATATATCTTAATCTAACAGATGATATCAATTTACTAATTTAATCCTGCAGAAACCAAATTAGTCAATTAAATAACATACATGAAAGTTTATATAGATAATCAGAATAAATCTCAATATGAAAGAATAAATATTATAAGCTTAATCAAACCATAAATTGATAATCAGGTTCAACATCTCTTCAGAATTGAAATAAAGAACTTAGCCTGACATGCTTGAATCTTCAAAACTAGAGTTTGTAGCCTCCAAGCAATTCAAGAGAATATAGATTTAAAAGATAGTCTAAACCTAATAAAATAGCTGATATTTATAGCCTAGACAAACCCTAGTTTAATTAAACAAGTCTCCATCCTATTCCTAATCAAATTTGCATTTAAAAATACTAAATCTGGCAAATCCCGTCAGGCACGCGCGGTCAGCGCTTGGTCTTCTCTCTCAGAAGCACGGCCCGCGCTCGCTATGCAGAGGCCTGGTCCTGACCCAACGCAGTCAGCGCTCCATTCCTTCACTCCGCAGCTCTACTCAGCGCTCCTTATGTAGAAACTCATCCTTGCTCATGCGCGGCCAGCGCGCCAATTACCCTAGCTAGAGCGCGGTCAGCGCTCCTCCATCAATCTTGTCCGAATTTCATTCTTTCTCACTTTTTTCCAATTCTAACCTTCATACCTGCATTATAAACACAAAACACCAAAAGTAATACGAACACATACAATAAAACAAGCTAAATGAGATTAAATCATAGCTTTTCAACCTACTCATCAAATTCCCCCAAACTTAAATCATTATTTGTCCTCAAGCAAACACAATGCTACTAATACTAAACTACGATGAATGCAACTACAAAGATCGAACAACAACCATGGTATTTAGATGAATCATATGCCTCAGAGATCAATAACTGTTATAACATCAATATTACATCACACATTAACTTAACTTTTTACATCTTCACTTCACAAACATAAGATTTGCATGTTTCTGTGCGTGTGTGTCCAACATGACTCCAACAATAACAATGATCCCGACAGATAAATTCATACGCATGTAAAACATTCATAACCTTCATTATAGCATACATATAGATACAAGGGAAATCAACATTTTGAACCAAGCTCTTTATACCAAGTGAGTGCATTTTAATGCTCCATCTCACTAATTATTTCTTAAGTCTGACTTGTGCATTGCTCAATATCCTTAGGCTTTTCAATGCTACCCACGTAACGGACTTTCGGCCAACGACTCCCAAACCCGAAGGCTTTAGGGAGCTAGGTGTTAAGACATCCCCTAGGGTTTACTTGTCCGAGTAATAATGTCCACGAAATTGAACTAAGTCATCTAAGATTTTATTCCAGAACTATTTTTTTTTTCTTCTGATTTTTCTCTTTTTTTTCTTTAGAGCCACTGTTTCCCCCAAACTTATGTGTAAGCCACTTTTTAATCTTAATCCGTGATCAAAAGAATACATGCCAATGTTTTATCTTGAATCTATTTCCTCGTTTTTATTGAAAATCAGTTGGTGTGCTTGATTTTTAAAAAACACAAAACTTATGTTATAAAGTTCCTATGTTCAAAATTAGTCAACACATGATGATCAACTTAGGCATGCACGTGTATCATTTGCTTTCATCATAACTAACAAGGTTTATTTGCTCAATCTCTATGCAACCTAACACAATTCCTACATGAATGCAAAATTTTTGGTTTATTTTTTTTAAATGCATATGAACTAAATAAATTAACTTAATCTACATGCAACCTAGTATGCAAAAACATAAAAAATATATAATACCCCCAAACTTAATTCAGGTAATGTCCTCATTACGTGTAAATAAAGAGTTTAAGAACGAGGACTTCCCTGCAAGACGATTCAATGCCCGTCTTGAGATCCTTCATCATCCGAAGGAGGGTAGGCAAATAGAGTGGTAGGTTTGGAAGATGGACTTGTTCATTTGGATTGATACGGGAGAATGCATCCTCTAATGTCGTGAACGCGCCAATGTTATATGCAAGTATTTGGTCTTGGCGTTGGGCAAGGTGGAGCATCTGCTTACGACTCCTTGTTGTAGATGGCCCATCTTCGGCTGTGGCTGGCGGTGGTGAGGGCGGTGTAGAAGCTGATATCATGATGTAGCCCTCGCCTTGAGGATGTGACAGTGCACCCGACCATTCTCTGTAGGTTAAGATTTTCTTATGATCAATGGTCCCCGTGGGCTGCTGAACAGGCTCCGAAGCATCCCACTGTACTCCTGCCTTTCGGCATAGTTTAGTGATCAGAAATCCGTGTAATAAGCAGCCTGTTGTGCCACCGCGCAATGCCCTATCAATGGACTGTTGGATACACATGACGACATCCACCTAATAGAATTCCACAACATTCGGCCTTTCATACCAAGAATGTACGATCCCGTAGAGGAGGTGTGCTCATTCCACCGTGACGTCTGACTGATGGGTTGAAGGCATGAGCCTAGCACATATGAAAGTGTACTATGCTTTTCTATATTTGCTCAATTCAGAATGGGGAAATGTGACTTTTATGTTCGTCCCAGACTTGGTGACCCATTATGTTCCGGGTTTGCATAGGGAAACTATTATCTCGTCCAAGCTTGGGAGGTTGTCTTCATAGCGGTCCCCCAATGGCGTTTCTAAACCAAAATGCTCATTGATCGCCCCGTGGTGGAACGAAATTGGCTTGCCCCTGACTTTCACAACTCGCCCTTCATGTTCTATAGCGTTGGCATAGAACTCCTTTACAATGTTGAGCACAGCGGGTCGTGGTTGTTCCACCAGCTGAAACCATTGCCTCTCCACTATCATCAGCGCCATGTCACCATTCAAGTTAGCATCGGGTGTCAACCCCTGTTCTGGAACAAGAGTCTTTTTGGCGAGCACGGCGTGGTATCGAGTCACTACCGCTTCGCTCACAAACTTAGATTGGTCAAATTATGGGGCGAGTACCAGAGGTCGACGTTCTAGGCCTTTTTGATGCCATGATGGAAGAGTTTGCACTGAATTTTTAATTCGTCGAACACTTGGCGTGCACCCTTCTTTTTCCCTTAACCTAACTTCCTTGCTATCACAATCTAACCCACAAATTAGTAACAAAAGCCTTGGGTCTTCAGCAACCCAAGGTATCCCAATCACAATTATATAAAAAACTAACAAAATTGAATAATATATGAATTGCAATAAGTAAGAACAATTCAATTTGTTACCTTTTGAGAGTTTGAATCCTTGGTGATTATACTTACCCTTTGTGAAGATGAGATGGATAGCAAGAGTGTGTTGATTATGGACTATAGAGGGGTTTTGAGAAGATTGTATGTGGATTGTGGAGTTTAGAGGGTTTGGAGAGAATGTAGAAAAGATGGCAATGGGTGTTGTGTTTGTAGAGACTAAATAGGAGAGAGGGTGGAGATTTAGGGTAGAATTAGAATAGGAAAAGGAATTTGGGAAGTTGAGAGGGAAATAAAACGGTTCAAGAGGTTTAATGGTGCACGAATTCGATCATAATTTGAATTGGAATATAATTCAGCCGGATGGCGCTGTTAGCGCCCGCCATGGCGAGCTCAGTGCGTGCTCAAAAAAAAACTCAGAAATTATTTTATACTCCGCGTGGACAGCGCCTGTGAAGAGCTGGCAGCTCCTGTGTAGCACGGTCAGCGCCTGTGAAGCACTGTCAGCGCCTTTGAAGCACGGTCGACGCATTCCTGTGGCGAATTGGCTGGAGAGTTCTGCATACCTTGCGCGGTCCGCATCGGATGGAGCGCGTTCAGCGCTTCCCTTAGAACTTTTTCCTGTATTTTATTCCTCCTTTCCTGCATAATTTAGAGATCACCTATCAGTATCCTAAAATGCTAACTATTATCTAACTAGTTAAAATACTACCAATTAAAAAATGTTATAGAAAAATTTATGGGTTGCCTCCCACACAGCTTCCCTTGTTTAATGTCGTTAGCTCGACTGGAATCCATTCAGCTATCCGGACATCGGCTCCATTAGCGTTAATATCTCAACTTCTTCCACCTGACTGTTCTCCAGAAATGGCTTCAACCTATGACCATTCACCTTGAAAACATTCCCTGTCTTTGGATTTTGTATATCTATAGCACCATGAGGAAATACATCAGTAATAATAAATGGACCCTCCCAACGAGAACGCAACTTACTAGGAAATAATTTCAGGCGTGAATTAAAAAGTACAACTTTTTGTCCAACAGTGAAATTCTTTCTTAAAATTTGCTTATCATGGATAACTTTTGTCTTCGTCTTGTACACTTTAGAACTCTCATATGCTTCATTACGCAACTCCTCGAGTTCTTGTAACTGTAACTTCCTATGAATGCCAGCTTGATCTACGTTCATATTGCACTGCTTGATTGCCCAGAAAGCTTTATGCTCCAGGTCTATCGGTAGGTGGCATGGTTTCCCGAAAACCAGCTTATACGGCGATATACCAATCGGAGTTTTGTATGTTGTCCTATAGGCCCATAGTGCATCGTCTAATCTAAGACTCCAGTATTTCCTGTTTGGGTTGACTACTTTCTTCAAAATGGATTTGATCTCTCGGTTGGATACCTCTGCCTGGCCATTGCTTTGCGGATGATAGGATGTAGATACCCTGTGAAGAATGTTATACTTCTTCAACAAAGCTGCTAACACCAGATTACAAAAATGAATTCTGCGATCACTGATGATGGCCCGTGGTGCTCCAAACCTGACAAATATGTTAGTCCTGACAAAATCTGCAAAAACTTTAGAATCGTCAGTCCTGGTGGCTTTAGCTTCCACCCATTTTGAAACATAATCAACTGTCAATAATATGTAAATATTTCCAAAAGAAACAGGAAAAGGTCCCAAAAATCAATACCCCAAACACCAAAGATTTCAACAATTAGAATAAGATTTTGTGGCATTTGATTTCTATGAGATATATTACAAGTTATTTGACAATTTTCACATGATTTACAGAATAAATACGAGTCTTTAAAAATAGAGGGCCAAAAGAAACCACTCTCTAACACCTTACATGCTGTTCTCTTAGGTCCAAAGTGACCTCCACAAGCATAGGAATGACAAAAAGTTAGAATAGATTGAAACTCACTATCAGGTATACAACGTCTAACTATCTGATCAGCACAAAATTTCCACAAATATTGGTCATCCCACACATAATGTTTTGCATCACTCCTAAGCTTCTCTTTCTGGGATTTTGAAAACTCACTCGGTAAGTATGCACTTACCAAATAATTCACAATATCAGCATACCAGAGAGTTGTGTTGCCAATGGAGAGTAAATGCTCGTCCGGGAACATTTCGTGTAAAGGTAATGCTTCCTCCTCCTTAAGAATTCTGCTCAAGTGATCCGCTACCAAGTTGTCCGCCCCCTTTTTATCTTTTATCTCCAAGTCGAATTCTTGCAGCAGCAAGATCCACCTTATAATTCGAGGTTTGGACTCCTTCTTGGTTAACAAGTACCTGAGAGCAGCATGGTCAGAATAGACTATTACTTTATTACCAAGTAAATATGATCTAAATTTTTCAAAAGCCAATACAACAGATAAGAGTTCTTTTTCGGTTGTTGAATAGTTTATCTGAGCCGCATTCAATGTTCTTGAAGCATAGTAGATGGCATGGAAAGCTTTGTCAATCTTTTGGCCCAAGACGGCGCTGACAACATAATTGCTTGCATCACACATTATCTCGAACGGGAGCTTCCAATTTGGTGGTTGAATGATAGGGGCCAACGTCAATAACTTCTTCAAAGTATCAAAAGCCACCTTGCATTCATCATTAAACTGGAATTCCTCATCTTTTTGAAGTAACTTGTATAAGGGCAATGCTATCTTGACGAAGTCTTTGATAAACCTACGATAAAATCCTGCATGTCCAAGAAAAGAACGTATCTCCCGCACGCTGACGGGGTAAGGCAATGCAGATATAATATCAATCTTAGCTTTATCGACTTCTAAGCCATTAACTGACACTACATGACCAAGTACAATTCTTTGTTCTACCATAAAGTGACATTTTTGTCAATTTAACACAAGGTTTGTTTCTAAGAATCTATCCAATACACGTGTCAGATTATCTAAGTAGGAATCTAATGAATCACCATGAACTGTGAAATCATCCATAAAGACTTCGATGCATTCTTCTAAAAGATCAAAAAAGATACTCACCATGCATCTCTAAAAAGTACCTGGGGCATTGTAAAGTCCAAAGGACATTCGCCGGTAGGCAAAGGTTCCAAAGGGACATGTGATTGTGGTCTTTTCTTGATCTTCGGGGGCGATCACAATCTGGTTATAACCTAAAAACCATCTAGAAAGAAATAATAAGAATGCCCAGCTAAATGTTCTAACATTTGATCAATAAAAGGAAGGGGAAAGTGATCCTTTCTAGTTATGGTATTCAACCTCCTATAGTTGATACACACTCTCCATCCTGTTTGCATTCGTGTGGACACTAACTCATTATTGTCATTCTTGACAACTGTGATACTGAATTTCTTAGGAACCACCAGCACTGGACTAACCCATTGGCTGTCGGAGATAGGGTAGATGATTCCTGCATCAAGCAATTTAATCACCTCTTTCTTCACTACCTCCATCATCGGTGGGTTCAATCGTCTTTGTGCATATCTTGTTGGTTTAGCTTCTTCTTCTAATAAAATCTGATGCATGCACATCGCGGGACTAATACCCTTTATGTCTGCTATAGTGCAACCAAACATGTGAGATGTGGTCCCTAAGAACTCTCAACAATTTTTCTTCCTGCACTTTGGTTAGATTACTAGTAATTATTATAGGTAAAGTTTCATTAGTCCCTAGATATGCATATTTCAAGTGTGCCGATAATTGTTTTAATTCGAGTGTTAGAGCTTGCTCCACGGATGGTAATAGTTTTTGATGAGTTACAGGTAATTGAATTACTTGGACTGCATGTTTATCTGTGAGTTTGGGCAATGACTGTAGTGCAGCCACAGTTTCCTTCAATTCCTGATTGTGCTCAAGTTCATATGTCCCATCCATGTCCAAACTGCTAGAAATAGCAACCTCCAAAATGTCTCTCTGAATTTGCTCAAAACTTTCCTGCACTAAAGAGTCACACACATCAATTGAAAAAACCTGACAAATATCACTAAGGTACCTCATGGCATCATAGATGTTGAATTGGATCTTCTCGCCATCAAACTCCATTGTCAAGGTCCCGTTGTGAACATCAATCATAGTCCTTGCTGTCTTTAGGAAGGGTCTTCCTAGTAAGATGTGTGATGGGTTCGGGGATGTATCATCTTCCATATCCACTATGTAAAAATCTGCAGGAAAGATTAGTTCGTTCACCTGCACCAAGACATCTTCAACTACCCCTCGGGGATAGGTGTTAGTACGATCAGCCAATTGAATAATTACACCAGTATTTTTCAAAGGTCCAAGATTCAGAGACTTATAAACAGATAATGGCATCACATTAATTGAAGCACCTAAGTCTAGCATGGCCTTCTCAAATCTAGTATTTCCTATCTTACATGGGATCGTGAACATGCCTGGATCTTTACATTTATGTGGCATTTTTCTTTGAAGAACTGCTGATACATTCTCCCCAACTGTACTTTTTCATCATTTTCTAATTTCAGTTTGGTAGTGCACAATTCTTTTAAAAATTTTGCATACCATGGCACTTGTTTAATCGTATCTAGCAATGGAATATTCACTTCTACATTCCTAAAGGTTTCTAGAATTTCTTTATCTTATTCATCTTTCTTTGATTTTCTAGAATTTCAGTGAGGAAAGGGAAGTGGAATATCTTTAAGCTGACAAAGAGGGTTAGGATTTACCTTAGATTTTTTCGGTTCCTCCCTAGCTTGCTCTTTCTCATACTCAACTGTGGCTGTTGGTGTATCCATCTGTTTTTCACTCCGCAAGGTGATAGCACTGGCATTCTCCTTTAGGTTCACAACAGTTTGCGATGGAAGTTTCCCTGAACCTTGAGAGTCCAACCGACCTATAGTAGTGGCTAATTGGCTCATTTGACTCTCCAAACTGTGGATGGAAGACATCGTCTCTTGTTGGAACTGTTGTGTCTGTTGCATGAACGCCTTGAACATGTCCTCCAAGGATGTTCCAGGATTTGCCGGTGCTGCTGGTCTGGGTTGGTACTATGGGTGATTTGGCTAAAACTGCAGTTTAACTGGATAGAACCCTTGCGCCTGCGGCCTAGCACCCCCATAGCTCAAGTTAGGATGATCCCTCCATCCTGGATTGTATGTGTTGGAGAAAGGGTCATATTTCCTCTGCGGCTGTGCTTGGTAATACCCCACTGCATTAGCTTGCTGGGTATTATCTTCCTCTTATAATGTTGGGCATGCATCTGTAGGGTGCCCCTCCATTAAACAGATTTGGCAAGCTTGTACAACTGGCGCATTACCTGTAGCTAATGGTTTCACCAAAGTAGTTAATTCAAAAATTTGTTGCTCTACATTAGTCGTGCTTACCTCACTTACCCTTTGCGCTGGATGATCATTCCGTGTTCCATATTGTTGTGCATTAGCGGCCATGTTTGCAATCAGATTCTTTGCAGCCTCCGGTGTTTTGTCCACTAATGCTCCTCCACTAGCCGCGTCGATCATACTCCTATCCATCGGTATGAGTCCCTCATAAAAGTAGATGATGAGGTGTTGATCGTCTATCTGGTGAGGTGGACAGCTGGAGCAAAGCTTCTTGAATCTCTCCCAGTACTCATAAAGTGTTTCACCACTGAATTGGCGGAAAGAACTTATCCAAAAAAAAGCCTCTTCATTTCGTTCCATAATTGTATTGATCCCGAGGGGAGATAATACAACCAATCTTTTGCTAAGTCTGCCAGTGAAAAAGGGAAAGCTCGCAGTTTTATCTGCTCCTCCGTAATATTATATGGCTTCATAGTGGAGCACACAACATGAAACTCCTTCAAATGCTTGTAAGGATCACCTGTAAGACCACGAAAAGTAGGCAAAAGGTGAATTAGTCCAGATTTTAATTCAAAAGCAGCATTGAAAGCAGGGTACTCAATGGACAGAGGTTGTTGAGTAAGATTAGGAGTTGACAACTCCTTCAAAGTCCTGTTATTTGGCACCGCCATTTCCTCGTCTGACTTGCTCGAAGAATGGTTTGAAATTAGTGTGAGTGCGATGTTAAGGTCTGATGATGAAGCTTCGTCGGAATCTGCAAGTGAACCTTGGGTTTTTCGAGCTTCCGTCATAAGCCTTCGTGTGGTTCTCTCTATTTCTGGATCAAATTTCAAGTCAAGAGAGTGAGGGGATTGAGGCATAAAAATAAAAAAAATATGAAAACAATTGATTAAATATAAACAAATAACACTCCCCGGCAACGGCACCAAAATTTGATAGCTGTAGTCTAGCACTACAAAATTTACTTTACTCTTTATTCAACTAACTCAAGAATTAGTATAATAATAAGCAAGGATCGATCCCACAGAGAGTGAATTGTCTTTTAGTTATCCAATGATTTCTAATGAATTGGGGGGTTTTAGTGTGAACAGTTTAATTAACTAAAGTGAATTAAGAAAATATCAATGATTAAAAAGTTTTAATTCTTCAGTTCAGTATCCCCTTTTCTCAATTATGAATTAATCAAGTAATTACACTATTTACCCTTTTAATGAGATTAATAACTCTAGATAATCGCGATTGTAAATTACCCGAAATTCTCCTTATGTGTAGATCTAATGCGACTATCGCCAACAAAAGATTCTAACTAACATACAACCTAGAACTATCAGTCTAGATTTAATATGATAGAAGCATTAAGAATGAGAATTAGATTATTCCAAGTAATAATTACACAATCAGGAATTATTTAACTTGTCTTCTGAAAATCTTAACAATATTTCAAAGCTTGACCACAATAAAATATCATTAATTGTTAATTAGATTAGACACACTTCGTTTGCTTAAAATATGTCTTAATCTAACAGATGATATCAATTTACTAATTTAATCCTGCAGAAACCAAATTAGTTAATTGAATAATAGACATGAAAGTTTATATAGATAATCAGAATAAATCTCAATATGAAAGAATAAATATTATAAACTTAATCAAACCATAAATTGATAATCAGGTTCAACATCCCTTTAGAATTGAAATAAAGAACTTAGCCTGACATGCTTGAATCTTCAAAACTAGAGTTTGTAGCCTCCAAGCAATCCAAGAGAATATAGATTAAAAGATAGTCTAAACCTAATAAAACAACTGATATTTATAGCCTAGACGAACCCTAGTTTAATTAGACAAGTCTCCATCCTATTCCTAATCAAATTTGCATTTCAAAATACTAAATCTGGCAAATCCCGTCAGACACTCGCGGTCAGCGCTTGGTCTTCTCTCTCAGACGCGCGGTCCGCGCCCGCTATGCAGAGGCATGGTCCCAACCTAGCACGGTCAGCGCTCCATTCCTTTACTCCATAGCGCTGCTTAGCGCTCCTTTTATAGAAACTCATCCTTGCTCATGAGCAACCAGCGCGCCAATTACCCTAGCCAGAGCGCGGTCAACGCTCCTCCATCAATCTTGTTTGATTTTCATTCTTTTTCACTCTTTTCCAATTCTAACCTTCATACCTGAATTATAAACACAAAACATCAAAAGTAATACGAACAATACTTAAAAACATACAACAGGACAAGCTAAATGAGATTAAATCATAGGTTTTCAACCTACTCATCAACATCCAAGAAAAGAACGAATCACTCGCACATTAACGGGGTAAGGTAAAGCAGAAATAACATTTATCTTGGCTTTATCAACTTCTAACCCATTAGCTGATACAACATAACTAAGTACTATACCTTGTTATACCATAAAATGACATTTTTCCCAATTAAGAACAAGATTAGTTTTTAAGCATCTGTCTAACACACGAGTCAAATTATTCAAGCATATATCCAAAGAATCACCATGAATCGTGAAATCATCCATAAATACCTCTATGCAGTTTTCTAAAAGATTAGAAAAAAGCTTACTATACACCTCTAAAATGTTCCTGATGCATTACAAAGTTCAAAGGGCATTCGACAATATGCAAATGTACCAAAGGGATATGTGAATGTGGTATTTTCTTGGTCTTCGGGTGCAATCATAATCTGGTTTTAACTTGAAAACCATCTAGAAAGCAATAATAAGCATACCTAGCTAATCTTTCTATCATTTGATCATTGAAAGGAAGAGGAAAGAGATCTTTTCTAGTTACAACATTCAATTTTCTATAATAAATACACACTCTCCATCCTGTTTGCATACGTGTGGGCACCAACTCATTATTGTCATTCTTGATGACTGTAATTCTAGATTTCTTTGGCACTATTTGTACTGGACTCACCCACTGACTGTCTGAAATGGGGTAGATTATACATGCATCAAGCAATTTAAGCATCTCTTTTTTCACTACCTCCATCATGGGTGGATTCAGTCTTCTCTATGCTTCTCTAGTGGGCCTTGCTCCATCTTCTAACAAAATTATATGCATGCACATCGCAGAACTTATACCGTTGATATCTGCTATTATCTAACCAAAAATTATAATGTGGTCCCTTAGGACTCTTAGCCATTTATCCTCCTGTACTTTAGTTAGATTACTAGCAATAATCACATTAGTGTATCATCAGTCCCTAAATATGTATATTTCAAATGAGCAGGTAATGTTTTCAGTTCTAGGATTGAAGCTTGCATCACAGATTGTAACAAATTTTGATAAGAAATAGGGAGTTGAATATATTGGATTGCATACTTATCTATAAGTTTAGGTAACAAATGCAATTCAACTATAATCTCCTTCACTTCCTGCTTCTGCTCAATCTCTTCATCTTTATCCATCTCCAAACTGTTGGTGATGCCAACCTCCAAACTTTCTTTATACATGTGTTAATTCAAAAGATCCTTGCACTAATGAATCAATGATGTCAATAGCAAAAATAGAATTAACATCACTTGGATACCTTATGGCCTTATATATATTGAATTATATCTTTCACCATCGAATTCCATAGTTAAGGTTTTATTGTGTACATCAATCATTGTCCTTGTTGTTTTCAAAAATGGCCTCCCTAACAAGATATGTGAAGGATTTGGAGATCTATCATCCTCCATATCCACAATGTAAAAATTTATAAGAAATATTGGTTCGTTCACCTGCACCAAGACATCTTCAATTACCCCTTGGGGGTAAGTGTTAGTACGATCCGCCAATTGAATAATAACACCAATTTGCTTTAAAGGAACTAGATTTAAAGAAGCAAATATAGATAATGGCATAACATTTATTAAAGCTCCTAGATCTAGCATGGCTCTCTCAAATCTAGTGTTACCTATTCTATATGGGATTGTAAATATGCCTGGATCTTTACATTTAGGGGGCATTTTTCTTTGCAGTACTGCTAACACATTTTCACCAACAGTAACTCTTTCATCATTTTTTAATTTTCTTTTATTAGTGCACAATTCTTTTAAAAACTTAGCATATATGGGCACTTGCTTTATAGCATCCAAAGGAGGAATGTTTACCTCCACTTTCCTGAAGGTTTCCAGAATTTCCTTCTCTTGTTCATCCTTTTTGGAAGTTTTGTGATTCCTAGGTGGAAAAGGCAATGGCTTAGTTTTAACTGGAATAGATGGAATAGAAGGAATAGAGATTACCTTAGGTGTCTCAGTCTCCTCTTTGTCTTTCTCCTCCTCAAAATCAGTAACTGCTTTGGGCACTTCCAGTTCTTTTCCATTCCTTAATGTAATTGCACTAGCTTTTTCCCGAGGGTTGACAACTATCTGGGAGGGTAACTTTCCCGACCTTTTAGATTCCAAAATTCCCACTGTGGTAGCAAGCTTACCCATTTAGTTCCTCAGATCCTGAACAGAAGTTTTTGTTTCCTACATAAAATATTATGTCTAGGTCATGAATTGTTATGAATGTCCCATAAAAGTCTTGAACATATCCTCCATGGATTGTATAGTATTTGCAGGAGTTGCTTGTCTAGGTTGGTACTAAGGTTGAGTCGGTTGGAAACCTTGTTGTCTAGGTGGGAAAAATCCTTGTGCTGGTGGCCTATTTCCTCCATAACTTAAGTTCGGATGATCCCTCCACCCTGGATTATATGTGTTTGAGTATGGGTCATACTTCTTTTGGGGTTGTGCCTGATAGTTTCCCATAACATTAACTTGTTGAGCGATTTCCTCATCTTATAATGTGGGACAAACATCTATGTTGTGATTTGCTTGTAAACAGATCCTTGCAAACCTTTTCAACCGACATGTTTCATGTAGCTAATTATCTAATAACAACAGTTAAATCAGAAATCTATTGCTCCAAATGACTTGTGCTTACATCACTTACCCTTTGTGGTGCATGGTCATTCCTTGTTTCGTATTGCTATGAGTTAGCTGCCATATTTGCAATCAGATTTCTTTCAGCCTCTGGTGTCTTATCTACCAGTGCTCCTCCACTTGCGTCATCGATCATACTCCTATCCATTGGTATCAGCCCTTCATAAAAGTATTGGATCAAGTGTTGATCGTCTACCTGGTGAGGTGGACATCTAGAGCACAATTTCTTAGACCTTTCCCAATTTTCATATAATGTCTCTCCACTGAACTGTCTAATTTCACAAATCTCATTTCTTATGTTGGCTACTCTTGAAGCTGAAAGTATTATGAATACAAGTCAATCATATTTGATATGATGAAGCATATACTTTGTAATAATCTTATTCATTTATTAATAAAAGAATTCATTTATTAAAGGCATTTTATTTTATCTACATGGTGTTGTTATATAATATGTGATAAACATATAGTTTTAAGCAATGCTTTTAGAATCATGATAAAGATCATGCCAATGAGATATAAATTCTTAGATAGCTTAAAACTAAAATAGTTCTCAATCGTTGGATTACTAAAAAGGGGATTAGTGCATCCGGATAGATTGGTACATACGTTGCTTGGTCTTAGGAAGAGGATGATTGATCTCATAATCATTTGTGTGGAGACATTAAAACAGGTATTTAGGTGTTTATTGGAGAATAAGTTCACTAAACGCAGCTCGCTAAAGAATATCTAATGGAGTTTTATTTTTCTGTCAATAGGAATTCCTCAAGTGATAGTAGTATAAGTGATCCTTAGACTTGAGATTATCATAGTATCTTGTGTATGATGAGTAATACTTTGACATGTCTCTTAAGACCCTCAGGGTATATTGATAAGTGGTTTTATAACCACTTATCTAGATATCAACTAACTTCAATTGTTGTTTAAACTCATGTGATTTAGTAGCTTTTTATGCATTGTGGTTTACTTTTGTAGGTTTCTTGATTGGAACTCTCTTGGTGTTTTGTAAAGCTAAAAGGGATATTGAGGATGCTAAAAGAATCAAACATGGAAGTGATGGCAGCAGGAGATGGCATAGAAAGAAGAAGGCAGCAGCAGAATAGCCAGAACTGCCTGTAGAATTCTAGCAGGGCGTGGCCGCGCCTGGTTCAAGGCTAAAAGGATCGCGGCCGCGCCGGTTCAAGTTTAACCAGGATTTTACTTTTCACTTAAGTGGAGCTTTTCTTGGGGAAAGAGGCACTCGACATTTGGGGCATATATTAGAGCTTATATTCATTATTCAGAGACATTCCACCCTTTGGGATCACTAGTTTACTTATGCTTTTCTCTTCTCTGTAATTTCATCTTTAGATTAGAATAGATTAGAGTAGCTAGTTTGTAGATTAGATTAGATCTGAAGATTGAAGCAATTGGAGAACATTGAAGATTCAAACTTGGAGCAAGAGAGATCAGATTTGCACTTTCTATTCATATTTTCTCTTTGATTCCTATTTGTATTCTTCTAATGTTTATTCAAATTGTGGATGATGGATTTGATTCAAGTATGAGTTAGACTCTATTTTGGGATTACAATGGAATCTATTGAGTAGTTTATTTTGATATACTTCCTTATTAGTCTTATGAATTATTATTGGATTGTCTATTATGATTCATACTTAATTGCTTACTTGATTGGCCATCAATTACTGTGATAATCTATATGAAATTGAGAAATGGAATATGGGTTTAGATCTGATCTTATTAGCATATGTTTGTGGATTTACATGGTTTTAGATTCCATAATTTGTGCTTCGAATGGACATATACCGGAGCACCGCTTGTAGTCATTTGAGAATTTGTGCTTAAACCATTGTTGTGGATAAATCACATAGAAATATAGTGTTTGATATAATTTGGGTGTTCATGTGTATTCTATCATTTGTGAATTATATGTGATATGAATTTGGTTCATCGAGAGATGGCTTTGTCTCACTTTCGTGTTCTCGACTAGCAATCCGTGATAATTAATTTGGCTTAACAGGAAGTGTATTGATTTTGATGAATCAATAGAGGAAATTGTAATCTCATATCTTCATTATCTAGTTTTTATCTAGGTTATTTAGTATTAGTTTAATTGCACAGTTTTAGTCAATATATTAAATCATTCGTTTAAATAAGATTGAAATGGTTATGGGCTAGTGCTTGGTGAATTTTATTAGTTAATTCTCTATGGGACGATACTCTACTTACTCTTTATTACTTGTTGACCGTGTATACTTGCACACATATATTAATCGAAAAACTGACCAACATATATCAAAGGGTATGCTTTGGTATAATAAGTTGTACATAGAGATAATGAATGATCAACAAAGAATCTACCGCTTCTAGTAAAAGGAGAGAATGTCATATATGATTCGATAAATGACAACTCAGGAATCCTTGACCAATGTAGAATGAAATTAGAAAGGAGTTTCTAATTTACATTATTTGGAGTTGTGCATTTGAGAATCGAAATACATATAATTAAATAAAATAAGACTTGATAGTAATTTTATGTCTTATATTTAATTGGGACATTGTATGGTAGAAGGATTGAATTGTACGGTAACTATTCACTCAAAGGTTCTTTTGTGATTAATGTTGAAATCTATATTATCTGAAAGTCGTTGATCGCTAAGGGGGTTTACCCTTATTGTAGAATAATTAAATGTTATTTATTTAAATGAATTATATAGTTTAATTTATTTATTTAAATAAGATTAGAATTATTCTAATTGATTTATTCACAACCGATTTAATATGGAGAACCTAAAGGGTCACACCATAAAAGAAAAATATTTATTTTAGAAGTATATGGCATAATCATAATAATACGTTAAGTATATTTAATTTAATATATGATGATAGAATAAATTAAATAGCTTAATATTTATTATTTAATATTTTAGAAATATTAAATATAAATTAATAAGATGAGTCTTATTATTATTATTATTATTATTATTATTATTATTATTATTATTATTATTATTATTATTATTATTCCTATTATTATTATTATTTAATTTCGAATAGGGTTTGAGAATTAATTAATAAAAGTACTCTCATATATTCCTAATTAGATTAGGAGCCTAATTAATTAAAAGAGTTAAATTAATTAAAATAAAACCATATTCCTAAATGGTTTAGGAAGATTGCCTACATCTATAAATAAGAGGAGTCTTATTATGATTAAGGGTTACTGACAATTCCAAGAGTTGGGATAGTACATATAATTTCTATAGAGATAGAAACTAGGGTTTTGCCAAACACTCATCTTCTTAAATAAAGTTTATTCCTTGGTGGATCACCTCTACAGGCCAAACACTTAGGTGGCTAACGTTGATCAAAGGAAGGAATTTAACCCGGTGGATTCGAGGAGAATCCGAAGGACTTGGAGTTGAACTCGTACCTAAAGAAGCACGGTTCTACAAGAGTATGATTCTGATTCTCTTGTTGGGTTTGTACGAAATCGTCACGCAATCAAATAGCAAAAATTAGCGGAAGCATGGTATATCAGAGTTTAAAAAAATTTCTACAAAACCATTACCCGGATCATCCTTTATGCAAATTATTAATTTAAAACGATAAATAAGAAGTTATGGAATCATACCCTTGTAGAACGAAGCTTCCACAGGTACTAGTTCAACTCCTTGTTCTTCGTGATCTCCTTGAATTTCCAGATTAGATTCCTTCCTTTGATCAACGTTAGCCACCCAAGTGTTTGGCCTCTAGAGGTGATCCACCAAGGAAGATGAATTATCAAGAAGGAGGGTGGTTGGCTTAGTTTTCTATCCTCTATAGAAAAGTAGTACTCTCCAACAATTGAAATTGCATCAAGTAATATCTATTATAAGAATCCTCTTATATAGATATTGGTCAACCCTTCTAATCCTATTAAACATGGGATTTTTTTTTAATTAATTAAACTCCTTTAATTAATTTAGGCTTCCCACCACATGGGAAATAATTAATTAAATTCATTTAATTAATTTGTCTCCTAATCTTATTAGGAATAAATGAGAGTACTAATATTAAATTAATTACTAAACTCCTTTAGAAATTAAAATAATAATAATTATAATAATATTAATAAGACTCCTCTTATTAATTTATATTTAATATTTCCAAAATATTAAATAATAAATATTAAGCTATTTAATTTATTCTATCACCATAGATTAAATTAATTTCACTTAATGCATTATTACGATTATGCCATTACCTTCTTAAATAATTATTCTTCCTTTTATGGTGTGACCCTTTAGGTTCTCCATATTAAACCGGTTGTGAATAAATCAATTAGAACAATTCTAATCTTATTTAAATAAATAAATTAAACTAATAATCTATTTAAATAAATAATATTTATTCTACAATAGGGATAAGCCTCCCTAGCGATCAACGACTTTCCAGATAATATAGATTTCAACATTAATCATAAAAGAACCTGTGAGTAAATAGTTACCATACAATTCAATCCTTCCACCATACAATGTCCCAATTAAATATAAGACATGAATTTACTGTCAAGTCTTATTTTATTTAATTATATGTATTTCGATTAAAAAATGCACAACTCCAAATAATGTAAATTAGAAACTCCTTTCTAATTTCATTTTACCTTGGCCAAGGATTCCTGGGTTGTCATTTAACGAATCACATAGGACATATCTCCTCCTTTACTAGAGGTGGTAGATTCTTTATTGATCATTCATTGTCTCCATATGTAACTCATTATACCCAAGCATACCCTTTTATATACCCTAAAGGGCTTTAAGGAATAAGTCAAAGTATAATTCATTACATACAAGATACTATGATGATCTCAAGTCCAAGGATCACTTGTACTACTATCACATTAGGAATTCCTATTGACAGGCGAGTAAAACTCCATTAGGTATTCCATAGCGAGTCACGTTCAGTGAACTTATTCTCCAATAAGCACCTACATACTTGCTTTAGTGTCTCCACACAAATGATTATGAGATCGATCATCCTCATCTAATGAGCAAGCAACATATGTACTAATCTATCCGGATTTACTAATCCCCTTTTTAGTAATCCCATGATTAGGAACTATTTTAGTTTTAGAGCTTTCTAAGAATTTAGATCTCATTGGCATGATCATCATCATGATTCTAAAAGCATTGCTTAAAACTATGGGTTATTTACATATTATAAAAACAGCACCATGTAGATAATTAAATGTCTTTAATAAATGAATATTTTTATTAATAAATAAATAAGATTGCCTCCAAAGTATATGCTTTATCATCATACATGATTGGCTTGTATGCATACTACTTTCAATCTCCCACTTGCACTAAAGCCAATCGTCATGGTATCTCATACCCAACTTCTATAAGTGACGATCAAACTGCTGTTGTGTTAAAGCTTTAGTTAATGGATCTGCAATGTTGTCTTGAGAGTCTACACTCTCCTCTTTCAATGATTTCTTTAATCAAAGTGCCGCAACACATGTTTAGATTCAAGATGAGACTTAGGACCTATTCCTAGTTCTGTAATGAACTTTTCATCTAAAACATCAACTTGCAGCTTCACTTACAGTTATATACTTTATCTTTGTCACTAAACCAACAACCTTTTGTTGTTTGAAACCTTTTCAATTCACTGCACCATCTTTCAAGGTAAACACATACCCTGAAACAGATTTACTGTCATCTTGGTCTGTTTGAAAACTTGAGTCTGTGAATCCCTTGAGTTTTAATTCAGACCCACCGTAGACAAGAAAAATATCTTTAGTCCTTCTCAAGTACTTTAGGATATTCTTCACTGCCTTCCAGTGCTCTTCTCCATGGTTTGACTGGTATCTGATCATTACACTAAGTGCATGAGCAACATCCGGTCTAGTACATATCATACCGTACATGATAGATCATATTGCAAAAGCATAAGGGATCTTACTCATACGGTCTCTCTCCTCAGGTGTCTTTGGGGCCTGTTTCTTGGAGAGATGTATTCCATGGCTCATCGGCATGAGACCTCTTTTGGAATCTTCCATGCTAAACCTCTTTAGCATTGCATCAATGTACGTTCCTTGGGATAAACCAAGCATCCTTTTAGATCTATCTCTATAGATCTTTATCCCCAAAATATAGGATGCTTCTCCCAAGTCCTTCATGGAGAAATGTTTAGATAACCAGATTTTAATCGATTGTAGCATAGGAATGTCATTCCCTATCAGTAATATATCATCAACATATAATACAAGGAATGAAACTGCGCTCCCACTAACCTTCTTGTTCACACATGGTTCATCGTCGTTTTTGACAAAATCAAACTCTTTGATTGTCTCATCAAAACGAATGTTCCATCTACGAGAAGCTTGCTTCAATCCATAAATGGATCGTTGCAGCTTACAGACTTGATTTGTTTCAACCTTTGAAACAAATCCCTCTGGCTGTGTCATATACACATCCTCCTCAAGTTTCCCATTGAAGAAGGCCGTTTTCACGTCCATCTGCCAGATCTCATAGTCGTTATAAGCTGCAATCGCAAGCAAAATCCGAATGGACTTGAGCATAGCTACTGGTGAGAAGGTTTCATCATAGTCAACTCCTTGTCTTTGTTTGAAACCTTTTGCAACCAGTCGGGCCTTATAGGTCTCTACCTTGACGTCCGCTCCAGTCTTTCTTTTAAAGACCCATTTACACCCAATAGGCTTAATGCCTTCAGGTGGTGAAATCAAAGTCCATACTTTGTTTTCATACATGGAGTCCATTTCGAATTTCATAGCTTCAAGCCATTTCCCTGAGTCTTTATTACTCATAGCCTGTTCGTAATTCAATGGATCATCATCATTCATGATGTGTACCTCATCGTCATCCTCTATAACGAATCTATATCTCTCAGGTATCTTCGGTACTCTTCCAAATTTACGAACAGGGTGTGGTATAGTAGGTTCTTCTACTTTGTCGCGTACCTGACTTTGATCCGTGGTAATTTGAGGGTCTTGAACTTCTTCAAGATATATCTTACTCCCACTGACCCCTTCATGGATAAAATCCTTTTCCAAGAAGGTAGTATGTTTCGCAACAAACACCTTTTGATCAGTTGGATGATAGAAATAATACCCTAAAGTTTCTTTAGGGTATCCCACAAATCTACACTTATCGAATTTAGTCTGTAGCTTATCGTTTTCAAACTTTTTGACATAAGCTGGACAATCCCAAGTCATAACATGCTTAAGATTTGGTTTCCTCCCCTTCCATATCTCATATGGAGTCTTTGGGGCGGATTTGGTAGGTACCTTGTTAAGTAGGTATGCAGCCGTTTCTAGGGCATATCCCCATAAGAAAATTGGAAGGTCGGTAAAACTCATCATAGATCGAACCATGTCCAACAGTGTTCGATTTCTCCTTTCAGATACTCCATTTAACTGTGGTGTACCTAGAGGAGTCCATTGTGAGATTATACCATTTTCTTTGAGATAATTGAGAAACTCACCGCTTAAGTATTCTCCACCTCAATCTGATCGAAGTATCTTTATATTCTTGCCCGTTTGTTTCTCTACTTCACTTCTGAACTCTTTGAACTTTTCAAATGATTCTGACTTGTATTTCATTAAATACACATATCCAAATCTTGAGTGATCATCAGTGAAAGTAATAAAATAAGAATACCCACCCCGTGCACTTGTTGTATAGGTCCACAAACGTCTGTGTGAATCAATGCCAACAACTCTGTAACTCTTTCTCCTTTTCCACTAAAAGGAGATTTAGTCATTTTACCCATGAGACAAGATTCACAAGTTGGATATGATTCATAATCAGATAACTCAAAGAGCCCATCTTTATGCAACTTGGATAATCTTGTTTCATTGATATGACCGAGTCTACAGTGCCACATGTAGGTATAATTAATATCATCTCTTTTCCTTTTCTTAGTTTGTTCAATTTGAAAAATATTTTCTTGTAAGTCAAGTGTATAAAGTCCATTTCGCAAATTTCCAACACCATATAAAATATCGTCTTTATAAATAGAACAACTATTGTTCTTTATAACAACGTTAAATCCTTCCATATCCAATACAGAAATTGAAATAATATTTTTAATAATATTCGGAACATAATAACAATTATTAAGATAAATGGACTTGCCCGAAGGCATTGCTAAATAATAAGTTCCTACAGCTAATGCAGCAACCTTTGCTCCATTCCCCACTCGTAGGATCACCTCATCATTGTTCAGCTTTCTACTTCTGACCAGTCCCTTCACATTATTACATATGTGAGAACCACAGCCGGTATCTAATACCCAAGTAGAATTTTGACTTTCTGAAAAATTAATTTCAATCATGAACAAACCTTGATTGGAAGTCGAAGCTTCTCCAAGCTTCTTCTTTGCCAGAAACTTCTTGCAGTTCCTCTTCCAATGACCCGGCTCGTTGCAATGGAAGCACATTCCTTTGCTAGCTGGATCAGATTTCTTTTGTTCCTTTATGTTCACTTTGCCCTTGGTCATCCGAGATCGGAAGAGCTCATTAGATATCTCATATCTAGCAGTCCTACTTTGTTCACCATACAACTCCTTGAGGTGAATCAACATAGTAGGATCATCCATGTTTTCGTGCTGACGCTGAAGCTCGTTATTCATGGATGCGAGCATGATGCATTGAGCCACAGATACATCATCTTGCCACTTTACAATGGTGGCAATCTCTTCCTCAGAGGCTGTTTCTGGAATAGTTCCAGGGACAGGTGAGTTTAGGACATAAGAAATCTTTTCAGCAGTGAGAACTATTCTCAGATTTCTTAGCCAGTCCGTATAATTCAGCCCGGTAAGCTTATTAGCATCAAGTATGCTTCGCAGTGAAATTAGTGATTTTGACATTTTTAAAATTTTGCATGTGAAAAACAACATTTTAGCAAACATTCATTTTATTAATTTTGCATACCAAAATAAATTTAGGTCTTTATTTTAAATTGGTATCCACTATTTTTATCAAACTATATTACCCTCATTTATATAGTTCGGCAACATCTAATTAAAGATTTGCTAGTGAGAATAAGGATCCCATTTCAAATGTATATAACCTTGTGGATAGCACAACAAGCGATATACAAATAAATAGGTAGACAACTCTTGTCAATTACATCACTATATAACTCCTTTTATTTTGCCTCTTAAATCATAATGGTCAAGTGTGTGCACATCCGAACTAAAACGATTTAAGTTAAGTCCAGCCTAGCACTTCTATAAATTCAAAAAAGAAAAATGTTCGTCCTTGTGGATAGCACAACAAGACTAGATCGTTCAATTTTCTTGATAAGCATCAAATGTGATTAATTAACATCTTAAATATGCAATACTCGCCTTGTGGATAGCACAACAAGCTCATATTAAATATTTAATACTCTATTAATTTATCATGCTAGAAGGCGACGTTCGATATTTCAAATATCATTTGAACGCTTCGGACTTAATATTATTTCTTTGAGGGATTTGTTATTATTTGTCTCATCTTGTTTAGCGTGCATGCACATATATATATAAAATATGCGTCATTTTATTGAACATGCGAAGCATGTTTGCATAAAATATAATATATATAATATTTAGCATGCAATATAGAATACTATATTCTACCCAGATTGATTATGGACTTTTATTCTAGTTTGGTTCACTAGAGCCACCAAGTGAACCAAAAGGTCAAACCTAGGAGTGCAAGAATTTAAATTTAAATATAACTATTACATTTAAACCCGGGCTCCATACAAACGGGTCTTCACGCGCTCCTTGCTCCTTGGTCTCTAATTTTTTCAAGATAATTCTAACTATTTCTATTACATTAAACTATTTAATTTAAATAGAAACCTTGATCAGCAGTAAAGGGGAAGTACATAGGAGGGAGATAGAATTTTACATCACGAAATTTTTTTTTAGAGAAGACGAGGTACACAGACCCCATTTAATAAAACTCATTCATTCAAGCATTCAACTAAAATAAAATCCAATCACATTGGTCAAATAGTCCATAATCAATCCCCATTTATTATCATACATATCACCATATATATCAATAAATAAATATTCATCTCATGAATTAAAACATTCCATATATATATGAGTATCATTTAATGGGCAATTTTAAATTGCATGAAATCCAATTTCAAGATTAAAATAAACTCTTTATTTTAATTATAAAATTATTTAGAATATAATATATAAATATATCATATTTATTTTTTTTAAAAGAAGTCACCTTCTTTTATTAAAAGAGTCCTGCAGGTTTATTAAAAGAGTCCTTTCCTGATGGGTCACATTCTTTTTGGAGTAAGAAAGAGACAACACATTTTCTTTGCAGAATTCAAGATTAGCACCCAAAAAAAAAAAATTGTGATTCGTCCCAAAAAAAAAAAAAAAAAAAAAAACGTCATTTTTTTTTCTTAAAAAAAAATAATTTTATACAATAAAATTATGCCCAATAAATTATTTTAAATATATACCCATATGTATATGAAATCAAAAATAAATTAATAATTGCATAAAAGTTTGGCTCTGATGCCACTGTTGGGTTTGTACGAAATCGTGACGCAATCAAATTGCAAAAATTAGCGGAAGCATGGTATATCAGAGTTTAAAAAAATTTCTACAAAACCATTACCCGGATCATCCTTTATGCAAATTATTAATTTAAAACGATAAATAAGAAGTTATGGAATCATACCCTTGTAGAACGAAGCTTCCACAGGTACTAGTTCAACTCCTTGTTCTTCGTGATCTCCTTGAATTTCCGGATTAGATTCCTTCTTTTGATCAACGTTAGCCACCCAAGTGTTTGGCCTCTAGAGGTGATCCACCAAGGAAGATGAATTATCAAGAAGGAGGGTGGTTGGCTTAGTTTTCTATCCTCTATAGAAAAGGAGTACTCTCCAACAATTGAAATTGCATCAAGTAATATCTATTATAAGAATCCTCTTATATAGATATTGGTCAACCCTTCTAATCCTATTAGACATGGGATTTTTTTTTAATTAATTAAACTCCTTTAATTAATTTAGGCTTCCCACCACATGGGAAATAATTAATTAAATTCATTTAATTAATTTGTCTCCTAATCTTATTAGGAATAAATGAGAGTACTAATATTAAATTAATTACTAAACTCCTTTAGAAATTAAAATAATAATAATTATAATAATATTAATAAGACTCCTCTTATTAATTTATATTTAATATTTCCAAAATATTAAATAATAAATATTAAGCTATTTAATTTATTCTATCACCATAGATTAAATTAATTTCACTTAATGCATTATTACGATTATGCCATTACCTTCTTAAATAATTATTCTTCCTTTTATGGTGTGACCCTTTAGGTTCTCCATATTAAACCGGTTGTGAATAAATCAATTGAAACAATTCTAATCTTATTTAAATAAATAAATTAAACTAATAATCTATTTAAATAAATAATATTTATTCTACAATAGGGATAAGCCTCCCTAGCGATCAACGACTTTCCAGATAATATAGATTTCAACATTAATCATAAAAGAACCTGTGAGTAAATAGTTACCATACAATTCAATCCTTCCACCATACAATGTCCCAATTAAATATAAGACATGAATTTACTGTCAAGTCTTATTTTATTTAATTATATGTATTTCGATTAGAAAATGCACAACTCCAAATAATGTAAATTAGAAACTCCTTTCTAATTTCATTTTACCTTGGCCAAGGATTCCTGGGTTGTCATTTAACGAATCACATAGGACATATCTCCTCCTTTACTAGAGGTGGTAGATTCTTTATTGATCATTCATTGTCTCCATATGTAACTCATTATACCCAAGCATACCCTTTTATATACCCTAAAGGGCTTTAAGGAATAAGTCAAAGTATAATTCATTACATACAAGATACTATGATGATCTCAAGTCCAAGGATCACTTGTACTACTATCACATTAGGAATTCCTATTGACAGGCGAGTAAAACTCCATTAGGTATTCCATAGCGAGTCACGTTCAGTGAACTTATTCTCCAATAAGCACCTACATACTTGCTTTAGTGTCTCCACACAAATGATTATGAGATCAATCATCCTCATCTAATGAGCAAGCAACATATGTACTAATCTATCCGGATTTACTAATCCCCTTTTTAGTAATCCCATGATTAGGAACTATTTTAGTTTTAGAGCTTTCTAAGAACTTAGATCTCATTGGCATGATCATCATCATGATTCTAAAAGCATTGCTTAAAACTATGGGTTATTTACATATTATAAAAACAGCACCATGTAGATAATTAAATGCCTTTAATAAATGAATATTTTTATTAATAAATAAATAAGATTGCCTCCAAAGTATATGCTTTATCATCATACATGATTGGCTTGTATGCATACTACTTTCATCTCTATCTTCTTCTATTAATTGATAATTAAGCATAAGGTATGATCATGATGAATGTTTGTATAAAAATTTTAAAATTCGTTTTATCGCGCTTCCGCTACTTTTATGTGATTTGATTGCATGATCGTGCTATATACAAACCCAACAGAAATATGGAAGTATTTCTCCAAGAATAGCTTCTTCATGTCATTCCAGGATTGGATTGATCCCGAACAAAGATAGTACAGCCAGTCTTTTGCTAGGTCCGCTAGTGAGAATGGAAAAGCTCGAAGTTTTATCTGCTCTTTAGTTATCCCATGCGGTTTCATGGTGGAACATACCACATGAAACTCCTTCAGATGCTTATATGAATCTTCACCTGTAAGACCACGGAAAGTAGGCAAAAGGTGAATTAGTCCAGATTTAATTTCGAATGCAGCATTTAAAGTAGGATATTCAATGCACAAAGGTTGTTCATTAAGATTAGGAGTGACTAATTCTTTCAATGTCATGTTGTTGTTTGGCACCGCCATCTCTTCTTCTTTTGATTCGGTGGATGATTTGTCTAACAGTAATTCTAATGCTATGTTAATGCCCGGTGATGGTGCAAAAGCCTCGTATATATTTGCAGTAGACTGCTGAGCTTTATGATTTTGCTTCCTTAACCTCCTTGCAATTTTTCTCAATCTCTGGCTCAAAATCTAATGTAGCAGCTTGAGAAGATCAAGTCATAAAAAAACAAATAAAAAAAACACACAATTACTCCTTGGCAACGACGCCAAAATTTGGGAACTATCGTTAACACTCCTAAATTAACCTTACTTTTACTCTACGAATTTATTCTATTGTTTTAACTGTAAACAAAAAGTAAGGATGGGGGTTTTTGAATTTGTTCTAAACTAAGAAAACGGAATTGAATTAATAAAGTTAACCAAATATTTAACAACTTCAGTTTTTCAGTTTAGTTTCACCAGTTTACAATAATCAAATAACCAAGTTATTACTATTTACCCTTTAATGAAAATATTTGCCCTAGACAACAATAAGTTCTGTTATATGAAATTCTCCTTAGAACGTTACTGAATGAAATAAGCTCTCCACCAGATTCTAACTGTGATACAACCTAGAATAAGCTCTCTAAATTTAACAGAGAATTAGGCTAATTTAAGCAACAAGCACGTAAGCTCGATTTGTTTAACTTGCTTTCTAATAATCTTAGCAATACACAAAAGCTTGACCATAATCAGTATTACTAATTTTCTACTTATAATAAAGAACAATATCAATTACACATAATACCACTCTTTAATCTAGTAGATTTTTAAAGATCAAACTAATTCAATTGGTCATATCAAATCAATCAGATCAATTACCATGTAAACAATTAAGAAAGATTATCAGAATAAGTTTCATGCAAGAAGGAATAAATAATATAACTTAATTAATCAATTAACTATAAACAAGGTTTCACATCCCTTTAGAACTAAATATAAGAAATTAGCTTGACATGCCTTCAATTCTCCAAAACTAGGGTTGCAGTCTAATGTAGAAAATGATAGATGATGCCCTATTGTCTCCCTAATTACATGTATTTATTGTACTGAACTAAAGTTCTAATCTTCTAATAAATTGCAATCCAAATCGAAGTAGAAGTCTGTCAAAATCTGGCCTGAAAACTTTCCAAAAATCTTAGATTTCCCGATGAACTCGTCGGGGCGAGCTCGTTTGCCTTGCTGAGCTCGTCGGGGCGAGCTTGTCTAGAGGGGTCTTAGTCGAGGCAGATTTAGAGCTGGTCGGGCGAAGAAATGCAAAGAGGAGTTCGTCGGTGCGAACTCGTCTAGGTCAAATGGGCTCGCTAGGGCAAGTTCACTAAAATCTGAGCAAAGAGTTTCTCGCTAAGGCGAGTTCCTTGAGCTTGCTAGGCTCGCCGGGGCGAGCTCACTTGAATTCTGAAAATTCTTCCTTTTTCATATCTTCATCTCCAATTCATCCCGTTTTTATCTTTTCATCTTCAAATCCACCTGAAATAAATAAACACCTTATTAAGCTCATGTATACCACAAAATATGAAATAAACTAAACATAAAAGAATTGAAATGAATGAATATTATGCACTCATCAATAATCCTAAGGAGAAAAAGACAGACTCGAAGGAGAAAAACTCCTGTTCAACTAGAAGAACAAGTATGAGAATATATGTCTCCTCCGATCGAAAAGGATGAAGAAGAGGAAACTGAAGATGAACAATACATGTTGATCAGACAGAATAAAAAAAAATAAATTAAATTCCTCTGGTCCAAGAGGGGAAGAAATTCTTATTGAAAAATGTTCCACACCTGAAATTCAACATAATGATGAATTGATGGCTGAGAAGGTCTTCACACCTGAGCCACAGACTGCAGAACACTCCAAAGAGATAAATGAGACAGAGCTCGTTAATGATAATATTCTCTAAACACTAGAAGGTACAAGCTCTGTGCCTAGGGAGAAGAAGAAAAGAAGCAAACTAAGAAAGTTGACTGAGAAAGAAGATAGAAGAAAGAAAAAGGTTGAAAGGTTGGAAGTAGAACAAAAAAGGAAAAAGGCAGAAGCTAAGCAGAAAAAGAGAGAAGAGAGCTAAGAACCAAAACTAAGGAAGATTCAGCTCAACGATCGGCATATTCTTTAGATGTTTCTCTACGATTGACCCATGTCATCTCAAATATCGTAGAGGATGCTACCAAGGGTTTTGACCTTACAATAGTAAAGCCGGAGGATCCTACCTCTGAGGGGGAGCAACCAAGGGAATCTCAAATCCCTCCCTCAACCCTTACATCCACTTCTCATCAAGTGCCAGAAGAATTTTGGTTACCTCCACGGAGAGCATATCAACCAGGTATATGCAGAGTCATTCTTATTGGGCAAGAAATTCCAAAAACTGCTTATCTTCTTCCGGATGAATTTGAAGGCATATGGGCAGGCCGAATGAGATTAGTGCATTCCACAAATGATCTATACACTCTCTTTTATGATCTGGAAATAGACCGACCTATAGTTGTGTTTGAGCCATATGGTGATCAACTATTCTACTTTATGTCACGGTTGCCTTTGCTTCGAACAATAATGCAATGTGATCACAACTTTGTTCGATGGGCATACACTACATATCCCAGTCTACCACTGGTATCTCCAAACTTTTCTAGAGCCAAATTGCTCGGCTCTACACCCTTCAATGATGAACCTTATTCATTCCCTCTTATCTTACCCATGTTCACATTCCTACTTCCATCCTCTGTTTGTCGTGTCGAGATCATTAGGTTACCCTCTAAGATCTCTGAGCAATCTTCTCACTCTCAAACATCAACATCTATCTGTTTTGAAGAATCTTATACTCCTTCGCACGAAGAGTCTCATCACTCTACGAGCGATGTAAATAATATTTGGCTTCAAATAGTAGATTTATAACCCTCTGCTAATTCTCAAACGGAACTTCACTCTCCGATCATAGAGCTCTCACCCCCTACGATCAAAATTGAAAACTTTGATTCCCCGATTCATTCTCCACTTCCTATTGTCGAATCTCCTTCCCCCGTTCATATATCTAGCCTTCTAGCATCACCTCATAATTCATCTCTACATTCAGATTCCTCCTCCTCATAATCTTCAGATTCTCCAGATGTAGAATCTGCACACCTTACATCTAGTAAATCTAAAATTGTTCCTCCCCTATCTCCCAAACATTCAAAATAGTCCATTCCATCAGATATTCCCTCTTCATCTCAGAATGAATTCTTTGATCTACCTCTTACCTTAATCAATTTATCTTAAGGCCATCAACCTAACTCAATTCATAAAATGTCTGGAAATAATAACTCAACTTACTACTCAGATATATCATGATATTGATGATAAGTTCACAAAGAATAATGATGACCTTCAAGATCATATGGATAAAATCACTACTACTGTACATGGTTTACCTGGTGTCACGGACAGAGAAATTCACAAGTAGTTATAACAGATGTTCACTGATATAACCAGTCGTCTACATGAGCGAGACCGAGTATTCTTTGATACTTTAGCTGAGCATAAATGAGCTATTTTAGCTCTTCAACACAACATGATTCCTCCCTCAAGTCCATGATTGACAAACTTTTTGCGCTCAGTGGCACTTTCTCGGACTTCATGCGAACTTGCACGTGTGGTTCTGGTCGGGGACCCCGGTATACTATACTAATATGTGTAGGTCCACGTAATTCGAGTGAGATGAATTCCCATTTTTTTGTTCACATATGGATTTTGCTTGTCCTATTTTATCTATTTCTATTTGGGGCCACTACCATAACTGTTTCTATAGAAGTAAATGCATCCAACACTCAAGCACTTGTTGTTCAGCAAAGTGATAAAGTCACTTCTTGTCAAAACGAGATTCGTGCTGATATTACAATATTATCCTCCTAACTTTAGGAACTTGTTGATGCGGTTCACACTATCTCTAGATTTCTTGATGACAAAAAGGGGGAGAAAGGACGGCAAGGAGAAAGGTAAATAAGACACACATGGGATATATATCCAACTCAAGGGGAAAAACGAAAAAGAAATCAAAAGCAAATATCAATTACCCCTCTGATCTTCAGATCAAGATCACCTCCTCATACTCCATTCAGTATTCCTCTGGAGCAAGGTCGATCTTCTTCACGACAAGAATCATCAAGTAGAGTTACTCTTACGGGTATTCAGATTCATATTGGTGATCCTGCTTATCTTCAAAGAAGCCTTCAAGGAACTCATGTTGTGGGAGAAGAGAGAATGGATGTATCACACCTTGGCCCAAAAGATTTTGTGGAAGAGATCAGAAAAAAGTAAACGAAGATAGAATCAGATCTTATCGTAGAAAAGAATCTGAAAAGAAACGGCCCCCAAGAGAAAAAGGGTCAAGGAGGTAAAATAATGTTTTTATGTAAAAAGATGTAATTCTTGTTGTGAACAATTTCAAAAAATTCATGCTTATGATCTAATGAATACAGTGGCTTACTGTATCTTAAGGCATATTTACTTTTAAGCAACTGCATTTTAGTTCTTAATGAATGCTATAGATCTACTGGTTTTGTCATCATCAAACGGGGGAGATTATTAGAGTTTGTATATTTAAATTTGATGATGAATAAGCTTAATGTATATTTGTACCAGTATAATTCATATAGTCCTTATAAAGATTTGGCTAAATGTACAAGGACTTAGATTAGAAAGATCAAATAATGTTAGGTTGATCTTGAAGAAGCTGTCTTGATGTATAGTTGATAGGTTTTTGAATATTCGTAAAGATACTCTGTTATTTTGAAAGAAGGATCGCAGATTAAGCACAAGATCGTAATACATCAAGTGGATCGTAGAACTACTAGGAGCTATCGTAAAGTTCACTTCAGTTCGTAAAGTCACTTAGGTTCGTAAAGTGGACAAGTGAATCTCCTAGTCAAGCAAAGATCATTGAGAAGGACTTGATCGTAGAGTAGTCAAGTTTGACAAACTTACTGACATTGGAGTGTTGCAAATTGAATGTCCCGATGTATTCACCAAACATCCTTGGTTGAAATCGAAGATTATAATATATGTCTACCAGCTAGTTGGTGATAGTGACACGTCAAAGGTGTTAGGTGAGAAAGCAGACTGATGTGAAATAACATTTAAATTTCAATTTTAATTCTAGATCTATAAGTACCTTTGGGAAATAACATCTTAATTTCAATTTTAATCATATTGTACACAATGGATGAATTACACCATAGATATGAAACTACATTTCATCCATTACAATTATCATTTAATAATAGTTACATTATACCAATGCAAATACATGAAAAAATTACAACTATAGTGACCAACCGTGACAATACACTGCACACCATTAGTTTTGACCTTGCCTCTTTAAGCTTATCATCCTCCATCTCCCATTTAAGTGCTTCCCTTATCATATTTTTCAACTCGTCCTTTAAGTTTGTGTTTTTCGTATCAGTAAGCTTACATCTTCAATTTTGTTATTCATCACACTCATTGCTTCATCTTCAATCGGAGGCAGTTCTAACCATTAAAAATAACCACAATATCTCCCAAATTCGTATCAAAAATGGAAAAAGGGAAAAAAAGTCAAAACATAGGAGAGAGAGGATTGAGTTAAAAATAATTAGGGTATGACACTTACCCCATAGTTGCAACATCCATAAAATCTTCTTCTTCTTGATCCATCTTTCTTGGATACACAAATTTGAGCTGGAATGTCATAGTAACAGATCTGATGTTCTAGAATAATTGACACAGATCTTGATCGTGATGCATCCATGTAAGATCGATGTTTGGTTCACACTAATCTGGAGATCAAATACACATCAAAAGCCTAATTTTTAGCCCTTAATCAATGCCAATCTCGATAAGTTTTTGAAACCCTTATTTTTCTTATTTTCCATCCACTGCAAATGAGGATGATATAAAAAAGCTAGCTTAAATTCTCCAGCCCAATCCACATAAGATGAATCTGATAAGCCAAATAAGCCAAATCAACAATTACATGTCTTTTCCTTTCTTTCTTTTTTTCAAAGCCACGTAAGAAAATACAAGAACAAATTAGATGTCCGTCCAAAAAATTGAACGAAATGAGGTAATTAATAGTCTTTAAAAAATTCAATGTGCTAATTCTATTTTTTAAAGTTTCAGTGGGATAATGCTTAAAAGAGGACAACCACAATGGGCGTATCTCTCTTTTTGCCTCATGTGAAGAAGACGAAGACTTTTTTGTTTTTAATTTTTACTTTTTAAAAAAAGGTGGATAAAAGCCTAAAAGAATAAAATAGCTTAAAGTTTTTCTTTTTCTTTTTGGTTTTTGTTATGAAATTTAATTTAATTTTTCAACTAAGCTTTTCTCTCCTCAACAGCATGCCACATAGGTGCCACGTAGATTGTCGATAAATTTTAACGGAGTAGACATATTTTTTGAATTTTCGTAAAAATAATAATAATTCAATGAGTTGACTCGAAAAAAAATCAATTCAGTATACAAATGTAAATGTTTTGCTTCAATAATTTTTTTTTATTTAACACGTGGAGGAAGAGGGGATCAAGATTTTGATTTTTTTGATTTTCTTTTTCCATATTAACATACTTGACAGAAGATGAAAGTAATTTTTTTTATTCTTTTGTTTTCTGTCATTTGTTTTTCTTTGTTATTATCTTTATTTTTTTCTTCTAATTTTTTATACTTTATACTTTATATTTTAATAGATTTTAAAAAAATTTATTTGCTTGTGTGATAATATTTTTATTTTTCCTACTCAAATTTTAGTTTTTTACAATTCTACCCTTACTATGATCACATTCATTGCACATGCTATAACTTCTCAAATCCTAATTAGATAACTTTAGAGCCCTATTGGCCCAAATTAATATCTTGAAGATTCAATTGACAAAATTAGAGGATAATACGGTGCAGTACGCTTATACTAGTGTGCAATAATAATGTGCCGTTTTTAAAATTGCCAATTATATCTATGCACTGTAGTTGCGGTTACACAACCACTAAATAAATTTATTAAAAATAAAATAATTCGTGATTGAAAATTGCAATGCATATAGCCATATAGGCTTCAACACAATTGTTTGAAATTGATTAACATTTACTATTTTTAGGAAAAAGTTGCATTAGACAACCAAGGTAAAAATTAGGTGACACTTGACAACACTTTACACAGTAGAAAATAAAATTATTTTTGATATTCATTGTATATAAAAATATATAATGGCATACGATAGATAGTTATTATAAAATTAAAATTGCATTTGTACAACTGCACTACATCTATAATTATTTTATTTTTTGTGAGTACGATGTGAATGCAATTATAAATATAATTTTTTACTCTTTCTTAAACAAAATTAAGTGATACAAGACGACATCAAAATTGGGCAAAAAGACATAGTGACAGAGAGATAAAAATGTTGCTATCTATTAGTTTGATATAGTTTGATGCAGTGTATATAATTTGTTTGTTTATTATTTATTTATTTAAGGAAATTGATATTTTCAAAAATAAATTTAATATTTTCACTCTTAATATTAATAATAAATGAGACTTAAAAAAATATTAAAATTTAACAATAAATTTCTTTTTTAATATATGATCACGTGTCACCCCTTTTCAGTTTATTTTCTAGGAAACAAAGTGACGTGCCATTCTCACACTTCAACAAAAAGATTTTGCCTTCAAAATTTCCCCAATTTTTTTGTGTCAGCAGATAAATACTACTGCTTTACATATCGGAGCTCAGAAGCTAGCATTCCAATGGGGGATGGACACAACAACAGAGGAGGCAATTCCAGTAGCAATCGGCCTGAATGGCTTCAACAGTACGATCTGATCGGGAAAATCGGTGAGGGAACTTACGGTTTGGTTTTCCTCGCCAAGATCAAGTCCAATCGGAGCAAATCAATCGCCATCAAGAAGTTCAAACAGTCTAAGGACGGCGATGGTGTCTCCCCCACAGCCATCCGCGAAATTATGGTCCGTGTCTCTCTTTTTAATTCAATTTGGTTCGTTATATGTTTATTAGGACGATATTTAATTTTGAAACTGTAAAAATTCGGGACAAATTTGGGTTGATTTGAATAAATTGTGCTTCTTTTCAATATTTAGGGTTATAATTAAGCCTATATTGCTTTTTGTAGATTAAAAATTGTAGTTAAGTTTTACATTATTTTCTTGTTCTTGCTCTTATTTGGTTGGAGGGCTTTTGGTGCGGTTAGTGTTTGGTGCGCTTGGAAAGCTTATTTCAAACAAACAGCTTATTTAAATCACAAACTTATTTAACTCACAAACGCACTGCACCAAAAATGATTTCACGATTGCTGTTCTAAATGCAACAAACACTACCACTGCAAAAGCTGGAATGGGTAGTAACCAAGCAAACCCCTTGCGTGACTGGCATCTAAGGAAAAAAACTTTTCTGAATTTCTGAACCACTTTTCTGGTAATGTTAATTTTACAGTTTTGTTTTATTAATATGCAGTTGCTTCGTGAGATATCCCATGAGAATGTGGTAAAGCTGGTGAACGTGCACATCAATCATATGGACATGTCACTGTATCTAGCTTTTGATTATGCTGAGCATGACCTCTATGTGAGTATATGTAGCCTGTGTTTCTTTGTTACATTTTATATGGTTGAATGTTTTTTTAAGTTACAATTGTATTATAAAGTGGGTGAAACTTATTAGAGTGAAGTTCATTTATCCTTCCTGAAGGACCGAAAGTATTCGAAGTTAAAAAGACTAAAAATAATAAAGTTGAAGTACCCAATACGTATCCAGAAGTGTCAGTAGTGTGTCGGTGTCTAACACATATCCGATACGGATACATTGACTTCCGAGTAGTGCCTGCGCTTCATAGGATATTATCCTTTTTTCCCAGTTAGAGGAAGTAGTGCAACTGGTTACCAACATGTTTTTTTTTTCCCGGTTAGAGGAAGTAGTGCAACTGGTTACCAACATGTTTTTTTAAATAAAGTTCTTTTTCCCCACTTATACCAAATTTTGTGCATGTGTTAAGTTGTAATGCTGATACCAAGTTGGAGTGAAACTACTTTTAGTTACACTGTCAATGAGCATAATTTTTTGTTTGCTAACGTGACTGAATGAACTGATGTGTTCTTCTCTGCATAATCAAAATTCTTCAGTTAAAATCTCTAAAATTTAACTTTTCTTTCTCCAATGAAAAGGCCTAGGCATTGTAACACTGAATATGGTCCTTCAACTATTTGGAAGAAGCGCATAGACTTGTATCCTCTTCTCAGTTTCAATTGACTATATCATGAATATTGATCACTTATTCCTTGACCATATCAGGAAATAATTAGACATCACAGAGACAAAGTTAACCAAGCCATCAATCAATATACTGTCAAATCATTGCTGTGGCAGCTACTTAATGGGCTGAATTATCTTCACAGGTAAGGCATATTTCAGCATTCCTGATGTTCATTCAATTGAAAGTTGCCGTTAATAGAAAACTTTATTTATCTGAATTTTCTGCAGTAACTGGATTGTGCATCGAGATCTAAAGCCATCAAATATCTTGGTATACTTGTGATGTTGTCCTCTATGTGATGCCATATGTTCCCTGCTTTACATTGATTAACTTGATAAAATGATCTCAGAAATCCTCTTTCCAAATCTGAATTACTGCACTCAGTCTGGCTATTTCTTGGACGTTTACCAGGTAATGGGTGAGGGGGATGAACAAGGAGTTGTTAAAATTGCTGATTTTGGACTAGCAAGAATTTACCAGGCTCCGTTGAAGCCATTATCTGAAAATGGGGTAGGTTGCATTGCATTTAATTATCATGTTGATGAAGTTTTTTGTAATTGGATATTTGAAGCATTGCATGTAACAAATGAAATTTATATGATCTGGTAAGTATACTTGGTAAGTTTAGTTGATCTGATGTATGAAAAAAGGATGTGATCAGAGCAGCTCCGGCTTTAATGCCCCTTCATCTTTTCCTTCCCGATTTATAGGTTTGTACCTACTGTGATTATCTGAGTACCGTGCTTTCTAAGTTTACGTGTACACCTGCTTGTCTATCATTATCAGATGTGAAGTATATCATTATGATAGAAAAGAAATTAAAATTAATATGTACCATTATAATTGAGCTTTCCCTTCCTCAACAGAGTGAAAGGCTACCAAGGAAGTAATTCTTCTATAAATTCCTTTGATATAAAGAACTTTTTTTCTTAAACTTTTTTTTTTGGCTTTTCAACACTCATTAAGGGCATAATGTTCATTTTCTTGTGTTTTTTTCTGAGTGCATGCAACTTTCTTTACTCTATTTTTGGGAGACGGTATGCAAGTAAAGTTCACGTACACTTCACTGCAATGATTATGAGATTTCTGCTGGTGGCATTTTGTCATATTCAGCTGCAATGCAGAGCATTCCGTGCAACTCATACGGAATTTCTCAGGAACTGTTGCAAAAATTGGAAATCATTGAGCTGTATAGTATATTGGCAGTTTTCTCATGCGAGTAATTTTTATCAGTAAAACTTTGTATGCTGTGGATGAATATAACCTGTTCCTATGGACTTTAAGCGTATCTCTCAACCAATATAAGTTCTTGAGGATAGATTCTACTCAATGACTTGGTTCTTTCCTTTTAGGTCTTCTTCTGTTGGTGACTTGGAATATGTTGATGTTTTGTTTTTTGTGTACCTGCAAAGTGACTGTTGTTAATGATTGCAGGTTGTGGTAACTATATGGTATCGTGCACCCGAGTTACTCCTTGGAGCGAAGCACTATACTAGTGCCGTCGGTATAAACTCTTGGCACCAAATTCCTCATTTTAGTCATTGTGCAGCCATACTAGTTTGTTGTTTTATTTGGGATTTTATAACATGCACATATTTTGTGGTTATTTTCTACATTAAGAGGAAATGACTTTGTTTCTCTTAGATATGTGGGCTGTCGGCTGCATATTTGCTGAACTTCTGACTCTGAAGCCACTATTTCAAGGGCAAGAAGTAAAAGCCACACCAAACCCTTTTCAGGTATGAAAATATTCCTTCTTAGTAGCAATTTCAAAAAAATAGATTTTGTTTTAGCAAATGCTCTGCTTCTTTCATGATAAAAAACGTATTTGGCTACTTGTGCAGCTTGATCAACTCGACAAAATATTTAAGGTCTTAGGTATGGAAAATCATTTGTTTCTCTCAGCGTTCTTTACCTTTCATTGAACTTAGTTAATATGGATCTGTGACATTAGGTCATCCCACACCAGAAAAGTGGCCAACACTTGTGCATCTCCCACATTGGCAAGCGGACCTGCAGCATATCCAAGGGCATAAATAGTAGGTTTTCAACTTTTATATGTTTCTTTTATCTTGATATTGTTTTTCTATGCTTTGTCAATTGTCAAATCAGCCTTTTTACTAAGGCTATTAGTCTTTCTTATTTAATCAGTTCTTATATGTTTGCTTGGTGCTGCTTTCAGTGACAATCCCGGGCTTTACAGTGTTGTTCATCTCCCTCCAAAAAGTCATGCCTATGACCTACTCTCTAAGATGCTCGAGTACGTGATACCTCCAGTTTTTTAAAACATCATGTTTACTTTGTTGTTATGATGTCTGAAAGATAATGGTTTCTAAAACCAAGAATTTAATTGCGATTTGTTAGTTCTTTCTCTTCTTTTTCTTTGTTTCTCTTATTCCTTTTCTTTTCTTTTCAATATAGATCATATAAGTACTCATTTATCCGCGTAACTTTTTAAATTTTAAACAAGGAGCTACTGAACCGCGGACTACATTTGGACAACTCCCAAAAGAAGTTAACTCGGTAATGATAACTACAAATTCAGAAGATGTTAAAGCATCCAACTCAAAAAAAATAAAAATGTTGGACATTTACTAAATACTTGGAACTTTTATGTGCACATTCATAGGTCATCAGTTATGGTTTGAATTACTGAAAGAAGCCCAATATACAATATAGTTATCAAGGCGTCGCCTAGGCAATGACTTTTTGTCAAGGTATTGGACAGGTCGCAAGGCGAGTTCATGCCTTGGTGACAGTTAGCTCAACACATGAGAACTGTCCAAAAATATCACCAAACAAAGTCAACAATACTCACGGAACCCATAAATGGATAGATCCAAGAAATCCAAGTGTAGTAGAAGAAGTCCGGTGACTATCGAAGATTTCACACGCCGACGTGAGGAGGCACATGCCATCATCGGCGAGCTTTATGTTGTTGCACGTCGGCGCGTTGATCATTCTTCCATGTCGGCGAACCAACCTCCGACCTTGCCTGGTGAAGATGATCCTTGTAGCATATTCGTTTAGCGGCTAGCTGAGTTTTTGTTTCCAAGGCATACTAGTTTTGTGTTAACATATGTGATAAAGTAATACTAATACTGCATGTGGGTGATGAAGTTTGTGGATTGTGGTGCCTTGTATGTTAATTAGACTTGGTTACTTTAGCAAATGACTTCCAATGAAAGATAGCTAGCTGCCAGTTACTTATCTTAGGACCAGTTTGGCTGTTTGGCAATGACCTTTAATAACTTGAAAGAGTACTAATATAATATCTATCTTTGTTGATATCTTTATTTTTTCTTTTTTTCTTTTGTTTGTTTTTAATAATTAAACATACTAATTCTATTAAATAATTAAAGTACATTTTGTTTTTAATAATATTTAATAGTCTTAATATATATGAGAATAACTTCATAATTATAAATGTATAAATTGTTTATTGTTAACGACTTATCACCTTATGGACGCCTAGGTGGGCGCATTATCGCCTAGACGTCTTGCCGGTCAGCTACCACCGCGACTCGTCGTAGCGCCGTGACAACTATGGTATACAACATTCCAACCTGACAAATCATTTTTCTACTACCCTTATATTAGTTAATTTTTTACAACCCTAAATTTGGTAAGCACAATTTTCTTAAAAAAGAAAACAAAGTGTTGTGCCTTGCAATTGACAAGATTCCAGAACCTTCTTTCATTTATTTTTCAAAAATATTTTGGAAGAGCTGTCTAACAATCTTGTTTCAACTGTAATGCTATGCCAATCTTTTTTTTGTGTGGGTATTTTCTGTCCTTTCAAAATTCCAATATTTCTTAATAATATTCACCTCTCCCTAAATATAGGACTTGCTTGCCTAGTTTCAAGCATTAAGTGAACTTTAGAGCATCATTAGTATCAAGTATTAAGTGAACTTTAGAGCATCATTAGAAATTATGGACTGTTAAGAATGAAGAAAAGTAAATACTTATAGATTAGAGGTTCTTGTAAAAAGTAATAAATAAAAAGAAGAATATTATTGGTGGAGAGAAAGAAAAATACATAGAAGAGGACAAGAAGTAAGACCGATGGGAAAATAAAAGAGAAGCATAAAACATTATAAAATTGGAAATTTTTAGCTCTCTAATTAAGTGGAGTTTTCCTTGCATGCTCTAAAATTTTCATTTAACATGAATATACTATCTATAAAGTGGGGACCAGTTAAACAAGGGATTGTTCTTAATTGTCTTCTAAGGTATCTTGTAATGAGGCAAACTTAAGATTTTATTGTAGATTGGAAGTGAATTTTTTTGTGCTCCTAATTTCTCCCCTTTGCACTACTAGCATATTAAGGGTAAATATTACATTAAACCACAACGATCAATATTGTTAACAATAATGTATATGTGTGTGTGTATATATATAACATGGAGTATGTAATGTGAAAGTGATATAATAGGCACTTATGTAATTTTCTATCACACAAAGCAAGAGGGCTTGCAAATGGAGAAATATGGAGTGTACATATCTCTTCCCTAGTAACTATTGGAATTTAACGAATTTAAATGTTGAAAAGTTAGGGTATGCTTATAGAACTTGTGCCGATCTTTAGAGAGCAACGGATGTTAGGATAGTAGTTAAATTGGGTTCATATAAAGACTTTTTAATCGTTGGAACTTGCATTAAGGCCCAATAACATTTGTCCAATTTTTCACAAGGGTAATCTACCTGCGAAAATTTGTTTTTTTAAGTCATAGCATACGCTAATGTTAATTCTACTTGTACACTCTGATTATTTAGTGAAATATTTGTGGTTTTATTGAATTTACTCTGTAAAATAAGATTTATACAATCCATTCATGATTAAGAGGCAATTTTTTCCGTTCTTATATGCAGATACGACCCTCGGAAGCGTATCTCAGCAGCACAAGCTCTTGAGCATGAGTATGAAGTCCTCGCTCTGTATTTTTTGTGTTTCACGCATGCATGTTTATGTGCCAACACTTTTCTCGCCACTTATACATGCCCGAGTCTTCAAACATTGTTCTTTCACCCTTGAGTCTTTTCATTGAACCTTGTTTTTAGTTTTAAGAAGAAATCGTGTATAGATTGGGTTTGCTTTCTTTCTTATAATTTTTCTTTTTAGGTGCTTCGAATTTGATTATGCATAAAACTTTAATTTTGATTATAGATCACTGCATCATGTATTTCCATTGGTAGCTTTGATATAATCTCTTACACATTTTAATTTTGTAATATTTCTCAAGAGGTGTTAAATAGAATGGGGACTAGATTGGTTACTCTTATGGGAAAAGCGGTTTGAGCTAAGGATAAATTGATAAAGGCGTCTAAGAAGAGTAAGTTGAGTAGAGAGCTTCATAGATTACGGTTTTTAGTGAATGTTGAGGTGTTGGGGATGAAATGTATTAAAATTATTATTATTATTACTTGGTCACCAAGTATGCTTGGTGCCCGCACATACTTAACCACTACTCAACTGGTAGCCTACATATAAGGTTTTAGTGCTTTTTGTAATAACATAACACAACTATTCAATACATCTATTTTATCTCTAATATGGTATCAAAGTTAGGTTGATCTTGGCAATCAAATAAAAAAATCTTGCTTCTGCCGGCGACGGCACAGCCGGTGGCATGCATCGTTTATTTTTATTGTTTAACTTCATCTTAATGAAAAAAAAAATTAGGTGGTTAGAGTTCAGTTATAGTTCTTTTTTTGGAGTTGTAGTTTGAGTTTTGTCATGCCTTGCTAAAGTTAGTGCTCTAGTATTCCGTTGCCCAAATTTGAGGCTTCTTTTCGAAGATGCAGGTTCCTAGCGTGTATCTTTCGATTTTTTGGGAGACTAGAGAGTCCGTTGTTAAGTAAGGCAAGGAGTCCTTCGTAGTCGTTTTTGAAGGATAGTCTTACATATTTGTTGTGAGAGACGAGTGTTCTCCGTTATTGTCGGCACATAACATCCTTGGAAAGTGGATGTGTGAAATTATATACTGAGGGTGAGAAATTTAACTTTGGACATAAAAAAATCAACCTTTTTTTTTTCTATGCAAATTGAAGAGGGCCTCAATTTTCGTAGTTGTTTTTGAGTTTTTTATTTTTAAGATTATGTTATGTAATAAGTTGTAAGCCGTGATATAAGACTTCCAACTTGAGGGGGAGTGTTAGAGTATATTATTATTAGGCAGGGAGTCCTCTGTAGTTGATTTTTGAGTCTTTTATTTTGTTATGTAACAAGTTGTTAGTCATGATATAAGACTTCCAACTTGAGGGGGAATATTAAAGTATATTACTATTATTACTTGGTCACCAGGTATGTTTGGTGCCCACACATACTTGGCCACTACTCAACTTGTTGCCTATATATAATAACATAACAACAACTATTCGATACATCTATTTTTGTTAGTTGGAATGTGAGAAGACTAGGGAATATGTGGAAGAGGAAGATGATTAGGGGATACTTTGAATGCTGTCCTAGATTTGATATTCAATTAGGAGTTTAAGTTAGAGCTGTTAGATGGGTGATTGGCCTGTAGTTTTTTGGGATTTGATATTTAAGAATTGCCTTTTCCTGCCTTCTTCTTGGGAGTGAGGGACATTATTTATTTTGGGAGACAAGGTGTGCGACTCGTGTATGTTTGTGATTCCATTTCTGGTTCACTTAATCTGGGTCAGGGGACATGTAGCCTGGTGGTTCACCGACGAAGAACGAAAGCAATAAACTAAACTAGATATTGTTCAAGTAGATGACCCTAGAATCCACTAGGTAAACCAGACCCTAGAATCCACTAGGTAAACCAGACCCTAGAATACACTAGGGCACTTGAATCCTCTAGGGTGCTTGAATCCACAAGGAAAGTAATTATGGAGTTCACTAGAAAGGTAAGAAAACCAAATATAATTTTTCTTAATTAAAAGATGTCCTTACATTGGAATATTAAAGACCCTTTTATAATAAGGAAGGATTACATTTAAAAGGAAAGTTAACTAAATATTAACAGATGTCCTTTACTTATATGTTGTAGGGAATGCTAATCACTTTTTCTTTTTCCTTCCTTTTGTGGCTAATGACAATCTTGTGTTTTTTATGACAAAAAAAGGTGTACTTATATATGATTTGTGTTGTAAATACTATTTTGAAAGCGCCAGTTGCTCAGTATCCAATTTTCTACCTTGTAGGTACTTTCGGATGGAACCTCTACCAGGCCGCAAGTAAATATTATTTCAACTTTTCCTTTATTATCTCATTTAACTTTTCTATTTTTATGCCTTATCTAACCAATATTAGTTACTATCAAGTCTTGCTAAAATAAGATTTGTAAGACAATAAATATAATATACTTAATAGATTACACTGAATCATATTTTCCGTCTGAATTTTCTTCAATTTGACCTGGTAATTGTCACATCATGTTCAGTGCACTGGTATCCCAACAACCTGGAGAAAAAGTTGTGAATTATCCAGTACGCCCGGTGGACACAACTACAGATTTTGAAGGGACTGCAAGTCTTCAGCCTTCCCAACCGGTACGCCTCTGCTGTTTCAAATTTCTTGACCATTATGCCAATCTAAAGTCGCATGAATATGGTATGTCCATGTTGCCATTAATGGGATTAAGTTTCTCTTATTAATAGTATTACCATAATCCAATATGAACAACAATAATAAATCTAATTAGTAGTAGAATTGATGCTAATAAATTTCTGGAGAATCTAGTCAAAGAATAAATATTATTGTCATTAATTTTTTTTGGAGACTTTGGAGGTTTAATTTATTGTAGGAGCTTGATGGTCTTTTGTTATAGCGCAATGCTACTATCACATAACTCTCACATACAAACATATACATACTGTGGGTCCCCACCTGACATGCGGGACTCGCAGTTTGTATGTGTGTGTATGTGAGAGTTATGTAAAAGAATTTATGTGATAATAGCATTATTTTTTGTTATATTGGAACTTGAAAGCCTTGAAACTAGAATTAGTGAATGTTGAAAAGTGAAAACTCTTGAAGTTCAAGTCAACCTAGAAGTTATAAACTTCTATAAAAGCTGAATGTAAGTCATTGCAAAGACATCTGAATTTGACTTATAAATTATAAATGGCTGAATAGCACTTCTGTCCTTTCAAGTTGACACCCACTTCTAAAGTCGTTCTTAAAATTCATTTTTTGTCAATTAGGTCTTTAAATCGACATTTTTTGGCGTTTCCGTTCTTTATACCCGATTTGACACCTACCGACTCATTTTGACCAAATTTTGACCTAACTCGACCCGATTCCAATTTCACCAATTAATTTTTTCAAAAAAACTAAAGTTTTAAAATTATGTTAAAAACAATATTTTATTTTAAAATATTAAAAATTATTATTATTTTTTCAGGAAAAAATACTAGAAACTTTTTTTTTTCTTCATAAAATGAGTAAAGTAAATAAATTTAGATTCAAAAAAATTAAATAAGAAAATAAAATTTTATTTTTAAAAACAAGTAGATTTTTTTCATTTTTTATGTAAACATTTATTTTCAGGGAAAAAAGTTTATTTCTTTACCATTATTATATGTATTCTTAATATTAGAATTTTTAAAAACAAAAACTAAAAATAGAAATAAAAATACAAAAAACAATAAAAGACAAAAAAATTGATTCAATTTTATTTTTAAAAAAAAAAATAAAAAAGTTAAAAAAAAAGTAATTATTATTTTCAGGGGAAAAAAAGAAAATTTTTCATTTTAAAAAAAAATGAGTAAATTTTTATAAAATATAGATTCAAAAAAATAAAACTTTAATTTTAGAAAAAATAGAAAATTTTATTTTTTTAAAAATGAGAAAAGTTTCATAAAATATAGATTTTAAAAAAAAAACTTTATTTTCAAAAATAAAAAACATAAAGTTTTTATTTTTTAAAAGATGTGTAAATTTAATAAAAATAATTAAGAATTTAAAAAATTTAAACTTAATTTTTTTGAATCTATATTTTATGAAACATTACTTATTTTTGAAAAAAATAAAAGTTTCTATTATTTTTTCCTAAAAATACTAATTATTTTTAAAACTTTTTAAAAATAATTATTATTTAAAATATAAAAAATAATAATAATTTTAAAATAATATTTTATTATAAAATATTAAAATTATTGTTTTTAAAATTATTTTAAAAATATTATTTTATTTTTAATATTAAAAATAACTATTATTTTAAAATATTAAAAATAATTGTTATTTTAAAAATAATATTTTATTTTAAAATATAAAAAATAAATATTTTAAAAATTATTTTAAAAATAATATTTTATTTTAAAATAATAATTTTTTTTAAAATTTAATTATTTTAAAACTTTTTAGTTTTTTTAAAATTAATTGGTGAAATTGGGGTCGGGTCGAACAGGGTCGGATTGGGTCAAAATTTGGTCAAAATGGGTCGGGTTTGGGTCAGTAAAAAGAACGAAAACGCAAAAAAAAATGTCACTTTAAGGACTTAATTGGCCAAAAATGAAATTTTGGGACGACTTTAAAAGTGGGTGGCAACTTGGTAGGACAGAAGTGTAATTTAGCCAATTATAAATCTTGTTAGCTTTTCCTTTGTTTCCCTTGCGAAACTTAAGCTTCAAATATGGATGGATGCATTATCAAGACTTCTCACGCTTTTACCTGTGTTAAGAGTAGTAGCAGTAGTAATAATATTCAAAATAGCGACAAGAATAACAATAACTTAATGGAAAGTACAACATCTAAATCAACATAAATAAGAACAAAACAATTTCTGTTTGTGTTTCTAAAAACGTGTGTATATATATCCATTTGTGTTTTATCTTATATTTTAGTTTTGAGCTTCTTTACCGACTAGTGTTAATTTAAGACAAGCCCGTGAAAGTTGTTTAGAACAATATAAGAGGTTTTCGAAGCCCGTGAATTAGAAGTTTTGTTTGCAGTTATCTTATTTAATTTGTAATTATCTTATTAGAGTCTTAGTTAGATTAGGAAAGTTGTCTAGGAGTATTATAAATAGTGATGTACTTCATTATTTTGATACTTTGAATAATTTGAGTTTTGTATGAGATTATGTGATATTTATCCTTTGTCCCAAAACCCTCGTCCCTATCATTTTTGGTATCAGAGCCCAACTCCAAACCACCTTATGCCGCCCATATCACTGTCCCAAAATCATTTTTCCATCATTATCATCATAAAAAAAAAGAAAACTGCCAGCCAAACGAAGCCTTATCCAAACCCTAAACCATCTCTCAAACCCAAAACGTAACATCACATCATCGCCGACAACGTACTACCATTGTTAACCTTTATAATCCCTAAATTTCAGACCCATTCAAACCAAGGAACCCTAGATTGCAACCCACCTTTTTCGTTTCAAAGCAGACCAACAAAAAGAAAGGTAGAAGAAGAGAGGAAACGAAAAACTGAAAGAGAAGTGAAAACTCGTCGCTGTTGCACCTCACCATCTTTACTGTCGTTTCTCGCCGCTACTTCCCGTCGTCAGAGTCATCCATCTTCGTCGTTAGTATTTCATTTGCTGCTTGCCAAACTCACGCTAATAATATAAAGTCAAGAGCAGGGTTATTAAGTCGTCGCCTAGGCGACGCTTAGGCATCCAGGCGGTGGAATTTTTGAAGGCGTTTGGGCGACTTGGTTGGAGGTAAGAAAGGCGAGCGCTCAGCCACTAAAGGCGACGCCTCGGACGACTAGGTAGCGACTTGGACGACTGACGAACAAAGCATTCGACTTGGTTATTGTGGGTTTGATTCGACCTGAAGTTAACTGGGTAAAAAAAACAGTAGCTAAAACCTAACCGATCGTTCGATCGATCGCTATTCGCAACAAGCCAACAAGCATAGACTACAGAGAGGGAGAAAGGGATTACTGCAATAGAGAGGGAGAAAGCACTTACCGGTCGACTACTCCCGTACTCCGGCAGCTCTCGAATCGCGATCTACACACTTCTACAGGTATACTTCTTTTACTCTTCTTTAATTATCTTCTTATCCTTCGGCTCTTCTTCCTATGTACTCTTATTCTTCTACTTCTACTGTTCTCTCTTTTGAGTTTTGTTCCGACTTTTTTTTTCTTTTTTTCTTCTTTTTTGGTATATATTCTGTTGTCTTGAGTCATTTGACATGCTGTCCAATTTTTTTTCTTTCTTTATTTCCGGCTTTGTTGACATGCTGACCAATTTTTTTTCTTTTTTTATTTCCCGTCTATTCTGCTTAGTCAGTCGTCATGACTCTTTGTTGACTCACGACTCTATTGTTGAATATGATATAATATGCTGCTAATTGATATGGTTGCTGAATATGCTTTTTTTATATGACATGGTAATTGATATGGTAATTTATTCATTCTATATATACAATCTTAAAACTTAAAAAACTAAACATAAATTTAAGAATTATATTGAATTAAACTAAATATTACAAATGTATCACCATTTATATAATTTGAAGTTGGTATAAGTTCAAAAAATTACAACTATAGTAAAATTATCATTTTGACTTGATCGTGTCCGCTTGTGATTTGATATGCTATAACCTATATTTTGAATATGGTAAATCATTAGAAATATAAATATATAAATATTCATATAAATGTTAAATATATATGATTTTATACGTATAAAATTTATATTGTTAACGACTTGTCGACTTGTGGACGACTAGTCGGACGCTTTGTCGACTAAGCGCTTAAGCTCCTGGCTGTCGCCTTGTCTCCACTTGGTGCCTTGATAACTATGGTCAAGAGACCAGATTTGTGAGTTTAAAATATCTCTTGAAAAATTTCAGTTAGGTACCCCATAGTTTTTTAGTTTAGTCCCCCAAGTTTTTTTAAATTTTAAAATACCTCTGATAGTTTTACATATCAGTCTCTGTACTTGCATCTTCAATTCCAGACCCTGAAGTTTCATTAGTTTCAATTCAGTCCCTGTTTCTTTATACTTTATGCACTTAAGCCCATAGCGCAAGTCCAAAAAAAAAGAGTCTATTTTTATTTGTAGGAACCATGGTAAATGCCGAAGAAATCAACGCCAAACTTGATACTTATATGCTACAACAAGATGAGCATCTTAAAAGGATTGAAGATTCAATCACAACACTTATTCCAAATGCGGCAAATGCTTAGTCTTATATTATAGCACTTAAGAGTAAAAGTTGATGTACTCACAGAACATGTAGATGTACTCAGAACGCGTAGATAAGGGACAAGAAGATACTCATAAGAATTTTGAATACCCTATCTCGAATCTTAATCATCTGAGACTACAACAACATGGCCCTAATCCACGAGTTAATCCTTATGTTTTAGATCTTAGGATGAATGCAGTGGATAAAGGAGCAAAATTAGATGTTGGAGATTTCAATGGTGATAATGGTCCCAAAACATTCTTCGATTGGATTCACAGCTTGGAGAGTTTTATTTGATGGTATGAATTATCTGATGAAAGAAAACTGTTCTTTGCTGAAGCGAAATTGAAAGGGACAACTCGTATTTGGTGAGATCAAGATCAGTGAAATTTATATACAGTTGCGAGAAGATGGGAAGATATGAAAGCTGCACTGACATGTCGTTTTGTACCTTCGAATTATAAGCAACGAGCATATTTGCAGTTAACTGAGTTGGTATAAGGAAATAAATCTGTAACCGAGTATACTTCAATGTTCTACAGTTTGGTTACATGGTTTAAATTCCCTTGGGTTGAAGAAGTTTTAATCTACATGTACCGTCGATGATTGAATCTGGAGATTGCAGGTGGTGTAGCTTCAGGTAAACACTTGCTCTTGGAGGATGCTGTTCAAGTTGCCACCCAAGTAGAGGATAATTTGAAAAGGAATTCTGTTAGGCCTCCAATACAAGTCCAAATGGGAACATACTTTTGTGGAGCCTATTTTAAATAGGCCAGTGGAAAGATCATCAGCAAGCCCTTCAACTACTAGCAAGTCTAATCGTACCCTAGGTTCTTCTAATGCTAGCAACAACCATACGTCTAGGTGTTATAACTGTCGTGATTTTGGTCATGTCTTTTGAGTGTCATTCCCCGAAGATGAATGTTGCCCCTTCTCCTTCTAGGTAACTTGCTATTGTTGACAAAGAGTGGAACGAAGAGGTTTGCAAGCCATTAGACGTTAAATATGAGCTCGATGAGCAAGATTTTGAAGCTGATGCTCATTTGGAAGGATGTTTAGGTGTTATTCGACCTTTACTTGTTGCTCAGAAACATAAGGATGATTCTAAAATCCATCGTGAGCGAATTTTCAGACGAGAGTTATATGTGCGGGACATGTATGCTCTCTTGTGATTAATATTGGGAGTTGTACGGATGTTATCTCTGAGAAAACAGTTAAGAAACTTGGGTTAAAAGTTGAGCTCACCCGTAACCGTATGATGTTGCATGGATTACCAATACAAGGTTGCGGGTTACCAGAAGTGTTTGGCTACATTTTCTGTTGGCAAGCTTAAGGATACCGTTACGTGTGGTGTTCTACCCCTTAAGGTTTGTCATATTATCTTAGGATGTAAATTGCTATTGGATCGTCATGCGCAACATGATGCTCGTGCTAATATCTATTCGATTATCAAAGGCAATACCGAATTCACTCTTATTTGTGTTCTCGACATGCCAAATTTGAAGCTTACAAAGACTTTGTTGGTGATCCGACGTGATTGTTCTTGTGTTGATGTTCATAACTCGACGAAGTCGAGTTTTTTTAGCGGAGGAGAACTGATGTAGGATGAGCCCGTGAAAGTTGGTTAGAACAATATAAATGACTTTGGAAGCCCATGAATTAGAAGTTGTGTAGTTTGCAGTTATCTTATTTAATTTGTAATTATCTTATTCGAGTCCTCGTTAGGTTAGCAAAGTTGTCTAAGAGTATTATAAATAGTTATGTACTTCATTATTTTGATACATTGAATAATTAGAATTTTGAGTTTTGTATGAGATTATCTGTGTGTATTTATCCTTCGTCCCAAAGCCCTCGTCCCTATCAAGTGTGCTATGACTTTTCATTATTCCTCCACATAATTGAATGTTGAATTTGACAAAATGCAACTTCAATAAATTTTAAATTTTAGGATTTGGAAAATTTAGTTACTTATTTCTACCCCAGGCAAAATATTAGGACTTGGGGGTTACAATCCGAATCCACTCTCAAATCCGAACCCCAAATATCATCCCAAATCCGCAAATTAAAGTCTCACCTAGAATTTGAATGGAGTGTCAAACATGAAAATGATGTTGAAAATTATTATTAATCAAAAAATCTTCTGATTGTACATATATTTTTTGCGTTTATAGAAGCAAAAAACGCTTTCCTACTAAGAAAATGGTTCCAATCCTATAACATAAAAGACTTCCAAAAAGCTGCAGCATAAACGATTTTCTAACGAATAAAGTCTCGACGTATCTAATTAAATAAGGACATAATAAAGTAATAACCAAACAACTAATAAGCTAGACTTTATTAGAAACTAGTTACCAAAGTAAGCCATTGGGGCAAAATTATCATAATACCCTTGACCTGTGATTTTAAAATGGTCTAGGACATATTAACCTAATCAAAACTAAAAGAATACTCTAATAATAAAGTATTTAAGAAAGAAAATTCCAAAATTGTCCATTAATTTAAATGTACTTTTTGACTTTGAACTTTGAACTTTGTGATATGCGTCTCTCTCTCTCTCTCTCTCTCAAATTTAAGCACACAACCTCATTTTCAACTAATAAAGGGGAACACTGAATGCTCGAATGCATTTCATTCTTAGAGTAAAAAGTGAACGTATTTATTGCTTTTAAAGTGCATTTATTGTATGATAAAAGTGTGTTTGCTAATTCCCAATACCACACTAAAATGGGGTATATTGAAATAAGAAATGACCAATATTCTATGGTCAGCGGGGTTTGGTTTACCATCAACAAAGAGCGAAATCTGATTTGATTTGAATATGGGGTCAGGTAACTTCTTTTTGTAATTTCTTATTGTGATACTAAAGAATCTTTAGATATCTTTAACATAGATAAGAGCCATAATGCAAAAGAGAGGCAAAAAATAAAATAAAATAAAGTCTTGTATATTAGGCATTATGTACATGTTATCATTATAGTTTGTCAAAACAAAATATATTTGGTTCCTGCTGAATGAAGTTTTTACTTGGATAATGTAGATTTTTTACGGGAGCTTGTTTTAAGAGCTTGGTGGTGTTTGATTGCATCTTAATGCATCTTAAGAGCTCACCTCTTTAATGCATCTTAAGAGCCCACATCTTTATATTAAGAGGTCTTCTGAATAGTTTAGACTCATATTTATATATTAACTATTTAGAGGACCTCTTAATATAAATTTGTTAAAATGTATTAAGAGATGAGCTGTTAAAATGCATTAAGATGTAATCAAACACCACCTTGGTTGCCCCCAGGATTATTAGCTTTATTCCTTTTTGTTGTGGTGAGATTGTGAATATGGGGATTTTCTTTCTTTTTCAACTTGAGCCTATTCTATTCTCACTGTTTACATAGAGTCACCCCATTTGATGGCTTTAACTATAATTTTACTTGTCAAAAACAGCATTAACTGGATATTATTATAATTATGCTTGTTCTGTGTATTTTTTTTCGAAGGCAGTTATTAACAATTGTTGTTTTATTAGACACTCTAGTTTATTCATGGGTTTTTATAAGTGTTATGGTCCACTTTAAAAGCAAAATCGGCTTTAACAGTTGGAGTTTGCGTTGTGCTAAAATTGGATTACTTTTTATCATATCCTTTTAATTACTTAAGGATTATAAGATTAAGCAATGAAACCTAGATTGTAATAGGAGGTGAATACAAATATTGAAGAAGAGAGAGAAGGAACTTAAGAGATTTGGAGTGATGATATGTTTTCTAAGTGGATATTCATCAGTAATTATCGGGAGAATGAAGGAAATAATTAAATGTAAAAACGTTCTTGGGAAATTTGGGAGAAGATAAAAATTAAAGTAATAGACTCATGTGACTATAAATTGTGAGATGATTACGGTATTTCCATGTATTCTTGGTATAATAATGGTTTAACAGAATGGGCGGTGTGTGTGGTGGATGAGTTGTCTATATTTGGTAATAGGGAGCAATGAAATTCCATGTTTGGATGGTAGTTCATGACTCTAAGTTGGAGGTTATGTTCACATTATTGGACGAGATTGAAGAGGCTAAACTACTTTAAACCATGGATGTTGGAAATGTTTAAGTGATTTCTCCATGAAGTCGTATTTAATTTTTGCGGGCTTGATCCATTTACAGAGGAGGTATTTGGAGGGTGAAAGCCCTACTGCACATCGCCTATTTGTTTAGACTGCAGCATTAGCTGCCATGTTGATTGATGACAATCTGAGGGGACCGGGTAAAATTTTAGTTAAAATATTACTTTTGCAGAAAGTCTGAGGAGTCTGTTGTGAGTATTTCTTCTTCATTGTGATGTTACAAGGGACATTTAGGCTGTTGTTTTCTCTTTGTATATGATTATTTGGCTTATGCCGAACACTGTAAAGATCATTTTGCCTAGTTGGATGGTGCTTGTATAGAGAGAGTGAACACTAGTAGTGGAGTGCAGCTCCTGTTTATTAAATGTGGTGTTTTAAAGGGCCAGAATAAATGGTGTTCTAGAAGAGAGTAACTTTGTACGTAAACTGAAACGCTTGATTCTGAACCTGGCATTTTTCTAGTTTCAGAAATGTATAGTCTATGGTTCTATTTGTGCATATTAAAATACAATTAATGCCTGTCCATATAGTTTTCTGTAATTTGGGACAGGACTGTGCATATTTTGACCTCTAGAGGACTGGGGTTAGCATAGCATTCCCTTTTGGTGCGTTTTCATACATTCATGTTTATCAACATTCAACCCTAAAAGAAAAAAAAATGTAATTGCAGCGTCTACCTAATAGGGCCTTAACATTCCAGACAACAAGCCTCTTCGATGAAGTGTTTCTGTTTCCACAACATATGATTGCTCTCTTTGCCGAATATTATCTTTTTTGTTTCACTGTCCGAAGTTTCCTCCGTCTAATGTTTGGTGTGGTTATACTATCCGATAGGCTATGCACATGTTTACACATAGTATGAAGTAGCTGTTTTTGGACAAATACGGAACTATCTTTGAGGTTGATAGGCTTGGGATGTTTATGAAGTTCTGTCCGCGTCTCTGTGTGAAGTTATCAACTGCAATTTGGGGTCCCTATGATTTTCATATGCTTTCTGCTTGCTTATTTATGATTGTTTGTGCCTATATCAAGATCGTGTATAAAAAGTAACTCTTCTATAATATGTTCATGTATTAATATAATCTGAGTATTGTTGAGGAAAGGAAGAATGATAATCTTAAAAGATATATGAAAGCTTGGCTGTGGCAACCACCCAACGTTATGCTCTTTTGGGTGTTTCATTGGTGAAATGACAAAATTGTCATTAATGAAATACCCAAAGTGACAAAGTTTTGGGTGGCTGCCCATGCTTTTGCCATTAACATTTATACACATATACATACGGGAATCATTTTGGCTATATATTCCCGAACTGAACCTTGATGAGATCTGTAGCACTCTTTAGGCATAAGATATGGAAACATGTCATGAAAATCATTATTATCTAAAGTTTCTATGCTGAATTTGTGATGCATACATCGTCTTACACAAGTGTTTTGATAACCTGAATTTTATGGGCTAGTTTTGTATATATCTGGACAGGATCAAACCTTAGACTGAGAGCAAAACCTAACATATATTTGATTTTTGCTTGTTAGAACCGGGTTATTAGATATTTTTATATGAGATGGTCAGACAGGCGCTTGCTTGCCAATTTCACATGATAAAATCAGTAATTATTGATGATATTGCACAACAAAAGTTCTGTTGTATTGAATCATAAGTATTCTGCCTTTCTTAGAATTTAGGAGACATACAGTTGCTCTTAACATGTTCATTGTTATGTCATTTCCAAATTACCAGGTCTCTTCAAGAATAGTCTCTTCAAGAATAGTCTCTTCAAGAATACGAAACTTTTCATTGTTCCAAGTATGACCTTAGTATATTTCTAATATGTTTGCTCATTTGATCAGGCATCGTCTGGAAATGTGGTTTCTGGGGTTATGGCAGGCCCTCATGTAATGCCAACTAGAAATGTTCCTCGGCCTATGCATGTGATGGGCATGCAAAGGATGCAACCTCAGGGCATGACGGCTTATAATCTTGCTTCCCAGGCTGGAATTGGTGGTGGAATGAATCCTGGTGGCATTCCTATGCAACGTGGTGTTGCTCAGGCTCATCAACAGCAGCAGGTTTTCCTTGTCTAGTCAGAATTTGTTTTGCTGATTTTTTTGTGTGGATATCTTGATTTCTTTCTGATGCATAATTTACTGCACGAAATAGTTGAGAAGGAAAGACCCTGGAATGGGGATGAATGGATATCCTCCGCAACAGAAATCGAGGCGCTTCTGAGGCAATCCTGTATATATTAAGTCAACAGAATGGATGCATGTACCCTATCTGAGGTAATACTACTTATAAACTGCTTTGGTTCATCTGTGGTATTTTCTGTTACATGGGCTCTTCACTTGAGGGTGAAGTACCTATGGCCATGAGTCGACGTGGGTGAGGGTATGGGATCTGAGCCGGATCCTTCACCTGTGAGGTGGGACACTTCAAGTCGCCAACAATTGTTGTGTTACCCCCATCAAGTTTCTGGTATTTTGAAATTGAAGCCCATGAACTTATTACTTTCTTCACTAAATCTATCGTATATAAAACTTCACTTAAATATACTCCACTAGTTATCTTTATTCAAATAAACCTCAAATGTTTGGCACTCTTTCACTTAGTAGCACATTACATTAACTTTTAACAACATTATTGTTGTATCAACCCGCCCGTATCTAAAATTTGGATCCTTTTATGCTGTGTTCCCAGATTCTATTATTTTAGTACCGACAAGTTTGACTCCTAGACGCTAGACACCACCAAAATCCTATTCTTGCATCCTAGTCCATGTACACATTGGTGATGTTGATGGAGAATGGATAACTACTCTGTTACATGTCATGTTTTTTCTTCTTCCTCGCTATGCAGAGCTAACTGTGACAGTTGTCTTGATATTCCCTAGTGTCCTTTATTATTGATTTATTGTCAAGTTTTTTCGTTTATATAGTTCTGTTTTACCTACTAATCTAGCAGTTCAATCTCCAGTTAAATTCTAAAATACCATGTTTTTGTTTTTTCAGAAGTTGGCCAAACTATAGAACTTCACTGCATAATGATTGTCAATAGCAATAAGATTCAACCTTGGCCGCCCTTCCCCACCTTTTGCATACTGTTTCAGGCTAAAAATAAAATAATTTTAATTGTCAGAATCTTGATGTATTTTCCTCATAGTCATCCTATTTTTCTTTCTCCATCTGAATTCTTAGTTAATTCAGATTTGGCCGTCTAGTCCAAATTTTTGTAATGTCAAGGTACATCAGTCAAAAGAATGACGAGTTGAGACCCTCTTGATTTATTTATTTGGTTAAAAAGTTTGTTCAAGCACATGGTGGCTAGAGTGTATATGACCACTAGATCTTCCAAGCCGTTTGCTAGACAATCTTGTGGAGTCCACAACATTGTCACGCAGATGGGGAAATTGGTTTTTCTTCCTTGCGGAAGGCAAAATGGTCTTTCCTTCTTTCCTTCTGTCCACAAGACAGTAAAACAGTGTTGCGGACATCGCAAGATTGTCTTCTTGTGGACGGCTGTGTTTTTTAAATTCTGATTGCTGGATCTTGCAATTTGTTGACCATATAAGCTCACATAACCACCATTTCTAATGGATCGGGCTGTTATTGGTGAAGCCTGATTTGAAAATTCATCGGGTGTTGTAAAGCTATCCAAAAGGTAATTCAGCTTGTTCTTGGAGCGGAGGTCTAGTAGGTTTATGCAAGGAGGTACAAGGAAGGGATCTTGAATTGTATGATGTACTAGCCCAATATTTAGGTGAACCATGTAAATTTTGTGTCTTGTAATTATTTTTCTTTTGATTTCTCTTTGCTATTATTTTTAACCGGGTTGTAATTCTCTAACATGTGCTCCATGTATATATATATATATATATCTCACAATTTTTTAGATCCATATTTTTTAAAGATAGGATTGATTTTCCTTTGCCAGGGTTAGGTTTATGCAAGGAGAGAATGTCCGTAATCCACATTCACTTGCTTCAATTCCAAAAATTACAGGGAAGCATAAATGTGGTGTATGTCGCCAATGATTCTCACCCTCTTCCAAATTGCATATCGGCACATCAGATTATGCTGTACATGGCTTATGACTCTCACTTCATCTTTGTTAAGGATCAGTGTAATCAGTCTAGTTGCAGTTTTGGTGGTCGGTACCAAGGAATTATGGATCTGACGTGGAAACTGCAATGCAGCTGTATGTAATGTTATTGGTGTATAACTGTACAAGAAACCCCATGTATTGTTCCCGAGAAGTTTCCTGCTATGAGCTTCGCAATACTCTAGTTTAACCCATATTCGGTTAAATGTATGATCACGATAGTAACTTGATAATCTACCTAAAATGTAGGGGGATAGTTATGCATAATTTCGATATTTTGTTTTTTATTGTTAAAATATCAAATGAGAATTGAGTAAAGTATATTTCTTTACACAGATTTAGTCCTTGTGAGTTTGGAGAGATGAAATGGGAAGGGAAGGGAAAGTATAAGTAGGGGATGAGAAGGAATGGAACGGATTATAATTTTTTTCAGTGAGTTTTAGAAATAAAGGAAAATGATGAGGTTTTAATTATATATATTTTTTTATTTGTGAATTTAGAAGTAGGGAAGGGAAAGGAAAGAGTATTTATTTTTAGAGTAAAATACAATGATACTTTATCTACATAATTATAATGACATTCACTTCACTTTTAGTTTTTTAAGTAACAGCTAGTACTTTTGTAAGTTTTTAGGGTTGACTAAATAGATAAAGTTATATATTTACCATTGTATGTTATTAAATTGTAATTCCTAAATAATGTGTTTAATCATCTTTTTTTAATACAATATATTTTAATTATAGTTTTATTTGTAATTAAGACTCTCATTTAAATTGTTGATAACTTATAAAAAAATAATAATTTAATTTAATTAACACATATTTTTGGATAAATGATACAATATTAATTTTTTTTAATTAAATTATTAATTGAGTTATTCTAATTAGAGTGATTGAATCTGTTGAAAGTTTAGCTTTGGTGTTTAACAACAAAATTATTATTTGAATTCTTTGTTTCATATTTATGATTTTGATTACACTTTTTTAGTATACAGTTGACATTGTTTTTGTGTAATGTTGAATAAAAAAAATATTTATTACTACCTCTATCTTGTAAATAGATGTTTCTTTTAACATATTTTTTCTTTTTTTAAGTAAAAGCATTTGTCATTTTTACTATAAATAATTATGTTTTAGTGTGACTTATGTTTAGTTTAATATATGAGAAAAATAATTAATATAATTTTTAATATTTTTTATTTGAATAATAAGATTCGTTCTGTAATAATAAGTTTGTTTTACGTAAACTTTAATATTTGAAAAAAATAATTATAATTTTATTGCATTAATATGTACTTTTATTGGGTATTAAAATTTTACTTTTCAATTACAAAAAAAATGTATTTAAATATATATCACATAAATTTTAATCTTTGAGAAATTAAAGTAGAAAAAAATTGTATGACTTTATTTTATGATAAAATGAATTTTATTATTTTTTGACATCTATGTTATTTATTGCACAAGTTTATAATTTAATTAATTAGATCAACTTAAGTACAAATTATAATATACAAATTTATATTTAGTAGATAAATTAAACATTATAACTTGAAGGGTGTATTAGATATTATATTAAAAATATTTGTGGATATTAGTTGGTAACCCACATTAGGGATAGTGAATGATGTTACATATTATAGATTATATAGTGACTTTTATTTGAAAAATTAGAAGGGTGGTGAGTGTTATTATGATTATCTATAAGAGGTGTTATTGTATTTTACTCTTATTTTTAAAAGAAAATGATATACATGTTGGTAAAATATTTGACGAAGTTGGATTGCGATCAACATGTACGTGTATGCGATAAGAAAAAATAAATTAAAGTGATATTTTTTTAATTCTTATTTATTTCATGTACGTACATAAGTCACAATCATAATTCGACTTCTTGTATAAGACTGTTAAACTATATTATTATTATATTATCCTATTATTATATTATCTTTACATATAAATATAATAAATGATTTGACAATGTCAAAAGACTTCTTTTTTTTAGTATTTTTTTTAAAATTATTTTTGATTTTTATAATTAAATTCCCATCTTTTTATAGAATAAATTTTAAATAAAAATAGATTTGAATGAACTCAATTTTTTAATATATTGAGTTAATGAATCAATAAGAATTCTTCTTCTTCTTATAATTAATTTCGTGTTTCTTCTTTCTCTTGCACCTTACAGTTTCCTATTTGTTCAATACTCTGTAATTTATTTTGAAACGCTACTTTTACAGTTTGCACAACAAAAGGAAAAAGTTATCTAAAAAATAAAAATAAAAATAAAAATAAAAATAGAAACTTCTAGAAGCAAATACAAACCGAAGTGGTAAAATTTGACACTTTCTTACCTCTTGACACGTGTCACAAAGAGCCACATCTGGAAGTCTAACAAGTGGGGCAACGCAAGCGGGAAATAAGCAGTAACAGACTGAATGACATTTCTGTTCTTTTAAGTTATCAGTCACTTTTAAAATCGTCTCTAAAATTTATTTTTCGTCAGTTAGATCCTTAAAGTGATAGTTTTTGGTATTTTTGTTTCTTTTACCCCATTTAACTGTAACCCGACCCATTTATTTTTTACCCGATTCTATATTTTTTACACTTATGTCCCTCTAATTTACCCGATTGTATTTTTTTATTTTCATAAAAAAATATTATTTTCAGGAAAAAAAAGTATTTTTTAAAAAAATGTGTAAAGTTTTAAAAATATATATTAAAAAAAATAAACTTAATTTTTAGCAAAAAATTGGAAATTTTTTTTTTTAAAAATGGGAATTTTTTTTAAAAAAAATGAGTAAAATTTCATAAAATATATATTCAAAAAAATAATAATTTATTTTTAGAAAAAAATATTTTTTTAAATGAGTAAATTTTCATGAAATATAGATTCAAAAAATAAAACAAAAAAATAAAATTTTAATTTCATAATTTTTTTTTTAAAAGTGAGTAAAGTTTCATAAAATATAGATTCAAATAAATAAAAGAAAATAAAACTATATTTTCAAAAAAAATTGTAATTTTTATTTTTAAAATAATGAGTAAAGTTTCATAAAATATAGATTCAAAAAAATAAAACAAAAAATAAAACTTATTTTTTCCGAAAAAATAGAATTTTTTTTTAAAAAAAAATAAATAAAGTTTCGTAAAATATAGATTCAAATAAAAGTTTTAAAAAAAAAGTAAAATAAATTAAAAGTAAATGAGTAAAAAAAGTAAATAAAGTAATTGAGTAAAGTTTCATAAAATAAGTTTACACATCTTTTTAAAAATAAAAAAAATTCTATTTACTTTTTTTGAATCTATATTTTATGAAACTTTATACATTTTTAAAAAAGAATTTCTATTTTTTCTGAAAATAATTTTTTTTTATTTTACAGTTTTTTCTCAATATATATTTTATGAAAATTTACTTTTTTTAAAAAAATAAAAATTTCTATTTTTTTTTTCTGAAAATAAAGTTTTTTTTTTGAATTTATATTTTATGAAACTTTACTTTCTTTTTTTAAAAAAATATTTTTTTTGAAAATAATGTTTTATTTCTTTGAATCTATATTTTATTAAACTTTACTCATTTTTACAAAAATATTTTTTCTTTGAAAATATAGTTTATATTTTTATTTTTTTGAATCTATATTTTATGAAACTTTACTCATTTTTTAAAAAATAAAAAAAATTATTTATTTTTGAAAACATAGTTTTTTTTGTTCAGCTTTTTTTGAATCTATATTTTATGAAACATTATAGATTTAAAAAAAATTATATTTATTTTTGAAAAAAAGTTTTTTTAATCTATATTTTATTAAACTTTATTCATTTTCTTAAAAATAAAATTTCTATTTTTTTTGAAAATATAGTTTTATTTTTTATTTTAGTTTTTTGAATCTATATTTTCTGAAACTTTTCTCATTTTTTAAAAATAAAAAATTCTATTTTTTTAGAAAATAAATTTTTATGTTTTGAATCTATATTTTATGAAACTTTACTCATTTTAAAAAAGTTATTTTTTCCAAAATTAAAGTTTTATTTTTTTGAATCTATATTTTATTAAACTTTACTCATCTTTTTTTAAAAAATAAAATTTCTATTTTTTTATGAAAATAATTTTTTTAATATATATTTTATGAAACTTTACACATTTGTTACAAAAATAAAGTTTTTTTTGTAAATAAAGTTTTTTCCTGAAACTAAAAAAAAATCGGGTATCTAAGAGGGACAAAAGTGCAAAAAATATCGAATTGGGTAAAAGATAAATGGGTCGGGTTACAGTCAAATCGGGTAAAAGGGATAAAAATACAAAAAAAAATCACTTTAAGGGCCTAACTGACGAAAAATAAACTTTATGGACGACTTTGAAAGTGAGGGACAAAAGTGTCATTCAGCCACAGTAACAACACTAGTGTATAGAAAATTTTTGTCCTTTCAAAACTTCAAAATTTGTTGGGCAAACATTTAGCTAGGACAAGAATGTTATACGATTTATTTTGAAAGGTTATTTCAGATAATATAAAATGTTTCATTTTTTCATTTTTTCATTTTTTTTCATCCCTCTAAATTCTCTCATTTTTGGGTGGAAAATTTTAGCCAAAAAATGAAATCAACTTTAACTTATAATTCTTTCCTTTTCTCCCTAAAAATCTCACATGAGATTTAGAGGGATTTCAACTATTTTGGCTTCCCTTTTCTCCCCCCTTTAAAAAAACTTATAAATATGGTTGTTAGGGCATGGTTTTGTGAGCCCAATGATTTGGTGGGACCCATCTTACGTGGCAGAATTTTCCCACATGGCGATATTTATTAGGAGATTTGATCCTTAAAGAATTTGCAGTTTTGATTATGGCTAACTTCCTACTTTTATGAGACCAGTCCGGATTGATTTCGACTTTCTCTCTTTAGGGAGATTGACTTCTATCCCACTATGGTAATTACCATGATAAGGAGTCCTATTTCAACTCGGGGACAGAGCTTTAAAGGAGGTGTGATCAGCTATAAATACACGGCTATACTCTAATTCACAGGTAACATCTCATTGAGTACTAAAATATTTAAACCTCCATTGTTAACCTATTCTCCAGCCTGTACATCTCACATCGGAGCTATATCCTGGCGGCCCCGGGCGTAAGCTCCTCAGTGTGTTTCTCCATTTTTTGTGTAGGATTTGGCTCGTCGTTTGGTGATTGGACGAGCGGACAGATTTTAACATTAACATTGGTGCTAGAAGGAGGGCGCTTTAGTGCTACCTAATTTTTCAATCACCCACATATTCAGTATGAGTTATGGTGATTGAGGCGAATACAATTTCTAACCAGGAGAGATCTTCGGTCAATCCGACGGCACAAGTCAGGGGTTATGTCAAAGATAGACTGAAACCTATCAAGCTTGTCAAAGATAGGCTTAGACCCGGTAACTACTCTATGGGTCCAACAAAGGCCTTAGTCGGCTTCGACCTAACGTCAGTTTTTTTTAGCTAGTTAGAGGACTCCCAACTTCCACAGTCGCGCTGTTGACACTCAGTCTCGGACGCACATGCATGGAGAATGAGATCGGGGAGCAGAGTGGTCGAGACAAATATGAGCTGATTTTGGCCAGAAAGATGCAGCAGAATAAAGATTCCATGGAGTCCCTATTCCTCTAGCAAAAGGAGTTAGACGCCCAACAGGCTGAGTTGGTGGGCGAAGAAGAGGTTTCCTCTAGTTGACACCACCATCGGGAGACCACGCTGCAGAGCCGATCCAAGACACATCGTTTGGAAGGTTCTCGACAAGATAGGAGTAAGCGGAGAAGCCATTCCAGGGAAGGCAGTAGTGAAGATCGGGGGAGATCCAGACGCAGACAACGGGTGGCTTCTCCAGAACACGTAAGGGATTGACAAAAGTCATCCCCCGGAAGGAGAAATCCTACCCCCTCATGCAAAGAGTAGCAGAGTTAGAATAAAAGCTAGCGGTCGTCAATCAGGAAATGGAGTTACCAGTTGATCTGACATCAACCTTCACTCCTGAAATTAATTGTGTTCGGGCCGACACGTCCAAAAAGATGCCACCGATGGAAAGTTACGATGACACTGGAGATCCATATGGCCATACACACGCATATGATCGCTTGATGTGTTATTATGACCATTCTGATGCTGCTAAATGTCAGATGCTCATCACAACTTTAAAGAAGGGTTCCCAGTTGTGGTTTGCGTCGTTACCACCAAATTCCATCGGGTTATGGAAAGAGATGTGTGACAAGTTCCATGACCGGTTTGGAAGAAACAAGAGGAGGGGAAATGTGATGGCTTCTCTTATATATGCAGATCAATTAATAGTCGAACGAAACCTTGAGCTAGTATGTGAAGAGATTTAAGGAGGCGTTTGGCACCGTGACTGAAGTTGATGGTCCGAAAGCCCTCAGATTCTTCACTATTGGCTTGGACGTGGTGAAATTTTAGAAAGACATATTGTTCAACCCTTCGAAAGACTTGTCGAAGGCATACAACAGGGTTGAGAATTTTATTGCTATTGAGGAGGCTATGAGAAGTCTGAAATCGCAAACGCACACATCATATAAGTCCAGGGATCAGGATAGGAAAAATAATCCCAGATTAGAAACACAGCCGAAGAGAAGCTTCAATAAATGGGGTTCGGGAGGTGGCCGACCACCCTTCCCGAATTGGGGCGTTAACTAGATCTACACCCCTCTCAACACAAATCGTGCAAAGATATTGGAGGAGATCAAAGACAAGTCATACTTTGAACCGTGCCCAACTAATACTCATTCGTGGAGGGGATATTAGAATCGATATTGCAACTACCATCAGACCACGGGCACACACCTGAAGATTGTCGGTATCTAAAAAATTTGATCAAAAAGAATGTTCAGAACAGAGAGTTGATCCACTATGTTACTGGCCGAGGAGGTTCGAGAAAGAAGCGGGAAGTTATAAGTAAAGAACAACTTAAAGTCTAACAATTCGAGTAGAACCTAACTCCTCGGAATGTAGTGGATGTCATCACTTGAGGGTCGGTAGAACACGTGACAGGAAAAAAATGTCGAGGGCTATTGGACTTCATATTGACAGTGTCTGCACAACCTGCTAGAAAGGATCGGGCTTATCCTGGCACTATTATCTCTTTCACTGATGAAGACTATCCATCCGAGTCGGTAAACCCACATGAGGGCACATTAGTGATCACTGCCCAAGTTGGACCGGTGAACATGAGGAGGATGATGCTTGACAATGGTTTTTCAGTAGATATCTTATACATTCATATATACCAGAGGTTGGATCTAGAAAGTCGAAAGATGGAGGTAGGCCATGAAGCACCTTTGTACTAGTTAAGTAATGATCCTGTACACGTGGCAGGGATTATTGAGCTACCTGTTGTCTTTGGCACAACACCTTAACTGGTTAAGGTGAATGTTAGGTTTTTTGTGGTGAAAGTATATTTAGAATATAATGTCATCTTGGGCCGGCCGACATTGGCAGCTTTGTAGGCAGTGACTTCCATACCCCACTTTAACCTGAAGTTTCCTACACCGAACGAGGTCAACAAAGTTAAAGGTAAATGGACATCCCCAGAAGGTGTTATCGGAACACTCTAATCTTTTCAGGAGTCAGCGTCAGTAAGCAAAGATAGACTATAAAAATTGAGGTGGAACCATTCACCGAAGGCAGCATCGACCCCTCGCTTTGCTAGCTGAAGAGACGGAGGATATTGAATTAATTTAGGGAAATAAGGAGAAGACTGTCAAGATTGGTTAGGCTTTAAAGGAGCTCTTTTGGACATGATTGATCAAGATGTTACGGGTATATGTAGACATCTTCGCATGGGTACCAAGTGATATTCCTGGGATAGATGAGTCGGTAGTTGTACATAGGTTATTTGTAGATCCTGTCTGAAAGCCAATTCGGTAAAGGAGAAAGATTTTTGCCTCGAATATGTATACCTGAGATGTTTAGGTAAAGGCTTGAGTTTAATTGAAGGTGGTTCCTCTAAAGATGGTCTCATCCGAGCTGATAAAGTTCCTGCAACTTCGAACGGCTCAAATGGAATTTTGAATCTATTTATTCTAGGTTATGCATCTAACAAATGAAGATACTAAATCACATATGGATCTTCGCTCTCACAATCCCCTATCAATGTCATCTCCAAAGGATCAGTACTCAGTATATGCCCTTGTTCATCTCCCACAACTTTCTCAATCACATCCATGCGATAACACTCCTCAGTTGGTCTCATCCCGAGTATTATCGGAATATCTTTATCCTCTTCATAATCCAAGATGATGAAATCAGCTGGGAATATGAATTTGTCCACTTTGACCAGAATATCTTCAACAATTCCCCTTGGATATGTCATCGATCTGTCCGCAAGTTATAGAGAAATATTTGTTGGTCTAGGTGCCGGTAAACCCAACTGAGTATATATTGATAATAGTATGAGGTTTATGCTTGCACCTAAGTCACACAAACACTTGTTGAAGGACAAACTACCTATTGTGCACGGAATGGTGAAACTTCCTGGATCTTTTAATTTGGGTGGGAGCTTCTTTTGTAAGATAGCGCTACACTCCTCGGTTAATGCCACAATCTCAAAATCCTTTAGCTTCTTTTTCTTTGATAAGATATCCTTCATGAACTTGGCATAGCTAGGCATCTGCTCTAATGCTTCCGCAAACAGAAAATTGATATGTAGCTTTTTGAACACTTCTAGAAACTTAGTAAATTGCTTTTCTAGATTCTGTTTCTGGATCCGTTGTTGAAAGGGTGGTGGTGGGTAAACTGTTGGTGGGACAACTACCTGTTCCTTTACCACTGATTCTTCTCCTTTTTTCCCTCAACATTCTTCTCTATCGTCGGCTCTTCCGCATTCTGCTCGGCTAACTGTTTGCCACTCCAAAGTGTAACAGCTTGGCATTGCTCATAACCTCCCCTAGGATTCTTTTAGGTGTCGCTCGGTAAGGTTTCTTGAGGTCTGCTATTCAACGCACTGGCAATCTGTCCCATCTGAGGTTCCAAATTTTTAATCGCAGCCGCCTGAGTTTTCATTGCCGCCTCATTACCTGTTATGTATTTCATAAGTAGCTCCTCCAAATCTATCTTCTTCTCATGATGCGGAGCTGACTGTTGGTGTTAATTCTGAAAACCGAGGGGTTATGCTGGTTGTGGAGCCTGCTGCTGATTATGATTTTGATTTTGATTCTGATTGTTGCTCCATGAGAAGTTGGGATGGTTTCTTGCCCCCTGATTGTATGTATTCTGATATGTGTTTTGTGGCCTGTTGTAACTACCCACAAACTGTACTGATGGTGGATTAATTGCATAATGGTCCGTTGGATGTTCCCCTGCATATAGCTCACACACAACTGCTACCTGTTGTATATTCTCGCTTGACATAGCATCCATCTTCTTTGATAATGCTGCTATTTGTGCTGACAGAGCTGTCACTAAATCCATTTCCAGAATCCCTGCTACCTTGGGTTGAGTCATTCTATTAGTTGACCACTGATAGTTTTTTGCAGCCATTATTTCTATCAAGTCATACGCTTCCTCAAATTTCTTTGCCATGAAAGCTCCCCCTGATGCTGCATCAATGCTAGTCCATGTATGACCTCCTAATCCATTGTAGAAGGTATTAATCTGCATCCACTAAGTTAGTCCATGGTGTGGACATTTTCTCAACAACTCTTTATATCTTTCCCATGCTTCTTATAAAGGTTCTCCCTGCTGCTGTGCAAATGTAGAAATATCAGTTCTCAGTCTCTGTGTTTTTGCTGGAGGGAAGAATTTAGCCAAAAATTTCTGTGCCAAATCATTCCATGTGGTAATTGACCCTGGTGGTAAAGACTGGAGCCAACCCTTTTCCTTATCTCTGAGAGTGAATGGAAATAACCTCAGCCTAATAGCATCATCTGACACCCCATTGCACTTGAACATATCGTAAATTTCTATAAAGCTGACAATGTGTTCTTTCGGGTCGTCATTCAGTAGACCCCCAAACTGACAAGTGTTCTGCACCATTTGTATAGTACCAGGCTTGATCCTGAAGTTGTTAGCATTAATAGCAGGCCTGGTAATACTTGACTGAATTTTTGATACCCGCGGTGTAGCATAGTCCCGCAATGCTTTCTATTCTTCTTAAGCCATGTTGTTCGGTGTTTCAAGTGATTCTCGAATTTTCTCAATCCAATTACTCAATCTCTGAAACCGTTTGTCGATGTCGTCCTCGTAAGGTAACAATTCAAGCTTCTTTGATCAAGTTTGCATGCACTACTCTAGAGTACCTGAAATAATAAATAAAACAAAATAAGAATAATAATAAAAATTGTTAAACTAAAACTGATTTAATTAAACTGATATTGAAAGTGATAAACACAGTTATAGTCCCCGGCAACGGTGCCAAAAACTTGTTGGGTAAAATCTAATACGCACAACACGCAAGTATACGTGGTCAACAAGCAATAGAGTGGAAGTAAAGTATCGTTCTCACGGAGAAATTAACTACAATTTATCCTAATAATTACCAATTTTATATTATCCCAATTTTATTAAACCAATGATTAATTTTGTGAAACTTATGAAAACTACTAATGACTTCAAAATCAACTAACTACCCTTACTTTTAATCAGATATTGGAGAATTAAGTCTACAATTTCACTTTATGCTTCACGTAGAATGACTCACTTCCATTTAATTCGAATCAATTATCCCGCCTTGTAAATCGAGAACACAATAGTAGCTATAACCATCTCTCAATGAATTATACCCGTATCTACGTAATTCCACAGTTGATAGAATTAAATAGAACACCTTAGTTAACTAATCCACTATATCTCTATGTGAATTATAATCAAAGAAGGTTTAATCACAAATTCTCATATGATTGCGTGCGATGCATGAGTATATCTCTATACTAATCATCAATTGTAACTTCCAACATTATCCATAAATCACAATCACACGCCACTATAGTTAGATCTAAACCCACAATTCTTCTCTCAAGTTCATATGGGTTATCAAAAATTGGTGATCAAGCAATTTATAAATTAAGCGTAAACCATAGTGGACAAGGCTGAAATTAGTCTCCCTGAATTAATATAGAAGCATGTCAAACTTTGCTACTCATAAAGATCCGTTGTAGACTTAAAAAGTTATTTAGTTCATAATGAATGAATAATAAACTGAAATCCACAACGATACTAGCATTCTGAATACAAAGGTGAAGAAAGAGAGTAAAAACTGTAAGTAAAACTGCTGCTCGTCTTCAATCTCCTTCGCGTTCTTCGTGCTTGAAATCTTCGTTTCAATCCTCCAAATGTAATCCCCAAAGTTAGGGTTCTTCAATGATAATGAATCCCCGTTCTTTTTCTTCTATTTTCCTTTTTATTCCTTCCTAATTCGCGTTTGAATTCACGTCCCAAAAGATCCTCAGAATCCTTCTCAAAGATGGAAACCTTCACGATCTGTCGCGCACCCCGCTCCGGTGGGTGTTTAGTACTGAGAAAGCCTGCCCCGGCGGGTGTCCAATAAATTTGATAATGTGAACCCCCGCCCCGGCGGGTGATTTGGCTAGTGACAGCCACCCTGGCAGGTGTGCTGGCTGAAAATTGCTAAAGTTTACCTTTAAGTCCTAGTTTTCATCCAATCCAGTTTTTGCAACATCAACACAGAAATCGAGTAAAACAACACTAAAACTACTCGAAGTAGCAAGGAATCAAGCTAGAAAGGTCATCAATTCGTAGGTATAAAACCAACTCATCATTTATGATCATGATATATATTCTCGTTTTCATTGTGTTTACTTGTATGAAATTCATTCTAGGTTTTATTATCCATATGTTGAGTTAGGTTTTCATGCTAGTCAATCTTTATATGAGATGTCGTTAGTTGACAGTGGTAGTAATCATGTTATTTCATTAGAGCAATCTTTATTACATGATTTGCTATCATATGGTTTTGATTCGAGAAGTGTTTATCATCAAGATGGATTGAGATACGAGTTATTTGCATGTTTAGTTAGTTCACTTGGATTAGCTAAGATATTGCATACTTCCATGGGATTGTTGAATCATATTTTGCATTATTTCATGGGAAAAGTTGGTACTATCTATTTTGATGATATTTCGGTTTGTGTCAACACGTTGGGAAAATCTTTAACATGTGTTGAGTTTGTGCGTCATCAGGATAAATGTGCTATTGAGTTTTCGACTTGTGATTATGACCTTTTTGTTCCATTAATGCTGTTTCCTATTTTATTAACATCAATTAAACACGCAAGTATACGTGTTCGTTTATAACATCTAGCAAGCAGGGATATCGTTCCCACGAGGAAATAAATTAATATTACCAAATATCAATTTCAATTCAATTAATCTTAAATTAAACTACGAATAATGATTGTGATTTTGAGAATTCTAATTAACAACTAAAGTATCTTGTCACAAGAATGAATGCAGATGGAATAGGTTAAGATCACAACTTCCCTTAGTATTTCATTTAAACCAATACACTCATTTAATTATTCAATCACTATGAATCGCTAACCAAGAATTCTTTATAATATTCAAGTACTTCTTCCGAAGACACGTAAACGAATCCTTATACATCTAGCAGTTACGCAACAGATTTACAAGGAACACCCTAAATAATTAATCCACTATATTCTTATGTGAATTAAGATAATTGGGGTTTTCAAGTACAGATTCTTTAATGGTTGCAAAAGACATATAGATATATTCCTATCCTATATGCTAAACATATTAACCTTTTTCAGTTTATATGAACAGATGATATCATATCTAGATCTAACTCATACTCCATTTTCCAATTTCGTATAAATTATCCCGGTAATTGTTGATCAGACAATTAATCAATGAACACAAGATATGATAAACGATTCAAGAGTAATTAACTTAAATCAAATAAGGAGCATCAAATTCAAATTACATACTAAGTTCCGTTGCGATCTTAATAAAAAGTTAGTTCATAATGATAGAGAAAAACATCATCCAAATTAAGAATCCAAACATCCCAAAGATTACAAAATTAAAGATAGAAGAAAGGGATAGAAGAAACTATTAAGCCGCTCCAAATCTCTAACTTGATCTTCAACCTTTTGTAACTCTCCTTCGTGATCTCCTTCAAAATCCTTCTTCCGTTGTATCTCTCTCTGTCCCTTACTTTTAAAACCCTAATATCCAGTCTGATTGACCTCCATTGTACTCAGCCGCATAAATTAGCATCCAAAATCGTGCATGAGCGCCTAGGCGCTTGTCCAAGGGCAAATCCAAGCAACTAGGCTCTTGACCAGAACCAAGTAATTACAAAAATGCCATTACGCCTATTTTTGACTTCTTTTTAATTCTTTTCTCTTCCAAAATGACATATTTGCCCTTCCAACTCCACCTACAAGAAATAAACACAAAAACAAATAAATAGATCCTAAAAATACTTAAAGATAACAATAAGTAAACTCAAACAATATCTAATTCGTAGGTATGACACCTACTCATCAGATGCTATTACTTGATCTTGAATATGTTAATGTCAATAGAAAGAGGAAGGTTGGTTGTGTTTTGCAGATTCGTGATAGGATCATATTTATCGAGGGAATCATGGATCATGCAATTCAATTTGATCAATGCATTGAGATTCTACATGGAAGTGTTTTGAATATTGTTCTAGTAGACTATGCATGTGATTTTGATTTATTTGATTTCTTTGTGATTAGACAAAAGATACTTGTTGATTTGTTGTGTTTTGTGTTTAATCCAGGAATTCAGGTGCATGGGCTTATGAGACGTGATGAGTTTTAAAAAGCTGACATTTGACCCAGGATCATTGAATTGGTTTTGTTTGCGAATGATCGAAATCATAAGATTTATTTTTAATTCGGGAATTCGTGAATGGGAGAATTTACTACATGAGGAGTTCTATATGTTAATTTTTGATCCAGGAGGATATAGAGCTTTTCATAATTTTATTTGCTTTTATGTTATTACTTATGCGTTTATGTCGTTAGGTAGTAATGTTGAGCGTTTTCCAGTTTTAATTGCTAATTTAGTTCATTTTGATATAGTTAGCGATATGGAATTATCTATATCGAGTTTACGAGTGGGAGATCGTTGTGATTATGTGGATATGTTCTTGCGTAAAGAAGATTGGAAGTTTATGTTTTCGGATTGTGTTTCAAGAAGTCTATATGGTGTTAGGCTACTTTGAATATCATTTGAAGGAGACATTTACAAGTTGATATTGTCCATACGGGAAAAATAGCAGAAGTTGTTGTGTTCTTAGCGGGAGATGACAATTTTGATGATTATTTTTATATTCTTACTTACATTGTTGATATTGTTTATGTATATCATATGCCAAGTGAGACTTGTGATTAAGTTTGTTTGTTGCTACTGACTTCATTTGTTTGGGTGTAGGATCAAATTTGTGGACAAATCCTTTTTGAGAGGAGGAGATGCCAGATTTGAGGACAAATCATTTTGAAGAGGAGGGGAATGATACACGCATGAGGGGGTCAGAATTTGTCGATAATTTTTTGATTCAAGCTTGAAGGGTTCAACAAATTTTTTCAAGTAATTGGACAAAAAACTACCCAAGAATATTTATTGTGAAGTCCAATTCAAGGGAACAGTTCAAGAAATTGTGGAATATGATTCTTAGTTCAATGGTTTGGCTCATACAAAGGTTAGAGTTTGATGGAGGGATTAAAGGATTGACTAAGGATCAAGTTCGGGATTTAAACGCAGTCAAAAGTGGCCAAGAAAAGGGTTCTGATTGACTGGCGCGCCCCGCGCCACATTAGTACTAGATTTGGCGCGCCCCACGCCAAGGCTTCAGGGAGTTTCTGCAGGTGCAGCTCCGCACACGCCGTTGCTAGGCCAAACCTGGCGCGCCCCGTTTCCTTTGCGGACACAGATTCTAAGAAACGTGGTTTGGCAGATTTTATTCTTTAGTTTGAGGGATTTTCAGATCTTTCCATAATTCTAATGTATCTAGGATATTTATTAGATATGAGTTGATTTCCATATTATTTTATTAGCTAGGTGTAGACACTCAAAATTTTGCATCCCTGTTACTAACCCTACAGGAAGGCAAAACCGTCTTTTTAACTCAGGTTATCCCCAGTCTCAACCTGGGAGGTATAGGTCAGCCTCGGTCTCAACCTGGGAGGTACAGGTCAGCCCTGGCCTTAACCCGGGAGGGCCAGTCAGCCCCGGTCTCAACCCGGGTTGTACAGATCAGCCCCGATCTCAACTCGGGAGGTACATATAAGCTTCGATCTCAACCCGAGAGGTATAGGTCAGCCCCGGTCTCAACCCGGGAGGTACAAGGCAGTCCCGGTCTCAACCCGAGAGGTCAGGTCAACTTTAGAAACAATCCTGGTGCTTCAAAACATCTCTAGAGGAAAACCTGGAAGGACCAAGTCAGCCTCAGAGACAACCCTGAGGACAAACAGAATCAACTGGGATCCAAACCTTGGAAACAACCCCAGGAAGTCAGCCGAAGGCCATGCCAGCACTGAAGGCAACCTCGGGAGAGGAAAAATGGTCATTTTACCAACTTAAAGCCGATTTGGTCAAATTTAAGCCGAATTAATGCCACCAAGGTCAGAAAGAACCATAACAATGATCCCGAGTGGAAACAGCGCAAGACAGCTCAACGGACAAACTGCGAGGAATCAAAGACCTGGTTATGAACCCATATTTTTGGACTCAGAAAAGGTTTTCTTCCATGTCATTGCGATGCGCTTGGCGAGGGCTTTTCGAAAAGGTATAGCACGCCTCAAACGGACTCTCTGATCAAAAGTTAGAAAGTTTTGAATCTGACATCGCGTTGCTCAAAGTGCACGTACTTCAATGCAACAGGACCCGCCACGTGGGCCCCGTTACCTGGAGCCGCACCTCTACCTGCGGTTGTCGCAGGTAGAGCTGCTTCTCCCTGGTCTATATATATGAGGTGACCCCCAACTCATTTTATAATCGAAAACGCTCTGAACCTCTACCTGTTTGGTTTCTCAGCCATATTCTTGTCCTCCAAATCCAAATTTTTTCACTCTAACACGTAGATACACCCACATACTACCACATATCAAAAATTAACAGGTAGAAACAGATATTTAAAGTCTACGATTTGGCAAAACGCCCGTGTAGCAGTCCATTGTGAGTATTTTTATGATCAGGAAGTTTATATTACTTCCTTGCACTTTTATACAATTGCACGTTAAGTTTCACTTTCTGAATATGCCCGGAACTCAGTTCCGTGGCCGTTTTTGCTTACGTTTTGTACATTTTAGTACACAAACTCATTTTATGGCATTTCTACAACTCGGATCGTCGATCCGTCGCTTCTAACAGCTTTTATATACATATATCTTCGTTTCTAGCAGCTTCACCGGACTGGGTTATCTTTCCAGTCCAGGTTTGGTTTTTTATTGTGTATATTTAACTGTATATATACTAACTTTTTAATTATGTCAAGCCCGGATGTTAAATCTGAGGTAGTTTACTGCTTATATATATATATAACTATATATATATATATATATATATATATATATATAATTTTTTGACTTATTTGGGCCTGGATTTATACTTCGTGGCCTTTTTATTATTTTAATATATATATATATATATATATATTAACTATATATATTATTATTTACATTCTAGTTTGGCCTGGATCATTCTATGGCATTTTTACTGCTTTTATACATATATATATATATATATATATTTACATTTCAGTCCAGGCAAAGGATAGAATGTCCGTCGCCCTTTATCGCTTTTATAAATATATATTTACATTATGTCCAGCCTGGATCATTCCGTGGCTTTTATACAGCTTTTATAAATATATATATTTCTATTCCAGTCCGGGCATCGGAGTGAAAACCCATCACCCTTTGCAGTTTATATATATATATTTCCATTCCGTCAAGCCTGGATTACTCCGTGTTTTTTTACAGCTATTATAAATATATATATATTTTCATTCCAGTCCGGGCCTCGGAGTGAAAACCCATCGCCCTTTACAGCTTTCGTATATATATATATATATATATATATATATATATATTGATTTACTCATTTTGATTAAATTGTTGCTTTAAACATTCATTTGTTATGAATCGGCACTGACATTTTTGTAGACGAACTAGATTTATTTAAAATCTCGCCAACTTTAGCTTTCAAACGGTTTAAAATAGGTCTAGACAGAATCGGAAAGCTAAAATGGCCGAGTTTTATTTAAATATAGCATTTTTTCTAGTTTCAGTTATGAAAGCAACCTCGCGTCCCTTAGATCGCTATCTAGTGGGAACGAGACGCTTCAGCCATGTGCGAACCAGGATTTACTGATGAATCCTTGGTTCTGGCGACATCTGGATGTACATATATATTTCTGTACATATTTGAGCTGTGCAGGTTTTATTGGCTTCCCTATGTGAGCCTAGGAATCGTGGGATTCATGATCAAACTGATCAGAATCTGATCCCCACGATTGACAAACTCAATTTTACAAATGTACCCTGCCGATTTTTCTATAAAATGTACATCCGAAAGACCTTAAAACGGTTATCCGGGTTTAAGGTCTCAATATAATGAGAATAATGGTTTGTCATGTCAGAGTCCCTCCGATGGCTATCATTCCCATGAGGAGACTGACACTTGTATATATTTTGTGGTCAAGGATGCTTCGCAGCCCGACAATCACCATTCAAATTGAGCCCAATGGCTAAAAAGATATAACGGAAGGGATGACATACTTCACTTCCTATGTTAAGAGCAAGGGTTTGAAAACCTGATTTCAAAACATCATTTTAATAATCTTGTCTAAATAAGAGACTTTTGCAAATCAAATCAAACCCTTCATATATAGGTTCAACGAAGCCTGTCCATGCTTTCAATCAATCAAACATAGGCCCAATTTCTTTCAGTATTCACACACACATTGCAGATTTAAAAGGGAAATATTAAAAATATGTGGTACCGTGTTTAAACGGGAGTTGTGGGGTGCCTAACACCTTCCCCACACTTAACCAAGCCCTTGAACTTAGAACTTCTGTTTCAAAGATCAAGTTTCGACAGTGTCCAGCAAATTGGGCCTCCTTTCAAACAAATTCGGTTGAGTTGGTACGACAATTTCAAAACTACCAACTGGCGACTCTGTAAAATGTTCAAATCATCGACATAATACATGTTGGCCTTTTCCTAAAAATCCCTTCAAAACCTTTTTCACAATAAAAAGAGTAAGGGTAGACAACACTTAGGAAGAGAGAAAGATCCAGGTTTTACCTGACCCGAATTTTTTCCCGACGTCGACAGGTGGCGACTCTGCTGGGGACAGTAGAGGGCTTAGGCCGCCTTCAAATCTTTTCAAAATTCACCATCTGCGTATGTGTGAATGCTGCGTCCTTACATTAAATGAATGCATGAATGCTGCATCTTTACATTGAATGAATGCGAATGAATGCTTTCCTGCTTCATTAGTGATTCACACCAATGTCATCATATGCATACGGTGAGACGGGATGTATGTGAATGTATGTTGTGTGGTTACTCCACCAGGTGGCACCGTCGGTGACAGCGTAATATCTTCAAGAACGACTAAGTCTTCGAGGCTCATGAAAAAGCACCACTCAGATTCGATCCAGTTGAAAGATCAGATTAATTTCCCCTCTAGTAGATTGCGATGATCTGGGGACCTTCATGTCGAAAAGCCGCGAGAGTAGCCTAAGATAGGTCAGCCTCTGATTAACCAAATTCGAAGGGAAGCCTCTTCATGCCTTCCTCTTTCAATATAAAGTTTTCAATTACAATGTAAATGTCATAATGTACATTCCATGTTTTGTAAATCCTGTCATATTATCCTGTTATCAAAACAACTAACCTTTGTTTTACAGGATAAGATTAAAAAACTTGAAAAACACATCATGGCATGCATTCTATCTCTACCTACCTCAGGAAATTGACACGCCTACGTTTTGTTGTAGGTGAAAAATTGGTCCTGTCACTAGATCTAAGTCTAAAAAAGCACTAAGTCCATCTCCAGACATGGCTTCCAGTGCTCAGCCAGAATCCACCCCTGTCTATAGGGAATAGTTTAAAGGACTAAAGAACCAGATAGCCGAATTGGCCACTTTCTTAAGAGAATAGAGTAAAGCCCTTAAAGAGAAATAAGCACAGGTTCACACAGAACCCGGTACACCCGGTGGTAGTCAAGAGACCGAGAAGAAGGATACTCAAGGTCCTGAGACACAAAACCAGGACACAACCAACAAAACCCCTGAAATCACCATCCTTAACAAAGAACAAGAAGCTGGTGACATTCTGAAGAAAGTCCAACAGATGGAAGAAACCATCCAGTTTATCAAAAGGACTGGGGCATTTGGCAGTGTCAATTATTCTGACTTATGCATTTTCCATGGGGCTCGTTATCCCGAAAAATTTTGAGCTCCTGATTTTGAGAAATACGATGGATTGGGAGACCTCTACACTCACTTGAAGGTGTTCATTGGAGAGCTCAGATCCTATGCAGAGGATGAGAAACTCCGAATGAAGCTACTCCAGAAAAGTCTGACCGGAGAGGCTAGAGCCTGATATGCCCATCTGGACAACTCTAAAATTCACAGCTGGGAAGAGTTGGAACATGCCTTCCTCAATCAATACAGTTTCCAATCTCAACTGGCTCCGAACAGATATCAAATAACCAAAATCAAGAAACAAAGTACTGAGTCATTCACAGAATATGCTCAACGCTGGAGACAAATGGCGGCACAAGTCACTCCACTTATTACTGAGTCTGAGATAGTCATGACTTTCATCGACATCCAAGAAGCCCCGTATTATGAAAGGGTCCTAGCAGGCATAGGAAAACCATTCTCAGAAATGATCAAGCTCGGCGAGATGGCAGAAATGGGGCTCAAATCTGGGAAGATAAAGGATCTGACCGCCTTAGAAGTTGTTGTCGAATATATTTAATCCGGGAGTTATGGGAATAATCCCCGGAGGACACATAAGAAGAAGGACGAAGAAGTATCCTTAGTATTGCAAGGACAGAATTAGAGGGGTGATTCAAGCAGCATGCTTATTCAAAAGAGGAACTATTTCCCTTTTCAGACTTCAACACAACCTTCGAACCTGCCATTCCAGAAAAATTTGGAGGCCAGACATCAGAGAACATTCACCCCCTTAGGGGATTCACTCGAAAATGTGCTAAAACTGTTGATGGCACAAGAAAAGATTGTGCAACTCCTTCCACCAACCAATACTGGTGGAAAATTTTAACCCAAGCAAAAGTGTGCTTACCATTTTGGATCCCCGGGCTATGATACACAAGAATGTTGGTCTCTCTAGCACAAAATTCAAGACTTGATTGACAATGGAGAGATTGTGGTGACCAAACTGGAGCAACCGCACGTGTAAGATAATCCCCTCTCTCAGCACAAAGAGGAAGATGTCAACATGATTAGCACGCAAAATGGAGAAGGATCCAAATATCTCCAATACGTCAGAGAATCAACTCAATCCATCCCAGACAGTTGGGAAGTCTCAGAAAGACAACTCCTGATAGAACAGGAGATCAAGTCTATCAAGGAGCAGATTGGGCAGTTAGCAGAACTGGTCGTATACCAACATCAGGTCACCAGACAGCTGATAAACCAGACCAACCATTCTGATGCAAATCCTTCCACCCCAGAAATTAGTCCCATTACTATGAGGGACCATTATCGGTTTCATCAGCATGAACCCTGGGCCGACAAGATGACTAAGTAAGAGAAGTTCCAGGCTGATAGAGAATTCGCTTTCCAGAGGAATTTCACCAACCTAAACCAAACCAGCCGATGAAGGAAATCCTCCAGATGTTAATCAATGAGGGAATGGTGGCAGACTTATTACCCCCGATAAATCCTCGATCCAGGAAATTCAAATCTGACCGAATCTGCCAGTACCACTCCAATGCACCCAACCATGATTCTGAGGACTGCTGGACACTTCGCCATTTAATTCAGAACTTGATTGAAAGTGGTGAACTGATAAGGGGGAATCGGGATTATGGCCTCCCAGATGAAGAAACTCTCTTTATTCCCACTACATGGAATCAGGATACAGTGGCTGTTATTTCCTGTGATAAGGAGCCAGCCCTCACACCCCTAATGCTACTAGGGAAAGGGGTTCAAGAAACATAAAATCCTATGAAGTTGGCGGCACCTGAACCTTTGATATTACCATTCAGACCCCAGTATCCAGTGATTAGTCTGAAGAAAGTCCCATGGAATTACGGGAACGATGAAGGTTCCACTTCCAATAACATTGCCATTGTACCAAAGGAAAATCCATTGTATCTGCCTCAGCGGGTGATCAAAGTAGTCATCAAGGCCAAAGAAAAGGTAGCTGAAGAGAAAATAGAAGAATTCCTCAGTAAAATGGGACACAATGAAATCAAAGTGGTGCAAAGCCTGAAAGACGCTCCCAAACAAATGTCCATTCTAGATCTGGTCTTATCATCGGTGGATCATCGGAACATTCTGGTGAAAGTACTAGAAGAAGCCCATCTGCCAAAAATAGTGGATGCTGAGAAATTCCGTCATATGGTAGAGCACATCTTCAATAGCAATGTGATCTCTTTCACTGACGATGATAAACCCGCAGAAGGGACGGGCCATCGTAAGTCACTGCATATAGCGGTGATGTCATCATGATATGTGATCGGAGGTATGCTAATAGATGGAGGGTCATCCATGAACATCTATCCCTACGACACCTTAAAGAAAATAAAGATCAACCCAAACCGGATCAAAACCAGTCAGGTGGTCATCCGGACTTTCGATGGATCTCGCCGACAAGCTATGGGAGAAATTGATCTTCCTCTGGAGATTGGTCTACACACTTTCTATGTGTCCTTCCAGGTGCTCAACATCACCACATGATACAACTAATTGCTGGGAAGGCCATGGATCCATATGGCAGGAGCTGTGCCATCCACCCTCCATCAGCAACTCAAATACATTATCAATGGCAACCTAATCATAGTGAATGCTGAACCAGAGTACCCTGTATGTATACAGGGAGACATGCCAGTGATAAGCCTGGATGCAGGGGTTGAACCTGCTAGTTTTCAAGCCTTGGAGGTAAGCAATACTCTGTACCTACCAGTTGGGGCACCAGCCTTGAGGCCTAAAGTCTCCCCCGAAGTAATGAAGTGGGCCAGGAGATGGTATCTTTGGGTTTCCACCCTAGAGAAGGGTTAGGAAAGAATCAACAGGGAATCAAGAACCCAGTACAAATCCCAAGCCAGTCAGGGAGAGTCGGATTGGGTTATTCATCCGGGTCAAGCGGTCGGAACCCACATAAGCATCCTAAGGCTCATGCTTCCACCATGCTATTGCCAAACCTCACTGATACTGGATTTGTGAAGCTAATGAGGAAGATCCCTGCTGTTGTATCAGCCATGTTGTTTCTTCCAATTATACCGGTAAGTGAGAGAAAGACCCCAAGGCTTGAGGGGGAGGGCAAAAAGGGAAAAGAGAAGTTTCTGTATGAAGGACGAGACCTATTTGCTAACATGCGTGTTTTCATACACTACGAGGGTATTAGTGATGACATCCCAGACAGTGATGAGGAGGATCAGATCCAAATTCCTCGCATCAAGAAAGAGAAGGGAGGTAGTTCAAAGAAAAACCCCGGCCCTATTTTGAAGGATGTCTTAGTTATCATCCGAGATGGGGCAGATGGGCACAATTCCTTGATCCTCCCTATTTATAAGGATCTAACCCTGGACAACTGGAGCAGTTTCCCTTGCCTCATTCAAAAAGGGTAAAAAGGCAGAGAATCTGTCTGCCCTGTAACATGGTTTCATTTACTGCTTGTTTTATTGCACAGCTATAGCAGTAACTTTTGTCATGCTTTGCCAAATGCTTTGTATGTTTAAACAGTTGCATATATTAAAGTGAAAGCATTTTGTTTTCAGGACTCCAAGATTGGATTTGTTTGTCCCTGCAGATGAGATGCCAACCTGTCACAGTGACTACGACTTTGATGTAGAATTGAGCTTCGACTTGATGGATATTGATCAAGAGGAGGAAGATGACTATGAGGTGCCCGAGGAGATCAAAGAATAGGTCAAAGACAAACCCAAACCAAACCTCGACCAAACCACCACTGTCAATATCGGAACCTCAAAAAACCTCAAAGAAATCCAGATAGGCATAGACCTTACCCAAGATCAAAAAACCGACCTGATTGAACTCCTAACACAGTTCCAGGATGTGTTTGTATGGTCACATGAAGACATAATTGTCCTGTCTACTGATATTGTCATCCATCGAATGCCCATCAAAGATGGATTCAAGCCAGTCAAACAAAAGCTCAGGCGATTGAAACATGAATGGAGTCTGAAAGTCAAAGAAGAAGTTGTTAAACAATTCAAAGCCGGCATCATCATGGTATCAACATACCTAGAGTGGCTGTCAAACATAGTCCCCGTGCCTAAGCCCGGAGGGAAGGTACGAGTATGCGTGGATTACAGGGATTTGAACAAAGCCTACTTAAAGGATAATTTCCCAGTACCTTTCATCCACATCCTGATCGACAATACGGCGCAGTATGACATGTATTCCTTTGTGGATTGCTTTACTGGTTACCATCAAATCATGGTTGTTGAAGAAGACCGGGAGAAAACAACTTTTATCACTCCCTGGGGAACCTTCTGCTATAGACGATTATACTTTGGCCTCATCAATGCCGGAGCCACATATCAGCAAGCCATGATGGCCCTATTTCATGACATAATGCATAAGGAGATAGAGGTCTATGTGGATGATATCATCGTCAAATCCTGGAAGGAGGACGATCACATTGACCATCTCAAAAAGCTATTCAACAGGTTACGTAAGTACAACCTCAAGCTGAATCCCTCCAAATGTGCTTTTGGCATTAAATCAGGCAAACTGTTAGGATTCCTAGTGAGTAATAGAGGCATTGAGCTGGATCCTGCCAAGATAAAAGCCATCAGTGAGATGCCAGTACGTCGAACAGAGAAGGAGATATGCGGGTTCCTGGAAAGGATTAATTTCATAAGCTGGTTCATTTCCCAGCTCACAACAACTTGTGAACCCATCTTCAAGCTACTAAGGAAGAATTTCTCCACCAAATGGAATGAGGATTGTCAGAAAGCCTTCCTTGCCATCAAGAAGCAGCTGATCGAAGCAGCCGTCTTGGTACCCCCAAGGGATGGAGTTCCATTGTTTATGTACTTGTTCGTCAATGCCAATTTAATGGTCTGTATGCTGGGACAGAAAGATGATAGTGGTAAGGAGAGAGCCATCTACTACATCAGTAAAAGATTCAGCAGTGGCGAGCAGAAGTACACCCTGATCGAGAAAATATATTGAGCGTTAGCATGGGCCGCCATGAGGTTACAACACTATCTTCATGGGCACACGACCTATCTCATATCCCATATGGATCCGCTGAAATACGTATTCAATAAGCCAATGTTGAATTATCGACTGTCCAAATGGCAGTTGATCCTCCAACAGTTCATTATTATCTACGTGACACAGAAGTCTATCAAAGGTCAAGGCATTGCAGATCAACTAGCCGAAGCACCGTCAGGAGGGTTTAAACCTCTGGAGACTTATTTTCTGGATGATGGGATCATGATAATTAAATAAATTCTTCAAGAGAATACAGTCCAACCATGGAAAATGTATTTCGATGGAGCAGTAAACATGGAAGGTGTTGGAGCTGGGGCAGTCCTTATCTCTGGTACAGGAGAACAGTATCCTGTGGCTGCCAAGCTATAATTTGTCAGCACCCACAATACGGCTGAGTATGAAGGCTACATAATGGGGTTGAAGTTAGCCCAATCCATGGATATCAAACATCTGTTGGTCTGTGGAGATTCTGAGTTGGTCATCAGACAAACCACTAGGGCATATCACACCAAAGAACTGCATTTGCTGCCCTATCATCGGCAGGTCGTCAAAATATCCATGGATTTTGAAGACATAACTTTCATCCATATTTCTAGGGGTAAGAATGACTTCGCTGATGCATTGGCGACGTTGGCTTCCTTGATCCGCATATTCGATAGGGGTGGGATTGCCGATATCAAATTCACAAGACAAAAGGCCCCGACATACGGGAATTACATTGGAGAAGTATCAGATGAAATAACTCCTATCAAACAACCTTGGTATTAAGACATCAAAGAATATCTCCGAGATGGATCTACACCCGCTGGGGCAAGCCAATCCGAACGCAAGCGGATTCACAAGATGGCTATGAAGTTCTATCTAAGCGGAGACGCACTCTACAAGAGGGATGTAGGAATTGGACTCTTAAAATGCCTTGATAAAGAGCAAGCTCAGAAACTGATGGATGAGGTACATGATGGAATATGTGGTCCACACATGAGCGGTCATCTGCTAGCCAAGAAGATATTAAGAATAGGGCATTACTGGATCTCTCTTAAAGCTGACTGCGACGACCACGTCAAGAGGTGCTACCAATGCCAAATCCATGGGAATGCCATAGACGCTCCTCCAAATGAGCTTCACAATATGAGTTCGCTATGGCCTTTCTCCATATGGGGAATGGATGTGATAGGTCCAGTAGAGCCTAAAGCCAGCAATGGTCATCGATTCATCTTCACCAAGATCGATTACTTCACCAAGTGGGTTGAAGCTGCCTCTTTTCCCGAAGTCACCAAAGAGGTCATCATTGGTTTCATCAGAAACAATGTCATCTGTCGATATGGACAACCGGAGGTGATCATATCAGACAATGCCAAGAACCTAAACAATCAGATGATGAGAGAACTGTGCAGCACGTTCCACATCAAACATCTCAAGTCCGTTATCTACCGGCCCAAGATGAATGGTACTGTCAAAGCGGCCAACAAGAACATCAAAAAGATCATGCAGAAAATGTCCGCTAATCACAAAGAATGGCCTGACCTATTGCCTCTAACCCTGTTAGCATACAAGACGTCAATGCGCACTTCTACTGGGGCTACCCCTTATTCATTGGTCTATGGCATGGAAGTAGTCCTTCCCATAGAAGTAGAAATGGAGTCTCTGAGAGTGTTAATAGACGCTCAAATGGAAGAAGACCAGTGGTGGCAAGAGCGGTACCATCAACTGTCCCTGATAGATGAAAAGGGGGCTACAGCTATTTTCCATGGGCAGTTATATCAACAAAGGATTGCTCGGTCATACAACAAGAAAGTCCGAATCCGACAATTCAAGGAGAATGATTTGGTGCTGAAGAAAGTCCTGGCCAATCAGGACGAAGCCAAAGGAAAGTTTGCCCCAAATTGGGAAGGCCCTTTAATTATCAAGGAAGTGTTGACAGAAGGAGCTATCAGATTGCAAGAGATGGACGGGAGCGAATTTCCCCAACTCATCAACTTAGACACCATAAAAAGATACTATGTCTGAAACACATGCATACCAGCATCCTGGTCCTGTGAATCAAGTCAGTTCTCTCAAACAAAAATTAAACTACGAATGACCTGATCTCCCTCAACCCGGGAGTACGTAGGCAGCCATTCCTGGTGCGATTTGATCTTCGAAAAAAACCCAATAAAACCAGTCTTAAGACACCGAAACCATAAAAAACCTAAATTCTATCAAGCCTTCATAGTCAATAGGCCCATTTGAGATATTCTCTGACATTTCACTGTCAATCCATCAAGGAGAAGCTCAGGATACATCAACAACAGCAAGTCATGAAAGAAGTGGTAATCACTCAGTAATGACAATATATATCCAAACAGGGAAGTGAATCAAAATATATTTCTCTGATATATAATATTATTTGATATATACAATGTGTCCTGTATATGACAAAAATGGCTGATCTTGTATGTGCAAAAAAAAATAAAGCCAGTCTATAGACCCATGGATAAGCGGGATAGCAATGCCAACATGGCATCTCACTTTGAAGATGGAGGAGCTGCTGCAACTGCAATACCCTCAGCCTCGATACGGGTCAAAACATCCACAGCCATCTGCATAGTGGCACTATGATCATCAATGTAAACACTCATCTAGGCAACCAGACCATGAGTATAGAATCGAAGAGCAATACTGTTGGCAATATGGAAATCCTGGGAAGCTATGGCCTCAACCCTCTCTACAAAAGCAGCATCCCTGGCCATCAAAACCTCCTCAATCTCCTCAAAGGTTGCGTCTCTGGCAGAACGGATCTCATCCCTCGCCACAAAAGCTGCATCCCTGGCAATCAAAGTCTCCTCAATCTAAACAAAAGCGAAGATCGAGCCTCTTCTCTCTCAACCAATATCATATCCAGAGTGGCTCTAGCCTCATCTCTCTCAGTAAAAGCTATGTCTCTACCAGACAGGGCGGTCAACATCAGCGCCCTAGCCTGATCCCTCTCAAAGGTCATCATAGCTAGTGAGTCTACCAAAGCTGGATCTGTCCCCGCAGGAATGATCGGCAGATCACTAACTAGTGTTGTTGTCAAACCCACGAACAAATTATCCTCTGTAGGAGAATCAAGACCCTCCATAGGCTCCTCCTCATCTAAATCCACAATCGGAGATGACTGGATGAATGCAACTGATGCTATATCGGTCTCCAACCATGCCGCATACTCTGGAGAAAGATCTGGATGGCTAGTAGAGAAATCAGCCCTCTCTCTATGAGTTCAACACTCATAAATCCAATCAGGTCGGCTGATGACATAGAAGAAACTGACATCCGCTGATTAATAGCCCCCTCAAAATGGTGCAGGCTCTGGAACTGATCGAACTGACCCATAACTGCCAGAGGATGATAAGTGGCACTCCCCTCAATCCCGCTAGGGGCAAGTAGTCCATACCAGATGCATGGGGGATGAAGCTATAAGGGGAGACTAGCCTGGAGCATGGTACAATCAAAAAAGGATGCACAATATCGGATAAAAAGCTGACCAGGTCTCTACATACGAACACTCCGCCGGCTGAAAGGAGTATGACATGGCTATCTCATGGGTGAAGCAATACCCCTGATGTCTGAAGAAGCCAATCGGGAGAAAGTGGGACATGAGCCACACATATAATAAAATAGAGCTACCTCTAAAAAATCCCTCTGGATGGGTATGACAATAGGTAGCTGACCTCAGTGTCTCAGCCAATATCATCGGCAGGATGGTGCAACCCTGTCTAAAGGCCCGAACCACGACCATCAATCCGACATCCAAGTGGTCTAAGGGTAGTGGCATATAAACATAGGCCACGATGAACATCAACAAGATGTTTACATGGGCGAGCTGCCACTCATCTACCGAAATGATAAAATCCCCACAATGTCGCTCGTAGCTGTCTGGCCGGCCGAAGCGATCGATCAGAAAGTCTATGGATATCACATGTCCTGTAATAATCTCCTCACTGATAACTCAGCGTCTCAGACCCGACATAGTCATAAATGGTCTCCGTATGTCACTGATGGCTGTACGAGTGCAAGGCAGATCCGGTGCTAAGCCTGTAAGACACTCATACTCCTCTAAGGTAGGAGTCAACTTGTGGAGCCCAAAATGGAAAACTTATCGATTAGGTATCCAGCATGATAAGATGTCATCCACAAACCCGTACGAAACCTGGAAGGCTAAAAGGGCTAGAGAATGTCCTAGCCTTTGGTCTACTGTCTCTCTAGCTGTGAGGGGCAGACTGTCATACCACGACTGCAATGAAGATGCCACCGAGGATGGGGGCGAGTGCTCAATACGGCTGACAGTGGACGACGACATCTGTATCACCGTATCACAAGACCATCCAGGGGTCAAATCTGAACTCATCTATGTAAGTGCATATCCATGACATAATACATGCATTATGACAATGATAAACATGATGCAATAGATAGGAAATATCATGCATAACTAGAATAAACTATCTACTGCAAGTATCATCTCTGTCTGCTAATAAAGTGCAAAATAAAAGTATAGGGATATGGGGCACACCCTCCAACTACTAACAGTGGCCTATCAAAATGGGGCACAGCCGCCCAACAGCCAAAATAGTGGCTGACCAAAAGATATAGCTACAATAGCTATCCAAAAAGATCCAAAATATCTACACTCAGGTGGTTAACCTGTTCCATCTCCTCCGTGGACACAAAGTCTCGGCCATCAGGAATGTCGGGGAGGTACAAGGGAGGATCAGCCCCTATATAACTACTGGAAAATGGACCTGTGTAAGGGCTCGCTCGTGAGCTGGATGGATCAAAAGAAGATGCCTCTGATGGATCTCTGCTAAGATGCCTGATAAATAAATAAGCTCTCTCCAACTGCTGGGTCAGTCCGTAATCTGGTCCAAGTGAGTAGGCTCCCTGAGGCAAGCTATCCAGTCTGTCATCATCACAGACCCCGACACCATATCTGCCATAAACTGGGTGGCACGAGTCTGAACCCCAATAGTACGAGGACTCCACCAGCTGCTGAATGCCTCCTGGCTGTATGGACCCTCTGACAGGGTGAAGCCATCTATAACCTCCATCAGAATGTCTGTGAGCGGCTGAACTAGTGGCCAATGGTGCCGAGCAGGAGGAACAATGGGAATGCGGATCTGCCCCATGATGCTCCTGATAGCATGCTCTACTAAATATAGCTCCCACCTCCCTCTGTCAAAAAAGGGACTTTGTGGGTCGACAATACAAACTCCCGGCCAGTGGGGAAACCGCCCTCAAACCCGACTGTCAAAAAGTCTAAGGTATACGGTACCCATAAGATCGATCCTGCTGTCAAAAGCTCAAGCTGCAGGCGAGAATGGGTGAATCCCTCAGCCACGGGGACCTCTGTCAGAGTGGAATGATGCCAACGCCGTCCCCGGGGATAAGTCTCCAGGCCTAAAGTGGTAGCGGAATGAAGGCAGGAAAGCCTCTCATATGCCCACAACTGGCCATGCAAATATCAAAAGTCCTCAGTGACCAAGACTGACAAATGTAAATGTAGAAATCAAAAAGGTACAAGAAAGATGTACTCACCAGTAGAAATGGGTAGAACCCTAACCAAGCCTCCGTCACACCTTCCGAGTGCATGCGCATGCCTCGGAGAAAATAGGCAAAGGTGTATATATCCCAATTAAAGTTACTGAGGCACTCTACATATCGAGTGGCGCTGACCAGGGCAAAGGACACCGTCGCAGAGTTGTCCGCCAAAAAATAACCCCTGATGATCATCAAAAATAATCACCATAGGATGCTATCCCTAACCCTCTGATCGTCAGATAGAGGCTCAAGCAAAGCCCCGCTTTGGGCACCTACGCTCAAGGGACCAGATCGAATTGTCCGACCCTTGATCGCCGTCGTAGGAACTCCCAGCAGGGACCGAATGGCAGTGGGTGTAATGTTAACCATGACAGGCACTGGCTCACCCTCAAACTCTATCCCAGTGTTGAACCTCCAGTCCATCGGGGTCATCATCACCTCACAGTCTAACAAGTAGAGAGACGGAGTTTGGTGGAACTAGCGTTCAAATAAAGCCCTCATGAAACCCCATGGGCAACGGCGGGGAAGAATAGAAAAGAACCCCTGAAACCCCCAGGTGTCAAAAATATCCCTATAGTCTTGATGCAGAGTGTGATACAGAGAATGCACATTAAATAAGTTCCCTTAAGGCAGCGTAAAGCCCGGAACCTGAATCAAAAGCCAACCCATGTCAAAAAAAAAACCTATGCCCTGAGAATGGCAAAAGGAAGAAAGAAAATCCAGAAACAGAAAAAGCTTCAGTCACCCCGTTGGCATGTAGGAACCTCGAGGGATGACGACTCAAATCTCCCAGTAGATCCTGGACTGGCACAATAATACCTGGGAGCTCCGTACGGGTGGCCTGGCCTGGAATAGGAGCAACAAATGGAGCATCCTCATCGTCTATATTGACCGACGGCTCAGCCTGGGCTGGACGAATCACTGACTCCGCTAACCTACGAGGCGGCCGGGCTGGACGTGGCTCAGGAACATCAGAAGTTCTACTCCGCCTAACGCCTGAAACGACCCTGCTGGCACTACCAGGTCTATCTCGGTCCATAGCCAGGACAAAGTGTCTAAATCACCTCAAAAAGGGTGTGGTAAGCCAAAAACCTATGGCTTATTAATTTAAATTAGTACTTTATGCATTTCTAAGTCCTAAAACATGCATGGGTCAGTCAAAAATACCCAATAGAGTTAAAACTGCATGTTTTGCAAAAGCTAAATCCTAAAAAATGCATGGGTCAGTTAAAAATCTCCAGTAGAGTCAAAACTGCATGTTTATTAACTGCTCTGGCTTTTGAAAAAATTTCGCCAGAGTCTCCTTTGTAAAATGCATTGTTCGCATGCATACAGGCATGTCTAGGTGGCCATTCAGTAGCACACCTTTCCAAAAATAGAAATAATTCATATTTATGAAAAAAAATCAAAAATAAACTTCACATGGTAGCCAAATTACCATAGACATTTTTAGTTGAAAATCCGGTTCGCTAGGCCTCAAAAAGGATGAGTAAACTGATTAAAAAGAGTTGAAATTGACTGTCTCAGAATCTGAATTTTCTAACATTAAAACGTGCATTGTAGTCAAATATGCATACTTATGAAGTCAAAAAAATTTTAGCAGGTCATATAGGCATACATTTTTGATACATAGCGTTTAAAAGCACCCTACATGGTTTACACACTTCTAATGGTCAAAACTTGAAAAGAAAGGATGTAAACGTTACCTAAGATGTGCAGAACGCGTGGCAGCTGACGGAATCTGAAAAAAGCTGCCCAAACTCAGTAGATCTGAAAAAGAAAATCGGATTTCTATAGAAAATCAAAACTAAAAATGAGTTTGAGAGCTCCCCGCTGCCCATTTTAAAACCGCATGAAAGAGCGGGCCCACCTATGACAGCAGCACCTCTACTTACGACTCCCCAGGGTGGGTCCCGCTCCCTCTGGCTCGGTCCAGTTCGAGTTGAAACAGAGTTTATATGAGCTGAAAAGTCAAATCTGAGAAAAAATCGCTGCGCGATTGAGCGGTTTGTCCTGAAATCCACGTTTAAGCAGCGGATTACTAACAGAGGTGGGAACTTCATGAAAACCATGGGTTATCATCCCGAAGCAATATCTGAGGACCAATGATGAAAGTTGCTGAAAAACTGCGTAAAACTGTCAAAAAACTGTGTAAAACTGTCAAAAACTGCCACTTTCTAAGCATCGGGTATTGACCGGTGATAGTTCAGTCGTTGGCACAACCCCAGCGAAGCTTCGGGTATAGATCGATGATAGTTCATCCATTAGCATAACCCCAGCGAAGCGTCGGGTACTGACCGATGACAGTTCAGCTGTTGGCACAATCCCAGCGAAGCGTCGTGTACAGACAGATGACAGTTAAGGCGTTGGCACAACCTTAGAGAAGCGTCGAGTACAGACCGATGATAGTTCAGCCATTGGCACAACCCCAGCAAAGCGTCGGGTACTGACCGATGACAGTTCAGCCGTTGGCACAACCCCAGCGAAACGTCAGGGTGCAAACCGATGACAGTTCAGCCGTTGGCACAACCCCAACGAAACGTCAGGTACAGATCGATGATAGTTCAGCTGTTATCACAACCCCAGCAAAGCATTCGGTACAGACCGATGACAGTTCAACCGTTGGCACAACCCCAACAAAGCGTTGGGTACAGACTGATGATAGTTCAGCCGGTGGCACAACCCCAGCGAAGCGTCGGGTACTGATCGATGACAGTTCAGCTGTTAACACAACCCCAACAAAGCATCAGGTATAGACCGGTGATAGTTCAGCCGTTGGCACAACCCCAACAAAGCGTCGGGTACTGACCGATGACTGTTCAGCCGTTGTCACAACCCCAGCGAAGCGTCGGGTTCAGATCGGTGACAGTTCAGCCGTTGGCACAACCCCAGCGAAGTGTCGGGTACAGAACGGTGACAGTTCAGCCGTTGGCACAACTCCAGCGAAGCATCGGGAATGATCCGATGGAGAAAACAATATATCAATCTATCCCCATAAAGGACAAATGATGGAATCTGTTATACACATCCTCAGAGGGAGCACCAAAAAGGATTGGTGATTCAACCCCCTGTTACAAACTATGGGTGTAAATTATCGTCAGGATAGACATCGAAAGCACCCACTAAGGTAACTCGACAACAAAGATACGTCCCCAGCAGTGGAGCCTTCAGAAATGTATAACAGCATCAGCCGAAGGAAAATAGACCCAACAGAGAGTATTGACAGACGGGGAAACCATTGGTTTCAAACCAAGTTAGCATCAATAATATCATCCCCATCAGAATTAATAGGTCCATCACGGATAACGTCATCCCCTAGCAGAGAACGACGTGAACATTCAATGATAACCCTAACCCCTCAAAGGCATCTAACAGTCATCACATATCATGATATGCACTGCCTTGCCTTACATTTGCATTTCTAGTGTCTAGAAATCTTTATCTTGTTCATTCCACTGCATTGCATAAACATGATAAAGAGGGGCATCTGTAGACACTCGAAATTTTGCATCCCTGTTACTAAACTTACAAGAGGGCAAAACCATCTTTTCAACTAAGGTCAGCCCCAGTCTCAACCCGGGAGGTACAGGTCAACCTCGATCTCAACCCGAGAGGTACAGATCAGCCCCGGTCTCAACCGAGGAGGTACAGGTCGGCCCCGATCTCAACCCAGGAGGGCCAGGTCAGCCCAGATCTCAACCTGGGAGGTACAGATCAGCCTCGGTCTCAACCCGAGAGGTACAGATCAACTCCGGTCTCAACCTAGGAGGTACAGGTCAGCCCCGGTCTCAACTCGGGTGGTACAAGGCTGTCCTGGTCTTAACCTGGGAGGTCAGGTCAACTTTGGAAATAATCTTGGAAATTCATAACATCTCCAGAGGAAATCCTGGAAGGACCAAGTCAGCCTTAGAGACAGCCCTGAGGACAAAAAGAACTAACTGGGATCCAAACCTTGGAAACAACCCCAAGAAGTCAACCAAAGGCCATGCTAGCACTGAAGGCAACCCCGGGAGGGACAAAATGGTCATTTTACCAACTTATAGTCAATTTGGTCAAACTTGAGCCAAATTGATGCCACTAAGGTCATAAAGAACCATAACAATGATCCCAAGTGAAAACAGCACAAAAAAGCTCAACAGACAAACTGCGAGGAATTAAAGACCTGGTTATGAACCCATCTTTTTGGACTTAAAAAAGATTTTCTCCTATGTCATTGCGACGCGCTCGGCGAGGGCTTTCTAGAAAGGTATTGCACGCCTTAAATGGATGCTCCGATCAAAATTTAGAAGGTTTTGAATCTGACCTCGCGTTGCTCGGAGTGCACGTACTTCGATGCAACGGAACCCGCCACATGGAGTCGTACCTCTGCCTGCGGCCGCAGGTAGAGGTGCTTCTCTCGGGTCTATATATATGAGGTGACCCCCAGCTCATTTCATAATCGAAAACACTCTGAACCTCTGCCCGTTTTGTTTCTCAGCCATATTCTTGTCCTCTAAACCTAAATTTTTTCACTCTAACATGTAGATACACCCAGCTACTACCACATATCAAAAATTAACCAGTAGAAACGGACATTTAAAGCCTACGATTTGGTAAAATGCCCGTGTAGCAATCCATTGTGAGTATTTTTACGATCAGGAAGTTCATATTACTTCATTACACTTTTATACACTTGCACGTTAAGTTTCACTTTCTGAATATGCCCGGAACTCAGTTCCGTGGCCGTTTTTGCTTACGTTTTGTATATTTTAGTACATAAACTCATTTTCTACATTTCTACAACTCGAATCGTCGATCCGTCGCTTCTAAAAGCTTTTATATACATATATCTCTTCTTTTCTAGCAACTTCGCCGGACTGGGTTATCTTTCCAGTCCGGGTTTGGCTTTTTATTGTGTATATTTAACTGTATATATACTAACTTTTCAATTCTGTCAAGCCCGGATGTCAAATCCGAGGTAGTTTACTGCTTTTATATATATATATATATATATATATATAATTTTTATGACTTATTTGGGCCTGGATTTATACTTTGTGGCCTTTTTATTGCTTTAATATATATATATATATATATATATATTAACTATATATATTATTATTTACATTCCAGCTTAACCTAGATCATTATTTGGCCTTTTTATTGCTTATATATATATATATATATTTACATTTTAGTCCGGGCAAAAGATAGAATGTCCGTCGCCTTTTATCGCTTTTATAAATATATATTTACATTCTATCCAGCCTGGATCATTCCGTGGCTTTTATACAGCTTTTATAAATATATATATTTTCATTCCAGTCCAGGCATCGGAGTGAAAACCCATCGCCTTTTGCAGTTTTTATATATATTTTCATTCTGTCAAGCTTGGATTACTCCGTGACTTTTTACAGCTTTTATAAATATATATATTTTCATTCCAGTCCGGGCCCCGGAGTGAAAACCCATCACCCTTTATAGCTTTCGTATATATATAATTATATATATATATATATATATATATATATATTGATTTACTCATTTTGATTAAATTGTTGCTTTAAATATTCATTTGATATGAATCGGCACTGACATTTCTGCGGACGAACTAGATTTCTTTAAAATCTCGCCAACTCTAGCTTTCAAACGGTTCAAAATAGGTCTAGACAAAACCGGGACGCTAAAATGGCCGAGATTTATTTAAATCTAGCCGTTTTTCTAGTTTCAGTTTTGAAAGCAACCTCGCGTCCCTTAGATCGCTATCTAGTGGGAACGAGACGCTTCGGCCATGTGCGAACCAAGATTTATTGATGAATCCTTGGTTCTGGCGACATCTGGATGTAAATATATTTATGTATATATTTGACAGGTGCAGGTTTTATTGGCTTCCCTATGTGAGCCTAGGAATCGTGGGATTCATGATCAAACTGATCAGAATCTGATTCCCACGATGGACAAACTCCATTTTACAAATGTACCTTGCCGATTTTTCTGTAAAATGTACATCCAAAAGACCTTAAAACGGTTATCCGGGTTTAAGGTCTCAATATAATGAGAATAATAATTTGTCATGTCAGAGTCCCTCTGATGGCTATCATGCCCATGAGGAGACCGACACTTGTATATATTTTGTGGTCGAGGATGCTTCGCAGCCCGACAATCACCATTCAAATTGAGCCCAAAGGCTAAAAAGATAAAATGGAAGGGTTGACATACTTCAATTCCTATATTACGCGCAAGGGTTTGAAAACCTGCTTTCAAAACATCATTTTAATAATCTTGTCTAAATAATAGATTTTTGTAAATCAAGTCAAACCCTTCGTATATAGGTTCAACGAAGCCTGTCCATGCTTTTTAATCAATCAAATATAGGCCCAATTTCTTTTAGCATTCACCCACACACATTGCAGATTTAAAAGGAACATATTAAAAAGATGCGGTACCGTGTTTACACGGGAGTTGTGGGACGCCTAACACCTTCCCCACACTTAATCATGCCCCCAACTTAGAACTTCGGTTTCAAAGATCAAGTTTCGACAGTGTCCAGCAGATTGGGCCTCTTTTCAAACAAATTCGGTTGAGTTGGTACAACTATTTCAAAACTACCAACTGGCGACTCTGTAAAACATTCAAATCGTCGACATGATATATGTTGGCCTTTTCCTAAAAAACCCTTCAAAACCTTTTCCACAATAAAAAGAATAAGTGTAGACAGATCTGGGTTTGACCCGACCCGAATTTTTTTCCGACGTCAACACTAGGATTTCTATTTCCATTAATATTCTTATTCCTTATAGGAATTAAGGTTTTGATGTCTTATTCCTTATAGAATTAGGATTTATTATTATTAGTATAAATAAGGGTTACATTTATTGTAATAAATAGACAACTTTGATAAATAAACTTGTGAGATTATTCTTCTTTTGGTTCGTTGAGAACTCCTGAATTGTTCATAGTTTTTTTGTGAGATTCAAACCCGACATATCATACAACAATACATAGTTATGTGTGGCGTCTTCTACTATAAATCAATCGTTGATTGTACCAAGGTTACCGCTTCTATAAGGTGTCATTGATGTTCCATTTAACGCAACTTCCTTGCGCGATCAATTGTACCAAGGTTCTTGTCTCTTTATAGGCATTGGGTTACGATGTCGCGAGCGTTCCACCTTACGACTATGCTAGAAACGATCCAGGCGACGACCATCTCACGCAAGCGTGCCGTGGAGTCTATCATAGGGTTTTGCCGAATACCCAACTTCTTGAATGTATTATTCCTTGGTGGATCTAAAGAAGACTATTCTCTGGAAAAAGAAAACTAGGGCCAAATACCCAATTTCTTGAATACATATTATTCCTCTAGAGGCTAAACACTTGGGTGACTTGCACTAATCGAAAGAAGGAATTTCATCTATGGAATTCAAGGAGAACGCGAAGGAATTGGAGGTGAACTTGTACTCGAGGAAGTTTTGATCTATGAGGGCATGATTCTATATCTCCGTCTCTTTCGTTTAATTGATAATTGAGCACAAGGATGATCATGGTGATGGTTTGTATAAAAATTTTAAAATCTGATTTTATCGCGCTTCCGCTACGTTTATGCAATTTGATTGTATGTACGCGCTATATACAAACCTAATAGTGGTATTAGAGCAAACTTTGTGCTAATTATCGATTATGATGATTCCATATGTGTATGGTTATGCGATTGGATCGATTTTCTGGGCAAAAGAAAAAATTTCCTGAATCTGCAATGCAGCGCGGCCGCGCCTAAACCCATAAAACGTTTCTGGGGTTGCAGCGCGGCCATGATAGTTCCAAGTGTAATTTGGGCGCGGGCGCACCGGTCTGCAAATTTTGAAAATTTTTATTTTATTTAATTCAATTAGGATAAAATATTTATTTTGAATTGGAATATGATTAAAAATAAAAGTTTTATTTTAACTTGGAATAGGATTTCACGTTTACTAAAATAAAGGAGTTTATTCACATATGGAATAGGATTCTATGTTTCCTAAAAAAAATAAAGATGTTTATTTTGATAAGGAATATGATTCAACATATTTTATTTTTTCAACAATTTAAGTCAGAATAAAGGAGTTTATTTTGAGCTTGAAATTAGATTCCATATTAATTAAAATAAACGAGTTTATTTTGATTTGGAATTTTATTAAAAATAAAGGAGTTTATTTTTATTTAAAATTGGATAAAATAAAATAAAGAAGTTTTTTATGATTTAGATTATGATTAAAATTAAAGATTTTTCAAAACTGAATTTCTAGTAAACTTTTAATTGCCCATTAAATGCTATCAATACATATATGGAATGATTTTCTTTATTCATGCATGAGATGAATGTTATTTATTGATGCATATGGTGATATGTATGATAATAAATGGGATTGATTACAGACTGTTGACCAATGAATGATTAGATTTTATTTTAGATGGATGCTTGAATGATTGAGTTTTATAAATGGGGTATGCGTACCTCGTCTTCTCTAATTTTTCTTGATGTAAATTCTATCTCTCCTATATATTTCCCCTTGACTGATGATCAAGATTTCTATTTATTGTAAATTATTTATGTAATATGATTAATTAGAATTACTTGAAGAATTGGAGACAAAGGGGCAAAGAGCGCTTGAAAACCTATTTATAATGGAGCCCGAGTTTAAATGTAATAGTTAAATTTAATTCAAATTTTGTACCATAGGTTTGACCTTTTGGTTCACTTGGTGGCTTTAGTTAACCAAACTAGAATAAAAATTCTAATCAATCCGGGTAGAATATCCTATTCTATATGTGCTTGTTTACTATATATATATATATATATATATATATATATATGCATGTGCACTAAAAAAGATGAGACAAATAATAACAAAACCCTCAAAGAAATATATTAAGAACGTTCAAAGATATTTGAAATATCGAACGTCGCCTTCTAACATAATAAAATGATAGAGTATTAATTAATTATTATAAGTTTGTTGTGTCACCATAAGGCTTATCTTAATTTTTTGAGATATTGTTTTATCACATTTGATGCTTATAAAAAAATTGAACGATGCTGTTTTTTGTGTCACCACAAGGACAATGTTTTTCTCTTTGAATATATAAAAGTGTTAGGTTGGACATAACTTGTATAAGTTTGATTCGGATGTGTCACCACTTGATCAAAATAATCTAAGAGGCAAAATATAAGGAGTTACATGGTGATGTAATTAATAATAGTTGTCTACCTATTTATTTATATATAGTTTGTTATGTCACCACAAGGCTATATACATTTGAAATGAGATCCTTATACTCACTAGCAAACTTTTAATTTAATTTGTCGAACTATATATTGAGGGTAATATATTTTGACGAAAATAGTGAGAGATACCAATTTAAATAAAGACCTATTTTATTTTGAAAATTAATTAAATGAATATATGCTAAAATATTGTTAATTACAAATTCATTTATAGAATTTTACAATGTCTAAATTACTATCACGGCGGAGCATATTAGATACTAATTAACCGGACCGATAAACGGGTTGATTAAGGAATTTGAGAATAGTTCTCAAGGCTGAAAAGCTATCTTATGTCCTTAATACGCCTATCTCTGCAATGGTTGCAGACAATGTCTCTGAGGAAGAGTTTGCTACTTTTAGCTAGAAAGTGGCAAGATGATGAACAGTTGGCCCAATGCATCATGCTCGCATCCATGAGTAACGAGCTCCAGCCTCAACATGAAACTATGAATACTCCTACTATAATCCTGTACCTCAAGTAGTTGTATGGTGAGGAAAGTAGAACTGATAGATATCAGATATCTAAGGAGCTCTTTCGTTCTAGAATGACCGATGACACTACAGTTCAGACACATGTCCTCAAAATGATCAATTTGATTGAACAATTAGGATAACAGAGTTTTATCATGAATGGAGAATTGAGCCAAGATTTGATCTTGTAGTGACTCCTGAACTCCTTCTCACAATTTGTTGTGAATTTTCATATAAACAATCTAGATGTCAGCTTGGCTGATTTGCTTAACATATTGAAAAACTGTTGAGAGTCACTTTCCAACCAAGAAAGGCCAAGTGTTACTGGTAGATAAAACTTCTAGGAAGTGGAAGAAGACCAAAGGATCTTCTGAAAAGAAGAACAATTCAAAGGTAAATAAAAGACAAAAACAAAGGATAATAAGAACAAAATTGATATGGATAGCAAAGGAGTTTGCTTCCACTACAATAAGCCTAAACGCTGGAAAGGAAACTGCGAGAAGTATCTTGCAGAGGCTAACCAGAAGAAGCTTAATGAAGCTTCGGTTACAGATACAAGTTTTTTCATGATTGAAATAAATCTTTCTGTAAATCAAGGTTCTACTTGGTTATTGGATACCGATTGTGGTTCTCATAAATATAGATTTATGAAGGGAGCAAGCAGAAGTAGAAATCTAAACAAAGGAGAATAATTATGTGTGTGGGGAATGGAGCAAAGGTTGGTCTATTAGCGCGTAGGAACTTATTGGTTAACAATGCCTACGGGTAAGTCCATTAGTTTAAATAATTGTTATTATGTTCCAACACTTTTAAGAAACATTATTTCAATTTCTATATTGGATATGGATGATTTTAATATTATAATAAAGAACAACAATTGTTTTATTTATAATAACATGTTTTATATGGTGTTGGTAATTTATTGAATGGACTTTACATACTTGACTTACATAAAAATAATTTTGTAAATTGAACAAACTAGTAAAAGAAAAAATGAGATGATTATTTAAAGAGTTGAATATGTGTATTTGATGAATTACAAGTCTGAATCATTTGAAAGGTTCAAAGAATTCAGAATTGAAACAAATTGGCAAAGAATTAAGATTCTTCAATCGGATCGAGGAATAAATACTTGTGCAATAAGTTTCTAGATCATCTCAAAATGGTATTTTCTCACAATGGATGCTTTTTGATACAAAATAATTAATTGGTGTATCTAAAAGGAAAAATTGTATCTTGTTGGACATAGTACGGTCCATAATAATTTTTATCGATATTCTAGTATCTTTTTAGGGTTATGCCCTAGAAACAGCTGCATATCTACAAAATAAGGTAACCTCAAAATTCGACCCTAAGACTCCATATAAGTTATGTGTAGACACTCGAAATTTTCTAACACTGTAGGAGGGTAAAACTACCATCAGTTCAACCCCGATCTCAATATCGGGCCATCAGTTCAACCCCAATCTCAATATCGGGCCGTCAGTTCAACCCCGATCTCAATATCGGGCCGTCAGTTCAACCCCGATCTCAATATCGGGCTGTCAGTTCAACCCCGATCCCAATATCGGACCGTCGGTTCAACCCCGATCTCAATATCGGGCCATCATATCAACCCTGATCTCAATATCGGGTTGTCAGTTCAACCCTGATCTCAATATCGAGCCGTCAGTTCAACCCCGATCTCAATATCGGGCCATCAGTTCAACCCCGATCTCAATATCGGGCTGTTAGTTCAACCCCGATAACAATATCGTGCCGTCAGTTCAACCCCAATCTCAAATCGGGCCGTCAGTTCAACCCCGATCTCAATACCGGGCCGTCAGTTCAACCTCGATCTCAATATCGGACCGTCAGTTCGATTGATCTCAATATCGGGCCGTCAAATCAACCCCGATCTTAATATCGGGCTTTTAAATCAACCCCGGTCTCAATACCGGGATGTCAACTCAACCCCGATCACCAATATTGGAATAACCATAGCCTCGAACACCAATCTCGTGATGTCAACTCAGCTCCGATCTCAACCCGGGAGGTACAGGTTAACCCCGGTCGCAACCTAGGAAGTTAAGTCACCTTTGGGAACAAACCTGAAGCTCCACAACACCTCCAGAGGAAAACCTGGAATGACCAAGTCAGCCCCAGATACAACACTAAGGACAAACAGACTCGAATGAGATCCAAGTCTTGGAAATAACCCCCGGAAGTCAACCAAAAGCCATGCCGACACAAAGGGCAACCCCGGGAGGGGCAAAATAGTTATTTTACCAACCCCAACACGATTTGATCAAACTCAAGTCGAATTGATGCCATCAAGGTCAGAACGAACCATAACGATGATCCCGAGTGCAAACAACGCAAGGCAGCTCAACGAATAAACTGCGGGAAATCAAAGACCTGGTTATGAATCTGTCTTCTTGGACCCAAAAAATATTTTATCCCATATCATTGTGACACTCTCGGCGAGGGATTTTCTAAAAGGTATTGCACACCTCAAACGGACGCTCCGATCAAAAGTTAAAAAGTTTCAACTTTGATCTCGTGTTGCTCGGAGTGCACGTACTTTGAGATAACTCAACCCGGCACGTGGGCCCCACCAGGGGAGCCACACCTCTAACTGCGACAATAACAGGAAAAGTAGAGGCTCCCTGGCCTATATATATGAGGTGACCCCCCCTCATTTTCAAAAGAATTCCGAAACGCAGCGAACCTCTGCCTGTTTGATTTTTTGACTTTTTCACCTCTTTCAAACCAAAATCTTTTCACTCGAACATGTAGATATACCCATATACTATCACATATCAGAAAATAACCAGTAGATTTGGACGTTTAGAGCCTACGATTTGGCAAAAGCCCGTGTAGCAGTCCATTGTGAGTATTTTTACGATCAGAAAGTTAATATTACTTCTTTACACTATTTTGCACTTGCATATCAAGTTTCCTTTTCGAAATATGCCCGGTACTCAGTTCTGTGGCCGTTTTCGTCAACTTTTTGTATATTTTTATACATAAACTCAATTTCTGGCATTTCTACAACTCGGATTGACGATCCGTCAGCTTTAACAGCTTCAGTGCACTAGCACCTTCGTTTTAAGTAACTCTGTCGAATTGGGTTATCTTCCCAGTCCCTGGTTGACTACTTTTCTGTACATTTACATTTTAGTTCAGCTTGGATTATTCTGTAGCCGTTTTACTGCTTTTATATATAAATATACATATATATAAGCAGCCTTCACCACCACTAGGTTCTCTTCCCAGTCTTGGATGACTACTTTTTTGTCAATATATATATATATATATATATATATATATATATATATATATATATATATATATATATATATATTTTAATCCCAGTCCGGGCACCGGCGTGAAAACCCATCGCCCTTTATAACTTTTGTATATATAACTATATATATATTGCTTTACTCTTTTTCATTCAATTGTTGCTTTAAATATTCATTTTATATGAATCGGCACTGACATATCTTCGGGCGAACTAGATTTATTTAAATCTCGCTAACTCTAGCTTTCAAACGGTTCAAAACATGTACAGACTGAACCGGGGAGCTAGAATGACTGAGATTTATTTAAATCTAGCATTTTTCTAGTTTCAGTTACAAAAGTAACCTCGCATCCCTTAGATTGCTATCTAGTGGGAACCATACGCTTCGGCCGTGCGAACCGGGATTTACTGAATGAATCCTCGGTTCTGGCGACATTTGGGATATATTTCTTTTTCTGTACAAATTTGAACTATGCAGGTTTATTGGCTACTCATATGTGAGCCTAGGAATCGTGGGATTCATGATCAAACTGATCAGAATCTGATTCCCAGGATGGAAAAACTCTACTTTACAGATGTACCCTGCCAGTTTTTCTGTAGAAAATGTACATACAAAAGATCTTAAAATGGTTATCCGGATTTAAGGTCTCAACATAGTAAAAATATGGTTTGTCGTGTCAGAGTCCCTCTGATGGCTATCATGCCCATGAGGAGATCGACACTTGTGTATATTTTGTGGTTGAGGATGCTTCGCAGCCCGACAATCACCATTCAAATTGTGCCTTAAGGCTGAAAAGATAAAATGGAAGTATCAACAGGCTTCAATTCCTATGTTAGCGTAAGGGTTTGATAACCAGCTTTTAAAACATCATTTTCAATTCAATTAAAAAGAAAAGTTTTTACAAATCAAATTAAAAACTTTTGCAAATCAAATCAAAGACTTTTTTGCAAACCAAATCAAACCTTTTGTATATAGGTTCAACGAAGCAAAGCACTACTTTCAATCAATCAAACATAGGCCCAATTTTCAAACAGCATTCATACACGTGTTTTAGTTTTAAGGGAAATATTGAAAAGATTGCGTAACTGTGTTTACACGGGAGTTGTGGGGTGCCTAACACCTTCCCCACATTTAACCAAGCCCCTGAACTCAAACTTTGTTTTCAAAGATCAAGTTTCGACAGTGTCCAGCAATTGGGCCTCTTTTCAAACAAAACTCGGTTGAGTTGGTACAACCATTTCAAATCTACCAACTGGCGACTCTGTAAAATGTTCAATCGTCGACATGATACATGTTGGCCTTTTCCTAAAAAACCTTTCAAAACCTTTTTTCGCAATAAAAAGAGTAAGGGTAAAGATAACTTAGGAAGAGATGAAAGATCCGGGTTGTGACCCGACCCGCGGATTTTTTCCTGACGTCGACAGGTAGCGACTCTGCTGGGGACAGTAGAGGGCTTAGGTCGCTTTCAAATATTTTCAAGCATTTTCCTTTTAAAAACTATGAATGCATGAATTCTGCATCTCTACATTGAATGAATGCATGAATGCTATGTCTTTACATTGAATGCATGCGAATGAATGTTTTCCTGCCTTTTAGTGCTTCGCACCCATATTAGTGCTTCGCACCCATATTAGTGCTTCGCACCAACTGTCATCATATACAGACGGTGAGAGTGATGTATGTTGTGTTCCTCTCACAAGGAGGCAAAACCCGTCGGTGATAAGTAATGTCTCTGGGGATCGGCTAAGTCTCTGAGGCTCATGAAAATGCACCACCCAGATTCGCTCCAGTTAAAAGATCGAATTAATTTCCCCTCTAGTAGATTGCGATGATCTGGGGACCTTCATGCCAAAAAGCCGCGCGAGAGTAACCTAAGATAGGTCAGCCTCTGATTAACCAAATCCGATGGGAAGCTTCTTCATGCCTTCCTCTTTCAATTCAATGTCTAGTTTTCAAATTCAATGTCTAGGAAGACAATATAAATATCATAATGAAAGATTTACATTTCCCGTCGTATATCTCTTGTCATCCTGTCATCAAAATTACTGACCTCTGTATTGCAGGATAAAATTAAAATCCACATCACGCATCCTATCCCTACCTACTTCAAAAAATTGACACGCCTACGTTTTGTTGTATGTAAAAAATTGGTCCTGTCACTAGATCTAAGTCTAAGAAAGCACTACGTCCATCCACGGACATGACTTCGAGTGCTTAAACAGAATCCGCCCGTCTCTAGGGAAGAGTTTGAAGGACTGAGAAATTAGATAGCTGAATTAGCCAGTTTTCTAAAGGAACAAAGCAAGGCCCTTAAAGGGAAACAAGCCTAAGCTCACACATAACCAGGAACACCTGGTGGTAGTGGTTGCAGTCAAGAGACCGAAAAGGCCGGGACTCAGATTCCTAGACCACAAAACTAGGACACAACCAACAAAACCCCTGAAATCACCACCCTCAACAAAGAACAGGAAGCCGGTGACATCATGAAGAAAGTACAACAAATGGAGGAAACTCTCCGATTTATCAAAGGGACTGGGGCATTCGACAGTGTTAATTACTCTGACCTCTATATATTTTCCCCGGGGCTCGTTATCCCAAAAAATTTAAAACTCCTGATTTTGAGAAATACGATGGATTAGGAGACCTCTATACACATCTGAAAGTATGCATCGAAGAACTCGGATCCTATGTAGAGGACAAGAAACTTCGAATGCAGTTATTTCAAAAGAGTCTGACTGGAGAGGCTAGAGCCTGGTACGCCCGTCTGGACAACTCTAAGATTCACAGTTGGGAGGAGTTAGCCCATGCTTTCCTCAGTCAGTACAACTTCCAATCTCAACGGCTCCAAACAGATACCAAATAACCAAAATCAAGAAAAATAACACTAAATCATTTAGAGAGTATGCCCAACGATGGAGGCGGGTTGCAACAAAAGTCACCCTAGCCATGAATGAGTATGAGAAAGTCATGACCTTCATTGATATCCAAGAAGCTCCGTATTATGAGAGGGTCCTAGAAGGCATAGGAAAACCATTCTCTGAAATGATCAAGCACAATGAAATGGCAGAAATGGGGCTCAAGTCCGAGAAGATAAAAGATCTGACCGCCCTCAAAGCTGTCGCTGAGCATATCCAGTCCGGAAATTACGGGAGTAATCCTCGGAGAGTACATAAGAAGAAAGATGAAGAAGTGTCCTTAGTGTTACAAGGACAAAATCTAAGGGGCGAGTCAAATAATATGCCCATTCAAAGGAGGAACTATACCCCTTTTCATACTCCAACATAGCCTTCAAACCCTCCATTCTAGAAAAATATGGAGGTTAGGTGTAGAAGAACTTTCACCCCTCTAGGGGATTCACTTGAAAACGTATTCAAACTTCTGACAGCTCAGAAGAAGATTGTCCAACTCTTTCCACCCACCAATACCGGGGGACGAAATTTTGAACCAAGAAAGAAATGTGCTTATCATTCTGGATCTCCAAGCCATGACACACAAGACTGTTGGTCTCTCAAGCACAAAATCCAAGACTTGATCGACAATGGAGAGATTGTGGTAATAAAGCCTAAGCAACCGCATGTGCAGGACAATCCTCTCCCACAATATGCAGAGAAGAATGTCAATATGATTAGCACCACAAGTGGAGAAGGATCCAAGTACCTCCGTTATGTAGGAGAATCAACTCCATCCAGCAATAGCACCCCAGACAGTTGGGAAGTCTCAGAAAGAAAGTTCCTAATAGAGCAAGAAATAAAATCTATCAAGGAACAAATCGAACAATTAGCAGAACTGGTCGTCTACTAGCATCAGATCACCAGGAAGATGATCAAACGGGCCAACTAGTCTGATATCGATCGTCCTCCCACACTAGAAATTAATCTCATGAGGGACCACAACCGGTCTCATGAGCATGAACCCTGGACTGACAAGGGGGTTGAAGAAGCAAGTGTCCAATCTGGCAGAAATTCCTATTTCAAAGGAATTTAACCAACCTAAACCAGTCAATGGAGGAAATCCTCCAGATGCTAATCAACAAGGAAATGGTTGCAGACTTGTTACCTCCATTGAACCCTCGGTCCAAAAAATTCAAAGCTGACCAAATTTGTTAGTATCACTCAAATTCACCCGGCTATGATACTGAGGATTGTTGGGCACTTCGTAACTTAATTCAAGACATGATTGAAAGCGGTGAATTGATAAGGGGAAATCAACTTCTCGACCTTCCAGATGAAGACACTCTCTGGATCCCCACTGCATGGAATCAGGATACAGTGGTTGTTGTATCTTTTGACAAGGAGCCATCTGTTACACCTTTAGTATTGCAAGGGAAAGGGGTCCAAGAAATACAAAACCCTGTGAAGGTGGCCGTACCCGAGCCTTTAATTTTGCCCTTCAGACCTCAGTATCCAATTATCAGTCTGAAGAGGGTCCCATGGAAATACAGGAATGACGAAGGTTCCACCTCAAACAACATTGCCATTGTACCAAAGGATAATCCATTGTACCTGCCTCAGCGGGTGATCAAACCAGTCATCAAAGCCAAAGTAAAGGTGACCGATGAGAAAATTGAAGAGCTCCTCAACAAAATGGGACAGAATGAAATCAAGGTGGTGCAAGGCTTGAAAGATGCACCCAAGCAAATGTCCATCCTAGACTTGGTCCTATCATCGGTGGATCATCGCAAAATTCTAGTGAAAGTACTAGAAGAAGCCCATCTGCCATATACCGTGGATCCCTAGAAATTCTGTCACGTGGTGGAACACATTTTCAACAGCAATGTGATATCCTTCACTGATGATGATATCCCTGCAGAGGGAACGGGCCATCATAAATCCCTGCACATAGTTGTGATGTCTTCCGGATATGTGATCGGAGGAGTGCTTATAGATGGAGGATCATCCCTCAACATCTGTCCCTACGATACCTTGGAAAGAATGAAGATCAACCCGAACCGGATCAAAACCAGTCATGTGGTCATCCAAGCTTTCGATGGATCGCGACGCCAAGCTATGGGAGAAATAGAGCTTCCATTGGAGATTAGCCCACACACTTTCTACGTATCCTTTTAGGTGCTCAATATCGCCACTGGATACAACTTGTTGTTGGGCAGGTCATGGATCCACATGGCAGGGGCAGTGCCATCCACCCTCCATCAACAGCTCAAATACACTATCAATGGTAACCTAATCACGGTCAATGCCGAACCAGAATACCCTGTCTGCATACAGGGAGATATGACAGTGATTAGCCTGGATGCAGGGATTGAACCTACAAGTTTTCAAGCCCTGGAGGTGAGTGATACGCAGTATCTACCTATCGAAGCACCAGCCCTGAAACCAAAGGTATCCACCGAAGTTATGACAATGGGTCAGGAAATGGTATCTTTGGGTTTCCAACCTGGAGAAGGGTTAGGAAAGAATCAGCAAGGTATCCAGAGTCCAATAAAAATCCTGAGTCAGACTGGGAGAGCTGGATTGGGATTTTCATCCAGGGAAAATTACAGGAATCTGCATAAGCATCTCAAGGCCCATGCTTCCACCATATTGCTGCCAAACCTCACTAATGCAGGATGGGTAAAACCAATGAGGAAGATCCCTACTGTGGTATCAGCAATGCTGTTTCCTCCAATCATACCTGTCAATGAAAGAAAAGCCCTCAAGTCTGAGGCGGATAGCGACAAGGGAAAAGAAAAGATCCTGTATGAAGGACGAGACCCATTCGCTAACATACGGGTCATCATAAACTACGAGGGTATGAATGATGAGATCCCAGACAGCGACAACGAGGATCAGACTCAAATTCCTCGTATCAAAAAGGGAAAAGGGGGTAGTTCAAAGAAAAGCCCCGACCACATTATAAGGAATGTCTCAGTCATCATCCAAGACGAGACATCTAATCATAAATCCTCGATCCTCCCCATTCATGAGGATCTAACCTAGGATAACTGGAACAGTGTCCCTTACCTCAATTGAAAAGGGTAAAGGGGCAGAGAGTACATCTGCCCTTAAACATGTTTTCGTTTACTGCTTACTTTTGATTGCACAGCTATATCAGCCACTTTGTCATGCTTTAACAAATGCTTTGTATATTTAAGTAGTTGTATATATCTAAGATGAAAGCATTTTTGTTTGCAAGACTCAAGCGTTGGATATGTTTGTCTCTGCTGATGAGATGCCAACCTGTCACAGTGCCTACGACTTTGATGTAGAACGACTTAATGGATATTGATTAAGAGGAGGTAGATGACTATGAGGTGCCCGAGGAAATCAAAGAATGGGTCGAAGATAAACCCAAACCAAACCTCGACCAAACCACCACTATCAACATAGGAACCTCTGAAAACATCAAAGAAATCCAGATAGGTTTAGACCTCGCACCAGACCAAAAAGCTGACCTGATCGAGCTCCTAACATAGTTCCAGGATGTATTTGCATGGTCACATGAAGACATAATTGGCCTGTCCACTGACATTGTCATCTATCGAATGCCCATCAAGGATGGATTCAAGCCCGTCAAACAAAAGCTCAGGCGATTGAAACCTAAATGGAGTCTGAAAGTTAAAGAAGAAGTTATTAAGCAATTCAAAGCCGGGATTATCATGGTATCAACATACCCAGAGTAGCTTTCAAACATAGTCCCCGTACCTAAACCCGGAGGGAAGGTACGAGTATATGTGGATTACCAAGATTTGAGCAAAGCCTGTCTCAAAGATAATTTCTCGGTACCTTTCATCCACATCTTGATAGATAATACGACGCAGTACGACATGTATTCCTTTGTAGATTGCTGTGCTGGTTACCATCAAATCATGGTTGCTGAAGAGGACCGGGAGAAAATAGTTTTCATCACTCCCTGGGGAACCCTCTTCTATAGGCGACTCTCCTTCGGCCTCATCAATGCCGGAACCACGTATCAGCGAGCCATGATGGCCCTTTTTCATGACATGATGCACAAAGAAATAGAGGTTTATGTGGACGATATCATCATCATATCCCGGAGGGAGGATGATCACATCGACCATCTCAGGAAGCTGTTCAATAGGTTACGCAAGTACAACCTCAAGCTAAATCCAGCCAAATATGCTTTTGGCGTCAAAGCAAGCAAGCTGCTAGGATTTTTGGTGAGTACCCTGCCAAGATCAAAGCCATCACTGAGATGCCGGTACCTCAAACAGAGAAGGAGATATGGGGGAGAATCAACTTCACAAGCTGATTTATTTCCCAACTTACAACAACCTGTGAACCAATATTCAAGCTATTAAGGAAGAATTCCTCTACCAAATGGAACGAGGAGTGTCAAAAAGCCTTCCTTGCCATCAAGAGGTAGCTGATCGAAGTGCCTGTTTTGGTACCTCCGAGGGATAATGTTCCCTTGTTCATGTACCTGTCCGTCAACGCCAATGCAATGGGCTGCATGCTAGGACATAAAGATGATAGTAGTAAAGAAAGAGCCATCTACTACATCAAGAAAAGATTCAGCAGTGGTGAACAGAAATACACCCTGATTGATAAAACATGATGTGCGCTAGCATGGGCCGCAATGAGGTTACATCATTACCTCCATGGGCACACGACTTGCCTCATATCCCGCATGGATCCACTTAAGTACGTATTCAACAAGCCAATGTTGAATTGTCGACTGTCCAAATGGCAGTTGATCCTATAACAATTCGACATTATCTGTGTGACTCAAAAGTCAATCAAGGGTCAAGGCATTGCAGATCAATTAGCTGAAGCACCTTCAGGAGGGTTCGAGCCCCTGGAGACTTATTTCCTAGATGATGGAATCATGACAATTCAACAATTCTAGCAAGAGAATACAGTCCAACCATGAAAAATATATTTCGATGGAGCAGTAAACATGGAAGGTGCCGGAGCTGGGGCAGTCCTCATCTCTGGTACATGAGAACAATATCTTGTGGCTACCAAACTTCAATTTGGCAACACCAACAACACGGCCTAGTATGAAGGCTGTATAATGGGGTTGAAACTAGCCCAATCCATGGGTATCAAACACCTACTGGTCTTTGGAGACTCTGAGTTGGTCATCAGACAATCCACTGGGGCATATCACACCAAAGAACTGCATTTGCTGCCCTATCATCGGCAAGTCGTCAAAATATCCTTGGAGTTTAAAGACATAACCTTCAACCATATTCCTCGAGGTAGGAATAAATTCGCGGATGCATTGGTAACCTTGGCTTCATTACTCTTCATATTCGATAAGAGTGGGATTCCCTGCATCAAACTCACAATTCATAAAGCCCCGACATACGGGAATTACATTGGAGAAGTATCAGATGAAATACCTCCAGTCAATCAGACTTAGTATCAAGACATCAAGGAATATCTATGAGATGGATCTACACCCGCTGGAGCAAGTCAATCCGAGAGAAAGCAGATTCACAAGATGGCTATGAAGTTCTATCTAAGCGGAGATGCCCTCTACAAGAGAGATGCTGGAATAGGCCTATTAAGATGCCTTGATAAAGATCAAGCCTAGAGACTGATGGATGAAATCCACGATGGAGTCTGTGCTCCACACATGAACGGTCATCTACTGGCCAAGAAAATATTAAGAACAGGGCATTATTGGATCTCTCTTAAAGCTGACTGCGACGATCACGTCACGAGATGTTTTCAATGCCAAGTACATGGAAACGCCATATATGCTCCTCCAAAGGAGCTACACAACATGAGTTCACCATAGCCTTTCTCCATGTGGGGAATGGATGTGATCAGTCCAGTAGAACCAAAAGCTAGCAATGGTCATCAATTCATCTTCACCATGATCGATTACTTCACCAAATAGGTTAAAGCAGCCTCTTTTCCCAAAGTCACCAAAGAGGTCATACTTGGTTTCATCAGAAACAATGTCGTATGTCAATATGGACAACCGGAGGTGATCATATTAGACAATGCCAAGAACCTGAACAATCAGATGATGAAAGAACTATGCAGTAAGTTCCACATCAAGCATCTCAACTCCGTCATCTATCGGCCCAAGATGAATGGTGCTGTCGAAGCGGCCAATAAGAACATCAAAAAGATCATGCAGAAAATGTCTGCCAATCACAAAGAATGATATGACTTGCTGCCTCTAACCCTGTTAGCATACAGGACGTCAATGCGCACCTCTACTGGGGCTACCCCCTATTCGTTGGTCTATGGCATGGAAGCAGTCCTCCCCATAGAAGTAAAGATGGAGTCCTTGCAAGTGTTGATCGATGCTTAGATGGACGAAGATCAATGGTTGCAAGACCAATATCACCAATTGTCCCTGATAGATGAAAAGAGGGCTACAGCCATTTTCCACAGACAATTGTATCAACAAAGGATTGCTCGATCCTATAACAAGAAGGTCCGAATACGATAATTCAAAGAAAGCGACTTGGTGCTGAAGAAAATCCTGGCCAATCAAGATGAAGCTAAAGGGAAGTTCACCCATAATTGGGAAGGCCCTTTCATTATCAAGGAAGTATTGACGGGAGAAGCTATCAGATTACAAGAGATGCATGGGAACGAATTTCCCCAACTTATCAACTCAGACACCATAAAGAGGTACTATTTCTGAAACATATGCATGCCCGTATTCGGGTCCTACAAATCAAATCAAGTTCGGTTTCACTAGGAAGCCAGAACTACGAATGATCTGATCTCCCTCAACCCGGGAGTACGTAGGCAGCCATTTATGGTGCGGTCAAACTAAACAAAAACTCAAAACTCATCAAACCAAACTCAAAACCTAAGAAAGATATAATTTTTCAAACCCTCTCTTATATAAAGTCGGAACTACGAATGACTTGATCTCCCTCAACCCAGGAGTACGTAGGCAGCTATTTACGGCGCTGTTTGACCTTCAAGAAAAAATAAAACCCTTAATAAAAACTAGTTCCAAGACACCGAAACCTCATAAAACCTAAATCCTATCCAATCTTCCGGGTCAACAGGCCCATCTAACATACTCCCTGACATCTCAACTGTCAGTCCATCAGGGAGAAGCTCAGGGTACATCAATAACAGCGAGTCAGGAAAGAAGTGGTAATCACTCAGCAATGGCAATACATCTCCAAATAGGGAAGTGGACCAAAAATATATTTCTCTAATACAAAACTGTTTGATATATATATAGTATCCTGTACATGACAAAAATGCGTGATCTAGTCTGTGCAGGAAAAATAAAGCTAGTCTACGGACCCAGGGATAAGCGGGCCAGCAATGCCACAATGGCGTCTCTCTCTGAAGATGGAGGAGCAGCTGCAAGTGCGATACCCTCAGCCTCTATACGGCTCAAAACCTCACCAGTTATCTGCAGTGTGGCACTGTGGTCATCAATATATGCACTCATCTCGGTAACCAGTCCGTGAGTATAAGATCGAAGAGCAGTACTGTCAGCAATGTGGAAATCACGGGAAGCTATAGCCTCATCCCTCTTTGCAAAAGCTGCGTCCCGAACAATCAAGTCTCCTCGATCTCAACAAAAGCTGCATCTCTGGCTGAGTGGATCCCATCCCTCTCTACAAAAGCTGCATCTCTGGTAGATCGGAGCTCCTCTCGCTCAATCATTCCTGCATCCTGAGCGGCTCGAGCCGTATCTCTCTCAGCCAAAGCTATATCTCTGCCAGACAAAATGGTCAACATCTGTGCTCTAGCCTGATCCCGATCAAAGGTCATTTTAAATAGTGAGTCTGTAAAATTGGATCTATCCCTGCAGGAATAGTCGGTGGATCACTGACCAGTGCCGCTGTCAAACCCATAAACAACTCATGTGACGCCCCCAAAATAGGTCCACCACACAACCCACCTATTTTGAGTCGCCAAGAAATACATGATACATAATCCAAATACAAATCTTTTATATCCAGTTGTCGTACACAATACGACCACACATAAACTGTGAGTTTTAATACGAATACAGTACCCACACTCCTTATCAATGATACGTTACATAAAGGTACAGTCAATAACTGTTTTAGGATTTAAAATCTTTGGAAAATACTCAAGGAAACCTTCGTACATGGGAGGCCATGCATCTAAGTTATAATAGATATCATAGGACTTGAGAATTAACCTTGGTTGACCCAATAGACCCCAAAGAAGAATGAGAAGATTACTATCTTGTTCATTCCAATGGTGGGTATTCTCTTGTCATATAATTATCTCAATTGTTTCAAACTGAGAATTGTATTCCAGCCATACTCCAAGATTATATAGGTAGTGCTCATAGATATAATCAATAAGTGGATGCGCACAACCATGTCTTATAATAATATAAAGTTGTATGTGGTTAGACATCTTATATGATAGTGGCAACACACCCTTCCAAAGTCGAGTTCACCTCACCTAAGTTGGGTCACTAAAATCAACTGTTAAATGACGTACAAAATACGATACACACATTTAAAGTTATGAATATAATTATATATTGTCACGCTGTTTTATAATGTATTGAGAAACTTCAACGATCACCGACCATCACTCTATTCCCTTGTTATCCCCGCTCGACCCAGCTACACTATTATTACCTTAAAGGAATTGTGAAGCAAAAGGGTGAGCACAAATAGCCCAGTAAAGAATATTATGACTAAAGATAATCAAATTATCAATAGCCTTCATCAGTAATGAATCAGATCTTTAGAACCTTAGCCCTCAACAGGGAAAAATCTGATAGAATACAATAGAAAACAAGTTTTAGATCAACAACTGCACCGAAACAAGCAATCAATTAGAAGAGTCAAGTAGAACATAATGTCTACTATCTTCTCCATGTTAAAAGTCCACCAACAATATTTCATCCCTGTAACATCAATCAACAGTTCCTGCCCACAATCATGTAAATAGTTCATGATCATAATTATGTTGATAAATTCCTTTTCGCACCTAGGACGAAGATAATTTTCATTACCTGTCTTTACTTGAAACATCAAAGATCATGGTTATACCAAATCACAGTTCCTATTCATAATCATGATAATAAATTCATCTTTGCACTCAGGCAAAAAATATTCATTTGTAACATCAATGGTCATGATCATACTAGTCTACAGCCTATAGTAATAATCATACTAGTCAATTCATCTTTGCACTATGGGCCAAAGATATTCAACAGTAACATCAATGGTCACGATCATATCAAACACCTGTCCATCTTTGCACTACGGGCCAAAGATATTCAACAGTAACATTCATGATTATGATCATGAGAAACACATGTCCATCTTTGCACTACAGGCCAAAGATATTCATCAATCAATTGTTCATCTTTGCACTACAGGCCAAAGATATTCATTAATCAACAGTTCATCTTTGCACTACGGGCCAAAGATATTCATTAATCAACAGTTCATCTTTGCACTACGGACCAAAGATAACTTTAACCACAATTTATGTCTGAGGATTATAACAATGATATAAGGAATGAATCAAGTGAGATCAAGGTCAAATATTAGAGATTTATAATTCAATTTATCTAGAGTTCAATAATATCTAAAGTATCAACATGAAGATCAAAACATGAATCCAATTTCAAGAATAAGATTTATAAATCAAAGATAATTTGGACAGAAAATAAACCAATTTTTGTCGTGAATAGTACCATGTGAATAGTAACTTATGAATAGTAACTCGAGAATAGTAACTCATGAATAGTAACTCGTGATTAGTACTTGAATGAATAGTAATTCATGAATAGTAACTCATAAATAGTAATTTATGAATAGTAACTCATGAATAGTAACTCGTTAATAGTACTCGAATGAATAGTACCCCTACATGAAAAGGTAAAACTTTTATAATAAAGTTCAGACCAATATTTCGGTGAAATGATATTAGATGAAGCGCAAAACTCAAGGAATTTCTAATCATTTCAAGAATTATAGGAGCAATACTTACCATAGTAAGTTTAAATTTAAGAATTTGAAATGAAATATTATTACTTATATACTATAGAGTATGAAAGAAAATAATATTCATTACGAATATTGAATGGAAACAACATCCTTTACGAGAAAAATAATATTCTTTACGAATAAGAAAGAAATAATACCCTTTACCTTAATAGAAATTTGGATATTGCACTAGTGTAATAGCAGAATACTCTTCTTCTTTCTCTCTTATTTTTTCTATACTTTCTCTCTCTATAGCTTTAGTTAATTGGTGAGAAATAATGAAGAAATGAGCTTCTATTTATAGGCTTAGCAGAGTAAGGGTAAAATAGTCTTTTTGCCATAATTTATGACATCATCGCTTATCTCATCGTTCCTATGACATCATCGCTTATCTCATCGTTCCGATGATATCATTGCTTACCTCATCGTTCTGATGACATCATCGCGTACCTCAAAAGAATTCAAATTCAATTTGATTTCTTCCACCTCTTTTTACTTTTATACCATGAATTTACTATAATAATGTTACCATTCAAATTATAAAAATTATACTATTATATTATCACATTATACTATTATAGTGTAATATTATAATAATATATTTGAATGAATTATTTTATCTGAAAAAAATAAAATACCAACTTTCAACAAATGTCTTATACCAAAAATTCCTCCATTTATATCAAAATTGGACAAATATTTATTTATCATATTTATCAAAAAATTTTATTTTATTCATCAATTATTATTCATAATTAATATTATAGAATCACAATATTGACAATCAGGTCATTCCCAGGAAAGAGGGGGCTTTCCGATAAGGATTTCTCCTTCTTGGTGCGCAATTATATAACATAACCCTTTTTCTCGACAAAACTTTCTAGACATTGACAATAATGCTATCTAATAATTTTATTCAAATAATATAAATTATTGATTTAATAATGTGAAATACTGTGCAGTGGTTATTGTGACAATTATTGAATCATTAATATAAAATATCAACGTAGCAATTATTGAATCAATAATATAAAATATTATGCAATTATCAATGTAACAATTATTGAGTCAATAATATAAGACATCGAACAGTAATTATTGTAACAATTATTGAATGAGTGACTTCTTACGTAATGATCAATAATTAAAAATTACTGTGCAATACCGTATGCTGCTGTACAACAACGCGTATTATTGTATTTTTAACCACCGGGTATTTCAACAGTTTAACGGTAAAAGTTTTGCCTTTATTTTTAAAAATGTTATTTCTGTCGCTTTCTATATCCGACAGTTATTTCATTGTGGGGTCCACCAATGACTGTGTCGTCATACGAATATTCTCCGACAAAAAGAATATTCTCCGACCAAACGAATATTTCCCGACACAACAAATATTTTATGCCAACTTGCTTACTGTGTAAAATTTGCACATATCACCCTTAATTTTAATCTTTTATCAATTTAACCATTTACTGAATAGAATAATAATTATAAGAAAATTGAATACTTTTATTTCATAAAATTCGGGGTCTTACAATCTCCCCTCTTTATGAAATTTCGTCCTCAAAATTTACGTACCTGGTAGTTCGAAGAGGTGAGTATGCCTTGCTTTAATTTCAGATTCTATCTTCCCGGTTATTTCTTCTGTATCATGATTTCACCATTGCTCATCTCTTAGATTTCAGATATCATTCTAGAATACAGCTTCAAAACAAAGGTTAATTGACATATCACAATTTGTCAATTAATTAAGTAAGAAAATTTGGCTTAGGTAAGTCACACACTTAGCGAAGTATATTACTCGTCTCTCCCCTCCTAGTTCTAGTCTTAGATCTCCGCCAGCGTCCATATCCCTAAGCTCTGATACCATTTGTGACGCCCCCAAAATAGGTCCACCACACAACCCACCTATTATGAGTCGCCAATAAATACATGGAACAGAATCCAAATATAAATATTTTATATCCAATTATCGTACACAATACGACCACACATAAAGTGTGAGTTTTAATACGAATACAGTACCCACACTCCTTATCAATGATACGTTACATAAAGGTATAGTCAATAACTATTTTAAGAATTAAAATCTTTAGAAAATACTCAAGGAAACCTTCGTACATGGGAGGCCATGCATCTAAGTTATAATAGATATCATAGGACTTGAGAATTAACCTTGGTTGACCCAATAGACCCTAAAGAAGAACGAAAAGATTACTATCTTGTTTATTCCAATGGTGGGTATTTTCTTGCCATATAATTATCTCAATTATCTCAAACTGAGAATTATATTCCAACTATACTCCAAGATTATATAGGTAGTGCTCATAGATATAATCAGCAAGTGGATGCGCACAACCATGTTTTATAATAACATGAAGTTGTATGTGGTTAGACATCTTGTATGATAGTGGCAACACACCCTTCCAAAGTCGGGTTCACCTCACCTAAGTCGGGTTAACGAAATTAACTGTTAAATGACGTATAAAATATGATACACACATTTAAAGTTCTCAATACAATTATATATTGTCACGCTGTTTTATAATGTTTTGAGAAACATCAACGATCACCGACCATCACTCTATTCCCTTGTTATCTCCGCTCAACCCAGCTACACTATTATTACCTGAAAGGAATTATGAAGCAAAAGGGTGAGCATATTTAGCCCATTAAAGAATATTATGACTAAAGATAATTAAATTATCAATAGCCTTCATCAGTAATAAATCAGATCTTTAGAACTTTAGCCCTCAATAGGAAAAATTCTGATAGAATACAATAGACAACAAGTTTTAGATCAACAATTGTAGCGGAACAAGCAATCCATTAGAAGAGTTAAGTAGAACATAATGTCTACTATCTTCTCCATGTTAAAAGTTTACCAACAATATTTCATGTGACGCCCCCAAATTCGGTCCACGATGCCTCGAATTCGGTTCGTCACGTTCTAACAATAATAACTAAAATCATACAATCACAACGGATAATCTAGAATAATATACAATAATTTATTATATTTATTCCCCCAAGTCTCGCAACCTACTGTACCTAATAGATTACATAATAATATCAAATAGAGACTTATTACATAACCCTACTTAAGTTTAAACATAGTTCTGAAATAGTCTTAATACATCATCATCGTTGTCATAATATAACACGAGAATGTCTAAAACATAAAGGGACTAGCTAGTCGGTAGCCTTGCCCTTGCCCTTATCGATGCCCGAAGGTCCGCCCTGCTCTGTCTTAACTGAAATGTTTTAGGGAAAGCAAGAATGAGCAACAAGTTTGCTCAGCAAGTAATATAGCAATAAGGGTGAGTAATATAGTTTTCAAATCCCAAAGGGTATAACAGAATATGATAGTTCAAGGATAGCAAGAAATATCAACAGTTCTCAATAACAGTCGCTAAGGAAAGAAAGATATCAATAAGATTCAATGCTAAATTAATTCAAGATTTCAAGAGAATTGAATACTGAGCAGTCACTAAGGATTATGAACTTCTACGAGAATTAACAGAAATATACTGATAATCCAATAAAATAAAAAACAAGTACAACAGGTGATTAGCCTAAAGTACCCTATATTATGCATAACATTCAATCGTACTCAAGTGCGCACGTCGATCTCTCGACAGTTATATTTTCCCTTCAAAGAAGGTTGTTCTTCTCAGTCAATACAAGATTATGCACCAATCAATTGGTTTGGATCGCTTTTCAAATTCATAATATAAGTCTAGCAGAATCAAATGGCATAGACCCTTCTTTATAAGTTCAATACTTGATATTAAAGTTTGAAGAATATAATCGACTTTATCTTAGCTATGAAGCAACAAGTCATGAATCGTAATTTGAATAGCTTACTTGTATAAGGAATAATAGTACAAGCTCAATTCATGTTCAATATGAGTAGAATACTTGCTTACAATATCCGTTGAATAAAGTAATGCAAGAGTTTAGGATACTTGCACAATAAAAGAGTGTAAGTTAGGGAACTTGCCTTAAGCGTAGATTACCAAAGTAAAGCGTATCAACACGTCGAATTCCTATCGTAATATATTTACATGTATAGGATATTCGTTAGCTAAGTACATTCAGTACACAAGCTTACTATGTAAGTTAAATATACACATATGGCTCTAACTCAGTCATATAACCCTATACGTATGCCACTGCGTATTTATTCATATGTAGCATGAACTCAGATTATAAGACACTATGAACATAGTTCATAACTGTCGTTTAACATTTGAGGTTTATAAACATTTTGTCAATTTAATATGGTTTCATTGCTTAGCATGCTCATTGATACTTTGAACAAAGTTCTGGACAAGTATTACAGATTAGGAAAACCATACAAGTATGTCTCAAGTCCAGATTATAATCAAACAGGCTCTGGTAATTCTGCATATTGGCCCGGCCGCGCTTGGTTTGTACTAATGAGTGGCGCGGCCGCGCTGCTCCTGGTTCAAACCAAGACATGGCTGCTCCTGCAGAATTTTAATTCATTATGCTTTGCATATATATGAAGGATCATGCCAAACACATATGTCAGGATGCTTATAACTAGGTTCGACCCCATATTGTCTTTAATATAGTTTGTTATCCATTCTCGTTCAATCAAGGCGTTAAGTGGTCAAGTAACGAAGTTTCTCACGTTTAATCATTATACTTATGTTATGAGGTCTCTGCGTCTCAACTATACATGCTCATGTTAGTTTAGTCATGTATTTCAAGTTATATGGTTCCACCTTCTTTAACACTCGTCTTAATTCACGTTTGACTAGTTTACCATGTATAAGGCTAGTTAGGCATACATTTTGATCATGTCTAGAGGCATATGATATCCTATCATGTCGGTTATAATTTTCAGAATACTTGTAATGTAGTTATCAACAAAACTAGCTTCCAAACTACTAAAATTTCTTTTGAAAATCTTATGTTAAACCATTCCACATACAATGTAGCTTCACATATCATATGTTATGCTTTCATATACATAAATAGATCACATAGGCATGCTCACAAGTTCATGACTCAAGTGTATATATTTTATCCAGTTTGTATGTGAAACTCTAAGTTTCCATTAGAATGCTATCAAAATCATTTAAGCATGCAAAGTAAACATACTATGTTTCATGCATCATGTACATATGAAATCAGATCATAATAGTATGTTTTCAAGCTCAGAATCTAAAGCATATATGGCTCATTGAGTTTGTACTTTGAAAACTCAAGTTCCCTTTGGAAACCAAGCCATGGTGAGTGACTATATGAAAGGTAGTATAAACTAGTATGTCAAGGACTTGTATGGTCTTATTTAAGTTCAATTAGTATGTTCATCATCTTAGAGACCACAACAAACCATCAACTGGTTCTGCAGAAGGGCGCAGCCGCGCCCTGTTTGTACTAGGGAGTGGCGCGGTTCCAGACCAGAATGCTCTCTGCTATTGCAGAGCTTCTAGACCCATTTCAAAAATCTCTTGAAACATGCTCACAAATAGGCACATTACATCTATAACATGTATATAGACTATTCTAACATATTAACACCATTTTACATTATCAATTCCAACTAATTCATGCCAATTCCTATGAATTGAAATTGCTAAACTTCAAAGTTGAATGAGCATTATACCTCTTGAAGCTTTGAATTGCACAAGACTTGCTCTCAATCTCAGAATTCTCTCTCAACTCACTCTTACAACACTTAGCAACAATTTCTAGCAACTTCAAATGAGTAGAGGGGCTTGGTATTTATAGGAGATTTTAATATCCATACAAATCAATTGCCCCAAGGTCTGAATTAATGGAGGAAGAGAAGAACTAGAGGATTGAGGGGAGTTGATGAAATAGTGTCCCACTACTACCTCAACCCACACCCCTTGTTATCATCACCATCATTGCTAGCTAGGAAGTTGATATGATGAAGTAGAATAGGCCATTGGCCCTTCACGTGAATGAGAAATGGAGAAATGGACACTCAATATGGGACAAGCTAAAACTCAGCATTTGGGCAATGTAGTAAAATGAAGTGATATTAACACTTAGGTTATATACAGCTTATATATACTTGGGTCAAATACATATATATGTAGACTTAGGTTTTAATTCCAATTGGGTGCACATATGAATTCTAATTGACATAGTAATATTACAAAATAACAAGTTGGGGGTATATATCTATACACATCATATAATTCATGTACCTTTTTATCATACCGGTATAATTTAATCGGGTATTATCACATTATATTATCTCATCTATTATTCAATTATATTAAATATTGAACATTGATCAACAATTGTTTACAATATAATCATGAGGCACTAATTTAATGTCCACAAACTTACCTTGTTACAGAACCTCATGATGTATTCATATAACTTATTTAATATATAGTTCTCGTATAGTGTATAGTCACACATAAGTGTTACATTGCATTATATAATATAGTTGTAACCACTATATTTCATACATTTAATTATTGCATACATTGCACATAACAACTAATATAATCTTGTTATATTAATAATTTACTCGTTGATTTTAATATTCTCAATAACAATTAATCAATATTAATTAATTACTTATCTTATCAATTAATCACTCATCTATTAATCATAACGATAATTAATTAACCATACATTATTAGTTAATCATTTTAAATAATTAATCTCCCATCTTATTAATGTGGGTAAATAGCATATCATAATCATGCTTGCAAGAAATAAATTTCTAAATTCTACTAACGGCGCAGCTGTGCTGGTTTAATAAATAGAAGTGGCGCAGCTGCGCCACTCTGGGGAATTTTATTTTAATTTGCTTATCTTGATTATAAATTTATCTCATCTCCTTGCCACACTAGGCAATTCATATAAACATTATGTTAAGATTCCCATCGAATTCATCCTCGTGCCATGAAGGGCATTCTACGGGTTCATCAAAATTCCATATCCTCTTAATTACATAAATTCAATTTGAATTCATTTGAATTAATCTCAACTCATAACGCATAATCGTTTATATTCGAATAAATATTCATTTCCATTAATATAATCATTTAATAATATTCGAGAATTCTCGGGTATTACATTTCATCCCTGTAACATCAATCAACAGTTCCTGCCCACAATCATGTAAATAGTTCATGATCATAATTATGATGATAAATTCCTCTTCGCACCTAGGACGAAGATAATTTTTATCACCTGTCTTTACCTGAAACACCAAAGATCATGTGTATGACCCCAACTTTTATGAATAAAAATTGAATTTCCTCTATTTATTATTTTGAAATAGTAAGGGGTTGATTTGATTAATATGGGAAGTTATGGGTAAAATGCGCAAATATTTTAAATAAGCAAGTGATTATAAAATATTCATTATTGTCGGGGAATATTCGTTTGGTCGTGGAATATTCTTACTGTCGGGGAATATTCGTATGACGGCGCAGCCATTTGTGGGCCCCAAAACGGAAAACTGTCGGATGAAGAAAACAACAAGAATAAGTTTTTTTTATAAATAACGGCGTAGTTTTTACCATTAACACTGTTGGAATACCCGGTAGTTAAAATTATGTAATACGCATTGTTGCACAGTAGCACACGGTATTTCACAGTATTTTTATATTATTGTTGATTCAATAATTGCTACTACACAGTATTTTCTATTATCAGATCAGTAATTTATATTATTTGATTAATATTATTAGATAGCATTATTGGCAATGTCTAAGAAAGTTCTGTCTATGAGGGGTTATTTAATTGCGCACCAGTAAGGAGAAATCCTTATCGGAAGGCCCCCTCTTTTCTGGGAATGACCTGGTTGTCAATATTGTAGTTCTGTAATATTATTTATAAAAAATTAATTATTAATTTATATGATAAAGAAATATTTATTTTTGTGGATATAAAAGAAGAAATTAGTGCTGAGGTATTTTTATTAGTATTTTAGTGTGGAAAATCATCTGTTTGTGGATTTCGGACATTTTCTGTTTGGAATTTGGAAAAACTTTCTTCTGCAAAGTTGTAGAAAATTAAATTTCCTATGTAAAAGACATAAGTTTTGAATTTTTCTGATAAAAGGACTATTTATTATGAATTATGGAAGTTTTGGAATTTTGGTTCTGAATTGATTTTTGGTGGAGGAATTTTTTGAAGGGGTGGGTCCCACTTTTGTCCTTTTGTTGGTGTGTTTTAGCTGGTGAAATTTTTTTCCATGTAAGGAGGCGTAGGAAGTTTTTGAAAAAAAATATTATTATTTTATTAAATTTTCTGCTTTGGCGTTCTAAGCATTTTCCTATAAATAGGATGCTGAATTAGAATTTGAAAATCACACCAGAATCAGAAGTTTTCTCTCTCTATAATATCGAGCGTATTTTTGTGAGTATTTGGATACTTTGAGTGTTGCTATTCGGTGCAAGTTTTTTTCAGTATATATCTGATATTCCAACCAGAAGTCTGATTTTTTTGAGGTAAGGGATGTTATTTTTTTCGTAAATGATGTTATTGCTTTCAATATCATTTCATCAAAATATTGGTATGAATTTTATTATGAAATTTTTACCTTTTTTCGTCGGAGTTACTATTCACGTATACGACACTATTCACGAATACGGTACTATTCACGAGTACTACTCACGAAGTATAATTTTTCTTATGAAAATTTCTGCCTTTTTATGTTGGGGATACTATTCACGCATACGGCACTATTCACGTATACGACACTATTCACGAATACGACACTATTCACCGAAAAATGAAATTTTCTTCTATTTGTCCAAGTTGGCAATTATGGGTCCTATCTTTGATTGGATCTAAGTTTTGAACTTTATTCTTGAATTTTGCTCCACAAATGAGTATTATGGAGTATTTTTAAACTTGGATAAACTGAATTACGAATCCCAAAATTTTGTAATTTATCTCACTGGATTCATTCTTTAAAATATTTTTCAGTCCTATATGGTGATATAAATGAATATCTTTAGCCTGTAGTGCAAAGATGAACGATTACTTGATGAATATCTTTGGCCTGTAGTGCAAAAATGACAGGTGTTGAGATGAACATGACCAACTGGTGATACAAATGAATATCTTTGGCCCGTAGTGCAAAGATGAATATTTGATTTGAGATATATATTGATTGACAGGAATAAAATATTGATGATAGATTTTTAAATCATAGAAGATAGTAGACATCATTTTCTACTTTATTCTTCTGATATATTGTTATTTTCGATGCAGTTGTTAATTTAAAACTTGTTGTCCATATTATTTTATTCGATTTGTTGAAGACTAACGATAATTTATTTTTTATTATCTTAGTCATAATATTCCTTTCTGGGCTAGTTGAGCTCACCCATTTTATCTATTGTCCTCTTCAGAAAATGAGAATGTTGCAGGGACTAGTCGGGAGGCAGAGTGATGGGCAGAGTTAAGAGCAGTAGTAGTCCTCACTATTTTTATAAAATAGTGTGATAATAATTGTAATGAGGACTTAGTTGAATGTTTATATTTTCTAGATGTTTGTATTGACACTCACAGTGCCTGGTCGTATTTTTCATGATCTTGTGTTATACAAGATTGTATTTGGATTCTGTACCATGTATTTGGCGACTTAGAATGGGTTGGGTTGATTGGACCTATTCTGGGGGCGTCACAGTTGGTATCAGAGCTTAGGAATATGATCTCTGGCGGAGATCGGGGAATAGAACTAGGATGGGAAAGACGACTAAATCCTTCACTAGTATGTCCTACCTAAGCTTATGTGGTATTTAATTGGTCAGTCGGAGCATAGGGTTAATATGTGATATGTTAATTTGTTTAATTAACCCTTTTTTTATGGCAGTATTTGAGAATGGCAGCTGAGAATATTAACAATGGAGTGAATGAGACCGTGGAGACACCTTTAATAACCAACCAGGGGAACGTGCAATAGGAAGGCAATGTTCATCCTGAAAATAACACTGATTAGACGATAAACGATGAGATGTTTAGAAGATTTTTGCAGTTCATGCAAAATCAGACGAGGGAGACTCGTGTGCAAAATACAGGTGGAGATAATAGCAACTCGCGGCTTGTCACTGCCAAGTAGTTCAAAGAGTTGAGACCACCAGAGTTTCAGGGAAAGCCAGATCCAATCAAGACAGAGACGTGGGTTAAGCAAATTACCAAGATATTTGATGTCTTGGGATGCACAGAGGAACAGAAGGTTCCATTCGCCACCTTTATGTTTCGTGGAGAGGCAGATTACTGGTGGGAGTCTGTGGAGCGTACCCAACCTGTCGCACTCAAGATATCTTGGGAAGCGTTCCAAAAACTATTCAATGACAAGTACTTTCCTGAAAGTATTCGTCATATGAAGGAGGTAGAGTTTATCAGACTGGAACAAAATAACATGACTGTGTCCCAGTACGAAGCTAAGTTCGCGGAGTTGTCCAGGTTTGCACCTCATTTGGTAGAGAATGAGGAACGTATGACGCGGATGTTTATGAGAGGTTTGAAACCCAAAATTTGTCAATACCTCATTTCTCACAAATTTTCTCTATATTCAGATGTAGTAAACAGGGCTCAGTTATTAGAACGAGATAATGAGTCTGTTCAACCGAGGGACCACAACCAGGGTCATACCGGTGGCAGCAGTCATCGGAGCAATGACAACTAGCAGGGAGAAAAGTATCATGACAGAAGCGGTAACCACTCTGGTGGTAATCATGGCCATGATAGTAGAAAAAGCGAATCGGGGGGAGATTTCAAGAAAAGAAAGTACAACAATGAGAACGTGAAGACATCGACAGCAGCACTAGCATCAACTGTTTCTAGGGGAGGAGAACGACCACCGGTCGTATGCTATAAATGCGGGAAAGAGGGACATATCAGCCCAAACTGCCCACAACAATTCAAGGTATGTTATAACTGTGGGAAGGAAGGTCATATGGCTCGAGATTATCCTGTAGCGAAACCAAGTCCGACAGGGGTAGTGATTCCAATGGATGTTCCGGACAAGTCAAAGTCGGTGGTTCCTGGAAGAGCGTTTGTCGTGACTTCCCAAAATACGAGGAACCCGAACGAATTTATCACGGGTTAGTTAAATCGTATACTTTAGCAAAGTTTATACTTTATTAGATACCGGTTCTACCCATTCTTTTATTTAACCTGCTTGTGCTCAACATTTGAACTTGACTCCTGAGAAATTAGACTTTGACTTATCTGTTGAAACTCCGTTGGGTAAAACTTTTGTTACATCTACAGTTTACAAATCTTGCTTGATTCAGATTGGTATTCTCACCCTACCTGTTGATCTTATCTCTTTATTTGGATCATTTCGTGGTTGTCATTATTAATGACATCCTAATATACTCCAAAAGCCTCAAATATTTTTCCAAAAAGAACTCAATATGCGACAACGACGTTGGCTCGAGCCGTTGAAAGATTATAAAAATACCATTCAATACCATCCTAGAAAAGCGAACGTGGTAGCTGACACATTGGGTAGAAGATAGTATGCGGGTACAAGTGCGATATTGTCAACACGAAGCCCATTTTGTATAATGTATAAAGGATGAAGATAGAGTCAAGACTCCAGGGACCCACGTGATGACGTCAAATATACGCGTAGAACCAACTTTAATTGATAAAGTTAAAGCTGCTCAAGCTATAGACCCGGAGCTGATGAAGATGAAGAAAAAGGTGTTATTCTAGAGGCAAGAATCGATGAAGATGGAATACTTCGAGTTAACTCTAGACTTTGTGTTCCTAACGATGCTGATTTGAAGTATAAAATCATTATGGAAGCACACAACACACCATTCGCAATAGTACTAAAATATATCGTGATCTTTGACATATATTTTGGTGGAGGTGTTTAACGTGTAAACGTGTCGAGGCAGATCTTCAAGAACCATAAGGTGTGAAGAGCCCCGAGCCTCTATCTGCTGACTTCTTGTGTGGGATGCACCGAAGCCAGACTCTCCGTAAGGGATGCCGTTTTTGTGCAGTGGCAAACTGATAGGTACCATTGTGAGTTGTTGTGGTTGAAGCACCATGAGAGTCACAGTTGGAATCGAAGAAATAACCTGGGAGTTAAAATCGAAAATAAAAACGAGGTATTCTCACCTTTGACATACCAGGTACGTACATCAATTTCGAGGGCGAAATTTCATAAGGAGGGGAGGTTGTAAGACCCCAACTTTTATGAATAAAAATTGAATTTCCTCTATTTATTATTTTGAAAAAGTAAGGGGTTGATTTGATTAATATGGGAAGTTATGGGTAAAATGCACAAATATTTTAAATAAACAAGTGGTTATAAAATATTCATTGTTGTCGGGGAATATTCGTTTGGTCGTGGAATATTCTTGCTGTCGGGGAATATTCGTACGACGGCGCAGCCATTTGTGAGCCCCATAACGAAAAACTGTCGGATGAAGAAAACAACAAGAATAAGTTTTTTTTATAAATAACGGCGTAGTTGTTACCGTTAACACTGTTAGAATACCCGGTGGTTAAAATTATGTAATACGCATTGTTGCACAGTAGCACACGGCATTGCACAGTATTTTTATATTATTATTAATTCAATAATTGCTACTGCACAGTACTTTAAATTATCATATCAGTAATTTATATTATTTGAATAATATTATTAGATAGCATTATTGGTAATGTCTAAGGAAGTTCTGTCTAGGAGGGGTTATTTAATTGCGCGCCAGTAAGGAGAAATCCTTATCGGAAGACCCCCTCTTTTCTGGGAACGACCTAGTTGTCAATATTGTAGTTCTGTAATATTATTTATGAAAAATTAATTATTAATTTATATGATAAGGAAATATTTATATTTGTGGATATAAAAGAAGGAATTAGTGCTGAGATATTTTTATCAGTATTTTAGTGTGGAAAATCATCTATTTGTGGATTTTGGACATTTTTTGTTTGGAATTTGGCAAAACTTTCTTCTGCAAAGTTGTAGAAAATTAAATTTCCTATGAAAAGGACATAAGATTTGAATTTTTCTGATAAAAGGGCTATTTTTCATGAATTATTGAAGTTCCAGAATATTGGGTTGGGCCAAAGATATTCAACAGTAACATATGGTCACGATCATGTCAAACACCTGTCTATTTTTGCACTACGGGCCAAAGATATTCAACAGTAACATTCATGATCATGATCATGCCAAACACATATCCATCTTTGCACTACAAGCTAAAGATAATCATCAATCAGCTGTTCATCTTTGCACTACAGGCTAAAAGATATTCATCAATCAACAGTTCATCTTTGCACTACAGGCCAAAGATATTTCATTAATCAACAGTTCATCTTTGTACTACAGCCCAAAGATATTCATTAATCAACAGTTCATCTTTGCACTACTGGGCCAAAGATAACTTTAACCACAATTTAAGTCTGAGGATTATAACAATGATATAAAGAATGAATCAAGTGAGATCAAGGTCAAATATTAGAGATTTATAATTCAATTTATCCAGAGTTCAATAATATCCAAAGTATCAACATGAAGATCAAAACATGAATCCAATTTCAAGAATAAGATTCATAAATCAAAGATAATTTGGACAGAAAATAAACCAATTTTTGGCATGAATAGTATCCCGTGAATATTAACTCATGAATAGTAACTAGTGAATAGTAACTCATGAATAGTAATTCGTGATTAGTACTCGAATAAATAGTAAATCATGAATAGTAACTCGTGAATAGTAACTCATGGACAGTAATTCGTGAATAGTAACTCATGAATAATAACTCATAAATAGTAACTCGTGACTAGTAACTCGTGAATAATACTCGAATGAATAGTATCCCAACATGAAAAGGTAAAACTTTCATAATAAAGTTCAGACCAATATTCCGATTAAATGATATTAAATGAAGCGCAAAACTCAAGAAATTTTTAATCATTTCAGGAATTATAGAAGCAATACTTACCATAGTAAAGTTAAATTTAGCAATCTGAAATGAAATATTATTACTTATATACTATAGAGTATGGAAGAAAATAATATTTCTTACGAATATTGAATGAAAACAACATCCTTTACGAGAAAAATAATATCCTTTATGAATACGAAATAAATAATACCCCTTATCTTAATAGAAATTTTGATACGGCACTAGTGTAATAGCAGAATACTCTTCTTCTTTCTCTCTTATTTTCTCTATACTTTCTCTCTCTATAGCTTTAGTGAATTGGTGAGAAATAATGAAGAAATGAGCTTCTATTTATAGGCTTAGCAGAGTAAGGGTAAAATAGTTTTTTTGCCATAATTTATGACATCATCGCTTACCTCATCATTTCTAAGACATCATCGCTTACCTCATCGTTCCGATGACATCATTGCTTACCTCATTGTTCTGATGACATCATCGCTTATTTCAAAAGAATTCAAATTCAATTTGATTTCTTCCACCTCTTTTTACTTTTATACCATGAATTTACTATAATAATGTTACCATTCAAATTATAAAAAGTATACTATTATATTATCACATTATACTATTATAATGTAATATTATAATAATATATTTGAATGAATTATTTTATCAGAAAAAAATAAAATACCAACTTTCAACAAATGTCTTATACCAAAAATTCCTCCATTTAGATAAATATTTACTTATAATATTTATCAACAAATTTTTATTTTATTCATCAATTATTATTCACAATTAATATTATAGAATCACAATATTGACAATCAGGTCATTCCCAGGAAAGAGGGGGTTTTCCGATAAGAATTTCTCTTTATTGGCGCGCAATTATATAACATAACCCCTTTCCTCGACATAACTTTCTAGACATTGCCAATAATGCTATCTAATAATATTATTCAAATAATATGAATTATTGATTTGATAATGTGAAATACTGTGCAGTGGTTATTGTGACAATTATTAAATCATTAATATAAAATATTAACGTCGGAATTATTGAATCAATAATATAAAATATTATGCAATTATCAATGTAACAATTATTGAGTCAATAATATAAGATATTGAACAGTAATTACTGTAACAATTATTGAATGTGTGACTTCTTACGTAATAATCAATAATTAAAAATTACTGTGCAATACCGTGTGCTACTGTACAACAACGCGTATTATTGTATTTTTAACCACCGGGTATTTCAACAGTTTAACGGTAAAAGTTTTGCCGTTATTTTTAAAAATGTTATTTCTGTCGCTTTCTATATCCGACAGTTATTCCGTTGTGGGGTCCACTAATGACTGCGCAGTCATACGAATATTCTCCAACAAAAAGAATATTCCCCGACCAAACGAATATTCCTCGACACAAGGAATATTTTATGCCAACTTGCTTACTTCGTAAAATTTGCACATATCACCCTTAACTTTAATCTTTTATCAATTTAACCATTTACTTAATAAAACAATAATTATAAAAAAATTGAATACTTTTATTTCATAAAATTCGGGGACTTACAACTCATCCTCAGTGGGAGAATCAGGATCCTCCATAGGCTCCTCCCCGTCAGAGTCCACAATCAGAAATAAATGGGCACGTGCTACTGCTGCCATATCTGCCTCTAGCCATGTAGAATACTCTGGAGAACGGTCCGGATGGCTACGGGAGAACTCAGCCCTCTCTCTATGAGTCCAACACTCATATACTCTAATCAAATCGGCTGATGACATAGACGATGCCGACATCCTCTGATCAGCAGACCCCTTGAATTGGTGCAAGCTCTGGAACAGATCAAACTGGCTCATAACAGCCAGGGAATGATAAGTAGTCACTCCCCTTAAACCCGCTAGGGGCAAGTAATCCATGCCAGGTGCATGAGTAATGAAGCTATATGAGGAGGCCAGTCCTGAGCATGGCAAAATCAAGAACAGATGCTCAATATTCGACAAAAATGCCGATCATGTCTCCGCATCGCTACACTCCGCCGGCTGAAAAGAGTAGGACATAGCAATATCATGGGGAAAACAATACCCATGATGCCTGAAGGATCCTATCAGTCGGATATGGGACATCAGCCATACATACAGCAAGACCGAGCTACCTCTAAAGAACCCCTCCGGGTGAGAGTGAGTGGTTAACCGCAGCGTCTCAGCTAATATCATTGGGATGATGGTACTAACCTATCTAAGGGCCCGAACAACAACTACCAATCCCACATCCAGATGATCCAAGTGTAGCGACATGTAGACGTATGCCATAATGCATATCAACAGAATATCTACCCTGGCCAGATGCCACGCCTCTGCTGAAATAATAAAATCCCTAACATGTCGATCATAGCTATCAAGCTCACTGAAACGATCGATCAAGAAGTTAATCGAGATCACACGTCCAGAAACGAACTCGTCCATGACTACCCTCTGGCGCAGATCGGACATCCGCAAGAACGGTCTCCTCATTTCACTAATAGCAGTCCAGGCGCACAGCAAATCCAAAGCCAGATCGGTAAGCCGCTCGTACTCCTCCAGAGTCGGCGTCAGCTCATGTCGCCCGATGCAAAAAACCTGCCTTTCGAGTATCCAGCAGGATAATATGCCATCCACAAACTCGTATGGCACCTAAAAATCTGCAAGGGCCAATGAATGCCCTAACATCTGGTCTACTGTCCCTTTAGCTGAGAAGGCTAGGCTCTTGTACCACAACCTCAATGATAAAGCCACCTCAGACTGTGGCAAATGCTCAATACGGTTCATGGCTGACGACGTCATCTGTATCATCGTATCACAAGGCCATCTAGGGGTCAAATCTGAACTCATCTGTCTAAATGCATACATATGACATAATACATGCATGATGACAAGTATAAACATGATGCGATAGATAGGAAATAGCATGAATATCTACAATAAGCTATCTACTGCGGGCATCATCCCTGTCTGATAATACAAAGTAAAATAAAAAAATACAGGGGAATGGGGTACCACCACCCAACTGTTAACAGTGGTCTACCAAAATGATGGCACAACCGCCAACTAGCCAAAATAGTGGCTGACCAAAAATATAGCTGCCATAGCTATCAAAAGAGATCCAGATAGTCTACATCCAGGTGATCAACCTGCTCCATCTCTGCTGTGGACACAAAGCTGCGGTCATCAGGCATATCTGGGCGGTATAAGGGAGGATTTGCCCCTGCAAAACTGCTAGAAAATGGACTTGAGGAGGGGCCCGCTCCTGAGCTAAACGGGTCAAAAGAAGATGCCTCTAACGGATCTCGGCCAAGATGCCTGATAAAAAAGCAAGCCCTATCCAACTCCTGGGTCAGATCTGCAATCTGGTCTAAATGAGTAGGCTCCCTGAGGCAAGCTATCCAGTCTATCATCATCACAAACCCTGGCACCATGTCTGCCATGAACTGGGTAGCCCGAGTCTGAGCTCTAATAGTGCGAGGACTCCACCATCTGCTAAATGCCTCCTGGTTGAACGGACCCTCTGATAGGGTGAAGCCATTGATGCCCTCCATAGGAATCTCTGTCAGTGGCATGATCAACGGCCAATGATACCAAGCAGGAGGAATAATGGGAATACGGATCTGCCCTATAATACTCCTAATGGCACGCTCTCCCAAATAGAGCTCCCAGCCTTCCTCTGTCAAAATCGGGACTTGCGGGTCAACAATGCAAACTCCCGACCAGTGGGAAAGCCTCCCTCAAAGCTGACAATCAAAAACTCGGAGGTATACGGTATCCAAGATATCGATCCAGCAGTTAAAAGCTCCAATTATAGGCGAGCATGGGTGAATCCCTCAGCAACAGGGACCTCCGTCAGGGTGGAGTGATGCCAATGCCGTTCTCGAGGATAGGTCTCCAGACCTAAAGCAGTGGTGGGCCGTAGGCAAGGAAGCCTCTCAAATGCCCATAACTGGCCATGTCAATATCAAAAGTCCTCAGTGATCATGACTGACAAAAAAAATGTTGAAATCAAAAAGGTATAAGAAAGATGTACTCACCAGCAGAAATGGGTAGAACCCTAACCAAGCCTCCTTCGAACCCTCCGAAAGCATGCGCATGCCCCAGAGAAAATAGGCAAAGGTGTAGGAACCCCAATCAAAGTCACTAAGGCGCTCTACATGCCGAGTAGCGCTAACCAGGGCGAAGGACACAGTAGATGAGTTGTCCGCCACAAAACAACCCCTGATGATCACCAGAAATAATCGCCTCAGAATGCAATCTCTAACCCTCTGATCATCAGGTGGAGGCTCCAGCAAAGCCCCACTCTGGGCATGTATACTCAAGGGACCAGATCGGACCGTCCGACCCTTGAGCGCAGTCGCAAGAACTCCCAGCAAAGACCGAATGGTAGTAGGTGTGATGTCAGCCATGACAGGCACTGGCTCACCCTCGAACTCAATACCGGTGATGAACCTCTAGTCCATAGGGGTCATCATCACCTCACAGTCTAGTAGATGAAGGGATTGAGTCTGGTGGAACCAGCGCTCAGGTATTGCCCTCATATACCCCCAGGGGCAACGGCGGGGAAGAATAGAGAAGAAGGCCTGAAATCCCCCGCCATCAATGATATTCTTGTAATCTTGGTGTAAAGTATGATACAGGGAATAAACGTTAAACCAGTTCCCTCGAGGCTGCGTAAAGCTGGGAACCTGCATCAAAAATTAACCCATGTCAAAAACCTGTGCCCTAAGAATAGAAAAACAAAGAAAGGGAATTCAGAGAGAAGAAAAATTCAAGTCACCTCGTTGCGTGAAAAAACCTCGATAGATGGTGACTCAAGTCGCCCAACAGCTCCTGGGTCGGCACAACAATGCCAGGAACCTCCGTACGTGGAGCCTGAACGAAAACTAGAGCAGCAAAAGAAGCTTTCTCATCATCAATGTCAATCGGCGGCTCGTCTTAGCTGGACGAATCACAGACTTCGCCAATCTGCGAGGCGGTCTAGATGGGCATGGCTGAGAAACATCAGAAGCCCTCCTACGTCTAACGCCTGAAACGACTCTGCTGGCACTGCCGGGTCTATCTCTATCCATGACTTGGACAAAGTCTCCAAATCACCTCAGAAAGGGTGTGGTAAGCCTAAAACCTATGGCTTATTATTTTAAATCAGTATTCTATGCATCTCTAAGTCCTAAAACATGCATGGGTCAGTCAAAAATACCCAGTAAAGTCAAAACTCCATGTTTTAAAGATGATAAATCTCAAAACATGCATGGGTCAGTCAAAAATCCTCAATAGAGTCAAAACTGCATGTTTATTAAATACTCGGGTTTTGAAAAAATTTATCCACAGTCTCCTTTGTAAAATAGACTGTCCGCATGCACATAGGCATGTCTAGGTGGTCATTCAGTAGCACACCTTTCCAAAAACAGGAACAGTTCATATTTATAAAATAAAATCAAAAGTCAACTTCGCATGGTAGCTCAATTACCAAGAACATTTTTAGTTAAAAATCCAGGCTCACTAGGCCTCAAAAAGGATGAGTAAACTGATCAAAAAGAGCAAAATATGACTGTCTTAGAATCTGAATTTTCTTACATCCAAATGTGCATTACAGTAAGATATGCATACATATGTAGTCAAAAAAAATTTAGCAAGTCATATAAGTATGTATTTTTCATACATTGTGTCTAAAAGCCCCCTACGTGGTTCACATGCTTTTAACGATCAAAACTTGCAAAAAAAGGACGTAAAACGTTACCTGCACTGCGCTGAATGCGTAAGAACTGACGGAATCAAAAAACAGCTATCCAAGCTCCGTAGATCTGAAAAAGAAGATCGAAATCCGTTTGGAACTCAAAATGAGATTTGCAAGAAATAAACCCTCGCTGCCCAATATAAAGTCCAGGTGGAAGCGGGCCCACCTGCGGCTACCGCACCTCCACCTGAGGCTCCCCAGGGTGGGTCCCACTCCCCCGGGCTCGGTTCGATTTGGGTTAAAACGGAGTTTCTATGTGCTGAAAAGTTAAATCTGAAGAAAAATCGTTACGCGATTGAGCGGTTAGTCTTGAAATCCTACGTTTAAGCAGCGTAATTCTGACAGAAAGAGGAACACTCTGGAAACCCTTGGTATTCATCCCGGAGCCATATCCTGGGATTAATGATGCAAACTGCCAAAAAACTGCCCGAAACTGCCAAAAAACTGCCATTTTCAAAGCGTCGGGTAACGACCGAGTCCAATTCAGCCGTTGGCACAACCCCAACGAAGTTTCGAGTATAGACCGAGTCCAATTCAGCCGTTGGCACAACCCCAACGAGGTTTCGGGTACAAACCAAGTTCAGTTCAGCTGTTGGCATAACCCCAGCGAAGTTTCAGGTACAGACCGAGTTCAGTTCAGCCGTTGGCACAACCCCAACGAAGTTTTGGGTACAGACCAAGTCCAGTTCAGCCGCTGGCACAACCCCAACGAAGTTTCGGGTACAGACCGAGTCCAGTTCAGCCATTGGCACAACTTTAGCAAAGTTTCGGGTACAGACCGAGTTCAGTTCAGCCGTTGCCACAACCCCAGCGAAGGTTCAGGTACAGACCAAGTTCAGTTCAGCCGTTGGCACAACCCCATCAAAGTTTCGGGTACAGACCGAGTTCAGTTCAGCCGTTGGCACAACTCCAGCGAAGTTTCGGGTATAGACCGAGTTCAGTTCAGCTGTTGGCACAACCCCAGCGAAGTTTTGGGTACAAACCAAGTTTAGTTCAGCCGTTGGCACAACCCCAGCAAAGTTTTCGGCACAGACTGAGTTTAGTTCAACCGTTGGCACAACCCCAGTGAAGTTTCGGGTACAGACCGAGTCCAGTTCAGCCGTTGGCCTCAATCCAACCAAGTTTCAGATACCGACTGAGAAAATTTAATAGTTGGCTCAGCCCCGACGAAGCGTCGGAAGGGATCCGGTGATGGAAGCAATACAGTAACCCATCACTAATGATGGAATCTGTTATACACATCCTCAAAAGGGAGCATCATGAAGGACTGTTGGTTCAATCCCTCTATTGCCAACTACCGGTGTAAATTATCGTCAAGATAGGCATCGAAAGTGCATTTGCCTAACTCAGCGGCAACAATGGCATACCTAGGATATCATGATTGACGTCATCCCCATCAAAAAATGACGAATAACAGTTTGTCGTAGCCTATTAACATCATCCCCAACAGCAACTAACGTAATCCATCAGTGATAACCCCACCTCCTCAAAAGTATCTGATACTCCTTGCATACCATATCATGCATTGCATCCCCTTTGCCTTTACATTTCAAGTGTCTAGCAATTTTTATCCTGCTCATTTCATTACATTGCATGAGCATGATAAAGAGGGCCATCTGTAGACACTCGAAATTTTCTAACACTGTAGGAGGGTAAAACTACCATTAGTTCAACCCCGGTCTCAATATCGGGCCGTCAGTTCAACCCTGATCACAATATCAGGCCGTCAGTTCAACCCCGATCTCAATATCGGGCCATCATATCAACCCCAATCTCAATATCGGGCCGTCAGTTCAACCTCGATCTCAATATCAGGCTGTCATTTCAACCCCGATATTAATTTGGGCCCTCAGTTCAACCCCGATCTCAATATCAGGCCTTCAAATCAACCCCGATCTCAATACCGGGATGTCAACTCAACCCCGGTCGCCAATACCGGGACAACCATAGCCTCGATCACCAATATCGGGATGTCAACTCAGCCACGATCGTAACCCGGGAAGTCAAGTCACCTTCGGGAACAAACCTGAAGCTCCACAACACCTCCAGAGGAAAACTTGGAATGACCAAGTCAGCCCCAGATACAACACTGAGGACAAACAGACTCGAATGTGATCCAAGTCTTGGAAATAACCCCCGGAAGTCAACCAAAGGCCATGCCGACACTAAAGGCAACCCCGGGAGGGGCAAAATGGTTATTTTACCAACCCCAAGCCGATTTGGCCAAACTCAAGCTGAATTGATGCCATCAAGGTCAGAACAAACCATAACGATGATCCCGAGTGCAAACAGCGCAAGACAGCTCAACAAATAAACTGCGGGGAATCGAAGATCTGGTTATGAACCCGTCTTCTTGGACTCGAAAAATATTTTATCCCATTTCATTGTGACACTCTCGGCGAGGGCTTTCCAGAAAGGTATTGCACGCCTCAAACGGACGCTCCGATCAAAAGTTAGAAAGTTTCGATTTCGACCTCGCATTGCTTGGAGCGCACGTACTTCGAGACGACTCAACCCGACACGTGGGCCCCACCTGGGGAGCCGCACCTCTACCTGCGGCAGCAGCAAGTAGAGCAGAGGCTCTCTGGCCTATATATATGAGGTGATCCCCACTCATTTTCAAAAGAATTCCGAAACGCAGCGAACCTCTGCCCGTTTGATTTTTTGACTTTTTCACCTTTTCCAAATCCAAATCTTTTCACTCTAACACGTAGATATACCCACATATCAGAAAATACCCGGTAGATTTGGACGTTTAGAGCCTACGATTTGGCAAAAAGCCCGTGTAGCAGTCTATTATGAGTATTTTTATGATCAGAAAGTTAATATTACTTCTTTGCACTGTTTTGCACTTGCATATCAAGTTTTATTTTCTAAATATGCCCAGAACTCAGTTCCGTGGCCGTTTTTGTCAATTTTTTGTACATTTTTGGACACAAACTCAATTTCTGGCGTTTCTACAACTCGGATTGACGATCCGTCAACTTTAACAGCTTCAGTGCGCTAGCACCTTCTTTTTAAGCAACTCTGCCGGACTGGGTTATCTTCCCAGTCCGGGTTTGGCTTTTTTTTTTGTATATATATAATTGTATATATACTAACTTTTCAATTCTGTCAAGCCCAAATGTCAAATCTGAGATAGTTTACTGCTTTTATATATATTTATTCATATAAAAGCAACTTTCACCACCACTAGGCTCTCTTCCCAGTCTTGGTTCTTCTTTCTCCTGATGTTATAAATAAGCATCGAAAGAAAGGTTATAATTTTATTCATATTGGTTTAGTTCAGGTCGCAGTAAAACCGTTATCTATTAAAGGAATAAACTCAAGTGTCTTTTTATGTTTAAGAGATGCTCGATATCTTAATTATGCTCCAAGCATAATTGGTATCATGGAGTCAAGTCTGCATGATGGTCCTATCCATTTCAATTGCTTTCCTGATCTCCCTTTGAGTTTATCTGATATTAATTTGTTAAAAGCCTTAACTCTGAATATTAAGACTGCAGGAGAAATAACTCAAATGATTGAGGGTTCTCAGCCTATAGCCTTAATATACAGAATTTATTACAAGGTAATGAAAACTAATTTAAACATTCATGCGCTTAATCTGTCTCTTTGTATAAACCACCCTCCATCGCCATAGGTCCTTGTCCAGCCTTTCTAAGTCTCGAGAGTGTGAGCAGTTTTGGCTTTCTGGGAATCACTAGATGATAGGGTATGTGTTTATGTTAAGCAAAGAAAGGGGTATGTATGGAAGAACACAGATTTATTAAAAAATTTAACTTTTAAAAATGAGTAGATTATTCCGGTCTAGTTCTTCGGTTAGTAATAGATCTTCTCTTCCTCCTGTTCCAAACATAGTTAACCAAGAAGAACACAGTTATGAAAACATTAATCAAACTCTTAATAACTGGAACATACCTAGTGTGTCTCCTAGAGAAATTTACCAATCAACATTTATTGATAATTTTAAAACAGATTATAATGTTAAAACTGTTGAACGTGTTTATGCGATCAACAAAGAATATGAAAATTGTAGTCTTCTTTCTCCTGATGTTATAAATAAGCATCGAAAGAAAGGTTATAATTTTATTCATATTGGTTTAGTTCAGGTCGCAGTAAAACCGTTATTTATTAAAGGAATAAACTCAAGTGTCTTTTTATGTTTAAGAGATGCTCGATATCTTAATTATGCTCCAAGCATAATTGGTATCATGGAGTCAAGTCTGCATAATGGTCCTATCCATTTCAATTGCTTTCCTGATCTCCCTTTGAGTTTATCTGATATTAATTTGTTAAAATCCTTAACTCTGAATATTAAGACTGCAGGAGAAATAACTCAAATGATTGAGGGTTCTCAGCCTTTAGCCTTAATATACAGAATTTATTACAAGGTAATGAAAACTAATTTAAACATTCATGCGCTTAATAAAAGTCCTAAAGACCATACTGTGCTAATTCAAAGCAGTACTAGTAACGCTAATATTCAAACCCCAAAGACTATTCTTTGGAAAGATATTACGTTACCTAGTCAGTGGATTCTTCCCCAAGAAATTCCACAAAAACCAGTTAATAATAATTTATTAAATTTAGAAAATATTAAATAATTTTCTGATGGTATTGTTCTGATCAGTTTTGAACGTACTCATAGACCTCTAATTATAGAAGAATTTACTAATTCTTCAGTACCTTCTGTTTCAAGAAGAGATACCGAAGTTTTAAGTGATTTTTCTATCCCAGACATTAAAATGAAAGGTGTTTTAAATCAAGGTCAGACAAGTCATCCTTGCTATACTCCAGCCTTTCATGCTGAAGATGAACAAGATGATGTGTCTCCTACAGTCTCTGTAGGTCCTACTCCCTCTGATTTTGAAGCCCCTATTAATCACCAGTTAAGAGTTATAACTAAAGCTTCTAAGTTAGATTGGGATAGTCTGGTTGCAGATTTTAATTCCAAATCTAATCAAGAAAAATGCCATGTCTTTCGTAACATGTATGATAAGCATAACAGAGATAAAATAGTTCATAGTTGGAAAAAATATGTTAAACAAACTAGAGAGAACCTTACATTTTATGATTGGTATGATAAGTATCATTCTCAATGTAAAGTTCTTACTAAAAGTCAGTGGATGAAAGAGGATAAGTCTAAGATTTTGGCATCTCATCCTCCTTTAGAAACTGTTCTTTTACAGGTTAAAAATGTGTCAGTTGTTGCCAGCCCTTTTAAAGTTGCTGATGGTAAAACTGATGATAAAAAGATTATTGAACAAAATAATTTCACTAATCAATATTTAGCCACCATAGGTAAACAACTTGATAAAATTAAAGAAAAATTTGATCATGCCTTAGTTAGAAATCCTGAAAAGAAACTAGATCAACCTTTACTAACTCTTCTCGATAATAGAGATCGAAAGGGATTACCAAGTAAAGATTCTGACCTAGTTAAAAGTATTGATAAGTTAATTAAAAAGATTGGTTCAAGCACTGGTGAAGCTAGTGGTACTGTTGCTATTATTGATCAGATCGAAGAATCTGATAATGAAAGCAATACTGATTCAGAAGGAATTTCTGAAGTTGCTTCAGTCCCTAATCTTGCTGAACAATTAAGTAAATTAACGTTTAATAGTGCAAGTATGACAAAAAATTGGTATACTAGACCAACTCCCCCTGATCTTCAATACGAGGAGAAAAATCTAGATAATCAATTTTCTGTTTCGTCTAATAAGATTTATGAATGGAATATTGATGGTTTTAGTGAGCATCAAATTCTCACTAAAATGAACCATTTGTCTATGGTAGCCAATAGTTATATTACAACGTTTAGCAGTCTTACTCAGCCTGATATCGTTGAAATATTAACTAATGGTTTCACTGGTGTGCTTCGTTCGTGGTGGGAGAAACACCTTGACGAAGATGCAAGGAATTCTATTATTCATGCATACCAGCTTGATGACAATGGTCACCCTATTTTCCGTGAAGATATGGGTTTTGGTATTCCTGATGGTATTAACACATTAATTTACACAATAATAAAACATTTTATTGGAACTCCTAGTAACATCACGGAAAGGATTCATGACCAGTTAAGTAATCTCACTTGTCCTACCCTAAGTGACTTTAGGTGGTACAAAGATGTTTTTATTTCTCGTGTTATGATACGCAGTGATAGTAACAAACCGTTTTGGAAAGAAAAATTCGTTAATGGTCTTCCTAGCTTGTTTGCTCACAAGGTTAGAGAAGAACTTAGTAAGACTCTTGGATATATTGATTATGATAACCTGACCTATGGTGACATAATCAGTTACATCCAAAAGATAGGTTTAAAAATGTGTATTGATTTTAAAATTGCTAAACAAGCCGCTAAAGATAAAAAGAAAGCTAAATATGAGCTTGGTACTTTTTGTGAACAATATGGTTTGCCTCCTATTGCTCCTTCCAGGAGAAAGCATAGGAAAAAGCAAATTGAAACCCACAAAAAACGCAAGCATCATAAAAAACGTTCTAGTCAGTCTAATAACAAAGATAGTTATTATGAAAAACCTAAGTCAAGAAAGAGGATACATAATAAAAAGTCTAATTCAAAATCTAATGATAAGAGTAAAATTACGTGTTATAATTGTGGTCATTATAAAAATGAATGCAAACTTAAGCAGAAATTGAGTCAGTTAAATATTTCTGTTAAAGACACTGAAAAGATTTTCGAGTTAATAAGGATTCAGTCTGATGATGATAATGGTCATTCTGTTGTTCCTTATTCCTCCGCTAATGAAGAAAATAGTCAAACCCCCAGTGAGGATAATGAGGTCACCCTTTGTACTGATAATTGTAAATCTGATTGCTGTAAAACTATTAACGTCCTTAACAAAGAAGACCAAGAAAGCTCTTTGTTAATCGAGTTAATTAGTAAACTTACGGATGAAGATTTAAAATTACAGTATATGAAACAGGTAAAAGACTTGTTTTCTAAAAATAATTCGGGAAAGGGTAAGGTTATGAGAGGTAAGGATAAGCCTGTTATTAGCCTAAACAAAACCCTAGAAAGATTTAAAACTGCTGAGAAAGAAATCACTCTCCCAGAATTAAATCAAGAAGTCAACAAACTTAAGAAAGAAATCTCTGGTCTTAAGACTGAAATTTCTGACATAAGAAAAGATATGACTAATTTGGCCTCTAAAGGTTCAGAACTTCACATTCTGATTCTTCAGATAATGATGATCAGCCTGAATCTTCAGGAGTCAAAGATGATGAATCGTTGTTAATGGTTCAAGGTAATTCGTTAAAAAGATTAAAAGACATAACTATTCAAAAATGGTATGTTATGGTTCGTTTAATGGTTGATGTAACTTTTGCTATCCAACTTCCTGCTCTTGTTGATACTGGTGCAGACCTTAATTGCATTCAGGAAGGTTTGATCCCAACCAAGTTCTATGTAAAAACCAGTGAACGATTAAACTCTGCTAATGGTAGTAGTATGAAAATAAAATATAAACTGCCTAAAGTTTATATTTGTCAAGATAATATGTGTTTTAAAACTTCTTTTGTTTTAATTCGCAACTTGACTGATAAGATAATTTTAGGATTACCGTTTATATATTTATTGTATCCATTTACTACTAGTAACAATGGTTTAACAACTGAGCATCTGGGGCAGAAAGTAATTTTTGAATTTATTACTCAGCCTAGAGAAAGAGACTTGAAATTTATTCAAGATGAGTCTATTTCAAGGTCGCTCAATTTGTTAAATTGTAAAACTTCACAGCTAAAATATTTAAAACAAGAAATTAAATATAAGCAAGTCGAGAATCTTCTCCTTCTTGATAAAATTCAAGACAAGATCGAAGAACTTCGATTGTTTATGGTAAAAAATTTATGTGCTGATTCTCCTAATGCCTTCTGGCATCGTAGGAAGCATGTGGTTAGACTACCTTATGCTAAGGAATTTAAGGAGCACTTAATTCCTACTAAGGCTAGACCTATCCAAATGAGTCATCAGCAAATGGAGCTTTGTAAGCAAGAAATTAATGACTTGCTTGCAAAAGGTTTAATAAAACACAGTAAATCACCTTGGTCTTGCCCTGCCTTTTATGTTAATAATGAAGCAGAAAAGGAAAGAAGTGTCCCTCGATTAGTTATTAATTACAAGCCGCTTAATAAGGTCTTAGAATGGATTAGGTATCCCCTAACCAATAAAGAGGACCTTCTTAGTCGCCTTAGTAATGCTACCATTTTTAGCAAATTTGACCTCAAGTCTGGTTTCTGGCAAGTCAGTATTCATCCTAGTGATAGGTACAAAACTGCCTTTACCACTCCTTTCGGTCATTATGAATGGGTTGTTCAATCATTCGGCTTGAAAAACGCCCCAAGTGAATTTCAAAATATTCTTAATGAAATACTTAACCCCTTCAGTCATTTTATCATCGTGTATATTGATGATATCCTTGTTTTCTCTAATTCAATTGATGAACATTTCAAACATTTGAATTCGTTCTTCAAAGCCATTAAAGTCAATGGTTTGGTTCTTTCGCCAACCAAATGCAGTCTATTCCAAGTTAGGGTTAAGTTCTTAGGTCATGATATTTACCACGGTCTTGTTCGACCAATTCAAAGAGTCATTCAATTCGCCGATAAATTTCCTGACAAAATTATTGATAAAATCCAACTCCAGCGTTTTTTAGGATCTCTTAATTACGTTGGTAAGTTTTATCAGAATTTGAGAAAAATCTGTAAACCCTTGTTTCTCCGTTTACAGAAGAATCCTCCTCCCTGGACTGATGAGCATACTGCCATCGTTCAACAAGTCAAAAAATATGTTAAGGTTCTTCCCTGCCTTGGCATATCTAACGAATCAGCCTTTAAAATTATTGAGACTGATGCCTCCGAAATTGGCTTCGGTGGTATTCTGAAGTAGAAGTTGACTCCTGCTTCTTCTAAGCAAATTGTTCGGTTCCACTCTAGCGCGTGGAATCAAGCCCAATTAAATTATAGCACAATTAAAAAAGAAATTTTGGCATTAGTCTTATGTATTAGTAAATTTCAAAATGATTTGTTAAATCAAAAATTTTTGGTTCGCATTGACTGCAAGTCAGCAAAATATATTTTAGAAAAGGATGTTAAAAATATAGTTGCTAAACATATTTTTGGCAGATGGAAATCTATTTTAAGTATTTTTGATTTTGATATTGATTACATTAAAGGTAGTGATAATTTAGTTCCTAATTTTTGACTCGGAAATTTATTAATTCAGGTACCCCTTAAATTCAAAATGAATGTGAGAGGATCCGGTAAAAATGTTCGACCCCCTGGCCCTCCAGGCCCAGGCCCGCCTAGTCAGAAGCCCATGGGAGCTGTAATCCCACACCCAGTCACTCCTCTTACTATAGTTAATAAATTTGCTCCTCTTTTTTCTGGAACAAAACCCTATAGTTCGATTTTGGCCCAACCCCCTCAAATGATTGATCCATTTGCTTCGTCCAGTAATCCTCCTGCTGGTCAGCGTACTCAATCTGAGTACATCCCTGTTTATTCCACCAATTTATTTCATATTGAAAGACATATGAAATCAATTGATGATCCAGTTAAGTTGGCTGCCCAGTTTTTCCCAACTGGTTGGCATTTTATTCCATTGGCTCCTTATGAATCTCTCATGTATTATAAGGATGTCTTGCTTCAAACACAGTCAATTCTTATTAAACCTATTTATGATAGAAATGATTCCTCAAAAATCATCTATCATTCTTTATATATTAAGCATATTATCACCATGCCAAACTGGGGTAATCATCCGTCTGATCTAAGACAGTTAGAAGGTCATGATAGCCAGTTCTGCTATTATGATTACATGGAAGCTTGGAACAGGGTTTTTCTGTTTCAAACTCCATCTTTTAGTCATTCGTGGTTCATTCAGTTTGACCACAAATTTAAAAGTCAAATCCCTCATTGGTTTATTTTATGGTGGGAACGTTTTGGTCTCATCTATAAAATTCTCCCAATTGAGCTCCAGTCAGTTTTAAATGTTTTTAGTGCTAGGGTTCCTGTGGTGCAATCCAATTGTTGCATTCCAGTAATTCTTCATTTTGTTAGTAAATATAAAATTCTATGGATTCTCAGATGGAACTATGGATTTTATTCACCTGTTGTTAATATTGCTCTTTCTTCTGATAATATTCTAACATCCGAAAAGGATGTTTCCCGCTCTAATGCTGGTCAAATTACTCATGTTACTAGGGAATTTTCAGTTAAATGGTGGGATAAGTTTGATCCTTATCGCATTGTTGGTCAAGTCCAGAAGGAATTTCCTAATCCTTCTCCTATTCAATCGATTCCTCCTCCAAAGGAATCATCTTCTAGTAAAACAAAATCCAAGAAATCTTCCGTTTCAAAGTTAGATTTTGCGGATATCGACCATTGTTCAAATTCAGAACTTAAATAGTTATCTAAATTAATTCAAAAACGTATGGATAAACTCAATGAGGACTCAGTTCCTTCTGTTTGTTCATCTTCTTCTTCTCATTCCAGTCAACATTCTAGCCATAATGATCCGTACGGAAGCATCTCCCTTCAAGATGCTCAGGACCCATTTGCCTAGAATTCCAACAGTTACTTTGGTCAAGCCTCGTTGCAAGATGCTCCTGCCCGCGCAGCCCGTGCTTCTTTGTCTAAAGCAGCCGAAAGCAGCCGCTGAGTCTTTTGTCGTCTTGTTCGAGTCATGTCTTGTTTGTCGGCCATATGGTCTCTTTAGTCAAAAGTTATTCTGTATTTTATTCTTTACACGTCTGTAATAGTAAAAAGTTGTTTGTAATAATCAAAAGTTGTAATAATGCTTTTATCTTTTGATAAAGCATTACTGTTTTGATACAGTCATTCATGTTTTGTAATTATTGAGTTGTATTAGTAAAGCCTTTTCTCTTCCTATATAAGGGAGGCTTGGTCATTTAGTTGAGGCAGGATTTAGCAATCCAATAAAGCGTTTGAGAAGACTCAGATTCCCATCTGACTAATCTTCAACCCTCTTGCCTTCCCTCTTAGATATGCTAAGTTTCTATAATCGAGTCAATTTGTTGTAAGTAATCAAGTTATTTGTTTGTAATTATTTCTTTTCTCAATAAGTCCGACCTGAATCATTCTGTGGCCTTTATACTATTTTTTACACCCTTCGCCATTACTGGGTTATCTTTCCGGTCCCTGGTTGACTACTTTTCTGTACATTTATATTTCAGTTTGGCCTGGATTATTCTGTGGCCTTTTTACTGCTTTTATATATAAATATGCATATATAAGCAGCCTTCACCACCACTGGGTTCTCTTCCCAGTCTTGGTTGGCTACTTTTCTATCAATATATATATATATTTTAATTCCAATTCGGGCACCGGAGTGAAAACTCATCGCCCTTTACATCTTTTGTATATATAACTATATATATATATATATTTACTCTCTTTCATTCAATTGTTGCTTTAAATATTCATTTAATATGAATCGACACTGACATATCTACGGACAAACTAGATTTATTTAAATCTCGCCAACTCTAAATTTCAAACGGTTCAAAATATGTACAGACTGAACCGGGGAGCTAGAATGGCTGAGATTTAGTTAAATATAGCATTTTTCTAGTTTCAATTACAAAAGCAACCTCGCGTCCCTTAGATTGCTATCTAGTGGGAAAGAGAAACTTCGGTTGTGCGAACCGGGATTTACTGAATGAATCCTCGGTTCTGCTGACATTTGGGATATATTTCTTTTTTCTGTACAAATTTGAACTGTACAGGTTTACTGGCTACTCATATGTGATGTGAAGCCCCCAAAATAGGTTCAATACTCAACCCATTCTGAGTCGCCAAATACATGGTACAGAATCCAAATACAATCTTTCATATCAAATGGTCGTGCAAAATACGACCACACAACTGTGAGTGTCAATACAGACATGTAAAAAATATTAACATTCAAACTAAGTCCTCATTACATTTATTATCACACTATTTTAAAAAAAAATAGTGAGGACTTCTACAGCTCTAACTCGGACCATCACTCCATTCCCCGACTAGTACCCGCGATATTCTCATTTCCTGAAGAGAACAATGGAAGAAAATGATGAGCTAAACTAGCCCAGTAAATAATATTATGACTAAGATAATGAGGAATAAATTATCGTTAGTCTTCAACAAATCAGATAAAATATTACGGACAACCAGTTTTAGATCAACAACTGCAGCGAAAATGACAATTCATTAGAAAAGTTAAGTAGAGAATGATGTCTACTATCTTCTATAATTTAAAAGTCCATCATCAATATTTTATTCCTGTAACATCAATCAATATTCATCTCAAATCAAATATTCATCTTTTGCACTACGGCCAAAGATATTCATTTGTATCACCAGTTGGTCATGTTCATCTCAACACCTGTCCATCTTTGCACTACGGGCCAAAGATATTCATCAGGTAATCATTCAATTTTGCACTACAGGCTAAAGATATTCATCAAGTAATCATTCATCTTTGCACTACAGGCCAAAGATATTCATTTATATCACCATTTAGGACTGAGGATGAGGAAAATAATACGAATAACGAATCCAGTAAGATAAAGGACAAATATTAGAGAATTTATTTAGAGTTCAAGAATGAAGATCAAAACCTGGATCCAATCAAAGATGATTTGGAAGAAAAAAAAATATTTTTTTTTATCGTGAATAGTACCTTATGAATAGTAACTCGTGAATAGGAACTCGACATGAAAAGATAAAAGTTTCACAAGAAAGTTCAGACCAATATTTCTGTGAAATAATATTAGATGAAGCGCAAAACTCAAAGAATTTCTGATCATTTCAGGAATTCTAGAAGCAATACTTACCGTAGTAAGTTTAGAGTTAGGAATCTGAAATGAAACAATATGCGAACCGCAATTGGATTTTCACCAGTCAGGCGGTAGTCCGTTCAGACAGATTCTTTCTACAATTTAATAACAACTGAATACGAAGGGTTATTCACCAAGCATGCGGTAGTCCGCGTAGACAGGTTATTCCAACAGAATAATAAAAAATGGAATAACAACCCTTACGAGTATTGAAAGAAAATAACTCTCTTCATGAATACAAAAGAAATAATACTCCTTACCTTAAAAATTTGGAGACTGCACTAGTGTAATAGCAGAATACTCTTCTTGTTTCTCTCTTATTCTCTCTATACTTTCTCTCTCTATAGCTTTAGTGAATTGGTGAGAAATAATGAAGAAATGAGCTTCTATTTATAGGCTCTGCAGAGTAAGGGTAAAATAGTCTTTTCGCCATAATTTATAACATCATCGCTTACATCATCGATCCTATGACATCATTGCTTACCTCATCGCTCCGATGACATCCTTGCTTACCTCATCGCTCCGATGACATCATTATTTGCATCATAAGAGTTCAAATTCAATTTGCACTATTCCACCTCATTTAACTTTTATACCATGAATTTACTATAATAATGTTACCATTCAAATTATAAAAATCATACTATTATATAATCACATCATACTACTATAATGTAATATTATAATAATATATTTGAATGAATTATTTTATCAGATAAGATAAAATACCAACTTTCAACAAATGTCACATGTTAAAAATTCCTCCGTTTAAATCCACATTGAATAAATATTTCTTTATCATATATATCAAAAATTAATTATTCACAAATATTATTACAGAACTACAATATTGACAACCAAGTCGTTCCTAGGAAAGAGGGGGCCTTCCGATAAAGATTTCTCCTTACTGGCGCGCAATTAATCAACCCCTTTCCTAAACAGAACTTCCTTAGACATTGCCAATAATGCTATCTAATAATATTATTCAAATAATATGACTTATTGATTTGATAATTTAAAATAATGTACAATGACAATTATTGAATCAATAATATAAAATAGCAAAGTAGCACTTATTGATATAAAATATCAACGTAGCAAATATTGAACCAATAAAATATTATATAATTATTGAATTAATAATATAAAATATTGAATAGTAATTACTATAACAATACTTGAGTAAGTGCCTTCCTACGTAAGAATCAATAATTCGAAATACTGTACAATACCGTGTGCTACTGTGCAACACCACGTATTACTGTATTTTAACCACCGAGTATTTCAACAGTACTAACGGTAACAGTTTTGCCGTTATTTTTATAAAAAGGTTACTTCTGTCGCTTTCTATATCCGATATTCATTTCGTTGTGGGGTCCACCAATGACTGCGCCGTCATACGAATATTCTCCGACAAAAAGAATATTTCTCGACCAAACGAATATTCTCCGACACAACGAATATTTTATAACCACTTGCTTACTTTGTAAACTTTGCATATTTTACCCATAACTTACAACATTTATCAAATCAACACCTTACTATTTCAAAATAATATATAAAGAAAATTAAATCTTATTTGTAAAATTTGGAGTCTTACAACCTCCCCTCCTTATAAAATTTCGCCCTCGAAATTGACATACGTACCTGGTATGTCGAAAAGGTGAGGATACCTCGTTTTCATTTTCGATTCTAACTCCCAAGTCATTTCCTCGATATCATGGTTCCTCCACAAAACTTTAACTTGAGGTATAACCTTTGAGAGTAGAACATGTTCCTTCCTATCCAAGAACTTAACTGGTACCTCCTCGTATGTTAAATCTTCGACTATCTCGTCTGGTTCTAACTCAATAATGTGGTTTGGATCTTTCACATATTTACGAAGCACAGATATGTGAAAAACGTTATGAACACGAGACATGCTTGGAGGTAAGGCGAGTCTACAGGCCACATTTCCTACTCGGTCAAGGATTTCAAATGGACCAATGAATCGTGGGTTGAGCTTTCCTCTCTTTTCAAATCTCATAACTCCTTTCCATGGAGCAACACGTAATAATACATGATCTCCGACATTAAACTCCACGTCCCTTCGATGAAGATCAGCATAACTCTTTTGTCAATCTTGTGCAGTTTTTATACGTTGCCGGATCATTTGAATCTTTTTCGTAGTCATACGTACTAACTCCAGTCCCAACAATGTTGCTTCACTCACCTCGTCCCAGCATACTGGAGAACGATATTTTCGTCCATACAATGCCTCGAATGGAGCCATGCCTATACTTGCCTGATAACTGTTGTTGTAGGAGAATTCCACTAATGGTAGGTACTTATCCCAACTCCCTTTTAAGTCTAGAACACAGAGTCTCAATAGATCTTCAAGAGTTTGGATAGTCCTTTCCGATTGCTCGTCCGTTTGTGGATGATATGCCGAACTGAATTGTAAATCCGTGCCCATAGCTTTTTGCAAGCTGACCCAAAATCATGAAGTGAATCTTGGGTTACGATTCAAAACTATGGATACTAGCATGCCATGCAATCTCACAATATCATTCACGTACATACGAGCAAGACATTCAAGGGAATAAGTCTCTCGTATCGGCAAGAAATGAGCAGACTTGGTTAATCTATCAACAATAACCCAAATCGCATCTATGCCTTGAGAAACCTGGGAAAACCAGTAACAAAATCCATGGTAATGTGTTCCCACTTCCACTTTGGAATCTCAAGTGGTTGAAATGGACCCTTTGGCACTTGATGCTCCACCTTGACACGTTGACACGTTAAACACCTCGAGATAAACTCCGCGATCTCTCTCTTCATATTGCTCCACCAAAATGTATGTCAAAGATCACGATACATTTTGGTACTATTGCGAACGGTGTGTTGTGTGATTCCATCATGACTTTATAATTCAAATTGGAAGCGTTAGGAATATAAAATCTGGATTTGACTCAAAGTATTCCTTCTTTGTTAATTCTCGCCTCTGGAATAGCACATTCTTCTTCATCTTCATCAGCTCCGGGTCTGTAGCTTGAACAGCTTTAACTTTATCAATTAAAGCTGGTTCTAGGCGTATACTTGACATCACCACGTGGGTCCCTAGAGTCTTTAACTCTATTTCCATCCTTTGTACGTCATACAAAATAGGCCTTTGTGTTGACAGCATCGCACTCATTCCCGCATACAATCTTCTACTCAACGCGTCAGCTACCACGCTCGCTTTTCCAGAATGGTATTGAATGGTATTCTCGTAATCTTTCAACAGCTCGAGCCAACGTCGTTGTCGCACGTTGAGTTTGTTCTAAGTAAAGAAATATTTGAGGCTTTTGGAGTATATTAGGACGTCATCAATAATGACAACCACGAAATGATCCAAATATTTCTTAAATATTCGGTTCATCATGTCCATGAAAGCAACATGGACATTAGTCAATCCAAAAGATATAACTAGAAATTCGAAATGCGCGTATCGAGTTCTAAAGGCAGTCTTCGGAATATCCTCAGTGATAATCTTTAACTGATGATATCCAAAACGAAGATCGATCTTTGAAAAGAATTGTGCACCTTGCAACTGGTCAAATAGGTCATCAATACGAGGTAACGGATACCTATTCTTGATGGTGACATGGTTCAACTCCCGATAGTCAATACAACGTCGTATACTACCGTCTTTCTTCTTTATGAATAAAACAGGAGCACCCCAAGGAGATGTACTAGGACGTATAAAATCGATGTCTAACAACTCCTGTAGTTGGACATTTAACTCCTGAAGTTTAATAGGAGCCATTCGATATAGGATTTTAGAAATGGGTTTTGTACCGGTCTCAAGGTCAATAAAGAATTCAACTTCACGTTCTGGGGGTAGACCAGGAAGTTCTTCGGGAAATACATCAGGAAACTCATTAACAACAGAAATATCATTCAATTCTGATGTATTCTGATTTAAATCAGTGACAGGGCAAAGAAAGCTTGACATCCATTTTTTCAATAAACAAATAGCTTTATGACTTGAAATGACATTGACTGATTTTAGTGGTTTGGTGGTTTGAATTCGCACAACAAGTTGGTTAGGAATATGAAAACTAATAACCTTACGAAAACAATCAATTTTGGCATGATAAGTAATTATCCAGTCAATTCCTAGAATCACGTCAAATGTAAGTATCTTCAAAGATATAAAATCCCCAAGTAGAGTGAGGGTACCAATTTGAATCAAGCAAGATTTGTAAACTGTGGATGTAACGAAGGTTTCTCCCAACGAAGTTTCAGCAAATAAGCCAAAGTCTAATTTCTCAGAAGCCAAGTTCAAACGTTGAGCACAAGCAGATGAAATAAAAGAATAGGTAGCACCGGCATCTAATAAGGTATAGACTTCGCAAGAGTTTATGACTAGCTTACCCGTGATCACCTCGTTCGGGTTCCTCGCGTTTTGGGCAGTCACGACAAACGCTCTTTCAGGAACCACTGACTTTGGCTTGTCTAGGACAGTCTTTGGTGTCACTATCCCAGCTGGTCTTGACTTTGCTATAAAATTCATTCCACCCTCAACTGCTTCGTCGCACTCCTGATCCATAATTTGAATCATTACCCTTCGATCCATATCGAATTGGGGTTGACCGCTATGCATAGGGTAATTCCAAACTCGATGTTGGATTCTCCTAATTGCTGTCCAAAAAGTAAAATCTATGTCGTCTATTTTTGCCTTCTTGGACCGGACATCTCTTTCTAAAATATCAACGCGTCGTGCGGCTTTTACCCATGCATCTTCAATTCTCACTCGTTCAGTTGCTTCTTCTTTCAGCTGATCGTTGACATTTGTATTTTCAGATTCCAACTCTAATATCATATGTTCTGCCAGAGAGAGCTTCTGTTCAAGCCTCGCATATCGAGTAACAAAATCTTAAATTTCTGTATCCCTTTCTTGAATTGTTGTATCCCTTTGTTCCACGGCCGCCTGCCGTTCTTCACCCTGTTCTTCTAACTCATGAATACGATTTTGCAGTTTTACATTTCAATCATAAAATTCTCCTAATAAATCTTCCTCAGGTTCCTCTTCTTCCTCACTCTCAGCTGCAACCTCTGCGATTAGCTCGGCTGAACCTATTAATTCTTCACTCACCACATGGATATCTCTAATTTCTTCTTCGCCTGACATCCCATCATTCATCGTTTCTTTGGTAGTGTTGTTTACAGGAGGAATATAGCCTTCTTGTTGCACGTTCTCCTGGTTGGTGATTAAAGGTGTCTCAACGGTCTCATTCACTCCATTGTTTAGACTTTCAGCTGTCATTCATAAAATACTGCCACAAAATAAGGGTTAATCAAACAAATTAACATATCACATATTAACCCTATGTTCCAACCGACCAATTAAATAATAATTAAGCTTAGGTAGGACACACTAGCGAAGGTTTTACTCATCTCTCCCCTCCTAGTTCTATTCCCAGATCTCAGCCAGAGATCATATCCCTAAGCTCTGATACCAACTGTGACGCCCCCAAAAAAGGTTCAATACTCAACCCATTCTGAGTCGCCAAATACATGGTACAGAATCCAAATACAATCTTTCATATCAAACGGTTGTGTAAAATACGACCACACAACTGTGAGTGTCAATACAGACATGTAGAAAATATTAACATTTAAACTAAGTCCTCATTATATTTATTATCACACTATTTTTAAAAAAAATAGTGAGGACTTGTACAGCTCTAACTCGGACCATCACTCCATTCTCTAACTAGTACCCGCGATATTCTCATTTCCTGAAGAGAACAATGGAAGAAAATGATGAGCTAAACTAGCCCAGTAAATAATATTATGACTAAGATAATGAGGAATAAATTATCGTTAGTCTTCAACAAATCAGATAAAATATTACGGACAACCAGTTTTAGATCAACAACTGCAGCGGAAATGACAATTCATTAGAAGAGTTAAGTAGAGAATGATGTCTACTATCTTCTATAATTTAAAAGTCCATCATCAATATTTTATCCCTGTAACATCAATCAATATTCATCTCAAATCAAATATTCATCTTTTGCACTACGGCCAAAGATATTCATTTGTATCACCAGTTGGTCATGTTCATCTCAACACTTGTCTATCTTTGCACTACGGGCCAAAGATATTCATCAGGTAATCATTCAATTTTGCACTACATGCTAAAGATATTCATCAAGTAATCATTCATCTTTGCACTACAGGCCAAAGATATTCATTTATATCACCATTTAGGACTGAGGATGAGGAAAATAATACGAATAACGAATCCAGTAAGATAAAGGACAAATATTAGAGAATTTATCCAGAGTTCAAGAATGAAGATCAAAACCTGGATCCAATCAAAGATGGTTTGGAAGAAAAAAAAATATTTTTTTATCGTGAATAGTACCTTATGAATAGTAACTCGTGAATAGGAACTCGACATGAAAAGATAAAAGTTTCACAAGAAAATTCAGACCAATATTTCAGTGAAATAATATTAGATGAAGCGCAAAACTCAAAGAATTTCTGATCATTTCAGGAATTCTAGAAACAATACTTACCGTAGTAAGTTTAGAGTTAGGAATCTGAAATGAAACAATATGCGAACCGCAATTGAATTTTCACCAGTCAGGCGGTAGTCCGCTCAGACAGATTATTTCCACAATTTAATAACAACTGAATACGAAGGGTTATTCACCAGGCATGCGGTAGTCCGCGTAGACAGGTTATTCTCACAGAATAATAAAGAATAAAATAACAACAGGATTTCACCATGCATGCTGTAGTCCGCATAGACAGGTTATTCCAACAGAATAATAAAGAATGGAATAACAACCCTTACGAGTATTGAAAGAAAACAACTCTCTTCATGAATACGAAAGAAATAATACCCCTTACCTTAAAAATTTGGAGACTGCACTAGTGTAATAGCAGAATACTCTTCTTCTTTCTCTCTTATTCTCTCTATACTTTCTCTCTCTATAGCTTTAGTGAATTGGTGAGAAATAATGAAAAAATGAGCTTCTATTTATAGGCTCGGCAGAGTAAGGGTAAAATAGTCTTTTTGCCATAATTTATGACATCATCGCTTACATCATCGATCCTATGACATTATTGCTTACCTAATCGCTCCGATGACATCCTTGCTTACCTCATCGCTCCGATGACATCATTGTTTGCATCATAAGAGTTCAAATTTAATTTGCACTATTATACCTCATTTAACTTTTATACCATGAATTTACTATAATAATGTTACCATTCAAATTATAAAAATTATACTATTATATAATCACATCATACTACTATAATGTAATATTATAATAATATATTTGAATGAATTATTTTATCGGACAAGATAAAATACCAATTTTCAACAAATGTCACATGTTAAAAATTCCTCCGTTTAAATCCACATTGAATAAATATTTCCTTATCGTATATATCAAAAATTAATTATTCACAAATAATATTACAGAACTAAAATATTGACAACCAGGTCGTTCCCAGAAAAAAAGGGGGCCTTCCGATAAGGATTTCTCCTTACTGGCGCGCAATTAATCAACCTCTTTCCTAGACAGAACTTCCTTAGACATTGTCAATAATGCTATCTAATAATATTATTCAAATAATATGACTTATTGATTTGATAATTTAAAATAATGTGCAATGGCAATTATTGAATCAATAATATAAAATTATAAAGTAGCACTTATTGATATAAAATATCAACGTAGCAAATATTGAACCAATAAAATATTATGCAATTATTGAATCAATAATATAAAATATTGAACAGTAATTACCGTAACAATAATTGAGTAAGTTCCTTCCTACGTAAGAATCAATAATTCGAAATACTGTACAATACCGTGTGCTACTGTGCAACACCACGTATTACTGTATTTTAACCACCGGGTATTTCAACAGTACTAACGGTAACAGTTTTGTCGTTATTTTTATAAAAAGGTTACTTCTGTTGCTTTCTATATCCGACATTCATTCCGTTGTAGGGTCCACCAATGACTGCACCGTCGTACGAATATTCTCCGATAAAAAGAATATTCCTCGACCAAACGAATATTCTCCGACACAACGAATATTTTGTTATCCCTTGTTTACTTTGTAAACTTTGTACATTTCACCCATAACTTATCACATTTATCAAATCAACACCTTACTATTTCAAAATAATATATAAAGAACATTAAATCTTATTCATAAAAGTTGGGGTCTTATATGTGAGCCTAGGAATCGTGGGATTCATGATCAAATTGATCAGAATCTGATTCCCACGATGGACAAACTCCACTTTACAGATGTACCCTGCCAGTTTTTCTGTAAAAAATGTACATACATAAGACCTTAAAATGGTTATCCGAATTTTAGGTCTCAACATAGTGAAAATATGATTTGTCGTGTCAGAGTTCCTTCGATGGCTATCATGCCCATGAGGAGATTGACACTTGTGTATATTTTGTGGTCGAGGATGCTTCGTAGCCCGACAATCACCATTCAAATTGTGCCTTAAGGCTGAAAAAATAAAATGGAAGTATCAACAGGCTTCAATTCCTATGTTAGCGTAAGGGTTTGATAACCAGCTTTTAAAACATCATTTTTATTTCAATCAAAAGAAAAGCTTTTGCAAATCAAATTAAACACTTTTGCAAATCAAATCAAAGACTTTTTTGTAAACCAAATCAAACCCTTCGTATATAAGTTCAACGAAGCAAAACACTACTTTCAATCAATCAAACATAGGCCCAATTTTTAAATAGCATTCACACACGCATTTCAGTTTTAAGGGAAATATTGAAAAGATTGCGGTACCATGTTTACACGGGAGTTGTGGAATGCCTATCACCTTCCCCACACTTAACCAAGCCCCCGGACTCAAACTTTATTTTCAAAGATCAAGTTTTGACAGTGTCCAGCAATTGGGCCTCTTTTCAAACAAAACTTGGTTGAGTTGCTACATCCATTTCAAAACTATCAACTGGCGACTCTGTAAAACGTTCAATCGTCGACATGATACATGTTGGTCTTTTCCTAAAAAATCCTTCAAAACCTTTTTTCGCAATAAAAAGAGTAAGGGTAGAGATAACTTAGGAAAAGATGAAAGATCCGGGTTGTGACCCGACCGACGGATTTTTTCCCGTCGTCGACATTATGGACAAGGAGGATTCCTAATCTTAAGTATGTTAAGATAAGGGTTTGTCCAGCTTATGTGAAAAGGTTTCAAAAGGATAAGCTTGGGATAAAATTTGGTAAGTGTAGATTTGTGGGACATCCTAAAGTAAGTTTAAGGTATATGTTCTATAATCCTACTGAACAAAAGGTGTTTGTTGCGAAACACACTGCCTTCTTAGAAAAATGTGTTTATCATTGAAGGGGCTAATGGGAGGATAACAGATCTTGAAGAAGTTCAAGAACAACAAAGCACTATAAGTCAAAAATAAGAACATGTAGATAGACCTATAGTACCACAACCGAATCGTAAATCTTGAATAGTACCGAAAATACCTGGTAGGTATGGATTTAACATAAATGATGATGATGAAGTACACATCATAAATAATGATAATCCAATTATATACAATAGACTAAGAGTTATAGACACTAAGAGAAATTTCTATTACTCCTCTTTTAGTGGATACAAAAGAAAATGGTCAAGGGAGAAAGTGAATGTACATTACTTCTATAAAGCATGATGAAGAACTGATCGGTGCTTTTTTTCTTTTTTTTAAAAACAAAAATGTGAAGCTTTTTTGTACACTTAAAATTTTCTTTGTCCACTTTTTCCTTTTTCCCTCTTCCATTATCTCTCATCTTCTATTTTTTAGCATTTTATTTTTCATCCTTTAACACACGTAGTGTGTCATGTAAATTAGTATATATACCTTTATCAATAGTGTCGCATTTCAAAATATAAAATTATTATTAATGTTTTTTAAATTTAATTTTAAACATTTCACATTTAAAATTGATATGATATTACAACTATATAATAACTAAAAATAAATAAATTTATATCAATTTTGAGTTTAAAAATATCCAAATAATTTTTTTAAAGTTAAAGTTAATCTTATTTTGAAACATAATGATTATATAAAATTAACTAACAATCTCATAATAACAAAATCTTGCATATTATGCATTTTAAAGATTTAGAGAATTAATATATAAATGTACTCAAAAAGAAAAGAAAGAAAAAAAAAACTCAGGTTGGAAGCAAAGTCGTTCTTGAGCACAGGAGGGAGGGTCGACCGCCCTAGGCCATTGATCAGAGGAGCCCCAATTTTTTTTTTTTATATATAGGATTTTGAACATTTGATTGAAAATTTTGGTTACAGGAATACTAGAAAAAATATCTTTCAATGAATGCATTCTCATATATTTTGTTATAGTCGAATTATTTAGTCGAACTTCGCATATATTTTGCTGTAGTCGAAGTTCGCATTTATTTTGTGTTGTAGTCGAACTATTATGTTTTAAGCTCCGAAAATACATTTTTTTGAATACAACTTGTAATTTTTATTTTTATTTTTTATTTTTTTGGTGAAAATAATGTTTCGAAAATGTTTCGTTCTCATTTTTTGTCATGGTCCACCAAAATATCAGGAACATCTCTGGTTGGAAGAGATAATATAAGTTTTTAATATGATAAGTATTCTTTAGTTTTTAGATAAAATCATTTTCAAACTTAAAATTGACATGGTTTCAAATTTTTTATTAATTTTAATTAACTATAAATTATCTAAAATGTACTATTCTTTGTAAGATTTATAATTTTATAATTATTAATAAATTATTTTAAGTTTAAAAATATTTTAGTTTAATTTTTAAAAATTAATAATAATTTTATAATTTAGAACGATATATAATACATATATAAATTGTTTGAGAATAGTACTACAAAAATACACGCGAGTATACTAATTTTATCGGTCTGGCGGCTATGGATTTCTTGGTCATGCCTTTATTTTCTTCTTAGCCGAGTATGTATCAATTTTATCGCTCTGGCGCCTGGCGGCTATATAATTTTGGTCATGCTTTTATTTTCTTCTGAGCTACTTTGTCTTGTATTCCAACTTCCAAGCCCTCAAAGTCTATTGGTCGGTCTAATAAAGTAGCCACCGGGCGACATGACGTACCAAAAAAAAAGTATAGTTAAAAAAGGAATTGTTAAATTCATAATATTTTTTGTTATTTCTACAACAAAAGTGTCACTGTAGATGTATAGCGATGGTGAAAACTGTTACTATAGGGATGTGAATGATAGAAAATTATTTGAATGTTACAAAAGATGGCAGAATCTAACTTGGACACCACATGCAGGATATGCCGACTCAAGAGGACTTGGCCCGAGTTGGCCAGTTCGATGACTCCAGTACTTTCATGGATAGCGTAGAGTTCATTTGATAGACTCTTATTAATTGTTGTGTGTCTGTGCCCCATTATCCTGTACTTTTTATTTTTATTTTTAATGTATCATAGAGATGAATGCTTGATGTACATATAAAACCTGATGTATTCCACACACACACACACACACACACATATATATATATATGATGTCTTTTATTCATTGCATATGTTGTACTATCGTTTATCATGATGCTTGTTTATATATTTGCAAGCTTTATATTTAAAGATGATTGAATAGAAATTGACCCCTGTATGGTATTTATAATAAAATTATTACAGATGACTTCCTCATCAGTCGCTCACATAGAGCACTCTCCGCCTAGTCGGATAGCTACCAGTTTGAGAGGTTGGCATAACAGCTTGCCGTATTCTGACCGCATTACTGTGGGCCAGATGCTGGGCCACTCGATGTCTCTCTTATCCTTCCAAGCACCGGATGGATTTGTGGATGGGATGCTTACCCATTAGATCCAAGAGCAACATGTTTTCAGATTTGGTTTGGATGAGTTAACCCCCACATTGGAAAAGTATGGCCGCATCTAGGGCTTGTCGATGGGCGGACCATGTGCTAGGGTAGTGGTGGGGCATATGCCCCGCCAGTTCATGAACACTACCAGTTTGAGGAGGTCAGTTGTCTTAGCAGAGGTGAGTGGTAGCCACATTGTATCGATGGACTTTTTGATAGACCGTTTTGCTTCCACTGATAGCTTTATCGTATATCATGGAGATTTTGCTATTTTTGAGGAGAGGTGGCAGACAGCACTGGTAGATGCCCTAGTAATGTACGTCTTGTCAAATTTGAGCATGCCCTTTTACGTCGATCATCTAGACGTTGGGATATTGATGGTCATTAGAGCCCTTCGGGATGACTTCACCATTCTTCCCCTCATATTAGCAGAGACATTGGTATCGACATCTTTCTGTCAAACCAGCGGGGATCAAGAGTTTCGTGGTAGCCTAGTTCTCCCCCATCTGAGGTCGATTAGTCGGTTCCGTCGCCATGAATTTTGTTTTCGCCACGACATAACTTTATCTTATTCATTCCGCCTAGCTTCATGCGTAGACGTCGCTTCTTGGACCGAGTTTTTGGATACCATGGAGGATCCATTTGAGATTTTTATGTACTCCAGATATTGTTCATTCCTGAGTTTTACCACTAATGTGGCTGATTTCGACTTCCTCCCTTTGGCCGGTTTGAGGGGTGTGACCACATATCATCCTCTGGCAGCGATGAGTTAGTTTGATCAGTATCAGGATGTCCATTTGTTCGAGGGGACTGAGGAATATCGCTTTCCCATTTGCTCTGCTACTGAGGCAGATTTGGCGCGCATCTACGGATTTTGGTCTCACACGCAGACAACGAATTTCAGGGATGGCCATCCTGGCCGATCGGCAGAGTATCTAGCCTAGCTGGAGAGTGATTTAGCCCAAGATATAGTTCATCATACTGAGGTAGGGGCTTGGTCTATTTATGAGGAAGAGCTGATGGAGGATCCTATATCTCCGACTGAGGATGAACTGTTTGCTGGTTTGATGGAGGCTTTAGTCAGTGTGGCTCCGAGCTCTATTCCATCATCTAGGGAGGCGTTGGATCGCCAGAAACACCTTCTGACGTTTGAACAGGATCAGGCTCATGCCTTGATGTTGAAAGCATTGGCAGGTAGTGACGCTGCCAGTGTTGAGAGGGATGAAATTATCATTGTCAGAGATGAGGCTGTAGCTGAGAGGGACGCACTCTGATATTTTGCGGATGAGCTTTTCGATCATGCTTGAGATGTGATACAGAGTCAGGAGGGGACCTTCTGATCGACATTAGAGTTCTTGAGGAGTATTGATTTGGTGGAGCAGGAGCTCGGGGCTGGTCCTCCTTCGGCATAGACATCTGGATATTTGGGGTTGTTGTCCCGTTTGACTTCAGATTTATATTCCTGCTTTATTTTCCTGCAAGAACTATTGTTATTCTCTCTTGTCATATATTAAGTATTAATTTTGTACTTAAACAATTGTATATATAAAAAGGAACATGTTTAGTTCACTTTCCTCTTTTGAGCACGTCTTGACCTTTTGCATTGATTGCCATTTTATCCTCATGACTTATTATTTTGATATATAAATGTTCTCGTCATCTCCAGGACTCGAGCCAAATTTGACGAAACGATGTTGAGATGTCACCAGGTCTTCTCAACATGGGTCGTTGACTCAGAGGGTTTTTATATATATTTTGATTTTTTTTGAGTGATTTGAGTTTTGGGGATAGTATCTAGGATATGAGGTAGAGGGTTTTAGATGTTGCTTTTCGAGGGTTAGACCGCACCATAGATGGCTGCCTACGTACTCCCGTGGATGGGGAGATCAGGTCTTACGTAGTTTAGGCTACAAGGATCTGATGATTTTTTTTAACTATATATATAAAGGATTCTTGCTTGCCAATAGAGTTCTCAGACATCGTATCGTTTCACCGAATTAGAATTGATCAGCTACGAGAACTCCTCACCATCCATCTCTCGTAATCTTCAGGCTCCGCCTGATAAGATCATTTTGACAACGAAGGGTCCTTCCTAGTACAGGGTGAATTTTCCTTTGGCTCTGTCTTGACCCAAAATGATCTTCTTTAATACCAAGTCATGCTCTTTGAACTTTCGGGGTCGCATTTTTTTGTTGTAGGACCAGGACATTCGTTGTTGGTATAGCTGACCATGAAAGATAGCGGTAGCCCTCTTCTCGTCTATTAGGGACAGCTGATCATATTGATCTTGTAGCCATTGACCTTCTTCTATCTAAGTGGGATTCTATTATCACCCTCAGCGACTCTATTTCAACCTCTATGAGGAGTACGACCTCCATGCCATATACTAGTGAATAGGGGGTTGCCTTGATCAAGGTGCGAGTCGACGTTCGGTAGGCGAGCAGGGTTAAAGGAAACAAATCAGGCCATCCCCGGTGGTTTGCCAACATCTTCATCATTATCTTCTTGTTGTTTTTATTGGCGACTTCCACCGCACCATTCATTTTTGGATAGTAGATAACTGAGTTGAGGTACTTGATGTTGAACTTACTGCACAGTTCCCTCATCATCTCATTATTCAGATTCTTGGCGTTGTCTGACACGATAACTTTGGGTTGTCCATATTGACAGATGACGTTGTTCTTGATGAAGCTAAAGATGACCTCCTTGATAACCTTGGGGAAGAAGGCTGCTTCCACCCATGTGGTAAAGTAATCAATCATAGTGAATATGTGACTGTTATTGGCTTTGGGCTCGACTGGTCTAATCACATCCATTCCCCACATGATAAATGGCCATGGCGAGGTCATGCAATGTATCTGGTTAGAAGGCGCATGAATAATGTTGGCATGAACTTGGCATTGATATTAGCGCTTGACGTGATCATCGCAATCAGCTTTGAGGGAGAGCCAGTAGTGTCTCGTCCTTAATATCTTCTTAGCAAGCAAGGGTCCACTTATGTGTGCTCCGCACACCCCACTATGCACTTCATCCATAAGTCTCTGGGCCTGATCCTTGTCAAGACACCTTAGAAGGCCTATGCATGTGTCTCTTTTATAGAGAGCATCTTTGCTTAAGTAGAATTTCATTATCATCTTCTGTATTCGCTTCTTTTCAGTTTGGCTCGCTCCCTTGGGGATGGATCCATCTCGCAAATACTCTTTGATGTCTTGATACCAAGGTGGTCTGGTAGGAGCTATTTCGTTGGATATTTCCCCAACATAATTTTTGTAAGCGAACACATTTTATGCCTTGAAAGTGAGGTTTACCCTTCCTTGCCGATATGTTGACCAGTGAGGCAAGTGTGGCCAATGCGATTGTGAAATCATTTCTATTTCGAGGAATATACATGAAGGCTATGTCTTCAAACTCTCCTGCCATCTTGATAACCTCGCGATGGTATGGTAAGAGGTGCAACTCTTTGCTGATGTAGGCTCCAGTGGATTGTTTGATGACTAGCTCTGAGTCCAAAAATTGCTAACCATTTGACCCTCATTGACAGAGCCAACTTTAATCCTACAAGGCATCCTTCATATTCTGCCATGTTGTTGGAGTTATTGAATTACAATTTGGTTGCCACGGGGTGCTGCTCCCCAGTGATAGAAATGAGAACTGCCCCTGCCCCAGCGCCTTCTGCGTTTACGACACCATCAAAGTATAATTTCCAAAATTAACATGTATCTTCCCTTTTGTCTTGCTGAATCACCATAACACATTGTTGGGGAAGTACGTTTCCAGAGGCTCAAAACCTCATGTTGGTGTTATCGATAGTTGGTCCACGATTCCTTGGCCCTTGATATTTTTTGGGTTACGTAGACTATGTCGAACTGTTGAAGGATTAGCTGCCACTTTGATAACCAGCAGTTCAACATAGGTTTGCTAAAAAATTACTTCAAAGGATCCATGCGAGAAATGAGATAAGCGGTATGGTCGTGCAGTTAATATTGCAATCTCATGGCGGCCCAGACTAATGTGCAGCATGACTTTTCGATGAGCGTGTATTTCTGCTCACAGCCACTAAATCACTTGTTGAGGTAATAGATGGTCCTTTCCTTGCCCATGTCGTCTTTTTGCCCTAGCATGCAGCCCATGGAATGATATCGATGCATATATGGAATGGTTTTTTTATTCATGAGATGAATGTTATTTATTGATGCATATGTTGATATGTATGATAATAAATGAGATTGATTATGGACTATTGACCAATGAATGATTGGATTTTATTTTAGTTGGATGCATGAATGTTTGAGTTTTATAAATGAGGTATGTGTACCTCGTCTTATCTAGTTTTTCCTGATATGAATTATATCTCCCTTCTATGTTTCTCCTTAACTGTTGATCATCTATTTTTTGTAAATAGTTTATGTAATATGATTAGTTAGAATTTCTTGAATAATTAAAGACAAAGGAGTGCTATGAAGACCCGTTTGTAATGGAGCTCGGGTTTAAATATAATAGTTATGTTTAAATTCAATTCTTGCACCCTAGGTTTGACCTTTTGATTTACTTGGTGACTCTAGTGAACCAAACTATAATAAAAGTCCATAATCAATACGGGTAGAATATAGTATTCTATATGTGTATGCTTATTATGTATATATTATATATTATACAATATGTTTCACATGTCAAATAATATGACGCGTATTATATATATATATATGCATGCGCACTAAACAAGATGAGACAAATAATAACAAACCCCTCAAAAAATTTAAATTAAGTTGTAACTTTCAAAAATATTTGGAATATCGAACATCGCCTTCTAGCATGATAAAACAATAGAGTATCAGTTAATCATTATAAGTTTGTTGTGTCACTATAAGGCTTATCTTAATTTTTTGAGAGGCTATTTTATCACATTTGATGCTTATAAAGAAATTGAACGATACTGTTTTGTTATGTCACCACAAGGACAATATTTTTCTCTTTGAATATATGAAAGTGCAAGGTTGGACTTAACATGGATAATTTTGATTCGGATGTGTCACTACTTGATCAAAATAATCTAAGAGATAAAATACAAGGAGTTACATGGTGATGTAATTGACAATAGTTGTCTTTCTATTTATTTATATATAGTTTGTTGTGTCACCACAAGGCTATATATATTTGAAATGAGATCCTTATTCTTACTAGCAAATCTTTAATTAGATTTTGTTGAACTATATATTAAGGGTAATATAGTTTGAAGAAAATAGTGGGAGATACCAATTTAAATAAAGACCTAATTTATTTTAGTAATTAATTAAATGAATTTATGCTAAAATATTGCCCTTTTCACATGCAGAATTTGAAAATATCAAACTCATTAATATCACTGCGTAGAATACTTGATGCTAACAAATTGACCGGACTGAATTTCACGGACTGGTTAAAGAATCTGAGAATTGTTCTCACTACTTAAAAGATTTTTTATGTCCTAAATTTTTCCGTCCTTGCAAATGTTGCAGACTTAGCCTCTGAGAAAGAGATTGCTACTTTTAGAAAGTAGCAAGATGATGTAACTGTGGCTCAATGCATCATGCTCGCATCCATGAGTAACGAGGTTCAGCGTCAGCATGAAACTATGGATACTCCTACTATACTGCTTCACCTTAAAGAGTTGTATGGTGAACAAAGTATGACTGTTAAATATTAAATATTTAAGGAGCACTTCCAATCTCGTATGACAAAGGTCACTACTGTTGAGACTCATGTCCTAAAGATGATCAATCTGATTGAACAGCTTGGACAATTAGGGTTCGTAATGGATGGGGAGTTAAGTCAAGATTTGATCTTGTAGTCACTCCCAAACACCTTCTCACTATTTTTTGTGAATTTTCACATGAAAAAGTTGGATGTCACCTTGCCTGAATTACTTAACATGTTGAAAACTATTAAAAGTCACTTCCCATCCAAGAAGGACCAAGTCTTATTTGTGGATGATTCTTCTAAGAAAAGGAAGAGGCCCAAGGTATATTCTGAAAATAAGAACAATAATAAGGCTAAGGGCAAGGCGAAAGGAAAGGATAATAAGAAACCTGATCCAAATAGCAAAGGAATATACTTCCATTACAATAAGTCGGGTCACTGGAAAAGGAACTGCGAGAAGTTTCTTGCGGAAAAAAAACAGAAGAAGCTTGGAGAAGCTTCGACTTCCGATCAAGGTTTGTTCATGATTGAAATTAATTTTTTTGAAAGTCAAAATTCTACTTGGGTATTGGATATTGGCTATAATTCTCACATTAGTAACACTATGCAGGGACTAAACATAAGTAGAAAGCTGAACAAGGATGAAGTCGTTCTACGAGTGAAAAATGGATCAAATGTTGATGCATTAGCTGTAGGGACTTATTGTTTAGCACTGCCTACGGGCAAGTCCATTAGTTTAAATAATTGTTATTTTGTTCAAACACTTATTAGAAATATTATTTCAATTTCTGTATTGGATATGGATGGTTTTGATATTATAATAAAGAACAACAGTTGTTCTATTTATAATAAAAATATTTTATATGATGTTAGTAATTTACTGAATGGACTTTACATACTTAACTTGCAAGAAAATATATTTCAAATTGAACAAACTAATAAAAGAAAAAGAGATGATGTTAATTATACCTTTATGTGGCATTGTAGACTCGGTCATATTAATGAAACAAGATTATTCAAGTTGAATAAAGATGGGCTTTTAGAGCTATCTGATTATGAATCATATCCAACTTGTGAATCTTGTCTTATGGGTAAAATGATCAAATCTCCTTTAGTGGAAAAGGAAAATGAGTTACAGAGTTGTTAGTGTTGGTACACACACATATATATGGACCTAGGACAACGAATGCACGAGGATGGTATTCTTATTTTATTACTTTCACTGATGATACAAATCTAATTCGTTTAAAAGTTCAAAGAATTCAGAAGTGAAGTAGAGAAATAAACTGACAGAGTATTAAGATTCTTTGATCTGATTGAGGAGGGGAATACTTAAGCAATGAGTTTCTCAATTGTCTCAAAAAAATGGTATAATCTCACAATGGACTCCATCAGGGACACCACAGTTGAATGGTGTATCTGAAATGAAAATCGAACATTGTTGGACATGGTTCGTTCTATGATGAGTTTTATCGACCTTCCAGTATCTTTATGGGGTTATGGCCAAGAATCGGCTGCACAACTACTTAATAAGGTACCTACCAAATTCGTCCCAAAGATTCTATATGAGTTATGGACAGGAGGAAACCAAATCTTAAGCATGTTAAGATTTGGGGTTGTCCAGCTTATGTCAAAAGGTTTGAGAATGATAAGCTACAGACTATATCTGACAAGTGTAGATTTATGAGATAACCTAAAGAAACATCAGTGTATTATTTCTATCATCCAACTGATCAAAAGGTGTTTGTTGTGAAACATGATGCCTTCTTGAAAAATGAATTTATCTTTGAAGGGATTAAGATATATCTTGAAGAAGTTCAAGAACCACAAAATACTACGGATCAAAGTCAGGTACCTGACCAAGTAGAAGAACCTACTGTGCCACAACCTATTCGTAAATCTGGAAGAGCACCGAAGATACCTGAGAGATATGGATTCGTCATAAAGGATGCCGATGAGGTACGCATCATAGATGATGATGATCTGTTGACTTACGAACATGCTATGAGTAATAAAGACTCAGAAAAATGGCTAGAAGCCATGAAATCAGATATGGACTCTATTTATGAAAACCAAATAAGGACTTTAGTTTCATCACCTGAAGGTATTAAGCCTATTGGGTGCAAATGGATCTATAAAAGAAAGACTGGAGCAGAAGGCAAAGGTGGAGACTTATAAGGCCCGACTGGTTGCAAAAGGTTTCAAGATGTTGACTATGATGAAACTTTCTTACCAGTAGCTATGCTCAATTCCATTCGGATTTCGCTTGCAATTATAGCTTACTATGACTACGATTTCCAAACAGCAAACAGTTACTGATTCAGTGACTGAGGCAGAGTACATAGCTGCAAGTGAAGTTGCAAAGGAGGTTGTTTAGATGAACAAGTTCATAACTTAACTTGGTGTGGTTCCTAACATTAGAGGAGCAATACCTTTATTTCGTGACAACACCAGAGCTGTTGCACAGACCAAGGAACCCAGGTCTCATCAGAAACCCAAACACTTGTTGCGGTAGTTTTATTTGATTAGAGAGATCATTGAAAGAGGAGACGTCACCCTGGAGCGTGTAGACTCAAAAGACAACATTGCAGATCCATTTCTAAAGCTTTAGCACAACAACAGCTTGATAGTCAGTTAGAGAAGGTGGGTATGAGATACCATGGAGATTGACTTTAGTGCGAGTGGGAGATTGAAAGTAGTATGCACACAAGCCAATTATATTTGATATGATGTAGCATATATTTTGTAATCTTATTGATTTATTAATACAAGAATTGATTAATTAAAGGCATTTTACTTTATCTACGTGGTTCTGATATATAATATGTGATAAACCATAGTCTTAAGCAATACTTTTAGAATCATAATGATGATCATGCTAATGAGATCTAAATTCTTAGATCGCTTAAACTAAAATAGTTCCAAATTATTGGATTACTAAAAAAAGATTAGTGAATCCGGATAGATTGGTACATACGTTGTTAGCTCTTAGGAAGAGGATTATTGATTTCATAATCATTTGTGTGGAGACACTAAAACAAATATTTAGGTGCTTATTGGAGAATAAGTTCACTGAACGTGGCTCGCTAAGGAATACCTAATGGAGTTTTACGTGTCTGTCAATAGGAATTCCTCTAGTGATAGTAGTACAAGTGATCCTTAGACTTGAGATCATCATAATATCTTATGTATGATGAGTTATGCTTTGACATATCTCTTAAGACCTTTAGAGTATATCAAAAGGTACGCTTGGGTATTATAAGTTGTATACGGAGATAATGAATGATTAACAAAGAATCTACCTCTTCTAGAAAAAGGAGAGAATGTCCAATGTGATTCGATAAATGACAACTCAGGAATCATTGGCCAATGTAGAATAAAATTAGAAAGGAGTTTCTAATTTGCATTATTTAGAATTGTGCATTTGAGAATCAAAATATATATAATTAAATAAAATAAGACTTGATAGTAATTTCATGTCTTATATTTAATTGAGACATTGTGTGGTAGAATGATTGAATTGTACAGTAACTATTCACCGAAAGGTTCATTTATAATTAATGTTAAAATTTATATTATTTGAAAAGTCGTTGATCGCTAAGGGAGATTACGCTTATTATAGAATAAATGTTATTTATTTAAATAAATTAACTAATTTAATTTATTTATTTAAATAAAATTAAAATTGTTCTAATTGATTTGTTCACAATCGATTTGATATGGAGAACCTAAAGGGTCACACTATTATTTAAGAAGTAAATGACATAATCGTAATAATAAGTTAAGTGTATTTAATTTAATCTATAGTGATAGAATAAATTAAATAGCTTAATATTTGTTATTTAATATTTTGAAAATATTAAATATAAATTAATAAGAGGAGTCTTATTATTACTACTATTATTATTATTTAATACCTAAAAGGGTTTGGAAATTAATTAATAAAAGTACTTTCATAAATTCTTAATTGGATTAGGAATACAATTAATTAAAAAAGTTTAATTAATTAAAATAAAACCTTATTTCTAAATAGTTTAGGAGGGTTGCCTACATCTATAAATAAAATGAGTCTTATTATGGGTTTGGGTTACACAAGTTACACACTTAATTCCAAGATTTGAGAGAGTACATATATTTTCTATAGATATAGAAATTAAGGTTTTTGCCAATACCCAACCTCTTTCATAGATATTATTCCTTGATGGATTACCTCTAGAGGCCAAACATTTGGGTGACTTACATTGATCTAAAGAAGGAATCACATCGATGAAATGCAAAGGTGTACGTGAAAAAATTTGGAGTTGAACTTATACCTGAGGAATCACGGTTCTACAAGGGTGTGATTCTGAATCTTCACATCTTTTCTATTGATTGATAATTGAGCACAATGTATGGCCATGGTGATGATTTGTAAAAAATTTAAAATCCGTTTTATCACGCTTCCGCTACTTTTATGTAATTTGATTACATGATCGCGCTATATACAAACCTAACATATCTCCTCCTTTATGACTAGTAATTGAGACAAAGTTAATAATTTTCTTTTGCAAATTTCACTTATCAATAACATAATGAGCACTCAACACCATGTAAGTTGTATGGAAGTCCATGTATCGGTAGTAAAAGAAACCCTTTGTGATGTATTTTTGATGCAAGCTTTCAATTTCAATTTCTCCTCTAAAAAGCTCTTCAAACAATCTCTAGTTATGGTGGTACGTGAAGACACATTAAATTTTGAACATGCAACATACATCAAGTATTTAAAGCCCACATCCTCCACATGACTAAAAAAAAGTTCGTCTACAATTATTGTAAACGAAACAACCCTCCTAATTAACTCTTGATTAAATTTCCATAAACAAACACTATTAGTTGATTTCCCTTCCAACTCTTGACCCCCTTCATTAATATTTGTTGTAGCTGGAAAATTTAATAATGATTGTTTTCTTTCCATTAATTGAATATTAGGAGGGTACAATTTACATCTTACATTATGATTTTTTAAACCACCTGTCTCATTCTTTCCCGAGTCGGCTTTTAAAACTTGACCACAATACTTACATTTTGCCTTTATTTCATCATTTTGCTTAAATCTTATATAATTTTCCCATATATTCGCACGAGTCTTACCGATTATTTGCTCGATCTCTTCAACTTCACTTTAATTTTGTGTTTCGCGTTTCTCGCATCTTCCATTGTCTCCTCCATTATTTGGGACTTGGATTAGATTTGCATCGGATGATATTAGTATATCATTTGTAAGACCCCGAATTTTATGAAATAAAAGTATTCAATTTTCTTATAATTATTATTCTATTCAGTAAATGGTTAAATTGATAAAAGGTTAAAGTTAAGAGTGATATGTGTAAATTTTATAAAGTAAGCAAGTTGGCATAAAATATTCATTGTGTCAGGGAATATTCGTTTGGTCGAGAAATATTCGTTTGGTCGAAAATATTTGTACAACGGCGCAGTCATTGGTGGACCCTATAACGGAAAACAGTCGGATGAAGAAAACGACAAGAATAAGTTTTCTAAAAATAATGACAAAACTTTTATCGTTAAACTGTTGAAATATCCGGTGGTTAAAGAACAGTAATACGTGTTGTTGCACAGTAGTACACGGTATTGCACAGTAATTTCTAATTATTGATTCTTACGTAAGAAGTCACTTATTCAAGAATTATTACAGTAATTACTGTTTAGTATTTTATATTATTGATTCAATAATTGCTACATTGATAATTGCATATTATTTTATATTATTGATTCAATAATTGTCACAGTAACTACTGCACAGTATTTCACATTATTAAATCAATAATTGTCACTCATATTATTGAAATGATATTATTAAATAGCATTATTGACAATGTCTAGAAAGTTTTATCGAGAAAAGTGGTTAGATTATATAATTGCGCGCCAATGAAGAGAAATTCTTATTAGAAAGGCCCCTCTTTCTTGGGAATGACCTGGTTGTCAATATTGTAATTCTATAATATTATGAATAATAATTGATGAATAAAATAAAAATTATTGATAAATACGATGAGTAAATATTTGATCAATTTTGATATAAAGGGAGAAATTTTTAGTATGAGATATTTTGTGGAAAGTTGGTATTTTATCTTCTTCGATAAAATAATTCATTCAAATATATTATTATAATATCACATTATAAAATTATAATATGATAATATAATAGTATAATTTTATAATTTTAAGTGGTAATATTGTTATAATAAACTCATGGTATAAAAATAAAATGAGGTGGAAGAGAAAAAAATGGGATTTGAATTTTTTTAATAATTATAACTATTTTAATATATATATATATATATATATATATATATATATATATATATATATAAACATGTGGGAATTTTGTGGAGGAATTCCTTTTTCATTATTGGTGTGCTGGAGGTTTTCAAGTGCGGTGTACTGAGAAGCCACCGAGAATTTATTTTGTCAACATTGGTGTTCTGGCATTTTCCTATAAATAGGGTGCTTAGTTAGAAATGAAAATCACACCAGAATCAAAAAAAAAATCTCTCTATAATGTTGAGGGTATTTATTGTGAGTATAAGAATATTTTGAGTGTGGATAACGGTGCAAGAATTTCTCAATATAATATCCAATATTCCAGTCAACACTACTCTCCTATTAAGGTAAATGATATTATTTTTCTTGTAAAGAATGTTGTTTTCATTCAATATTCGTAAGGAATATTATTTTCTTCCATACTCTATAGTATGTAAGTAATAATATTTCATTTCAGATTCCTAAATTTAAATTTACTATTGTAAGTATTGCTTCTATAATTTCTGAAATGATTAGAAACTCCTTGAGTTTTGCGCATCATCTAATATCATTTCATCGGAATATTGGTTTGAACTTTATTATGAAAGTTTTACCTTTTCATGTCAGATTACTATTCATTCGAGTACTATTCACGAGTTACTATTCATGAGTTACTATTCATTCGAGTACTAATCACGAGTTACTATTTATGAGTTATTCACGAGTTACTATTCATGAGTTACTATTCACGGGGTACTACTCACGACAAAAAATAGTTTATTTTTCTGTCTAAATTATCTTTGATTTATGAATCTTACTCTGGAAATTGGATCAATGTTTTGATCATATTGTTCTTACTATGTCTATTCATCATATATAACATTTTTATAATCATGGTGATGGAAGTTCTCTTTGACTTGAGTGTAAAGATGGGTTCTCTTTGGCCAGTAGTGCAAAGATGAATTGTTGACTGGTATGATCATGACCATTGATTTTATAATTGAATATCCTTAGCTTAAGTGCAAAGGTGAATTGATCAACTTGGTTATAAATATTGCTTCTATAAATTCTGAAATGATTAGATATTCCTTTGAGATTTGAGTTCATCTAATATCATTTCACTTGAATATTTATTTACCCAAATCTTCTTATTAAATTTTAATCGTTATCTTTGAAATATAAAACTTGAATATCTTTGGCTCGTAGTGCAAAGATGGGCAGGTGTTTGGCATGATCATGATCATTACTATTGAATATCTTTGGCCCGTAGTGCAAAGATGGACAGGTGTTTAGCATGATCATGATCATTGATGTTACTGTTGAATATCTTTGGCCCGTAGTGCAAAGATAGCATAATCATGATCATTGATGTTACTGTTGAATATCTTTGACCCGTAGTGCAAAGATGGACAGATGTTTGACATGATCATAACCATTGATGTTACTGTTGAATATCTTTGGCCCGTAGTATAAAAATGAATTGACTAACATGATTATGTCTAAAAGCTCTAAACTAGTATAATCATGATTATTGATGTTACAAATGAATATCTTTGGCCTTAGTGCAAAGATGAATTTATTGGCATGATTATGTAAAGGAACTGTGATTTGGTATAACCATGATATTTAGTGTTGTAGGCAAAGACAGGTGATGAATGTAAGACCCCAACTTTTTATGAATAAAATTGAATTTTCTCTATATATTATTTTGAAATAATAAGGGGTTGATTTGATTAATGTTGTAAGTTATGGGTAAAATGCGCAAATATTTTAAAATAAGCAAGTGGTTATAAAATATTCATTGTTGTCGGGAAATATTCGTTTAGTCGTGGAATATTCTTGTTGTCGGGGAATATTCGTACGACGACGCAACCATTTGTGGGCCCCATAACGAAAAACTGTCAGATGAAGAAAACGACACAAGTTTTCTAAAAATGACGGCGTAACGGTTATCGTTAAAACTGTTGGAATACCCGGTGGGTAAAGTAAAGTAATACGCGTTGTCGCACAGTAGCACACGGTATTGCACAGTATGTTATATTTCAATAATTTTTATTGCACAGTATTTCACATTATCAAATTAATAATTTATATTATTTGAATAATATTATTAGATAGCATTATTGGCAATGTCTAAGGAAGTTCTGTCTAGGAAAGGGATTGCTTAATTGCGCGCCAGTAGGGAGAAATCCTTATCGGAAGGCCCCCTCTTTTCTGGGAACGACTTGGTTGTCATTATTGTGATTTTGTAATATTATTTGTGAATAATTAATTATTGATAAAATGATAATGAAATATTTATTTAATGGAAGAATTTTTAAAGAGACAATTATTGAGAGTTGATATTTTATCTTCTTCGATAAAATAATTCATTCAAATATATTATTGTAATATTACATTATAAGTGTATGATGTAATAATATAATAATGGTGATATTTTTTCACAATAAATTCATAGTATATGAATAAGATGAGGTGCAAGAGAGAAAATAGAATTAGAATTGTAAATATTTTAATATATATATATATGTGTGTGTGTGTGTGTGTGTGTGTGTGTGTGTATGTGTGAGTACGTATTTGTGTGTTTATGTGTGTGGAGAAAATGGTGGGGGTGAGAGAAGAAAAGGGAGAGAGAGAGATAGAAGAGAGAGAGTTAGTGGGAATTGGTGGGGAAAAGAGAAGGAAGAAAGAAAAGAAAAGAGAGAAAGAAAAGAGGAAAGAAAGAGAGAGAAAAGAAAGAAAGGGGAAAATGAAAGAAAGAAAGAAAAAAAAAAGTGGGTGCTGAAGATTTTGTTAGAATAGGGGTGTGGAAAAATCATCCGTATGTAAATTCGGGTCATTTTTAGTTCGAAATTTAAAAAAACTTCTTCCACAAAGTTGTAGAGAATTAAATTTCATATAGAATGGACATAAGATTCGTATTTTTCTGATAAAAGGGCTATTTATTATGAATTATTGAAGTTCTGAAATATTGGGTCTGAATTACTTTTTGGGGTTATAAATATTTTTATTTTTTTTTAAGAAAAATGTTTTTTGTGGGTGGGACCTACTTGTGGAGTGCTGAGATTGTGATGTGGTGTGCGTAAGAAAAATTTTTTTTTATTAAATTTTCTGCTTTGGCGTTCTAAGCATTTTCTTATAAATAGGGTGCTTAGGTTAGAATTAAAAATCACACCAGAATCAGAAGTTTCTCTCTCTATAATATCGAGCGTATTTTTGTGACTTTGAGAGTTGATAAGCAGTGCAAGTTTTCTTCAGCATTATATCCGATATTCCAGTCAGAAATATTTGTCTTTTGAGGTAAGGGATGTTATTTTTCTAGTAAATGATGTTATTTTCTTCAATATCATTTCACCAAAATATTGGTATGAATTTTATTATAAAAATTTTACCTTTTCATGTCGGAGTTACTATTTACGTATACGGCACTATTCACGTATACGGTACTATTCACGAGTACTATTCACGAAGTATATTTTTCTTATGAAATTTCTACCTTTTTATGCCGGGGTTACTATTCACGTATACGGAACTATTCACATATACGGCACTATTCACGAATACGGTACTATTCATAGAAAAATTAAATTTTTTTTTCTTTGTCCAAGTTGTCTGTTATGGTTCCTATTTTTGATTGGATCCATGTTTTGAACTTCAATCTTGAATTTTGCTCCACAAATGATTATTATAAACTATTTTTGAACTTAGATAGACTGAATTACGAATCCCTAATTTTTGCCCTTTATCTCGCTGGATTCGTCCTTTAAAAATATTTTCATCATCTTCAGTCTTAAATGGTGATACAAAAGAATATCTTTGGCCTGTAGTGCAAAGATGAATAATTATTTGATGAATATCTTTGGTCTGTAGTGCAAAGATGGATGATTATTTGATGAATATCTTTGGCCTGTAGTGCAAAGATGAATGATTACCTGATGAATATCTTTGGTCTGTAGTGCAAAGATGACAGATGTTGAGATGAACATAACCACTGGTGATACAAATGAATATCTTTGGCCCGTAGTGCAAAGATGAATATTTGATTTGAGATATATATTGATTGACAGGGATAAAATATTGATGATGGACTTTTAAATCATAGAAGATAGTAGACATCATTCTCTACTTAACTCTTCTGATATATTGTTATTTTCGCTGCAGTTGTTTATCTAAAACTTGTTGTCCATCATATTTATTCTGATTTGTTGAAGACTAACGATAATTTATTTTTCATTATCTTAGTCATAATATTCTTTACTGGGCTAGTTGAGCTCACCCTTTTATTCTGTTGTCCTCTTCAGGAAATGAGAATGTCGCAGGATCTAGTCGGGTAACAAAGTGATGGGCAGAGTTAGAGCCGTAGTAGTCCTCACTATTTTTGTAAAACAGTGTGATAATAATTGTAATAAAAGAGGACTGAATTTGAGCGTTCATATTTCGTATTGTATACGATATGTATTAGAGCTCACAGCTTGTATGGTCGTATTTCTCACGAACGTTTGATATAAAGATTGTATTTGGATTCTGTACCATGTATTTTGCGACCCAGAATGGGTTGGGTGGATTGGACCTATTCTGGGGGCGTCACAGTTGGTATCAAACTTAGGAATATGGTCTCTGGCGGAGATCTGGGAATAGAACTAGGACGGGAGAGACGAGTAAATCCTTCGTTAGTGTGTCCTACCTAAGCTTATTTGGTATTTAATTGATCGGTCGGAACATAGGGTTATTATGTGATATGTTAATTAACCCTTGTTTTATGGAAATATTTGAGAATGACTGCTGAAAATGTTAACAATGGAGTGAATGCGACTGCTGAGACACATTTAATCACCAACCAAGAAAACGTACAACATGAAGGCAATATTCCTCCTATAAACAACACTACCGATCAAACGATGAATGATGGGATGTTTAGGAGCTTTTTGTAATTCATGCAAAACCAGACGAGGAAGACTAGTGTGCAAAATATAGGTGGAAATAATAGCAACTTGCGGCTTGTCACTGCCAAGCAGTTCAAGGAGTTGGGACCACCAGAGTTTTTGGGAAAGCCGAATCCGATCAAGGCAGAAATGTGGGTTAAGTAAAGTACTAAGATATTTGATGTCTTGGGATGCATGGAAGAACAGAAGGTTCCATTCGCCACCTTTATGTTCCATGGAGAGGCAGATTACTGGTGGGAATTTGTGAAGCGTACTCAGCCTGTCGCAGTCAAGATGTCTTGGGATGCGTTCCAGAAACTATTCAATGACAAGTACTTTCCCGAAAGTATTCGTCATATGAAAGAGGTAGAGTTCATCAAACTGGAACAGAATAACATGACTGTGTCCCAGTACGAGGCTAAGTTCGCGGAGTTATCGAGATTCGCATCGCATTTGGTGAATAATTAGGAACGTATGACGCGGATGTTTTTGAGAGGTTTGAAACCCGAAATACGTTAATACCTCATTTCTCACAAATTTTCTTTATATTCAGATGTTGTGAACATGACTCAATTATTAGAGCGAGATAATGAGTCTGTTCAACCGAGGGAGAATAACCAAGGTCGTACCGGTGGCAGCAGTCATCGGAACAATGATAATCAGCGTGGAGAACGTTATCAGGCTAGAAATGGTAACCACTTCGGTGGTAATCATGGCCAGAATAATAAAAGAAGTGAGTCGGGAGGAGATTTCAAAAAAAGAAGGTACAACAACGAGAACATGAAGACGTCGACAGCAGCACCAGCATCAGCTGTTTCTAGGGGAGGAGAACGACCACCGGTCGTATGCTATAAATGCGAGCAAGAGGGACATATCAGTCCAAACTGCCCACAACAATTCAAAGGATGTGATAACTGTGGAAAGGAAGGTCATATAGCTCGAGATTGTCCTGTAGCGAAACCAAGTCCAGCAGGGGTGGTGATTCCAAAGGTTGTTCTGGACAAGTCAAAGTCGGTGGTTCCTGGAAGAGCGTTTGTCATGACTTCCCAAAATAAGAGGAACCCGAACGAATTTATCACGGGTTAGTTAATTGTACACTTTTACGAAGTCTATACCTTATTAGATACCGGTTCTACCCATTCTTTTATTTCATCTACTTGCGCTCAACGTTTGAACTTGACCTCTGAGAAATTAGACTTTGACTTATCTGTTGAAACTCCGTTGGGTGAAACCTTCGTTACATCTACAATTTATAAATCTTGCTTGATTCAAATTGGCAACCTCACCCTACCAGTTGATCTTATATATTTGAAAATACTTGCATTTGACGTGATTTTAGGAATTAACTGGTTAACTACTTATCATGCCAAAATTGATTGTTTTCGTAAGGTTGTTAGTTTCATATTCCTAACCAACCTATTGTGCGAATTCAAAATCAGTCATTGTCATTTCAAGTCATAAAGCTATTCGTTTATTAAAAAATGGATGTCAAGCTTTCTTAGCCCATGTCACTGTTTTAAACCAGAATACATCAGATTTGAATGATATTTCTGTTGTTAATGAGTTTCCTGATGTATTTCCCAAAGAACTTCCCGGTCTACCTCCAGAACGTGCAATTGACTTCTTTATTGACCTTGAACCCGGTACAAAGCCTATTTCTAAAACCCCATATTGAATGGCTCCTGTTGAAATTCAGGAGTTAAAGGTTCAACTACAGGAGTTGTTAGACATCAATTTTATTCGTTCTAGTACATCTCATTGGGGTGCTCCTATTTTATTCGTAAAGAAGAAAGATAGAAGTATGCGACTTGGTATTGACTATCGGGAGTTGAACCATGTCACCATCAAGAATAGGTATCCGTTACCTGGCATTGATGACCTGTTCGACCAGTTGCAAGGTGCGCGATTCTTCTCACAAATCGATCTTCGTTCTGGATATCATCAGTTAGAGATTAGAACTGATGACATTCCAAAGACTGTCTTTAGAACTCGATACGCTCATTACGAATTTCTAGTTATATCTTTCGGATTGACCAATGTCCATACTACGTTCATGGATATAATGAACTGAATATTTAAGAAATATTTGGATCATTTCGTGGTTGTCATTATTGATGACATCCAAATATACTCCAAAAGCCTTAAATATTTTTTTACTTAGAACGAACTCAATATGCGACAACGACGTTGGTTGGAGCTGTTGAAAAATTACGAAAAGCAAACGTGGTAGCTAAAGCGTTAAGTAGAAGATCGTATGCGGGAACGAGTGCGATGTGGTCAACATGAAGCCCATTTTGTATGACTTATAAAGGATAGAGATAGAGTTCAAGACTCCGGAGACCCACGTAATGATGTCAAATATACGCGTAAAACCAGCTTTAATTGATAAAGTTAAAGCTGCTCAAGCTACAGACCCCAAGCTGATGAATATAAAGAAGGTGCAAGAAGATGCTATTCCAGAAGCAAGAATCGATGAAGAGGGAATACTTCGAGTTAACTCCAGACTTTATGTTCCTAACGACTCTGATTTGAAGTATAAAATTATGATGGAAGCACACAACACACCGTTCGCAATCCATCTTGGAAGTACCAAAATGTATCGTGATATTCCACATACATTCTGGTGGAGCATCATGAAGAGAGAGATCGCGGAGTTTATCTCGAGGTGTTTAACGTGTAAGCGTGTCAAGGCGGAGCATCAAGAGCTATAAGATGTGAAGAGCCCCGAGCCTCTCGCTGGTGACTTCCTGTGTGGGATGCACCGAAGCCAGACTCTCCGTAGGGGACGCCGTTCTGCGGTGGCAAATTGATAGGTACCATTATGAGGTGCTATGGTTGAAGCACCATGAGAGTCACAGTTGGAATCGAAGAAATGACCTGGGAGTTGGAATCGAAAATGAAAGCGAGGTATCCTCACCTTTTTGACATACCAGGTACGTACGTAAATTTCGAGGACGAAATTTTATAAGGAGTGGAGGTTGTAAGACCCCAACTTTTTATGAATAAAATTGAATTTTCTCTATATATTATTTTAAAATAGTAAGGGGTTGATTTGATTAATGTGGTAAGTTATGGGTAAAATACGCAAATATTTCAAAATAAGCAAGTGGTTATAAAATATTCATTGTTGTCGGAGAATATTTATTTGGTCGTGGAATATTCTTGTTGTCAGGGAATATTCGTACGACGACGCAACCATTTGTGAGCCCCATAACGAAAAACTTTCAGATGAAGAAAACGACACGAGTAAGTTTTCTAAAAATGACGGCGTAATGGTTACCGTTAAAACTGTTGGAATACCCAGTGGGTAAAGTAAAGTAATACGCGTTGTTGCACAGTAGCACACGGTATTGCACAGTATGTTATATTTCAATAATTGTCATTGCACAGTATTTCACATTATCAAATCAATAATTCATATTATTTGAATAATATTATTAGATAGCATTATTGGCAATGTCTAAGGAAGTTCTGTCTAGGAAAGGGGTTGCTTAATTGCGCGCCAGTAGGGAGAAATCCTTATCGGAAGGCCCCCTCTTTCCTCGGAACGACCTGGTTGTCATTATTGTGATTCTGTAATATTATTTATGAATAATTAATTATTGATAAAAATGATAAGAAAATATTTATTTAATGGAGGAATTTTTAAAGAGACAATTATTGAGAGTTGATATTTTATCTTCTTCAATAAAATAATTCATTCAAATATATTATTGTAATATTACATTATAAGTGTATGATGTAATAATATAATAATGGTGATATTTTTTCACAATAAATTCATGGTATATGAATAAAATGAGGTGGAAGAGAGAAAATAGAATTGAAATTGTAAATATTTTAATATATATATATATATATATATATATATGTGTGTGTGTGTGTGTGTGTGTGTGTGTGTGTGTGTGTGTGTGTGTGTGTGTGTGTGTGTGTGTACGTATTTGTGTGTTTGTGTGTGTGGAGGAAATAGTGGGGGTGAGAGGAGAAAAGGGCGAGAGAGAGAGAGAAGAGAGATAGTTAGTGGGAATTGGTGGGGGAAAAGGAAAGGAAGAAAGAAAAGAAAAGAGAGGAAGAAAAGGGGAAAGAAAGAGAGAGAAAAGAAAGAAAGAAATGGGAAAATGAAAGAAAGAAAGAAAAAAAAAACATGGGTGTTGAAGATTTTTTTAGAATGGGGGTGTGGAAAAATTATCCATATGTAAATTCGGGTCATTTTTCGTTCGAAATTTGAAAAAACTTTCTTCCACAATATTATAGAGAATTAAATTTCATATAGAATGGACATATGATTCGTATTTTTCTGATAAAAGGGTTATTTATTATGAATTATTGAAGTTCCGGAATATTGGGTCTGAATTAATTTTTGGGTTATAAATATTTTTTTAAAGAAAAATGTTTTTTGTGGGTGGGACCCACTTATGGAGTGCTAAGATTGTGATGTGGTGTGCATAGGGAAAAAAATAAATTTAATAATATTTTATTAAATTTTTTACTTTGGCATTCTAAGCATTTTTCTATAAATAGGGTGCTTAGGTTAAAATTAAAAATCACAGCAGAATCAGAAATTTTTTCTCTCTATAATATCGAGCGTATTTTTGTGAGTATTTAGATATTTTGAGAGTTGATAAGCAGTGCAAGTTTTTTTCAGCATTATATCCGATATTTTAGTCAGAAGTACTTGTCTTTTGAGGTATGGAATGTTATTTTTCTAGTAAATGATGTTATTTTCTTCAATATCATTTCACCAAAATATTGGTATGAATTTTATTATAAAATTTTTACCTTTTCATGTCGGAGTTTCTATTCACGTATACGGCACTATTCACGAATACAATACTATTCACGAGTACTATTCACGAAGTGTGATTTTTCTTGTAAAATTTTTACCTTTTCATGTCGGGGTTACTATTCACGTATACGGCACTATTCACGTATACGGCACTATTCACAAATGCGGTACTATTCACAGAAAAATTAAATTTTCTTTTTTTTGTCCAAGTTGTCTGTTATGGTTCCTATTTTTGATTGGATCCATGTTTTGAACTTCATTCTTGAATTTTGCTCCACAAATGATTATTATGAAGTATTTTTGAACTTGAATAGACTGATTTACGAATCCCTAATTTTTGTCCTTTATCTCGCTGAATTCGTTCTTTAAAAATATTTTCATCATCTTCAGTCTTAAATGGTGATACAAAATAATATCTTTGGCCTGTAGTGCAAACATGGATGATTATTTGATGAATATCTTTGGCCTGTAGTGCAAAGATGAATGATTACCTAATGAATATCTTTGGCCTGTAGTGCAAAGATGACAGGTGTTGAGATGAACATGACTACTAGTGATACAAATGAATATCTTTGGCCCGTAGTACAAAGATGAATATTTGATTTGAGATATATATTGATTGACAGGGATAAAATATTGATGATGGACTTTTAAATCATAGTAAATATTAGACATCATTCTCAACTTTACTCTTTTGATATATTATTATTTCCACTGCAGTTGTTGATCTAAAACTTGTTGTCCATCATATTTATTCTGATTTGTTGAATACTAACGATAATTTATTTTTCATTATCTTAGTCATAATATTCTTTACTGGGCTAGTTGAGCTTACCATTTTATTCTGTTGTCCTCTTCAGGATATGAGAATGTCGCAGGGACTAGTCGGAGAACAGAGTGATGGTCAGAGTTAGAGCAGTAGTAGTCTTCACTATTTTTATAAAATAGTGTGATAATAATTGTAATAAAAGAGGACTGAATTTGAGCGTTCATATTTCGTATTGTATACGATATGTATTGAAGCTCACAGCTTGTATGATCGTATTTCTCACGACCGTTTGATATAAAGATTATATTTGAATTCTGTACTATGTATTTGGCGACCCATAATGGTTTGGGTGGATTGGACCTATTCTGGGGGCGTCACAATAAAAATTATCTTCGTCATGGGTGGAAATAGGAATTTATCAACATGATTATGATCATTAACTATTTTCATAATTGTGGAGAGGAATTGTTAATTGATGTTACAGGGATAAAATATTATTAGTGAACTTTTAACATGAAGAAGATAATAGACATTATGGTCTATTTGACTTTTTTAATGGATTGTTTGTTCCGCTGCAACTATGGTTGAAAACTTTTATCATCTACCATATGTTCTAAAGATCTGATTCATTATTAATGAAGGCTATTGATAATTTAATATCGTTAGTCATAATATTCTTTACTGGGCTATTTGTGCTCACTCTTTTACTTCACAATTTCTTTCAGGTAATAAGAGTGTAGCTGGGTCGAGCGGAGATAACAAGGGAATAGAGTAATGGTCGGTGGCCGTTGAAGTTTCTCAATACATTATAAAACAACATGATAATATATAATTATATTGAGAACTTTAAATGTGTGTGTCGTATTTTATATGTTATTTAACAGTTGATTTTGGTGAGCTGACTTAGGTGAGGTGAACCAGACTTTGGAAGGGTGTGTTGCCACTATCATACAAGATGTCTAACCACATACAACTTCATGTTATTATAAGATATAGTTGTGCACATCCACTTGCTGATTATATCTATGAGCACTACCTATATAATCTTGGAGTATAGTTAGAATATAATACTCAGGTTGAGACAATTGAGATAATTATATGGCAAGAGAATACCCACCATTGAAATGAATAAGATAATAATCTTCTCGTTCTTTTTTGGGGTCTATTGGGTCAACCAAGGTTAATTCTCAAGTCCTATGATATCTATTATAACTTAGAAGTATGGCCTACCATATACGAAGGTTTCCTTGAGCATTTTTCAAATATTTTAATTCCTAAAATAGTTATTGACAGTACTTTTATGTAACGTATCATTGATAAGGAGTGTGAGTATTGTTATTCATAGTTTATGTGTGGTCGTATTATGCACGACATAGTAATAGTTGGAATATGAAGATTTGTATTTGAATTCTGTACCTGTGACGCCCCCAAAAAAAGGTTCGATACTCAACCCATTCTGAGTCGCCAAATACATGATACAGAATCCAAATACAATCTTTTATATCAAACGGTCGTGCAAAATACGACCACACAACTGTGAGTGTCAATACAGACATGTAAAAAATATAAACATTCAAACTAAGTCCTCATTATATTTATTATCACACTATATTATAAAAAAAATAGTGAGGACTTCTACAGCTCTAACTCATACCATCACTCCATTCCCCGACTAGTACCCACGATATTCTCATTTTTTGAAGAGAACAATAAAAGAAAAAGGTGAGCTCAACAAGCCTAGTAAAGAATATTATGACTAAGATAATAAAAAATAATTTATCGTTAGTCTTCAATAAATCAGATAAAATATTATGGATAACAAGTTTTAGATCAACAACTGCAGCGGAATTAACAATTCATTAGAAGAGTTACGTAGAGAATGATGTCTACTATCTTCTATGATTTAAAAGTCTATCATCAATATTTTATCCCTGTAACATCAATCAATATATATCTCAAATCAAATATTCATCTTTGCACTACGGGCCAAAGATATTCATTTGTATCACCAGTGGTCATGTTCATCTCAACACCTGTCCATCTTTGTACTATGGGCCAAAGATATTCTACGACCAAACGAATATTTTCCGACAACAATGAATATTTTATAACCACTTGTTTATTTAAAATATTTGCGCATATTACCCATAACATTCCACATTATCAAATTAACCCCTGACTATTTCAAAATAATATATAAAAAAAATTCAATTTTTATTCATAAAAATTGGGGTCTTACAATATATCTCAAATCAAATATTCATCTTTGCACTACGGGCCAAAGATATTCATTTGTATCACCAGTGGTCATGTTCATCTCAACACTTGTCCATCTTTGCACTACGGGCCAAAGATATTCATCTGATAATCATTCATCTTTGCACTACAGGTCAAAGATATTCATTAAGTAATCATTTATCTTTACACTACAGGCCAAAGATATTCATTTGTATCATCATTTAAGACTGAGGATAATGAAAAATATTTTAAAGAACGAATCTAGTGAGATAAAGGACAAATATTAGGGATTCGTAATTTAGTTTATCCAAGTTCAAGAATACTCCATAATAATCAATTGTGGAGCAAAATTCAAGAATAAAGATCAAAACATGGATACAATCAAAGATAATTTGGATAGAAAAAAAATTATATAAATTTTTTTTCTTGAATAGTAACTCGTCATGAAAAGATAAAACTTTCATAATAAAGTTCAAACCAATATTTCGGTAAAATGATATTAGATGAAGCGCAAAACTCAAGGAGTTTCTAATCATTTCAGGAATTATAAAAGCAATACTTACCGTGGTAAGTTCAAATTCAGGAATATGAAATGAAATATTATCACTTTCATAATATGAAATATGAAATATGAAAGAAAATAATATTCTTTATAAATATTGAAAGAAAATAACATCATTTACAAGAAAAATAATATCCTTTACCTTAATAGGAGAGTAATTTTGACTAAAATATCGGATATTATGTTGAGAAATTTTTGCACCGTTATCCACACTCAAAATAATCTTATAGTCACAATAAATACGCTCAACATTATAGAGAAAAAAATTTCTGATTCTAGTGTGATTTTCATTTCTAACTAAGCACCCTATTTATAGAAAAATGTCAGAACACCAAAGTTGACTAATGAAACCACGAATGAATTTTCAAGCCTTATATTTTTGAAAATGTGCAGCACACCAACAAGGAATTCAAATTCCTTCACCAACCACATTTATATATATATATATATATATATATATATATATATATTAAAACATTATTAAAGAATTCCAATTCTATTTTTTTTCTCTCCTACCTCATTTTATTTTTATACCATAAAAATAATATCATCATTTAAAATATAAAATTATATTATTATATTATCACATTATACTATTATAATGTAATATTATAATAATATATTTGAATAAATATTTTATCGGGAAAAATAAAATGCCAACTTTCAACAAATGTCTCATACTAAAAATTCTTTCCTTTATATCAAAATTGAATAAATATTTACTTATCATTTTATCAATAATTAATTATTATTCACAAATAATATTACAAATCACAATAATGACAACCAGGTCGTTCCCAATAAGAGGGGGCTTTCCAATAAGAATTTCTTCTCATTAGCGCACAATTATATAACCTAACTCTTTTCTTCTACAGAACTTTCTAGACATTGTCAATAATGTTATCTAATAATATTATTCAAATAATATGAATTATTAATTTGATAATGTAAAATACTGTGCAGTGGTTACTGTGACAATTATTGAATCAATAATATAAAATATCAACGTAGCAATTGTTAATTCCGCTGCAGTTGTTGATCTAAAACTTGTTGTCCATAATATTTTATCTGATTTGTTGAAGACTAACGATAAATTATTTTTCATTATCTTAGTCATAATATTATTTACTGGGCTAGTTGATCTCACCTTTTTCTTCCATTGTTCTCTTCAGGAAATGAGAATATCGCAGGTACTAGTCGAAGAATGGAGTGATGGTCCGAGTTAGAGCAGTAGAAGTCCTCACTATTTTTTTTATAAAATAGTGTGATAATAAATGTAATGAAGACTTAGTTTGAGTGTTTATATTTTCTACATGTCTGTATTGACACTCACAGTTGTGTGGTCGTATTTTGCACGACCGTTTGATATAAAAAAATATATTTGAATTCTGTACCATGTATTTGGCGACTCAGAATGGGTTGAGTATTGAACCTATTTTGGGGGCGTCACATGTACAGAATTCAAATACAAATCTTTATATATCGAACCGATACAAACGGCTCGGTTCGGTATATAACGAACGAACCAAACAACGTCCTGTTCCTGATCCCGAATATCCGGTATATATCGACTTTGTGTACCGATTCTGATCCGGTTATATATGTGCAAAAACCGAAGAAATAAAAAAAAGTGAACACTCCTATTGACTAGTATGCATGCCCTTGCAAGGCGAGGGTGTTTATTTTCTTGTTTTCTTATTTATTTTAATAAAAAGTTAACCTACATAGTATTTAAAATTAATTAGGAATTTGTAATAACATGATATTATATTATTACACACTTTAAAATTTTTGAGAATTATTATATATATATATATATATAAAGGATCAAGGGTATACTCCGTGATCCAACATACCTTGCATACCTCCTTTAGTGACGGATCGGGCGACGGTTCGGTCCGTCGCTATATGTTGTCTGTCGCTAAAAGTTAAGATGACGATTCTCTGATATAGCGACTAACCGAATTGTCGCCCAGTCCATCGCTAAAGGGGGTGAGCAAGGTATATAAAATAAGGGGGTGAACCCTTGAAATAGACTATATATATATTTCCCACAAACCTCTATCAATTACAGTACTCTCTCGTTCCGAAACATAAATTATTATTGATTTTTTGAAAATTAATTTGGAACATTTCACATTTCAAATTGATATGATATTTCAATTATACAATAAATAAATTTATATCAATTTTGAGTCAAAAAATGTCCAAATAAAGCTTTAAAAGCAAAAAACAATCTTATTTTGAAACAGAAGGATTATATAAAATTAACTAACAATCCCATAATAACAAAACCTTGCATATTTTACACTTTAAAGATTTAGAGAATCAATATATAATTATGTACCCAAAAAGAAAAGAAAGAAGAAAAAAAAACTTTTGTTGGAAGAGATAATATAATTTTTAATATGATAAGTATGTTTTAGTATTGAAATAAAGTTTGTAGAATTTATTTTCATAAATTACTCAAAAAAGAATTTTTATTTTCTGAGTCAACTCATAACCAAACTAAAATACTCAGTTAACTCAACCAATATTTTTGGTTATTCTCCTTATTATATACTCCATGATATGACTATTAATCTCACATATCTTATTTATTTTTAAATTTGAGCTTGTGATTATTAGTCCAAAGATTAAAAATGACTTAATATAAGGGACTATTTAATATCATCTTCTACCACGTATTATAATCCTTATCATTTTAGACTAAAATTGCTAGACAAAATTAACCTCAATTTTTTTTATAAAATGACCATAATATCCTATTATATCAATTTATCAAACTATCTTCTTTTTTTTGTGGAAACAAATTTTGACTAAAGTGATCAAAATCTGCTTCTTTTTTTTAATCTGTTATTATTATTATGTTCAAATTTTGACTAAAGTGATCTGCTTCATTTGTGCTTCGTTTTTTTTTTTTTGAATCTGTTATTATTATTATTATTACGCTTCATTATTAATTATTTTGGAATATTTAATTATCTTTTTTTTTGTGGAAACAAAATTTGACTAAAGTAATCTAAAAATCTGCTTCGTTATTTAACATTATTATTATTAGTTAAAACATTTAACTATTCTAATTTCTAACAGATTCAACATTATACTCCTTACATTATTGAACTGTTGCACCATTAAGTTAAAATATTTAAATGTTTTTTTAAAGTTCTGCTGAATATTTATATTTAAATATTTAAATATAAATTACTGAACTGTTATAATATTTAAATATTTTTTAAATATTATAATTTAAAAGATATTGAACTGTTGAATATTTAAAATTTTATAACAGTTCAATAATTTATATTTAAACTGTTATAAATTATAACTTATTTAAATACAGATTAATAAAAGAATAATGTAAGGAGTAGACTAGTTAAATGTTTTAATATGTTAGATTAATTAAATGTTTTAGTAGCATTCAAATGTATCTCTATGACTTTTTAAATAATTATATGTTTTTTAGAAATCAACTCTATTATAATTATATGTTTATTTAGATGTGTAAACAAGTTTAAATTATAGTTTAAAATATATTATTATTAATAAGAGTATAATAGTCTAAATGATATTTTTTTATCCAATCTTTTAATTAATCATGGAAAAAACAAACATAACATGAGATTATTTTAAGTTATCTCATGAATAATCCTATAAAAAACAAACATGTGACTAGGACTATTTAATCATAGAATTAATAATTTTGGGATTCTAATCCTTGCAAAGAAACATAACTCATAAAGTATGTTCTAAAATATAAGCTTATTATTAATTTTTGAAACTCAACTTAAAATATTTTCAATCTTAAAATCGACAGCGAACTATTTAACACCGAAGTAAATTATTTAACAGCGACTCCTGTTATACGTAAAATGACTAATTATATTGACTCTTTTTGCTCAAAGTCCTCATGTTCCTTTCATATTTCCCCCGGTAGGTAAAAATAAAAGTCACTAATGGATGAAGCCGGTCAATTTGAGTAATCTTAATTGTTGTCTTTTGCCGTCACTGATGACGAAGAACCTTCCCGCTGGCGTCTCTACTACACTGTACTCAACACTCTTTATAATATATTAGTTTCAAAATTGAACATACATTTTAAATTTTATTTTATAAAAATATAAATTACAGAAAAATGATTTATAAAGATATATATATTTTTTATTAATTAGAAAATTCTTTGTTGTATGCATGTCCTTGCAAGTTGAGGGTGTTTATTTTCTTATTTTCTTATTTATTTTAATAAAAAGTTAACCTACATATTATTTAAAATTAATTAACAATTTATAATAACATGATATTATATAATTACACACTTTAAAATTTTTGAGAATGATTATATATATATATATATATATATATATATATATATATATATATATATATTTACCACAAACCTCTATCAATATCAGTACTCTCTCGTTCCGAAACATAAATTATTATTGATTTTTTGAAAATTAATTTGAAACATTTCAAATTTCAAATTGATATGATATTTCAATTATACAATAAATAAATTTATATCAATTTTAAGTCAAAAAATGTCCAAATAAAGTTTAAAAGCAAAAAACAATCTTATTTTGAAACAGAAGGATTATATAAAATTAACTAACAATCCCATAACAACAAAACCTTGCATATTTTACACTTTAAAGATTTAGAGAATCAATATATAATTATGTACCCAGAAAGAAAAGAAAGAAAGAAAAAAACTTTTGTTGGAAGAGATAATAAAATTTTTAATATGATAAGTATATTTTAGTATTGAAATAAAGTTTGTAGAATTTATTTTCATAAATTACTCAATTTTTTTTTATTTTCTGAGTCAACTCATAACCAAACTAAAATACTCAGTTAACTCAACCAATATTTTTGGTTATTTTCCTTATTATATACTCTAAAATATAAACTTATTAATTAATTTTTGAAACTTAATTTAAAATATTTTCAATCTTAAAATTGACAGCGAACTATTTAACACCGAGGTAAATTATTTAACAGTGAACCTCATGAAAAATTATACGTAAAATGATTAATTATTTCTAATTATATTGACCGTTTTCGCTCAAAGTCCTCATGTTCCTTTCATATTTACCCCCGTAGGCCGTAGGTAAAAATAAAAGTCACTAATGGATGAAGCCGGTCAATTTGAGTAGTCTTAATTGTTGTTGTCTTATGCCGTCGCTGATAACGAAGAACCTTCCTACTGGCGTCTCTACTACACTGTACTCAACACTCTTTATAATATCTTAGTTTCAAAATTGAACATACATTTTAAATTTTATTTTATAAAATATAAAATTACTGCAAAATGATTTATAAAGATATGTAATTATTTTCTATTAATTAGAAAACTATTACTAGAAAAACTTATTTAAACTACTACGTATATTTCTAATTTTATAGGGTAAGAAGTATTATATATGAGCTCTCTTGGTGGTTATTGCTTTCTTTCTTTATTCCAGAGACTCGTCCTCAGAATCTAGACGCAACCGATAACATAATTGGAAGTTTGTGAATACGCAAGTAGCGGACACGTATTATATATTTTTCTACATATATTTTTCATTTTATAGCATAAGAAGTATTATATACGATGTCTCATGTGGGTGGTAGGTAGTAGGACGTCCATATCTCACTATCCCATTTTGTGCGTTACTAAATTATACTCTCACCGTTTTCAATTCATTTTGTGCGTTACTAAATTATACTCTCGCCGTTTTCAATCCATTTTGTGCGTTACTAAATTATACTCTCACCGTTTTCAATTATACGACTTTTGTAGACTTTTTGAAAATCAATTAAAATTATAAAATATTTTTTTTAAATTATTAATTATAAAATTTATTGTCAATCCTTAATGAATTATATTAATTTTAAATTTAAAAAGATCTAAAATTGACTATTTATTTTTTATATATATATATTTTAAAATGGAAGGAGTATTATCTTTTAAAGTATATATAGGTTGTAAGTTTAAAATTTAGGTCCGGAACAAGTTTAATAAACTGACTGTTATAAGAACAAAAATATACAGATAGTTAAAATTCTCAAGGTTTCCGTTATTAGCGTTAAAAAAAGTATCGTTTATTACCCAAATTAAAAAAAGAGTATAGTTACAAAAATTATATAATAAAGCGTAAAAGTACTTTATCTAGAAACTAATGATGGAAAAAATTTCTAGATAAACTCTCTTGGTAACTTAGACGCAGCCGATATGACATAATTGGAAGTTTAGTAGGGGGCCGGCACGTGATGGGCAAGTATATATAGTGAACTTATGAGAGACCTAAAGGCCACCAAATCAGTTTAGATATTGCTTCTTGTTTCTGCTCTTGTCTTTGCAGTAACAGAAAGCAAATTAGTGTTAATATTGTCCCCTAATTTGTCTTTGAACAATGGGTAAAGGTGGTTGTCCTATGCCTGTTGCCGGTACTGGTGAGGATAAGAGAGGTGGAAACCAAAATATTTTCAACCGAGTTCCGCATGAAAAACCTCCATTCACCCTATCAGACATAAAGAAAGCGATTCCACCACATTGTTTCAACCGTTCGCTCATTCGCTCTCTCTCTTACCCCTTTTACGACCTCATTGTTTGCTTCCTCCTTTACTACGTCGCCACAAACTACATCCCTCTCCTTCCTAATTATAAACCCCTCTCTTACTTGGCATGGACTGCTTATGTGTATGTTCAAGGTTGTTTCATGTTTGCCATATGGGTCGTAGGCCATGAATGCGGCCACAATGCCTTTAGCGACTATCACTGGGTAAATGACACTGTTGGCTTTATTCTTCATTCTCTTATCCTCGTCCCTTACTTTTCTTTTAAAATTAGTCACCGTCATCACCATGCTAACACCTGTTTCATTGACCGTGATGAAAATCATGTCCCTGCATTCAAGGACACAATTCGACCACATTACCGTTACGTCAACAACCCACTTGGCCGAGTTTTTGTCATTGCAGTCAACCTTATTGTAGGATATCCTTTATACATGACCCTAAATATCTCTGGACATAAATATGATCGGTTTACAAGCCATTTTTACCCATATAGTCCTATGTAAACTGAAAGCGAGCGTGCTCAAGTCTTCTTGTCTGATATTGGTTTACTTGTTGTTGCTTATTTGGTATATCGTTTTGCCCTAGTAAAAGGATTTGCATGGGTTATGCTAGTTTATGGAGCTCCATTACTTGTTTTGAGCGCGTTTCTCGTGCTAGTAGGTTTCCTGCATCACAATCATTTGTCGTTGCCTCACTATGATTCTTCTGAGTGGAATTGGTTGAAGGGAGCTCTGGCCACCATTGATAGGGATTATGGAATCCTAAACAAAGTGTTCCATCACTTAACTGACACCCATGTGCTCCACCATTTGATCTCAACCATCCCTCATTATCATGCAGAGGAGGCCACCAAAGCAATCAAGCCATTGTTAGGGGATTATTATTATTATGATGGCACACCATTCTACAAGGCATTGTGGAGAGAAACCAAGGAATGTGTCTATGTTGAGGCAGATCAGGAAGGTGACAAAACTAAAGGTGTCTACTGGTTCAAAAGCAAACCTAATGTTAAATCTAGCTAGAGATCCACTTAAGTTCACCTTAATTCGTACAAGTCTGTCTCCTATTATGAACAATAAAGTTGTATTATGAACAAAAAAGGAATCCTTTTCCGAAAGATTTCGGTTTTGTGTCTAGGTGATCCTTTCGATAAGCTATGTAAGTTTGTCTCCAATATATTATGAATAATAAAGTTCTATTATGCTCTACTAATTTTAAATATTATGCATGATAACTTGGAATAACAAAGTTCCTTGGTTAGTATATCTGCTAGTACTTGATCATCTGTACGAACTGGTAACAAACTGATCTCTCCCGTTAGAACTCAATTTCTCTCTTATAAAATGATGTTACACCTCGACATGCTTTGTTCTAGCATGGTAAACTGGATTTTCTGCAAGCTAACTGGATAGTCCACAAAACGATGAAGCTCTCCTATTAATGTTTTCCTTGTAATCACCTGTTATAATCAGATCATCAACATATATCAAATTAATAGAGATGAGCGCATCTGTAAATTTTACAAACAAACTAGAATATGCAATAGTCATAAGTAACCAGCAGCTTGAAGAAATTCTGCAATTTTTCCAAACTCTACAGGTTCATAAGGAAGAGGTGAAAGTCTTGAGTTTGAAGCATAAGGAACATTCCCTGTATTATGGAAACTCACCAAGATAATGATTTTTGTGAGAGATCACTAAATTAAAATGGTGAAAATGCAAGTAGTAATAGAATTCATTCAGCATACCAAAAAATACGTTGCAAAAGCTGACATATAAAGTAGACGATCCTTGGAACTCTCTCATGGTTTGTAAAATGATGTGAATTTTACTGTATTTGTGTCTTGAGGAAATTGTGAAGTTGTTATATGTATGTTTCTATTTGTTCTTAGCAAGTTCTATTCATTTATTAAGTTATATATATGCTTTCAGTACATGTATATTTGAAATTTAATAGCTGAGTTGTTGCAAATTAATGTATATTGTCTGTTGATTTAACACATAAAAGCCTTGAAAGTTAGGTACGAAGACTAAACTGCTAAATATAGTTGTTTAATAGATCAAGTAGTAATGTGACGAATATATATTGTTCTTGCAAATTAATGTATTGGTCGTTGATTAAACACAAAAAAACCTTGAAAATTAGGTACGAAGACTAAACTGCTAAATATAGTTGTTTAATAGACTTAAGTAATAATGTGAGAAATGAGAATATATTCATCCATGAAATGATTGTACTTTTAGTAGTAGTTATTAATAAATGCTTGAAATTTAGATTTCTTGTTGTCTATGGACTATGGAGTACATACATTACTATTTTTAAACTTTATTAATTTAATTTATTTATAAAAAAGGACTCAAGTGTTCTGAAGTTTGTAGGGTATGAGTTAGTACATGAATTGTGTAATTTCAATTTTTTTTAACATGAATGTTTGATAAATTATACAATCTGTTATATAAACTAGCACGTGCATTGCACGGGCTATCACCTAGTTTTACATAAATTTTAGAAGAGTAGTATAACAAAATTTCTTTGTCATAAAATTGGCACACAGAGCTCCAAATCTTTCAACAAAGAATGATCAAACATAATATTGCAACAACCTAATTTTACATCAAGACGTTCAAAATGAAAGTTGTGATAAAGAAATTTTGTTATACTAGTCTTCTAAAATCTTTCAACAAAGAATGATCAAACATAATATGGTCGTTTACATTGATTTTTCAGGGGATACCAAGTCATATTGCAACACCCTAATTTTACATCAAGATGTTCAAAATGGAAGTTGTGACAAAGAAATTTTGTTATACTAGTCTTCTAAAATCTTTCAACTAAGAATGATCAAACATAATATGGTCGTTTACATTGATTTTTCAGGGGATACTAAGTTATATTGCAACACCCTAATTTTACATCAGGACGTTCAAAATGAAAGTTGTGACAAAGAAATTTTGTTATACTAGTCTTCTAAAATCTTTCAACAAAGAATGATCAAACATAATATGGTCGTTTACATTGATTTTTCAGGGGATACCAAGTCATATTGCAACACCCTAATTTTACATCAAGATGTTCAAAATGGAAGTTGTGACAAAGAAATTTTGTTATACTAGTCTTCTAAAATCTTTCAACTAAGAATGATCAAACATAATATGGTCGTTTACATTGATTTTTCAGGGGATACTAAGTTATATTGCAACACCCTAATTTTACATCAGGTGACAAAGAAATTTTGTTATACTAGTCTTCTAAAATCTTTCAACAAAGAATGATCAAACATAATATGGTCGTTTACATTGATTTTTCAGGGGATACAAAGTCATATTGCAACACCCTAATTTTACATCAAGACGTTCAAAATGGAAGTTGTGACAAAGAAATTTTGTTATACTAGTCTTCTAAAATCTTTCAACAAAGAATGATCAAACATAATATGGTCGTTTACATTGATTTTTCAAGGGATACTAAGTCATATTGCAACACCCTAATTTTACATCAAGGCATTCAAAATGGAAGTTGTGACAAAGAAATTTTGTTATACTAGTCTTCTAAAATCTTTCCACAAAGAATGATCAAACATAATTTGGTCCTTTACATTGATTTTTCAGGGGATACAAAGTCATATTGCAACACCCTAATTTTACATCAAGACGTTCAAAATGGAAGTTGTGACAAAGAAATTTTGTTATACTAGTCTTCTAAAATCTTTCAACAAAAAATGATCAAACATAATATGGTCGTTTACATTGATTTTTCAGGAGATACTAGGTCAGTCAATCATGTGTGGACCATAGCTAGTCAACAAAATTTAAACTATTTGAAGTCATCTATCTAAAGCTGTTTGTGGAATGTGTTGATATTTCTTAGACTTTATTGCCAAAATGCTGCTAGTACCACGGTTCCACCAATTTTAAATTGGCCCACAAATTTTGTTCCTAGTAAGCCTCATTGTAAAATTCCAAAACTCAGACCTCAACCAATTTTAACTTTGATAAGATTAGATACTAGATATTGTTACCTGATTATTGCTAAGTCAAACAATTCATATTGCAACACCCTAATTTTACATCAAGCTGTCCCAAATTGAACTTAATTATCAAAATTGTCATTTTAGCTACCGGGCTGAACGTCTCCTCATAGTCACAACCATATTGTTGAGAGAAGCCTCGTGCCACGAGTCACGCCTTGTATCTTTTTATGTCACCATTCGCCTTGGTTTTAACTTTATATATAAACCCATTTGCATGAGATGGTTTTCACTCCACATGGCTAAAAGACGTAATTTCTTCCACCATTGATTTTCTCCAATTAGTTTTATCCTACAGAAGATACAATCATCTATAGTAGAGTTTCTATGGTATGTCCGTGGTTCTCTTATAATAATTTGTTTTTTCTCAAAATTTTAAGTGAATGAATGAACAATACATATATTGTTCGGATATAATCCACCGACCCTTACATGGACTGAAGGCCTGGGTCGAGAGGAGCTTACCGAACCCAATGGGCCGAAGCCAAATAAGGAGCAGCAGGGTTAAGGATCGAGTATCCGAGCCCTTCGGGCCGGAACTCAGACTCTCGATCTCGTCATCCTTCTGCTCGATGGTAGTTTGCTGAGTAACTGTCTCCTCCTTCAGCTCCCGAACAGTATCCTGTAACTCTATTTTACGGTCATACAGTTCGTCGTACATCTCAACACTGATAGAGTTCGGTGGGAACCCATCAGGGTCTTCATCCTCCTCCTCTGCTGCCTCAGCCTCAACTTTAATCTCCTCAGAGTCCTCCTCTGAATCAAACATTGGCTCATGCTCCTAACCAACAACAATGATCAAAGAATATGGCTCTCTACGAACCAACTACTCCCAGATTGTATAAATGTCTCGGAGCTCCTCCTCAATAGCCACTCGGGGTACAACCTCCCCAGGCTGACTGGATCCTCCAACATTCGACATCTTGATAATTAAAATTTTAAGTCTTAGTTATTACGTGATGCTAATCGATACTCGCGCAAGTACATAAATATAAACATATAGCACATAAGATAATTTATTATCTTTCTTAGAACTCGATAAGAGTTTATCATTACTATGTTATCGAAGGCTACTACCCTAAGGTTTTCCCCCACCTAAGGTTCATAACCTACAGCTTTGATACCAACTTGTGACACCCCTAAATTCGGGTACTTTAATTTTTACGGGATTTGGTGTTCACTGTACAAATATCACATATCTATCTACCCATAATAAATGCATCTCATGAAATATATAAAAACATCTCCATCATCTCCCCTTATGGGGTTACAACATCTGAATAATAAATAAATAAATCCCAAGTTGAACTAACCTTAATTCTCAAATGCGAAAACATAATCAAATACATAAGTCTTAACATCAAAGTCTTAAACATAACATTCTCAAATTAAAAAGCAAGTCTTCAGCACTTGTTAACATTGCCCTTGCCTTTGCTAGTGGAAGGCTTGTCGGACCTTTCGTTCTTAACTGCAATGTTATTATGCAAGAGTTAATACAATTGCCCATAAGTATAACAATATAACAATAATAATAACATGCGAGTGAATCAAAGAATTCTAAATAAAGAAAGCTCGACTTTTGATTCAAAAATGAATAACAAGAATCAAAAGTACATCTGAAGGTCATAAGACCATGAACTATGTCCTAAGTTGTCAAGTATCTCTACTTTAAACCTTTAACAGTCATAAGACTATATGAACTCTACTACTCGTACTTAGGGGTATCAGCCCTTAGTACCATAATGTGCACATCATCTCAACGCTAACGGGTAAATAATCCCCTATAACAGGGTTGTTCATCTCAGTTTGACATCAGAGTCCGCACCAAAGAAAGTTTGGTTTGGATAAACTCAATAACAGTTCTAGAATTTAGAACGTTCATCAACTATGAACTAGTCAAATCAATAAGGGTTCACTAGTCTTACAAGGTTCAACAATAAATGATATTCAAATCGAATAATAAATCTCAAGAGTATACATTCGAATAAGTATTGTATAATTGAAGTAATACTTTAAAAGAATTATAATATCTCATATGGAATCTCAACTTGAATAAACAAGAATAAGAACTTGGTCAATATAGAAATATAAGTCTAGGACTTGCTCAATGAATAACTTAGAGTTTAAGGAACTTGCATCATGATAATGAATCAAGGATAATAACTTGTTTAATTAAAAGTAAAGTGTAGGAAACTTGCTCAATAAAAAGTTTGAGTTTAGAACACTTGCTCAATAATAGTAAATTAGGGATAGAACATTTGTTCAATAAAAGTAAAGTTTAGGAAACTTGCTAAATAAAAGGTTTGAGTTTAGAACGTTTGCCTCGTGCACAAGCTACAGTTATAATTATAATTCACTTCCTCAACGTCCTACAAATTTCATTACGTTTACAATATCGATTAGTCCCATTACCGCTACGTTTAACTGTTGAACTTCTCACTTAAGTTCAACTTAACAACTTGGTTCATAATCTTAACTTCTTGACTAACCACATAACATGAATCTGAACTCACAACATGCATATCACACAAGTATAATCTCTTAAACAATCATAATCAAACCTTACAACAACAAATCCAAGTTCACATATAACTTGTTAATATATAATTTAAAATCGTCTTATACATGTCAATAATATGTTATAGTATTGTGTTATATGCTTAACACGTTATCCGGTTCATTAGGTTAAGTTAACTCATTATGTTATGGACTGAAACCACACAAAACAAAACCATTCCAACTTTATACCCCCTACCGGGGCTGGGGTTTGCACTGCAGGACGCCCGTCAGGGCGGCATGCCCTCCGGGGTGGGGGTGTTTTATACTAGGAAGCTAGCCGGGGGCAGAGGTACTCTGTATGGCGAACTGCAGTTCGCGACTGCACTGTTCATCATCCCAAATAAATCCCAAATTAAACTAACACAGCAATTTTAACGTTACCCATGAATTATAAACTTCACAGAAGCATTATACAAATTTTCTGGCATGTTTTTAACATTTTAGATCACATAATCATTCAAATTGGAACGCTTAAATTCATTGTTTTTGGTATTTTGTAAAGTTTAGAGAGAAATCATGAAATTCAACATTACAGATTCGTTATAACTCCGAATCTGTCCGTTTGAATTTTGTTTTGTTCGTTTTAACATGCATAATCATAATCAACCTTCAATTTCAAGTTAAATAAACAATTAAAGCATGATGTTTTATACATATAGGCTATATTCATGTTCTTCATACTTTGTAACTTTTAAAACTTTGATTAAAGTATAATTACATGGTTTTGATTTCTTTAAAGCATAAATAAATGATAGAAAACATGTTATGAACATATAATAACACACACATATATATATATATAATCAATTCATGCATTAATCACAAAATAAGCTTTTACATAGAATTTCAAATATACGTTAATGGAAAACTTAAGAACAGGAAATAAAAAAAACTTAGATAAGGGATTACTTTTGCAATCTCTGTAAAGATGATATAAACTTCTCTTTGATTTTCCAAACTTCTCTCTTAATTGAATTCTCAGATTCTCTCTAACTCTCTCTAACTTCTTTGATATATGATATATGAATATAACTTAACTGATATAATATATAAGGTATAATACATATACGTATAATATATATATATATATATATATATATATATATAACTGTCAGGGGTAGTGGGTAGCAGTTAATTCAAATTAACTGACACCCACTCCCTTAAGGGCTTGCTTGGTTTATCCTCTTATTTTTTCTTTCTCATTATTTTAATTAAAGTGTGTTAACGCCAAAATCTGTCCACGCACTCCAATCACCAAAGCGCGTCCAATCCTGAATAAAAACGGGTAAACACCAAAAGCTTGACGGCTTGGGCCGCCGGGGGATAGCTCCGGTGTGAGAATAAGTACAGACTGAACAAGGTTAACAATAGAGGCTATATGCTCTAGTGCTGAAAAAGTAATGATATTGTGTGTACCTTTGAATTAGGGTCATGCCATATATTTATAGTGTTCTCACATCCTTGCTAGAATCCATCTTTAAATTGGATTAGGGTTCCCCCGTGTATCCTTCCATATTAGGATTATTCCAAACTTTCCAAAATTATTAAGTTAAATCAATATCCAACTCCTCTTCCCATAATCAGAATTCCTATATAAGTAGGAGTATCTCCAAGCATTCTCCTATATGGACTCAAACTAACTCAATACGGTCAAGACTCTACCCGAGTCCTTGACCCAAATATTCGGGGCCCAACATTGCCCCCCAGTCTTCCATTAATTATGGCCCAACCATACAAAATAAACCGTCCAGCCCACTTGCCACTAGGCCGAACCGACTTACTAACTGCAACCCATCAACTGAGCCTAGGGGTTGACCCAACCGGCATTAGCCCATTCACCATGGCCCAACAGCCTTTATTTCACAGCCCACAGTCCACAAGACCGGAGCAGCCTAACTACCCATCAAATCAAAAACCTTCTGCTTCCCCACGTGCCCCATCATTTCCACCCTTTAATGAGCCGCCCCTCAATTCCCGTGCAGACTTGAAAAGACGAATAACAAAAACCTTTCCTTTCAACCATTTCACTACCGATTTCAAAAATACTTTATTTTTCCCTCACATAACTCCCTCCCTGCAAAACTTTCATACCTGCAACTCTCTTTCTTCAAGACTCCATCAATGGCAGCTCCCCACAACCCCAATGACTCTTTTCCTACCACCACCGTACCCATCGTTGCTATTCCCCTTTCCACCATTCCTGCCCCAACTGTCACTCCCATGGATGCCCCATCTTCATCTCGCACTCCCACCCTTCGTGCGATCACCACAGACTCCACCACCACGGTAACCACTAGCCAAACCCCTACTCAAACCATCAGTCCACCCGAGACAGACTTTCAAAAGGCATAACGTGAATACTCTGACAAAGCCAAATTCCCACATGCCAACACCCCATCACGACTTACTGAGAAAGATTTGACCATTATTCGTGAGCAATACCAGATCCCTGACATTCATTCATTGAAAGCCCATGCTGCAACCAATCGGATGTACCACCAGACCAATGACTGGACCGTCTTGCCCCTGACCCTGTTGGAGAAAGGAGTTCGGTTCCCTCTCCATGCCTTCATCCTGACCCTCCTCAGAGTCCGAAGGTGCACTTGGTTGGATTTAACCTCAAGTTGTAGTACCGAACTGTTTGGAAACAGTCTTCTAGATCGTCCAGATGACCTCGAACCGACATGCTCTTAATGATCATATCATCCACGTAGACCTCCATGCTCTTCCCCAACTGTCTACGGAACACGTAGTTCATCATCCTCTAGTAAGTGGCCCCTGCATTCAGTAGTCCGAAGGTCATCTTCTTATAGGCATAGACCGACCGATGCGTTATGAAAGCCTTCTTTGAGATGTATTCCTTACACATTGAGATCTGATGATACCCTGAGAAAGCATCCATAAAACTGAGCAGGGCATATCCCGAAGTTGCATCGATAAGCTAATCTATATGTGGTAGAGGGTAGAAGTCCTTCGGACACGCTTTGTTTAGATCAGTATAATCAATGCATACCCGCCATTTACCATTCTGGTTCTGCACCAATACCACATTTGCCATCCATTTCGGGTAGTCAATCTCAAATATAAAATCTGTTGTCAGGAGCTTTGCTATTTCTTCATCAATTATCTTCTGCCTCTCCAGAGCAAATATCCTCCTTTTTGTCGAACTGGTTTCTTTGCCGGGTTCACATGTAGTCTGTGCTCAGCAACCTTTAAATCTACCCCAGGCATGTGCATATCCTTGCAACAATTCTACCAGGTTTGTCCGAAAAGGTTCCGGCAATCCCGACCTGATCTGTACGGTCTTGTCTTTCTTCTCTGGTATCAGCGCTATCTCTTCGGTCTCCCCTATCGGCATGACTAAAGGCTTTGTGCTACTTTTTGTGAAGGGTTCGATCTCTATCGCCATAGTCTGCTTCTGCTTACTGACCCCTACTCCCGAAGTGATCAGCGTATTCTAGTAGCATCTTCTTGCCAGATCGAGGTCCCCTGCTACTTCCCCGACTCCATGTGGTGTAGGGAACTTGATCTTGAAGTGGGGGATTGATGTTACCGCTTGGAGGGCTGTTAGAGTAGGCCTACCCAAGATTGCGTTGTATGCTGAATCCACGTGTACTATAAAAAATCTGCACATAATCTCCATCTGCTGCAGAGCTGTACCGAAGACTACTGACAACTCAATGGTTCCAACAACTTTGACTAGCTCTTGACCGATCGCCATCTTCCTTCCATCCAAGTTCATCCTTTGATAAGTATGTGCATACAATATGTCCACTGAAGACCTATTGTCTATCATCATCCTCTTCATATCCACCGAACCCACATATGCTGTAATCATCAGTGCTCCTTCATGTGGTTCGATCTGTTCTATGGGGAAATCTTCATCAGTGAAGAAGATGACCGAACCCGGGTAAGATCTCTCGTGCCTCATGGGCTGGTCGGCAACTGACATCATTGTATCAAGATATCCTCGTCGCTTCTTGCCTGCGACCTTTCCCATCGTACTATCAGTGATAACATCCACCACCTGTCGAACGTCCTGAGTCTGATTCTGCTGCTGTTGTTCGTTGATCTGGGCGGGGGTATTATTCGTCTGTTGTGCCTTCGGAGCCTCCCATCCCGTCACAAATTGAACCAACCCACCATGCTGCACATTCTTCTCAATCAGCTCCATCAAGCCCCAACAGTCATCCGTATGGTGACCCGCCGCCTGAAGGTAGTCACAATATCTGTTAGGGTTCCCTGTACAGGGCTTGATGTTGTCCCGAGGCATCTGATAGCCGGGGCTATTTCTTCATATACTCCAGGATGGCGGCCCGATCGGTGTTAAGCTGGGTATATACTCGGTTCACCTTCTGACTCGTGAAAGGAGGGCGACCTCCTCCCGAACCCCGGTTATTGTCGTTGTACCTCTTCTGATAGTTGTCTTGCCTATTATTCCAGTACTTCTTTGGGTTCCCCTCTGATTTGCTCTTTTCCTTGTCCTTGTCTTTAGGCTTCTCAGTAGATCCTCGCTTCAGACTCTCCATTGCCTCTTCCACTATGAAGCCTTCCGCTTTCTCGAACGCCTCGGCCAGGCTCTTCGGGTGGTTGAACATCAGCTTCTTCACCAACTTGTCTGACCTCACCAGATCTAGCCCATTATGGAAGAGTCCCACTGCTTGGAGGTCGTTGAGGTTGGTCACCTGACCTACTGCTTCTCTGAACCTTTTCACGTACTGGTCCAGCGTCTCGTTGGAATGCTACCTGACCTGGGTTAGTGATCCAGTCGGCCTTCCTATCCTCCTGTTTCTCCCGAATCGAGGGTGGAATTTGTCGCATAGCTCTTCCCATGATGAGACCGAATTCGGGGCCAATGTCATCATCCATTACTTGACATCCTTTCTCAGGGTCGTCATGAAGGTATGGCACTTCGCCACATCTGTGTAGTTGTAGTAGTCCATCCACCTATCATATGCCTGACTGTGTTCATATGGATCGCCCGACCCATCATAGCTCTCCATATAAGGCAATTTTTTGGTGGAGTCTACCTTCTCCTGGATGATCTCAGCAGAGAATAGTGAAGCCTTCTTCCCCGAACTCACCTTCACTTGCTTGACTTCGGTTAACTCTTTCTGGATCTCCTCCAATTTCTTGGTTAACAGCTCTAATCCTGCGATTGTCGGGGTTGCCTCTTTCTTGGGAGAATCCTTTTCCTTTATGTTCTTTCTGTCTCTATCCTCAGTGCTACTAGCCCGGGAAGGGCTTCGGTATCTGTCCCTGTTGCTCCGAGGACTCTTATTACCATTGCCCTTTGGTTTTAGTTCTGATGGCTCTGCTTTTGGATGAGCCTCTTTCCCATGGGGAACTATCTTTCTTTGGTCTCTTCGACCGACGCCTTCCGAACTGTCCTCTCGAGAGTAGCTTCGGTGCCTCCTTTCGCTGTACCGGGGGCTGTTAGGGCGGTGTACCCTCAAACGTCCCCCGGTTCGGCGACCTTCGGATCTACTCCTGTCACGAGAGCGACTCTGAAGCCTGCTCTCGGTTTGCCTAGTATCTTCAGCATGTCTGGCTCGGGCCCGTCTCTCTGGAGACCTTCCCCGTCCTCTAGTACGGCTGCGACTGGAGGCTTCGTTCTCCTGCTTTGCCATACACACCATCAGTCTGGCGACTCCTCTTTCTGTAGCAGAAGCACTTCCAACGCCTCCTCCGTCTCTTTTGCTTTCTAGGCCAAAGCAGTCTTCTTATCCTCCCAGAGGTGGGTTCGAGGCGATTTGCCTCCTACCCCCCTCCGATCTCTCGCTTCCTTGCTGGCTATGGAGAACAGCTTCCGCCGCACGTCCTTCTGATTTCCCACTTTGGACCCTGCCAAGTTGGTCTGGGGGCCAAGCCGCTCATGGATGCTCTTGGATGGCCCCAATCTATCTTTTACCGACCCTTTCTTCTGGGAAGACGCTTCCGCCGTCGACTGTCCTATGCCAGAAACAGTTTTGTTGTTCACCATACTTTTCGACACAATGATCTGCTGGTTGTGATTGAATGAACAACACTATAAACCCCTCCTTCTAGCGCCAATGTTAATGCCAAGATCCGTCCATGCGCTCCAATCACCAAAGTGCGTCCAATCCCTGCACAAAAACGGGTAAACACCAAAAGCTTGACGGCTTGGGCCGCCGGGGGATAGCTCCGGTGTGAGAATAAGTACAGGCTAAACATGGTTAACAATGGAGGCTATATGCTCTAGTGCTGGAAAAGTAATGATATTGTATGTACCTTAGAATCAGGGTCATGCCATGTATTTATAGTGTTCTCACATCTTTGCTAGAATCCATCTCTAAATTGGATTAGGGTTCCTCCGTGTATCCTTCCATTTTAGGATTACACCAAACTTCCTAAAATTTAGGAAGTTGAATCAATATCCAACTCTTCTTTCCATAATCAGAATTCCTATATAAGTAAGAGTATCTCCAAGCATTCTCCTATATGGACTCAAACTAACCCAATACGATCAAGACCCTACACGAGTCCTTGACCCAAATATTTGGGGCCCAACAAAGTGTTTATTATATAGTCTAATTGTCACACTTTAATAAATCAAATAATTTTATTTAAATCAATTAAATAAAATATAATATTACACATTAAATCACATCATCACATAATTAAAATTCTCATTTATTATTTATGTCGAATCATTAAATCTCTAATTAATTATTAAATTAATTAGAATAACATTATGCTTATTAAATAATTTATTTAATTAAATAAACTCAATTAAATAAATACTTTAAACTATAAAAATTCTCCACATTAATTTAATCAATGTAACACATATAATTAAATTAATCTACCACAATTCCATTAAATAATTATTTAACTCAATAAATGAACATCGAATATTTATTTAAGTCACTAAATAAATCATCAAGAAAAATATATTTATTTCAATAAATATTCAAATTAATTTACAGAATTCTCGTTTGTCACACAATTGATTGGTATGATCATGACCATTGTTGTTACATTTGAATGTCTTTGGAGTAAGGTGTAAAGACGATATGATTATTGAGTGTCTTTAGTCTTTGTGGCAAGGACATTGAGTGAAAGTTCTATTAAGTCTTTGTGGCAAGGAGAAATTGTTGATTTACATGATTATGAATATGAATTATGAATTTAACTATAAGCTTTGGTGTTACAGGTAAAGACAGGTGGTGAAAGTTCTCTTTGTCTTGGGTACAACGAATAAATGTTGATTGGTGTTACAGGAATAAAATATTGATGGTTGACTTTTAATTTGGAGAAGATAGTAGACTTTATATTATACTTGACTCTTCTAATGGATTGTTTATTCCGCTGCAACTATGATTGAAAACTTATATCATCTACTATATGTTCTAAATATCTGAATTATTTCTGATGAAAGCTATTGATAATTTAATTATATTAGTTAGAATATTCTTTATTGGGCTATTTGTGCTCACCTTTTTGCTTCACAATTTCTTTCAGGTAATAAAAGTGTAGCTGAGTCGAGTGGGGATAACAGGGGAATAGAGTGATGGTCTATGACTATTGAAGTTTCTCATAAAACATTATGGTGATAATTGTATTGAGGACTTAATATGTGTGTGTCATATTTTATACGTCATTTAATAATTGATTTTGGTCAACAACAATAGGGTGATCAGAACCCGACTTTGGAAGGGTGTGTTGCCACTATCATACAAGATGTCTAACCACATACGAATTCGTGTTATCATAAGATATGGTTGTGCACATCCACTTGCTGATTAAATCTATGAGCATTATCTATATAATCTTGTAGTATGGTTGGAATATAATCCCAGTTTGAGAAAATGGAGATAATTATATGGTAAGAAGATACAGACCATTGGAATGAACATGATAGTAATCTTTTCGTTCTTCCTTGGGGTCTATTGGGTTAACCAAGGTTAATTCTCAAGTCTTATGATATCTATTATAACTTAGATACATGGCCTCCCATGTACGAAGGTTTTTTGAGCATTTTCCAAATATTTTAATTCCTAAAACAGTTATTGACTGTACCTTTATGTAAAGTATCATTGATAAGGAGTATGAGTACTGTTATTTGTATTGAAACTCACAGTATGTGTGTTGTCGTATTTTGCACGACGGAGTAATAGTTGGAATATGAAGAATTGTATTTGAATTTTGTAGTGTGTATTTTGGCGACTCAAAATGGGTTGTGTGGACCTATTTTGGCGGTGTCACAGTTGGTATCAAAGCTTAGGGATATAGTCTTTGGCGGAGATCTGAGACTAGAACTAGGAGGGGAGAGACGAGTAATATCCTTCGCTAGTGTGTGTCCTACCTAAGTTAAAATTTCTTACTTAATAAGTTGACAAATTGTGATATGTCAATTAACCTTTGTTTTGAAGCTGTATTCTGGATTGATATCTGAAATTCAATAGATGAACAATGGAGAAATCATGATACAGAGGAAATAACTGGGAAAATAGAATCTGAAATGAAAGCAAGGTATCCTCACCTCTTCGAACTACAAGGTACGTAAATTTAGGGGACAAAATTTCATAAGTAGGGGAGATTGTAAGACCCCGAATTTTATGAAATAAAAGTATTCAATTTTCTTATAATTATTATTTTATTAAGTAATTAGTTAAATTGGTAAAATATTATAAAGTTAAGGGTGTTATGTGTAAATTTTACAGAGTAAGCAAGTTGTAATAAAATATTCGTTGTGTCGAGAAATATTCGTTTGGTCGGAAAATATTCGTACGACGGCGCAATCATTAGTGGACTCCACAACAGAATAACTGTCGGATATAGAAAGCGACAAAAATAATATTTTTATAAAAATAACGACAAGACTTTTACCGTTAAACTGTTGAAATACTCGGTGAGAAAAATACAATAATACGCGTTGTTCCACAGTGGTACGCGATATTGCACAGTATCTATGATTATTGATGCTTACGTAAGAAGTCACTCAGTATTCAATAATTGCCACAGTGGTTGCTGCATAGTATCTCATATTATTGATTCAATAATTGTTACAGTAACATTTACACAATATTTTATATTATTAAATTAATAATTGACACGACACAGTTATTCATATTATTATTTGCATTATTGACAATGTTTAGAAAGTTCTGTCAAGGAAAGGGGTTATGTTATTTAATTGTACGCCAATAAGGAGAAATCCTTATCGGAAAGCCCCCTCTTTTCTGGGAACGATCGGGTTGTCAATATTGTGAGTTATAATATTAATGATGAATAATTGTTGAAAGATTAAAAATGTGTTGATTAAAGATAAGTGATTTGTAATGGATATTTATTCAATTTTTGATATAAATAGTGGGATTGTCATGAAGCGTTTGTTATAAGTTTGACTTATTATCCTATGGACCCCCATGTGCCAATTTGTCAAACCGTCGATATAAATTGATATCAATTTTGTTTTATTATTATTATAATAGTAATAAAACAGAAAACTTTTAATAATATATATAAAGTTGTTTGTTTTATTAGAATATAAATAGAATATATTATATTATATATAAAGTTTTTGTTTTATTAGAATGTTTTATTGCATAGTGCTGCATAGTAAAATCAAATTTTTGTTGAATTCGTCCGTGAAGAATTTTATTGTGCGTCCGTGATTATTTTTTTTAAATAGTGCCCTGTCATTCTCCTATAAATAGGTTGCTTAGTTAAGAAATGAAAATCACACCAGAATCAGAGAATTCTTCTTTTATAATGTTGTGTGTATTTCTTTCTAGTATAAGGGTACTTTAAGTGTAGCTAATAGTGCAAGATTTTCTCAAGATAATCTCCGCTAAACCAGTCAGATTTAGTTTCCTACTAAGGTAAGGGATATTATTTTCGTTCAGTATTCGTAAGGAATATTATTTTCTTCCATACTCTATAGTATGGAAATGATATTATTTCGTTTCATATTCCTAAATCTACACTTACTATGATAAGTACTGTTTCTATAATCCCTGAAATGATTATAAATTTCTTGAAGTTTGCGCTTCATTTATCATCATTTCAATTGTATATTTGTCTGAATTCTTTATTAAATTTTAAGCTTTTCATGTCGGGGTACTATTCATTCGGGTACTATTTATACAGTACTATTCATACGGTACTATTTATATGTTACTATTCATACGGTACTATTAATACATTACTATTCATAAGTACTATTCATAACGAAATTTAAAAAAAAATTGTCCAAGTTATCTTTTATGAATCTCATTCTTGAATTTTACTCCACAATTAGTTATCATGTTGACAATTTGAACATTTTAAAACTTGGATAAATTAAATTACAAATCTCTAATATTTGTCATTGATCTCACTTGATTCATTCTTTATATTATTGTCATCATTCTCAGACTTAAATTGTGGTGAAAGTTATCTTTGGCACGTAATGTAAAGATGAACTGTTGATTGATATCTTTGACCTGTAGTGCAAAGAAGAACTGTAACGTTTGAGATTTTTATATATTAAATGGTAATATTTATTGAGTTGATTAAATAAATTATGTGATTTTGTGGAGTGATTTAATTAAGTGTTATATATTAATTAAATGAATACTTAATAATTTATTTAATGGATGTATATTAATTTTATAGTATAGTTCTAATTTAATTGAGAGAATTAAATTAGATGAATTTATGTGTTAAGTGTTACATGAATTATAATTAGCGAGTAATTATAAATATGTGGCAAATTTTTATGTGATTAATTGATGTTAGATTTTAATTGATTAAATTAGAATGTTAGAGATTTAATTAATTAAAGTATAACATTAAAATATGTGTTAAAATAATTTATTAAAATAAAGAAAAGAGTTTTTAAATTATTTTAACCAAACAAGGCCCTTACTTTTGTTTTAAAATGTTTTGCCAAACAGGGACCTTGCACTAGCTTTAAACCTATTTTACCCAAATAAGGTCTTAGTTAATAAAACTAATTTTTTTTAAATTAACCTGTTGTCAAACAAAGCATTGTGGCTTTTGAAATCTTGTAACTGCTAATTTAATTATATTATTAAGTGTAATTAGTATACGTATATTATTATATCAGTTATATATGTATATTACGTTAAGTAAAACTACGTTAGAAAGTTAGACTGTTAGAGAGAAAAGAACACAGTGAGTTAGAGAGAAAGAAGAAGAGGGAGAAGAAGGAGAGGGAATTGCTAAGCTTGAAGCCTAGAAATCATCATCTTCCTCTTTCAATCTATTAACAAAAGGTATAATCTATAATCTCTACCCTTATATTTTTTTAGAACTCAATTTACGTGTTCTTCGTATTTTATTCTCTGTCAAAGCAAATTTTCATGAATTTGTATAATCATGAATTGTTCATACATAGAGTATTCATGTGTTGTATATAAGTGAATTGTAGGCCATAAACAAGTTTTAAAAAACCAAATTGGTTATAAAACATGTTTTAATGGAAAATTGATGTTCTTGTGAGTTCATATGTTTTGGTTGAGTTTTAAAATGAAAATTGAGGATTTTTTATGTGTTAATATGCCTATTTAGAATTTATCATAATGCTATCTTCAATTACGAAAATATTGCATGAATTATGAGTTGAATTGGGTTAGAATTGGATTTACAGTGAATTATTTTGTGAAAACTATGAGTTTTTGGAAAATATCAATATTAGAGTTTTTAAAACATGGATTCTTGTTGTTTAAGATGATTTTGTGTCTAGGAGCATGTTTATGTATGCTGGAATCATGTTAGAAGCTTTAAGTTTATATTTTTTATGAATTTATATGAATTGCATGAATTGAAATTAGAATTTGATATGGAGAAATAAGTCAAATTAGCTTTTTCTCTGCACAGTTCGCGAACTTGTCTGCATTCGCTATAGGGGCCCACCCCGGCTGACCTGTCGAAAGAGAAACCCCTGCCCCGGCGGGGGGGGTGGCAGAAAAGGAAACTTGTTGTTTTCTTTTGTATTTTGCAAAACTAATTTTATGTAATAACTTTTATGGCATGATTAAGCATACATTAAAATGCTAAATAATTTTTAATATATTATATTGGTAAAATATAATATGTTATTATAATTTTGAATAATTATAATTAGAGTAAAGGTATAATTTAAATTATAATTTTTGTTAAATTATAATGAATATTATTTGATTTCTTTTAATCAAGTAAATGTTGATTTAAATTATAATTGTGTATTATAATGCATGATTAATTATAAATTATAAATTTGGTATTATAATTTAATATTTGCATGCTTGATTATAAATTGTGTGATTATAATTTAGTGAATGCATGCTGTAGTTAATTAATTATAAATTATAAATTATTTATAATTTAATTAAAATAAGATGCGATTATAATTAGATTAAATATTTAAATTATAATTGTTTAATTATAATTTGATTAATGTGAGCATGCCTATGTGATGTAATTAAATTATGTGGTTATTAATTATTAACTTAATAATTAAATAAAAATGAGTTAATCTAGATGGAGTAACTAATTATGTGAATTAGTTACGTGTTAACTAATTTATGTTATTGTAATTGAATATATATGTGTAGGAAGTGTTAAAACGTGAGTTGTAACCGTAGCTTGCGCTTGAGGCAAGTTTTCTAAACTCAAACCTTACTTAAGTTATTTTATTGATCATAATGATGCAAATTATTTGTATTCTTTATAATTTCATATTGAGCAAATATTATCAAAGTTTATTATTGAATTAATATAACCTCGACTTAATTGTTCAAGCAAAGTCTATATTGTCCTTTAAATGCTTTAAGTTTGATTCTAAAGCATATAATAGATTCATAATCTTTTAATTATGAATTATTCTTGATTGTTGTAAGTTGATTCAACTACTCCTTAGTTGATGAACGTTGAATCCTAAATTACCCTTTAAGTTTATCCAAACCAAACTTTCTTTGGTGTGGACTTGTATTCAAATACTGAGATGAACAACTCTATTTAGTAAGAGAGGTTACTATGTGAAAACGTTAAGATGTTTGTGCACAATACATGGTACGAAGGGCTGATCCCCCTAAGTATGAGTTAAGGTCCATAATCTAAATGACTGTTAAAGGTTTTAAATAGAAATGTTTATAACCTAGGATAAAAGTTCAAGGTCTTACGACCCTCAGATGAATTCTATATTCGAATTTTTAATGTTGATAGAGAATTATTATTCAATTCTTTATCGTTGTGAAAGTAAAGTTATTCAAACCTTTTCAAAGATATTCTTATATGTTTTATTTATTGTTGTATTCCAATGAGCTGTGGTTTGCTCACTCTTGCATTTAATAATCATTGCAGCTAAGGTTGAAAGTGTTGATGCCCCATCAACGAGTAAAGGCAAAGGGAAGCTAAACAAGTGAAGACTTGTTTAATTATTGAACGATTGTAATAAGACTTTTGAGTTATGTTTTATTTCCGCATTATATGTTTATGTTAAGGTTAGATTAAACCCTGGGAACTATTTTGAAAAGTTGTAATCTTTTTTATAAGGAAGATTTTATTAATTATAAAGGTTGTAAATTATTTTGTAATTATTTATTATTGGGTAGATGTATGTTATATTTAGAAAGTGAACCCCAAATCATGTGGAAATGAAGTACCCGAATTTGGGGGTGTCACAGGTTGGTATCAAAGCAGTAGGTTATGAACCTTAGGTGGGGGAAAACCTTAGTTAGTAGCCTTATAGTAAGATCGAAAAGATAGTGGTGATAGGTAAAGATAATAAATTACCTTATGTGCTATGTGTTTACGTTTAAGTATTCGAAGAGTGACGACTCGATATTCCGTAATAATTAAACTTTAAAATTCTTTTGTTAGGATGACGAACGTTGGAGAGTCCAGTCAGGCTAGAGAGGATATACCTCAGGTGCCTAGAGAGGAGGAGCCCCGAGACATCTATGTTGTTTGGGAGCAGCTGGTTAGGAGAGAGCCATCTCCAGTGATCACCATAGCTGGTCGGGAGCGTGAGCTGACACCTATTCTAGAGGAAGAGGATGAGGATGAGTCAGAGGAGGAAGAGGATCCCGAAGAGGAATTCCCATCTCACTCTACTAGTGCTGAGATGTACGAGGCAGTCTACGACAGTAATGTGGAGCTACATGGTCGAGTCGGAGAGCTCGAAGAAACCATCCAGTAGCAGGACGAGACTATCAAAGAGATGGATAAGGAGCTAGGAGAAGCGCAGTGGAAGTTAATCCACGTAGAGAATGATAGAGATGCGGCTCGAGCCGAGATAGCGAAGCTGAAGCAAGACATCCAGGAGGAGTCGACCAAACGTGCCAGAGCTGAGGAGATAAGCTTAAGTGCTACTCAACGAGCCGATCGAGCTGAAGACGAGGCTGAAGCCAAGAGGGCAAAGCTGAGGGAGACAGAGTATGCTTTCCACACGACTATAGATAGGGCCCAGGATCGTATTTTCTATTACCCAGCTCAGTTCCAAGGTTTAACATGGTATATGGTGGACCAAAGGACAGTGTTTCAGGTGATGGAAGAGGAACGCAGAGAGGCTGTGCAATGCCTTAATATGCCTAGGCAGTAGAGCTTTTATTTATGTGTTGCTTTTTGGTATTAAATAATGTAATCCCATAATTTGAGATAAGAATGGGATGAGTTAATAATGTAATCCTGTAATTTTTTCAGTTCGGGAAAGATGATATAAATAGCAGAAATGCTATCTAATTTTTGTTTTTAACCTACAAGTAATGAATAAAAGAAGTTTATTGATGTGCTATGTGTTCTATGTGAACTGAGTTATTCAAACGTTTAAGTATGAACTTGAATATTTAAGAATTTAGTAAAGGATCTAATAATAATATTTTCTTAACAAAAAATGCCTCCTAGAAGAAGACCTACACGTCAAAACCCCGAGGGTTCGACGAACAACAACAACAATAACGATGGGACAAATCCCAACTCGGTTCAGCAGTTGGTGAACCTACTAGCAGGAGCACTTGCGAATCAGCCGCAAGTGCAGGGCACGATGTTTAAAGAGTTTAAGGCAGTAGGACCACCGGAGTTCAAGGGATCGGTAAACCCGATAGATGCCCAGACTTGGGTAATGGACATAGAAAAGGTCTTCGACGTAGCTAGAGTCGATGAAGACCAGAAGATAACATACGCAACTTTCATATTAAAGTCAGATGCTAGTTTCTGGTGGCAAGCCAACAAGACCAGAGAGGGTGAAGGGGTGATACCGTGGGAACATTTCAAAGAGATGTTCTTTGAAATGTACTTCCCTGTTAGTTCGCAGGACCAGATGGAGGTTCAGTTTCTAGAGCTAAAATAGGGAGGGATGACGGTGTCCGAATATGCCGCGAAATTCAACGAGCTGGCCAGGTTCGCTACATACCAGGTCAGCACTGATGCTAGGAAAACGAGGAGGTCTGAGCGGGAACTGAAGCCCTGGCTCTACAGTAAGGTCTCCATGTTCCAGCTGAACACGTTTGCAGCTATGCTGAAAAAGGCTATTCTCACTGAGGGAGGAAGCGACGCGGTGACGAAGTTTAATCAGGATAAGAAGAAGATGAATAAGACGGAGACAAGGCTGGTGGTAGCGGGATTATCAACCAGAAAAGGAAATGGAATGACAACACCTCTGCTGGAAGTTAGTAGGGAGGCCAACAGAAGAGAAAGTTTGAAGTATGTGCTACATGCGGGAAGAATCACACTGGCGTGTGCATGAAGGGGAAGCGGGTGTGCTTCAACTGTGGTCAGGAAGGCCACATTACGCCGAATTGCCCGAACCTGAAGAAGGGAGCTTGCTACACATGTGGATCCAAGGATCACATGGCTCGCAGTTGCCCGAAGAAGCTGACGGCGGGGTCAACATGGAGTGGAGGAAATGGGGATGGTAGTAACTTGACTATCGCTGCACCATTGCAGGCTGTTCGACCCACTGCCCGGACATTCAATATGACGGTGCAAGATGCTGTGCAATCAAAAGACGTGGTGGCAGGTATTATTCCGGTCAATAGGATAAATGCATATGTATCATTTGATTCGGATGCTACTTGTTCATTCATATCTGATGATTTTGCTAAAACCCTAGACTTACCTATAGAGGAGTTAGTTTACCCCTTGAACATAGAAATTGCGAATAGGGAGGTTATTCCTGTTAGGTTCGTTTACAAGAACTGTAGATTGGACATTAAGGGTCAGGAGCTGAGGGTAGATTTGATTCCTATAAAACTTGGGGAATTCGATGTCATAATGGGTATGGACTGGTTGTTCAACCATGGGGTGGTAATCGATTGTCAGAAGAAGTCGGTAAACCTTATGACTCCGTCAAAATTAGTGTTCTATAGTAACAAATCGCCTAGACAAGCGAGTTGTCTGACGACGATGCAAGCCAAGAAACTTTTGACTCAAGGCTGTGTAGGATATCTAGCCTACATAGTAGATACGCGTAAGGAGGGCCCGAAGATAGAAGAGATATCTGTGGTTAGGGAGTTTGTGGATGTGTTTCTGAGCGATTTGCCAGGACTTCCGCCAGATAGGGAAATAGAGTTCGTGATCGACTTGGCGCCGGGAACTGCTCCAATTTTGAAAGCTCCGTACAGAATGGTTCCAGTCGAGATAAAGGAACTGATGGTTCAACTTCAAGAATTGCTGGACAAGAAGTATATTCAATCGAGTGTTCGCCGTGGGGAGCGCCCGTTATATTCGTTAAGAAGAAGGATGGATCGATACGTCTTTGCATTGATTATAGGGAATTAAACAAGGTTGCGATCAAAAATAGGCATCCTTTACCTAGGATCAATGACTTGTTCGATCAACTGAAGGGTGCTAGATACTTTTCGAAAATTAATTTGAGAAGTGGGTATCACCAGTTGAAGGTGAGAAGGGAAGATATACCGAAAATGGCTTTTAGGATTCGATATGGTCATTACGAGTTCTTGGTGATGTCATTTGGTCTGACGAATGCCCCAGCTGCATTTAAGGACCTAATGAATAGGGTGTTTAAGCCATTCCTAGATAAGTTCATAGTGGTGTTCATAGATGACATCCTAGTTTATTCCAAGATCGAGGAGGAACACATAGAACATCTAAGGCTGACCTTAGAATCTCTAAGACTAGAGAAGCTTTATGCGAAATTCTCAAAAATGCGAATTCTAGTTGGAACGTGTGCAATTTCTTAGCCACGTAATTGACAAGGATGGTATTTCGGTAGATCCGTCAGAGGTTGAGGCTGTAATGAATTGGGATCAGCCAAAAACGCCGTCTGAAGTGAGGAGTTTCTTGGGATTGGCAGGTTATTACAAGAGATTTATCCAAGACTTTTCCAAGATCGCAACTCCGTTGACGAATTTGACTCATAAAATAGTTAAATTTGTTTGGACGGAAAAGTGTGAGGAAAGTTTTCAGGAACTGAGGAAGAGGTTGAGTACTGCGCCTGTATTGTCTTTGCCGGATAGTACGGGAAATTTTGTAGTATATACCTATGCCTCACATAAAAGATTAGGCTGTGTGTTGATGCAGAGCGACAAAGTCATTACCTATGCGTCACGTCAGCTGAAGGATTATGAGAAAGGGTATCCGACCCATGACTTAGAATTGGCGGCAGTAATGTTTGCTCTAAAGATATGGAGACACAACCTTTATGGAGAGAAGTGTGAAATATACACAGATCATAAGAGTCTAAAGTATATCTTCACCCAGAAGGATCTGAACATGCGCCAGAGAAGATGGTTGGAACTGATCAAGGACTATGACTGCGAGATACTTTACCATCCGGTAAGGCTAATGTCGTCGCTGACGCTTTAAGCAGAAAAGGTCAGGAGAAGCCGAACGTGTTAACTGATCAGGAGCAGTTGATAGAACAGATGGCTAAGTTAGAGCTGGAAGTGAAGTATCCGAAGGAATCGGATGAGATGTTATTTCAAGTAACTGCTGGTTCTAATCTAGTAGACAAAGTGAAAGAAGCACAACTTCACGATGAGGAATGCGAGAAGATTCGAAAAAGAATAACCGATGGCGAAGAGTTCAAGTTCAAGATCGATAACGAAGGACTATTACGGTTTGAAGGGAGAATCTGGATACCGCCAGTAACAGAAGTCAAAGAGGAGATTTTGAGCGAATCTCACAGTTCGAGATATTCGATTCACCCAGGGAGTACGAAGATGTACCAGGATCTCAAACACCATTTTTGGTGGCCGAATATAAAGAGGGACGTTGCTGAATGGGTTGCAAAATGCTTGACATGCCAGAAAGTTAAGGCAGAACATCAGAGACCTAGCGGGTTGCTGCAACCGTTAGAAATTTCAGAGTGGAAGTGGGAGCACATCACGATGGATTTCGTTGTAGGTCTTCCTACGACTCAGAAGGGATTTGATGCGATATGGGTTATAGTGGATCGACTGACGAAGTCAGCCCACTTTTTACCAATCAGGATAAAGTACAACTTGGATCAGCTAGCGAAGCTGTATGTGAAGGAAATTATTTCTCGACACGGTGTTCCGGTGTCTATTGTGTCGGACAGAGATCCGCGGTTCACGTCTAATTTCTTGAAACATTTGCAAGAGTGTCTGGGAACGCAATTACGAATGAGTACAGCGTACCATCCTCAGACTGATGGCCAGAGCGAAAGAACGATTTAGACGCTAAGAGCTTGCGTAATGGACTTCAAGGGAAGCTGGGATGATCATCTACCGTTGGTGGAGTTTGCCTACAACAATAGTCACCACGCGAGTATCGGCATGCCACCTTACGAAGCGTTATACGGCAGAAAATGCAGCATTCCATTGTGCTGGGATGAAGTCAGTGAACGTCAACTGTTGGGACCGGAACTGGTACAACAAATCACCAAAATTGTGAAATTGATCAGAATGAGACTAGTTGCTGCTCAAGACAGACAGAAGAAATATGCTGATCAACATCGCCAAAATCGAGAATTTTTACCAGGAAGTTTCGTTTTCCTGAAAGTATGTCCCTAGAAGGGAAAGATTCGATTTGGTAAGATGGGAAAGTTGAGTCCCCGATTTATTGGACCTTTCAAGGTGCTATGAAAAGTTGGCGAGGTAGCTTACGAGGTTGCATTACCTCCAGAGCTCGAGAATATACATAACGTCTTTTATATTTCTGTGTTAAGACCTTACAAGCACGACTATAAACATGTAATAGAATACAAGCCTTTACAATTTGATAAAGACTTAACTTATGAAGAGGTTCCTGTTCAAATAGTTGAAAGGAAGGAACAAGTACTTAGAAAAAAGTGATACCTTCTGTTAAGGTAATCTGGAGGAACCACAGTGCTGAAGAAGCCACGTGGGAACTCGAAGATGTTATGATGAAATCTTATCCGCAGTTATTTGCTTAACTTTTTATATGTAACCCCTTATGTACCAATTCTGGGGACAGAATCCTTTTAAGGGGGGAAGAATGTAATAGACGAGAATTTTTTTTTTATGTGTGATTCTGGGGATAGAATCCTTTTAAGGAGGGAAGATTGTAATGATTGAGATTTTTATATATTAAATTATAATATTTATTGAGTTGAATAAATAAATTATGTGATTTCGTGGAGTGATTTTGTAAGACCCCAACTTTTACGAATAAAGATTTAATTTTCTTTATATATTATTTCGAAATAGTAAGGTGTTGATTGATAAAGGTGAAAGTTATGGGTGAAATGTGCAAATATTTTAAAATGAGCAAGTGGTTATAAAATATTCTTGTTGTCGGGGAATATTCGTTTGGTCGTGGAATATTCTTGTTGTCGGGTAATATTCGTACGACGGCGCAGCTATTTGTGGAACCCACAACGGAATAACTATCGGATATAGAAAGCGACAGAAATAACTTTTTTACAAAATAACGGCGTAGTTGTTACCGTTAGTACTGTTGAAATACCCGGTGGTTAAAATACAGTGATACACGGTGTTGCACAGTAGCACACGGTATTGCACAGTAATTCTAATTATTGATTCTTACGTGAGAAGCCATTACTCAATAATTGTTACAGTAATTACTGTTCAATATTTTATATTATTGACTCAATAATTGCTACGTTGATATTTTATATTATTGACTTAATAATTGTTACATTGATATTTTATTGACTCAATAATTGCTACGTTGCTATTTTATATGATTGATTCAATAATGGCTACAGTTGATATTTTGGTATTATTGATTCAATAATTGTCATTGCACAGTGTTTCACATTAGCAACTCAATAATTCATATTATTTGAATAATATTATTAGATAGCATTATTGACAATGTCTAAGGAAGTTCTGTCTAGGAGGGGTTATTTAATTGCGCGCCAGTAAGGAGAAGTCCTTATCGGAAGGCCCCCTCTTTTCTGGGAACGACCTGGTTGTCAATATTGTAGTTCGATAATATTATTTGTGAATAATTAATTATTGATTTATATGATAAGAAAATATTTATTTTGTGGATATTAAAGAAAGAATTAGCGCTGATGAGTTTTTATCAGTATTTTGGGTGTGGATAATCATCTGTTTATGGATTTCGGATAATTTATGTTTGGAATTTGGAAAAACTTCCTTCTACAAAGTTGTAGAGAATTAAATTTCCTATGGAAAGGACACATCATTTGTATTTTTCTGACAAAGGGGCTATTTATTATGAATTATTGAAGTTTCAGAAAATAAATATTTTTTAAATAAAATGGTGGGCCCCACTTTTGTTGTTGGTTAAAAAATCTGATTTTCTTAGCAGCTGGCGGCGGAGATTATTTTAAAAATAATATTATTTTATTATTTTAGTCTCCTTTGGCATCCTAAGCTTTTCCTATAAATAGGGTGCTTAGGTTAGAATTGAAAATCACACCAGAATCAGAAGTTTTCTCTCTATAATATCGAGCGTATTTTTGTGAGTATTTCGATACTTTGAGTGTTACTATTCAGTGCAAGTTTCCTTCGATATTATATCCGATATTCCAGTCAGAGGTACTATTCTTTTGAGGGAAGGGATGCTATTTTCTTTCGTAAATGATGTTATTCTTTTCAATATCATTATACCGAAATATTGGCATAGATTTTATTTTGAAATTCTTACTTTTTCCGTTGGGGTTACTATTCACGTATACGGCACTATTCACGGAAAAATTAAATTTTCTTCTATATGTCCAAATTACTTGTTAAAGTTCTTATCTTTGATTGGATCTAAGTTTTGAGCTTATTTCTTGAATTTTACTCCACAAAGTATTATTATGGAATATTCTTGAACTTTGATAAACTAAAATACGAATCCTTAATATTCCTTTATTTCACTGGATTCGTTATTTATATGTTTTTTCATCATCCTCAGTTCTAAGTGGTGATATAACTGAATATCTTTGGCCTGTAGAGCAAAGATGAATGATTACCTGATGAATATCTTTGGCCGTAGTGCAAAGATGACAGGTGTTGAGATGAACATGACCACTGATGATACAAATGAATATCTTTGGCCTGTAGTGCAAAGATGAATATTTGATTCGAGATGTATATTGATTGATGTTACAGGGATAAAATATTGATGATGGACTTTTAAATCATAGAAGATAGTAGACTTCATTCTCTGCTTAACTCTTCTAATGAATTGTTATTTCCGCTGTGAATATTGATCTGAAGTTGGTTGTCCATTATATTTTATCTTATTTGTTGAAGACTAACGATAATTTGTTTTCCATTATCTTAGTCATAATATTCTTTACTGAGCTAGTTGAGCTCACCCTTTTCATCTGTTGTCCTCTTCAGGAAATGAGAATGTTGCGGGAACTAGTCGGGGGACAGAGTGATGGTCCGAGTTAGAGCAGTAGTAGTCCTCACTATTTCTGATAAATTGTGTGATAATAATTGTAATGAGGACTTAGTTTGAATCTTAATATTTTCTACATATTTGTATTGACACTCACAGTTGTGTGGTCGTATTTTGCACGACCGTATGATATAAAGTTGTATTTGAATTCTGTACCATGTATTTGGCGACTCAGAATGGGTTGGGTTGACTGGACCTATTCTAGGGGCGTCACAGATTTAATTAAGTGTTATATATTAATTAAATGAAAATTTAATAATTTATTTAATGGATGTATATTAATTTTATAGTATAGTTCTAATTTAATTGAGAGAATTAAATTAGATGAATTTTTGTGTTAAGTGTTACATGAATTATAATTAGCGAGTAATTATAATTATGTGGCAAATTTTTATGTGATTAATTGATGTTAGATTTTAATTGATTAAATTAGAATGTTAGAGATTTAATTAATTAAAGTATAACATTAAAATATGTGTTAAAATAATTTATTAAAATAAAGAAAAGAGTTTTTAAATGATTTTAACCAAACAAGGCCTTTACTTTTGTTTTAAAAGGTTTTGCCAAACAGGGACCTTGCACTAGCTTTAAACCCATTTTACCCAAATAAGGTCTTAGTTAATAAAACTAATTTTTTTTAAATTAACCTGTTGTCAAACAAAGCATTGTGGCTTTTGAAATCTTATAACTGCTAATTTAATTATATTATTAAGTGTAATTAGTATACGTATATTATTATATCAGTTATATATGTATATTACGTTAAGTAAAACTACGTTAGAAAGTTAGACTGTTAGAGAGAAAAGAACACAGTGAGTTAGAGAGAAAGAAGAAGAGGAAGAAGGAGAGGGAATTGCTAAGCTTAAAGCCTAGAAATCATCATCTTCCTCTTTCAATCTATTAACAAAAGGTATAATCTATAATCTCTACCCTTATATTTTTTTAGAACTCAATTTACGTGTTCTTCGTATTTTATTCTCTGTCAAAGCAAATTTTCATGAAATTGTTTAATCATGAATTGTTTATACATAAAGTATTCATGTGTTGTTTATAAGTGAATTATAGGGCATAAATAAGTTTTAAAAAACCAAATTGGTTATAAAACATGTTTTAATGGAAAATTGATGTTCTTGTGAGTTCATATGTTTTGGTTGAGTTTTAAAATAAAAATTGAGGATTTCTTATGTGTTAATATGCCTATTTAGAATTTATCATGATGCTATCTTCAATTACGGAAATATTGCATGAATTATGAGTTGAATTGGGTTAGAATTGAATTTACAGTGAATTGTTTTATGAAAACTATGAGTTTTTGAAAAATTTCAAAATTGGAGTTTTTAAAACATGGATTCTTGTTGTTTAAGATGATTTTGTGTCTAGGAGCATGTTTATGTATGTTGGAATCATGTTAGAAGTTTTAAGTTTATGTTTTCTATGAATTTATATGAATTGCATGAACTGAAATTAGAATTTGGTGCGGAGAAATAAGTCAAATTAGCTTTTTCTCTGCACAGTTCGCGATTTGTCTGCGTTCGCTGTAGGGGGCCCGCCCAGGCGGGCCTGTCGAGAGAGAAACCCCCGCCTCGGCGGGGGGTGGCAGAAAAGGAAACTTGTTGTTTTCTTTTGTATTTTGCAAAACTAGTTTTATGTAATAACTTTTATGGCATGATTAAGCATACATTAAAATGCTAAATAATTTTTAATATATTATATTGGTAAAATATAATATGTTATTATAATTTTGAATAATTATAATTAGAGTAAAGGTATAATTTAAATTATAATTTTTGTTAAATTATAATGAATATTATTTGATTTCTTTTAATCAAGTAAATGTTGATTTAAATTATAATTGTGTATTATAATGCATGATTAATTATAAATTATAAATTTGGTATTATAATTTAATATTTGCATTCTTGATTATAAATTGTGTGATTATAATTTAGTGAATGCATGATGTAGTTAATTAAATATAAATTATAAATTATTTATAATTTAATTAAAATAAGATGCGATTATAATTTGAGTAATTATAATTACATTAAATATTTAAATTATAATTTTTTAATTATAATTTGATTAATGTGAGCATGCCTATGTGATGTAATTAAATTATGTGGTTATTAATTATTAACTTAATAATTAAATAAAAATGTGTTAATCTAGATGGAGTAACTAATTATGTGAATTAGTTACGTGTTAACTAATTTAGGTTATTGTGATTGAATATATATGTGTAGGAAGTGTTAGAACGTGAGTTGTAACCGTAGCTTGCGCTTGAGGCAAGTTTTCTAAACTCAAACCTTACTTGAGTTATTTTGTTGATCATAATGATCCAAATTATTTGTATTCTTTATAATTTCATATTGAGCAAATATTATCAAAGTTTATTATTGAATTAATATGACCTCGACTTAATTGTTCAAGCAAGGTCTATATTGTCCTTTAAATGCTTTAAGTTTGATTCTAAAGCATATAATAGATTCATAATCTTTTAATTATGAATTGTTCTTGATTGTTGTAAGTCGATTCAACTACTCCTTAGTTGATGAACGTTGAATCCTAAATTACCCTTTAAGTTTATCCAAACCTGTAAGAACCCAAATTTTTGAACAATTATTAAAATAAGAATTAAATAAATAAAATTCTTATTAAATGATATATTGTGGGATATTATTGCATATGTGGGTAAGAACTATGCAATATGTGATGTTTATGTTAATAAATATATTAGAAGTATATATTTATTACTTGTAAATAAATTGTAGGAGCAATTTATTAAAGAAAATAATTAGTTAGGTATACAAATAATATGGTATACTTTAAATAAAAGATATTAAAGTAAATTCTATTATTGAATTATTTAAATAAAGAGAGAATATTATTGTAATTATATATGTGAATAAGTTGATATAAACAATTTATAAGGTGAGAGAATAACATTATTATTAATTTTCTATATGTGCATGTTTGGTGTAACATGTAATTGGGAGCTAATAAATATTATATATATATATATATATGTATTTATTACGCGAGAAAAATAAATTTGTTATGAGCAATTTGCGTAATGTATTAAAGGAGATGATTTAAGTATATAATATTTATATATACTTTACTCAAGTGTATTAGAGTGAATTCTTATAAGGAATTATTTTAATAAATGAAGGATATTATATTTATTATAATATCTTAAGAAGGTAAATAAGTTCTTAAATGAATTGATGTTCATGAGACAAGGATATTATAATTGTTGTAATATCTTAAGTAAGCAAATAATGGTATTTGCATGGAATATTAGGTGTTGCATATTTATTTTAAAACAAATAAATATGTAGTTAAGAGATATTATGTTTTATTTTAGGAATATGTCATTGTATAATTATATGATTCCTATTGAGTAAAATTATTTAAGGTGGTAAATTAGTAACTTGGAATATATAATCTAGTTGCTAACTATTAGATAAATTATTTATTCAATAAAGGGATTAAAAGTTTAAGTGGTTGAGGTAATTAATTATGCAAATGGGTTAATTTCTAGTTCACTTAACTTACTATTACAAACTTAATATCCAAGCTATTCCATTTCTTTGTCTTGGCGTGCGTTAGAGGAGATAATGAAGAGTGGAGGCTACTCATTATCAAGCTTGGGCACCAAGTTGAGTTGACTAATAATTTAGGAGAAGTCTCCCTCATTCTTTCTTCTTCCTTCCCCATGTCCGAAGTCTCTCTCTCCCATATTGTTGAGATTTTGTAATTTTTCAAGAATGAAAAATGAAGAAATTATATTGTTTGAGGGAGCATGGACAAATTGGAACCAAAGATTAGAGAATTTGAGAGGATTTCAAGCTTGGAATAATAGAATATTATTAGCATAAGGTATTATTCCTTATGTAATTTCTTTGAATTTTATCAAAGTTATATGATATATAATTTTATTGCTAAACTTGGGATTTTGGAAGTTTAGTAAGTTAGATAGAATTCTTAATGGAATTTCTTTGTAGTAAATTAATATTTGATTTATGTATATGAAATATAGAGTTGAAGTTAATTTTGAATCAAGAGAATCAAAATTTGATGTTATTAGTAAACTTTAGTTTACTAACATTCATTTTAGTTTAATTTCGAGCTTGAATTATTAATGGAATGATGGGTTTTAGAGACTTGGTGGCTAGGTATGGGTTGTGGGATGTATAAGGATGGATTTGTGGCAAAAATTGCTAACAAATCGATAAGAAATCGAGTCGAACTAATAACGCACGTTATATGTTCGATAATGGCCTTAAAGAACCAACGCGGTTAAAAACTTGAAATTTAACGAAGCCGACACTTGGAACAAGTCTTATTATATTAATAGAGATTTATTTGAAAAGAAATTCGGGTTAGAACGGAGCGAGGCGAGTTTTGAACGTTAATTGCAAAGTTGAAAAACTAGTGCGAGCAGCCTTTTTGGATGCATTATTTGAACAGCTTAAAATACCCAGATATCAGTGGTGATATTTTTAAAAAATACTTTGATATGCCAAGTATAACATTTCCAAAAATCAGATTAATCCGATAAACGAGCAGCGCGTACGAAAATCACGAAGTGGCTGCGTTGATAAGAAGTCGAGCAGATTTCAGCAAGCCGCCGTACGCGCCAACGCGCGCCCGCCGGCGGCAGCGCGGCGCTGGGCTAGAAAAGTGTTCTAACGTCATTTTTAAGCGAGGTTTTGACGAGCTTTCGTGATCCGTTTTCAAAGTTTGATTTTTTTTCTAAAATACTATAACATGAGGTCTATAACATGCCCGAAAAATTTCTGTTATACGACTTATGATTTGAAAATTAAAAAATGAGCGAACATGCATGTCAGAACTTAAAATTTGGGCGACGCCGAGCGTCGATGCGCCGAGCGATTTTGACGTTCGACGTTTCGAATCGCGTTCCGGCGGAATAATAAGCCATAATAAATCTAATAAAGTTCTACGGGATAAGATTTGACTATAAAGGATATTTTATGCCGAGAAACATTCTTTCGGGCATAAATAATGCAATAAAAATATGTAATAAATATAAATTTACATATTTAAGCGAAATAAAAATCGAGATTGCCTATAAAATTATTTTATGGTGCAACGAAGAGCGAGAGACCTGTAAAAATTTGTATTAATCATAAAAATGATATTTTTAGATTTTCAGAGTTCAAAATGAGATTTTTGAGCTAAATTTTATATAGTGGTATATATATATATGTATATTTAATATATATATGTATATAGTGAAAATGTGAAATGAAAAGTGTGGATCCATTAAAAATAATATAATGGTCCTAAGAATAATGAAACGAAGGTTTTCGGAATTCGAAACGAAGATTCTTGAATAAAGAATTTTCTAACGGACTTTACATATATATTTAATATATATATAAAGTGAGAATGCGAATGTTCGTAAAACGAAAAATGAAGCGAATGTGCTAGCGGAGTAAAATATTTGCTTATGAGGCAATGGTTGATTTACAAGTGGACAAAAATGTATAAAAATTATTTTTAAAAAAATAATATAGTAAACTGAGTTTTTACTATAAAAGATATATAATATCTGTTTAGAACCTGAATTCGCAAATAAAGGCAAAAAATATACCTAAAATGGAATATAAATAATTTTAAGTCGATATGTAAAATATTTACATGTTAAAATATGAGGGGCCTTTATTTGACGTAAAGAGGATTAAGTTTTTAAATAAACTAATATTCGTTTTGAATAAGAATGATTAATGTTAGTTTGTATAAAACTAATAATTATTATTGATGAATATACATGCATATTTAGCGACATATTTAGCTATCTAATATGTGTGTGCATGTAATAATAATTCTGTAGAAATTGTGGAGAAATTCTAAGTTAACTTTTAGCGGTAATCTCCAATCAAGGCAAGTTTTTCAGTTCTGTTATGTTTGTGGATTGTATGTGATTATATGGTGGGTTGTATACCATGTTTATTAAATTGTTAAAGTCAAAATATGACTAAGTCAATTGAGTTATGGAACTCAGTTGCTTTATGTGATCTGTGATAGCATGTTTTGTGAGAGAATGTAATACGTAAAAAGGTATGTATAAATGTATTGCATGAAATTATAGAACTGTGATATGTCTAGTAGAAGATTTATTGATGCATGTAAAATATGCATAGTAAAGAAAGTATGTTGCATATAGAGTTGTGTGTTATGTGAAACATGATAGACTATTAAATTTGCTGGGCCGTCGAGCTCAATCTTGCAAACATAAATATTTTGCAGGTTAACGATGTTAAGCAATATTACTTGCTGTATAGATGATGAAGATTGATGGATGTGCGAAATGGATACACTTCCTTACATTAGAAATGGTAGAAACCTATGACTGATGGTTTAATATATGTAATCAACAGCAATGTATAGTTTAAAATATTCAATAAAGAATATTTGTTTTAGATGTGTTGCAATGAATACTTTATAAAAAATAAAATGATATAGTAAAATTACTATATAAGAAAGAATTAATATTGAGTTATATATATTAATATAACTCTGATAAGAGAAATCATTAAATAAATATGATTTCATTATAAAAGAGAATCGTAAAGGTTGAGATTCAGGGAACGAATGATTGGAATAAAAGAAAAAAAAAATTTATTCCCCATTTTTAGCTATTTGTAACATTAAATAATGTTTTAAAAGCTAGAACAAGATAATATTAACACACAAGATCGGAAAGAGAAATAGTCCTGATTTTGGGGTCGTTACAGTTGGTATCAAAGCTAAGGATTATAAACCTTAGGTAAGTGAACCTTAGGCTATAATCATAAGCAAGGTAGATGAAAAAAAGAAGTTAAGTTTAAGTAGTGGTACAGTCAAACTTTTTAATGGTTAATGTATAGTATCTGGTCTAAACGATTCCGTTAGAGAGTGACAGTTAATACGAACTTGCAACCGATCTAACTCGCTGTGAAATACAGTGTAGACGAGATGGAAAACTAGTTTGTTGGTTGTTTGTAAAAAACCACTCAGCTTACTATATTGAACGCTGTTAGAGACTTGATGTGTACCGAGTATAGAGTTATGAATACGTATTATGAAAATGATGATTCTTTTCATATATGTAGATGTATAGGATGGGTTAAGTCAAGAAATACAAGAAGATTCAAAGAAAATTCTTAAAAGGTAAGAAGTAAAGGATCAGGGGACACCTGATTCAAATAATCATAAATAATATGATTAGTGAAGAAAAAAAGAAGATCGTAAAAATTAAACGATCATTGAATGAGAAAGAATCGTAATATAACACGATTATAAGATAAGATCACAACGTGATCTGGTTAAGTCAAAGAAGGACTGATAATCAATTAAATGATTGAAAATTTATAGCGGAATGAATATATGGAAATGGTACTATGTCATAGTACAAGAATAAAACTCGGAAAGAGTTATGAATGATGAAATACAAATTAAATAAAATTTGTATTGAGCAAAGAACAAGATAAAATTTAATGAGATTAAGTGGGATTCAATTGAAGACTCATGTGGTAGCTGAGTTGTACAATCCTTTGTATGGGCGGGGGTTTTGTGCTTGCACTTAGTTTATCACATTGATAATCACTGAAATATTGGTATCGCGCTATCGATATACCTATGACGAGAATGTGATTCTTTTCTCATAATTATATTTGATAGTTAGAGAATATAAGATTAGGTATGAGTTCTTAAAACTCACACTTATGATAAGTTCATGACTCATAATCGTATGGTGGAACCCCTCAGCAAATAGACGACTTTGGTCTGACTAGGATAAGTTCCTAAACCCATATGATTGTGGTAAGTTCCTGAATTTATAACGTGTGGTATGTTTGATGAACTATCTCAGGGTATAGGGTTAGTTTAATATAGTGGGAGTTAATGGTGTTAGAGATGAACAGAATTGTACGGTAAAAATTTTGGAAATAGTTAAAGTGGATGAAGAAGAAATGGATATTCTCAAATCTACTAGCTATGCTACATTTCAAAATTTATTGGAATCGTGCTGACAATCGCACTATTGTATTTTTGAAAAAAAATATATTGGGTCAAATTGTTGAACCAATAAGTTTTAAAAAAAAAAGTTCGGTGATTTCTTATGTCTACGCTAATTGTTTCGGCTAGACAAATGACTTGAAAAATATCAAAAGAATTTTATTAATCCATCATTAATATGATGTAGATATGACAAATGACGACATTCTCAACGGATTGTTAAAAACAGTGCTGTACTATGTGTCATAAAATGATTTTTAATACTTTAGTAAATAAAGAAGTGTCGAAAGCCATTTGAATCGGCTAGACACAGAATCATATATTTCTTTTATATTGAGATTTTGAACTGTCCAACTAAATTGATTGAGTATGGACTCCAGATTGAGTAAGAACTTCCTTATAATGGAGTTATTTTATATTGCGTCCTGGGGACGGCAAAGAGGAACTGAAATAATTGTTCCGTATAGATAGTGTTGATCGATACAGAACATCCAAAATGGAAAATTCTGTTTGCGCTTTATAGCGGTGACGATGAACACAAATGTTGTTCAAATTATGCCGAATGGCAGTGACGAGGAACGCAAATGACGTTATAATATGGATCAACACAGGACATAACAGGCTAATCACCTATATGTCCGTAAGATATGTCGGTTTACAGATAAAATCTCTGTTGAAACCTTTTCAGAAACAAGTTTATGGTCTGTATGACTTTATTATGATACAGAAAGTTTTTTAAGCGAATCTTTTAAATTCTTGAATTATTCATATTGCTTCACAATTATCGATCAATTGTGGAGAATTTCTATTTTTCGGAGGTTGGGTATAGAAAGAATGAAATTTCTTAAGAGGAAGTAAGTCGCGGAATACGAAAATGGTTGATGAATCCTTGAAGAAGGAAAAAGGCAGAGTTACGAGAAAAAAATTCGAATAATGGAAATTGATAAGGAATAGTCACATGAATTGAAAACGTAAAAGAATGAAAAAGTAAGTTCGAGAATAATAGGACTTTAAAAGAATATGAAGAATGTAATGGTTCAAAAATATCCTAAGAAAAAAAAGGGGGGACATTGAGAAATAAATAAATCTCATAACATAATCGAGTAAGATTATAGAAACTATAAGAATTTACTAAGGAAAGGAAGGAGATAGATGATATAAAACCTAAGAAAATGTACGTTGAAATGATTCAACGATAAGGTAATGAAAAGAATAAGAGTTAAACCAATTAGGAACGATTCAGTATTGTGATTCCGGGGACGGAATCCTTATAAGGGGGGAAGAATGTAAGAACCCAGATTTTTGAAGAATTATTAAAATAAGAATAAATAAATAAAATTCTTATTAAATGATATATTGTGGGATATTATTGCATATGTGGGTAAGAACTATGCAATATGTGATGTTTATGTTAATAAATATATTAGAAGTATATATTTATTACTTGTAAATAAATTGTAGGAGCAATTTATTAAAGAAAATAATTAGTTAGGTATACAAATAATATGGTATACTTTAAATAAAATATATTAAAGTAAATTCTATTATTAAATTATTTAAATAAAGAGAGAATATTATTGTAATTATATATTAGAATAAGTTGATATAAACAATTTATAAGGTGAGAGAATAACATTATTATTTATTTTCTATATGTGCATGTTTGGTGTAACATGTAATTGGAAGCTAATAAACATTATATATATATATATATATGTATTTATTACGCGAGAAAAATAAATTTGTTATGAGCAATTTGCGTAATGTATTAAAGGAGATGATTTAAGTATATAATATTTATATATACTTTACTCAAGTGTATTAGAGTGAATTCTTATAAGGAATTATTTTAATAAATGAAGGATATTATATTTATTATAATATCTTAAGAAGGTAAATAAGTTCTTAAATGAATTGATGTTCATGAGACAAGGATATTATAATTGTTGTAATATCTTAAGTAAGCAAATAATGGTATTTGCATGGAATATTAGGTGTTGCATATTTATTTTAAAACAAATAAATATGTAGTTAAGAGATATTATGTTTTATTTTAGGAATATGTCATTGTATAATTATATGATTCCTATTGTGTAAAATTATTTAAGGTGATAAATTAGTAACTTGGAATATATAATCTAGTTGCTAACTATTGGATAAATTATTTATTCAATAAAGGGATTAAAAGTTTAAGTGGTTGAGGTAATTAATTAAGCAAATGGGTTAATTTTTAGTTCACTCAACTTACTATTACAAACTTAATATCCAAGCTATTCCATTTCTTTGTCTTGGCGTGAGTTAGAGGAGATAATGAAGAGTGAAGGCTACTCATGATCAAACTTGGGCACCAAGTTTAGTTGACTAATAATTTAGGAAAAGTCTCCCTCATTCTTTCTTCTTCCTTCCCCATGTCCGAAGTCTCTCTCTCCCATATTGTTGAGATTTTGTAATTTTTCAAGAATGAAAAATGAAGAAATTATATTGTTTGAGGGAGCATGGACAAATTGGAACCAAAGATTAGAGAATTTGAGAGGATTTCAAGCTTGGAATAATAGAAGATTATTAGCATAAGGTATTATTCCTTATGTAATTTCTTTGAATTTTATCAAAGTTATATGATATATAATTTTATTGCTAAACTTGGGATTTTGGAAGTTTAGTAAGTTAGATAGAATTCTTAATGGAATTTCTTTGTAGTAAATCAATATTTGATTTATGTATATGAAATATAGAGTTGAAGTTAATTTTGAATCAAGAGAATCAAAATTTGATGTTATTATTAAACTTTAGTTTACTAACATTCATTTTAGTTTAATTTCGAGCTTGAATTATTAATGGAATGATGGGTTTTAGAGACTTGGTGGCTAGGTATGGGTTGTGGGATGTATAAGGATGGATTTGTGGCAAATCGCTAACAAATCGATAAGAAATCGAGTCGAACGAATAACGCACGTTATATGTTCGATAATGGCCTTAAAGAACCAACGCGGTTAAAAACTTGAAATTTAACGAAGCCGACACTTGGAACAAGTCTTATTATATTAATAGAGATTTATTTGTAAAGAAATTCGGGTTAGAACGGAGCGAGGCGAGTTTTGAACGTTAATTGCAAAGTTGAAAAACTAGTGCGAGCAGCCTTTTTGGATGCATTATTTGAACAGCTTAAAATACTCAAATATCAGTGGTGATATTTTTTAAAAATACTTTGATATGCCAAGTATAACATATTCAAAAATTAGATTAATCCGATAAATGAGCAGCGCATAAGAAAATCACGAAGTGGCTACGTTGATAAGAAGTCGAGCAGATTTCAGCACGCCGCCGTGCGCGCCAGCGCGCGCCCGCCGGCGGCAGCGCGGCGCTGGGCTGGAAAACTGTTCTGACATCATTTTTAAGCGAGGTTTTGACGAGCTTTCGTGATCCGTTTTCAAAGTTTGATTTTTTTCTAAAATACTATGACATGAGATCTATAACATGCCCGAAAAATTTCTGTTATACGACTTATGATTTGAAAATTAAAAAATGTGCGAACATGCATGTCAGAACTTAAAATTTGGGCGACGCCGAGCGTCGACGCGCCGAGCGATTTTGACGTTCGACGTTTCGAATCGCGTTCCGGCGGAATAATAAGTGATAATAAATCTAATAAAGTCATTCGGGACAAGATTTGACTATAAAGGATATTTTATGCCGAGAAACATTCTTTCGGGCATAAATAATGCAATAAAAATATGTAATAAATATAAATTTATATATTTAAGCGAAATAAAAATCAAGATTGCCTATAAAATTATTTTATGGTACAACGAAGAGCGAGAGACCTGTAAAAATTTGTATTAATCATAAAAATGATATTTTCAGATTTTCAGAGTTCAAAATGAGATTTTTGAGCTAAATTTTATATAGTGGTATATATATATGTATATAGTGAAAATATGAAATGAAAAGTGTGGATCCGTTAAAAATAATATAATGGTCCTAAGAATAATGAAACGAAGGTTTTCGGAATTCGAAACGAAGATTCTTGAATAAAGAATTTTCTAACGGACTTTACATATATATTTAATATATATATAAAGTGAGAATGCGAATGTTCGTAAAACGAAAAATGAAGCGAATGTGCTAGCGGAGTAAAATATTTGCTTATGAGGCAATGGTTGATTTACAAGTGGACAAAAATGTATAAAAATTATTTTTAAAAAAATAATATAGTAAACTGAGTTTTTACTATAAAAGATATATAATATCTGTTTAGAACCTGAATTCGCAAATAAAGGCAAAAAATATACCTAAAATGGAATATAAATAATTTTAAGTCGATATGTAAAATATTTACATGTTAAAATATGAGGGACCTTTATTTGACGTAAAGAGGATTAAGTTTTTAAATAAACTAATATTCGTTTTGAATAAGAATGATTAATGTTAGTTTGTATAAAACTAATAATTATTATTGATGAATATACATGCATATTTAGCGACATATTTAGCTATCTAATATGTGTGTGCATGTAATAATAATTCTGTAGAAATTGTGGAGAAATTCTAAGTTAACTTTTAGCGGTAATCTCCAATCAAGGCAAGTTTTTCAGTTCTGTTATGTTTGTGGATTGTATGTGATTATATGGTGGGTTGTATACCATGTTTATTAAATTGTTAAAGTCAAAATATGACTAAGTCAATTGGGTTATGGAACTCAGTTGCTTTATGTGATCTGTGATAGCATGTTTTGTGAGAGAATGTAATACGTAAAAAGGTATGTATAAATGTATTGCATGAAATTATAGAACTGTGATATGTCTAGTAGAAGATTTATTGATGCATGTAAAATATGCATAGTAAAGAAAGTATGTTGCATATAGAGTTGTGTGTTATGTGAAACATGATAGACTGTTAAATTTGCTGGGCCGTCGAGCTCAATCTTGCAAACATAAATATTTTGTAGGTTAACGATGTTAAGCAATATTACTTGCTGTATAGATGATGAAGATTGATGGATGTGCGAAATGGATACACTTCCTTACATTAGAAATGGTAGAAACCTATGACTGATGGTTTAATATATGTAACCAACAGCAATGTATAGTTTAAAATATTCAATAAAGAATATTTGTTTTAGATGTGTTGCAATGAATACTTTATAAAAAATAAAGTGATATAGTAACATTACTATATAAGAAAGAATTAATATTGAGTTATATATATTAATATAACTCTGATAAGAGAAATCATTAAATAAATATGATTTCATTATAAAAGAGAATCGTAAAGGTTGAGATTCAGGGAACGAATGATTGGAATAAAAGAAAAAAAAATTATTCCCCATTTTTAGCTATTTTTAACATTAAATAATATTTTAAAAGCTAGAACAAGATAATATTAACACACAAGATCGGGAAAAGAAATAGTCCTGATTTTGGGGTCATTACAAAACCACACTTTCTTTGGTGCGGACTTGTATTCAAATACTGAGATGAACAACCCTATTTTCTAGGGGAGATTACTATGCAAAAGCGTTAAGATGTTTGTGCACAATACATGGTACGAAGGGCTGATCCCCCTAAGTACGAGTTAAGGTCCATAGTTTAAATAACTGTTAAAGGTTTTAAATAGAAATATTTATTCAAACCTTTTCAAAGATATTCTTGTATGTCTTATTTATTGTTGTATTCCAGTGAGCTGTGATTTGCTCACTCTTGCATTAAATAATCATTGCAGCTAAGGTTGAAAGTGTTGATGCCCCGTCAACGAGTAAATGCAAAGAGAAGCTAAACAAGTGAAGACTTGTTTAATTATTGAACGATTGTAATAAGACTTTTGAGTTATGTTTTATTTCCGCATTATATGTTTATGTCAAGGTTAGATTAAACCTATGAATTATTTTGAAAAGTTGTAATCCTTTTGATAAGGAAGATTTTATTAATTATAAAGGTTGTAAATTATTTTGTAATTATTTATTATTGGGTAGATGTATGTTATATTTAGAAAGTGAACACCAAATCATGTGAAAATGAAGTACCCGAATTTGGGAGTGTCACAAGAACTGTTGATTGATATCTTTGGCCCATAGTGCAAAGATGGACAGGTGTATGGCATGTATAGTTGAATATCTTTGGCCCGTAGTGCAAAGATAGACAATTGATTGGTATGATCATGATCATTGTTATTACATTTGAATGTCTTTGGAGTAGGGTGTAAAGACGATATGATTATTGAGTGTCTTTAGCCTTTATGACAAGGACATTAAGTGAAAGTTCTATTAAGTCTTTGTGGCAAGGAGAAATTGTTGATTTACATGATTATGAACATGAATTGTGAATTTAACTATAAGCTTTGGTGTTACAAGTAAAGACAAGTGGTGAAAGTTCTATTTGTCTTGGGTACAACGAAGACCTATTGATTGGTGTTACAAGAATAAAATATTGATGCTTGACTTTTAATTTGGAGAAAATAGTAGACTTTATATTCTACTTGACTCTTTTAATGGATTGCTTGTTCCGCTGCAACTATGGTTGAAAACTTATATCATCTACTATATGTTCTAAATATCTGAATTATTTCTGATGAAGGCTATTGATAATTTAATTATCTTAGTTAGAATATTCTTTATTGAGCTATTTGTGCTCACCATTTTGCTTCACAATTCATTTCAGGTAATAAAAGTGTAGCTGAGTCGAGTGGGGATAACAGGAGAATAGAGTGATGGTCTATGACTATTGAAGTTTCTTATAAAACAGTATGGTGATAATTGTATTTGTAATAATCAAGAATTTTTAAGTTTCATTATTAATTAAATAAAGAATTTAATTTCTAACGAATTAATTTTGTGTGGTTTAATTTAAAATTTTGTGACATATAGTGAATAAATATGTTATTATTTATGTGAAAAGTGTATGTGGCTAAATAATTATATATATTGTAAATATGTATATATATTTATTTATTTTAAATAAAAAGGAAAAGCTACATAACCTAATTATATATTAGGTATGGAAATTAAATAACTTAAGGGTTATGGTATTGAAGAATATTAGTATTTAAAATATATACTAACCCTAAGAGATTTATTTTATACATCTCAATTAATTAATTTTATAACTTAATTAAAGCAAGTCTAATTGGGTTATAAAATTAAATGTACATGAGTAATTACTTAAATTCCAAATAAGTGTAAAAGAAACCCTAATTAAATAATTAGGGTAAGATAAAATTTAATGTATTGGACTATGCTGTTCTTTTTTTTTGCATGGCCCAAACAATTCAAGTTAGGAAGCCCAAACAATTAAATGGTTGGCCCAAAACCTAGCCCATTTAATTGGTCATTTTAGAAACTAAATTACACTTATAAAAAAAAGGGGGAGGGGGAAATGGGGGAGGGGGTACCCGGCAATTGAAGGAGGGAGAATGGGACATGTTTTAATTATTTTACTTCTTCAATTGTTAAAGAGTGGTTGAACAACTATGTACCCTAAGCCTAGACCCCAAATTATTTTGTTTACTTGAGCAAGTAAGGAAAGAGATGTGAGTAATATACACATACATATGGGTGATGTATATACATAATTTTTTACTCTCTACATAAGCCCACATCATTTGAGCAAACAAGTTTCCTTCTCATTTTCTAAATTAGCAAACTAAAGAAATAGAAACAAAGTAGAGAGAAAAAGAGAAGAGCAAGAGTTCGGCAGCCCCCAAGGGAAAGAAAAGGAGATTTTTAAGCTTTATGCATCCAAAATACGTCTCCTACTTTGAAAAGCAAGGAAAGTTAGCCTTTAAGAGCAAAAGGTATACAAAAACCCTAATTTTTGTATGCTTTGTGTATTTTTATTTTTGATAAATAGTGTTCAAGTTTTAAATGGCTAGAAGCATGTTAGAATAGTAGATCTAGGGTTAAATGGGTTTAACATGTGTATTGGTATGAGTTTATGTAGAAAAGTTTGGTAAAATGCATGAAAAAGAGTTTTACCAGAAAACTTAGTCGGAAGGTGTGATTGAGGTTTTTCATTTTGAAACTTACAAAACAAATATGTGATTTTCTTGCTTAGTATGCTAGATATGTAAGTTAAGAACAAAATTTCTTTGAAAGCATGCAACAATGTTTTAAAATGAGCAAGATAAGAATTTTATACCAAAAACATCTCACTGTTAAAAATCTATACACAACAGTCCCATTCCAATCCATTTTCAGTAACCAAAACTTGTCCAAATTTAGATTTTGATGATGGAATCTTGTAGTTCGGAAAGATACGAATCCAACAAGACCAACTAGACGTCAATCGGATTATAGATTTCATTTTATTCAAGTTTCCGTAAAGAACCCCAAATCTGAAAAAAAAAAATCTGGAAATTTAATTAAGGCACTGCTGGGTTTTTTTCCGGTGAACTGGCAGGTAACCTCCGGCAACCGGTTCACCACTTTTCCGGCCGGTTCTTGGGTCGAGTCTTGGACCAATTTTTTTTTAAAATGATGAAGAATATTATAATATTTAATTTGGAATTTTTCGGTGTAATTAAGTAATTATTAGTGTAATTAATGGTTGAAACCCTTTTAAATCATTTAATATTACTAACTAATAAATTTTTAATGCCACTAATTGATTATTAAACTAATGAAATGTTGTTTAAAGTGTAATTTACTATTTAATTATTATTAGATAATAATTAAATAGAATTAGTGTTATTAAACTAAATATTTATTATTTAATTAATATTAAATAATAAATAGGGTTAAATAATTAATTAATTATTATTTGCTTTATAATAAATAATGATTAAAGAATGTTTAAGTAGATAAACTAATTATTTATTATTTAAGTAAGATTAAGTAATAAATAATGGTAATTACTTACTTACATGCTATTTAATTAACATAAAATTAATAATTTAATTATTTATTATTTAATTTATATTAAATAATAAATAAGGACAAATATTAATTAATTATTATTTAATTAATATTAAATAATAATTAAAGACTAATAAATTAATTATTTCTTTTATATTAAATAATAAATAAGGAAAAATATTAATTATTATTTAATCAATATTAAATAATAATTAAAGAATAATAAAATAATTATTTATTATTTAATTTATATTAAATAATAAATAAGAACAAATATTAATTAATTATTATTCAATAAATATTAAATAATAATTAAAGACTAATAAATTAATTAATTATTATTTAATTTATATTAAATAATAAATAAGGAAAAATATTAATTATTTATTATTTAATTAATATTAAATAATAATTAAAGACTAACAAATTAATTATTTATTCAAAGATAAATAATTAAGTAATTATTATTAAATAATAAATAAGGACACATATTAATTAATTATTATTTAATTAGGATTATTTAATTAAGGTTAAATAATAATTAAAGACTAATAAAGTTAATAGACTAATTATTTATTATTTAATTGATAATAAATTAGGACAAATATTAATCAATTATTATTTAATTAGTGTTAAATAATAATTAAAGACTAATAAGGTTAATAATATTAGATAATTAAAATATTATTAAATGATTAATAATATTAGATTGTTAAAATATTATTAAAGGATTAATAATAATAGATACTTAAAATATTATTAAAAGATTAATAATATTAGGGAGAGACTAAAATATTATTAAACAGTTAATAATATTAGGAAGCGAATAAAATATTATTAAAAGGTTAATAATATTATTCAAGAGTTAAGATGATTATTTAATAATAAAATTATCAAGGGACGATGTAATATCCGAGATCCGAGATTATTGTGTAATTTACTAAGTATCAATAAACGAATTTATGGGAAACTCTTGTGTGTTTTCTATTATTAGATGTTTATGTGTAATACATATATGTGTTAGTTTACGTTATGTGATGAGATAGGTTTAAATAGTTGGTTTGGCTTAATTTAACTATTTGAATTGGTTAAGTAGAGAATTAATTCTATTAATTTCGTAGGATGGTATTAAAACACGAGTTGGAGTTCGGAGCGGATTTTAGAGACGCGGACTGCGTATTTGAGTCCGAAACGTCAAAATAGTCAGGATAGACTGTAACCACAAAAATGTGTCACGGTTGACTTTTTGGTCAAAGTCAAACGGTTGATTTTTTCGGGGAAAAAGTCAACCACGAATTTCAGAGATGAATTTGACGAAACTGATAGTCCCATGACGTCCGAAACGTCAACTTTAGTAAGAATCGATATAAGTATCGAAGCGTTTGGCTACGAAGGGCAAAACGGTCAAATAGCTAATTAATTGATTTAAATAATATTATAATGTGTTTATTTAATCAAAGTCAGCAGCTGGGGGACTTTGTGACACACGAATTTGGGACAAGAGGGAGTGATTATACGTATTGTTATATTGAGGGGGAGGGAGTTACAACTCCTTAATAAACCAAGACCCTTCCATTCTCAAACCCCGACTTCTCTTTCAATACTAGTTGATGCAATACACTTAAGATATATAACTGATGTGGAGATGGAAGGGCTGGAGCAAACAATGTATATTATGTGCTATATATATTTCCAATCCAAGTCTCTTCTCCCTTTCACAAAAAGTTCCAACCGAGAGAGAAAAAAAATATTGAGAATGAGAGTTTGAGAGTGATACAAGGTTGTCTAAGAATTATGGAGATTACAGAGGAGTTAACAAGCAAGGAGTGAGGCTCTAGCAGATTAAAACAAAGAAGAATTCGCACTAAGAGGTAATCCATGACCCATTTTTTTTATGTTCTTAAGAGAAATAGTGGAAAAATACATGTATAATCATAGTTGATGATTTGTTTTAGCTTTGTGATACCATTTCATTGTGTATTACTGTTATGTGGCTATTAAGAATGAAAATTCTGGACTTAATCATGTTGCAATTATATAGAGAATTAAGGAATTATGCTATGCATTCTATATGTTTGATTAAATGCCACTAACATGTCAAATTGTTCGAATCATAGGAATTTAGTGAACTTAAAGGTTGTGTTATGTGTATATATGTTAGATTAGATGATCTGGACAGTAGGAGCCTTTCAATTGCATGCTAGAATCGAAAACATGGATTTTTGTCAAAGTTGGTTAAACATGAAATCTGTGACTTTTCAGGTTTTTCGAAGCCTTGGAAACATGATTTCTGTGACCCGATTAGTGTATGTAATAATTTTGTAAAATACTATGTAGTATCAAGTACAACCTGACCAAATTTCATAAGAATAGGAGTTAAATTGAGCAAGATATGAAATTCAGAAGCAAGCATGTTCATAAGAAAATCTGCAGAAAATCTGAGTTTTCCAGAATTTTTTTAAGTGTGAAAATCTGTTCTGGCACCCTTTTCTAGGCAGTCGGGTTATGGTCTTAACATACTAGTTTCTGGTATGTGTTATTTTTGTAAAATACTATGGTATAGGAAGTATGTTGTGTCCAAGTTTCATGGTCATATCATGTATGGGTTGTTCGGAATTAATTCGCAAAGTGGGATGCTCAAACTGTAAAAATTTCTGAGGATGAAGAGCTACGCAGCTGCGCAGCTCATAAGGCCTAAGCCTGCGTAGCTGCGCCGGTCCGGGTCGAGTCGGATCCAGGTCGGGTCGGGCCGAAAAAATTTTAGAAACTTATTTTTCCCAGATTCTAATATTTAACCCCTGAACCTATAAGATGCAACATGTTTATGTAATTGAATTGTACATTAATCGAATACGTGTTAGTTAATAATTTATTTAAATAAAAGGAAATCATTTTCTTTCAAATTTGAGTTCGAGAACCTAATCGCTTAACGTGACACCTATGATTAGGGTACGTGAAGGTTAATTGCTAGCTTTAACGATAGCAGACGTATCAGGCAAGTTTCTTACCCTATTTTTCATTGATAAATTATTCAAGCCTTATTCATTTTATTGTGGTAAGGGTAAGTACCGAGCTCGTGTTTATTCGTTGACACGTACAAGTTTCTTTGACGTAAAGTTTTACAACTTCAATTATCTTGCAAGTTTTATTGTTGATTACTCAGTTATTGCTTCAACTGCTATGCTTTAAAGTTCTATTTATTTAAAGAACTGTTTCTAAGTATGTTCCTTGGCCTTTGTTTTCGGCTAGTTATTATTGATGAAAAATGATTTAATTCAAATCTTTCGAAGCTATTTAATGTTTACCAATCCAAATTGCTTTGGTGTGGTCTCGCATGAATACTAAGATGAACAACCCGAATAAACGGGCAAACAGATGTTGGGCAAATAGTCCCATTTATGCTTATGCAGTTTAAATTTAATACTTGGGCACAATGTAGGGTACGATAGGCTGATTACCTGGAGTACTTGCAGAGACCGTTTGCAATCTATTTGATTATTAAACCGTCTGATGGTTTTTGATGAAACAAAGTAATGTTCAAGGTATTCAACACTCCTTAGTATGATATTGAGAATTCTTAAACTCTTATCTTTGATATTCTTGTTTAACACTTGATAATTCTTTCAACTGTTGAGATATAGCCATACAAATGCTTTTACTCCTGATGTCTGTTTTCAAACTACTTTATATACTTGCTGGGCAATTTGTGTTCATTCTTGCTTAAACTTTTCAGTTAAGGATGAGAAGGCTGAGGGCTCAGGCAAGTACAAGGGGAAGTCTAAGATGAAATGTTGAGATTTGTTTATATAATAAGTTTATATTTCCGCATATGATGTTATGTAGCGATAAACGCTAAGTTAAGTTTCGGTTTATTTAAGGTTGTAAAGACTTGGGAATTTATTTGAATAAGGTTGTAAAGACTTGGGATTTTATTTGAATAAGTATGTAATAGTTATTACTATTTTTATTATTTCCGGAGTTTATGTAGTTAGATGATGATGTATGTTGTACCGTGAGCACCAAGTCCTGTAATCGATGTTACACGGAATTGGGGGCGTCACAGACGATAATATTATTAAGGAGTTAACGTGATATCTAATATTTAATTATGTGATTAATGTTAGATAATATATGAGAATAATAATGTTATGAATAATTATATGTTATACTAATTGAAGGATCCATGATAGGTCTTTCCAAAGAGGATATGTTAAATTCATTAAGCGGATAAATAGAATTGCATAGCAGTAGTCTGCAGACAAGGCAAGTTCCTTAACTCAAACTCGACTTATTAATTTCAAAGCATGTTAGTGGATAATTATTTTTGATTATTCTACATTCATTAATGATTATTGTTAATCGCATTTTGTACAATCGAATTAATTCATGTTATATTATTATTGAACTGTGAATTAATTAAAGTTCGTTCATTCGTAAACTGTTTATGTGTGACACCCCCAAATTCGGTATCTTAATTTCCACAGGATTTGGTGTTCACTGTTCAAATATCATATGACTATCTACCCATAATAATAGAAATTCATTAAATAGATAAATAATCCATCATCTCCCTATAATAGGGTTACAATATCTGAAATAGTAAATACATAATCAATCCCAGGTTATACTTAACCTTAAATCTCTATTGCGAAAACGTAAACAAATAAGTCTTTAATCATTACACATAAGTCTTGAACTTTAACATTTTCAATAACACCACAAGTCTTCAACACTTGTTAGCTTTTCCTTTGCCCTTGCTACTAGAAGGTTCGTCACATCGTTCATTTTTAGCTGCAATATTATTATGCAAGAGTGAGCACGAATGCCCGCAAGTATAAAAATATGACAATAATAACATGCGAGTGAATCAAAGAAATCTGATAACAAAAAGCTCAACTTTTGAATCAAGAATAATAATCGAGAATCAAAATTACTTCTGAGGGTCATTATGACATTGAACTATGTCCTAGGTTGTCAAGTATATTAACCTTTAAATCTTTAACAGTCATAAGACTATGGACTTCACTACTCTTACTTAGGGGGATCAGTCCTTCGTACCAATACTGTGCACAATACCTCAACGCTTAAAGCATCATCAATTCTCCTTTAATAGGGTTGTTCATCTCAGTTTGACATCAGAGTCTGCACCAAATAAAGTTTGGTTTGAATAACTCAATAGTAGTTATGAAATTTAGAACTCTCATCAACTATGGATTAGTCGAATCAATAAGAGTTCGCTAGTCTTAAAGGATTCAACAATAAATGATATTCAATTTGAATAATAACTTCTCAAGGGTATACAATCGAATAAGTATCGTATAACTGAAATGATACTTTTAAAAGCATCATGATATCTCATATAAAATTCTGAACTTGAATAATCAAAAATAAGAACTTTGTTCGATATAGAATTTAGGTCTATAACTTGCTCAATGTAAAAGTAAGGTTTAGAAACTTGTCTCGTGCGCAAGCTACAATTATAACTCACATTCTTTAATTATTATTATCTATCAATACATTCACAATATCAATTTAATTATTAGTTCGACATACTTTATCGAATCTCAACATCAATCTTTGAACATGTTATTTAGACTTTATAAATAACGGTTTAAGTCATGTAATTAACTTGTTAATTAATCACAAAATATAATCATTAAATCATTTTTAATATTTTCTTACACATTTAACAATCTGTTCTAATCTCTTGAAATATTCTCGTCACATTATCATGTTAATTAGGTTAAGGTTTAAACTAACATAACTTAATTAAAACTTTAAACAACAAGGTTGTTTATTCTCTGCTATATGCGCCGGGGCGCGTTTCCCATATAGAAAATCTGTCGGGGCGAAGTTCGCCGGAGCGCGCTTTGCATGAAGAAATAATTCGCCGAGGCGAAAACCCCCTGGTTCGAATTCTGCAGTTCGCGAAGAACACAGAATCAAGCCCAATTTTCTCCAATTTACACCAATACACTGATTTATAATGTTACCCATGAAGTATAAACTTCACAGGAATATCATAAATCACTTCTAGCATGTTTCTAACATTTAAATCATGTGATTACACAAATTAAGACATTTAATTTCACTGGTCTTTATAATTTTGTAAAGTTTGATGAAAAATATGAAATCTCTCATTACAGATTCGTTATAACACTGAATCCGTTCATTCCAATTCTGTTTTCTTTGTTTTAACATGTATAATCATAATCATGCGTCAATTTTAATACAAACATATGATTAAAGCAATTATTTTACCCATATGGGTTATTCATACAACATTTATACTCTGTCATTCTTGAAAGCTAATTTAATACAAAATTTCATGGTGTGATCACTGTAAATCACGTATACATGATACAACACTTGATATTAACATATACGGATACATATATGATTATATCTTGATTTAATTATCAAAATAATTATTAACAGAGAATTTTAAAAAGACGTAAAGGAAAACTCTGTAACTTTTTAAAAACCCAATTAAGGCCTAATTACATGAATTCGATTATTTTAAATTATTCATACCAAACATAAAACACGATATAATCACACACACATATATACATAGCCATATCATGACTTAATTATGAAACCCAATTTTTACAGAAAACTTTAAAGTACGTAATGAAGAATTTTGAAAAATTTAGATTTTGAAAATTCAAGAGAAGGGATTACCCTTTAGTAGATGATGAAGATTCACAGATAATACTAATGATTTTTCTCAGATAACTCTCTCTCTCAATTTCTTCTTCTCAACTCTTTTCTCTCTAAGTTTGAAAAATGAACGTAAATGTCTGACAATCAATATACATATACGTATATATAATCTGCCGTTGTATTAATAACGGACTAACTTCTACAAGGACCTTGTTTGGCTAACACCACTAACTCCTTCCCATTTATTTTAATACTTTTTTATTATATAGTTAATTGTCACATTACTAATTAACCAATTAATTTTATTAAATCAATTTAAATAAAATATAATAACTTTACATTAAATCACATTGTCACACAATTAATATTCTCCTTTATTAATTATGTCAATTCATTAGATTTCTAATTAATTATTAATTTAATTAGAATAACATTATCATTATTTAAATAAATCATTTAATTAAATAAGCTCCATTAATATATGCTTTGAACTTATAAAATTATCACACATTAATTTAATCAATGTAACACATATAATTAAATTAATCTACCACAAATTTATGAATTAATTATTTAACTCAATAATTAAATCATCAAAAATATTTATTTAATTCAATAAATATTTAAATAATTTTATAAAATTCTCGTTTGTCATATTATGAGATAGATCTATGCTATTTGTGTCAGCTAGATCAAGTATGTTTAAATTTGATAAATCAAATATGTTTTAAAAGCTGTTCTTAACCAATTGATTTGGTAAATACTCGAGACTGAGAAAAAGAATAATTTTATTAAAGCATTATATTGAAAAATAATTTTTGCTCGACTATTAAGTGCCGAGAATGAAAGGCTGATCCTCTTGACTACCAAAACTTATTAAAAGGACCAGTTTAAATACTGATAACCTTAGTATATGTTCATGGTTATTTCAAACCACTCAGTATCTATTATTCAATTATTCAAATGATCAATTATTGAGACATAATTCATGTTCTTTCACAATCGATTTCTACTGATGAACATTGAAAGCTAAATTCTTTTCTAATCATGATATATCTTTCTTGTATTTAAACTTCCTAAGTAAATTAGTTGCTTACTCTTGCTATATCATGACGTTTATTTCAGCTAAGCCCGAAGAATCAAATAAGAAAGACAAAGGCTTGTGTGGACCTATTTTGGGGGTGTCACACTGTCCGTTGAAGAAGAGTATTGAAGAAGGGAGTGGAAACAAGGGCAGTAACAACAAATTAACAATTAAAGGACCAGCTCAGCCCAGCAAGCCAACAGCCCGAACATTTAACATGACAGTGCAAGATGCAATGGCATCAAAGGCGATTGTGTCAGGTATAATTTCAATCAATGATATAAATACATATGTATTGTTTGATTCGAGAGCTACTTGTTCATTTATGTCTGATGATATTTCTAGAAGATTAAATTTATCTTGTGAAAAGTTAAAAAATTCAATGAATATAGAAGTTGCAAACAAAGAAGTGATCCCTGTAGAGTTTATCCATAAAAATTATTATGTGGAAATAAGGGGACATAGGTTAAGCGTGAATTTGATTCTGATACGCTTAGGAGAATTTGATGTAAACCTAAGAATAAATTGGTTGTTTAACCATGAGGCAGTTATTGACTGTCAGAAGAAGAGCATACGCCTTAAGACACTAAATAAGTCCAAGGTTGTATTTTATGGTAGCAAGTCGCCAAGACAAACGAGTTGTCTGACGATGATACAGGTTAAGAGAATGTTACGGAAAGGATGTGAAGGTTATTTGGCTCATGTAGTAGATACACGGATGGTAAATTCTGACATGAAGCAGATACCTATAGTTAATGAGTTTGGGGATGTATTTTCAGATGAACTACTAGGACTTCCACTAGATCGAGAGATAGAATTTGTGATTAATTTAGTACCGGGGAAAGCGCCAATATCGAAAGCATCGTATATGATGGCTCCGGTAAAAATGAAAGAGTTAATGATCCAGCTACAGAAATTGTTAGACAAGAAGTACATTCAACCTAGTATATCTCCGTGGGGAGCATTAGTGTTGTTTATAAAGAAGAAGGATGGTTCGATGAGGTTGTGTATGGATTATAGAGAATTGAACAAGGTGACAATCAAAAATAAGTATCCGTTACCGAGAATAGACGATCTGTTTGATCAACTTAAAGGAGCGAGATGTTTTTCGAAGATTGACTTGAAAACTGGTTATCATCAGTTGAAGGTTAGGACGGAGGATGTACCAAAGACAGCATTTAGAACTCGTTACGGCCATTATGAGTTATTAGTGAAGTCATTTGGACTGACGAATGCGCCAGCTGCTTTTATGGGCTTGATGAACAAAATATTTAAACTGTATTTAATTTGGATAAATTTGTGGTTGTGTTCATTGATGACATCCTGGTGTATTCGAAGACTGAAGAGGAGCATGCCGAACATTTGCGGATTGTATTGAAAACATTAAGAAGGGAGAAGCTATATGCAAAGTTTTCAAAGTGTGAATTCTGGTTGAAGAGAGTTTAATTTTTGGGACATGTTATCGACAATGAGGGAATTCTTGTTGATCCAGCAAAGGTAGAGGCAGTGAAAAATTGGGGACAACCGAAGACGCCGACTGAAGTCAGAAGTTTCTTGGGATTGGCAGGATATTATCGGAGATTTATTCAATATTTCTCAAAAATAATAACACCATTGACAAATTTGACCAGAAAGACAGTTAAGTATGTATGGACGGAAAAATGTGAACAAAATTTTGAGGAGTTGAAAAAGCGACTAAGTGAAGCACCTGTGCTATCTTTACCAGATAGTACGGGAGGTTTTACAGTGTATAGTAATGCGTCACACAAGGGACTGAGGTCCGTATTGATGCAGAATGATAAAGTCATTGCGTCATTAATAAAAAAAAGTAAATAGATAACGTTTAAAAATGTTGTAATAGGCCCCCCAAAAACATCGTGACTAGCAGTTTCATCTATTAGACACAAATAAACAACGTTTTTAAAATGTTATCTTTTGACACATTAAACAACGTTTTTTTTCTAAAAAACGTTGTCTATTTGACATAATCCACGTTTTTTTTCTAAAAAACGTTGTATATTTGACACATTACACAACGTTTTTTTTTCCTAAAAAATGTTGTCTATTTGACACAATCCACAATATTTTTTTCTAAAAAAACGTTGTGTATTTGACACATTACACTATTTTTTTTTAAAAAGACGTCTATTTAACACATTACACTATTTTTTTTCTAAAAAACGTTGTCTATTTGACACAGTCCATAATATTTTTTTTCTAAAAAACATTGTCTATATGTTTTTCATAAGATATAATACATGCATATATATAATTACGACACATTACCTACAATATTGTGTGAGTACCAAACAAGAACAGTTAATGCCATGATATATAGGTAAAAAAGTTCTAAATTCTCATTTAAAGCCAAAATATAAACATTCTATGTTTTAAAATACCATACATCCCAATAATACCATACGTTTACAGTTTTAAATTCACTTTTCAATATAATTACTACTACGTACATTGAATTGTGAATTTGGCTACATCCACAAAATATATCAAACTATCCATAAAATTAAGATGTGGTGCACTATCTAATCATTTGCAAAACAACCTTCTCTCAAAATACAAGTATAACCCTGTACATCTACCGTTAACTCGAGGCTCTACATGTATCTGCTCACATAAGTTACCCACTCACCACGTACTTCGTCAATTTGTTCTTGTGTGTACGTTAATCCATTTTTCTTATCCCACTTAAATAAAATAACAAAAAATTTAGTCTCTCAAACTGTACAAGGACTGCAGATAACAGTATTTATGTTTACAGACAAATAAAAAGAGTTTTTAGACTTTTGCATTAATAAGAACAGACCTGTCATTCCTGAATTGAGCTTTTTAAATATTTAATTGTACTCCTCTACGAGGCCATAACCAGTTGCAACAGGAACAACTACAGTATCAATCATCCATTCCTTGCATATTTTCCAAAAATATAGTTAATGCTTGCAGAAATTGCTTTTTAAAATGGTATAGAGAAAACAACAATTGCATAACTTGTTAAGTATTGTCGAATAGATCAGGCTATAACCAATTATATATGAGCACAAGCTATACATAACACACTGCATTCAAGTTTGAGACTTTGAGGTACTCAATAAAAGTGAAGCACTGAACTGAGAAGATGACATCACTGGAATAACAGTTAAGAGAAGAAAACAAAATCGCCCATTCTTATTATCAATTTGCAATATGTAAGCATTCATTGTTTTATGGAGAAGGGAGAGTTCAAATGTAAAATGTAAGGATTCGCAGTCCTTTGCATACTTCGTGGCCATGCCACCAAAATAAAACTAAATATCCCTGACAAAGCATACAACTCTCCATTGTACTGCACTCAACAAATGCTTTAAGAAAAGAGAAGTGAAGGCTCTAAGAGGCCCAATTCCAACAAATTAGTAATTCTCTTGACCCTTTTCTTACTAATTTACTTTTTTATTCTTGGCCTACAGTTTTTAAAGTTAATTTTGTTTATCCATCATGGATGTGTTCTGACTACCATCATATCAAAGCTACAAAGTAGACTTGGCAATGTCCAATATACCCGTTCTAATTTCCAATCCAAGAAGGGAAAATTAAGAGGACTGAACAAACTGCGAGACTAGTACACCAGAATAGGCAGTTTAAGTCCATTGTGAACAACGCTGTTACTATTTGCATTGCACTTTTGTTAGAAGTAAAATTTATGCCATGGGTAAATGAAGAGAGCCTAAAATTACCAAATTAACTTAAGACTCCAGTTTGAATAGCACCAAGTGGCATTTGGCAAATCAACAAGATAAACTTGTAACTAGTACCTGAATTGAAGCACTGAACGGATCAGTGCTTTTATTAAAATCAAGAACGAATACTTTTGAACCTGTTTTTAGAACTCGATACATCTCCTCCATAGCTTTAAGTATATCCACTACATTTCGCAATCCATAGCCAATAGTAATGACATCAAAGTAAGAGTCAGAAAATGGTAAATCAAGGGCGTTGCCTTCTACCCACCTATGATGCACCATATGACATTAATCAGGCGACGAGCGGTAACAGATAGCTTACAGTCCACATGTATAACACAAGCCTAATATAGTCAATAAATAAACTCATTAAAGGACAAATTTACCAATGTTCACTTAATATTCATGTAGCAAGCCTTTGAGCGTAACTTCTGTCGGGATGAAGCAATCAGTAATTGCTCCTTGGAAAAATCAAGGCCAAGGACGTACTAATTGTTACCACACAGAAAAGTTATGACACTCACTACAAATATACATTATGCACTAAATCATAGCGCATTTAGGATTTAGAGTTCCAACTAAGAGATACAAATTGTAAGATCAGAGAAGAAAAATCAAACCTTGTCGTTGGATCCTACTTTGTCAGATAAGAGAAAGGCTAAATCCCCGCTTCCACAACATAAATCCAACACAGTATCTCCTGCTTTTACTCTATGCAAAAAAAAATATGCAAAGCCAAATTTTAATACAATATACAAAAATGTAACTGTATAAAACTCGTATAACATTGATGAAGAAAAAGGGAAATTTAAAAAATTACCCACTCCAAGAAACAGCCATTCTTTTCCATATTCGGTGTTGCCCCAAACTTAACAAATCATTCAGCTGTTAAAACACACTCAGACATCAATTCAATTCATAAGAGATAAAGAAGGAATTCAAAAAATGAGCATGGCAAGTGAAATTGGGAATGCGGACTTGAGAAACACTGTTTGCCTAGGTAAAATCAAAGACTGGGACGTGTTCAGTGATAAAATCAAAGACTGGGACGTGTTCAGTGATAAAAACATTTCTTCATAGTCACTTCACTGTTCAATTCCTTATCCTTAATTAAATATGTTGGAGACTTTGTTTTCTTTTCTTTTTCTCAACATAAGACAATAAAAAAAGCAACCCTTTAAGCAATACGATATAATAATAATCAAATGGTAATGTCGTATACAATTATTGGATGGATGAGACTAAAGCACATTATATATATATATATATATATATATATATATATATATTCTTTTTCTACTTTTGGAAGAGATTAAAGTAAACCAATCTCTTCTTTTCTTTTGCTGGATTAGTGGACAACATCAAGAAAGCAAACAAACAAGGAGAAAACCAACCACCAACAAAATTGAATTTTTGCCATGTAGCGGAAAAAAGAAGAGAAAAACACTGGAAAGGGAGAGACACTTGATACAAGGCCTGAAAAGAATAAACACATATTCAGAGAGTTCGAAGAAAAATGAGCCTTGTTTCTGCCTTTCTAAAGGAACCAGTTGACAGAGATTCAATATTGGTAAATCTCCTTGAATCGTTTGGGGGAGAAAATAATAATATGGGGCTTCTACGTTTCCTTGCATATGGGATTGCAGTTGTCCTTTGTCGCATTCATTTACCAGTCATTCAAAGTAGAGCATATCAAATGATCATAATTTCGTAAATAATAATAACTGAAAGAGAGGAAGAGCAACTGAAATCAGAGGCCACAGGGGTTTCTTTGATTGAAAAATAGAATGACTATGCCAAGCATTTTCTTCTACAAAGATCAAAGAGTGATTCCAATTATTGTATTCAAGTAATCTGAAATTGGTGTTCAAAGTATTTGTGTGCCCCAAAATAAAGAGAAACTTGAGGACAAAACTGCACTTTCTGCAAGTATATTCGTAACGGGCGATATTGCTAGGATTTCACATGGTCTAGGAAGTAAAACAACAAATTACAAGTAAAAAATGTCAACACTCAATATTGCCTCCTTACACGCTACCTAGGCAAATAGTGTTTCTCAATCTATACATTACCACAAGAACATCCACATACCTCATATACAATGAACCATATCAACCAACAAAAATGATGTTTCTCAAGTCTAGTTTTAGAGGTAACAATGCTATTAAATTGTAGGCCACAAATGTTAAAAACTATCCAACATAAAAACATGTCCCCAAGTTTAACTTATATTGCAGAAAAAGAGGAATACTCCTGTCACCATGTCACCAAGTTTAAAAAAAGTGAATCCTATTTCTACAAAGAGGTCGTTAAAAGATGAATATATTGAATGTACCACCATGTTAGCGAATTGGGCTGTTACAGAAAGTTCTAAGATGTTTTCCTCGCTTTTAGCTTTGTAGAATACAAAAAAAAATATATAACAATTAAAACTCAATAAGGTAATGGTATTTGAGTCATGACTGAAAGATAATAGCACACGTCAATAGCTCATGTGTTCCAATAATAATCAATGCCTTATCCCTATAATTAGAATTCAGAGGGTAAAGGTTTAAAGAAGTAACCTCTTCTCTATCTAACAGAAAGCCTCCATTCTCGAATCCAACCGGAGGAAGATATTCATCTTCGTCTTCGTCTTCGTCTTCTAACCCTCCCAACTCAACTTCTTCAACAACATCATTACCAAAGAATGCATATTGAGATGCGTCAAATACTGCATACAAAATAATTGAGTCAAAGACAATATCTACAATGAACAAGAAACAAAAGGAAACAAAAAAAGCGTAGGTGGTCAAGTAGTGTGAATCCATATGGTATAAGTAGATCAGGTCACCATTAGACGTGGAAGACATATATTTGTGCTACCACTGAAATCATAAAATGCTAATCATAAAATGCTTGTCATGCATTAAACTCAATCTAAACCACTTAAATCTAATCATATGTAGTATGTTACAATGTTTTGCCAAAGTCTTGAAAACCAAACTGTTAAAAGGAATTCCATAATATTACACATGTCAAAAATTAGTTCACAATTATTATTCAGCAGAGTAAATGCTGTACTAATAATTGGAAAGTCAATCAAAACACAATAAATAGTAAATAGTAAGAGTTGGACTCTTATGCTTTTTCAATGTTTGTCACACAAGAAAACAACTCAGGCCTCAAGGTAATGCAATTATCCAACTTAGAGCTCCTGATTCTTGTCTAAACAAATATTTGAAACTAACTTTTCATTTGCGTGGTGTCAAATTAGATGGACAAAGCTCAATTCAACAAAAATTAAATAAAGTGAAATAAACAGACAGATTAAAGGTATCAAAAAATCAGATTTATAACACTAACAGAGCAATCTAAAGCTTAATAACAAAGAGTTCGAGCTAATGAATCCAAGCAAACTTGTCGAATTCGATTCAATTTGCTTAAGATCCTGAGAATTGGAAGTTTCCTGAAAACCACCTCCAGCTTCAAATCCATCCATTTCAACAGTTCCACCAAGCAAAACCCTAAAAATTCTAAACCGTAGAAACAACAAATTAAAGATAAACAAAAGACCTAAAATCTAGATAGAGAAAGTCAGAAACCCTACACCGACGAATTCCTAGGGTTTCTGGCTAAATTAAGAACAAAAATCATTAGCAAAGGATTTGTTCGTTGAGTGAAAAACATTTGTTATGTTCTTGTTGATTTTTGGAACAAATGAATAGGAACGGCAGGGTATAGCGACTCTAAGTAAATTATTTTAGAGAGAAAGAGAAAGAATAACCTGAATAATAAGATTCATATTAGGAAAAAGAATCAAATTAGGGCGTATCAATGGATAATTCGAAAGGCAGTATCTTGGAAAACAAAAGATATGACAGGAATAAGAGAAGAAAAAGGGTTAGGGTTTTGAATATTAGAGAAAAAAATTACCTTGAGTTGAGAGAGGAGTTTAGAACAAGTATCGAAATCATTCCGGGACATACCAGCTTTGAATCGATCGAACAGTTGCAAAACCTCTATCAGCTTTGGATCCATCTCTCTCTATGCGATCTATGTTTTTCCCAGACTTTTCAGTACCACAACCAAACTATATATTATACTAACCACAACAAACTGAATGCCACAAGCTTGAAACAACTCCTCCAATCCTCCCACCTCTCACCTCTCTAATTGACCGGACCACTAAAACGTCGCCCTATTGAATCAGAGAGAGAGAGAGAACGAGAGCCCTATTGAATCAGAGATAACATAAATTGAGTGAGAGCCCTATTGAAGAGTGAGAACGAGAGAGAGAAAGCGAGAGGCGAAGTAGCGCATCGCTCAGTGTTTTTTGAATAGATATAACGTTTTCTATAAAAAAATACGTTATAATTTTAAAACAAAAAATTACCTTTTTTAATTCCACAACGTGTTTGCATATCTAACCACAATATTTTTTATAAAAACATTGTTATTTTTTTTTACTGTTTTGTAATAATGTGTACGCATTATGACAGTTAAAGGACTATGAAAAGAGATACCCTACTCATGACTTAGAACTCGTTGCGATAGTGTTTGTCCATAAGATTTGGAGACATTATCTTTATAGAGAAAAATGTGAGATATATACAGACCACAAAAGTCTGAAGTATATCTTTACACAAAAAGAGTTAAAACATGAGGCAGAGAATTTATATTCGCGTGGTCACGGACTGCCAACGCAAGCTAGTGCGCAAGCCAAAACGGTTGTGTCCGGCCCGGGTGATTAGTCTGATCCGAGGGTTGGGAAACACCATGTTAGCAAAAAAAAACATGAGACAGAGGAGATGGTTAGAATTGATCAAGGACTACGATTGTGATATTCTATATCATCCGAAAAAGCCCAATGTAGTAGAAAATGTTTTAAGCATGAAGAGCAGAGAAAAGTTGTTTGTATTGATGGAGAAAATGGAGTTGAAGGTGAAAAATCTGAAGAATTTGGATAGAGTAATAGAAATGGAAGCAAGTCCGACTTTACTAGACAAGGTAAAAGAAGCACAAGAGAATGATGAAGAATATGGTAACATCAAGAAGCGGTTAGCTGAAGGTGAAGAGTTGGATTATAAAATTGATGGCACCGGACTGCTGAGATTCGAAGAACAAGTTTGGGTACCTGCAGTGCCAAAATTAAAAGAAGAGATTTTACAAGAAGCCCACAGTACAAGATATTCAATACACCCAGGAAGCACGAAAATGTATCAAGATCTGCGTCAACATTTTTGGTGCCCAAATATGAAAAGAGAGGTTGCAGAATGTGTCAGTAGATGTTTAACTTTAGAGAGTCAAGGCAGAGCATCAACGACCAAGTGGACTATTGCAGCCGTTAGAGATTCCAGAATGGAAGTGGGAGCACTGTTGGTCATTTTCCCGATCAATATATGCATGCAAGTATACACGGTCAACAAGTAATAAAGAGTAAGTAAAGTATCGTTCCCACGAAGAATTACTTAATAAAATTCTCCAAGCACTAACCTATAACCATCTCAATCTTATTTAAACGAATGATTTAATATATTGAATAATACAGTGCAATTAAAATAATACTAACTATCCCTAGAATGAAACTAGATAATGAAGACACGAGACTACAATTTCACCTATTGTTTCATCTAAATCAATACACTTCTCTTTAAGCCAAATTAATAATCACCGGATTGCTAGTCGAGAACACGAAAGCGAAACATAGCCATCTCTCAATGTACTAAGTCCATATCACATATAGTCCACAAATGATAGAATGCACGTGAACAGCCAAATTATATAAATCACTATATGTCTATGTGACTTAACATTAATAAAGGCTTAAGCACAAGTTCTCAAATGACTACAAGTGGTGCTTCGGTGTATGTCTATCCGAAGCACAAATCATGCATTCCAACGCCATGTAAAACACACAAACACAAGCTATTAAGATCCATACTCAGTTTCTCAAGTTCATATGGATTATCACGGTAATTGATGGCCAATCAAGTTAGCAATTAAGTATGAATCATAATAGATAATCCAATAACAATTAATAAGACTAACAAGGAAGTATATCAAAATAATCTACTCAATAGATTCCATTGTAATCCCAAAATAGAGTCTAACTCATAGTTGAATCAAATTCACCATCCACAAATTGAATATACATTAGAAGAATACAAATAGAAGTTAAAGAGAAAATATGAATAGAAATTGCAAATCTGATCTCTCTTGCTCCAAGTTTGAGTCTTCAATGCTCTTCAATTGCTTCAATCTTCAGATCTAATCTAATCTAGAATCTATCTACTCTAATCTAATCTAATGAAGAAAATGAAAGAAAAGAGAAGAACATATGTAAGCTAATGATCCCAAAGGGTGGAATTCTTGTATATAATGAAAAATATGCCCTAATATAGACCCCAAAAGTCGAGTACCTCCTTCCCCAAGAAAAAATCCACTTAAGTGAAAAGTCAAACTCTGGTCAGACTTGAACAGGCGCGGCTGCGCTTCCCAGCAGTACAATTTGGGCACGGTCGCGCTCCATGCTGGAGAGTAATCTTTCTGGAGCGGGCGCGCTGCTTTTACCCTTGCTTCAGGCGCGGCCGCGCTCTGTGGTTTTCCTGCAGGCTGCTGCCGTTTTGGCTTTCTGCTGCTGCTGCATTTCTCACACCTTCTCCTGTTGCCATCGCTCCCATACTTGTTCCATTTAGCATCCTCATCATCCCTTTTAGCTTTACATAACACCAAGAGAGTTTTCAATATGAAATCTACAAAAGCAAGCCAAAATGCATGAAAAGCTACTATATCACATAAGTTTAAGTAACAATTGAAGTTAGATGACTATTAGATAAGTAGGTATAAACCCACTTATCAAGCACGTCACTATGGATTTCGTGGTGGGACTTTCAGCAACACAAAAAGGTTACGACGCCATATGGATAATTGTTGATTGTCTTACAAAGTCATCACACTTTTGGTTGATCAAGATTAGGTACAATTTGGATCAACTAGCCAAATTATATATCAAAAAAATTGTTTCAAGATATGGAGTGCCAATATCAATTGTGTCGGATAGAGATCTGCGCTTCACGTCAAATTTTTGGAGGAGGCTTCAAGAAAGAATGGGGACACAGCTAAGCTTGAGTATCGCGTATCATCCACAAACCGATGGGCAAAGTGAGAGAACGATTCAGACACTAGAAGACATGCTCAGAGTCTGTGTGATGGACTTTAAGGAAGCTGGGAAGATCATCTTCCGTTGGTAGAGTTTGCGTATAACAATAGTTATCACGCAAGCATTGGAATGCCACCATATGAATCACTATATGGAAGGAAATGCAAAACGCCCATATGTTGGGATGAAGTAGGTGAACGAAGACTGTTGGGGCCATAATTAGTACAGCAGACAATGGAGATCATCAAGGTAATAAGAGCTCAATTGTTAGCAGCTCAAGATCGTTAAAAGAAGTATGCCAATCTTCATCGCAAAAAAAGAGACTTTGAAGTGGGAAGTTATGCATTTTTGAAGGTATCTCCCTAAAAAGGGAAGATAAGATTTGAGAAGAAAGGTAAACTGAGTTCGAGATTTATTGGACCGTTTGAGATATTGAAGAAGATAGGCGAAGTGGCGTACGAGGTAGCTCTACCTCCTGAACTGGAACATATTTATAATGTGTTTCATATGTCAGTGTTACGGCCATATAAGCCTGATTAAAAGCATGTGATATCGTATGAGCCGATTCAAGTCAATAATGACTTATCGTATGAAGAAATCCCTGTAGAAATATTAGATAGGAAAAAGCAGAAGTTAAGAAATAAGGTTATACATTCTGTCAAAGTTCTGTGGAGGAACCACAATGCTGAAAAAGCTAAGTGGGAACACGAGAAAAAGATGAGGAAGAATTATCAGAATCTTTTTGAGTAACCTTATGTGAAATTTCGAGGACGAAATTCTTAAAAGGAGGGGAGAATGTAATAACCAAGAATTTTAAGTCTCATTGTAAATAAATATATTAATTAAATATTAATGATATTGAAAACTTCGTGACATATAGTGAATGATTACGTGAATATTTAAATATAATAAATATTTATTAATGATGATAAATATGTTTTGACATATGTGGGATATTTTTGTGACTAAATAAATGTATATATTATAAATATGTATAATGTATATATATTTATTTATTAAGCAAAGATAATTAAAAATAAAGCTTGTAACCTAATATTATATATTAGGAAAGAGAATTAAATAACATAAGGGTTATAGTAATTGAAGAATGCTAGTATTTAATTTATATACTAGTCAACTAACCCTAGAGATTTATTTTATATATCTCAACTAATTAGTTTTATAACTTAATTAAAGCAAGTCTAATTGAGTTATAAAATTAAATGTACATGAGTAATTATTTAAATTCTGTATGAGTGGAATAGAAAATATAATTAAATAATTAGGGTAAGATAAAAATTAGTATGTTAGATCATGTCATATTCAACGGCCCAAACTAATAAATTTAAAAGCCCAAACATGAATAAAGTGGCATAATTTTTAGCCCAATTGTTAAGGGACATTTTGGTCATTTAATAAGTAAAATAAAAGTAATAAAAAAATATAAAAAAATGGGGCAAAAGAGGAGCAATAATCCGGCTACTTCATTGGGATAAGAGAGCATGATGGTTATTTTTATTTTTTCAAAAGAGGCTTACTAACTCCCACATGTGTCATCTCTTTAATTAAGCCACCACATATTACTAAACTTGCAAGCAACATTTAGATGATAAGTGAGAAAGAGAAGAAGAGATGTATTGGGAGATAACACTTAGATATACAAAATATATCTACATATTTTACTAACACACAAAATTCATTTCCTTTCTTTTTCATCTATTACTTCCAAGCTAGCTAAAAAGAAAAACAAAATAGAGAGAGACATAAGAGAAAGGCTACGGCAGCCCTAGAAGGAGAAAAGGAAGAAGGCTTTGATCTTTGATGCACCCAAAATTTATCACATACTTTGGTAGGGAAAGAAAGTGTGCTCAAAGAAAAAGGTAAAACCTAAACTAGTTTATTCCTTTTGTTTTGATTTGATTTTGATGAAATAAAGAGTTAATGTTCTAAACTCAAAAACACTAGATCTACATGTTTCCTAGTGTTTCATGTATGGATCTTACCTATTTGAGTGTTAAAATGTTGTTCAAAAGTAAAGAAATGAAAACTAGGTTTTTAAAGGGTAGAAAACCCTAACTTTTATATACTTTAATCCACTACCATTTTAGATCTACGCCTTCTTTTTGTGATCCGTCAAAGAGGGGTGCTAGATGTGTAAATTAACTAGTAAACCCAAGTGGTAGCACTCAAATATAATAATTTTTCAAGCCATGGGGGCTGTTTTAAGTAAAACAGTCCAGATTTTAAAAAAAAATAAAAAGGGACTGTTTTTAGGCAGTTCATGACATGGGTAATTTCATCCGTTTATTGTATTAATATTTTAGATGGGTAAAAATTCTATTAATATTTTAGATGATAATATGATGAGCTAAATGTGTTTATTAAAAAGATGAAATTTTTTGGATGTGTATAATGAATGTTATGGATTTTACGAGAAATGACTATTTTAAAAGTAAACTTGAATAACTCTTTGTGGTTAAGTCCAAAAATTGTAAAAATTTTACTGGGAGTAGATGTATATGACAAGAACATACATTGAAAATTTCAGAATTTTTAGACAAAGTTTCAATTTATGAAAAATGTGGCAAGACGATCCGGCTGATTTGGACTATGTAGAAATAGTAAATGAATTTTAAAAATTTTAGAAAAAATATATGTTCATAAGGGAACCATATGCTATCAAATATTAGAAAAGAAAAATTTTTAGAACAGTTTTGGTATTTTTCATGTAAATGATTGTGTTATGGATAAATGTAAATAATAAGTAATGTGATGTTAAAAAGGATAAAAATATAATTTTTTTGACCAAAGACCCTTGATATGAGGTAATCAGATTTTTAGAGGGTAGTTTGGTCATTTTTGATAAAATGTTATATTTATAGCATTTTAGGTTTATTAAATAAAGGAATTATTAAAGGGTAAATAATTAAAATAAATTATTTATTTGTTTAATAAATGATTAAAATATTATTATGAGATTAATAATATTATATTAAGATATTATTAAGTAATTAATATTATTTAGATTAAAATTTAAATTAAAAAATTATTAAATGATTAATAATGTTAGATTAAAGCATTAATAAATGATTAAAATATCATTTAATGACTAATAATATTATATTAAAATATTATTAATATAATTAATAATATGAGATTAAAATATTATTAAAGAATTTATAATATTAGATTAAAGTATTATTAGATGATTAAAATATTATTAAATAATTAATAATATTCAAAATTAAATAAAATATTATTAAATAATTAATAATATTAGATAATAAATAAAATATTATTAAATGATTATTAATTGATTAATAATATTAGATAATGAATAAATTATTATTAAATAATTAATAATATTAGATAATGAATAAAATATTATTAAATAATTAATAATATTAGATAATGATTAAAATATTTTTAAATGGTTACTAATATTAGTAAGTGAGTAATGTATTTTTATTTAATTAATAATACTAATAAGTGATAAAATATTATTAAGATTAATAATATTAGACGAATGTTTAAGATAATATTTATGTGATAGCAATATTATCAAAGGATGATAATATTACTAAGGATGTAATGTAATGTCTAATATTTAATTATATGATTAAATATTAAATAATCTAATATAAGTAATGTTATGAATAATTATATGTGATACTAATTGGAAGATTAATGATAGGTCTTTCGAAGGAAGTTATATTATACTGCTTAAGCGGATAAGTTAATTGCATAACAATAGACCACGATCGAGGTAAGTTCTCTAACTCAAACTTGAGTCATTATTTTTCAAAGTATGTGTCGACGTTGGTTAAAAAATCCGCGTGTCGGGTCACAACCCGGATCTTTCATCTCTTTTTAAGTTATCTCTACCCTCACTCTTTTTATTTAGGAAAAAGGTTTTAAAGGGTTTTTTAGAAAAAAGACCAACATGTATCATGTCGACGATTTGAACGTTTTACAGAGTCGCCAGTTGGTAGATTTAAAAATGGTTGTACCAACTCAACCGAGTTTTGTTTGAAAGAGGCCCAATTGCTGGTGTAACGACCAGGAATTTTAGGCTCCTTATTAATTTTATATGTGATTTAAAATTTTTAGGAGTTAATTTTTCAAACTTATTTAAACCTTATGTGGTTATGTGCTTATGTGAATTTAACCTATGCGAATAAATGCTAGGATTTTTATTAAAGGGAATCACTAATGGTTATTTAACTTAGTAGATTAACCCTAAGGCTTTTATATCAGAATATTGATAAAAGTGTTAGTAATTATATATTCAAATTTCTTGAATATAGTGTAGAGATTTAATCGAGATTAATTATTTATTTTTGAGTAATTAATTGATAACGTATGAAATTATTATTGTTGTTGATTTATAATTATTATGAATAAATAATAGTTAATGAATTGGGAGTAATTAATTGATAATGTGATGATTAATTATTATTATGAATAAATAATAATTAATGAGTAAGAGATAAATAAATATAATAATATTATATTTAATTGATTAATTATTTTATACAAACATGTGTTATTTATATGATAGTTAACTGTATATCATATATAGACTATATAGTAACCTTAATTGTATTATGTGAGGTTGATGAATTGAATGTGTACATAAGAGCATGTGTCAATACATGGATAAACATTAATATGTATACCCTATTACTTTATATTATATCAATAACATTATTAATTGATAAATGATTTCAATAAGTTATTATAATTATTATAATAACAGTTATTATTATAATAATACCCAATTACTTTATATTTGGTGTTAATAGATAATGTACATGGATTATATGTATATACCCTACTTTATGCATCATATTATTAATTGCTCATTGAAATTGTAACTTTAATTTAATTATAGCCTAAGTATTTACATGAAATAAAATGTGTATACATGATATAGCCTAAGTAAGCATGGTATATATAGAATAATAATGTAGTATATTGCATCCAAGTTGCTTCCATTTGCTGAGAATTGGTTGTCCCATATTATGTGCCCAATTGCTCTCTTAGTTCTCATACACGTGAACCCACATGCTATGCTACTCTATATCTTCCTCAATTTCTTCACAAAGCTTAGCTAATCATGAGATGGGGAGTGGGCAACACAGTGTTTCTCAACTACCATTCATCAACCAATATACAATCATGTAATTCGTTGGTTTGATTTGGTGAGCAATAGTATGAACCGGGTAAGAAATTGTCTATATAATGAACTCATCCTCTTCACAAATTCATTGCTGAGATTTTGCCTTAGTTAAATTTAGAACATATATGCATTAGAGATATCAGTAAGGGTGAATTAGTATAGCAGCAAGTTCAGTTCATTTGCAGAGGTATATCATTACCCATTCCTTGTTCTTCAAAGTCTGTAGATTTCTAATTCTTTGATTCTTGAATTGGGCATGGGTTGATTGATAACTTGATTGAAGTATGTTTATTAATTGCTATGATAGTTTACTACCATGTTAGAACCTTATTGCAGTAGCTTAGAATGTTATTCGTTGAGTATTTTTGAGATGGGTTATGAGTCTGCCAAAAAAAAACTGCACTGCCTCAGGCCTGGCCGCCACCCTGCGCAGCTGCGCCAGTGCCTGTCTGCAGAAATTTTTTTCCTTTTTGCAATCTGATCATGCTAACTTATGGTACTAGTTTGGATTAAGCATACTAGCATGAGTGATATATATATATATATATATATATATATATATATATATGGATGTATTGAGGCAATGTAAGCATGTTTCACTAATAGTTGCACAAGTAATTATAGTTTGAAATAAACTTGGCATTTCATAAACTAACTTCGAATATGGAAACAAACTTGATTTGTATACTTGCCATGATAGTATTCTGACCTTGCAAGCATGATAGCATGACTTAGAATTGTATGGGAGACATGTTGACCTAGGTATACGGGTTTTATAATATAATATAAGCATGTGAACCCCATTATTGAACATTTCTAACGAAAGATATAAGTTTCAAAGGTGAACTTTAACATATAGATATTGTGTATGCATTCTAATTTGGCAAGCATGTTAGTATGACCTAGATAGGCATGAAGAGCATGTTAATTGGTATATACATGTTTAAAAATGTGCACGGTCATGTTAGACCTCATTAGGGAAAACTTACTAATAAAACGTGAGCATTGAACATGGACTTGGCATGTTACATTGAGATATGAATTCTGATTTTATAAACCTGACCGTATAGTCTATATATGTACGTTTAAAGTGTTTAACACATTAGCATGCACGATTGCAAGATTTCAACGATTTCAAAAGAGAACTTAAGCTTTGAAAGATAAACAACATCAAATACCATGTGAGTCATGTTGTGAGCATGCAAGCATGTTTATTAGGATGTCATTATGCCTATAGACATATTAACATGAACCGCACTTGGTTAAACACAGATTTTAACTATGCACGCATACTCATAGAAAGTGGATTCTTAAGGCATGAGTTATGACGATTAAAGTGTACACTTGTAGTATACGCACAAGCATAACTACTTAAGTATTGTTTGACCTTGTTATGTAATAACTTGACTTTAGTAACCAATCTTGAAGCATGAACTTATATTGTTTAAAGTATGTGAGTGTCCGACATAAAAATATGTGGTCTTGAAGTGAACATAGAATGAACATGTTAGCTTTCGAACTTGAGTTAGATAAAACTTATAAGCATGTGTGTTGATTTATATCAGTAACTGGTAGTGCTATGTGTTCAAGCCTATATTGACGCATAGAAGCTAAGTAATCTAATGTTAGTAAATCTAAAGGCAGGATTAGATTGACTTAGGTGAACTATGTGCTAGAATTATATGATAAGTAGATGTTTGTTAAGTGTAGACTTATATTAGTTTATACATGCTAATTGAAAGGCCGACTTGCTAATGCTAGGTCGTTCCAACGCAGTTTTATTAAAGCTAAAATTATTTGTAGCTGAGCAAACAGACAAGTTCCCTATCTTCCTCAAGTTATATTTGAGCAAGTATCCTATCCTTGTGTTTACTTTACTCAAGGAACGTTATAAGCGAGTTTCTTAAACTTCACTTGATTTGAATGCAAGTCTCCCTAGCCTTACTCAAATTTATATTGAGCAGGGTATTATCATATTGCAAGTTTTCCTGAACTACTCTTTTATTTGAGCAAGTTTTCTTGACTTATACTTATTTATTGTACAAGTATCCGGACACTATCGTGCAAGTATTCTAAATTCTTGTACTACCTTATTCAATGAACTGTGCAAGCGAGTTTCTAAACTTCACTTGTTTTTGGTGAAAGTTTCCTATCCTTCTCATATTGTATTGAGCAGGTTATTATTGTATTGTGCAAGTTCCCCGAACTTCCCATTTTGAGTATTGTGAAAGTTCCCCGAACTTCACACTTTGGTTATTTTGCAAATTCCCGAACTTCATTTCTTTATTATGCAAGTTCTCTAAACTTATACAAACTCGTATATTGTGCAAGTATCTTATCTTTGTGTTTACTTTACTCAAAGAACGTTGTAAGCAAATGTCCTAACCTATGCATTTACTTTATTCACTCTTTGATGTTGTAAGTGTCTAAGCCTATGCATTTATTTTATGCAAGGAATCTATTATCGTGCAAGTTCCCCGAACTTCATATTTTGAGTATTGTGCAAGTTCCCCGAACTTCACACGTTGAGTATTGTGCAAGTTCCTCGAACTTTACACGTTGAGTATTGTGCAATTTCCCCGAACTTACACAAATTCATATATTGTGCAAATTCTAAACTTCACTTTGTGCAAGTTCTCTAACCTTCTCATATTGTATTGAGTAGGTTATTGTTGAATCGAAAGTTGTTTACTTAATTGCTTGAACTTTATTTCCAAGCATGTTATTTAGTGGTTTAATAACTTATCAATTATTCCACATTGATATTATTGATGTCTGCACCTAGTGCATTTGAGCTCGTATAGTCTTGGACTTGTACATTATTCAAGGTTCTAAATTTCTTGAAATGTGTAAGTAAGAGTCTGAACCTTTGCTCGGTCAGACTAGTGTATGAAGTTTTCTTTGAAGCTATCCAAACCAATTGATGGTAAGGATTCTTAGACGGAACAGAACACCCCTTATATGTAGGAGTGTGCCCAGGTATCTAATATATATGATACGAGTAAGCAGATATAAGTGTTATGCATATTCACGTTGTGCCCGAGGCTGATCTCCTCTAGGTACTTAGTTTCTGTAGCCAGAAGCCAGTAATTCTAAAAATGGTCAATTAGCTATTGAACCCATTGGAAAGTTATAGTTCAGAGTCTACTCAACTATCATTCATTCTAAAGGCAATTATTATCTTTGCTTTTAATATTCATGTTGTTGAATTGTTCAGATGTTCATATCGTTGAATCTATCAGATATTTATATTATTGAATCGTTTTAATATTCATATTGTTGAATTGTTCATATGTTCATATCGTTGAATCTATCAGATATTCATTATATTAAATCGTTCTAATATTCAAATTAATGAATCGTTCAGATATTCATATTATTGAATCGTTCTAATATTCATATTGTTGAATCTTTAAGATATTCATTTTGTTGAAATCATTGTCAGATATTTTTCCATTCATCATGATATATCCTTTATTGTTGTATTTAAACTTGCTGAGCAAACTTGTTGCTTATTCTTGCTATATCATGACTTATATTGTAGTTGAGCCCGGGCCCTCAAGGAAGGACAAGGATAAAGGAAAGATATAGGATGGTTTGCAAGGAGCAGACTTTGTCTTTATGATTTGTTTAATTACTGTTAATGTAATATGAACCCTAATGTTTATTCTAGGGTATATTTGTATTGTTGTATTAAGGTTATCGAATCTTGGGACTAGTAACACCTTTTGAAAGAACGACGTACGTTTATTATATTCCGCATTTTAGTTATCGTATGTTACTTAAAGGTGGATGTTAGTATTGTTTCGTGGCGATCGGACCGGGGTCAGAGGACCCGGATTCGGGGGTGTCACAGGTTGGTATCAAAGCTTTAGGTTATAAACGTTAAGAATGCGAAACCTAAGTTATAACCTTAGTAGGAAACTCAAGTAGAGTTTGTAGGTGATGGATTGAGGATATCCATCAAGTCTTATTGTGATACTAAAGTTATTTATTTAAATCAACTATGATTGATAGACGTCCTAACTTCTTAATGCTAACATGAATAACATATCACATAAAGCCTAATGTTTTCTTCCTGTTGTCAGGATCATGCCGCGTAGGGGATTTTCGTGGAACCAGAGGGAGGAAGGATCTGTTAGCAATGGTGGAAGGGGAAATGTCAACCCAATGCAGAGCTTCGTTAACCTATTAACAGAAGCAATGCAGAACATAACCCCGCCAGCAGCTGAGCAGCAAGGACATTACTTGGCTAGCTTTAAGGACTCTAAATTGGTAGGACCACCGGAATTTCGGGAAACCTTGGACCCAATTAAAGCCCAGACATGGGTAGAAGATATTGAGAAGGTGTTTGAGGTCGCACGGGTGGCCGAGGCACAGAAGACGAGTTTTTCCACATTCATGATGAAGGGAGAAACTAATAATTGGTGGGAACCCAATAAAGGACTAGCAGGCGAAGAAGTTATTATGTGGGACAGATTTAAGAATTTCTTTTCGGAGAATATGCAACAAGATATGGAAGTTAAGTTTTTGGAGCTTAGACAAGGAGGTATGTCAGTCGCAGAGAACGCGGCAAGATTTAAAGAGTGGGCTCGATTCACCTCGCATCAAGTGGATACGGAGGCTAGGAAAACAGAGAGATTTGAATTAGGATTGAAACCATGGGTGCAGAAGGTAGTAGATGTATTAAAGATTAGGACTTTTTCTGATCTTTTAGAAAGGGCTATCATTGCCGAAGGAGGTAATGAAGCCATAGCGCAATTTAAGCAAGTTAAAAAGACCGGTCAGGAAGGACAGAAGGGGGGAAGCGGCGGAGGCAGCAACCCCAATAAGCGTAAATGGATGGAGAGCCAATCATCCGGAGGTAGCAAATCCGGGGGAGAGGCTAAGAAAAGTTTAAAGTGCAACAACTGTGGAAGGAACAACTCGGGGGAATGCATGAAGGGCAAGAACACGTGTTATCGTTGTAGATAACCGGGGCACATGGCTCCTCAGTGTTTAAATTAGCCAAAAGGAGGATGTTTCGCGTGTAGAGCCATAGACCATCAAATCAAGGACTGCCCGAAGAGAAAGGGCATTGCAGCTAGCGGCAACCGCAACAACAAGGACGTAGTGTCAGGTATCATCCCGATCAATTATATAGATGCATATGTGCTATTCGATTCGGGTGCCACTTGCTCTTTTATCTCTGAAAAATTTACTAAACAATTAGACTTACCCCGTAAGGAATTAGAACACCCTATGAACGTAGGAGTAGCAAACAAGGAAGTTATCCCCGTAGAATACATTCATAGGAACTGTTATATCGATTTGAAGGGAAGTAGTGGGTGTCTTCCTAAACGAGATTTAGCAGCAATAGTTTTTACCTTGGAGTTTTGGAAGCATTATTTGTATGGCAAGAAGTGTGAGATATACACAGTCTGAAGTATATCTTCACGCAGAAGGAATTAAACATGAGGTAGCGCCGATGGCTAGAATTGATCAAAGATTATGATTGTGAAATTCTGTACCATCTAGGCAAAGCAAATGTAGTGACAGTTTCCTTGAGTAGGAAAGGCAGAGGGAAGTTATCAAGGTTGACCATTCAGGAGAATTAGTGAGAGATTTCAAAAGACTAAACTTAGAGGTTAAGTATCCGATGGAGACCAAGAGAGATTAATTACAGTGTCAGTAAACCTGACATTATTAGCTAAGGTTAAGGAGGCACAAGAGAAGGACGAAGTTTGTGATAACATCATGAAGCGATTAGCTGAAGGTGATAAGTTAAAATTTAAGATTGATAGCACCGAACTTCTATGATTTGAAGGATAAATTTGGGTACCGTTAGTACTAGAACTAAGAGAAGAGATTTTGCAAGAAGCATTTATGGGAGATAGTGTCAAACACCGTTGTGTTGGGATAAAGTAGGTGAATGTCGACTGTTGGGAGCAGAAGTGGTACAGCAGACGGTAGAGATTATCTAAGTGATAGAGCGAATTATCTATTTTTATTGGAGTAACCTTATTTTTACAATTCCGAGGATGAAATTTTTATAAGGGGGGAGGGATGTAACGACCAGGAATTTTAGGCTCCTTATTAATTTTATATGTGATTTAAAATTTTTAGGAGTTAATTTTTCAAACTTATTTAAACCTTATGTGGTTATGTGCTTATGTGAATTTAACCTATGCGAATAAATGCTAGGATTTTTATTAAAGGGAATCACTAATGGTTATTTAACTTAGCAGATTAACCCTGAGACTTTTATATCAGAATATTGATAAAAGTGTTAGTAATTATATATTCAAATTTCTTGAATATAGTGTAGAAATTTAATCGGGATTAATTATTTATATTTGAGTAATTAATTGATAACGTATGAAATTATTATTGTTGTTGATTTATAATTATTATGAATAAATAATAGTTAATGAATTGGGAGTAATTAATTGATAATGTGATGATTAATTATTATTATGAATAAATAATAATTAATGAGTAAGAGATAAATAAATATAATAATATTATATTTAATTGATTAATTGTTTTATACAAACATGTGTTATTTATATGGTAGTTAACCGTATATTATATATAGACTATATAGTAACCTTAATTGTATTATGTGAGGTTGATGAATTGAATGTGTACATAAGAGCATGTGTCAATACATGGATAAACATTAATATGTATACCCTATTACTTTATATTATATCAATAACATTATTAATTGATAAATGATTTCAATAAGTTATTATAATTATTATAATAACAGTTATTATTATAATAATACCCAATTACTTTATATTTGGTGTTAATAGATAATGTACATGGATTATATGTATATACCCTACTTGATGCATCATATTATTAATTGCTCATTGAAATTGTGACTTTAATTTAATTATAGCCTAAGTATTTATATGAAATAAAATGTGTATACATGATATAGCCTAAGTAAGCATGGTATATATAGAATAATAATGTAGTATATTGCATCCAAGTTGCTTCCATTTGCTGAGAATTGGTTGTCCCATATTATGTGCCCAATTGCTCTCTTAGTTCTCATACACGTGAACCCACATGCTATTCTACTCTATATCTTCCTCAATTTCTTCACAAAGCTTAGCTAATCATGAGATGGGGAGTGGGCAACATAGTGTTTCTCAACTACCATTCATCAACCAATATACAATCATGTAATTCGTTGGTTTGATTTGGTGAGCAATAGCATGAACCGGGTAATAAATTGTCTATATAATGAACTCATCCTCTTCACAAATTCATTGCTGAGATTTTGCCTTAGTTAAATTTAGAACATATATACATTAGAGATATCAGTAAGGGTGAATTAGTATAGCAGCAAGTTCAGTTCATTTGCAGAGGTATATCATTTTCCATTCCTTGTTCTTCAAAGTCTGTAGATTTCTAATTCTTTGATTCTTGAATTGGGCATGGGTTGATTGATAACTTGATTGAAGTATGTTTATTAGTTGTTATGATAGTTTATTACCATGTTAGAACCTTATTGCAGTAGCTTAGAATGTTATTCGTTGAGTATTTTTGAGATGGGTTTTGAGTCTGCCAAAAAAAAACTGCACTGCCACAGGCCTGGCAGCCAGCCTGCGCAGCTGCGCCAGTGTTGCACTAGCCAGCGGCGCAGCTGCGCCAGTGCATGTCTGCAGAAAATTTTTCCTTTTTGCAATCTGATCATGCTAACTTATGGTACTAGTTTGGATTAAGCATACTAGCATGAGTGACATATATATATGGATGTATTGAGGCAATGTAAGAATGTTTCACTAATAGTTGCACAAGTAATTATAGTTTGAAATAAACTTAGCGTTTCATAAACTAACTTCGAATATGGAAACAAACTCGATTTGTATACTTGCCATGATAGTATTCTGACCTTGCAAGCATGATATCATGACTTAGAATTGTATGGGAGACATGTTGACCTAGGTATACGGGTTTTATAATATAATATAAGCATGTGAACCCCACTATTGAACATTTCTAACGAAAGATATAAGTTTCAAAGGTGAACTTTAACATATAGATATTGTGTATGCATTCTAATTTGGCAAGCATGTTAGTATGACCTAGATAGGCATGAAGAGCATGTTAATTGGTATATACATGTTTAAAAATGTGCACGGTCATGTTAGACCTCATTAGGGAAAAATTACTAACGAAACGTGTGCATTGAACATGGACTTGGCATGTTACATTGAGATATGAATTCTGATCTTATGAACCTGATCGTATGGTCTATATATGTACGTTTAAAGTGTTGAACACATTAGCATGCACGATTGCAAGATTTCAACGATTTCAAAAGAGAACTTAAGCTTTGAAAGATAAACAACATCAAATACCATGTGAGTCATGTTGTGAGCATGCAAGTATGTTTATTAGGATGTCATTATGCCTATAGACATATTAACATGAACCGCACTTGGTTAAACACAGATTTTAACTATGCACGCATACTCATAGAAAGTGGATTCCTAAGGCATGAGTTATGACGATTAAAGTGTACACTTGTAGTATACGCACAAGCATAACTACTTAAGTATTGTTTGACCTTGTTATGTAATAATATGACTTTAGTAACCAATCTTGAAGCATGAACTTATATTGTTTAAAGTATGTGAGTGTCCGACATAAAAATATGTGGTCTTGAAGTGAACATAGAATGAACATGTTAGCTTTCGAACTTGAGTTAGATAAAACTTATAAGCATGTGTGTTGATTTATATCAGTAACTGGCAGTGCTATGTGTTCAAGCCTATATTAATGCATAGAAGCTAAGTAATCTAATGTTAGTAAATCTAAAGGCAGGATTAGATTGACTTATGTGAACTATGTGCTAGAATTATATGATAAGTAGATGATTGTTAGGTGTAGACTTATATTAGTTTATACATGCTAATTGAAAGGTCGACTTGCTAATGCTAGGTCGTTCCAACGCAGTTTTATTAAAGCTAGAATTATTTATAGCTGAGCAAACAGGCAAGTTCCCTATCTTCCTCAAGTTATATTTGAGCAAGTATCCTATCCTTGTGTTTACTTTACTCAAGGAACGTTATACGCGAGTTTCTTAAACTTCACTTGATTTGAATGCTAGTCTCCCTAACCTTACTCAAATTTATATTGAGCAGGGTATTATCATATTGCAAGTTTTCCTGAACTACTCTTTTATTTGAGCAAGTTTTCTTGACTTATACTTATTTATTGTACAAGTATCCGGACACTACCGTGCAAGTATTCTAAATTCTTGTACTACCTTATTCAATGAACCGTGTAAGCGAGTTTCTAAACTTCACTTGTTTTTGGTGAAAGTTTCCCATCCTTCTCATATTGTATTGAGCAGGTTATTATTGTATTGTGCAAGTTCCCCGACCTTCACATTTTGAGTATTGTGAAAGTTCCCCGAACTTCACACTTTGGTTATTTTGCAAATTCCCGAACTTCATTTCTTTCTTATGCAAGTTCTCTAAACTTATACAAACTCGTATATTGTGCAAGTATCTTATCTTTGTGTTTACTTTACTCAAAGAACGTTGTAAGCAAATGTCCTAACCTATGCATTTACTTTATGCAAGGGATCTATTATGGTGAAATTCCCCGAATTTCACTCTTTGATATTGTAAATGTCTAAGCATATGCATTTATTTTATGCAAGGAATCTATTATCGTGCAAGTTCCCCGAACTTCACATTTTGAGTATTGTACAAGTTCCCCAAACTTCACACGTTGAGTATTGTGCAAGTTCCCCGAACTTCACACGTTGAGTATTGTGCAAGTTCCCCGAACTTACACAAATTCATATATTGTGCAAATTCTAAACTTCACTTTGTGCAAGTTCTCTAACCTTCTCATATTGTATTGAGTAGGTTATTGTTGAATCGAAAGTTGTTTACTTAATTGCTTGAACTTTATTTCCAAGCATGTTATTTAGTGGTTTAATTACTTATCAATTATTCCACATTGATATTATTGATGTCTGCACCTAGTGCATTTGAGCTCGTATAGTCTTGGACTTGTACATTATTCAAGGTTCTAAATTTCTTGAACTGTGTAAGTAAGAGTCTGAACCTTTGCTCGGTCAGACTAGTGTATGAAGTTTTCTTTGAAGCTATCCAAACCAATTGATGGTAAGGATTCTTAGACGGAATAGAACACCCCTCATATGTAGGAGTGTGCCCAGGTATCTAATATATATGATACGAGTAAGCAGATATAAGTGTTATGCATATTCACGTTGTGCCCGAGGCTGATCTCCTCGAGGTACTTAGTTTCTGTAGCCAGAAGCCAGTAATTCTAAAAATGGTCAATTAGCTATTGAACCCATTGGAAAGTTATAGTTCAGAGTCTACTCGACTATCAGTCATTCTAAAGGCAATTATTATCTTTGCTTTTAATATTCATGTTGTTGAATTGTTAAGATGTTCATATCGTTGAATCTATCAGATATTCATATTATTGAATCGTTTTAATATTCATATTGTTGAATTATTTAGATGTTCATATCGTTGAATCTATCAGATATTCATATTATTGAATCGTTCTAATATTCAAATTATTGAATCGTTCAGATAATCATATTATTGAATCGTTCTAATATTCATATTGTTGAATCTTTAAGATATTCATTTTGTTGAAATCATTGTCAGATATTTTTTCATTCATCATGATATATCCTTTATTGTTGTATTTAAACTTGCTGAGCAAACTTGTTGCTCATTCTTGCTATATCATGACTTATATTGTAATTGAGCCCGAGCCCTTAGGGAAGGACAAGGGTAAATGAAAGATATAGGATGGTTTGCAAGGAGCAGACTTTGTCTTTATGATTTGTTGAATTACTGTTAATGTAATATGAACCTTAATATTTATTTTAGGGTATATTTGTACTGATGTATTAAGGTTATCGAATCTTGGGACTAGTAACACCTTTTGAATGAACGATGTACGTTTATTATATTCCGCATTTTAGTTATCGTATGTTACTTAAAGGTGGATGTTAGTATTGTTTCGTGGCGACCGGACCGGGGTCAGAGGACCCGGATTTGGGGGTGTTACAGCTGGACACTGTCGAAACTTGATCTTTGAAACCAAAATTTTGAGTTCGGGGGCTTGGTTAAGTGTGAAGAAGGTGTTAGGCACCCCACAACTCCTGTGTAAACACGGTACCACAATCTTTTTAGTATTTCCCTTAAAACTGAAGTGTGTGTGTGTGAATGCTGCTTGAAAATTGGGCCTATGTTTGATTGATTGATTTGAAAGTAGTGCTTTGCTTCGTTGAACCTATATACGAAGGGTTTGACTTGATTTATAAAAAGTCTTTGATTTGATTTGCAAAAGTGCTTGATTTGATTTGCAAAAGTTTTTCTTTTGATTGGACTAAAAATGATGTATTGAAAGCTACTTATCAAACCCTTACGCTAACATAGGAATTGAAGCATGTTGATATTTCCATTTTTTATCTTTTCAGCCTTAAGGCACAGTTTGAATGGTGATTGTCGGGCTGCGAAGCATCCTCGACCATAGAATATATACAAATGTTGGTCTTCTCATGGGCATGATAGCCATCGGAGGGACTCTGACACTACAAACCATATTTTCACTATGTTGAGACCTTAAATTCGGATAACCGTTTTAAGTTCTGTTGTATATACATTTTATAGAAAAACTAGCAGGGTACATCTGTAAAGTGGAGTTTGTCCATTGTGAAAATCAGATTCTGATCGATTTGATCATGAATTCCACGATTCCTATGCTCACATATGAGTAGCCAATAAACCTGCACAGTTCAAATTTGCACAAAAATAGATATATATCCCAAAATTGCCAGAACCGAGGATTCATTCAGTAAATCTGGGTTCACACGGCCTAAGCGTCTCGTTCCCACTAGATAGCGATCTAAGGGATGCGAGGTTACTTTTATAACTGAAACTAGAAAAAAAGCTAGATTTAAGGAAATCTCAGCCATTCTAGCTTCCCGGTTCAGTCTGGACATGTTTTGAACCGTTTGAAAGCTAGAGTTGGCGAGATTTAAATAAATCTAGTCCGCCCGCAGATATGTCAGTGCCAATTCATATCAAATGAATGTTTAAAGCAGCAGTTTAATAATAGCGAGTAAAGCAATATATATACACAGTTATATATATAAAAGTTATAAAGGGCAATGGGTTTTCACGTAGGTGCCCGGACTGGAATTGAAATATATATATATTGACAGAAACGTAGTCAACCAAGACTGGGAAGAGAACCCAGTGGTGGTGAAGGCTGCTTATATATGCATATTTATATATAAAAGCAATAAAAAGGCCACAGAATAATCCAGGCCGAACAAAAATATAAATGTACATAAAAGTAGTCAACCAGGGACTAGAAAGAGAACCCAGTAATGGTGAGCTGTGCGAAAACAGTATAAAGGCCACAGAATAATCCAGACCGGACTGAAATTTATAAATATATGTATATTGACAGAAATATAGTCAACTAAGACTGGGAAGAGAACCCAGTGATGGTGAAGGTTTCTTATATATGCATAAATATATATAAAAGTAAACTACCTCGGATTTGACATCCGAGCTTGAAAGAATTTAAAAGTTAGTATATATACAGTTGAATAAACACAAAAAAGCCAAACTCGGACTGGGAAGATAACCCAGTCTGAAGAAGTTGCTTAAAACGAATAGGCTAGTTCACCGAAGCTGTTATAGCTGACGGATCGTCAATTTGAGTTGTAGAAATGCCAAAAAAATGCAGTTATGTACAAAAATGTACAAAATTTTGACGAAAACGGCCACGGAACTAAGTTCCGGGCATTTTTAGAAAACTAAATTTGATATGCAAGTGCAAAACAGTGCAAAGAAGTAATATTAACTTTCTGATCATAAAAGTACTTACAACGGACTGCTACACGGGCTTTTTACCAAATCGTAGGCTCTAAACGTCCAAATCTACCGGTTATTTTTTGATATGTGGTAGTATGTGGGTATATCTACGTGTTAAAGTGAAAAAATTTGGCCAAGGAGCCTCAGCTCTACCTGCTGCTGTAGCAGGTAGAGGTGCGGCTCCCCTGGTGGGGCCCACGTATCCAGTCGAGTCGTCTCGAAGTACATGCACTTCGAGCAACGCGAGGTCGAAGTCGAAACTTTCTAACTTTTGATCGGAGCGTCCGTTTGAGGCGTGCTATACCTTTCCAAAAATCCCTCGCCGAGAGTGTCATAATGACATAGGATAAAACATTTTTCGGGTCCAAGAAGACAGGTTCATAACCAGGTCTTCGATTCCCCGTAGTTTGTCCGTTGAGCTGTCTTGCGCTGTTTGCACTCGGGATCGTAATTATGGTTCGTTCTGACCTTGGTGGCATCAATTCGGCTTGAGTTTGACCGAATCGGCTTAGATTTGGTAAAATAACTATTTTACCCCTCCCAAGGTTGCCCTTAGTGTCGGCATGGCCTTTGGTTGACTTTTGGGAGTTATTTCCAAGACTTGGATCCCATTCGAGTCTGTCTGTCCTCAGTGTAATCTCTGAAGTTGACTTGGTCATTCCAGGTTATCTTCTGAAGATGTTGGGGAGCTTCAAGTTTGTTCCTGAAGTTGACTTGACTTTCGGGCTGAGACCGGGGCTGATCTGTACCTCCCGGGTTGAGATCGGAGCTGGGTTGACATCCCGAGATTGGTGTTTGAGACTGTGGTTGTCCCGATATTTGGTGATCGAGGTTGATTTGAAAGGCCAGATATTAAGATCGGGGTTGATCTGACTGTCCGATTGGAGATCAGAGTTGATTTGATGGCCCGATATTGAGATCGGGGTTGATCTGACTGTCCGATTGGAGATCGGAGTTGATTTGATGTCCCGATATTGAGATCGGGGTTGATCTGACTGTCCGATTGGAGATTAGAGTTGATTTAATGGGCTGATATTGAGATTGGGGTTGATCTGACGGCCCGATTAGAGATCGGAGTTGATTTGATGGCCTGATATTGAGATCAGGGTTGAGTTGACGGTTCGATTGGAGATCGGAGTTAATTTGATGGCCCGATAATGAGATCGGGGTTGATCTGTCGGTCCGATTGGAGGTCAGAGTTGATTTGATGGCCCGATATTGAGATCGGGGTTGATCTGACGGTCCGATGGGAGATCGAAGTTGATTTGATGGCCCGATATTGAGATCGGGGTTGAGTTGACAGTCCGATTGGAGATCGGAGTTGATTTGATTGTACCGTTTTGCCCTCCTACAATGTTAGTAACAGGGACAGGAAATTTCGAGTGTCTACAGATGCCCTTCTTTATCATGCTCATGCAATGTAATGGAATAAGTAGGATAAAGATTGATTGACACTTGAAATGCAAAGATATCAATGATGCAATGCAATGAATGTTGAAATGTTTTCGCTGATCGCAGGTCGCACTTCGCATCGCTAATCGCATCATAAATCACTTCGCTAATCGCATCGCAAATTGTTTACCTTTATCGGTGTTCGTGTTGGGGCTTAGACCAGCGGTTTGATTCCCATCGGTGTTGTCGATGTTTATCTTGATGATGATACATTGAAATAGTTTTCTACATTTCTGCTGGGGATGTCAATACTAGGCTACCGCTAACTGTTTTCGTCACTTTCTGCTGGGGATGACGTCATTCATGATAGCCTAGGGTGGACGTTGTCAGACGATCACTGATGTTGGAACCACTGACGTGCTTGTCAGAGATGAGCTATCATATTTTTTTTCTTACTCTGCTGGGGATGACGTCCTCTGCGATAGCTTTATTTATGTAGCTGGGGACGATACCATTGATGCTACCTTGGTTTGGGATCAATGGCTTCCCTGTCTGGCGGTATTCTTTGCAGTTTTGATTTCCCTTCAACCGGTGTTGTTGCACATTTCAAAGGCTCATTTGCTGGGGATACTTATCGATTACCCAGTTTCCTTAAGGGATGCTTCCGATGTCTACCTTGATGATAGTTTACATCGGCATTTTGTCACAAACAGTTGAATCACCAATTCTTCTGAGTGCTCCTTTTGAGGATGTGTATAACAGATTCCATCATTGGGATGGACTATTATATGGTTTTCGTCCCCGGATGACTTCAGATTCTTCGCGGAGGTTGCTCCGATGGTTAAGACATCGCTGGGGCTGAACAAACGGCTGAATTGAACTTGGTCTGTACCCGATACTTTGCTGGGGCTGAACAAACGGCTGAATTGGGCTCGATCTGTACCCGATACATCGCTGGGGATGAACCAACGGCTGAATTGGATTCGGTCTATACCCGATACTTCGCTGGGGCTGAACCAACGGCGTATTTGGATTCGTTCTGTACTCGATACTTCGCTGTGGTTGAGCTAACGGCTGAATTGGATTCGGTCTATACCCGATACTTCGCTGGGGTTGAGTCAACGGCTGAATTGGATTCGGTCTGTACCCGATACTTTGCTGGGGCTGAACCAACGGATGAATTGGATTTGGTTTGTACCCGATACTTTGCTGGGGTTGAGCCAACGGCTGAATTGAACTCGGTATGTATCCGACGCTTTAAAAGTGGCAGTTTTTGGCAGTTTTGTGCCATTTTTCGGCAGTTTTTTGGCAGTTTGTATTGTTGATCCCCGGATATAACTTTCGGATGAATACCAAGGGTTTCCAGAGTGTCCCCCTTTCTGTCAGGATTACGCTGCTTAAACGCAGGATTTCAGGACAAACCGCTCAATCGCGTAGCGATTTTTCTTCAGATTTATCTTGGTAGCACATAGAAACTCCGTTTCAACCCGAACCGAATTGAACCCGGGGAATGGGACCCACCCTGGGGAGCCACAGGTGGAGGTGTACTACTGAATGGCCACCTAGACATGTCTATGTGCATGCGGACAGTCCATTTTACAAAGGAGACTCTGGCAAAAAAATTTCAAAACCCGAGCATTTAATAAACATGCAATTTTGACTCTACTGGGGATTTTTGACTGACCCATGCATGTTTTTAGGTTTTATCTTTTAAGAAACATGCAGTTTTAACTTCACTGGGTATTTTTGACTGACCCATGCATGTTTTAGGACTTAGAGATGCATAGAGTACTGATTTAACTTAATAAGCCACAAGTTTTAGGCTTAACACACCCTTTTTGAGGTGATTTGGAGACTTTGTACAGGTGATGGACCGTGATAGGCTCGATAGTTCTAGCAGAGTCATTTTAAGGGTCAGACGTAGGAGGGCTTCTGATGTTCCTCAGCCATGTCCAGCTAGACCGCTTCGCAGGTTGGCAAAGTCGATTATTCGTCCAGCTCAGGATGAATCGCCGGCTGACATTGATGATGAGCAGGCTGCTTTTGCTACTCCAGCACGAGCTTAGGCTCCACATGCAGAGGTTCCAGGCATTGTTGTGGCTACTCAGGAGCTACTGGGCGACTTGAGTCGCCATCCTTCGAGATATCTCCATGCCAATGAGATGACTTAAAGTTTTTCTCTTCTTGGATTCTTTTTCTTTCTTTTGCCATTCTCGGGGCATAGGTTTTTGACATGGGTTGGTTTTTGATGCAGGTTCTCGGCTTTACGCAACCTCGAGGGAATTAGTTCAACGTGCATTCCCTGTATCATACTTTATACGAGGATTACAGGGATATTATCGATGGCTGGGGGTTCCAGGCTTTCTTCTCCATTCTTCCCCGCCGTTGCCCCTGGGGGTATAGGAGGGCTTTTTCTGAGTGCTGGTTCCACCAGACTCAGTCCCTTCATCTGTTAGACTGTGAGGTCCCTATGGATTGGAGGTTCATCACCTGTATTGAGTTTGAGGGCGAGCCAGTGTCTGTCGTGGCTAACATTATGCCCACCGCCGTTCTGTCCCTGCTGAGAGTTCCTGCTACGGTGCTCAAGAGTTCGGTCAGTCCGATCTAGTCCCTTAAGTATAAGTGCCCAGAATGGGGCTTTGCTGGAGCCTCCACCTGATGATCGGAGGGTTAGGGATCGCATTCTGAGGCGATTATTTCTGGTGATCATCAGGGAATATTTTATAGCGGAAAACTCATCTAATGTGTCCTTCGCCCTGGTAAGCGTTACCCGACATGTAGGGCGCCTCACTGATTTTGATTGGGGTTCCTATACATTTGCCTATTTTCTCCAGGGCATGCGCATGCTTTCAGAGGGTTCGATGGAGGCCTGGTTAGGGTTCTACCCATTTCTGTTGGTGAGTACATCTTTCTTGTACTTTTTTTTATTTTAACATTTATATTTGTCAGTATTGATCACTGAGAACTTTTGATATGGCCAGTTCTGGGCATTTGAGAGGCTTCCTTGCCTACGGCCTGCCACTGCTTTAGGTCTGGAGACCTATTCTCGAGGACGGCGTTGGCATCACTCGACTTTGACGGAGGTCCCTGTTGTTGAGGGATTTACACATGCTCGCTTACAGTTAGAGCTTTTGACGGCTGGATCGATCTCCTGGGTGCCGTATACCTCCGAGTTTTTGATCGTCGGATTTGAGGGAGGCTTTCCCACTAGTCGAGAGTTTGTATTATTGACCCGCAGAGTCCTGATTTTGAAAGAGGGAGGCTGGGAGCTCTATTTGGGAGAGCGTGCCATCAGGAGTATTACGGGTGAGATCCGCATTCCAATTGTTCCTCCTACTTGGCATCATTGGTCGTTGATTATGCCACTGACAGAGATTCCCATGGAGGGCATTGATGGATTCACCCTATCAGAGGGCCCGTTCAGCCAGGAGGCATTCAGCAGATGGTGGAATCCTCGCACTATTGGAGCTCAGACTCGGGCTACCCAGTTTATGGCAGTTATGGTACTAGGGTCTGTGATGATAACGAACTGGATAGCTTACCTCAGGGAGCCAACTCATTTAGACCATATTGCAGATCTGACCTTGAAGTTGGATAAGGCTAGCTTCTTTATCAGGCATCTTGGCTGAGATCCGTCAGAGGCATCTTCTTTTGACCCGTCCAGCTCAAAAGTGGGCCCCTCTTTAGGTCGATTTAGCAACAGTTTTACAGGGGCAGATCCTCCCTTGTACCGCCCAGATATGCCTGATGACCGCAGCGTTGTGTCCACAGCGGAGATAGAGCAGGTTGCTCACTTGGACATAGATTATCTGGATCTCTTTGGATTGCTATGGCAACTATATTTTTGGTCAGCCATTGTTTTGGCTATTTGGCGGTTGTGCCATCATTTTGACAGACCACTGTTAGTAGTTGGGTGGTGGTGCCTCTTTTTCCTGTACTTCTTCATTTCGCTTTGTATTATCAGACATGGATGATGCCCGTAGTAGATAGTTTATCGTTGATATTCATGCTATCTCTTATCTATCACATCATGTTTATACTTATCATCATGCATGTATTATGTCATACGTATGCATCTAGACAGATGAGTTAAGATTTGACCCCTGGGTGGTCTTGTGATACGGTGACACAGATGACGTCATCCGTCATGAGCCGTATTGAGCATTTGCCATAGTCTGAGGTGGCTTCATCATTGAGGTCATAGTACGAGAGCCTGCCCTTCTCAGCCAAAGGGACAATAGACCAAATGTTGGGGCATTCGTTGGCCCTTGCAGATTTTCAGGTGCCATATAGGTTTGTGGATGGCATACTATCCTGCTGGATACCCGAGAGGCAGATGTTCAGATTTGGGCGACATGAGCTGACGCCGACTCTAGAGTAGTACGAGCTGTTTATCGATCTGGCTTTGGACTTGCTGTACGCTCGGACCGCTGTTAGTGATATACGAAGACCGTTCCTGCGGATGTCCGGCCTTCGTCAAAGGGTAATCGCGGACGAGATCGTATCTGAGCGTGTGATCTCGATTGACTTTTTGATCGATCGTTTTGGGGAGCTTGATAGCTACGATCGATATATTGGGGATTTTATTATTTTAGCAGAGGCATGGCATCTGGCAAGGGTAGATATTCTGCTGATGTGCATCGTGGCATACGTCTACAAGCCGTTGCGCTTGGATCACCTGGATGTGGGATTGGTAGTAGTGGTACGGGCCCTTAGACAGGGTAGCACCATCATCCTGATGATATTGGCTGAGACGCTGCGGTTAGCAACTTACTGTATTACCCACCCGGAGGGGTACTTTAGAGGCAGTTTGGTCTTGCTGTACATATGGTTGATGTCCTAAATCCGACCAATTGGATCTTTCAGGCATCATGGGTATTATTTTTCCCATGATATAACTATGTCCTACTCCTTTCAGCCGGCGGAGTGTACAGATGCAGAGACATGGTGGGCATTTTTGTCGAATATTGAGCATCCGTTCTTGATTTTGCCATGCTCAGGGTTAGCCTCCTCATATAGTTTCATCACCCATTCACCTGGTATGGATTACTTGCCCCTAGCGGGTTTGAGGGAGTGACTACTTATCATCCCCTGGCTGTTATAAGCCAGTTTGATCAGTTCCAAAGCATGCACCATTTTGAGGGGTCTGCTGATCGGAGGATGTCGGCGTCGTCTATGTCATCAGCCGACTTGGTTAGAGTATATGAGTGTTGGACTCATAGGGAGAGGGCTGAGTTCTCCAGTAGCCACCTGGACCGTTCTCTAGAGTACTCTGCATAGTTGGAGACAGATATAGCAGCAGCTGCACTTGTTCCTTCAGCTCCTATTGTAGATTCAGATGAGGAGGAGCCTATGGAGGATCCTGACTCTCTTACTGAGGATGAGCTATTCGTAGGTTTGACAGCAGCACTGGTCAGTGATCCACTGACTATTTTTGCAGGCACAGATCCGGCTTCGGCGGATTCATTGTTCAGGATGACCTTTGAGCGGGATTAGGCTAGAGCGCAGATGTTGACTGCCTTATCTGGTAGAGATATAGCTTTAGCTGAGAGGGATGCACTTCGAGTCACTGATGACGCAGGCTTGATAGAGAGAGAGGAGCTCCGATCTGCCAGAGATGCAGCTGTTGTGGAGAGGGATGAGATCCGCTCAGCCAGGGATGCAACTTTTGCTGAGATCGAGGATACTTTGATTGCTAGAGATGCAGCTTTTACAAAGAGGGATGAGGCTATAGCTTTCAGTGATTTCCATATTGCTGACAGTACTGCTCTTCAATCTTATATGCAAGGCCTGGTTACCGAGATGAGCGTATATATTGATGACCACAGTGCCACACTGCAGATGACTTTGGAGATTTTGAGTCGTATGGAGGCTGAGGGTATTGCACTTGTAGCCGCTCCTCCATCTTCCGAGAGAGATGCCATGGTGGCATTGTTGACCCGTTTATCCTTGGGTCCATAAATTAGCTTTATTTTTTCTGCACAGACTAGATCAGTTATTTTTGTCATATACAGGGCATTATGTTTACATAAAACAGTTTTATATCAGATAAATATATTTTTGATTCACTTCCCTGTTTGGAGATGTATATTCATTGATGAGTGATTACCACTTCTTTCATGACTCACTGTTGTTGATGTATCTTGAGCTCCTCCTTGATGGACTGACAGTTGAGATGTCAGGGAGTATCTCAGATGGGCCTGTTGACCAGGAAGATTGGATATAGCTTCTGTATGGCTTTCAGTATCTTGGAATTGGTTTTTTATTGGTTTTTTTTTTGTTTTTTCTTGAAGGTCAAACCGCACCGTAAATGGCTGTCTACGTACTTCTATATGGAGGGAGATTAAGTCATTCGTAGTTCTGGCTTCTATTAGAGTATTTATCTTGGGTTTTGAGTTTGGTTTGATGAGTTTTTGAATTTTTATTTGGTTTGACCGCACCAAAAATGGCTGCCTACGTACTCCCGGGTGGAGGGAGATCAGGTCATTTGTAGTTCCGGCTTCTAGTGAAAAACCAAACCTGATTTGATTCGTAGGACCCGGATGCGGGTATGCATGTGCTTCAGGCATAGTATATTTTCACGGTGTCTGAATTGATGAGTTGGGGAAATTCGTTTTCGTCCATTTCTTATAGTCTGATAGCTCCTCCCATCAACACTTCCTTGACAATGAAAAGGCCTTCCCAATTAGGGGCGAACTCTCCTTTAGCCTCGTCTTGATTGGCTAAAACTTTCTTCAGCACCAAGTCACTTTCTTTGAATTGCCGTATTCGGACCTTCTTGTTGTAAGATCGAACGATCCTTTGCTGATATAACTATCCGTGAAAAATGGTTGTAGCCCTTTTTTCATCTATCAGGGACAGTTGGTGATATCGGTATTGCAACCACTGATCCTCGTTTATCTGAGCATCGATCAACACTCTTAAGGATTCCATCTCTACTTCTACGGGGAGGACTGCTTCCATGCCATAGACCAATGAATAGGGGGTAGCCCCAGTAGTGGTGCGCATTAACGTTCGGTATGCTAACAGGGTTAGAGGCAGCAGCTCAGGCCATTCTTTGTGATTAGCGGACATTTTTTGCATGATCTTTTTGATGTTTTTGTTGGCCGCTTCGACAACACCATTCATTTTGGGCAGATAGATGACGGAGTTGAGATGCTTGATGTGGAACTTACTGCACAGTTCTATCATCATCTGATTGTTTAGGTTCTTGGCGTTGTCTGATATGATCACCTCCGGTTGTCCATACCAATAGACGATATTGTTTCTGATGAAACCAATGATGACCTCGTTTGTAACTTTGAGAAAAGAGGCTGCTTCAACCCATTTAGTGAAGTAGTCGATCATGGTGAAAATGAATCGATGACCATTGCTGGCTTTTGGTTCTACTGGACCAATCACGTCCATTCCCCACATGGAGAAAGGCCATGGTGAACTCATGTTGTGTAGCTCATTTGGAGGAGCGTGTATGGCATTTCCATGTACATGACATTGATAACATCTCTTGACGTGATCGTCGCAATCAGCTTTGAAAGAGATCCAATAATGATTGGTTCTTAATATCTTCCTGGCCAGTAGATGACCGCTCATGTGTGGACCACAGACTCCACCGTAGATTTCATCCATAAGCCTCTGGGTTGCTTGACAGGAGGTATTTCATCTGATACTTCTCTAATGTAATTCTCGTATGTCGGGGCTTTTCGAACTGTGAATTTGATGTTGGGAAACCCACTCCTATCTGATATGCGGATTAATGAAGCCAACATTACCAATGCATCAGCGAAATCATTCCTACTCCAAGGAATATGGTTGAAGGTTATGTCTTCAAACTCCAAGGATATTTTGATGAGCTGCCGATGGTAGGGCAGCAAATGCAGTTCTTTGGTGTGATATACCCAGTGGATTGTCTAATGACCAACTCAGAGTCTCCAAAGACCAGTAGGTGTTTGATACCCATGGATTGGGCTAGTTTCAACCCCATTATACAGCCTTCATACTCGGCCGTGTTGTTGGTGTTGCCAAATTGAAGTTTGGTAGCCACAGGATATTGTTCTCCTGTGCCAGAGATAAGGACTGCCCCAGCTTCGGCACCTTCCATGTTTAATGCTCCGTCGAAATATATTTTCCATGGTTGGACTGTATTCTCTCATTGGAGTTGTTGAATTGTCATGATTCCATCATCTGGAAAATAAGTCTCCAGGGGCTCGAACCCTCCTGAAGGTGCTTCAGCTAATTCATCTGCAATGCCTTGACCCTTGATTGACTTCTGAGTCACATAGACAATGTCAAACTGTTGTAGAATTAATTTCCATTTGGACAGTCGACAATTCAACATTGACTTGTTGAATACATATTTGAGTGGATCCATGCGGGATATGAGGTAAGTCTTGTGCCCATGGAGGTAATGTTGTAACCTCATGGCGGCCCATGCTAATGCACATTATATTTTCTTGATCAGGGTGTATTTCTGTTCACCACTGCTGAATCTTTTACTGATGTAGTAGATGGCTCTTTCTTTGCTACTATTATCTTTCTGTCCTAGCATGCAGCCCATTGCATTGGCCTTGACGGACAGGTACATGAACAAGGGAACTCCATCCCTCGGAGGTACCAACACTGGTGTTTCGATTAGCTACTTCTTGATGGCAAGGAAGGCTTGTTGACAATCCTCATTTCATTTGGGGGAGGCATTCTTCCTTAGTAACTTGAATATGGGCTCACAGGTTGCTGTGAACTGAGAAATGAATCGACTTATGAAGTTGATCCTTCCCAAAAACCCGTGTATCTCCTTCTCTGTTCGAGGTACTGGCATCTCAGTGATGGCTTTGATCTTGGCAGGGTCAAGTTCGATGCTGCGATTACTCACCAAGAATCCTAACAGCTTGCCTGCTTTGACGCCAAAAGCACATTTAGCGAGATTCAGCTTGAGGTTATACTTGCGTAACCTGTTGAACAGCTTCCTGAGATGGTCGATGTGATCATCCTCCCTCCTGGATTTGATGATGATGTCATCCACATAAACCTCTATCTCTTTCTGCATTATGTCATGAAATAGGGCCATCATGGGTCGCTGATACGTGGCTCCGGCATTGATGAGGCCGAAGGATAGTCGCCTATAATAGAAGGTTCATCAGGGAGTGATGAAAGCTGTTTTCTCCCGGTCCTCTTCAGCAACCATGATTTTTTGGTAACCAACAAAGCAATCTATGAAGGAATACATGTCGTACTGTGCCATATTGTCTATCAAGATGTGGATGAAAGGTACCGGGAAATTATCCTTGAGGCAGGCTTTGTTCAAATCCTGGTAATCCACACATACTTGTACCTTCCCTCCGAGCTTAGGCACTGGGACTATGTTTGAAAGCCACTCTGGATAGGTTGATACCATGATAATCCCGGCTTTGAATTGTTTAACGACTTCTTCTTTTACTTTCAGACTCCATTCAGGTTTTAATCGACTGAGCTTTTGTTTAACTGGCTTGAACCCATCTTTGATGGGCATGCGATGAATGACAATGTCAGTAGAGAGGCCAATCATGTCTTTATGTCACCATGCAAATACATCCCAGAACTGTGTTAGGAGTTCGATCAGGTTGGCTTTTTGGTCTGGTGTGATGTCTATACCAATCTGGATTTCTTTGATGTTTTCGGAGGTTCCTATGTTGATAGTGGTGGTTTGGTCGAGGTTTGGTTTGGGTTTGTCTTCCACCCATTATTTGATCTCCTCGGGCACCTCATAGTCATCTTCCTCCTCTTGATCAATATCCATCAAGTCGAAGTTCAGTTCTACATCAAAGTCGTAGTCATTTTGACAGGTTGGCATCTCATCAGCAGAGACGAACACATCCAACGCTTGAGTCCTGAAAACAAAAATGCTTTCATCTTAGATATATACATCTGCTTAAATATACATAGCATTTTGCAAAGAATGACAAAGCTACTACTATGGCTGTGCAATCAAAAGTAAGCAGTAATTGAAAGCATGATTAAAGGGCAGATTGACTCTCTTTGCCCCCTTTACCCTTTTCGACCGAGGCAAGGGACACTGCTCTAGTTATCCAAGGTCAGATCTTTATGAACCAGAAGGATCAGGAATTTGTGATTATCTGTCTCGTCTTGGATGACGACTGAGACATCCTTTATAATAGGGCCAGGGTTTTTCTTTGAACTGCCCCATTTTTCCTTTTTGATGCGAGGAATTTGAATCTGATCCTCGTCTTCGCTATCTGGGATCTCATCATTTATACCCTTGTAGTTTATGATGACCCGCATATTAGCGAATGGGTCTCGTCCTTCGTACAAGATCTTTTCTTTTTCTTTTTGCTATTTGCCTCATACTTGAGGGCTTTTCTTTCCTTGACAGGTATGATCGGAGGAAACATCATTGTTGATACCACAGTAGGGATCTTCCTCATTGGTTTTACCTATCCGACATTAGTAAGGTTTGGCAGCAATATGGTGGAAGCATAAGCCTTGGGATGCTTATGCGGGTTCCTGTAATTTGCCTTGGATGAATATCCCAATCCTGCTCTCCTAGTCTAACTTGGGATTTGTATAGGGCTCTTGATACCTTATTGATTCTTTCCTAACCCTTCTCCAGGTTGGAAACCCACATATACCATTTCTTGGCCCACTGTCATTACTTCGGTGGAGACCTTAGGCTTCAGGGCTGGTGCTTCGATAGATAGATACTGCGTATCGCTCACCTCCAGAGCTTTAAAACTTGCAGGTTCAATCCCTGCATCCAGGCTGATCACTGGCATATCTCCCTGTATGCCGATAGGGTATTCTGGTTCAGCATTGACCATGATGAGGTTGTCGTTGATAATGTATTTGAGCTGTTGATGGAGGGTGGATGGCCCTGCCCCTGCCACATGAATCCATGGCCTGTCCAGTAACAGGGTATATCCAGTGGCGATATTGATCACCTGAAAGGATACGTAGAAAGTGTGTGGGCCAATCTCCAAGGGTAGCTCTATTTCTCCCATAGCTTGGCGACGCGATCCATCGAAAGCTCGAATGACTATACGAATGGTTTTGATCCGATTAGGGTTGATCTTCATTCTTTCCAAGGTATCGTAGGGACAGATGTTAAGGGATGATCCTCCGTCGATGAGTACCCCTCCGATCACATACCCAGAAGACATCACAGCTATGTGCAGGGACTTATCATGGCCTGTTCCCTCTGCAGAGATATCATCATCAGTGAAATAAATCACATTGCTGTTGAAAATGTGTTCCACCACATGACAGAATTTCTCAGCATCTATGGTATGTGGCAGATGGGCTTCTTCTAGAACTTTCACTAGAATGTTGCAATGGTCTACTGAGGATAAGACCAAGTCTAGGATGGACATTTGCTTGGGTGCATCGTTTAAGCTCTGCACTACCTTGATTTCATTGTGTCCCATCTTTTTGAGGAACTCTTCAATTTTCTCATCATCCACCTTTGCTTTGGCTTTGATGACTGGTTTGATCACCCGCTGAGGCAGGTATAATGGATTGTCCTTTGGTACAACGGTAATGTTGTTTGAGGTGGACCCTTCATCGTTCCCATAGTTCTATGGGACCCGCTTCAAACTGATAATTGGATACTGGGGTCTGAAGGGCAATATCAAAGGCTCGGGTGCGGCCACCTTCACAGGATTTAATATTTTTTGGACCCTTTTCCCTGGTAGTACTAAAGGTTTGAGGGTTGACTCCTCATTACAGAAGATGACAGCTACAGTACCTTGATTCTATACAGTGGGGATCCAGAGAATTTCTTCATTCAGGTGGTCGAGAACTTGATTTCCCCTTATCAGGTCACCATTTTCAATCATGTCTTGAATTAGGTTACGAAGCGCCCAACAATCCTCAGTATCATGGCAGGGTAAATTGGAGTGGTACTGACATATTTGATCAGGTTTGAATTTTCTGGCCCGAGGGTTCAATGGTGGTAACAAGTCTGCAACCATTCCCTCGTTGATTTGCATCTGGAGGATTTCTTCCATTGACTGGTTTAGGTTGGTGAAGTTCCTTTGAAATAGGAATTTTCCTCTAGTTTGGACGCTTGCTTCTTCAACCCCTTTGTCAATCTAGGATTCATGCTCCTGAGACTGGTTATGATCCCTCATGGGATTAATCTCGGGTGTGGGAGGACGATCGATATCAGACCGGTTGGCCCATTTGATCATTTTCCTGGTAATCTGATGCTGGTAGATGACCAGTTCTGCTAATTGTTAGATTCGTTCCTTGAAAGAGTTTATTTCCTGCTCTATCAGGAACCTTCTTTCTGAAACTTCCTAACTATCTGGGGTGCTATTAATGGATGGAGTTGATTCTCCCATATAACTGAGGTACTTGGATCCTTCTCCATTTGTGGTGCTGATCTTGTTGACATTCTCTTCTTTATGCTGTGGTAGAGGATTGTCCTGTACATGTGGTTGCTCAGGCTTTGTGACCACAATCTCTCCGTTGTCGATCAAATCTTGGATCTTGTGCTTGAGAGACCAATAGTCTTGTGTGTCATGGCCTGGAGATCCAGAGTGGTAAGCACACTTCTTGCTTGAGTTAAAATTTCGTCCACCAGTGTTGATGGGTGGAAGGAGTTGGACAATCTTCTTCTGAGCTGTCAGAAGCTTGAACACGTTCTCGAGTGAATCCCCTAGAGGGGTGAAAGTTCTTCTACATCTGACCTCCATATTCTTCTGGAATGGAGGGTTTGAAGGCTGTGCTGGAGCTTAAAAAGGAGTATAATTCCTCTTTTGAATGGGCATACTGTTTGACTCGCCCCTTGTATTATGTTCTTGCAATACTAAGGACACTTCTTCATATTTCTTTTTGTGTACCCTCCGTGGATTACTCTCATAATTTCTGGACTGAATTTGTTTAGCGACAGCTTCGAGGGCGGTTAGATCTTTTATCTTCCCGGACTTGAGCCCTATTTCTGCCATTTTGCCGTGTTTGATCATTTCAGAGAATGGTTTTCCTATGCCTACTAGGACCCTCTCATAATATGGCGCTTTTTGGATGTCAATGAAGGTCATGACTATCTCAGACTCAGTCATGGCTGGGGTGACTTGTGCTGAAACCCGTCTCCATCTTTGGGCATACTCTCTGAATGATTCAGTGTTCTTTTTCTTTATTTTAGTTATCTTGTATCTGTCTGGAGCCAGCTAAGATTGGAAGCTGTACTGACTGAGGAAGGCACGGGCCAGCTCTTCCCAGCTGTGAATCTTAGAATTGTCTAGGTGGACATACCTGGCTTTGGCCTCTCCAGTTAGACTCTTTTGAAATAATTGCATCCAAAGTTTCTCGTCCTCTGTATAGGATCCGAGTTCTCCAATGAATACTTTCAGATGTGTATAAGGATCTCCCAATCCATCATATTTCTCGAAATCAGCAGTTCTGAATTTCTCGGGATAACGAGCTCAGGGGAAAATACAGAGGTCGGAGTAATTAACACTATCGAATGTGCCAGTGCCTTTGATAGAATGGAGAGTTTCTTCCATTTGTTGTACTTTCTTGAGAAGGTCACCAGCTTCCTGTTCTTTGCTGAGGAGGTGATTTCAGGGGTTTTGTTGGTTGGGTCCTGGTTTTGTGGTCCAGGAATCCGAGTTTTAGTCTTTTCGATCTCTTGACTACCACTACCACCAGGTGCTCTTGGTTCTGTATGAGTTTGGGCTTGCTTCCCTTTAAGGGCCTTGCTTTGTTCTCTTAGAAAATCGGCTAGTTCAGCTATCTGATTTCTCAGTCCTTCAAACTCTTCCCTAGACACAGGGGTAGATTCTGGTTGAGCACTCGAAGTCATGTCCGTGGATGGTGGACTTAGTGCTTTCTTAGACTTAGATCTAGTGACAGGACCAATTTTGCACCTACACTAAAACGTAGGCTTGTTAATTTCCTGAGATAGGTATGGATAGGATGCATGATGTGGTTTTTAATTTTATCCTGCACAACAGAGATTAGTTGTTTTGATGACAGGATGACAAGACGTATTTACTAGAATTGAAAACTAGACATTGAATTGAAAGAGGAAGGCATGAAGAAGCTTCCCGTCAGATTTAGTTAATCAGAGGCTGGCCTATCTTAGGTTACTCTCACGCGGTTTTTTGGCATGAAGGTCTCTAGATCATCGCAATCTACTCGAGGGGAAATTAATCCGATCTTTCAACTGGAGCGAATCTGGGTGGTGCATTTTCATGAGCCCCAGAGAGTTAGCCGATCCCCAGAGACATTACTTATCACCGACGGGTTTTGCCTCCTTATGATAGAAACACAACATACATTCACATACATCGTCCTCACCGTATGCATATGATGAAAGTTGGTGCGAAGCACTAATATGGGTGCGAAGCACTAAAAAATAGGAAAGCATTCATTTATATTCATTCAATGTAAAGACGCAGCATTCACGCATTCATTCAATGTGGAGACGCAGAATTCACGTATTTATAGTTTTGAAAGGGAAATATTTGAAAATATTTGAAAGCGGCCTAAGCCCTCTACTGTCCCCAGCAGAGTCGCCACCTGTCGACGTTGGTTAAAAAATCCGCGGGTCGGGTCACAACCCGGATCTTTCATCTCTTCCAAAGTTATCTCTACCCTCACTCTTTTTATTTAGGAAAAAGGTTTTGAAGGGTTTTTTAGGAAAAAGGCCAACATGTATCATGTCGACGATTTGAACGTTTTACAGAGTCGCCAGTTGGTAGATTTGAAAATGGTTGTACCAACTCAACCGAGTTTTGTTTGAAAGAGGCCTAATTGCTGGACACTGTCGAAACTTGATCTTTGAAACTGAAGTTTTGAGTTCGGGGGCTTGGTTAAGTAGGCACCCCACAACTCCCGTGTAAACACGGTACCACAATCTTTTCAATATTTCCCTTAAAACTGAAGTACGTGTGTGAATGCTGCTTGAAAATTGGGCCTATATTTGATTGATTAATTTAAAAGTAGTGCTTTGCTTCGTTGAACCTATATACGAAGGGTTTGACTTGATTTGCAAAAAGTCTTTGATTTGATTTGCAAAAGTGCTTGATTTGATTTGAAAAGTTTTTCTTTTGATTGGACTAAAAATGATGTTTTGAAAGCTGGTTATCAAACCCTTACGCTAACATAGGAATTGAAGCATGTTGATACTTCTATTTTTTATCTTTTCAACCTTAAGGCACAGTTTGAATGGTGATTGTCGGGCTGCGAAGCATCCTCTACCACAAAATATATACAAATGTCGGTCTCCTGATGGGCATGATAGCCATCGGAGGGACTCTGACACTACAAACCATATTTTTACTATGTTAAGACCTTAAATCCGGATAACCGTTTTAAGGTCTGTTGTATGTACATTTTACAGAAAAACTAGCAGGGTACATTTGTAAAGCGGAGTTTGTCCATCGTGGGAATCAGATTCTGATCGATTTGATCATGAATCCAACGATTCCTAGGCTCACATATAAGTAGCCAATAAACCTGCACAGTTCAAATTTGCACAGAAATAGATATATATCCCAAAATTGCTAGAACTGAGGATTCATTCAGTAAATTCGGGTTCGCACGATCGAAGCATCTCGTTCCCACTAGATAGCGATCTAAGGGACGCGAAGTTGCTTTTATAACTGAAACTAAAAAGAAAGCTAGATTTAAGGAAATCTCAGCCATTCTAGCTTACCGGTTCAGTCTGGACATGTTTTGAACAGTTTGAAAGCTAGAGTTGGCGAGATTTAAATAAATCTAGTCCGCCCGCAGATATGTTAGTGCCAATTCATATCAAATGAATGTTTAAAGCAGCAGTTTAATAAAAGCGAGTAAAGCAATATATATATACACAGTTATATATATAAAAGCTGTAAAGGGCAATGAGTTTTCACGCCTGTGCTCGGACTGAAATTGAAATATATATATATATATATATATATATATTATATATATATATGCATATATATATATTTATATATATATATATATGCATATATATATATTTATATATAAAAGCAATAAAAAGTAATAAAAAGGCCACAGAATAATTCAGGTAGAACAGAAATGTTAATGTACATAAAAGTAGTCAACCAGGGACTGGGAAGAGAACCCAGTAATGGTGAGGTGTGCAAAAACAGTATAAAGGACACAGAATAATCCAGGTTGGACTGAAATATATAAATATATGTATATTGACAGAAATATAGTCAACTAAGACTTGGAAGAGAACCTAGTGATGGTGAAGGTTGCTTATATATGCATAAATAATATAAAAGTAGTAAACTACCTCGGATTTGATATCCGGGCTTGACAGAATTGAAAAGTTAGTATATATATACAGTTAAATAAACACAAAAAAGCCAAACCTGGACTGGGAAGATAACTAAGTACGGTGAAGTTGCTTAAAACGAAGATGCTAGTGCACTAAAGCTATTAGAGCTGACGGATCGTCAATCCGAGTTGTAGAAATGCCAGAAAACGCAGTTATGTACAAAAATGTACCAAATTTTGACAAAAACGGCCACGAAACCAAGTTCCGGGCTTTTTTAGAAAACACAATTTGATATGCAAGTGCAAAACAGTGCAAAGAAGTAGTATTAACTTTCTGATTGTAAAAATACTTACAACGGACTGTTACACTGGCTTTTTGCCAAATTATAGGCTCTAAACGTCCAAATCTACCGGTTATTTTCTGATATGTGGTAGTATGTGGGTATATCTACGTGTTAGAGTGAGAAAATTTGGGTTTGGAAGAGGTGGAAAAGTCAGAAAATCAAACAGGCAAAGGTTCGCTGCGTTTTGAAATTCTTGAAAAAGAGGGGGGCACGTTTATTTATAGGCCAAGGAGCCTTAGCTCTACCTGCTGCTACCGCAGGTAGAGGTGAGGCTCCCCTGGTGGGGCCCACTTGTTCGATTGAGTTGTCTCGAAGTACGTACACTCCGAGCAACGTGAGGTCGAAGTCGAAACTTTCTAACTTTTGATCGGAGCTTCCTTTTGAGGCGTGCTATACCTTTCCGGAAAGCCCTAGCCGAGAGTGTCACAATGACATGGGATAAAATATTTTTTGGGTCCAAGAAGACGGGTTCATAACCAGGTCTTCGATTCCCCGTAGTTTGTCTGTTGAGATGTCTTGCACTGTTTGCACTCGGGATCGTCGTTATGGTTTGTTCTGATCTTGGTGGCATCAATTCAGCTTGAGTTTGACCGAATCTGCTTAGGATTGGTAAAATGACTATTTTGTCCCTCTCGAGGTTACCCTTAGTGTTGGCATGACCTTTAGTTGACTTTCGGGAGTTGTTTCCAAGACTTGGATCCCATTTAATTCTGTCTGTCCTCAGTGTAATCTCTGAAGTTGACTTGGTCATTCCAGGTTGTCTTCTGGAGATGTTAGGGAGCTTTAGGTTTATTCCTGAAGTTGACTTGACTTCCCGGGCTAAGACCGGGGCTGATCTATACCTCCCGAGTTGAGACCGGAGCTGAGTTGACATCACAAGACTGGTGTTCGAGGCTGTGGTTGTCCCGATATTTGGTGACCAAGATTAATTTAAAAGGTTCGATATTAAGATCGGGGTTGATCTGACTGTTCGATTGGAGATAGAAGTTAATTTGTTGGCCCGATATTGAGATCGGGGTTAATCTGACAGTCCGATTGGAGATCTGAGTTAATTTGATGGCCCGATATTGAGATCGGGGTTGATCTGACGGTCCAATTGGAGATCGGAGTTAATTTGATGGCCCGATATTGAGATCGGGATTGATCTGGCGGTCTAATTGGAGATCGGAGTTGATTTAATTGCTCGATATTGAGATCGGGGTTGATCTGACGGTCTGATTGGAGATCAGAGTTGATTTGATGGCCCGATATTGAGATCGGGGTTGAGTTGACTGTCCGATTGGAGATCGAAGTTGATTTGATGGCCCGATATTGAGATCGGGGTTGAGTTGACGGTTCGATTGGAGATCAGAGTTGATTTGATGGCCCGATATTAAGATCGGGGTTGAGTTGACGATCCGATTGGAGATCGGAGTTGATTTGATGGCCTGATATCGAGATCGGGGTTGAGTTGACGGTTCGATTGGAGATTGAAGTTAATTTGAGGGCCCTATATTGAGATCGGAGTTGATCTGACGGTCTGATTAAGAGATCAGAGTTGATTTGATGACCCCATATTGAGATCGGGGTTGATTTGACGGTCCGATTAGAGATTGGAGTTGATTTTATGGCCTGATATTGAGATCGGGGTTGAGTTGACGGACCGATTGGAGATCGTAGTTGATTAGATTGTACCATTTTGCCCTCCTACAATGTTAGTAACAGGGACAGGAAATTTTGAGTGTCTACAGTATGTTAGTGAATAATTATTGATGATTATTCACATCCTTAATGATTATTGTTAATCGCACTTTGTGCAATCGAATTTCTGTTCTATTATTATTGAACTGTGAATCTATTTGAAGTTCTTGCATTCATGAACTATTTATGAGATAGGTCTATGCCAGTTGTATCAGCTAGATCAAGTATGTTTAAATTTGTTAACTAAAATTTGTTTTAAAAGATGTTCCTAACCAATTAATTTGTTAAGGATTCTAGACTGAGAATTTTTTTTTTACTAAAGCATTTTATTGGAAAACAATTGTTGCTCGTTTATTTAGTGGTTATGCATAATTCACTGGGTATGGAAGGCTGATCACCTTGCTTACCAAATCTTACTAAAAGGACCAGTTTAAATACTGACAACCTTAGTATATGTTCATGGTCACTCTGATCACTCAGCATCTATTATTCAAATATTTGAATAATCAATTATTGAAACTTAATTCATGTTCTTTCATAATTGAATTTTATTGTTGAACATTGAATGTCAAATTTCTTTTTAATCATGATATATCTCTCTTATACTTAAACTTGCTAAGCAAATCAGTTGCTTACCCTTGCTATATCATGACGTTTATTTCAGCTAAGCCCGAAGAATCAATATAAGAAAGACAAAGGCAAGGGCAAAGTGTGATGCCCCCAAAATAGGTTCAGTACACAACCCATTCTGAGTCGCCAAATACATGGTACAAAATCTAAATACACATCTTCAAATTCCAACTATAATACGGTCGTGCAAAATACGACCACACAATTGTGAGCTTTAATGCATATATTATTTCGTATATAATACGAAAATATAAACGCTCAAATTAAGTCCTCATTATAATTGTTAACACACTATTTTACAAAATAGTGAGGACTACTATAGCACTATCTCAGACCATCACTCTATTTCCCGACTAATCCCAGCTATGTTTTCATTTCCTGAAGAGAACAATGAAAGAAAAGGGTGAGCTCAACTAGCCCAGTAAAGAATATTATGACTAAGATAATGAAGAATAAATTATCGCTAGCCTTTAATAAATCAGATAAAATATTATGGATAACAAGTTTTAGATCAACAACTGCAGCGGAAATAACAATCCATTAGAAGGGTCAAGTAGAGAATGATATATACTATCTTCTATAATTTAAAAGTCCATCATCAATATTTTATCCCTGTAACACCCATCATTAATTATTTCCAATCAACGAATTATCTATGCACCACGGGCCAAAGATAATCGTTTGTATCACCAGTGGTCATGATCATGCCAAACATCTGTCCATCTTTGCACTACGGGCCAAAGATATTCATCAATTAACTGTTCATCTTTGCACTACGGGCCAAAGATAACTTTCATCACAATTTAAGATTGAGGATGATGAAATATGATATAAAGAACGAATTCAGTAAGATAAAGGATAAATATTAGAGATTTATAATTTAATTTATCCAGAGTTCAAGAATGTCCAAATTGTCAATATAGATATCAAAACATGGATCCAATTTCAAGAGTAAGATTCATAAATCAAAGATCATTTGGACAGAAAAAGAAACCAATTTTATCGTAAATAGTACCCCGTGAATAGTACCCGAATAAATAATATCCCGACATGAAAAGATTAAAATTTCAATAAGACAGTTCAAACCAATATTCCAGTGAAATAATATTTCATACAAGTATGAAAGAATATACGAAACTGTAAATAGATTTTCACCCGTCATGCGGTAATCCGCATAGACAGATCATTTCCACAATTTAATAAAAATGAATACGAAGGGTTATTCACCATGCATCCAATAGTCCGCGTAGACAGGTTATTCCCACAGATAAATAAGGAATAGAATGAATACGAAAGGTTATTCACCAGGTATGCGGTAGTCCGCGTAGACAAGTTATTCCCACAGATTAATAAAGAATGAATACGAAGGGTTATTCACCATGCATGCGGTAATCTGCGTAGACAGGTTATTCCCATATCTTAATAAGAAATAATATAACAACCCTTACGAGTATTGAAAGAAAATAACATCATTTACCTTAGTAGGAGGTTGAATACTGAAATAGTGTAATAGTAGTAGAATACTCTTCTTCTTTCTATCTTATTATCTCTCTATAGTTTCTCTCAATATAGTTTGTGATTATAACTTTGCTCTTCAAAATGGTAGGAAATAATGAATAGATGGAGGAGTATTTATAGGCTAGAAAAAGGTGGCAAATTACAAGGTTAATTACACTTTAGTACCTTCATCTTTACCTTCATTTTTAATTTAGTCCCTCAAGTATTATCAATCTTACACCACCTCCCCTAATAGTACCAGAATGTGAACCAATAGTTTCTTGCATGTGAACTAATAGTTCCTCGCATGTGAACCAATAGCAATTAATTGCTCATTTATCTGATTAATTGCCCGTTTGGTCAATTTAATATCCAGAAATCAACTATTATCAAAATAAATATCGATTTTTACTAACATTAATATTCCCAACACAATGGAAATATTTATATCAACACATCATCATTAATATTATAACTCGCAATATTGACAACCAGATCATTCCCAGGAAAGAGGGGGCTTTCCGATAAGGATTTCTCCTTACTGGCGCGCAATTAAATAACCTAACCCCTTTTCTTGACAGAACTTTCTAGACATTGTCAATAATGCTAATAATAATAATATGAGTAATTGTGTCGTGGCAATTATTTATTTAATAATATAAAGTATTATGCAGATGATACTGTGACAATAATTGAATCAATAATATGAGATACTATGCAGCAACTACTGTGGCAATTATTGAAAGAAATACTGAGTGACTTCTTACGTAAGCATCAATAATCAGAGATACTGTTCAATACCGTGTGCTACTGTGCAACAACGCGTATTACTGTACCTTTATCACCGGGTATTTCAACAGTTTAATGGTAAAAGTCTTGCCATTATTCTTATAAAAAGGTTATTTCTGTTACTTTCTGTATCCAACGGTTATTCCGTTGTGGGGTCCACCAATGATTGCGCCGTCGTACGAATATTCTTCGACAAAAAGAATATTCCCCGACACAACGAATATTTTGCTTACTTTGTCAAATTTACACAATTCACCCATAACTATAGCATTTAATAAATTATCACCTTACTATTCAAAATAATATTTAGAGAGAATTAAATCTTTATTCATAAAAGTTGGGGTCTTACAACGTGCCCTCCTTATGAAATTTCGTCCTTGAAATTGACGTACGTACCTGGTATTTCGAAGAGGTGGGGATACCTTACTTTCATTTCAGATTCTAACTCCCAGGTCATTTCCTCAATATCATGGTTTCTCCATAAAACTTTGACTTGAGGTATAACCTTTGAGCGTGGAATATGTTTCTTCTTATCCAAGATCTTGACAAGTACTTCTTCATAAGTTAAATCTTCGCCTATCTCGTCTGGTTCTAATTCAATGATGTGGTTTGGGTCTTTCACATATTTACGTAGCATGGATATGTGAAAAATATTTTGAATATGAGACATACTTGGTGGTAAGGCGAGTCTATAGGCCATAGTTCCTACTCGATCGAGGATTTCAAATGGACCAATGAATCGAAGGTTTAGCTTCCCTCTCTTTTTGAATCTCGTAACTCCTTTTCATTGAGCAACACGTAACAATACATGGTATCCGACATTAAATTCTACGTCCCTTCGATGAAGATCAACATAACTCTTTTGTCGATCTTGTGCTGTTTATATACATTGCCGGATCATTTGAATCTTTTCCGTAGTTATGTGTACTAACTCCGGTCCCAACAATGTTGCTTCACCCACCTCGTCCCAATATATTGGAGAACGACACTTTCGTCCATAAAACGCCTCGAATGGAGCCATGCCTATACTTGCTTAATAACTATTGTTGTAGGAAAATTCCACCAATGGTAAGTACTTGTCCCAACTTCCTTTGAAGTCTAGAACGCAGAGTTTCAATAGATCTTCAAGAGTTTGAATATTCCTTTACAGATGATATGCAGAACTGAATCGTAAATCAGTGCCCACAGCTTTCTGCAAGCTGACCCAAAATTGTGAAGTGAATCTTGGGTCCCGGTCAGAAACTATGGATACTAGCATACCATGTAGTCTTACAATCTCATTTATGTACATACGAGCAAGACGTTCAAGTGAATAAGCCTCTCGTATTGGCAAGAAATGAGCAAACTTGGTTAATCTATCGACAATAACCCAAATTGCATATATGCCTTGAGAAACCTTGGGAAGACCCGTAACGAAATCCATGTTGATATTTTCCACTTCCATTTTGGAATCTCAAGTGGTTGGAATGGACCCTTTGGCACTTGATGCTCCACCTTGACACGTTGACACGTTAAACACCTCGAGATAAACTCCGTGATCTCTCTCTTCATGTTACTCCACTAAAATGTATGTCGAAGATCATGATACATTTTGGTACTTCCAGGATGGATTATAAACGATGTGTTGTGTGCTTCCATCATGATTTTATACTTTAAATCAGAGTCGTTAGGAACACAAAGTCTGGAGTTAACTCGAAGTATTCCCTCTTCGTCGATTCTTACTTCTGGAATAGCACCTTTTTGCACCTTCTTCTTAATATTCATCAGCTCCGGGTCTGTAGCTTGAGCAGCTTTAACTCTATCAATTAAACCTGGTTCTACGCGTATATTTGCCATCTTCATGTGGGTCCCTGGAGTCTTTAACTCTATCTCCATCCTTTGTAAGTCATACAAAATGGGGCTTTGTGTTGACAATATCGCACTTTTACCCGCATACGATCTTCTACTCAACGCGTCAGCTACCACGTTCGCTTTTTAGGATGGTATTGGATGGTATGGTCGTAATCTTTCAACACCTCAAGCCAACTCCATTGCCGCATGTTGAGTTCCTTTTGAGTGAAGAAATATTTAAGGCTCTTATGATCCGTATAGATCTCCACTTTCTCCCCATACAGGTAGTGTCTCCAGATCTTCAACGCGAAAACGACAGCTACCAACTCTAAATCATGAGTAGGATAATTCCTCTCATATTCTTTGAGTTGTCGTGAGGCATAGGCTATGACTTTCTCATGTTGCATGAGAACACATCCTAACCCTTTGCCTGACGCATCGCTGTAGATGACAAATCCCTCCGAACCAGATGGTATTATCAGAACAAGTGCTGAAATGAGTCTCCTCTTGAGTTCCTGGAAACTCTTCTCACATTCCTCGTTCCATCCGAATTTTGTATCTTTTCGAGTCAGCTGAGTTAATGGAGTGGCAATTCGAGAAAATCTTTCCACGAATCTCCGATAATAACCAACTAAGCCCAGAAAGCTACGTATTTTGGTTACTGACTTAGGTTGATCCCAACTTTGTATTGCTTCAATCTTCGCCGGGTCAACTGATATTACATGTTTCGATACCACGTGCCCAAGGAATGATACTTCCTCAAGCCAGAACTCGCATTTCTTCAACTTGGAATATAGTTTGTTTTCATGAAGCTTTTGGAGTATCAGCCTCAAGTGTTGCTCATGATCTTCACGGCTTTTGGAGTAAATGAGGATGTCATCAATAAAAATAACCATAAAATGATCCAAATATTCCTTGAATATCCTGTTCATCATATCCATGAAGGCAGCAGAAGCATTAGTCAATCCAAAAGACATGACTAAGAATTCATAATGCCCGTATCGAGTTCTAAAAGCAGTCTTTGGAATGTCATCAGTTTTAATCTTTAACTGATGATATCCAGAATGAAGATCGATCTTTGAGAAGAATTTAGCACCTTGCAACTGGTCAAACAAGTCATCAATGCGAGGTAGCGGATACCTATTTTTGATGGTGACATGGTTCAACTCTCGATAGTTAATATAAAGTCGCATACTCCCGTCTTTCTTCTTTACGAATAAAACAGGAGCACCCCAAGGAGATGTACTAGGATGAATAAAGCCGATGTTTAACAACTGCTGTAGTTGGACTTTTAACTCCTGAAGTTCAATAGGAGCCATTCGATATGGGGTTCTGGAAATGGGTTTTGTATCGGGTTCAAGGTCAATAAAGAATTCAACTTCACGTTCCGAGGGTAGGCTAGGAAGTTCTTCGGAAAATACATCAGGAAATTTATTAACAACAGAAATATCATTCAAATCTGACGTATTCTTATTTAAATTGGTGACTTGGGCTAAGAAGGCTTGACATCCGTTTTTCAATAAACGAATACCTTTATGAATTGAAATAATAATGACTGATTTTAGTGGTTTGGTTGTTTGAATTCTCATAATAGGTTGGTTAGGAATATGAAAGCTAACAACCTTACGAAAATAATCAATTTTAACATGAAGCGTAGTTAACCAGTCAATTCCTAAAATCACATCAAATGCAAGTATTTTCAAAGAGATGAGATCAACAGGTAATGTGAGGGTGCCAATTTGAATCAAACAAGATTTGTAAACTGTGGATGTAACAAAGGTTTCTCCCAATGGAGTTTTAACAGATAAATCAAAGTCTAATTTCTTAGGGGTCAAGTTTAAAAGTTGAGCATAAGCAGGTGAAATAAAAGAATGGGTAGAACTGGTATCTAATTGTTGGGTTTGTACGTAACGCAATCATGCAATCAAATCACATAAATAGGGCGGAAGCGGGAAACATAGGTTTTCAAAAATTTATACAAACCCATAACCATGATCATGATTTGTGCTAGTTATCAATAACAGAAAAGAGAGAACATGGAATTATACCTTTGAAGATCCAAGCTTCCTCAGGTACAAGTTCTAGTCCTTTGATTCCTTTGATTCCTCTGTAGTGGCTCCTTCCCTTGATCAATGTCAGCCACCCAAATGTTTGGCCTCTAACGATAATCCACCAAGAAAGATGAAGAACTCAGGAAGATGGGTTATTGGCTTAACCTTTGTTTCTATCTCTATAGAATATGTGTACTCCCAACCCTTGGAAAAATTCACGTACCTTGTTTCTGATATAAGACTCTCTTATATAGATATTAGGTTAACTCTCCCAATTAGAATAGGGTTTTATTTATTTAATTAATTAAACACTTTTAATTTATATCCTAATCTTATTAGGATTGAGAGAGAGTACTGATATTATATTAATTCTTAAACTCCTTTAGAATTAAAATAATAATATTAATAAGACTCCTCTTATTAATTTATATTTAATATTTCTAAAATATTAAATAATAAACATTAAGCTATTTAATTTATTCTATCACCATAGATTAAATTAATTATACTTAATGCATTATTACTATCATGCCATTTTTTTCTTAAATAATTCTTCTTTCTTTTATGGTGTGACCCTTTAGGTTCTCCACATTAATCCGGTTGTGAATAAATCAATTAGAACAATTCTAATCTTATTTAAATAAATAAATTAAACTAATAATCTATTTAAATAAATAACATTTATTCTACAATAGGGATAAGCCTCCCTAGTGATCAACGACTTTCCAGATAATATAGATTTTAACATTAATCATAAAAGAACGTGTGAGTTAATAGTTACCGTACAATTCAATCTTTCCACCATAAAATGTCCCAATTAAATATAAGACATAGATTTACTGTCAAGTCTTAATTTATTTAATCATATGTATTTCGATTAGAAAATGCACAACTCCAAATAATGCAAATTAGAAACCTCTTTCTAATTTCATTCCACCTTGGCCAAGGATTCCTGGTTGTCATTTAACGAATCACATAGGACATATCTCCTCTTTTACTAGAGGTGGTATATTCTTTATTGATTATACATTATCTCTATATGTAACTTATTATACCCAAGCATACCCTATATATACCTTAAAAGGCCTTAAGGAATAAGTCAAAGTATAATTTGTTATATACAAGATACTGTGATGATCTCAAGTCCAAGGATCACTTGTACTACTATCACATTAGGAATTCCTATTGACAGGCGAGTAAAACTCCATTAGGTATTCCATAGCGAGTCACGTTCAGTGAAATTATTCTTCAATAAGCACCTATATACTTGCTTTAGTGTCTCCACACAAATGACCATGAGATCAGTCATCCTCATCCAATGAGCAAGCAACATATGTACCAATCTATTCGGATTTACTAATCCCCATTTTAGAAATCCCACGATTGAGAACTATTTTAGTTTTTAAGCTTTCTAAGAATTTAGATCTCATTAGCATGATCTCATCATGATTCTAAAAGCATTGCTTAAAACTATAGGTTATTTACATATTATAAAAAAAACAGCATCATGTAGATAATTAAATGCCTTAAATTAATATTTTATTAATAAATAAATAAGATTATTTACAAAGTATGTGTGCTTTATCATCATACATGATTGGCTTGTATGCACACTACTATCACTAATAAGGTATAGACTTCACAAGAGTTTATGATTAGCTTACCCGTGATAACTTCGTTCGGGTTCTTCGCTTTTTGGGCAGTCACGACAAAAGCTCTCCTCTGAACCACCGACTTTGACTTGTCTGGGACAGCCTTTGGTGTCACCGTCCCAGCTGGACTTGACTTCGCTATAGGGCACACTCGAGCGATGTGACCTTCCTTTCCGCAATTGTAACACACTTTGGATTGTTGTGTACAATTTGGACTGCTATGTCCCTCTTGTCTGCATTTGTAACATACAACCGGTGGTCGTTCCCCTCCCCTAGAAACGGTTGTTAGTGTTGGTGCCGATGTCTTTCCGTCGTCATTGTTGAATCTTCTCCTTTTAAAATTTCCACCTGACTCACTTCTTCTATTATCTTGGCCATGATTACCATCGAAGTGGTTGCCATTTCTGGCATGATAATTTCCTCCACGCTGGTTATGATGATTGTTGCCACCGGTACGACTATGGTTGTTGTCCTTTGGTTGAATAGTCTCATTATCTCATCCAATAATTGAGCCCTATTCACAACATCTGAATACAAACAAAGTTTATGAGAAACGAGGTATTGACGAATTTCAGGTTTCAAACCTCTCAGAAACATTCGTGTCATTCGTTCCTCATTATCCACCAAATGGGATGCGAACCGGGATAATTCCGCAAACTTGGCCTTATATTGTTATACAGTCATATTGTTTTGTTCCAGTTTGATGAATTCCACCTCCTTCATATGACGAATACTTTCTGGAAAGTACTTCCTGAAACTTCTCCCAAGACATCTTAAGTGCGGAAAGCTGAGTACGTTTCACAGATTCCCACCAGTAATCTGCCTCTCCACGAAATATAAAGGTGGCGAAGGGGACCTTTTGCTCCTCTGTGCATCCCAGGACATCAAATATCTTGGTAATCTACTTAATCCAAGCTTCTGCCTTGAGTGGCTATGGCTTTCCCAAAAACTTCGGCGGTCCCAACTCCTTGAATTGCTTAGCAGTGACCTGCCGTGAGTTACCATTGTTTCCATCTGTATTTTGAACAGGAGTCTCTCTGTCTGGTTTTACATGAATTGTAGGAAGCTCCTAAACACCCCATCGTTCATAGTTTGGTCGGTGGTGTTGTTTACAGGAGGATTATTGCCTTTCTGATGCACATTATCCTAGTTATTGATTTGCGGTGTCTCAATGGTCTCATATGTTCCATTACTTAGATTTTAATATGACATTCTCAAATACTGCCACAAAACAAGGGCTACTTAAAGAAATTGACATGTCACATATTATCTCTATATTCTGACCGACCAATTAAATAATAAATAAGCTTAAGTAAGACACACAAACTGTGACGCCCCCAGAATTGGTCCAATCAACCCAACCCATTCTGAGTCGCCAAATACATGGTACAGAATCCAAATACAATCTTTTATATCAAACAGTCGTGCAAAATACGACCACACAACTGTGAGTGTCAATACAGACATGTACAAAATATTAACATTCAAACTAAGTCCTCATTACATTTATTATCACACTATTAAAAAAATATATAGTGAGGACTTCTACAGCTCTAACTCGGACCATCACTCCATTCCCCGACTAGTACCCGCAATATTCTCATTTCCTGAAGAGAACAATGGAAGAAAAGGGTGAGCTCAACTAGCCCAATAAAGAATATTATGACTAAGATAATGAAGAATAAATTATCGTTAGTCTTCAACAAATCAGATAAAATATTATGGACAACAAGTTTTAGATCAACAACTGCAGCGAAAATAACAATTCATTAGAAGAGTTAAGTAGAGAATGATGTCTACTATCTTCTATGATTTAAAGTCCATCATCAATATTTTATCCCTGTAACATCAATTAATATATATCTCGAATCAAATATTCATCTTTGCACTACAGGCTAAAGATATTCATTTGTATCACCAGTGGTCATGTTCATCTCAACACCTGTCCATCTTTGCACTACGGGCCAAAGATATTCATCAGGTAATCATCTTTGCATTATAGGCCAAAGATATTCATCAAATAATCATTCATCTTTGCACTACAGGCCAAAGATATTCATTTGTATCATCATTTAAGACTGAGGATGATGAAAAATAATATAAAAACGAATCCAGTGAGATAAAAGACAAAAATTAGGGATTCGTAATTTAGTTTATCCAAGTTCATGAATACTCCGTAATAATCGATTGTGGAGCAAAATTCAAGAATGAAGTTCAAAACTTGGATCCAATCAAAGATAATTTTTTTTACCGTGAATAGTAACTCGTGAATAGTAACTTGTCATGAAAAGATAAAAATTTCATAACAAGTTCAGATCAATATTCCAGTGAAATAATATTTCGTACGAGTATGAATGAATATACGAAACTGTAATTGGATTTTCACCCGTCATGCGGTAATCCGCGTAGACAGGTTATTTCCACAGATTATTAAGGAATTGAATGAATACAAAAAGTTTTCACCAGGCATGCGATAATCCGCGTAGACAGGTTACTCCCACAGATCAATAAAGAATGAATACGAATGGTTATTCACCATGCATGCGGTAATCCGCGTAGACAGGTTACTCCCACAGATCAATAAAGAATAGAGTAACCACCCTTACGAGTATTGAAAGAAAATAGCATTCTTTAGGAATATAAAAGAAATAATACCCCTTACGAGAAAAATAATATCCCTTACCTCAGTAGAAGATTAAATACTAAAATAGTAACAGAATACTCTTCTTCTTTCTCTCTTATTCTCTCTCTATAGCTTGATTATAACTTTGCTCTTCAAAATGGTATGAAAAATATGAATGGATGGAGGAGTATTTATAGGCTAGAATTTTTCTTTGGTTAATTACACTTTAGTACCTCCATCTTTGCCTCAATTTTTAATTTAGTCCTTCAAATTTATAAATCTTGCACCTCCACCCTTGCAACCACCCACCAACTATTTATTATCCACCAATAAGTGGGTCCCACATGTTAACCACCCATTAATTGCTCGTTTATCCGATTAATTCTCCGTTTGGTCAATTTAACATTCGAAAATCAACTATTATCGAAATAAATGTCGTTTTCTACTAACATTAATATTTTCAACACAATGAAAATATTTTTATCAACCATTCAGCAATTATTATTTAAATTAATATTACAGAATCACAATAATGACAACCAGGTCGTTCCCAAGAAAGAGGGGGCCTTCTGATAAAGATTTCTTCTTACTGGCGCGCAATTAACTAACCCATTTTCTAGACAGAATTTTTTAGGCATTGCCAATAATGTTATCTAATAATATCATTTAAATAATATAACTGACCATTATTAATTTAATAATATAAAATATTGTGCAGATGATACTGTGATAATAATTGAATCAATAATATGATATACTGTGCAACAACTACTGTAGCAATTATTGAATACTGAGTGACTTCTTACGTAAGCATCAATAATTAAAGATATTGTGCAATACCGTGTGCTACTTTGCAACAACGCGTATTACTGTATTTTTATCAACGGGTATTTTAATAGTTTAACGGTAAAAGTTTTGCCGTGAAAATGTTATTTCTGTCGCTTTCTATATCCGACAATTATTTCGTTGTGGGGTCCACCAATGACTGCGCCGTCGTACGAATATTCTCCGACAAAAGAATATTCCCCGACACAACGAATATGTTATGACCACTTGCTTACTTTATAAAATTTGCACATTCCACCCATAACTTACCACATTTATCAAATCAACACCTTACTATTTCAAAATAATATATAGAGGAAATTATATCTTTATTCATAAAAGTTGGGGTCTTACAACCTCCCCTCCTTATGAAATTTCATCCTCGAAATTGACGTACGTACCTGGTATGTCGAAAAGGTGAGGATACCTCGCTTTCATTTTCGATTCTAACTCCTAGGTCATTTTCTCGATATCATGGTTCCTCCACAAAACTTTAACTTGAGGTATAATCTTCGAGCGTAGGACATGTTCCTTCTTATCCAAGATCTTGACAGGTACCTCCTCGTACGTTAAATCTTCGGCTATCTTGTCTGGTTCTAACTCAATAATGTGGTTTGGATCTTTCACATATTTACGTAACATGGATATGTGAAAAATGTTATGAACACGAGACATGCTTGGAGGTAAAGCGAGTCTATATGCCATATTTCTTACTCGATCAAGTATATCAAATGGACCAATAAATTATAAATCGGTGTGCATAACTTTCTGCAAACTGACCCTTTGGCACTCGATGCTTCGCCTTGTCACGTTTACACGTTAAACACCTCGAGATAAACTTCGCGATCTCTTTCTTCATATTGCTCCACCAAATTGTATGTTGACGATCACGATACATTTTGGTACTTCCAAGATGGATTGCGAACGGTGTGTTGTGTGTTTCCATCATAATTTTATACTTCAAATCAGAATCGTTAGGAACACAAAGTCTGGAGTTAACTCGAAGTATTCCTTCTTCATCGATTCTTGCTTCGGGAATAGTATCTTCTTGCACCTTCTTCTTCATCTTTATTAGCTCTGAATTTGTAGCTTGAGCAGCTTTAACTTTATCGATCAAAACTGGTTCTAAGCGTATACTTGAGATCATCACGTGGGTCTTCGGAGTCTTTAACTATATCTTCATCCTTTGTACGTAATACAAAATGGGCTTCTTGTTGACAATATCGCACTTGTACCCGCATACGATCTTCTACTCAACGCGTCAGCAACCACGTTCGCTTTTTCCAGGATGGTATTGGATGGTATTTTCGTAATCTTTCAACTGCTTGAGCCAACATCGTTGTCGCATGTTGAGTTCTTTTTGGAAAAATATTTGAGGCTTTTGGAGTATATTAGGATGTTATCAATAATGACAACCACGAAATGATCCAAATATTTGATACCAACTGTGACCCTCATGGTGCTTCAACCATAGCACCTCGCAATTGGTCGAACAGATCATCAATACGAGGTAACAGATACCTATTATTGATAGGTGAGATGGTTTAACTCTCGATAGTCAATACAAAGTCTCATACTCCCGTCTTTCTTCTTTACGAATAAAACAGGAGCACCCCAAGGAGATGTACTAGGATGAATGAAATCAATGTCTAACAACTCCTGTAGTTGGACCTTTAACTCCCGAAGTTCAATAGGAGCCATTCGATATAGTGTTTTAGAAATGGGTTTTGTACCGGGTTCAAGGTCAATAAAGAATTCAACTTTACGTTCTAGGTAGACCGGGAAGTTCTTCGGGAAATACATCAGGAAACTCATTAACAACAAAAATATCATTCAAATCTGATGTATTCTGATTTAGATCAGTGACATGGGCTAAGAAAGCTTGACATCCATTTTTCAATAAAAGAATAGCTTTATGACTTGAAATGACAATGATTGATTTTAATGGGTTGGTTGTTTGAATTCGCACAACAGGTTGGTTAGGAATATGAAAACAAACAACCTTACGAAAATAATCAATTTTGGCATAATGAATGGTTAACCAATCGATTAAAAAAATCACATCAAATGCAAGAATTTTTAAAGATATAAGATCAACAAGAAGTGTGAGGGTACCAATTTGAATCAAACAAGATTTGTAAACAATAGATGTAACGAAGGTTTCACCCAACGTAGTTTCAACAGATAAGTCAAAGTTTAATTTCTCAGAAGTCAAGTTCAAACGTTGAACACAAGTAGGTGAAATAACAGAATGGGTAGAACCGGTATCTAATAAGGTATAGACTTCGCAAAAATTTATGATTAACTAACCCGTAATAAATTCATTCGGGTTCCTCGCATTTTGGGCAGTCACGACAAACTCTTTTCCAGAAACAACCGACTTTAATTTGTCTGGGACAGTCTTTGGTGTCACCGTTCCAGCTGAACTTAACTTCGCTATAGAGTACATTCCACCCTCAACTGCTTCGTCGCACTCCTGATCCATGATTTGAATCATTATTCTTCGATCCAAATTGAATTGGGGTTGACCGCTCTGCGCAGCATAATTCCAAACTCGATGTTGGATCTTCTTAATTGCTGTCCAAAAGGAGAAATCCATATTGTCTATTTTGGCCTTCTTGGATCGGACGTCTCTTTCTACAACATCAACGCGTCGTGCGGCTTTTACCCATACATCCTCCATTTTCATTCGTTCAGTTGTTTCTTCTTTCATTAGAATTTTGACAATAGCATTCTCAGATTCCAGCTCTAATATCATATGCTCTGCCAGAGAGAGCTTCTGTTCAAGCCTCGCATATCGAGTAGCAAAATCTTGAATTTCTGTATCCCTTTCTTGAATTGTTGTATCCCTTTGTTCCACGGCTGTCTGTCGTTCTTCACCCTGCTTTTCTAACTCATGAATACGATCTTGCAGTTCAACATTTCGATCATAAAATTCTCCTCACAAATCCTCCTCCTCAGGTTCCTCTTCTTCCTCACTCTCAACTGCTACCTCTGCGACTAGCTCGGGTGCAACTATTAATTCTTCACTCACCACATGGATATTTCTAATTTCTTCTTCTCCCGACATCATATTATCCTGGTTGGTGATTAGCGGTGCCTCAACGGTCTCATTCAGTCCATTGTTTAGATTTTCAGCTGCCATTCCCAAGTACTGCCACAAAACAAGGGTTAATTCCACAAATTAACATATCACATATTAACCCTATATGTTCCGACCGACCAATTAAATACCAAATAAGCTTAGGTAGGACACACACTAGCGAAGGATTTACTCGTCTCTCCCCTCATAGTTCTATTCCCAGATCTCCGCCAGAGATCATATCCCTAAGCTCTGATACCAACTGTGACACCCCAGAATTGGTCCAATCAACCTAACCCATTCTGAGTCGCCAAATACATGGTACAGATCCAAATACAATCTTTTATATCAAACAGTCGTGCAAAATACGACCACACAACTGTGAGTGTCAATATAGACATGTACAAAATATTAACATTCAAACTAAGTCCTCATTACATTTATTATCACACTATATTAAAAAAAATATATAGTGAGGACTTCTACAGCTCTAACTCGGACCATCACTCCATTCCCCGACTAGTACCTGCAATATTCTCATTTCTTGAAGAGAACAATGGAAGAAAAGGGTGAGCTCAACTAGCCCAGTAAAGAATATTATGACTAAGATAATGAAGAATAAATTATCGTTAGTCTTCAACAAATCAGATAAAATATTATGGACAACAAGTTTTAGATCAACAACTGCAGCGAAAATAACAATTCATTAGAAGAGTTAGGTAGAGAATGATGTCTACTATCTTCTATGATTTAAAGTCCATCATCAATATTTTATCCCTGTAACATCAATCAATAAATATCTCGAATCAAATATTCATCTTTTCACTACAGGCTAAAGATATTCATTTGTATCACCAGTGGTCATGTTCATCTCAACACCTGTCCATCTTTGCACTACGGGCCAAAGATATTCATCAGGTAATCATCTTTGCATTACAGGCCAAAGATATTCATCAAATAATCATTCATATTTGCACTACAGGCCAAAGATATTCAGTTATATCACCATTTAGAACTGAGGATGATGAAAAATAATACGAATAACGGATCCAGTGAGATAAAGGACAAAAATTAGGGATTCGTAATTTAGTTTATCCAAGTTCATGAATACTCCGTAATAATCAATTGTGGAGCAAAATTCAAGAATGAAGTTCAAAACTTGGATCCAATCAAAGATAAATGTTTTTTTTTACCGTGAATAGTAACTCGTGAATAGTAACTTGTCATGAAAAGATAAAAATTTCATAACAAGTTCAGACCAATATTCCAGTGAAATAATATTTCGTACGAGTATGAATGAATATACGAAACTGTAATTGAATTTTCACCCGTCATGCGGTAATCTGCGTAGACAGATCATTTCCACAATTTAATAGAAATGAATACGCAGGGTGATTCACCACGAATGCGGTAATCAGCGTAGACAGGTTATTCCCACAGATTATTAAGGAATTGAATGAATACAAAAAGTTTTCACCAGGCATGCGGTAATCCGCGTAGACAGGTTACTCCCACAGATCAATAAAGAATGAATACGAATGGTTATTCACCATACATGCGGTAATTCGCATAGACAGGTTACTCCCACAGATCAATAAAGAATAGAGTAACCACTCTTACGAGTATTGAAAGAAAATAGCATTCTTTAGGAATATAAAAGAAATAATACCCCTTACGAGAAAAATAATATTCCTTACCTCAGTAGAAGATTAAATACTGAAATAGTAACAGAATACTCTTCTTCTTTCTCTCTTATTCTCTCTCTATAGCTTGATTATAACTTTGCTCTTCAAAATGGTATGAAAAATATGAATGGATGGAGGAGTATTTATAGGCTAGAATTTTTCTTTGGTTAATTACACTTTAGTACCTCCATCTTTGCCTCAATTTTTAATTTAGTCCTTCAAATTTATAAATCTTGCACCTCCACCACTGCAACCACCCACCAACTATTTATTATCCACCAATAAGTGGGTCCCACATGTTAACCACCCATTAATTGCTCGTTTATCCGATTAATTCTCCGTTTGGTCAATTTAACATCCGAAAATCAACTATTATCGAAATAAATGTCGTTTTCTACTAACATTAATATTTTCAACACAATGAAAATATTTTTATCAACCATTCATCAATTATTATTTAAATTAATATTACAGAATCACAATAATGACAACCAGGTCGTTCCCAAGAAAGAGGGGGCCTTCCAATAAAGATTTCTTCTTACTGGCACGCAATTAACTAACCCATTTCTTAGACAGAATTTTTTAGACATTGCCAATAATGTTATCTAATAATATTATTTAAATAATATAACTGACCATTATTGATTTAATAATATAAAATATTGTGCAGATGATACTGTGACAATAATTGAATCAATAATATGATATATTGTGCAACAACTACTGTAGCAATTATTGAATACTGAGTGACTTCTTACGTAAGCATCAATAATTAAAGATATTGTGCAATACCGTGTGCTACTTTGCAACAACGCGTATTACTGTATTTTTATCACCGGGTATTTTAATAGTTTAACGGTAAAAGTTTTGCCGTGAAAATGTTATTTCTGTTGCTTTCTATATCCGATAATTATTCCGTTGTGGGGTCCACCAATGACTGCGCCGTCGTACGAATATTCTCCGACAAAAGAATATTCCCCGACACAACGAATATGTTATGACCACTTGCTTATTTTGTAAAATTTGCACATTCCACCCATAACTTACCACATTTATCAAATCAACACCTTACTATTTCAAAATAATATATAGAGGAAATTATATCTTTATTCATAAAAGTTGGGGTCTTACACAAACGACTTGTCTCTCCCCTCCTAGTTCTATTCCCAGATTTCCGCCAGAGATCATATTTCTAAGCTCTGAAAGCAACTGTGACGCCCCCAAAATAGGTTCAGTACACAATCCATTCTGAGTCACCAAATATATGGTACAAAATCTAAATATACATCTTCAAATTCCAACTATAATACGGTCGTGCAAAATACGACCACACAACTGTGAGCATTAATACAGTGCGTCATAATATATATATAATTCTCAAAAATTTTAAAGTGCGTCATAATATATTATCATGTTATTATAAATTGTTAATTAATTTTAAATATTATGTATGATAACTTTTTATTAAAATAAATAAACGCCCTCTCCTCGCAAGTGCATGCATGCTAGTCAATGTTAATGAAATAATCTAGAAAGAGCGACATCTGCTGCATCACACCATTGAGCAGCAACCTCTTAAACGTAGCGTTGATTGAAGATTGCATTATAATTCCGTTAATAGAGTTAAAAAAAATATCGTTTATTACCCAAAAAAAGAGTTATAGTTACAAAAATTATATAATAAAACGTAAAAGTACTTTATCTATAAACTAATGATAGAAAATTTCACATAAAACTCTCTTGGTGGTTATTTCTTTCTTTTTTTTATTCCGAGAGACTCGTCCAATATATATGACATAATTGAAGTTTGTGAATACGTAGTAGCGGGCATGCACGTGATGGGCAAGTATATATAGTGAACTTATGAGAGACCTAAAGGCTACCAAATAAGTTTAGATATTGCTTCTTGTTTCTGCTCGTCTTTGCAGTAATAGAAGGCAAATTAGTGTTAATATTGTCCCTTTGTCTTGAACAATGGGTAAAGGTGGTTGGCCTATGCCTGTTGCCGGTACTGGTGAGGACAAGAGAGGTGGAAACGAAAATATTTTCAACCGAGTTCCTCATGAAAAACCTCCATTCACCCTATCCGACATAAAGAAAGCGATTCCACCACATTGTTTCAACCGTTCGCTCATTCGCTCTCTCTCTCGTACCCCATTTACGACCTCATTGTTTGCTTCCTCCTTTACTACGTCGCCACAAACTACATCCCTCTCCTTCCTAATTATAAACTCCTCTCTTACTTGGCGTGGACTACTTATGTGTATGTTCAAGGTTGTTTCATGTTTGCCATATGGGTCGTAGGCCATGAATGCGGCCACAATGCCTTCAGCGACTATCACTGGGTAAATGACACTGTTGGCTTTATTCTTCATTCTCTTATCCTCGTCCCTTACTTTTCTTTTAAAAGTAGTCACCGTCATCACCATGCTTACACCTGTTTCATTGACCGTGATAAAAATCATGTCCCTTGATTCAAGGACACAATTCGACCACATTACCGTTACGTCAACAACCCACCTGGCGAGTTTGTCATTGCAGTCAACCTTATTGTAGAATATCTTTTATACATGACCCTAAATATATCTGGACATACATATGATCAGTTTAGAAGCCACTTTTATCCATACAGTCCTATGTATATGGAAAGCGAGCGCGTTCAAATCTTCTTATCTGATATTGGTTTACTTGCGGTTGCTTATTTGATATATCGTTTTGCCCTAGTAAAAGGATTTGCATGGATTATGCTAGTATATGGGGCTCCATTACTTGTTTTGAGCGCGTTGCTCGTGCTAGTAAGTTTCTTGCATCACAATCATCTGTCGTTGTCTCACTATGATTCTTCTGAGTGGGACTGGTTGAAGGGAGCTTTAGCCACCGTTGATAGGGATTATGGAATTTTAAACAAAGTGTTCCATCGCTTAACTGACACCCATGTGCTCCACCATTTGATCTCAACCATCCCTCATTATCATGCAGAAGAGGCCACCAAAGCAATCAAGCCATTGTTGGGGGATTATTATTATTATGATGGCACACCATTCTACAAGGCATTGTGGAGAGAAACAAAGGAATGTGTCTATGTTGAGGAATATAAGGAAGGTGACAAGACTAAAGGTGTCTACTGGTTCAAAAGCAAGCCTAATGTTAAATCTGGCTAGAGATCCACGCACTTAAGTTCACCTTAATTCGTACATGTCTGTCTCCTATTATGAACAATAAAGTTGTATTATGAACAAAAAAGGAATCTTTTATCGAAAGATTTCGATTTTCGTGCGCGAGTCTTCGAGATGTTTTTGATAACCTATGTAAGTTTGTCTCCAATAACAATAAAGTTCTATTAGGCTCTACTTTTTATTTTCAAAATTTTAAAGAATAAACATGACGTGACAAATTGCCGTCTTATCACCGGCCCTGCCTTATGCATTGAATGACATCAATTAATGGGATAATTTTTTAATTTTTTCAGCAAATGGACTATCCCATGGACTATAATATTAAAAGATTATATTATATTTAATAAATTATTGTCCATCAATCATTGTTCCACACTTCCATTAAAATATATTAAAAATTATAGTTCACCAAAATCAGATTCGTTGATATAGTCTTTTGGATCCACCGAAATATCTCCTAAACGACTATATTTAGTCTAGCTGTTGGAGAGAGAGCATGAATCTTAGATTATATTTAATTTAGGATTGATGAAACTCTTACCTGCTGAGATGACCTTATATATTTTGATTTAATATGGGGTCAAGAGCTAGAATGCCTAAGGGCTTTTGATCTATTTGTTTCCCTTCCCCTTTGTATTCATCTTCTACTGCCTACCTTCCGCTATCTTTGTTTGCTGCGGAACAATTCAACTCATAATATATCCCACATCTGTTCTTAATTTGTCCCACCAATTAATTGACAAATTAGTTTTAATTTCTCTACTTTCTTTCTCCTTTTTCTTTTTCAAAATTATTCTTTTACTATCAATGGCTTCCTCACCTTCTGGTTGTTATTCTTCTTTGTATGATTTGAAGAGGTGGCTTAACCTAGAATCATTTCAAAAATGTTGTTCCAATGATCTAAAATTTGTAACCAACTACCTTTTCAAGGCAAAATCTCTAGCATACGCACTTAACCGTAAAAAGATTTAAAATTGGAGAAGAATTAAAGAATTATGGCATACATTCTCATTGATATGAACAACGTAAATGTAGCTTACAAGAGCAAAAAAAAAAGAAACAAATCAAATTAAGTAACTACCTAATAATCAAAAGACTTAATTACAGAATATACAAATGAATGTGAAAATCCCTTGATTTTCTCAACTAGATTTGACATTATCATTTTATATCTTTATCATGCTTCCGCAAGATGAACGATCAAGGGGAAAGTCCAATCTTGGCCTTAAGAGAGTCGAACTGAGGACGAAGAAGTGGTTTGGTAAGAGCATCAATAAGTTGATCAGCAGCGGAGATGTGAGAAACTCTAAGCAAACCATTTTGAACTTGTTCTCGAATAAAGTGATAATCTAAAGCAACATGTTTCATGCGCGAGTGGAATACTGGATTGGAACAGAGATTTGTGGCGCCAAAATTGACACAATAAATTATTGGTTGATGAGGAAGGGTGATACCAAGTTCTGTAAGTAACGAGCAAAGCCAACGAAGTTCCACTACGGTGGTAGTAACGGAGCGGTACTCAGCCTTAGTAGAAGAGCAAGTCACAATACGATGTTTCTTGCAGCTCCAAGAAATATGATTATGTCCAAGATAAACAATATATACATTGAGGTGAAATCTTCTTTGTTTCCTGACCAATCAGCATCCGAAAAGGCATGAAAAACTAGAGGGGAGTGTAGAAGGAGAGTAATCACATGATCTAGAGTGCCACAGAGATAACACAACAGTCGTTTGACAACATTCCAGTGTTCACAAGTTGGTTGGTGCATAAATTGAGAGAGCTTATTTATCGTATAAGCAATGTCCGGGAGAGTGAATGATAGATACTGGAGACTGCCAACAATTGTACAGAACTCAGAAGGATCAGATAACGGGCTTCCAGAGTGTAAGATGGGGGTTGGACTGGGAGCAAGGGGTGTGGGAGCAGGCTTGGCTTTAGTCATGTGAACTCTAGTGAGCATATTAACGATGCATTTACGTTAACTGAGGAAAAGACCATTGTTGTGTGAAATAACTTCAACACCGCGAAAGTATGATAATGATCTAAGATCCTTGAGAGAAAGAAGTGCTTGGAAAGAAGTTGAATGAAATTCTGAATGGCTCTAGCATTGTCACCAGTTATAATGATATCATCAACATAGACAAGGAGATATATTGTGGATCCATGTTTGTTGAAAATAAAAAGAGAGGTGTCGGCAATGGAGTTGGAGAAACCAGAGGTGACAAGGAACTTAATTGTGATGCGACGCCCCCAAATTCGGGATACTTTTATCTCGGATTTGGTGCTCACCATTCATTCATTCACTAACTTAACTTGTATTAAGTTACATAATATCATTATCCTATCTTCCTAGGTTCTTAAACATTTACTTTGACCATACAAATCAATATAATACCAAATATAGTGCTATAGTATTCAATATAATACATTTTAAGATTTGATTAAGCACAAGCGCTTAATATTCATATCATTCTATGACTTTGCCTTTTCCTTTATCTTTTTTGGAAGTTCCGACCTTCTCAGTTTTAACTAAAAACATTATATCCAACGCACGGGGGAACAAAAGCTTGCTCAACAAGTATAAAAATAGTTGAATATAACATTATTCGAAATGAAGGAAGTATAACTCATAATATACTAAACAAAACAGTTCTGAAGTATTTCGAAATATGAAATCAAACTTTTGTATGCTGTAAGGTCAAGTGAACTGTGAACTCTGTACTAGAATTGTCAGTGCTAAAACTGCAATCAATGGATATAAAAAGTTACTGAAAACTGAATATATTTAGACTTGTACTTTAGGAGATCAACCTAAGTACCTTATATTGTGCACAACATAACAGTCTATATGACACTTTACGTGTCCTTCAGAATCATAGTTTCCGGTATCATATGCCCCTATAAAAGGGTTGTTCGGTCACATGGAAATCCACACCACAACAATATTATTTGGAAAACATTAACTAGGATTCTCATGAATGAGAAAATATTTTCATTCCAACATTTGTCTAGCCGAAAACAAAGGCATCTACATACTTTAAACAATATATGAATAACTGAATTTAAATTTTGCAGATTAATAGTATAAATAGCTTGAAAGAATAAGCTTGCAGTTCAATATCTTGAAAGAATAAGCTTGCAGTTCAATAGCTTGAAAGAATAAGCTTTAGTTTTAGTACTTGTCTTTTGCGTTGTTTAAACTCTTAATAATTCTAGCTTGTCACTGAATACCCTACATGTATATAATTTTGGCTCACTTAGTTACTATATAGTATAACTCATATAATATCTTATTATGCACAGCTATAGGATATATAGCTCAACATCTTAGCATGCCGAATAGTTACAACTATACCTCACATATACTACATAGAATAAATTATTACCCTTATAGATAAACATTGCATCTACCAAATATTGTCAGGTATCTTTGCATTCAAGAGAATTGATGACATAAACACATAATCATATAGGAGCACATAGTATATATATAGTTGATACATTACAAGAAAAACCCTTAAGTTCGACGGAATTATTCTCAACGGATTTAAATCGGTCGAAATAAGTTTAGTTACGACGAAATAATTCGTCGATTATAAGTCCTTCGAAATTACTTTAAGTTCGACGGAAGTCCGTCGAAAGTAGAACACCCTCATTGAGGCCAAGTTTCTCGCGAGCGCGAAGCATAAAATCGATCGAACTGTAGTTATTTTTGAGGGAAAGTTCGTCGGTAGTAATATAATTCTGAAGGACTTATGTCCGATGGAAATTCCGTCGAAATTAACTTATAAAACCTAATAAGATTTTGTCTTCTCCTCATCCGCCTCATTTCTCATTTCTCTTTCTCTTTCCTCACTCTCACTCTCTAATCTCTCTCATCTCTCATCTCGCCCCCCCCCCCAGTCCACCATCGGACGTTGCCACCCATCTCCCCCCATCCCCCGGTCTGACAGCTCCCCCGACCATTGCTACCGTTATCGATCGACGAGGAACGGCGGCGCGACGATAGCTCCTCCTCCTTTCTCTTCCTTGTTTCTCCTCCTTTAATTCAAGGTAACAAATCATAAATTTTTTATAGATGGTACTGAAATTTGAGGGTTTATAATTTTTAGGGTTAATATATATGGGTTTTAACATGAGAATATAAATTAAAATTTGGATATTTTGCTGTTGATGAAATTATGATGATTTGGATTCTTTGAGATTACTGAATATAGTTTAATGATATGAGTTGTTGATTTTGCTAAAATTGGGAGTCCATATTTCGCCAGGTTCAGTTACTGAAATTGAGAATAGTTTTGGAGTTGTTGTTGTTGTTGTTGCTGCTGAAATTGCGTTTATTTCTGTTATGTAAATTGGGATTATTTGACTTTAATTATGCAAATTGTTGCAAGTTGATAATAACTGTTTTGCAAATTGGGATTATTTGACTTCAATTCTGCAAATTGTTGCATATTTGCTGCTGAAATTGTGATTTATTTTGTGCAATTAAAATTTCTGCTAGTGTATACAATGTATTTGTTCATAATGTGATATATTGAGGGTTATATATATATCAGTGTATCTTCAAGTACTGTTGTTGATGAATGTGATATTTGATATTTTCGACGGAATTCCCGATGAAATATCTGTCAGAAATCTTCAATTGCAAAGTTTGTGGGCCCTACAAATATATTTATATATTATTTAATTAGTTTCTCAATATTAAAATATAAACTAAGTAACATTTACTTAGTTTCTTACTACTAAAATAAAATGAAATAAATTTAATTTAATTTAGTTTATTAAATAAAATAAATTTTAAAAATTAGATAATATAATATAATATAAAATAAAATAAAATAAAATAATAAATTAAACTGAATAAAATAAAACAAATTTGATTTAATTGAAAAAATAAAATAAAATAAAAGAAAAAATATTTAAAAATAAATAATATAATACAAATAAAATACAATACAATAAAACATAATAATAAAAATTTTTAAAAAATAAAATAAAATAAAATAAATTAAAATTAAATTAAATGTAACGAATTAAATTTAATTTAATAAAAAAATAAAAAATTATACAATATAATACAAAATAAATTAAAATAAATTAAAATATAATATAAAATTAATCCGATTTAATAAAATAAATAAAATAAAATTTAGTCAGCCGTACTCAGTTTGGCCAGTCATTATGGTTGCTTATAATCTTCCACCGTCAATGTGTATGAGTGATCAGTATTTATTTTTGACTTTACTCATACCGGGGGATAAAAGTCCTACAAAAGACATTAACGTGTACCTTCGACCGTTAGTAGATGAACTAAAGATGTTGTAGGAGACAGGGGTCCAGACGTATGATAAATAGATCTACGAGAATTTTGTGATGAAGGCAGCCTTGTTATGGACTATATCACTGACTTTCCGGTTCTTGGGATGGTTAGTGGTTGGTCAACTCACGAGAAGCTGTCATGTCCAGTGTGTATGGGGGATGTGCAAGGCAATCAGTTGCAGCATGGGCGGAAATGTAGTTTCTTTGGAACTGCTCGTAGATTCTTGCCTCTTGATCACAATTACAGAAAGATGCCTGCATAGTTCAACAGAAACACAGAGAAGAAGGGGGTTGTTGGTCGACTGTCGGGCAGTGAGGTCTTGGGCTGGTTGAACCATCTTCATTTTCCTTTGTCGGAGAAAGAGCAAAGTAAATTGAGAGCAGCCGGGTACGAGAAGACTCATAATTGGACACACTCGCCCATATGGTTTGAGTTGCCGTATTGGGTCACACTTTCAGTTCGTCATTGTATAGATGTCATGCATACAGAAAAGAATGTTTTCGAGAACTTGTTTTACACAGTGTTAGATGCGAGTGGTAAAACAAAAGACAATGACAATGCTTGAAAAGATTTGGAGGCATTGAACATCAAGCCAGAATTGTGGCTTCGCCCTAACAATACGAAACCTAAAGCTTCATTTTGTCTTACTAAGCAATAAGTTGAAGGAAGCTCCCAGATGGATATGTGTCGAACATATCGCGATCTTGTAAGGTCGAGCAATTAAAAATTACTGGATTTAAGAGTCATGATTGTCATGTATTCATGCAGAAGTTGATCCCAATTGCATTTCGTGAGATGTTACCCAGAAGAGTTATGGATGCATTGACCGAACTTTTAAATTTCTTTCGCGATCTTTGCTCAACTGTAATTAAGTATAGTGATGTGGAGCAGATGGAGAATAATATTGTGCTTACCATTTGCAAGCTCGAAATGATCTTCCCTCCAGGATTCTTTGACTCGATGGAACATCTGCCTATTCATCTACCGTATGAACTCAAACTTGGAGGACCAGTGTAATGTCGGTGGATGTATCTTTTTGAGAGGTAATATAAACTACAAATTGCTTTATGTTGCTCATATTAATAATACTCATATATATATCGTATGATACTTATTTTAGGTATATGCGTCGATTAAAACAAAAGGTCAAGAACAAAGCTCATATAGAGGGTTCTATTGCTGAAGGCTATACGGAGGAAAGCTTGTCAACTTCTACTCATTGTATTTTGACGATGTTATCTCAACGAAGCACAACCGTTTAAGTAGGAATGAGATTGTTGGTCCATCGTCTTATGCTGATGATGAGTTAGCTGTATTCATATATCCGGCTAAGCCATTTGGCCATGAGACACTGACTTACTTAAGTGACAACGATTTGAAGATTGCATCTACATACGTGTGACGCCCCCAAAATAGGTTCAATACTCAATCCATTTTGAGTCGCCAAATACACTCAACAAAATTCAAATATAATCTTTCATATCACACGGTCGTGCAAAATACGACCACACAATTGTGAGTGTCAATACAGATATGTAGAAAATATTAACATTCAAACTAAGTCCTCATTACATTTATTATCACACTATTTTAAATAAAAAAGATAGTGAGGACTTCTACAGCTCTAACTCGGACCATCACTCCATTCCCCGACTAGTAACTACGATATTCTCATTTCCTAAAGAGAACAATGGAAGAAAAGGGTGAGCTCAACTAGCCCAGTAAAGAATATTATGACTAAGATAATGAAAAATAAATTATCGTTAGCCTTCAATAAATCAGATAAAATATTATGGACAACAAGTTTTAGATCAATATTCACAGGGAAAATAACAATTCATTAGAAGAGTTAAGTAGAGAATGATGTCTACTATCTTCTTTGATTTAAAAGTCCATCATCAATATTTTATCCATGTAACATCAATCAATATACATCTCGAATCAAATATCCATCTTTGCACTACAGTCCAAAGATATTCATTTGTATCATTAGTTGGTTATGTTCATCTCAACACCTGTCCATCTTTGCACTACGACCAAAGATATTCATCAGGTAATCATTCATCTTTGCACTACAGGCCAAAGATATTCATCACGTAATTATTCATCTGTGCACTACAGGCCAAAGATATTTAGTTATATCACCATTTAGAACTGAGGATGATGAAAAATAATACGAATAACGGATTTAGTGAGATAAAGGACAAATATTAGAGAATTTCTCCAGAGTTCAAGAATGAAGATCAAAACATGGATCCAATCAAAGATGATTTGGAAGAAAAAAAAAATATTTTTTTACCGTGAATAGTACCCCATGAATAGTAACTAGTGAATAGTAACTCGACATGAAAAGATAAAAATTTCACAAGAAAGTTTAGACCAATATTCCAATGAAATAATATTAGATGAAGCGCAAAACTCAAGTAATATCTGATCATTTCAGGAATTATAGAAGCAATACTTACCGTAGTAAGTTTACAGTTAGGAATCTGAAATGAAACAATATACGAAACTGCAATTGAATTTTCACCCGGCTGGCGGTAGTCCGCTCAGATAGATTATTTTTATAATTTAATAACAACTGAATACGAAGGGTTATTCACCAGGCATGCAGTAGTCCGCGTAGACAGGTTATTCCCATAGAATAATAAAGAATAGAATAACAACAGGATTTCAACATGCATGCAGTAGTCCGCGTAGACAAGTTATTCCAACAGAATAATGAAGAATGGAATAACAACCCTTATGAGTATTGAAAGAAAATAACTCTCTTCATGAATACGAAAAAAATAATACCCTTTATCTTAAAATTTGGAGACTGCACTAGCGTAATAGCAGGATACTTTTCTTATTTATCTCTTATTCTATCTATACTTTCTCTCTCTATAGCTTTAGTGAATTGGTGAGAAATAATGAAGAAATGAGCTTCTATTTATAGGCTTGGCAGAGTAAGGATAAAATAGTCTTTTCATCATAATTTATGACATCATCGCTTACATCATCGATCTATGATATCATTGCTTACCTCATCGCTCCGATGACATCATTGTTTGCATCATAAAAGTTCAAATTCAATTTGCACTCTTCCACCTCGTTTAACTTTTATACTATGAATTTACTATAATAATGTTACCATTCAAATTATAAAAATTATACTATTATATAATCACATCATACTACTATAATGTAATATTATAATAATATATTTGAATAAATTATTTTATCGGACAAGATAAAATACCAACTTTCAACAAATGTCACATGTTAAAAATTTCTCCGTTTAAATCCACATTGAATAAATATTTCCTTGTCATATATATCAAAATTAATTATTCACAAATAATATTACAGAACTACAATATTGACAACCAGGTCGTTCCCAGGAAAGAGGGGCCTTCCGATAAGAATTTCTCCTTACTGACGCGCATTTAATCAACCCATTTCCTAGACAGAACTTCCTTAGACATTGCCAATAATGCTATCTAATAATATTATTCAAATAATATGAATTATTTATTTGATAATTTGAAATAATGTGCAATGACAATTATTGAATCAATAATATAAAATAGCAAAGTAGCACTTATGGATATAAAATATCAACATAGCAAATATTGAACCAATAAAATATTATGCAATTATTGAATCAATAATATAAAATATTGAACAGTAATTACTGTAACAATAATTGAGTAAGTGCCTTCCTACGTAAGAATCAATAATTTGAAATACTGTGCAATACCGTGTGCTACCGTGCAACACCGCGTATTACTGTATTTTAACCACCGGGTATTTCAACAGTACTAACGGTAACAGTTTTACCGTTAGTTTTATAAAAAGGTTATTTCTGTCGCTTTCTATATCCGACATTCATTCCGTTGTGGGGTCCACCAATGACTGCGCCGTCGTACGAATATTCTCCGACAAAAAGAATATTCCTCGACCAAACGAATATTTCCCGACACAACGAATATTTTATAACCACTTGCTTACTTTGTAAACTTTGCACATTTCACCCATAACTTATCACATTTATCAGATCAATACCTTACTATTTCAAAATAATATATAAAGAAAATTAAATTTTATTTATAAAATTTGGGGTCTTACAACCTTCCCTTCTTATGAAATTTCATCTTCGAAATTGACGTACGTACCTGGTATATCGAAAAGGTGAGGATACCTCGTTTTTATTTCCGATTCTAACTCCCAGGTCATTTCCTCGATATCATGGTTCCTCCACAAAACTTTAACTTGAGGTATAACCTTTGAGCGTAGTACATGTTCCTTCCTATCCAAGATCTTAACAGGTACCTCCTCGTATGTTAAATCTTCTGCTATCTCGTCTAGTTCTAACTCAATAATGTGGTTTGGATCTTTCACATATTTACGAAGCACAGATATGTGAAAACGTTATGAACACGAGACAAGCTTGGAGGTAAGGCGAGTCTATAGGCCACATTTCCTACTCGGTCAAAGATTTCAAATGGATCAATGAATCGTGGGTTGAGCTTTCCTCTATTTCCGAATCTCGTAACTCCTTTTCATAGAGCAACACGTAATAATACATAATCTCCGACATTAAACTCCACGTCTCTTCGATAAAGATCAGCATAACTCTTTTGTCGATCATGTGCAGTTTGAATACGTTGCCTGATTATTTGAATATTTTCCGTAGTCATACGTACTAACTCCGGTCCCAACAATGTTGCTTCACCCACCTCGTCCCAGCATACTAGAGAATGACATTTTCGTCCATACAACGCCTCAAATGGAGCCATGCCTATACTTGCCTGATAACTGTTGTTGTCGGAGAATTCCACCAATGATAGGTACTTATTCCAACTCCCTTTGAAGTCTAGAACACAGAGTCTCAATAGATCTTCAAGAGTTTGGATAGTCCTTTCAGATTGCCCGTCCATTTGTGGATGATATGCCGAACTAAATTGTAAATCCGTGCCCATAGCTTTCTGCAAGCTGACCCAAAATTATGAAGTAAATCTTGGGTCACGGTCCGAAACTATGGATACTGGCATGCCATGCAATCTCACAATCTTAATCATGTACATACGAGCAAGACGTTCAAGGGAATAAGTCTCTCATATCAGCAAGAAATGAGCAGACTTGGTTAATCTATCAACAATAACCCAAATTGCATCTATGCCTTGAGAAACCTTGGGAAGACCCGTAACGAAATCCATGGTAATGTGTTCCCACTTCCACTTTGGAATCTCAAGTGGTTGCAATGGACCCTTTAGCATTTGATGCTCCACCTTGACACGTTGACACGTTAAACACCTCGAGATGAACTCTGCGATCTCTCTCTTCATATTGCTCCACCAAAATGTATGTCAAAGATCACGATACATTTTGGTACTTTCAGGATGGATTGCAAACGGTGTGTTGTGTGCCTCCATCATGATTCTATACTTCAAATCAGAATCATCAGGAACACAAAGTCTGGAGTTGACTCGAAGTATTCCTTCTTCATCAATCCTTGCTTCTGGAATAGCACCTTCTTGCACCTTCTTCCTCATATTCATCAGCTCCGGGTCTGTAGCTTGAGCAGCTTTAACTTTATCAATCAAAGCTGGTTCTACGCGTATACTTGATATCATCGCATGGGTCCTCGGAGTCTTGAACTCTATCTCCATCTTTTGTAAATCAAACAAAATAGGCCTTGAAAGCATCGCATTCGTTCCCGTATATGATCTTCTACTTAACGCGGCAGCAACCACGTTCGCTTTTCCAGGATGGTATTGGATGGTATGATCGTAATCTTTCAACAGCTCAAGCCAACTTCATTGCCGCATGTTGAGTTCCTTCTGGGTGAAGAAGTACTTGAGGCTCTTATGATCCGTATAGATCTCCACCTTCTCCCCATACAGGTAGTGTCTCCAGATCTTCAACGCGAAAACGACTGCTGCCAACTCTAGATCATGAGTAGGATAATTCCGCTTATATTCCTTGAGTTGTTGCGAGGCATAGGCTATGACTTTCCCATGTTGTATGAGAACACATCCTAACTCTTTGCTCGAAGTATTGCTGTAAATGACAAATCCATCCGAACTAGATGGTATCGTCAGAACAGGTGCCGAAATGAGTCTCCTCTTGAGCTCTTGAAAGCTCTTCTCGCATTCCTCGTTCCATACGAATTTTGTATCTTTCCGAGTCAGCTGAGTTAATGGAGTAGCGATTCGAGAAAATCCTTCCACGAATATCCGATAATAACCAGCTAAGCCCGAAAAGCTACGTACTTCGATCACCGACTTCGGTTGCTCCCAACTTTTTATTGCTTCAATCTTCGCCGGGTCCACAGATACTCCACGTTTTGATACTACGTGCCCTAGGAATGCTACCTCCTCAAGCCAGAACTCACATTTCTTCAGCTTGGTATATAACTTATTTTCATGAAGCCTTTGAAGTAATAGCTTCAAGTGGTGCTCATGATCTTCACGGCTTTTGGAATAGATGAGGATGTCATCAATAAAGACAACCACGAACTGATCTAAATATTCCTTGAATACACGGTTCATCATTTCAATGAAGGCAGCAGGAGCATTAATTAATCCAAAAGACATGACTAAGAATTCATAATGCCTGTATCGAGTTCTGAAAGCAGTCTTCGAAATATCCTCAGTTTTAATCTTCAGCTGATGATATCCAGAACGAAGATCGATCTTTGAAAAGAATTGTGCACCTTGTAACTGGTCGAACAGGTCATCAATACGAGGTAACGGATACGTATTCTTGATTGTGACATGGTTCAACTCTCGATAGTCAATACAAAAGCGCATACTCCCGTCTTTCTTCTTTACGAATAAAACAGGAGCACCCCAAGGAGATGTACTAGGATGTATAAAACCGATGTCTAACAACTCCTGTAGTTGGACCTTTAACTCCTGAAGTTCTATAGGAGCCATTCGATATGGGGTTTTAGAAATGGGTTTTGTACCGGGTTCAAGGTCAATAAAGAATTCAACTTCACGTTCCGAGGGTAGACCGGGAAGTTCTTCTGGAAATACATTAGGAAACCCATTAACAACAGAAATATTATTCAAACCTGACGTATTCTGGTTTAGATCAGTGACATGGGCTAAGAAAGCTTGACATCCATTTTTTAATAAACGAATAGCTTTATGACTTGAAATAACATTAATTAATTTTAGTGGTTTGGTTGTTTGAATTCGCATAATTGGTTGGTTAGGAATATGAAAACTAACAACCTTACGAAAATAATCAATTTTGGCATGATAAGTGGTCAACCATTCAATTCCTAAAATCATATCAAATGCAAGTATTTTCAACGATATAAGATCAACAGGTAGGGTGAGGGTACCAATTTGAATCGAGCAAGATTTGTAAACTGTAGATGTAACGAAGGTTTCTCCCAATGGAGTTTCAACAGATAAGTCAAATTCTAATTTCTCAGGTGTCAAGTTCAAACGTTGAGCACAAGCAGGTGAAATAAAAGAATGGGTAGTACCCGTATCTAATAAAGTGTAAACTTCGCAAGAGTTTATTATCAGCTTACCCGTAATAACCTCGTTCGGGTTCCTTGCTTGTTGGGCAGTCACGACAAAAGCTATTCCAGGAACCACTGACTTGGACTTGTCAGGGATAGCCTTTGGAGTCACCATCCCTGCTGGACTTGGTTTCGCTACAGGACACACTCGAGCTATGTGCCCTTCCTTTCCATAGTTATAACACAACTTGGATTGTTGTGTGCAGTTGGGGCTGATGTGTCCCTCTTGCCCACATTTATAGCATACGATAGGCGGTCGTTCTCCTCCCCTAGAAACAGTTGATGTTGGTGCTGCTGTCGATGCTTTCAAGTTCTCATTATTGTACATTCTCTTCTTGAAATCTCCCCCCGACTCACTTCTTCTATTATCATGGCCACGATTACCACCGAAGTGGTTACCGCTTCTGGCATGATATTTTCCTCCCTGCTGGTTGTCATTGTTCCGATGACTACTGCCACTGGTACGACCTTGGTTGTTGTCCCTTGGTTGAACATAATCATTATCTCGTTCTAATAACTGGGCCCTGTTCACTACATCCGAATATAGAGAAAATTTGTGAGAAATGAGGTATTGACGAATCTCTGGTTTCAAACCTCTCAGAAACATCCGCATCATACGTTCCTCATTCTCCACCAAATGAGGTGCAAACCAGGATAACTCTGCAAATTTAGCCTCGTACTAGGAAACAGTCTTGTTGTTCTGTTCAAGTCTGATGAACTCTACCTCTTTCATGTGATGAATAATTTCTGGAAAGTACTTGTCATTGAACAGTTTCTGGAACGCCCCCCAAGTCATCTTGAGTGCGGCAGACTGGGTACGTTTCACAGATTCCCACCAGTAATCTGCTTCTCCACGGAATATAAAGGTGGCAAATGGAACCTTCTGTTCCTCCGTGCATCCCAAGACATCAAATATATTGGTAATTTGCTTAATCCAATTTTCTGCCTTGATTGGATCTGGCTTTCCATGAAACTCTGGTGGTCCCAACTCTTTAAACTGCTTGGCAGCGACAAGCCGCGAGTTGTTATTTCCACCAGTATTATGAACACGAGTCTCCCTCGTCTGGTTTTGCATGAACTGCAAAAAGCTTCTAAACATCCCGTCATTTATCATTTCTTCGGTAGAATTGTTTACAGGAGGAATATAGCCTTCCTGTTGCACGTTCTCCTCATTGGTGATTAAAGGTGTCTCAACGGTCTCATTCACTCCATTGTTTAGATTTTCAGCTGCCATTCTCAAATACTACCACAAAACAAGGGTTAATCAAACAAATTAACATATCACATATTAACCCTATATTCCAACTGACCAATTAAATAACAATTAAGCTTAAGTAAGACACACTAGCGAAGGTTTTACTCGTCTCTCCCCTCCTAGTTCTTATTCCCAGATCTCCGCCAGAGATCATATCCCTAAGTTCTGATATCAACTGTGACGCCCCCAAAATAGGTTCAATACTCAACCTATTTTGAGTCGCCAAATACACTCAACAAAATTCAAATATAATCTTTCATATCACACGGTCGTGCAAAATACAACCACACAACTGTGAGTGTTAATACAGACATGTAGAAAATATTAACATTCAAACTAAGTCCTCATTATATTTATTATCACACTATTTTAAATAAAAAAATAGTGAGGACTTCTACAGCTCTAACTCGGACCATCACTCCATTCCCCGACTAGTACCCGCGATATTCTCATTTCCTGAAGAGAACAATGAAAGAAAAGGGTGAGCTCAACTAGCCTAGTAAAGAATATTATGACTAAGATAATGAAAAATAAATTATCGTTAGCCTTCAATAAATCAGATAAAATATTATGAAAAATAAGTTTTAGATCAATATTCGCAGCGGAAATAACAATTCATTAGAAGAGTTAAGTAGAGAATGATGTCTACTATCTTCTTTGATTTAAAAGTCCATCATCAATATTTTATCCCTGTAACATCAATCAATATACATCTCGAATCAAATATCCATCTTTGCACTACGGGCCAAAGATATTCATTTGTATCATTAGTTGGTCATGTTCATCTCAACACCTGTCTATCTTTGCACTACGGCCAAGGATATTCATCAGGTAATCATTCATCTTTGTACTACAGGCCAAAGATATTCATCACGTAATTATTCATTTTTACACTACAGGCCAAAGATATTCAGTTATATCACCATTTAGAACTAAGGATGATGAAAAATAATACGAATAACGGATTTAGTGAGATAAAGGACAAATATTAGAGAATTTATTCAGAGTTCAAGAATGAAGATCAAAACATGGATCCAATCAAAGATGATTTGGAAGAAAAAAAATATTTTTTTACCGTGAATAGTACCTCGTGAATAGTAACTTGTGAATAGTAACTCATGAATAGTAACTCGACATGAAAAGATAACAATTTCACAAGAAAGTTCAGACCAATATTCTAGTGAAATAATATTAGATGAAGCGCAAAACTCAAGTAATATCTGATTATTTCAGAAATTATAGAAGCAATACTTACCGTAGTAAGTTTAGAGTTAGGAATCTGAAATGAAACAATATATGAAACTGCAGTTGAATTTTCACCCATCTAGCTGTAGTCTGCTCAGAAAGATTATTTCCACAATTTAATAACAACTGAATACGAAGGGTTATGCACCAGGCATGCAGTAGTCCGCGTAGACAGGTTATTCCCACAAAATAATAAAGAATAGAATAACAACAGGATTTCACCATGAATGCGGTAGTCCGCGTAGACAGGTTATTCCAACAGAATAATGAAGAATGGAATAACAACCCTTACGAGTATTGAAAGAAAATAACTCTCTTCATGAATACGAAAGAAATAATACCCTTTACCTTAAAATTTGGAGACTGCACTAGCGTAATAGTAGAATACACTTCTTAATTCTCTCTTATTCTATCTATAATTTCTCTCTCTATAGCTTTAGTGAATTGGTGAGAAATAATGATGAAATGAGCTTCATTTATAGGCTCAGCAGAGTAAGGGTAAAATAGTCTTTTCGCCATAATTTATGACATCATCGCTTATATCATAGATCTATGACATCATTGCTTACCTCATCGCTCTGATGACATCATTGCTTACCTCATCGCTCCGATAACATCATTGTTTGCATCATAAGAGTTCAAATTCAATTTGCACTCTTCCACGTCGTTTAACTTTTATACCATGAATTTACTATAATAATATTACCATTCAAATTATAAAAATCATAATATTATATAATCACATCATACTACTATAATGTAATATTATAATAATATATTTGAATAAATTATTTTATCGGACAAGATAAAATACCAACTTTCAACAAATGTCACATGTTAAAAATTTCTCCGTTTAAATCTACATTGAATAAATATTTCCTTATCATATATATCAAAATTAATTATTCACAAATAACATTACAGAACTACAATATTGACAACCAGGTCGTTCCCAGGAAAGAGGGGCCTTCCGATAAGGATTTCTCCTTACTGGCGCTCAATTAATCAACCCCTTTCCTAGACAGAACTTCCTTAGACATTGCCAATAATGCTATCTAATAATATTATTCAAATAATATGAATTATTGATTTGATAATTTGGAATAATGTGCAATGACAATTATTGAATCAATAATATAAAATAGCAAAGTAGCACTTATGGATATAAAATATAAACGTAGCAAATATTGAACCAATAAAATATTATGCAATTATTGAATCAATAATATAAAATATTGAACAGTAATTACTATAACAATAATTGAGTAAGTGCCTTCCTACGTAAGAATCAATAATTCGAAATACTGTGCAATACCGTGTGCTACCAGTGCAACACCGCGTATTACTGTATTTTAACCACCGGGTATTTTAACAGTACTAACGGTAACAGTTTTACCGTTATTTTTATAAAAAGGTTATTTCTGTCGCTTTCTATATCCGACATTCATTCCGTTGTGGGGTCCACCAATGACTGCGCCGTCGTACGAATATTCTCCGACAAAAAGAATATTCCTCGACCAAACGAATATTTCCCGACACAACGAATATTTTATAACCACTTGCTTACTTTGTAAAATTTGCACATTTCACCCATAACTTATCACATTTATCAGATCAACACCTTACTATTTCAAAATAATATATAAAGAAAATTAAATCTTATTCATAAAATTTGGGGTCTTACAATACGTGCTTCTAAATATGCCCGAAGTATCATCATACATCAGGTATGAATAATTATTTGTCGTATTTAGTGCAATTTATAAGTGTAGTCATCTATATGTTAAAGTCATTTTACTATTTTTGCAGTTCATTTGAAGAGGAAGCGTATGCTTCTAACCCAACTTTTACTGCAGCAGAGTTGGAAGCATTCACTAATGCTAATTTCCAACAGTGGTTTAAGAAAAGGGTTGAAGAAGAGAACATTTCTGAGCGTTTTATAGATGTCATCCAAGGACCTTACAAAGTTGTTAGTTCTTTTCCCGACTGCATCGTGAATGGGTACAGATTTAGGGTTGATGACTTGAATGAACTCACATCAGTCAATTCTGAGGTTGTGGTGTTGGGAAGCTGCTACTGTAATAACCCAATATTTTTATATAATTAAATAAGAAATTTTGCGTAAAATTTTTTTTTTATAGTATTTTTATCAAAAATAATATGTGGGAATATGTGTAAGATAAAGAGTAAGTATATATGTGATAAATATATATTTATTTATTACATGAATGATTTCGAATTAATTTTTAGATAAAAGAATTGTTGATTATTATAAATTATATTCTTATAATAAACTAATTTTGATAGTCAAAATATTTTATTATTTATTTTTCATGAAAATATGATTAATATATTATTTAAATAATATATGAAATGATTTCTAGAATTATTATAATAATTATTTTATTATATGAATTAATCAAGATTAATTAAGTTAATTATTTAACTTAATTAATAATGAGATATATTATGTAAAGTGTGAATATAGATCAAAACCCTAAATTTTGATCTAGGTTATGAAATTTCATGAATTATACAATTATTGTATAATTGTATTTAAGAAGGAAAGTGTATTTGTGTTATATATAATGAGAATTTATTTTCTTAAGGAATTTGGATATTAAATATAATTATTAATTACATTTGTATTCAAATATATGTAAGTATATTAATACAAGTTATGATTATGAATTTTATATATAATTATGATAAATAACATAATTATATGAATATATGTTAAGAATTTATTTATTTATTTTATTTTGTTTAAATATTAAACATAGTAATTGATATGTTTGTATTTAAATGCAAGCGTGGATATTATGTGATTAAGGGTAATAATTAAGGAACCCTAATTTATAATTTGAAAACCCTAATTATAGAAAGAAACCCTAATTTTAGAAAAACCCTAATTTTTCTATTAAAAACCCTAATTTTAATTAGTGTGTTTTAATTAAACTTTTATTAAGCTTTAAATTTAATTTTTCCAAAACCCTAGGAATTATTTGGCAAACCCTAAGTGTTAAAATCTAAGGGTTAAACCCTAGATTCAAGTGTCAAGGACAAGAATACCCTTAATGGTTTGGTTAATTTACAAAAATAATATTTTTAGTTTTGTTTTATTAAGTTACTTGTGAATCTTGCCAAAATATTTGTACTCACCAACTACAAGATCTCCCATGTGACCAAAAATCACAGCAAATCAGCCACCTTGCATCAGCCATATGCATTGCATCAAAGATTAGATAAATTAGAGAGAGAAAAATCAAAAATCAAACTCATTTGTGTTCAAACACTCAACCAAGTCCTTTTCTCTCTAGACCACGAAATTTTCTCCCAAACTAAGTCACAAGATAAACCCAACACACCTCATAGCAAGCCAAGATCAGAATCAAGGAAGAGAAATCAAAAATTTCTCAAGAAAAGGTATAAAACCCTAACTCATGCTAGATCTTTAAATTTTTGATAGATGTTATATTTAAGTGTTAAAGTATGTGCTATATTATGTTTATAAGTGATCTGGGTTGTTATATCATGGATCCATAACAACTAGACGCATGAAATTGAAATTTTTGAAAATCTGGAAAAACTTTAAACTGTTGTCTGACAGTCATATGTTAGCGCTCATAGATCTTGGTGTGTTAGATTTTATGTGTGTTTGATGTTATAGATTTGTTCTCTGTCATGAGGAGAGTAGACTGGAAGTGGAATCAAGTCCATACTATGTCTAAATCTCCAATTATTAATGGTCAAACATGGTCGACCGAGCACGAAAACTGTTTCTGGGCAACCTAGAAATTTTTCAGATTTCTGACAGCGTTTTTGCAAGCCTTGAATCTTATTGTTGTTAAGGTGTTAGGCCATGTTGTTGTGTTAATCTTGTAGTCTGACATATGGACTACACATCCATACCTTTAGATCACCTATATCATGTATAGAATCAAAAATAATTGTGGTTAAAGTAGGGTCAACCAAACTGCTTGAAGAACAAATTTGGAAAACCCAGAATCTTCAAGAACGAATTTTCTGACATGGTTTGACTAGCATAGATCTGTCACCGATGATGTTGTTAGACTGATATAGTGCATGATATTTGTAGCTTGACATATGGACTACAAGATTAAACCTTTACATCACATAAACAAAGCCTAGAAATCAAAGATTCAAAGCTTTGAAAGTAGACCCATGAACTGTTCTTCATTTCTGGGTAACCTAGAAATGAAGAACAGACTCTGACAGCCACTTTGATAGCTTATAATTCTCTGTTTTGGTGTAGGATTGCCATGAAACTTGATTGGTATTGTAGTATTACATCAATACTACAATACTAACACCTTAGCAAGCCCAGAAACTTAAAGATCAAAGATCTATCACTGGTCGAACTAGGTACCCTGTTAGCAGACTTTGAATGTTCTTGAGTCTCAAGAACACCTATAGCGACATTTTCCGTCGCGATAGACCTTTAACGACAGTTTTAAAAATAAATTAATTAAAATAAATAGAAATAAATAAAAATTAATTATTAAAATTTTATAAAATAATTTTAAGTTATAAAAAGTAACTTTTAATATTTTGACATAAATTTTATTAATATTTTAATTAAATTAAATATTAATGATATTTAATTTATTTAATAATTATATTAAATAAATTAATAAAAAAATGATTTTAATATATTAAAAATCATTTTAAATAATATTAAAGTATTAAAAAATATTTTAAGTTATATTAAATGACTTTTAATATTTTGAGATAAATATCATTAATAATTTAATATTAATGATAATAAATTTAATTAATAATTATATTAAATAAATTAGATAAAAATGATATTAAAGTTTTAAAAAGTATTTTAAGTTATAATAAATAACTTATAATATTTTGATAAGAATTTCATTAATATCTTAATATTAATGATAATGAATTTATTTAATAATTATATTAAATAAATTATTTAAAAATGATATAAATATTTTATAAATCATTTAAAAGTGAAATAAATATTTTAAAAATATTTTAAGTGATAATAAATAACTTTTAATATTTTGATTCAAATAACATTAATATTTTAATATTCATAGTAATTATTTAAAAATGATTTTAATACTTTAAAAATCATTTTAAAGTGATATTGATGTTTAAAAAAATATTTTAAGTTATAATAAATAACTTTTAATATTTGGAAATGAAATACATTAATATTTATGGTAATTATTTAAAAATGATTTTAATATCTTAAAAATCATTTAAAGGTAATATTAAGGTTTCAAAAATATTTTTAAGTTATAATAAATAACTTTTAAAGTGTTGACATGAAGTTCATTAATATTTTAAAATTATTTAAATATTAATGATAATGACATTAATTGATAATTAAATCATTAAAAATGATATAAGTGTTTGAAAAATTATTATAAATGATTTTAAAGTTTGGAGAAAAATATTATAAATGATAATTAAATTATCTAATATAATATTTAAGTTCTTGAACAAAGTTTCATTAAAAATAAATTCGTTAATTATCCGATAATGCAATTGGAATGCCGAAACGATACCGAACTCAAACCAAACAGACATAATTTGACTAGAAATACGTTCTTATATGTTTTAATGACTGATATGACTATGTGACAACATGTTTAAAGAAGTATTATGTGTTAAGTTATATTATTCTAATTAAAAGAATAATTCTATTGATGATAGGACTTTGTATTAAAGATAACAGCTTAAGCTATACTACGTAGCAGTAATAAGCTATCAAGGCAAGTTCCTTAACCTTACTCAAATTTTATATTGAGCAAGTATCCTAACTGTTGCAAGTACTGTATGAAATGAATCTTTGTAGGCAAGTTTCTTTACTCAAATTCTTATACTTATTCATATTCGTAATGAAATCCATGATTCGTTTATTTCTTATTAATATCTCAATATGGTTTGTTATCATACAAGTGTCCCCACTTGTATAAGCTATTGTATTAATGCAAGAACTCTTGAACTAGAAATTTCTTTGATATGACAAATACTGTTACATCCTATTAAAACTTCGATAGGTGTTTATGGTTTAAAGATTGTCTAAGCTATTTGACTCGGCTAGACATAGTGTAAATTATATTGCTAAATAGTATTGGTTATGATAAGGTCGTTCAACTGAATTGTTTAGTTAGGACTCCAGACTGAGTATGAACAACCCTTAATGGGGAAATTATTTATGTGCCCAAGGCGAACAGAGCGAATAAATTTATCATTCAAACAGATAGTATTGATCAATACAGGACATAACGGGGCTGATCACCCTACATGTCCGTAAGACCAGAGCGATTTGCAGATGAATTTCTGTTTAAACCTTTTCGAAAATAAAAAATAAAAGTTCATGGTCCATTGACCGCTCAGCATTTATAGTCACTACGTCGTTTCAAAATTTTAAACGATTTGATATGTTATTAAGATATGTTTCGACAGACTTCACAACTATTGATTCGTTGTAGAAGTATACCTTAAAGAAAATATTTACTTCTTTTAGCTAAAGTTTATTAACTGCTATTACTTGCTGAGCAATTAAATTCTCATTCTTGCTTTAAATTAAATATTTTCAGCTAAGCGTGATCAACCAGAAGGCTCTGGCGAAAACAAAGAAAAAGAAAAGCTGCAAGAATAGGTTATGGTATCTTATGTAATAGTTAGACTTTATTAAGACGATAATAGTTATTATGTATCATGTAATGAATGTTAAAGTCGTGTACCTGGGATTAGACAACTCTGATATGCATATTAATTTTGTTATTTATATTATTTTGCTCAAAGAAATGATATCGTGTAGCACCAAGTTCAGGTTTCAAGTACCTGAATTTGGGGGCGTCACAGCTACTAAGATTTTGAGTCCAATTACTATTACCGTTTATAGGATGTAGTTGTGCTCAATTATCACGGGGGTAAAAAGGTAGTTACATTTAAGTGTAGCTGGTTTGTTACTAAAAAGGGTGTTAAAGTTGATCGTAATAGAATCCAAACCGTAGATATCAAGTCGGTATTAAAATCTGATGACGTATTCGTGTTAGTCAGTTAAGCGACTCAAGTGTATTACGTTCCTAATGTCGTAAATACTCAAAGCCCCTGGTACACAGTAGTCACAACTAAAACTCGTGCATTTGATGTTGAGAACATGTTTGGTATGGATGAGGTGCTGCAAGAAGAAGTTAGCAACCCAAGGTAAGTAGTGTTAAATATTGAAGATGTGATGACAACTAATGTCATTGACGTACCTGACGATGAGGATGTCGAGGAAAACATCGTCATGAATGATTACGCAGTCGTTGAAGATGATAACGATGACGAAACTGATCTCGAAACTGAGGATGAGGAAGATACCAATCCGAGAATGATATACACGTTTAAGCTGATGGGTTTGATGACGTACGTAATCTAAAATGATTTCATATTAGTAAATACCACAATGTTAATGGGTACATATTCATAATCTACCAATTTAGATATTCCAGTAGCATATTCATGGCTAGACATAGCAGTGGAGGTCGCCGTGGTGGTGGGCGATCCGGATTGGGAGACGGTAGCCGTAATGGAGGCTCGTCTTAAGGAGCTAGTAAGTTGTCTGAACTAGAATTTAAATATATCTCAAGCTGAATTAATTTATGTTTATTGACTTAGTTTTTTTAATTATTACAGATGCACCTCATCGATGACACCGACGGACGAACCTTGGTAACTTTGGTCATCCGCCGGCAGCTCCACTTACAATACCGGTGGATGTCGCTTCTGGACAGTAAGTGCTAATTTATTGTTGCAATAACAATTTAATATTTCTGTCAGTTATTGCAAAACACAATAAACGTAACATATATTGTTCTATTTTTACTATAGTATACTAGACCCGGTAGCTAGCACACCCTACACGCTACATGTTTGACGCACCTCCCGACAGGGTGCATGCGCTACAGCCAGTATGCGAGGTACGATGCCACCTTTATGCAAACTGTTTTGCAGGATTTTCACGTAAGTTAATCATATTATATTAATTAGTACATAGTTGTTAAGTTCGACAAAATTAACTATTCCTAATTTTTAAACTTTTGTTATAGATTTATTATAGATATGACCCAAGTATCTCTCAGACAGTTGGCGACGATGTGACTATTTCACATGTCGCTAAGAATTACTTTGACTGGCTGTATAAGATGAGATAGAGGTCAGTCCGGGCAGTTGAGGACCAGCCCAGGACCACCATCAAAGATCACCAGCTCTCCATAGTCTCCAATTTAGCCTAGCAGGCTATGTGTGCGCACTGGGATGCTGATGATTTCAAGAAGAAGTCTAAGTAGGTGAAGAAGAACCGTGGCCAGCTCCGTATAGTACACACCACTAGTTCTCAATCGTTCGAGGAGGCGAAGATGGTAAGTGCGCTGTATTTAGCTGTTTAGTTATTAAGTTCTCACATAAATACTTAATACCTGTTTTATGAATGTTTTTCTAAGGCCTTGAGAAGGACCTTGGGCCGAGATCCGACCATGTTAGAGTTTTGGGATAGAGCCCGCACGCCTAAGGTCAGGCGTGCTTTGTCTCAGGCAGCATTAGCTATACGGGTAAAACTCATCTTACTATTTAGCTTTTATTAATATTCAATCGTTAATAAAATGATATAATTAACTCACGTATACAAAATAAATTATAGGACTGATTTTGGAAGCTTCGGTACCAGCGTATAGCTGAATTGGAGGCTATTAGGAGGGGTTCTGAGCTGTTAGATTCCACCACTCACATTCCCATTCCCGATATTGTATTAGCACTACAAGAAAATGGTCTATCAGCGACTATCACTTTTAGCGACCGCTCTATACGGTCGTTGATAGTAGTACTATCGACCGCTATATGGGACCGCATTTGAATCTAGTCGCTAGATTATATCCGCGACCGTACGCGGTCGCTGAGTGGTCACTGGTATGAATTTCCCGCCCTAAAATTGGCGTGAAAAGTTGGCGCGGAGGTTTTGTGCCACCAGTCACTATCAGGGACCGCCAAGCGATCGCTAATACTTCCACATCAGTAAAAAATCAGTGACCGCATGTGGTCGCTGATGGCGGTCGCTGATTCTCTTTAATCTAATCAGTTTCAGAAATTCGCTCGACACAGCAGCAGAAGAAAAAAAAGAGAGGGAGAAGATGGAGCAGGGGAGAAAGAGAAGAGGGAGGGAGAAGAGGACCAGCCATCACCCGCCACCATTTCCGCCGTCGACGCCTACATTGCCGCCGTCACCACCCCCGCGAATTAGGTAAGATTTTTTCATATCATTAGTTTTGAAAGAGAACAAATGTAAATGAAAATCTATTTTTGGTGGGTGATGGTTATACATGCTTAGAAGAATAATAATTGTTATTCTTGAGCTTCTTTGGATCAAATTACTAGCTATCTTATTTTACCCCCCTTTAATTCCCCTTATTTTTCTGTTCAAGTCAGTCTATTGCTCGTCAATTAAATTAGTGGCATCTGATTTCTAGTTTTTTCTTTTACAACAAACCCTAGTAACAATACTAGGAAATCCATTCATTCAATGTTAACCTCGAATTTTATGTATAATAAAATTGAGGGGATACTTACTCTCTGCAAAGTGAAATCTAAATTATAAACTTTCACGACTTAAGTAAAAATAAAATAATAATCAGAAAACAACTATCGTAGACTTGTCGCTCTAATTAATTTGTCTACAATCACCCATCTATCGACGAAATCAACTCACCGAGAGAATTCAAGCTTCCAAAAAGAGAAAAAAAGACTCACTAACTTCAAATTAGGGAGAAACAAACTCCACCAAAGGATAAAATAAGAACTAAATATGCTTAATTACAAGTATGCTTAAATGTAAGTCATATGCTTTCAAGTATGCTCAAGTCATATGCTTAATTACAAGTATGCTTAAATGTAAGTCATAAGCTTACAAGTATGCTTAAGTATGCTTAAATGTAAGTCATATGCTTACAAGTATGCTCAAGTCATATGCTTAATTACAAGTATGCTTAAATGTAAGTCATATGCTTATAAGTATGCTTACAAGTATGCTTAGAGAGCTTGAATATACATTAATAAGCTCTTGTTGTCTGTAGTAGGTATCATGGTATCATGGACCTCTATTCAGACCGTAGTTGGATGAGACGACGAAAGTCAAGTGCCCAACTAGGTGCTACAGCTGAATTTAGAGCTGGTTGCCAAGTGTTATTAGAGTATGCGTATAGTCACCCAAAATGTGTGAATGGTCAGAACAAGATAAGATGCCCTTGTTTGAACTGTAAGGATGTAAATTATATGGACAGAGACGTGGTAAACTATCATTTACTTGTTTCTAGGTTCATAAAAAATTACGAAGAATGTTGGTGGGCACATGGGCAAAGAAGAGATAGTGTCATCACAGAAGTACACAATTCGGGCAGCAGTACACATCGTATGAATGAAATGGTTCATGATATTGCAGGGCCAGAGTTTGATTGGGAACAAGGTAGAGAGCAACCTATGAATTCTGATGCCAAAGCCTTCTTTAAGTTGTTAGACGAGGGTAGAAAGCCATTGTGGCATGGTTGCACCAAACACACTATATTGTCTGCAGTGGCGACATTACTTAACATCAAGGCTGATCACAACATGAGCCATGAGTGTTTTGAGTCGCTCTTGAAGGCCATTAAGAGTATGTTTCCTAACGCTGAGAAATTACCTGATAACTATTACTATTGTAAGAAAATGGTGAAGAAGTTGGGTCTTGTATACCAAAAGATCGATGCATGTCCTAACGATTACATGTTATTTTATAAGAAAAATGAACAAATGACCCGGTGCACGTTTTGCAGTCATGATCGGTTTAGGCCTAATAAAGAGATCCATGTGACTACAAAAAATTCAACTATTCTATTTAAGATTTTAAGGTATTTTCCAATTACACATCGACTAAAAAGATTGTACATGTCTTCAAGAACAGCTGAGAATATGAGTTGGCATGCAAAATCTCCAGCTAAAGATGGAGAACTAAATCATCCCGCAGATGGGATGGCTTGGAAAGATTTCAACTTAGCACATCCTGGGTTTGCATTGGAACCTAGAAATGTAAGGCTTGGATTGTCCACTGATGGTTTCAACCCGTTCGGCCACTTAGCTGTTTCGTACTTCTGCTGGCCTGTGATTGTTACTCCGTACAACTTGCCTCCTTGGATGTGTATGAAACAACCATACTTGTTTCTGTCACTAGTAATTCCTGGTCCCAAGAGTCCTGGAAAGAACTTAGATGTTTACTTGAGACCTCTTATAGACGAGTCGAAGGTATTATTGGAGGATGGAGTACAGACTTGGGATGTTGCAATGAAAATAAATTTCAACCTTAGGGCAACGGTTATGTGGACTATAAGTGACTTCCCAACTTATGGTATGTTAGCTGGATGGAGTACACATAAGAAGTTGGCTTGTCCGTATTGTATGGAGCATACAGAGTCTTTCAATCTGGCTAAAGGTCGAAAGCTTTACTGGTTTGACTGTCATCGTCGGTTCTTGCCGGTAGATCACCCGTTTTGAAGAAATAGAGAACACTTCAGGAAAGGGAAAGTAGACAATGATATGTCTGCATCGTGATTGTAGGGAACGGAGATGCGAGATCGTGTGATGAGATTGACGGTCATCCCATTTGGTAAGATTGATTCCACAAACATAATCAATGGGTTTGGCGAATCTCATAACTGGGTTCGGTGAAACATCTTTTGGGAGTTGCCTTATTGGTCTACAAATTTGATTCGTCATAATTTAGATGTGATGCATATTGAGAAGAATGTGTTCGATAATGTGTTTAACACCGCGATGAATGTTACGGGGAAGACAAAAGATAATGATAAGGCACGATTGGACATGAAAGATATTTGTAGGCGTCCTAGATTAGAACTTTACGAATCTCCTAATGGTAAGATTGTCAAACTTGTCGACCTACAGGTCGGATACTCCACATTATTAAAAAAAAAGATTGTCAAACCGCATGCGAGGTACACATTATCCAAAAAGCAAGTTGAAGATGTATGCACATGGGTCAAGTCACTGAAACTACCAGATGGTTATGCGTCAAAAATTTCCAGGTGTTTTACGGGTGGGAAATTGCAAGGGATGAAGATTCATGACTGTCATGTGTTCATGGAGAGACTCATTCCTATAACATTTTGGGATCTGCTTGATAAACCAATATGGGATGCTTTGACGAATCTTACTCGTTTCTTCAGAGACTTATGTTCAAAAACATTAAATGAGAAGGACATGTCCATAATTAAGAAGAACATCATAGAGATCACGTGTAAATTTGAGAAAATATTCCCACCTGGTTTTTTTGACTCCATGGAGCATTTGCAGATCCATCTTCCCTATGAAGCTTGTGTTGGGGGTCCAGTTCAATATAGATGGACGCACCCTTTCGAGAGGGTGATGGGAAATCTTAAGCGGAAGGTGAAGAATAGAGCTTATGTTGAGGGGTCGATATGTGAGGCGTACAGTTTCGATGAGATATCTACATTTGTCTCAGACTACTTTCCGGACGAAGTTTTGACAAAGGCCAATCGAGTCTCGAGACATGATGATGCGGGCAATGTTAAACTAAATGGTCAGCTTTCTGTATTTGGTCTATCGAGCCGTGCATGGTCTATCAAGACATGAGATTGTTACAATGAGCTTGGTCGGGCCTTTTATGGGGAGTTGGAGGCAATCATAGAGTTGTCATACAAGGGGACGTACGGGGTTCATATGTACTTGTTCAAGTGTTGTTGGTTTGATTCAGAAAAAGGGATGCGTGTTGACAGACATGGTATCGTCGATGTTGACCTCCATAGTTCCTCGTACGCCAACGAACCGTTTGTGTTACCAACACAAACAGTACAAGTATACTACATTCCTAGTCCTGTTAGGAAAAGGGATAGACCGCCTGTAGATTGGCAAGTTGTACTTCATACTCCCACGTACAATCATGTATAAATAGTAGACGGGGAGATTTACCAATAGCAAATGCTTCATAGACAAACAATTATAAATGTGGAGGACAACAATGATGTAATCCAGTTAGATGGTGGAGATGAACCGAATGAATTAGAGCCTGAGTCACTACTTGTGCCAGATGACACTGATACTGAGGAGGAAGAATTATTAATTGACACTGAAACTAAATCTGAAGCAGATGATGGTTATGAATCTGCAATACATATAGGAGATAACTCTGACTCAGACAATGATTAAAAAAATAAAATGTATGTTTAGTATTACATGTTCTTTATATCATTGTCATGTTTATGTACTTAACTATTTTATGCAATTTCCTGTCATTATTGTCATTTTATATTTATATATGCATGTATTGTCATTATTGTCATTTTATATTCAAATATAACTCATAATAATATCTTGAAATTTGTAAAAATATAGATGGCTTCTTCTTCAGCAGTGCCGAAAAAGCGCGGCTTGGGTCGGGGGCCTAATCATGTGCCGAAGGCCCCTGCTAATCCGGATGACCGGATTCTTATTTCTATACGTCCTCCTCCTGACAGCACGTACGTTCGCTTTTTGTATATATAAATATTTTAGATTTCCATGTAAATCGCTTTAAATATTATAAATACTCTACGTATCTTTAATGTAAATTATTGTATATTGTAGTGACTTTTCAGATAACAAGATAGTTAAGTGCATTTCACAGTTGTACCAGTAGAACTGGCCGACACCTATGATTACGTGGGCGAGTACACTTCTCGCCCACAAGGATGCAGTATAGGCTGAATTTCAAGTAAGTTTTTAATTGTTTAGTAGTGTTAGATTATATGTTAATATAGAGTACCATTTTAATATTATTATTGTTATTTTATTTGCAGAAACGGTATAGATGGGAGGACGCGCAGGCTTTAGTGCTACAGGCACTATTCTGGCAGAAGTGCGCTGTTCGCACCAAAGATAATTTAAATAAAGAACGCATAAAAGCCCTACACAATGCATCTATCGACCATCCAGACCAAGGAGAGGAGCACATGCATGAGCAAAATCCCTAGTGGTGCACCCAGTCCATATGGGCTAAGATGTGTGCCCAATGGAAAGCTGAGCCCTGGGTCAAGAGACGCAAGACTGCCGCCACCAACAGATCCTCTGGTGTACCTGATGGCGAAAAGGCGAAAGGCACCTACAGGGGCGACAATATATCACAAGTGCAACATATCACTACTAGGGTACGAATGAATAGTACAATAACTTGTTAATATTTGATAGAATATTTTTAATATGTTTACAATCATATATGGTTAGTAGAATATCACATGTTTACTTAGTATGGGAGTATATTTTGTATAAAAGTCTCAGTCTCAAGTACGCCTATCCATTGGTTGGATGTGTATGTGGCCACCCGTGATGGTCTGCCTGATGCTGTCCAGATCATGGTAATAAGTTATGATAACTTTGATATATGTTGTTTATCAAGCTTATGTTATTATTTAGAATTTAATATTTATTTTTAACTATTTAATTGTTAACCTGCTGACATGATACTTATAAGCGCTTATTGAACGAGCGTTATCCTGTAGGCACTCCACGTCCGGTCATTGATCAAGAGCTGTGGGAGAGGGCATCAGTTGTGAAGAAGAATTACGTCAAAGGCCAAGGACAACGACGACGCCCAACCATCAGTGGCATATGCAGCTCTGCTACCTAGTCTACACAATCATCGACCCATCTAGGTCATCATACTCCTGCTGACTGTGTGAGAGCGATCTGTCGAGATCGTGATCTTCTGCGTATACTGGGCGGGCATTTGGGGGCTCTGAGTCCTGATAAGTTAGATGTTGCAGTGGCAGCAGCATCATCATCACTGTAGGAGGATGGCGACCAGGTAATCTTAGTATTTATATTACAATCAAATTAATTAGTCACTTATATGTACTATATATATACTATATATGTAACTTTTTTATTATTTTGTTAATTACAGGCATCCAGATACTAAATTGGACGAAGCTGCATGATGGCCGACCTATAGCTAGTCTTGTTGTATAGCTATATGAGCCTTGTACTTTTATATTCATTCTTTGGATGACTGTATGTTACTTACAAACTTGAAATTTATATATATTTCTTCATTCATATTGATTTTTTAGTGTTTATATAGTTTATACTATTTTGGTGTATGTGTCGATATATGGATGGATGTTATATTATTGTGCTTGTGTTTGGATTATATAAAACTTGGTTGGAAGTTTATATATACGGTCTGTTGTGTGTTGGGATATAAAACAGGTACAAAACAGGTACAGTTTTTTGGGAAATCTAGAAAAAAAGAAAAATATATATTTTTTATTTTTATACATCAGCGACCGCAGGCGGTCACTAATATATATCAGCGACTGCTATTGGATCAGGGAGTTAGCGACCGCCTACGGTCGAGGATGGTGGTTGATGACGTGGTCCACGTCAGCCTTTCGACCCTAACAATGCTGACTCAGCTCATTGACGGCATCGGTCGCTACTAGCGGTGGCAGATATGTCGGTCGCAAATAGTGGTCATTTTTGTACATTCCAGCGACCAGATATTATGCGACGGCTTTCAGCGACCGATCACGGTCGCTGATATCCAAGTGCGACCGTAGGCGGTCGCTGATAGGTGGTCATTGATAGAACTATTTCTTGAAGTGTAGATCGGGATGTGGAGCTGAGACTATTGGTCGCGTCTTAGGATCCCCCTACTAGCAGTACCGGCAGGTATCGAGTTTGGGTCTGCCGAGGATACCCTCATATACACTACCTGGAGGTAATAATATTTTTTATGTTTCACGAAATTATAATAATTTATCACATTATATAAATTATTATTAATAATGGAACAATATATTTTTGTAGGCTCTAGCCAGTGCCAGCGTCCGAGAGCACATGTCGGACCATCTCATACGGGCGCTGGCTTAGATGACGAGTTATTTTAGAGGCTGATAGCGGTCGTATCGGATACGTTTCATACTGATCCGGTCTTTCGCCGTCAGAAGTTGCCTAGTAGTTCTCATCTTCACCAGTTTTCTCAGGATATTATAGCAGGGGTCTCCGCAGAGAGTACCGGATTACCGCAGGAGAAGTTCGACGCTTTCAGCGGTAAGATGCTCCGAATGGTGATTACTCTCTTGGAGGAGGCTTTTCGTCAGCCCCCGCCTACTCAGGTTTTCTGCATGCTTATGTTATTTTCAATTAAGGCTATCTTGTTAATTCTCACATATATACGGACTAATGATTTTTATTTAGTATTCTTTCAACAGGGTGGCGATGACGAGCGGACTAGCGATGACGACCAGGAGGACGGTCGAGATTTTCATACACCAGAGCAGCGTCGTCCACCTTTGCCCGATGATGATACTTTTACTAGTTTATAGTTCATTAGTATTCATGTTATTCATTTGTAGAATATTTTTACATATTGTAGTTTAGTTGCGTCTGTATAAGTAGATTACGTTGTATTCATGTTATTCATTAAATTGTAGAACATTTGTATATATTGTTGTTGATGTGATGATATAACATTAGCTTATATTTGTAATTGTTAGCTTGTGATGTTGATGATGATCAGTTAGTATATTACGTTATTGTTGCAAAGTGGTACAGGTTTTTAGCACTACGTTGAATATTTAAATGTGAAATATATTATTGTATGTCTGTATTGGGATAAAACAGGTTACATGTACATAAATGGGTTTAAATACTTGGAAATTATAATTTTAAAATATTTATTATAAAAAATTACAGGTTAATTTCGGCGGAATAAGCTATTTCCGACGAATATTCTATTGGATTTAATTCTCTGACAAATTCAAAAAATAATTTAGTAACTTTATTTTTTCGTCGGAACTACCTTATTTTCGAGGGAATATTCCGTCGATCTTGGATTTTAATATTGTTTTATAAAATTTAATTTTTCGTCGAAGATAAGTTATTTTCGAGAGAAAAATTTGTCAGACATTAGTGGCTCTTAAACTCGACAAAATTATTCCCTCGTATTTAGTCGGTCGAAGTTATTCCCTCGTATTTAGTCCGTCGAAGTCACCTTAGATCCGACAGAAATCCGTCGGGAATAATTCAGTCGGAAATAATTAAAGATTAACGAAATTTGAGACGGAACTTATCTCTAACGCGTGTAAATACGACCGAATTTCCGACGGAAATAAAGTATGTCCGACGGAATAGTCTTATTTCCGCGGGAATATTTCGTCGGAATTAAGGCTTTTACTTGTAGTGATATGCATTGGCGATGTAACAATTCAAATTCCCAGATAAATAATAAATAAGAATTTAATAAAATAAATTTTTATTTATTAGAGGTGGTATTGCATATGTATACGTGCAGTGTAATGTGTATCTGTGATACAATGAATATATGAATATATATATATATATATATATATTCAATTATGTGTAAATAAATTGTTAAGAAACAATTTATATTACAAGAAGAAAATAATTAATTCAAGTATACAAAATTTATTGTATACATTAGATAATGAATATTAAAATAATTTATGAAATTAAATTATTTAAATAAAGGGAAATTATCACACTAAATATTTTTTCCATTTGTATGGAAAATATTATGTAATATAGTATATTTTTAATGTGTGTAATGTATAAAATATATTACTTATGTGTTTATGCAACAAATATAATGCTTTAATATAAATATTACATAATATGTTTAATATATACTAGTAATATATATAATATATGTATTGTATATAAAATAGTCAAAGTTTGGAAATAAGAAAAAGAAAGAAGGCAAGTTAGTTTTTTAAAAAAACTAAGCATGAGCTGGGTCTATATGTAACCTTCAAGCCAAAGTAAGATATAGCAGGAGTTGGCCTTAGCTTGATATCTTAGGATTTCAAATTCAGTTATTACAATTCGTGAAGAGCAAGAGCAAGAGCGAGTGATGGCCAAGTAAAAGTTTTAAGGAGCAAGAAATATACGTATGGGGCAAGTATAATCCTTGGGGAACAAGGAAGCTGAAGAATAAAGACAAAATAACTTCCTTCCCTGCCCAATTTTCCACCCGACAACCCCTCCCCATCTCTTCCCTGCCGGAACTCCCTCCTCCTTGCCCCAGACCCTACCAAATCCAACATTTGCCCAGTCCCCTGTTCAGTACTTGTTGAAGCTCACCCTCTCAAATTCCATTCCATCTCATTCGGTTAATTAAAGAATTGAAGTAACAAGGATTGTATTGCAAAAATAAAAATCAAGCAACAAAACATATAAGAGGTATATGTTGAATTTTATTATGTTCTTATTAATTTTATGAATTAGTACTTTGATGGTTATTAACTATGAAAATAGTTAGTAATTGATCTTATATCAATTGATCAACCATGGGAATTGATATCATTTGTAATAGATGTATTGAAATCAAAGAAATTGAAACTTTGAAAAGTTAGTAACATAGTTAGTTTGTAAAATTAGTTGGTTTTGTATGAATTTATTATGTGAATTGGATGCCAATGGATGAATTAGAGACAAAGGAGCCTAGTTGTTGTTGTGTGGAGTAATAAGGATGGCGAATTGGGTTTAAAACGTAAACAAACGACATAAAAATATGATCAAAATAATAGTGCGCGCGTTATGTTTGATAAATAGCCTATTAGAGCCATTTTGGTTAAAAACCAAAAACTAAGCGAAGCCAACACCAAGGTTAGATGTATATATGCTATATAGAGGTAATTAAACGGTTTGGGCAAATCGAATCAAGATAGAAATCTAATTTAAAGCAAAATCAAAAATCAAAAAATTAGTGCGGCAGAGCACTTTTGAGGCCTGTTTTGGGCAGCTTAAGATGTCCAAAATGGGTGACGTATATTTTTTTAAAATAGTTTTCTATGAGGTGTATAACAGATCCAAAATTCGTAGTTATTCGACTTGCGAGCAAAGAGTTAGAAAATCACGAACTAGCCGACTGGGAAGTGGGCAGGCTGGCAACACAGCAGCAATAGGCATGCTTGCGCTGGTTGCTCTGCAGCTGGTCAACTGGCCTATTTTGGCTAGCAGTTTGGTTCGTGTGGTTTACTTGAAATGCGTAGCTTATATTTTCTAAAAATAGGTGGATATACTGAAAATAGTATGCACACAAGTCAATCATTTATGATGATAAAATATATACTTTGTAACAATTTTATTCATTTATTAATAAAAGAATTGTTTATTTAAAGGCGTTTATATCATCTACATAATGTTGTTTATATTTAAATGTGATAAACCCATAGTTTTAAGCAATGCTTTTAGAATCATGATAATGATCATGCTAATGAGATCTAAATTCTTATATAGCTTAAAACTAGAATAGTTCTCAATTAATGGATTACTAAATAGGGGATTAGTGAATTCGGATAAATTTGTACATACGTTGCTTGCTCTTTAGAAGAGGATGATCGATCTCATGATCATTTATGTGGAGACACTAAAGCAAGTATGTAGGTGCTTATTGGAGAATAAGTACACTGAACGTGGCTCGCTAAGGAATACCTAATGGAATTTTACTCGCCTATCAATAAGAATTTCTTTAGTGATAGTAGTACAAGTAATCCTTAGATTTAAGATCGTCATAGTATCTTATATATGATGAGTTATACTTTGACATGTCCCTTAAGACCCTGAGGGTATATCAAAGGGTATGCTTGGGTATAATGAATTGTACATGAAGATAATGAATGATCAATAAAAGATCTACCACTTCTAGTAAAAGAAGTGAATGTCCTATGTGATTCGATAAAAGACAACTCAGTAGTCTTTGGCCAAAACAGAATGAAATTAGAAAGTAGTTTCTAATTTGCATTATCAGTGTTTGTGCATTTAGGATCGGAATACATATAATTAAATAAAATAAGACTTGATAGTAATTACATGTCTTATATTTAATTATGACATTAATGTGTGGTAGAAGGAATGAATTGTACAGTAACTATTTACTCAAAAGTTATTTTATGATTAATGTTGAAATCTATATTATCTGGAAAGTCGATGAGCGCTACGGGGCTTACCCTTATTGGAGAATACATATTTATTTCAATGAATTAATAGTTAATTTATTTATTTAAATAAAATTTGAATTGTTCTAATTAATTTATTCACAACCGGTTTAATATGGAGAACCTAAAGGGTCACACCATAAAATGATGAATATTTATTTAAGAAGCAAATGACATAATCGTAATAATAAGTTAAGTGTATTTAATTTAATCTATGGTGATAGAAAAAATTAAATAGCTTAATATTTATTATTTAATATTTTAAAAATATTAAATATAAATTAATAAGATGAGTCTTATTATTACTATTACTAGTTTAGCTCCTAAAGAAGTTTGGGAATTAATTAATAAATGCACTCTCCCATATTCCTAATAAGATTAGGAGGTAAATTAATTAATGAAGTTTATTTAATTGCTCCTAATAAGATTAGAAAGCCTAATTAATTAAAAGAATTTAATTAATTAATATGAAACCCTAATCCTATAATGATTGGGAGGGTTACCTAAATCTATAAATAAGAGGAGTCTTACTTTTATTAAAGACTAATGCAATTCCAATTGCTGGGAGAGCACACCTTTTCTAGATAGAGAGAAAACTAGGGTTTTGCCAATAACCCACCTTCTTAATATTTGTTCATCCTTGGTGGATCACCTCTAGAGGCCAAACACTTGGGTGGCTGACGTTGATCAAAGGAAGGAATCACACCCGGTAGATTCAAGTTGAACAAGGAAAAGATTGGAGTTGAACTCGTACGTAAGGAAGCACAAATCTTCAAGGGTATGATTCGTTCTTCATCTCTTTAGATTGAATTAATAATTGTGCATAAAGGATGATCCAGGTTCATGGTTTGTAAAATTTTATACTCTATTTTTTACACTGCAGCTGCTATGTATGTAATTGTTGCATGCTAATTTGATCTTACAAACCTAATATATACCACCTATAATATATCCAAAATGGGTCGGGATCAGATTAGTGAATTAGAAATTAGAAAATCGTAAAACGTATGGGACTGCTGCAGATGGCTGGGCTGACCAGGCCAAGCCTGGCAGCACGCAGCAGCAGCACACGGTAGTAACAATAGCAACAGATGAACAACATCTAGTTTATGATATTTTTTCCATTTTTTTATATAAGTTTGGATGTATAACACATGGAAATAAAATAAAAATAATTATACATGGTTAAGTAGTTATATTCTGTATATAAAAATTATAAATATTTACAATAAAAGTAAAAGAGACTATACATACGATATGAAACCTCAAACTTGAGTATAAAATGCATGTAATAAACCTCAAATAGTGTATAAAATATAAATTCATTCTCATACGAAAAAGAAACTATGAATGCGACGTGAAACCTTAAGTTTAATATATAGAATAGAAAGCAGCCATGTTATAGACCACGGATAATTTATAAGCTAAAAATATAATAGATTTCAAAAGTCGTTTTGAAATATTATGTCAAATAAAGGTTTCAAAAATGTTCTATACGAAAGATAAGCTATGAATACGCAAAGGAAGTCGAGTACGCTGTATATAAACTCGGGTTTATGTATAAAGGTAATAAATATCTGTATAATAGGCTATGAGATATTAGAAAGTAAACATGTAATATGTTGACGCTTCTAAAACTATATTGAATCATATGGAACGTAAAATTTATATATCAAATGAAAGTTGTGAAAATTATAAATTGAAAATAAAAGATTTTCAAAACAAGAACAAAGGAGAGTAGTAAGGAGAAATAACGAATGTGGCTTATGTGGTTGTTCAATATATATCTGTACATGTTGTGTAACTTCAAGTTGACATATAAAATGCGAATCTTATATGCAATGGGTTATGAATAATGTATAAACTAAAAGATGTAATAGTTTTATATTTCAAAAGCCGTTTTGAAATACTGTGAATCTAAAACTATTATATTAAGTAAAAGTCTAAAAGATTCCAAACGGAGATGGTTTTCAAAATAAAAAGAGAAATCAAGAATTATGGCATATGTAGGTACATGGGTAAATGAATATATGTCCAATATATTCATGGCTATGTACATACATAGGATGTATATATAAAATATATACCGATGAGCTAATCAAATAAAATATTATTTCGTTTTGTAACTGAAGTATGTGTATATATGTAAAGAATACATATACTTCATTAACGTATATATGCAATAAGTTTGTAAAGCTAATATATGTGTAAATGTGAATTCAATCTATGTAGGTTATTAATGAAAGTAAAAGATAAGTTGTAATTGTTAAACTACGAGCAAGGCAAATATCTCCACTAATAGACTCCACGACACGCTTGTGTGAGTTGGTCGTCGGCCGGATCGTTTCTAGTAAAGTTGTAGGATGGATTTCTTGCAACACCTTAACCTCTCGCCTATATGTAGACGATAATCTTGGTACAATTACTCGCGTTCAGAAATATATGATGAATGGACACCAACGACACATTGAACCCTCACTTATATTGAAGTGATAATATCAGTACAATCGATGATTGATTTATGGTAGAGGACATCACACACAACTATATATTGTTGTATGATAAGTCGATAATGAATCTCACAAAAAAATTATCAACAATTCAGGAGTTCTTAAATAACCAAAAGGAGAATAATCTCACAAGTTTTAATTTTTCAAAGTTGTCTCTATTACATCATCCATGTAATGTATTTATACTAAAAATAAGAAACCCTAATTCTATAAAAAAAAATAAGACATCAAAACCCTAATTCCTATAAAGAATAAAAATTTGAATGGAAATAGAAATCCTAGCTAACAAATCAATATGGACATCAAATCATATCTAATAAATATCCTAGATATATTAGAATTATGAAAAGATATGAAAATCCTTAAAAATAAGGAAGAAATCTGGTCAAAACGCATTTCTTGAAAACTGCGTCGCGTACCTGGCGCAGCAGCCCTACATAATTCACTGAAGCTGGTGCGATAGCGCCATGTCACCAGAGAAGTCCTGCTCTTGTAGCGCGGCAGTGCCGTTTCCTTCCTAAATTTCTGCGCGATAGCGCCGGTTTTCCAGAGATTACATCTCATCCTGTTGCCTGGCGAGGTAGCGCCACTGATAGTGGTGTTCCCGTCGCGACAGTGTCGAATTGGTTTAGTTCGTTGCTTCTTGGATTTTAATTTCCAAATGTGATTCTTTACTCCTCGTTCTTTCCCTCCACTAAGCTTGATTCTTTGTATGGCCCGAACTAATAAACTTAGAATCATATTCCCCAATGAATGCCTTAACGAATGCCTTAATGTGTAGATTGAATCCTCATCCTTCGTCCCTTGTAACTCAAACTCATGACGTCGCATGATATATTGTAGACTCTTGAACATTCTCTAGTAGATTTCAGTCCAATCAATCACGATCACTTGAATTGTCTTTAGAACTCGAGTTGATTGAATGTCGTTCGATGTGAGTCTGATCAGGATTGTATCTTTCCCCTCCTCTTGAAAAGGATTTGTCCTCAAATCTAACATCCCATCCTCTTGAAAAGGATTTATCCCCAAATCTGATCCTACATAAAAACACACTAAGCAAGTAACATCAAACGATCCATAATCCCAAATCTCAGCTTGCAAATGAATTATATAGACAATATCAACAACACAAGTAAGAATATGAGAAAAATTATCAAAAACTCCAACTCCTTCAAAGAACAAATAAACATGATGCCCTTTCACTCGTAGACCAGCTACTTCCAAAACACAACTATATAAACTAATCTACTATCTACTAAAATAAACGTGAATGTAATGCTAGTAAGAATATGAAAAGTTCTATCTCCTCCTTGATCACATATCAGTATGTAGAACTCTTCACGCAGCATAGCAATCCATGTACGAATTCCTAGATCAAATGTCAATTTGATGATCTCGGACATCCGCATAAAATATAACCTCTAATTAATGCACCGGGCTCAAATATCAACACTTGAAATTTGTCATGCTTCACACACAAACTCTCTTGAATTCCTGGATTAAACACAAAACAAAACAAATTAACATGTATGTTTTCTCTAATCACAAAGAAATCAAATAAATCAATAGCACATGCATAGTCTGCCAGAACAATATTCAAAACACTTCTTTGTAGACTCTCAATGCATTGATCGAATTGAATTGCATGATCCATGATTCCCTCGATCAATATGATCCTATCACGAATCTGAAAAATATAATCAACCTTTCTCTTCCCATTGACATCAACACAGCCAAAATCACATAATAGCACCAATGGAATAGAAAGTTATAATCACAAGTTAAAAACTCAATAGCATATTGACGATGATAATATAATAAATATTACATCATTCTACTTAACAAGTATTATTCATATCATAAACAATTACATGGAGTCTTTCATTCAGAAACTTTTTCTTTTCCTTCGTCTTTCTTACTCGAACTCTCACCCCGCTCGGTCTTAGCAGAAAACATTTAACATAAAGCAAGACTGAGCTAACAAGCTCAGTAAATATAATAGTTGAAACAAAAATAAAATCAAGAATCATGTTTTCATTTCAATAACTAAACAATAGTTGTGAAACTATCTCGAATAAATAGGAATAATAATAATAAATTCCCTTTTTATTTAACATTCTTGAAACTACATACTGAGCGGTCAAACGACCTTGAACATTTTTTATTTTCATAAAAAGTTTAACAAAAATTCATCTGTAACCATCATTTTTTAAGTACGCTAGGGGATCAGACTATTGTACTTATGTTGTGCACAACCTATTTCTTTGAAACGACTATTTGCATTTACTTTTACGCCAATCAGAAATTCGAACAAAATATTTCTTTATAATAGGTTTGTTCATCTCAGACTTAAGTTAGAGTCCACAACAATTTAATTTGGTTTGGGTAGCATGTAAGAATTTAACAAATTCAAATCATAACTCAACATGTGTCTAGCCGAAACAACAAGGCATTGACATAATTTTATAATAGTTCATGAAATATTGAAATTTAAATCTTTAAATAAAAATGAAGTTTTAGCATACTGAATAACTTGTGCAATTATAAAATTTATTGCATAAGTTTAGATTTCACACAATATATAAATACTGTGTAAATCAACATTTTAATTCAATCTTTAAATGAAGCTGAATAGCTCGCACAGTAATATAATTTGTAGAGATAAAACTCGCGGAAGAGTTTAAGAATACTTGCTTAAAGCATTTTTTAATAATTACTTTAAAAACTGTGACGCCCCCAAATTCAGGTACTTGAAATCCGAACTTGGTGCTACACGATATCACTTCTTTGAGCGGAATAATAATACAATATAAATAAACAAACTTAATTTATATATCAGAGTTGTCTAATCCCAGGTACACGACCTTTAAAACATTCATTACATGATAGATAATAAATATTATCGTCTTAATAAAGTCTGACTATTACAAAAGATACCATAAACTTATTCTTTTAGGTTTCCCTTTCCTTTGTCCTTGTCAGAACCTTAAGGTCGATCACGCTTAGCTGAAAACATTTAATTTAAAGCAAGAATGAGCATTCAATTGCTCAGCAAGTAATAGCAGTTAATAAACTTTAGCTAAAAGAAGTAAATATTTTCTTTGAGGTATACTTCTACAACGAATCAATAGTTGTAAAGTTTTTCGAAACATATATTAATAACATATCAAATCGTTTAAAAATTTTGAAACGACGTAGTGACTATAAATGCTGAGCGGTCAGTAGACCATGAACTTTTATTTTTCATTTTCGAAAAGGTTTAAACAGAAATTCATCTGCAAACCGTTCTGGGCTTACGGACATGTAGGGTGATCAGCCCCGTTATGTCCTATATTGATCAATACTATCTGTTTAAACGATAATTCGTTCATTCTGTTCGCCTTGGGCACAAAAACAATTTCTCCATTACGGGTTGTTCATACTCAGTCTGGAGTCCTAACTAAACAATTCAGTTGGACAACCTTATCATAAACAATAAGATTCAATAGTACAATTCAACTATGTCTAGCCGAGTCAAATAGCTTAGACAGTCTTTAAACCATAACTACATACCGAAATTTAATAGTATGTAACAGGATTTGTCATATCAAAGAATTTCTAATTCAAGAGTTCTTGCAGGAATACAACAGTTTATACAAGTGAGGACACTTGTATAAATAATGAGATATTAATAAATAACAAACGTATTGAATAAAATTTCACAATACGAGAATAATTTTATAAACGAATCATGAATATCATTATGGATATGAATAATTTACAATAATTATTCATGAACATGTCTTGTATTTGATAATTTATGTTGAATTAGAAACTAACATAATATATACCTGTCTGCACGAATAACAATAGTGCTTAAGATTTAGATACTTGTACAATGAAAGAGAATAGTTCAGAAACTTGTTCAATAAGAAATTGAGATAAGAAACTTGCTTACAAAATCCATTGCATAAAGTAAATGCAAGGGTTAGGATACTTGCCTTGATAGCTGATTACTGCTACGTAGTATAGCTTAAGCTGTTATCTTTAATACAAAGTCCTATCATCAATAGAATTATTCTTTTAATTAGAATAATACAACTTAACACATAATACGGTTTAAACATGTTGTCACATATTCATGTCAGTCATTACAACACATAAGAACGTATACCTAGTCAAACTATGTTGGTTTGGTTTGAGTTCGGTATCGTTTCGGCATCCCGATTGCATTATCGGATAATTACTGAATTTATTCTTAATGAAACTTTGTTCAAGAACTTAAATATTTTATTAGATAATTTAATTATTATTTATAATATTTTTTCCAAACATTAAAATCATTTATAATAATTTTTCAAACACTTATATCATTTTTAATGATTAAATTGTCAATTAATATCATTATTATTAATATTTAAATAATTTAAAATATTAATGAAGTTCATGTCAACACTTTAAAAGTTATTTATTATAACCTGAATATATTTTTGAAACCTTAATATTACCTTTATATGATTTTTAAGATATTTAAATCATTTTTAAATAATTTCTATTAATATTAAAATATTAATGTATTTTATTTCCAAATATTCAAAGTTATTTATTATAATTTAAAACATTTTTAAAATATTTATATTACTTTCAAATGATTTTTAAAGTATAAAAATCAATTTTGAATAATTACCATTAATATTAAAATATTAATGTTATTTATATCAAAATATTAAAAGTTTATTATTATAACTTAAAATATTTTTATTACATTTATTTCACCTTTAAATGATTTATAAAACATAAAAATCATTTTTAATTAATTTATTTAGTATAATTATTAAATAACCTTATTATCATTAATATTAATATATTAATGAAATTCTTATACAAATATTATAAGTTATTTATTATAACTTAAAATACTTTTTAAAACTTTAATATTATTTTTAAATAATTTTTAAAATATTAAAACCATTTTTAACTAATTTATTTAATATAATTATCAAATAAATTTATTATCATTAATATTAAATTATTAATGAAATTTAACTCAAAATATTAAATGTCATTTATTATAACTTAAAATATTTTTTAATACTTTAATATTATTTAAAATGATTTTTAGTATATTAAAATCATTTTTTAACTAATTTATTTAATATAATTATTAAATAAATTAAATATCATTAATATTTAATTAAATTAAAATATTAATAAAATTTATGTCAAAATATTAAAAGTTAATTTTTATAACTTAAAATTATTTTTAAAATTATTTTATGAATTTTTAATAATTAATTTCTATTTATTTATAATTAATTTAATTAATTTATATTTAAAACTGTCGTTAAAGGTCTATCGCGACAGAAAGTGTCGCTATAGGTGTTCTTGAGCATTCAAGAACATTCAAAGTCAGATTCTTGGTGCCTACTTTGACCAACATTAATTGTCAGATAATGAGGTTTCTAGGTAAGATAATGGTCCAATATTTCAGTATTGATGTAATACTACAATCACAATCACGTTTCATGGCCAAAAAATATCATAATTAGAAGTTATAAGCCATCAAAATGACTGTCAGAGACTGTTCTTCATTTTCTGGGCAGCCCAGAAAATGAGAACAGTTTGAGTGGTCACTTTTGGGCTTCCACAACTTGATTTTATTTCAATAATTTTGTGTTTTAAGGGTTCAAGATTGTAGTCCACATGTAAAGGAACAGATATATCACATAAAATCAGCTTAAAAACAACACAATTGCCAGATCTAAGCTGGTCAAACCATGTCAGAGATCACGTTCTTGAGAAATCTGGAAATTTCAGAAATCTTCATAAAGCAGTTGGTCAACCCTACTTTTACCATCCATAACTTTGATGTTGTTTACGATCTAAGTGTTCTAATGGCATGGTTGTGTATTCTACATGTCAGTCTACAAAATCCATTCACTAACATGGCCTAACTACTTCACAGATCGAAGATCTAAGCTTTGCAAAATGCCTGTCAGAAACTGTTCAACACTTATAAAATTTCTGGGTTTTCCAGAAATGAAAATGTGATCGGTCAACCATGTTTGACCATGAATAACTTTAGATGTAGACATGATATAAGGATTATTTCTTTTACAGTTTACTAAGAACATAACACACTACACATAACAAGCATTAAACACAACATAATATCTACAGATTGAGAATTAAAGGCCTCGACTTTGGGCTGTCAGAGTACAAAATTAGGGTTCTTGGCAGTTTTGAAAAATTTTAATTTTCGTGCATCTAGATGTTATGGGTCCATGATATAACAACCCAAATCACTTATTAACATCATATACAACATATATTAACACTTAAACATAGCATCTAACTTAGCATACAAGATTAAATATTTGGTTAGGGTTTTATACCTTTCTTTAACAAATTTTTGATTTCTGACCTTGGATCTGTTATGGGTTAGTGTATGGGATGTTATTGTTTGATATTTTGACCTTGAATCTGTTATGGGTTAGTGTATGGGATCTTAACATATATCTTGTAAAGATTTGCAAGCAAGCTCAATTAAATAAATCCAAAATGTCATTTTTGTAATTAATAAATCCCTTCAAGGGTATTCTTGATCATGGCACCTAATTCTAGGGTTTAACCCTTAGGTTTTAACCCTTAGGATTTGCCAAATAATTCCTAGGGTTTGGAAAATTAATTAGAAATTTAATAAAAATTTAATTAAAACACACTAATTTAAAATTTAGGGTTTTTAATAGAAAATTAGGGTTTTAAACTTAAAGTAGGGTTTCTTGCTATAATTAGGGTTCCCAAATTATGAATTAGGGTTTCCTAAATTATTATCCTTAATCACATAATATACACACCTTCATTTAAATACAACATAATCAATTATCATGTTTAATATTTAAACAAAATAAATAAATAAATTCTTAACATAATTTCATATAATTATGTTAATTATCATAATTATATATAAAATTCATAATCATAACTTATATTAATATACTTACATATATTTGAATACAAGTTAGTTAATAATCATATTAAATATTCAAATTACTTAAGAAAATAATTTCTTATTATATATAACATGAATACACTTTCCTTTTAAATACAATTATTTAATAATTGTATTAATTCATAAAATTTCATAACATAGATCAAAATTAGGGTTTTGATCTATAATGATACTTTACCTAATATATCCCATTATTAATTAAGTTAAAATAACTAACTTAATTAATCTTGATAAATTCATATAATAAAATAATTATTAAAATAATTCTAAGAATCCTTTCTTATATTATTTAAATAATATATTAATCATATTTTCATGAAAAATAAATAATAAAATATTTTTACTATCAAAATTAATTTATTATAAAAATATAATTTGTAATAATCAACCATTCCTTTAGCGAAAAATTTATTTAAAATCATTCATGAAATAAATAAATATATATTTATCACATATATACATATTCTTTACCTTACACATATTCCCACCTTTATTTTGATAGAAATTAAAAAAAATTATACGCAAAATTTCTTATTTAATTATATAAAAATATTGGGTTATTACAAAAACGCCCTTCAATTATCCTACACATTTAATTAATAATAATATATCAATCAGTCACATAAAAACTACACATATTGGTTTAAATTGCATTATTACTTATTTTATGTTGTTCGAGTTTTATAAATTAAATAGTGCGACAATCTACTTAAAAATGTCTTATGGCGTTGCGGCCACAACCCTCTTAACGACTCCTTAGGATGGTTTATATTCCTTATTATTCATTTTATAATATTTATTATTATTATTATTATTATTATTATTATTATTTATAAGTTGGAATATTTTAGAATAATGTCAAAAATATCGAATATTGTTGCAACACGGTACGACAACACGCCCGTGGAATGCCCGACACGCATGATGCTGCTCAGCGTTGCCCAACACACCCCGACATGTAGCATGTCGCTCAACGTCCCACAACACACCCCGACGTGCATCACGTCACTTGGCGTTGCACAACGTCCAAAAACAGTCCACGACACGCCCGTGCCCAACCACACACTCAAATAGCCCAACAGTGAGGCCTAAGTGCCCCACCGCATGCCTAGTGAGGTCTAGCGCGCCCAACGTGAACAACGCGTGCGCTGCAAGCCTCTACTTGACTGTTCTGGCCCCTTGCTACCGAACTTTATAACTTAATCGTTATAAGTCAGAATTAGTTCGTTCTCGCGTTATTTTCTTCCTTGTAACTCCCTCTACAAATCCCTTAGTGTAGAATTTTTTTCCAGACATATTTTAGGCCAAAACAGTGGCCCCAAAAACCTCTGACGCCTAACTTTCCACTTTTGGCATATTTGACTAGCCTCCTTCCGAAGGGCATAACTCCCTCATCTGAACTCGTAATGAGGTCATTCTTACGTCCACGACTTCCTTATTCTACGAACTATAAGGTCTCCCAAAAGTTTGAATTTTCCAGAAACCCAAATGATTCATAATTTCATTCGAAAATCAGGGGCACACTAGATTTTTAACTTTTGAACTAGTTTTACTAAAAAACTGGCCATGACTTCGTTACACAAGCTTTTGCCTCCGTTCCAATTGGGTGGTGTTCGTAACTCCTAAGAGCATAACAAAACACCCTAGAAATTAATTTTTACATTTGGAACCCCACTCAAAAGGGTCCCAAAATATCCCACTAACAATCTATTATTAGTTATTTTTCCTTCCTTTACGCATGGGTTTTTATTTTCATTTTTGGTTCCACGTTCATGCAAATTAACAAGTAGTTTAACATATTTAAAACATATACACCCATATCACTCCAAGATCCTTTATGATCTTTCATTATAAACAACAACCGCCAAGAAAGCACTTCCTAACAAGCTATAAAGCTTTTAAAAGAAAGAAAATGAAAAAAGGATGAAATAGTTAGGGTTCTTACCTTTTCTTGTTTATTCTTCTTAGCTAGATGGTCACTAATCAAAGCTTACTTTCTCCCTTCTTCTCCTTTTTGTCCTTCCAACCAAGCTCTCTATCTATCCTCTTTTGAACTCTTTCTTTTCTTTCTCTTGCTCTCTTTTCTTCTCTCTAATCTTATGAAATGAAAATGAATGAAATGACTAAGTGCTGGATGATTAATTGAATCATCCTACACTTAACCTAACCAAGATTAACTTAAGTTAATCTAACTTTAATTAAACTAACCTATGCTAGACAAAAATGACAACTTAATTAAGGACTTGTTCGACTAGATTAATTGGTGGGAGGAGACAAGGAAATAAATGACTTGCATAAAGCATAAAAACTTTCTATAAATGGTAAGTGACTTACCAACTTGGTCCCCTACCACCTCACCATGCCCAACCACTCCCTCTCGCTCTCACCTTTTCCACATTCATTTCACCTCATGCTTAAAATGCTAGTAAGTGACACATGCATGATCATCATCTTATTTAACAAGTGACACATATAACAATCAAGAATTTGGCTCCAAGTACTTAGGTTTTAACCCTAAGCTTGCGCCAAAGCTCTAACCATTGCCAAGCCTCTTAACCCTAGGCTCCAACCCTTGACTCAACTCTAGCCAAGCCATCCCGAACCCTAGCCAAGTCATTTCACACCATGGGCTCAACTTGGCTCAGTTATATATAACTTATTATTTTTTTCTAGTTTCCTACTAGTTAGTTTTTCTAACTTTTAAGTTTAGTCAAAATATTGACTTTCTTATTTCAAAATTTTGATTTTTCTTTCCATCCTCATTTCTCGAACAAGTGCTATATATGTCAAAATTCAAAAATATGAAAATGTATTTTTAGCGTGAATAATGTTTTTACGTCTTTTTCGATAAAAATATTTTTATTGGAGATTACGTCTCCCTTTTCCAAATAAACTTTATGCCGTAATTCGAAAAGTTCAAAAAAGAAAAAAAACTCTTTCTGCGTTGTATGAATAGTGATTTAGCGTTTTTCTCAAAAAAATTTATTTCTTTTAACAATCCCAACGCATATTCAATATCACATAACACGTAATCTAGGTCAAAAATCAACCTTTAACCACATAACACACAAACATTTCCTTGAAAATAGTTATTTTATTCATTAAATATTAATAACTCTAATTACAAAGATATACTATTCCTTCTCGATCATTACATTCTTTCCCCCATTCAAATGATTTTGTCCCCATAATCACAGTACAAGGTTACACAAAAAGATGGGGATAATTGCTTCTCATTTTATCTTCAACCTCCCACGTTGCCTCATCGGCATTGTGGTTCCTCCATAATACCTTTACATAAGATATAACTTTATTTGTTTAAACTTGCTCTTTTCTATCAATTATATGAATAATACAAAAAAATGGCCTTTTGTGATGTCTCAAATCCATCATATAAATTCAAAAAATCATTACAAAAGATTTTTTGTTGACTTTAGCTGTCACGAATACCAACTTGTATAGCCCCATCATGAAAGCCTTTTTGTGATGGTTTTGACAATCACATAAACGCTTAGTGCTTTTGTGATGATTAATACAATCACATTAACATGTAATCTATTGTGATCGTCAAAGCCATCACAAAAAAATACATGACTTTAGGGATCAAAGGTAAGAACGTTAATCTCTGTTTTACGGACAATTTATTTCACTATATTAATTGTATCAAAGGATACTTGTAGGATTCGAACCCTCTCCCATTTGTAAACTAAATAACAAGTATTGTCACTACACCAAAGCTCAGATCATGATTATAAATTTAAAATAAAATATAAAAGAAAACATATGTGAGTTAACTTACTAAACAAAATTAGTCCCACATAAGATTTGGTGATTGCAATGGCAGTCACAAATACTCTATAGTGATGGTAAAATTAGTCATTACTGAGAGCTATCATATATTTTATTATTTTGTGATGGCTTGAAAATTTTATCACAAAATACCTTCTTTTTGTAATTGCAAATAAAAGTTGTCACAAAAATCTATCTTTTTTAATGATGGTTATGACCGTCAAAATATTTTTTTGATTATTTTTTCATTAAAATATTGGAGATAACTTAAATGCAATCACGAAAAAGGTATATCCATATGTGATGGCTTAGTGCGTCACAAAAAAAAAATTATTTTGTGTGAAAAGTTTGGTGATTGACATGGTCATCCAATTATAATACATTGATGATAAAATTAGCCATCACTAATAGTCATCATATATACAACTATTTTGTAATTGCTCAAAAAGTCCATCACAAATTATTATCTTTTGTGATTATTTTTTAAAAACTGTCACGAAATTCTGTCACTTATTCTTATTTTTCCATCACAAATTTCTTCATATGTTAAGTCTTTTTCAAATTAGATAAGCTCATATTCTATTACATGTTTATAGTATGGGTGTACGGTGTGACGCCCCCAAATCCGGGTCCCCAGAACCTTGGACCTGGTACGTTACGATACATCATTTTTATAACTATTGCGGAAGATATAAACATAAATTATTTATACAATAACTTTTACAACATAATCCCAAGGTCTGTAACCTTAACTTAATACCTGTATTCAATATCCTATACAATATACAATGTCATATACCTTCAATATTGTTACTATTTTAACCATATAATAATTCCATCCTGGTACTTGTCTTTGCCTTTACTTGTGTCTGAAGTTTTGCTTTAATCTGAAATGTTTATCATGATATAGCAAGGGTGAGCAATAAGTTTGCCCAGCAAGTTTAAGTACAAAAAAATGACATATCATGATTGAAAAGAATGAATAATAAGCTGGCTGACTTTCAACAATATAACAATTGTGAAATAGCATGAATAAATTTTCATAACTGAACGACCGAGACAATAAAAATGAATGGTCAATAATGAACATGAATAAATCAACTGGACCAAATGGTAATGAAGGTGATTAGCCTTTCATACCTAATGAACACATGCAATATGCACAACGTTCGAATCAATAATTTATAGACGTGATGTAATCAACAAGGATTAACCACTAGCATAATTGAAGAATCATAACTCAAGGTTGAGTTAAAGAAAACTTACCTTTATCGCCGACTACTGCTACGCAATATAGTTAGCTTCATCTGAAGACCTAATATTGATAATATCGATCTCTCAATTAGAATAATATCATCACAGTTAATACTGTTAATTACAGTTATAAAATAACCTAAACACATTACCACATAATCCTAACAGTCAATAAAACACATAAGACCTAGTATCAAGTCAAATTATTTCAGTCTGAGTTGAGTTCGGTACTAATTCGACACCTCGATTGCCTAATCGGATAATTATCGAGCCTAATATCAATAGGACTCTACCTAAATGCTTCAATATTATCTTAAATATTTTATTTATCAGTTAAAATATTTTTCAAAAGTTCATAATAATTTTCAAATAATAATTATCATTTATAATAATTTTTCAATCATTAATATCATATTTATATAATTTAAATACCACATAATTCCATTATCATTAATACTTAATTTAATTTCAATTATTAATGAAATACATGACATAATATTATAAGTTATTTATAATATTTCAAAATATTTTTAATACCTTAATATCGCCTTTAAATGAATTTAAAATATTTAAAACCATTATTAAATAATTGCCATTCACATTAAAATATTAATGTAATTCCTGACAAAATATTAAAAGTTATGTTTTATAACTTAAAATATTTTTTATAACCTTTTAATTATTTTTAAAATATTAAAATCATTTTTACATAATTTATTTAATATAATTATTAAATAAATTTATTATCATAATATTAATCTATACCTTCATTTGATTACTATTTAATATTAATTAAATAGTAATTAATTAATTACCTTTAGTTCTTATTTAATTAATAAATAATAGCCAAATAGATTTATCCATTATTTAATGGTAATTAGATAATGAATAATCAAATTATTGTTTGTCTTTAATTATTATTTAATATTAATTAAATAATAATTAATTAATTACTTACTATGTGTCATTAATTATTATTTAATATTAAATAAATAATAATTAATTAATTACTTATCCTTGAATAATAGATAATCAATTCACTTCATAATTCTTTAATTATTCTTTCTTATTAATTTAGGAATAATTAATTATTATTTGCTCTTATTTATTATGTAATATTAATTAAATAATAAACAATTATTTTATAAATTCTTATATCAATATAAGTAAGTAATTACATTATTATTACCTAATCTTACTTCAACATTCTTTAATCATTATTTAATAATAATTAAATAATAATTAATCAATTTGTTAATCTCTAATTATTATTTAATCACAATTAAATAATAACTAGTTACTTTATTAACACTAACTTTACTTAATTATCATTTAATATCATTTAAATAATAATTAATTATATTTAATTTTGTATATAACTAATTTACTAACCATTTAATGACTTTAAATAATTATTTTTAATAATTAATCACTTCTACTTATTTACGATTATGCCATTCTCGCCCATAATTTTCAGATTTGGCGTTCTTTACGGAAACGCTTGTAAAACAAAATGTACAACTCGAAATTAAGTTCCGTCAGAGGCGTTGGATTTGTAACTTCTAAAGCTACAGTTTTCATTTATCAAACACTCAATTTGGAGTTGTTTTGGGTTCTGAAATTTGGACCGAAGTGGCTAATCGGTTTTGGTTTTTTTCAGCTTGACCCTCTTGTACTAAAACAATCATAACTTTTTCGTTTTAAAACTTTTTTGAGCGATTCTTGAGCCCACGCGAAGCTAACTTCCGGGACTACAACTTTTGTTCTTAGACCATCTTCAAATTTCAACCACAAAATTTCAGAAATTTTGTGGAAGGAGACTGACCCGAGTTGGTTTTCCAGTTTTGACTCGGCTGCTTTAAAATGACATAACTCTTTCCTCCGAAGTCGGATTTAGTCTGTTCAGGAGTCTATGGAAAGCTTATTCAGTTTACTACAACATAACAAAAATCCATAATTTTCTAAATAATATAGCTAACCCCGAATGTTCTGTTTAGGGGCAGGAGTCACTAGCTTTTCTAAGCTTTAAAACTATTTTTATTTTTCTTCTTTGATCCAACTTTTTTTTAACACCAATAATGATTAGATCCACATATAATACACTCATAAACACGTAGATCTAAACCTAACATACTCTAAAACATGAAGATTAAGAGTTCTAGGTTTCAAGAACACACTTCATTATTTTGTAAAACAACCAAATTAATTAAACAATAGAAAAAATGTTTATACCTTTAATTTATGTAGATGATCTCCTTTTTTTCTTCCAAGAGTTATGAAGATGGGATCACTTAACACAAACTCTCTCCTCTTTGGCTCCTAGGGCTGCCGAATATACTTCCTCCTTCTCTCTCTATATATTTTTTTTCTTCTCAAAGTTGGAAGAAATGAGAATAAGGTTTGTGCACAAATGAAATAAAAGCTATATTTCCTTGATAAAAATGTATACATACAACTAGTATATGCACATATTATTTCCTAATATCTCTTGTTATCTCTCTCTCTAATTGCTTGTAAGCTTAGATAAAATAAGTGGCCAAATTAGTAAGTGACAACTAGATGAAGTGTGGGAGTAACTTAAACAAACATGAGAAGCAAAATAATTAACCCACATGCTCTCATTCTCTCCTAATGTGGCCGGGTATCATTCCCTTATTTGCCCATTTTTGCTTTATTTTTAATTGCTATTTTGCTTAGTATAATGACAAAAAAGTCCCTCTTCCATTGGGCTAAGTTTGGGTCATCCAATTAATTGCTTGGGCTTCCTAATTTAAATTGTTTGGGCCATGTAAAAATAGTAGAGTCCTTTACAGAACTATACAACTTTTACAAAATAATTACAAAAAAAATGCATTCATAAAATAATTACAAAAAAAGTGCAAAAATTCAAACCATTCAATTTCAAATTAAATATGGAAATCTAAAATCAAGGATAACTAATAATTCAAATTCAAATCTTTTAGATCTAACAATAATTTCAAATCCATAATTCAAAATTTAAATCAAAATGAGAAAATTAAAAACAAAAAATTATGAAAGAGTTACTGTTCATCATTCTCCTCCCCCGCCTCCCGCCGCCGCCGCCGCCACGGCTATATCGCCGGAGTTGCTATTCTGAATTTTTTTTTGACGATTTGGTTACCCATAAAAATTAAAATGGTTACCTTTATACGAAGTTTGGCTACCAACTGCATCACATTCAAAATAAATTTGGTAATCAAATAAAACTGAATTGGTTACCTTATCGGAAGGTTTGGTAGCCAACTACATGAAGTTTGGTTACCAACTGCATCACATTCAAAATAAATTGGTAACCTAATAAAACTGAATTGGTTACCTTCATACCAAGGTAACCAAACCTTTATAACAAGGTAACCAAATATTCATAACAAGAAAACCTTCATATTAAGGCTCGGTTACCTTGGTATGATGATTTGGTTACCTTGGTATGACTGTTTGGTAACTTATTGTATGAATTTTGGTTACCAACTGCATCACATTCAAAATAAATTGGTAACCTAATAAAACTGAATTGGTTACCTTCATACCAAGGTAACCAACCCTTCATACCAAGGTAACCATACCTTCATAACAAGGTAACCAAACCTTCATAACAAGGAAACTTTCATATTAAGGTTCAGTTACCTTGGTATGAAGGTTTGGTTACCTTGGTATGCCTATTTGGTTACCAACGTATGAAGGTTTGGTTACCAGTGGATTTGGAGAATGGACCGGTGGTGGAAGGGAAGCAACGGGTGGTGGAGGGGCCTCCACCGACGGCCACCTTGGATCGATTTGGGGGAAGAGGAAGAAGGGGGAGGAAGTGAAGGGGGTGGGGTGGGGTGGGGTGGGGCGGGGCGGGGGCGGGAGAAGGGGGATGGTAGTGGGAGGCGGAGGGAGGGGGTGGGGTGGGGAGTGGGCGGGAGGGGAGGGGAGGGGAGAAGGTGGGGTGGGGTGAGAGGAGGATAAAGGGGTGGCGGTAGGAGGCGGAGGGAGGGGTGGGGCGTTGGTGGGGGGAGGAGAAGGGAGGCGGAGGAAGAGGAGTGCAGGGGGTAGGGGGTAGGGGAGGGGGTGGGGTGGGGCGGGGCGGGGGCGGGAGGAGGAGCGGCGGAACAGTGAGGAGGGGGAGGGCGGTGGTGGAAGAGTAGGAAGAAGGTGGGTTGGAAGAGGAGGAAGAAGACTGAGTGGGAGAGAATCATGGGAGAGAATTGTGGGAGAGAATCATGGGAGAGAATCGTGGGAGAGAATCATGGGCATAATTAAAGGGATAAGAATGCACTCTTTTTGTAAATAAAATATTGCATATGCACTAATTTTGTAAATATTTTATTTATGCACTTTTTTTGTAATATTTTATTAAAATGTACTCTAATATGTAATTGTTCCAAAATAGTATGGTCTAATGTTTTAATTTTTTATCTTACCCTATTCATTTAATTAGGATTTCCATTCCACTCATTTTAGAATTTAAATATTTACTCATGTACATTTAATTATGTAACTCAATTAAACTTACTTTAATTAGGTTTAAAATAAATAATAACTTGATATTATAAAATAAATGTCTTAGATTAGTATATATTTTAAATACTAAGAATTCTCCTATACCATAACTCTTAAGTTATTTAATTACCATACCTAATGTATAATTAGGTTATGTAGCTTTTTTTATAATTCACTATATAAAACATTTATCCTTATACATAATCTCTTTCCAAATTTCAAATTTATAGCATTCTCATTTAATTTCTTTACATTACTTAAAAATTTAAATCAAACCGTATAGGTTCTTTAAATTTTTTAATTAATCCTCTATTTCCACTCTAGGTTTTAAACTTTAACCTTTAATTTTAATCATTTAAGATTTTATTAATCTTACAAATTCTCGGGTTGTCACATACGGTCTGAAAATCGACACACATTATGTACGTAATCCAACTCCGGGGGTAGGGCTACTTCATAAGCTACCTCCCCTACTCTTCTTAGTACTTCAAATGGTCCTTTGAATCTTGGACTAAGCTTCCATTTCTTCCCGAACCGTATCTTTCCCTTCCAGGGAGATACCTTTAAGAATACATAATTGTCGATTTCAAAGTCTCGCTTCTTGCGATGTTGATATGCATATTTCTTCTATCGGTCTTAAGCTGCAACAAGCCTTGCTCTTATTACTTCACAATTTCTGCCGTTTGTTGTACCAATTCTGGTCCCAACAGTCGGCTACAACTATATTTCTCAAAATTATAAATAATTTTTTAATTATTAATATCAAATTATTATTCATGTCGTCCGCGCTTCGCTCGGGTTCGTGAGTTTGTTCACTATATATAATTATTCAACTAATTTTATAGTTATTATGGTCCAAAAAATAAATTCACATATATTTTTAATACAATTAATCGCTTGATTTGATAAAATTTTAAGCTTTAATGAATTTATTAGGATATTTGTTAATAATGAAATTGACGGCTAGTATTAATCTAATTAATCGCGTGATACGTTAAGAATTTTTATTGTTATTAATTATTAAGATATTAAGTTTATAAATATATATATATATATATATATATATATATATATATGGGAAATGATCCATAGAATACGTTAGCTATTAGGACTGTTTCAGCTAACGCTCATCCAGCCGTCCAAAATTAGAGTTAATGGCTGAGATGAGGGCCCAGCCGCTAGAGGGAGTAGCGGCCAGCAATAAATTTTAAATTCCTCTCTGTTGGCCACTAGAGGGAGTAGCGGCCAGTCAAAACGTCGTCGTTTTAACTGGCCGCTATTCCCTCTAGCAGCCAGCAGAGAGGAATTTAAAAATCTTGGGTTGTAAGAGAATTTGGCCCAGCCGCTAGAGGGAGTAGCGGCCAAGCGTTTTCCAGATCTAAACTAAGTCTTGTATAAAAAAAGCTTATTCAATTTTTTTTTAGAAATAATTGACTAAAGTTTTTAATTTTTTCTAAATTTTTTTCTTGAAAATTTTAATTATTTTTTTTTAAAATATTTATTTGTTTATTTAAAATATATTGAATCATTTTTTTTAATCTTTTACTTTTTTTGTGTTTTAATTTTTAATTTTTAGTTTTTATTTTTAAAAATTCTAATATTAAGAATACATATATTAATTAGAATACATATTTTTATTATATGTATTCTTAATATTATAAGTTTTAAAAATAAAAACAAAAAATAAAAATTAAAACACAAAAAAAGTAAAAGATTAAAAAAAATGATTCAATATATTTTAAATAAACAAATAAATATTTTAAAAAAAAATAATTAAAATTTTCAAGAAAAAAATTTAGAAAAAATTAAAAACTTTAGTCAGTTATTTCTAAAAAAAAATTGAATCAGCTTTTTTTATACAAGACTTAGTTTAGATCTGGGAACGCTTGACCGCTACTCCTTCTAGCGGCTGGGCCAAATTCCCTTACAGCCCAAGATTTTTAAATTCCTCTCTGCTAGCCGCTAGAGGGAGTAGCGGCCAGTTAAAACGACGACGTTTTGACTGGCCGCTACTCCCACTAGTGGCCAGCAGAGAGGAATTTAAAATTTATTGCTGACCGCTACTCCCTCTAGCGGCTGGGTCCTCATCTCAGACATTAACTCTAATTTTGGACGGCTTAACTCTAATTTTGGACGGCTGGATGAGCGTTGGTTGAAACAGTCCTAATAGCTAACGTATTTTATGGATCATTTTCCTATATATATATATATATATATATATATATATATATATATATATATATATATATGGGAGCATTTCAAGAGTATAACTCTTAAAAGACATAACAAGCATAACACCTTTAGCGACGGACTAAACCGTCGCATGTTCGTCGCCATAGATCCGTCCGACGCCATTGGTCTTATCCGACGGAAAATATATAGCGACGGACGGACCTATGACGACGTATTTAGCGACAGTTTGGTCCGTCGCTAAAGAGGAGTTATGCTCTTTAAGGAGTTATGTTCTTTAAGAGTTATGCTCTTGATCTTTGCTCTCTCTCTCTCTCTCTATATATATATATATACTAATTATTATTTTTCCACTCTTGAGACGTGATTGTTGTATTCTAACGTCAAAAAAAAGGAAAAAAAAGAAAGAAAAATAGCTTGTAATAAATTTGCTAGGACCAAAAATAAAATTTCGTTTAAAAATGTTTTTCCTATTAGAGATATGAAATTTTTTAATTGGTTGTTATTTAAAATAGAAGACGCCTCATTTTTTCAACATTAAATATTTTATGAATTTGGATTGTATTTGTGTGCATTAAATACTTATACTAATAATAAGCGAAATATGACACAACTTAAAAAATCTGAACCAAAATTTGTGAATCCGAAGTTGAGTAGAAAATTGTTATAGATTTAACTAAAGAAAAATGATATATATTGCATCTTTACATATCACTTTTTTGTTGGGAGTTACATAAATAACTGTAATTCATAATATTTTTAAGGTATATTTGATATAACATGCCAATTTTATAATTCTACCCATATATTGATATTAATCATAATTCGAAACAAACTTTTTGTAATATATAACAGGACTCTTAGCTAAAAGACTGGTAAGGAATAAAATTGTTATAGGATAATAATTACCATTATTGTTTTTACTTTTAAGAGGTAACTAAATTTACCATTATTGTTTTTACTTTTAAGAGGTAACTAAATTTTGATTACTAATATATGATTAGTATATTAGTAAAAAATTTAATTTTTAATAGAATTGGAAAAAAAAGTTTAATCCTTAATATTTTTTCTATAATATGTATAATATATTTTTTTCCTATTATTTACTCATAATATTTTCACCCTATATTTTTAATATGTAAATAAATTATATAAGAACTGCTCCTAAAATTATTAATTTGCACCATTCAGTAATAACATGTCATGTAGGTAAATTAGAAAAAAAGTTTTTATTCTATTTAATTTCTACACCACAAAAAAAAGGGAAACTAAAAATTTTGGACTCTTATATAGATTGTGTCATCTTATATTGTCATGCAAAAATGTTAGACTCAAATACAGCACAAAAAAAACGGAAACTAAAAATGTTGGACTCTTATATAGATTGTGTCATCTTATATTGTCATGTAAAAATGTAGAACTCTTCGCAAACTAAAAAAAAGTCCTTCAGAAACTAATAAAGTTAGGGTTGATCTAGCCCACTATATCTAAAGAAAAAGATGGAGAAACTGAAGGAGGGACGTCAGGGTGAGATGGAGAAAGAAGGTTACCATCGCAGTATCAAAATTAAGCCTTCATGGTCTGACCTTCCGATAGATTTATTGGGGGAAATCCAGAAACAACTTGATTTTGCCAATCAAGTTCGTTTGGGTGCCATTTGCAAGAATTGGACGCTGTCGTACAAAAATTATCAGAAACAACTTGCCCATCAATTACCCGGGCTTTTAACGTGCAGTTCTGTACAAAAATTTAATTTCGGGCTTTGCAGTTGCGTACCAAAATTTAATTCAGGTTTCGAGGGTTCATGCCAATTCTATGATCCATTCAACAGCAAGCCAGTCGAAGACTTTGCAGATGTAGAAATATTTGGGAAAAATGTGAAGTTGAAGGAATGGAGGTTAACCTCAAAATATGGTTGGATTTTGTTCTCAAGGGAAAAGAAAAGAAAACCGGTTAATTTTACCGAATTTTTCTTGTTCTCTGTTTTCACTAAGAAAACTATATCAGTACTCCCTGATTTGGAGCTTATCAAACCTACCACCACTATAATAACCACTTTTTCTTCGTACCCGAATTCTCCAAACTGTATTTTCATTGTTTTGCATGAATCTAAGTCCGACAGTATAAGCATCAGCACATTTAGCCTGCAGAACGAGGATCGTAAATGGACCACAACCAAATTAAAGCGAAAAATAAGATATTCGATTAAGAGTGCTGTATACATTCAGGGAACTCTGTATTGCGTCTCGGAATTGATGAATTTGGCAGCCTACAGGGTAGGCAGCAGGGAATGGAAAGTGCTGGAAAATTCTATCCACATCATCAGAGAACTGGATGGAAATTGTGATTCGAGACTGCTTGAGATGGACGGAGATCTCTTGCTCGTAAAGTTGTACATAAATGACTTTAAGCCCTGTACTATACTGAGATTTGATTTCTCGGTGAACCATTGGGTTCGCCAAAGGAGGTTTAGGGATCGGGCATTGTTTATTGGCAGAAACGGCTTGTTTTCAGTTCCTGTAGTTGATGGGACGAGACGTATAATATTAGGCAACAGGGTATATTATCTTGGACGTGAAGGTGGCTTTAGGGTTTACTCCTTCAACAAGGGTAAATTAGTATACTGCGAGGAAGGTTCAAGATTCAATGGCTGGAATGGCAACGCATTTGGTGCCGATTATGTTTGGATTGAACCTCCTGCTCATCTTGTGAATCCTAACTAGAGGTATAATGTTAACTTATTTGGTTGTGATCATGAGAATCATAATTTCAGTTTCATGTATACTTTTATCCCTGGGCCACTATTAGATTTATATATTATATTCAATACTCACATAATTTTATCCACGTGCAAATGACTTGCCAATTTATATAAGTTTGCTGGCCACATTATTTAGTAATTGACAATATTTTGGTAGTTTTATATTACTATGCTTGAAATAAAATATTTATTTATATAATTATCACTATATTATGTTAAATTTATATTAGTTTTTTATTTTTTATTATATATATATATATATAGGGGTTGCATCCGCAGCAACCGGTTGCTAGGAGCAACCCCTTTATATGAGGTTTGGAAATTATTATTATAATGGGGCCCACTGTACTTGGGAGATAAATTGAGTCAAAAGCTCCTACAAGGAGTGGGATAAAAGGGAGCAGGGTTGCTCCCAGCAACCCCATATATATATATATAGGGTCCGTCTCTCCAGCGAACCATAAACTAAAAACGAACCGGCTATAACGACGGTATTTTCCGTCGCTATAACATAGAAAGCCGGTTTTTTATACTATAGCGACGGAAAAAACCGTCCATATAACCGGTTTGTTTTTAGTTCGCTCCTTATAGTTCATTGGAGAGCCTTACCTTATATATATAAATAATATATATATATATATATATATATATATATATATATATATATATTGTACCAAAGCCCTCACTAGGCATAAATCAACCATCAACTTAGTTTAAACATCATATTTATGGGGCCTTGCATTTTCAAAAAATTCACCCAGCCCCAGCCCCAGCCCCATATTATGTTAAATTTATATTAACTTTTTATTTTGTATTATATATATATATATATATATATATATATATATTTTGTACCAAAGCTCCCACTAGGCATAAATCAACCATCAACTCAGTTTAAACATCATATATATTTCTGGGACATGGCCCCCCTCCCCCGAATGGCTTTCCTTCATCCCAATATGGCACCCTCTCCCAGCGGGAAGTGGTTAACATAAAGTTTATTTTGGGATAAATTGGTCAACTGACCAATAAAATACTGACACGCAGGTGAGGCCGTATGTGTGTCAGCCTTTTATTGGTCAATTGACCAACTTACCAAAAAAATAACTTCATGCTAACCGGACCCCCAGCGGACTTCATCAAACTTAATACTAATTAATGTGAGTGTGCTACCTTCCATATGCACTGCGGGTGTTGGAGCTGTTATCCGTGGTAGTAATGGGGCTTGGACTGGAGCTTCTACAAGGAAACTTTGTAGAGTCATTCTAGAATCTGACGCTCAGAATATCCTCAATATGATCGGATCTCCATATATTATTAACAATATCTTATTTCCTCTCGTTTTGGATTGTAGGAACATCTTGGCAAGATCTTGGAAGGTGGAACTTCATTTAATATATAGAAAGCCAACCGTCTTGTTGGTGACTTGGCAAAATATGCTTGTACTCAAACCGATATTAAGTACTATTTTGCATCTTCTTCCCCTTTTGTTTTCCATATTGTTTTTTTATGATAATATGGGAAGAGCTACCCCAAGTTGTGTATTTCAAAATTAATCTCTTATTGTTATGCTATTTTGTCATCTTGGCATGAGACACAAGACAAACAATTCAAGGATGAATTCGCTTGCGTCTTAAAAAAAACAAAAACTTGATTTTATGACGATTTTGATGACCTCAATTGTTGATTATGTTAGTTAGCCATATAGTTGTGCTTGTTACCTACAAGGTTTTAGCAATTGATGCTATGAATATGAGTTTTATAGCTTATAACAATTATTACTAAATAAAGATTATTTAAGATCTTGCAAGTACTATCTGTTGATTAGATCAAAGTGATAGCTAGCCTAGTTGCGATACCTCTTATTTTTATTATGCAAGGTCAAAGGTTAGAATTATCTCCCAACAAAATTAGAATCAACCGCAGTACATATTGAAGGTAATTTTCCACGAAGTTCCCATAGTTCCCCTCTTAACTTTATAACTTTATAAGTTCTTAAAATTAGTAAGCGAAGTGAATTATAACTTTATAGGTTCTTAAAAATAAATAGAGTACTTTTGAATTGTAAATGTATAGGCTCTTAAAAATAAATAGATAATTTAATATCCCTTGATCATGTATGAGTTACCACATTTCTTTACTATCCTAGGCCCTAGCATACATTTTCTAGTGAAACACTTGTTACTATTCACTTCCCCAAACATGCTACTCTGATATTCTTAATACTTTAAATTTATGTGTATCCAAAAATATTTTGTTAAATTTATTTTTGTTTACTTCTAAAGGCACTAATATCTATAATCTAAAGGTTAATAGCAAATATGATATTGAAGGATATAGTCATTTACAATTGGGATCACGAACTTTTAATCCTCTCGACACCCACTCTTGAGTACCTGTAAGTTTCTGATATTGACCCTAAAGAGGTATTCGTTGAAAAATTAATAAATAGCAGGATTGGTTTCGAGCTTCACCTCCGTGAGTGTTTAAGTACAATTTTTAATGTGTATTACTCAATCTAACTGTATAAAAGTATTTAAATACTACTCAATTACTGCTCACGTATCAACACTCCGATGACTAAATTGGTCAAATTACTATTTAAATTCCGACTCAGACTTAGGGGTGTTTGATAAAAATTGAATGAATCTGAATAAGTTGAATCTGAATCTGAATGAAAAAAAGTATTTGATAATTAGCATATCTGAAACATCTGAATGACATAATTTTATTATTTTACCCCTCTGAAAAAATTCAAAGTTGTTGTAAATTTATTTAATATTACTTAATATAATAGTTAATATTTTTTTTAATTTTTTTACTTTATTCAGCCTGCTCATTCAGCCAAAAAAATTGGATTTAGCCATTCAGCTCAATCATCTAACCGATTCAACCATTCAGACGATTTTTTTTCAAAATAAACGCACTTAATGACTGATATTCAGCCATTCAGATGTATTCAGTCCTAAACAAACAGTCCCTTACTTTGGGGAACAAGTTGGGCTATGATCCCAATTGAAGTCGGTGTATACTTTGGGTGATATACTATGAATAATGCTAGAGACACAATTTATTCTACAACTATTTTATAATTTACTGACGTGACATACTTCACCTCAGCTTTTATATGGGGCCAAAGACTACATTGAAGCAATTTGTCCATCAATATGCTAAAGTGGAGTATGCCATATCAACAAATTATAAAATAATTGTAGAATATAAATTGTGTCTCTAGCATTACTCATATACTATTAACTATAAAATGTAATTACCCTACTAAATAACATATACGGACAGAAAACCAGTTAATTTTAGAGAATTTTTCTTGTTCACTGTTTTCACTAAGAATATCATGTCGTACTCCCTTGATTCAGAGCATGGTAAGCTTAACATATCTACCACTATAACCACCCGAATTCTCCAAACTATATTTTCTTTATTTTGCGCGAATCAGATCTTGTTTGACAAAATAATTAAGAATCAGCACATTTAGCCTGCAGAACGGGGATCCTAGATGGATCCAGGAATCAAGCTCAGCAGAGGCGGGTTTTGTTCTTAAAGCGGATTTGGTGGGGGGTCGGGCAGGGGCGGAGCCAGGAATATTAAAATTGTACATTTGGGTTGGGCTGACCAAAGTTATTCTAACTTTTTTTACATAATTATATAGTATATCTAGTAAAAAAAAAAAATTGGACCGGACTATAGCCCGGAAAGCCGACCTATAGTTCCGCCACTGGGGTCAGGGGCTGCGCCCCCGAGCCAATTTTCTTAGATAATTTTGTGTTTTCCGACCGGTTGCATATGTAAAACATGTATTTTGTTACAATATTGTTAATATAACAAGTCAACAACCCCTTTGAGACCAATTATTTTATGCAACTTACATAGAATTCTATAATATACAATAAATAAATATTCATAAATCATTATCTAAAATAAAAAGAAATTTCAAAATAAATAAACCTTTAGATAGAATTTAGAAACTTACTTCGATTACTTTCATAGTTCAACTTGAATGATTCCCCAAACACTTACAATTTCAACCGTATGCACAAAGCCTCAAACCAAATTTCTTTTCTATATTCAAACAGAATCAAGTAACAACACATAAGAAACCCGAAAGCATACATCCAATTATCCCTAAATTATTTCATTTTCAGTTCACTAACAAGGTTTCTAGTTTTTCAATTCAACCTATTAACAAAGCCCTAACCAACAACAAATTAGTTCACTAACAAAGCCCTAATTAGTAACCTATTAAGTTCAAAATTTAATAAATACATCAAATAAATTGAATTGGGTTTAATACCAAGTCCCAAACCAACAACAAATTCAAACAAACTACTAATTTTAAATTATCAAAACAAAAAAAAGCCCTAATTTGGTTACCTTTTAAGTTTGATTACTTAAATATGCACAAGGAGTGGGCGGAGGGCCAAAGGCGGTGCTGCGGAGGGCCGGGAGGAGAAGGAATTAGAAGCACGAGGGCTGGAGTCTGGAGGAGTCAGGAAGGAGTATGAGAAATAAAAGCAAAAGTGAAGACTGAAGAGGCGAATAACATAGACTCTATAATTTAGAATTGAAGTGCAGAATTTTGTTTTAATCCCTCCAAGTTTAACTCTCCCATCAATCTGCCCCCTTTAGTTCATTAACTTACATATTGACCTCTACTTCAATACCTATAAAAAAATTAAAAAAAAAATATGAGCATAGGCAAATGCCTATGTTGCCACCAAGCAGGTCCGCCCCTGGATGGATCACAACCAAATTAAAACGAAAAATAAGATATTTTATTGAAAGTGTTGTATACATTCAGGGAACTTTGTATTGCATCTCTGAATCGTTGAATTTGGCAGCCTATAACGTAGCTAGGCCTAGCAGGGAATGGAATGTGCTTGAAAATTCTTATTGCATCAGCAAAACTTATGAGTCGAGAATGCTTAAATTGAATGGAGACCTCCTTCTCGTACATTTGCACTTATATGACCTTGAAACCTGTACTATGCTGAGATTTGATTTCTCGGCGAAGCATTGGGTTCGCCAATGGAGTTTAAGAGATCGAGCATTGTTTATTGGGAGAAACGGCTTGTTTTTGGTTCCTGTAATTGAGGGCACGAGATATAATATATTAGGCAATAGGGTATAATATTACCCTACCTTACAGATGAAGGTGGCTGTAAGGTTTACTCCTTCAAAGCCAAGGGGAAGGGTGAATTAGTTTACTGTGAGGAAAGTTGGAGATTTAACGGTTGGAATGTCGGTGCATTGGGAGCAGAATGTATTTGAAGTGAACCTCGTGATCATATTGTGAACCATTGCTAGTGGTATAATGTTTACTTATTTGGATTGGACTGTGAGAATCATAATCCCAGTGTCATGTATTGTTCTGATTGGCTTGAAAAGTGAATTAACTTTTCACTAATGTTGACATGTTAAACATTTTCCATTAGTTTGTAATACGATCATTTCGATTGTGTTGATAACAACTCTCCATCGATCCACCGCAAGAAAATTGCTTATTTCCGACCGAATATTTCGCCGGACTTAAGCCTATTCGGTCGAAAATAGCATTTATGAGGGAATATTCCGTCAGAAGTTCATTCGTATTTATAGCCCTCAGAAATATGGTTTGTCGAAAAATTCGTCGAAAGCATGATATACCCGACGAAATTATTTACAACGAAATTCTGTCGTACATAGAGTATTTACGAGGGAATAATTACGACGGACTAATTCTGTCGAGAATAAATAGGGGTTAGTACCGGCGAAATATTTCGTTGAAAATACTCTCTTCCGACGGAAGTGGATAATTTAAAAAATATATTAATTGCTATTGAAAGAAAATAGGGGTTATTTCCGATGGAAATTCCGTCGTAAATACATTATTCTGTCGGAAATAAGAAACTTTTTTTTTAAATTTCGAATTCCAGGTGTTTAAACCCAATTTTTTTGTACCTGCAACCTGTTTAGCCCAATAACAGTAATATATTCCCGGCATTCAACATATCGCTAAAAACCTGTATATATAAACCTGTATTATTGTCCAATAATCATCAACTAAGCTAACAATGACATAAATGTAAACTAACAATTACAAATGATCTACTAACTCATCAACAATGTCAAATATAATCTAATGTTCCAAAAATTATATACAATATGGTTTAAAACACTTTTACAGACGCAACTAGGCTACAATAAGTACAAATGATCTACAAATGAGTCGATAAACTAGTATGAGGATCATCATCGGCAGGTGGACGACGATGCTGATGCTGCTCTGGTGTATGAAAATCAGCATCGTCGTCCCCCCGCTCGCCATCGTCAGTCCCCTCGCCATTGCCATCCTGTTGATAGAATTAAAAATAAAAATCATTAGTCTGTATATATGTGAAGATTTAAAAGATGATGTTAAATGAAAATAACATAAACATACAGAATACCTGAGTAAGCGGGGGTTGACGAAAAACCTGCTCTAGGAGGGTAACCACCATCCGAAGCATCTTGCCGCCCAACGTGTCGAACTGCTCCTATAGTAAGCCCGTACTCTTTGCGGAGGCCCCAGCTAGAACCTCCTGAAAGAGCTGGTGAAGACGAGACTTGCCAGGCACAACTGCTGACAATGAAAAATCGGATCAGTATGGAACCTATCCGACACCGCCACTATCAGCCTCTGGAATAACTCGTCGTCTATTCCAGCACCTATATGAGATGGTCTAATGGGTGCTCTCGGACGCTGGCGCTGGCTAGATCCTGCGAATATATATATATATATATATATATATATATATATATATATATATATATATATATATATATATAACATGGCTATCGTCAATAATTTATAAGTTCTGATAAGTTATGAGAATTTTGTGAAACATAAATAATTAATATTATTACCTCCAAGTAGTGTATATGCGGGTATCATCAGCAGACCCACCACTCGATAACTGCCGGTACTACTAGTAGGGGGATCCTGAGACTCGACTCATCGCCTTAGCTCCTCATCTCGGGATAACTCAATCTGGGGAGTGGGGATAGTGAAATCTAATGGCTCCCCTAGCAGCCTCCAACTCAGCTATACGCTGGTTTCGAAACTTCTGAAATCGGTCCTATAATTTATATTGTATACGTGAGTTTTATATCATTTTATTTTATTTTGTGAATATTGAGATTACTAAAAAGTAAGAGTAGTTTTATCCGTATAGCTAATGCTGCCTGAGACAAAGCACACTCCTCCTTAAGCGTGTGGGCCCTATCTTAGAACTCTATCATAGTCGGAGCTCTACCCAAGGTCCTCCCCAAGGCCTAATAGATACAATCATAAACTAGTTATTAATTATTATTCATGCTAGAATTTGATAAGTTATTTCGAAATACATTACGGTTACCGTCTTCGCCTCCTCGAAAGACTGCGAGCCAGTCGTGTGTACTATGTCGAGCTTGGCTCGGTTCTTCTTTGCCTGCTAAGACTTCTTCTTGAAATCTTCAGCCTCCTAGTGTGCACACATAGCCTGCCATGCGTGATCAGAGACTATGTGGGGCTGGTGAACTATGATGGTGGTCCTGGGCTGGTCATCAACTGCCCGAACTGCCCGACGTCGCAGCTCATACAGCTAGCCGAAGTAATTCGCAGCGACATGTGCAACAATCACTGCATCACCGGCTATTTGAGAGACGCCCTCGGCAAATCTATAATAAGTTTATAACAAAAGTCTAAAAGTTAGGAACATCTAATTTCTTAAACGCTACAAATATGTAATAATATAAAACTGACTAATATAGACTTATTAACTTACGTGAAACTCACGTAACACAGTAAGCATAAAGGATGGATCGTACCGCTCGTACTGAGTGAAGCGTATGCACCCAGTTGGGAGGTGCATCAGACATATCGCGTGTAAGGTGTGTTTAGCAATCGGGTCTAGTATACTACAGTAAAAATATAACAATATGTGTTACGTTAATTGGGTCATGCAATAAAATATATAACATTTAATAGTGTTACTACAAGGAAGGATTAACACTTACTGTCCAGACGGGATATCCACCGGTACTGTAAGTGGAGCTGCTGGTGGTTGACCAAAAATACCTAGGTTATGCCCTCAGTGTCGTCAACGAGGTGCATCTGTAATTATTAAAAAAACTAAGTCAATAAACATGAGATATTGCAGGTTGAGATAAATTTAAACCTTATGTCAGACAACTCACTAGCTCTTGAAGACGAGCCTCCATCATGGCTATCGTCTCCGAATCCTGATCGCCCAGCACCGCAGCAACCTCCACCGCTGTTTCTAGCAATAAATATGCTACTTGAATAACAAAAAGTAACGCATATTAATTTGAATGGAAATTATTTAAATATTTTAATATGTATATTACTCTCGCATTATTTAATACTCTATAATAAGTGTAGAATATTGCCTACGTCATCAAACCCGTTAGATTCCTCATCGATATCATTCTTGGATTTTGTATCTTCGTCATCCTCAGTTTCGATATCAGTTGCGTTGTCGTTATCATCCTCAACGACTACGTAGTCATTCACGACGTTTTCCTAGACATCATCGTCGCTAGGTATGTCAACCACATCAGTTGTCATCACATCTTCATCATTTAACACTACCTGCCGTATATTACTAACATCTTCTTGCAGCACATCATCCATCCCAAACATATTAGCAGCATCAAATGCACGTGTTTTAGTTGTGACAACTGTATACCAGGGGCTTCTACCATTTACTACATTAGGAGCGTAATACACTTGAGTCGCTTGACTGGCTAACATGAATACGTCATCAAATCTTAGTACCGACTTGATATCTACTGTGACGATTCTATTACGATCAACTTTAACAACTTTTTTAGTATAAAACCAACGACTCTTAAATGTAACTACCTTTTTACCCCCGTGATAGTTGAGCACAACCACATCTTGTAAACGTCCATAATAATTAGACTCGGAATCATGGTAACAGCTTCCCAACACCACAACTCCAGAATTGACCGAGGATAGTTCATTTACGTCATCGACCTTAAATCTGTACCCATTGACGATGCAACCGGGTAAAGAACTAACAATTTTGTAAGGTCCTCGGATGACATCTATAAAACATTCAAAAATGTTCTCTTCTTCAACCCTTTTCTTAAACCACTGTTAGAAATTAGCATTAGTGAACGCTTCCAACTCTGCTGCAGTTGAAGTCGGGTTAGAAGCATACGCTTCCTCTTCGAATGAACTAAAACAATATTAAAATGCTTTAGTATATATATGAGTGCACTTATAAATTATATTAGACGCGACAAATAATTCTTCATACTTGATGTATAATGATACTTCTGGCATATTTAGAAGCACGTACAATCTTCAAATTATTGTCACTTAAGTAAGTCATCGTCTCATGGCCAAATGGCTTAGCCGAATATGTGAATACAGCTAACTCATCATCAGCATGAGATTGGGGACCGACGACCTCATTCCTACTTAAACGGTTGTGCTTCGTTGAGACAACATCGTCAAAATACAATGAGCAGAAGTTGACAAGCTCTTCCTCTGTATAGCGTTCAACAATAGAGCCCTCTACATGAGCTTTATTCTTGACTTTCTATTTTAATCGACGCATATACCTTAAATACATTCATTAAGATATATATGAGTAGTATATATGTATATGAGAAACAGAAATCACTACAAAAAAATTATATTACCTCTCAAAAGGATACATCCACCGATATTGCATCGGTTCTCCAAGTTTGAGTTCATACGATAGATGAATAGGCAAATGTTCCATCGAGTCAAAGAATCCAGGAGGAAATATCATTTCGAGCTTGCAAATGGTGAGCACAATATTGATTTCCATATGCTCCACATCACTGTACTTTATTACAGTTGAGCATAGATCTCGAAGGAAGTTTGAAAGTTAAGTCAATGCATCCATAACTTTTCTGGGTAACATCTCACGAAATGCAATTGGGATCAACTTCTGCATGAATACATGTCAATCGTGGCCCTTAAACCCATTAAATTTCAACTGCTCAACCTTACAACATCGCGATATGTTTGATGCATATCCATCTGGGAGCTTTAACCCATTAACCCACTTGCACACCTCTTCAACTTGTTGCTTAGTCAGACAAAATTGAGCTTTAGGTTTTATATTGTTAGGGTGAAGCCACAATTCTGGCTTGATGTTCAGTGCCTCTAAATCTTTCCTTGAGTTGTCATTTTCTTTAGTTTTACCACTCACATCTAACACAGTGTAAAGAAAGTTCTCGAAAATATTCTTTTCTGTATGCATGACATCTATACAATGACGAACTAAAAGTGTGACCCAATACGACAACTCAAACCATATGGGCGAGTGTGTCCAATTATGAGTCTTCCTGTACCGGACTGCTCTCAACTTACTTTGCACCTTGCCTGGCGGTGGAAATGTAAGATCGTTCAGCCAACCCAAGACCTCATTGCCCGATAGTCGACCTACGACCCCCTTCTTCTCTGTCTTTCTATTGAACTTTGCAAATATCTTTCTGTAAGTGTGATTAACATGCAAGAATCTACGAGCTGTTCCGAAGAAACTACATTTTTGGCCATGCTGCAACTGATTGCCTTGCACATTCCTTATACACACTAGACAAGAAAGCTTCTCGTGAGTTGACCAACCACTAATCATCCCAAGAGCTGGAAAGTTAGTGATACTCCACAACAAGGTTGCCTTCATCAAGAAATTATTGTCGATCGATTTATCATACGTCTGAACCCCCGTCTCCCACAACATCTTTAGTTTATCGACTAACGGCCTGAGGTAGACGTTAATGTCTTTTGTAGGACTCTTATCCCCCGGTTTGAGTAAAGTCAAGAACAAATACGGATCCCTCATGCACATTGACGGTGGAAGATTATAAGCTACCATAATGGCAGGCCAAACAGAGTAAGGTTGACTAAAATTATTAAAAGGACAAAAGTCATCTGTAGCCATGTCGAGCCTCACATTCCTGACTTCCTCCGCAAACTGTGGAAAATTTTCATCAAATCTCTTCCACTCATCTCCATCTGCTGGGTGAGTCAACTGACCAGACATGACATCCCTTGTTCTATGCCAACTCATATGTTGAGCCGTATGGGACGACATGAATAGCCATTGAAGCCTCGACGCTAGAGGAAAGTAACGTAAGATCTTCTTGGGCACATGTTTCTCCTTCCCCCCCACGTTTTGTCACCTTGTACCGAGGCAAGCTGCATATATCACATTGTCCCTTATCTCTGTCCGCCCCATAGTATAACATGCAATCATGCTCACAAGCATCGATCTTTTGATACCCCATATTCAACCCCTTGACCATCTTCTTCACTTCGTAATAATTAGCAGGCAGAGTATGATCCTTTGGTAAGAACTCGCTAAAAAGAGTAATCAAATCGTTGAAACCTCTCTCACTGCAGTCGTGCTCATTCTTGAAGTGTAAAAGCTTAGTCACTGCAGATAGCCTGGTGTGCTTATCATTTCCAGGATACAACGGAACCCCCGATTGAGATAGCAGTCTGTAAAAGGCAGTAGCTGTATCATTTGGCACTTGCTGAGCATTGCTTGGCGAATGCTCATTTTCAGCCCAGTCAATATTGGTAGGGCCATAAGCATCGACCAACATCTCCACGACATCATAGTCATCGGCGTATAAATGATCTCGGTGAATTGGTTGATCTTGTAATGATCAGGGATTTTCAAGTTTCATTATTAATTAAATAAAGAATTTAATTTCTAATGAATTAATTTTGTGTGGTTTAATTTAACACTTTGTGACATATATTGAATACATATGTTATTATTTATGTGGAATAAGTATGAGGCTAAATAAATAGACATATTATAAAAGTGTATGTATATTTATTTATTAAGAGAATTAAAAAGAAAGCTACATAACCTAATATACACATTAGGTATGAAAATTAAATAACCTAAGGGTTATGGTATTGAAGAATATTAGTATTTAAAATTATACTAACCTAAGAGATTAATTTTATTATCTCAATTTATTATTTATTTTAAACCTAATTAAAGTAAGTCTAATTGAGTTATAAAATTAAATATACATGAGTAATTATTTAAAATTTAAAATGAGTGGATTAGAAACCCTAATTAAATAATTAGGGTAACGTAAAATTAATGTATTGAAACATGCTAATTTACATGGCCCAAATGATTTTATTGAGAGCCCAAACAAATAATTAAATGGCCCAATCTTAGCCCAATTGAAGAGGGGTACTATGGTCATTTAATTTAACAAATATTGCATTTAAAAATAAAGTAAAAATGAGAAAAATATGGGGGAGAGAATCCGGCCATGTATGGAGAAATAAGGCACATGAGAAATTTTTATTTTGTCAAAAGTAGCTTACTACCTTATGTGTCAACTTGTTATCATAGACAACACATATGATCAAGTGTGCAAGTAACAAAAAGATGATGAAAAAAAGAGAAATATTAGGGCAAGTATACTTACAATATAGATATACATAATATCTTTACCAACACTTAAGCTTTGTTAATTCCATTTCATTTCAATTTTATTTCTCTTACTTCCAAGTAGCTAAGTAAAAGAAAAAAAGAGTAAGAGAGAGGAAGGGTAGCACGGTCAAGAGGGGAAGAAGAAGAGGAAGGAGTTTGCTCATGCACCCTAAGTTCATAAGTTATTTTGGAAGGAAAAGGAGGGCATCCCACAAAACTAGGTAAGAATCAAACTCTAGTTTTATGTTTTGTATGTTTTATGTAATCTTGTAATAGATTTATGGAAGTGCAAGTTCTATAGGACTAGAATCTTATGATAATGATAAATCTTAAGTATAACAAGTTTAACTTGTTCATTTATATGAGTTTATGTTAAAAAATTTGGGAAATGGAAGTTAAAGGAGTTTTTTCGGAAAATTTATTTTAAAAGGGTGATCTATGCTTTTCATTTTGAAATCTACAAATATTTTTTGAGATTTTATATCTTGGGATGCTAGATCTAGGAGTTAGGGGCAAAATCCCTTTTGAAGCATGTAAAGATGTATTAAAATGAACAAGATATGAATTTTGTACCAAAACATCCTAACTGTTGGAACCTTGCAAGAACAGTCCACTTCCGGCCCATTTTCAGTAACCAAAACATGTCCAGATTTGTGTTTTGATGGAATCTTGTAGTTCGTAAAGATACGAATCCAACGAGACCGACTAGACGTCAATCGGAGTTATAGATTTCATTTTATTCAAGTTTTCGTAAAGGACCCCAAATCTAGAAAAATCTAAAAATTGAATCAAAAATCTGCTGGTTTTTTCCCCTGTGAACCGGCATGTAACTTCCGACGACCGGTTCACCATTTTTTCCGCCGGTTCTTGGGTCGGGTCTTGGACAAATTTTTTTCTAAAATGATGAAGAATATTATAATATTTACTTAAGAAATTTTTAGTTTAATTAAGTAATTATTAGTGTAATTAATGGTTTAAACCCTTTTAAATCATTTAAAATTACAAACTAATAAATTTTGAAGGCCACTAATTGGTTATTAAACTAATTACATATTGTTTAAGTGTAATTAACTATTTAATTAACATTAAATAATAAATAAATAGAGTAAGTGTTATTAAACTAACTATTTGTTATTTAATTAAGATTAAATAATAAATAGGGTTAAATAATTTATTAATTATTATTTAATGAATATTAAATAATGTTTAAAGTAGATAAACTAATTATTTAATATTTAAGAAAGAATAAGTAATAAATAATGATAATTACTTACTTACATGTTAGTTAAGTAACATAAAGTTAATAAATTAATTACTTATTATTTAATTAATATTAAATAATAAATAAGAATAAATATTAATTAATTATTATTTAATTAGGGTTAAATAATAATTAAAGACTAATGAAGTTAATACATTAATTATTTATTATTTAATTAATATTAAATAATAAATAAGGACAAATATTAATTAATTATTATTTAAATAAGGTTAAATAATAATTAAAGACTAAGAAAGTTAGTACATTAATTATTTATTTTTTAATTAATATTAAATAATAAATAAGGATAAATATTAATTAATTATTATTTAATTAAAGTTATATAATAATTAAAGACTAATAAAGTTAGTGCATTTATTATTTATTATTTAATCAATATTAAATAATACATAAGGATAAATATTAATTAATTATTATTTAATTAGATTTAAATAATAATTAAAGACTAATAAAGTTAATAGACTAATTATTTATTATTTAATAAGTATACATATTAATCAATTATTATTTAATTAGTGTTACATAATAATTAAAGACTAATAAGGTTAATAATATTAGATAATTAAAATATTATTAAATAATTAATAATATTGTATAGTTAAAATATTATTAAAGGACCAATAATAATAGATTCTTAAAATATTATTAAAAGATTAATAATATTAGGGAGAGACTAAAATATTATTAAATAATTAATAATATTAGGCAACGAATAGAATAGTTTTAAAATGTTAATAATATTATTCAAGAGTTAAGATGATTACTTAATAATAATTTATCAAGGGACGATAATATTATTAAGGAGTTAATGTGATATTTAATATTTAATTATGTGATTAATGTTAGATAATATATGAGAATAATAATGTTATGAATACTTATATGTTATACTAATTGAAAGATCCATGATAAGTCTTTCCAAAGAGGATATGTTAAATTCATTAAGCGGATAAATAGAATTGCATAACAGTAGTCTGCAAACAAAGTAAGTTCCTGAACTCATACTCGAGTTATTATTTCAAAGCATGTTAGTGGATAATTATTGTTGATTATATATTCCACATTCCTTAATGATTATTGTTAATCGCATTTTGTGCAATTGAATTAATTCTTGTTCTATTATTATTAACCTGTGAATTAATTAAAGTTCTTTCATTCGTGAACTGTTTATGAGATAGATCTATGCTATTTTTGTCAGTTAGATCAAGTATGTTTAAATTTGATAAATCAAATATGTTTTAAAAGCTGTTCTTAACCAATTGATTTGGTAAGGACTCGAGACTGAGAAAAAGAACAATTTTATTAAAGCATTATATTGACAAACTATTTTTGCTCGACTATTAAGTGTTTATGCATAATTCACCGGGTATGAAAGGCTAATCCCCCTGACTACCAAAAAATATTAAAATGATCAGTTTAAATACTGACAACCTTAGTATATGTTCATAGTTATTTTAAATCACTCAATATCTATTATTCAATTATTCAAATGATCAATTATTGAGACATAATTCATGTTCTTTCATAATCGATTTCTACTGATGAACATTGAAAGCTAAATTCTTTTCTAATCATTATATATCTCCCTTGTATTTAAACTTGCTAAGCAAATTAGTTGCTTACTCTTGCTATATTATGACGTTTATTTCAGCAAAGCCCGAAGGATCAAATAAGAAAGACAAAGGCAAGGGCAATGTCCAGGAATAGATTATGTGAATGTTAATTATTATATTATTTGATGGAATTATCTATGTAAACCTTTTGTAATATTAAAGGTAGGTTTAAGTTAAGGTTAAGAAGACCTTGGGATTATGTTGTAAGACTTTATATTAATGAACGATGTATGTTTATTATTCCGCAATAGTTATAGAATGCTTATGATGATGATGTATCGTGAGCACCAAACTCGAGGATAGAGAACCTGAATTTGGGGGCATCACAGGTCTAAAGTACTTTCGATCACTTCTCTCAACTCAATTGATTCCCCGTGATGAATCCATACAGAGTACCCATCCACAAAGCCACGGGAAAATAAGTTGAAATTCAGATAGGCACACTTAGAAGGGGGGTTGAATAAGTGTGAGAGCAACTATGGTCGATTTTTATTTCAAGTCAAAACGTGTTCTTATTTCAACTTGCTGAAATAAGTAACTCAGGTTCCTGAATTACTAAAACAGTTTAAATACTTTTGAATTAAGTATGCTGAAATAATCAATTATAAATAACTTAAGTTTCTGAATACTTATTAATATATTAAATTATGATATTAACCTTAATTCTTGTTATCAATAAAATTAAGCACAAATAATTAAATGAACACCAAGAAGTTTTACGTGGTTCAACTACTACCCTCTATAATAGTAGTCTACTCCACGTCCAATGCCAAATAGTATTGGAGACTCACTTTATTTATTCCATTATAAATAAACACTTATTACAAAACAGATTCTTACAACAATTAAACTCTCTTGAGCACTTTTGCTCCTTGTGCACCTATGCACTCCTTAAGCACTTTTGTTTTCTTGAACCTGTTTGTAATACTTTTCTCTAATCCACCAGGATTAAAACCTTTAGACTACACTTAGTCTAAACAAAAATTAGAATACAAATATAGATGTCTATGATCAATGCAAAAATAATCAATTTAACAATTAAAGGCTCAACTATATAATGCAATGATCAAGTAGCAAAGAAATATTATCAATTAAATCTCACCGAAAACCAGCTAATCAGATGTCAGAGTATAATGCTCAGCTGATCAAGTTTGCACCAATTTAATAAAATAGCTCTTTAATTTCAGAATTAATGCAATAGTAAGTCGCGTGTTTCTTTATTCATGAAACATGCCTATTATAGACCATAAAACATTACCGTTTAATCAAAACCAAACTGATCTTTTTATCCATAAATATCGGTTTGTTAATATATCTCAAAGGATAATCTTTTAGAAATGGTAATAGATGAAAATCTTATCCTCACAGTAACAACCCTTTCAAATAATCCACTTCTGTTTTGTTACTCTATAGATAAAACCGGAACACATGATAAAGGTAAACTTTTAGCCCACTTTAGCTATCTAGACTTTATCAATAGCTACTAAAGTGGCATGTAAAAACAAACAATTGTTCACTTTCCAATATACAAGGCATTAGAGTTTCAAGATCTTTATAATCATGATTCCCTCGAAAACCGGTCCCTGTAACATATCTCTATATTAACACCAATATAGCTTCCATTATACACACGGTTTCACTAAATATATATATATATAACAAAAATACACATGTATACAATATGTTTTAAACAAATATATCAGGTTACATTTTTCATAAAACCTTTAAATTTTGTACTTGATATACATCAGGATTTATTAACACTAATCAAGTAACATAAATATTTACCGAAAAACTTTTTTCATTAGTTTTTAAAATCCTTCTTAATTTAGATATATAATATTAAATGCACATAATATGTCCTAGAGCCTTAATTGAAAAATCAATTAATATGCAATTGACCTTACATTTTATTTCCTAGTAAAGTAAACTCTTCAATGCAATGGAGTACACCACCAAAGTTTCTTTTTATCAAATACCTAAAATGTCACAAAAGGATTTAGTACATTAAACAATTCATCATCAAAACATAAGGATGGAATATGACTAAGTAAACATAAGTCGAATTTAATCTCGTCCGCTTTCTTCCAGATCAGGTTTTTACACTTAACACACAAGTATCTCATCTTTTCGTTCGGATCATTAGTATGTTCTAGTGCTTTGTTCAAAAAGTTAAGACACCCCATCACGATAAGCTGCGACTAATCCCCTCCCATTAATGGGTATCCTACGGTACATCCAACTCCGGCCAGCTGACATCTTGAACTGAACAAAAGACACATTAAGTACAAGGATATTCATGTATGTGGTCCATGCATGAATTATATTTTACTAGTATTTCCACTCTACAGCACATGGGTAAGGCTTTTATCCCGTTACTGGATGTGTCTCCTCACTAGTGCCAACACGTTTAGCACGTTTCATCTGTTTCAAGAAAATTTTGACAGCACCTCCCTATGGTCTCCAAGTACACGAAATAGATTAAGATAACTTAATCTAAGTATGCACTCAAAGAACATGTAGAGATAACAGCCAAAAAATCTTCAAAACAATTAAAACGAACAATTTCATATTGGCACCGGTTTAAGTGAGAGACATAACATCCAGAAACAGTCCCAAACTGAGGACTATACGACATTCACACCAAATGAGTGAATGTCAAACGGGTTTCAAAGTTCCAAAGTATAGTACATATATTATTGAGTGTATTGAAGATTAAAGAGAGAGTATTATTGAGTTTATTGAAAATTGTGGCAAACTAAGCAAATGCTACTTAGTTTATTTTACCAATGCAAAACTAAGTAAATGCTACATAGTTTATGAGAACTGTTATTTAGAATATATATGGGGATTACTGTTTAACATTCACTTCTACTTGTCAAACGGGTTTCTAACACTACAAGAAAAAGCTATATTTTCGACAAAATTTTCCCTCGAAGATAAGCCTATTCCGTCGAACCTAACCTATTTCCGACGGCATATTCCGTCGGATATTCCGTCGTATATACACGCATCAGAAATAAGTTCGTCGTAAATTTCGTCGAACATTTCCTATCTTCAACGACCTTATTTCTGACGATATTCCGTCGGACCTAGGCTATCTTTGACTGATTAGGTACGAGGGACACCTGTCGTCGAGGATTAGGTCTAGTTATTTTTGACGGAATCTTCTCTTGGATATAGCTTATTTACGGCGGAAAAATAATTTACAAAAAATGTAATTAATTTTCAATTTCGACGGAACATTACCTTGGAAATAACTTAATTCCGACGGAAAATAAAAAATATTAAATAATTAGGGAATTAATCTGGTTTTATATATCCGACGGAATATTCGTCGAAAATAGCTTATTCCGTCGAAATTAAGAAATTTATTTTTTTGCTAATTTTTTTGAAAATACAATATCCAAGTTTTAAACCCATATATGTACCTGTAACCAGTTTTATCCCAATACAGCCAGACAACAATATATTTCACATTCAACAACAAATGTAATTCTAAAAACCTGTACCAATTCGCAACAACAAACGTAATCAACTAAATGAAAACAAATAAACTTCAACAACGATAAAGAATATAAGCTACAAATGTTCTACAACGTAATCTCATTATACAGACGCAACTATATAAACTACGTACAATATGTACAAATGCTCTACAAATGAATAACATAAATACGTATTAATAAACTAGAATGAATAACATAAAATGAACTATAATCTAGTAGTATCATCATAGGGCGGAGGTGGACGACGCCTGTCTGGTGTCTGAAAATCTCTGTCGTCCTCCTCGTCGTCATCGTCAAGCCGTTCGTCATCGCCGCCAGGCCGCTTGCCAACGCCACCCTGTTGAAAAAATTATAAGTAAAAATCATTAGTCCGTATATATGTGAGAATTAACAAGCTAGCTTTAAATGAAAATAACATAAACAATAAGAATACCTGAGTAGGCGGGGGAGGACGAAAAGCCTCCTCCAAGGGGTAATCACCATCCGGAGCATCTTGCTGCTGAAAGCGTCGAACTGATCTCGCGGTAATCCCGTACTCTCTGCGGAGGTCCCTGCTATAACCTCCTGAGCAACCTAGTGAAGACGAGAACTGGTAGGCAACTGCTAACGGCGAAAGGCCGAATAGGTACGGAACCTATCCGACACGGCCCCTATCAGCCTTTGGAAGATCTCGTCATCCAAGCCAACGCCCGTATTAGATGTTCCGACATGTGCTCTCAGATGCTGGCTGGAGCCTACGAAAAGAGACAAATTCCATTACTAACAATAATTTATATAATGTATTTAACTTCTAATAATTTCGCGAAACACAAAAAATAATATTACCTCCAGGGAGTGTATATGCGGGTATCCTCGGCAGACCCAACACTCGATATCTGCCAGTATTGCTAGTAGGGGGATCCTGAGATGCGACCCATTGTCTAAGCTCCTCATCCCGATCTAATACAATATCGGGAAGGGGAGTGACGGAGGTTGACGGCTCAGAAACCCTCCTAATAGCCTCCAGCTCAGCTATACGAGCGTCCCGAAGCCTCTAAAATCGGTCCTGTAATTTTTTTTTATAAGTGTGTTAATTATATCATTTTATTTACGATTAAATATTACTAAAAGCTAAATAGTAAGATGAGTTTTACCCGTATAGCCACAGCTGCCTGAGACAAAGCACGCTCGTCCTTAGGCGTGTGGGCTCTATCCCAAAACTCTAGAATGGTGGGATCTCGTCCTAAGGACCTACTCAAGGCCTAATAAAAACATTCATAAAATAGGTATTAAGTATTTGTGTAAGAACTTGATAACTAAACAACTAAATACAACGCACTTACCGTCTTTGCCTCCTCGAACGACTGAGAACCAGTGGTGTGTACTATGCAGAGATGACTACGGTTCTTTTTCGCCTGCTCAGACTTCTTCTTGAAGTCATCAGCATCCCAGTGCACATACATAGCCTCCCAGGCTAAATCGGAGACTATACAAGGCTGGTGAGATCTGATGATGGTCCCGGGCTGGTCCTCAACTGCTCGGGCTGCCCTATGTCGCATCTTATATAGCCAGCCAGAGTAATTCTTAGTGACATGTGATATAATAACATCGTCGCCAGCTATCTGAGAGATACTCTGGTCAAATCTATAATAAACCTATAACAAAAGTTTAAAAATTAGAAACAATTGATTTCATCATCCTAATACAACTATGTACTAATTAATATAATATGCTTAACTTACATGAAACTCCCGCAAGACAGTCTGCATAAAAGTGGCATCGTATCGCGTATACTGGCTGAACCGCATGCACCCTCTCGGGAGGTGCGTCAAACAGATGGCGTGTAGGGTGTGCTTAGCCATCGGGTATAGTATACTACAGAAAAAATATAACAATGTGTTATGTGAATTGTGTTTTGCAATAACTGACAGAAATATTAACAATATATCAACACTTACTGTCCAGAAGCAACATCCACCGGTACTGTGTGTGGAACTGCCGGCGGACGACCTAAGATACCGAGGTTCGTCCCTCGGTGTCGTCGACGAGGTACATTTGTAATAATTATATTTAGCTGAGTCAATAAACATAAACTAATGCAGTTTGAGATATATTTAAATCCTAGTTAAGACAACTTACTAGCTCCTGAAGACGAGCCGCCATCGTGGCTACCGTCTCCCATACCGGATCGCCCACCACCTCAGCGACCTCCACCGCTATGTCTAGCCATGAATATCCTACTGTAATAACCAAATTGGTAAATTATGAATATGTAAGGTTTAACAATGTGGTATTTACTAATATGAATGCTAATTTTCAATTACTTGTGCCATCAAACCCATCAGAATCAACATGTATATCAGTCTCAGATTTGGTATCTTCCTCATCCTCAGTTTCGAGATCAGTTTTGTTATCGTTATCATCATCGATGACTACATACTCACTCACGACAACATTTTCCTCGACATCCTCATCGTCAGGTACGTCAATGACATCAGTATCCATCACATCTTCAATATTGAACACGACGGCCAAAGGGTTGCTAACATCTTCTTGTAACGCCTCATCTATACAAACCATGTTCTCAGCATCAAATGAACGTGTTTTAGTTGAGACTACTGTGTACCAGGGGCTTCGAGTATTTACGACATTAGGAGCGTAATACACTTCAGTCGCTTTACTTGCTAACACGAACACATCATCAGACTTTAACACCGACTTGATATCTACGGTTGTGATTCTATTACGATCAACTTTAACCCCCTTGTCAGTATCAAACCAGCTACACTTAAATGTAACTACCTTTTTACCCCCGTGATAATTGAGCACAACCACATCCTGTAAACGTCCATAGTAATTGGACTCAAAATCTTGGTTGCAACTTCCCAACACCACAACCCCAGAATTGACTGATGTGAGTTCATTCAAGTCATCAACCCTAAATCTGTACCCATTCACGATGCATTCAGGAAAAGAACTAACAACTTTGTACGGTCCTCGGATGACATCTATAAAATGCTCAGAAATGTTCTCTTCTTCAACCCGTTGCTTAAACCACTGTTGAAAATTAACATTAGTGAATGTTTCCAACTCTGCTGCAGTAAACGCTAGGTTAGAAGCATACGTTTCCTCTTCGAATGAACTGCGTAAATAGTAAAATATCTTCAACATATAGATGACTGCACTTATAAATTACACTAAATACCGCAAATAATTATTCATACCTGATGTATCTAGATACTTCGGGCATATTTAGAAGCACGTATGTAGATACAATCTTCAAGTCTTTGTCGCTTAAGTAAGTTTGCGTCTCATGGCCAAAAGGCTTAGCCGGATATGTGAATACAGCTAACTCATCATCAGTATGAGACAATGGACCAACGACCTCATTTTTACTTAAACGATTGTGCTTCGTTGAGACAACATCGTCAAAATACAATGAACAGAAGTTGACAAGCTCTTCCTCCGTATAGCGTTCAGCAATAGAACCCTCTACATGAGCTTTGTTCTTCACCTTTTGTTTTAATCGACGCATATACCTAAGATAAATATTCCAATAAATATGTATGAGTATTATTAATATGATGAGCAACATAAAGCAATTTGTAGTTTATATTACCTCTCAAAAGGATACATCCACCGATATTACACCGGTCCTCCAAGTTTGAGTTCATACGGTAGATGAATAGACAGATGTTCCATCGAGTCAAAGAATCCTGGAGGAAAGATCATTTCGAGCTTGCAAAAGGTATTAATAATATTTTTCTCCATTTGCTCCACATCAGTGTACTTAATTATTGTTGAGCAAAGATCTCGAAAGAAATTTGAAAGTTCGGTCAATGCATCCAAAACTTTTCTGGGTAACATCTCACGAAATGCAATTGGGATCAACTTCTGCATGAATACATGACAATCGTGACTCTTGAATCCAGAAAATTTTAATTTCTTGACCTTACAACGTGTTATGTTCGACGGATATCCATCTGGAAGCTTCAACCCACTAACCCACTTACACACGTCTTCAACTTGTTGCTTAGTAAGACAATATGAAGCTTTAGGTTTCGTATTGTTAGGGCGAAGCCACAATTCTGGCCTAATGTTCAATGCCTCCAAATATTTTCGAGCATTGTAATTGTCTATGGTTTTACCACTCGCATCTAGCACGGTGTAAAACAAGTTCTCAAAAACATTCTTTTCGGTATACATGACATCTATACAATGATGAACTGAAAGTGTGCCCCAATACGACAACTCAAACCATATGGGTGAGTGTGTCCAATTATGAGTCTTCCCGTACCCGGCTGCTCTCAATTTATTATGCTCCTTCCCCAGCAAAGGAAAATCAAGCTGGTTCAACCAGCCCAAGACCTCACTGCCCGACAGTCGACTAACAACCCTCTTCTTCTCTATCTTTCTGTTGAACTGTGCAAACATCTTTCTGTAATTGTGATCAAGAGGCAAGAATCTACGAGCAGGTCCAAAGAAGGTTATAGGTCTCCAAATCTGAGTATTTAATTTTAATGATAACAAATTAGGTTAAAAGGTCAAAAGGGTAGAATCCTCTCCATAGGATTAAAATGTTAAAATTGATTTATTAATTACCTCTAATATTTTGACCAAAAATATTTATTTTCTAAAAAATTCGTTTGAATTTATTTTATGACCTTGATAATTTAATATCAAGTGTTAATAAAATGAGTTCATATAGTAACATTTCTTTAAGGCAAAGAGATTCCTATTTTATTTTTAAAAATAATTTTCAAAATCTTTTATGGGCAAAAGTATTTCTAAAATATATTATATTTATATATATATAATCGTGCATGTGTGTGCATGGTGTGTGCCGTGTGTGTGTGCATGGTGTGTGTCCCGAACCGTGTGTGCATAGTGTTGATGTGTGTGCCGAACACTTGTGTATGCATAGAAGTTTGTGTGCCTAATTTATAAATGGTGCATGTGGATGTTTGTGCCAAGAATGCTTGTGTGCTGGGAACAAATTTCTAAAACAAAGGCTTATGCCTTTGTTTCAAATGTTGGGCACCAATTTAAAAAGTAATGATTGCAACAAATGTAGTGAGTCATATATGCATAACATAAATTGTTGGGCCAACAAATTCTTACATATCCGGTCAAGCACAATTAATCCGAGCCCCTCATTTTTCCATCACGCAATCCGGGCCTTCCAATTCAAAAATGATTTTTTAAAATTACGGTTATGCCCTAACCTCAAAAATTCTATAAATAAGAGGCTTTTTCTATTCATTTCAATTTACCAATTTCAAAAACTAAAAATCTTACTCTCTTTGCCTACATACTGTCTAAACAAGCTTTTACTCTCTTCTCTTAATCAAAGTTCTAATTCTTTTAGAAGAGAAAAATTGGTCCAAGTATTTGAGATAAGTTGTTAAATTATAATTATTCGTATCATCTCATACTTGCTCATACATATAGATATTCTGTGATAAATTGCTATACACATTCACATATCTATATATCCATATTAGTAAAGAGTCAGTACTTGGACACCGATATAATTTGAATGTTATTTCTTTGAAATTCTCCAAACGGTCTTTAAAATCCCAAGTGGCCCTTTACTGGTATAATCAATATATAGATTTAGATAATCAGATATAAACTGCGATACACATTTATATATATCTATATTTCATCTATCATATCTAGTAAAGAGTCAGTACTTGGACACCGATATACAATTTGGATGTTATTTCTTTGAAATTCTCCAAACGGTCTTTATAATTTCAAGTGGTCCTTTACTGATATAAATAATCTATATAAATATTATTTAATATTTTATATACGATTATCAAGTTGTGAATCAAAAAATTTAGTCAGTACTTGGATACCGATATACAATTCGGATGTTATTTTCTTGAAATACTCTAGACGGTCTTTAAAATCCCAAGTGGCCAAATTATTCGCAACGTAGATCAAATATAATATAATATATATAAGTGGGTGAAACAAGTTTTGTTCAAGTATTATCTAAAGTAAATCATTTTATCATACTTGATAAGCTGTCATCAAATATACTGCTCATATAATTGTTCATAAATTATTGTTGCATTATACAAGTGTGTGGTTGTTTAAATTCAAATTTATATTTATTTAACACCAAAGAAACACACTCTTTATAAAGAAAAATCTTTTTCTTAATCCATAGAAAAATCTTTTTCTTAATCCATAGAAAAATATTCTTTAAAGAAAAAAAAAATCTTTATTACAAGTGCTTAAATATTTTATTTGCTTTCACAGAAGCACATCACATAAAAGTCTTTGAAATTTTATCATATACTTAAATTCTATATCTACTTATCTGAGAAGTATCTGTTCTATAATTTTATCTGCTTCTTGTTAGAAGCAAACAAACTTTTTGTAAAAGGAAAAGGTTGAGCTAGTTTATTTTATACTTGTGAGAAAGACAATAATTTTTTGACGAAGACCAGAGTCTTAGAGAGGTCAGCTGGGAGTTGGGTCTCTAGTGCACTTGTGAGGTGAGGAAGAGATTGTTGTTTCAAGACCAAAGTATAGAATAGTTCTAAGCTTAAAAGAAGATTTAACTAAGCTTGAGGAATGAGCTAGGAGTTCGCTGTCCAAGATAGTTAGTTGAGGATAGTTGTAAGTTTATCTTTAAAACTTTGTACAGGCTTCTCCGCCTATTGAAGGAGTATTTATTACAGGGAGTAATAGGATCTCAAGTCTTGGAGAGGAGCTTGAGACTGGACGTAGCAACATACCCGGGCTGGATCATCCAGATATATATCTGTGTATTGTGTGATTGAATTTTAAACTGCTTATTAATTTCATAAAGTTAATCCACTAAAATTCGAAAAGACTAAAGATAATTTTTAAACGGTAATAATCTATTCAACCCCCCCCCCATTCTAGATTATTATTGGACTTTCAATTGGTATCAGAGCAGTGCTCTTTAACTTATTTGTTAAATGATTACAGACATATCTAAGAGTAGATCCATCTATGGCCTACACAAATGCTACCGGTTGCGGAGAAGGACTATCAATGTCTATACCTCCACTATTTGATGGCACAAACTTTGCCACCTGAAAAAATAGGTTCAAAATCTACGACAAATCACAAGGAATCAAAATTTGGCTAGCAATTGAACGAGGTGTAAAGATTCCCACAAAAGTCAAAAATGAAAAGCTCGTCGAAAAAGATGTTGGGGAATTCACCACTGAGGATGAGGAGATTATGAATATCGCCTCCAAAGCTGAACAAGTGCTAACCAGTGCTCTTATAGAAAAAGAATACAAAAGAGTTAGGAACTGCAAGAATGCTAAAGAAATCTGGAAAAAATTGATTGTAACCTATAAAGAAACTAGTCATATCAAAGAAACCAGAAAAGATGCTCTAATCCAAGAGTATGAAAGCTTCAAGCTGGAAGAAGGTGATAAGATCATTGATATGGAAACTCGTTTTTCCAGAATCATTGATAAGCTAGAACAATTGGAAAAAGCTTACACAACAAATGAGAAGAACAGAAGGATTCTCAAAGCCCTTCCATCTATGTGGAAAATAAAAGTTACAGCCATCAAGAAAATGTAGGATCTAACTGCTTATCCTCTTGATAGCCTCATTGAAAATCTTCGAGCCCACGAAGTCAAATGCTAGTCGAAATAGCAGGATCAGACACAGACCTCAAAAAGAAAGGAATCGCTTTCAAAGCCTTACTTGTTGATCAAGAAAAAGATAATGATGAACTACATGAAGAACTCTTGAGTCTAGATAATAACGAAGTTGCATTATTATCAAGACAACTCAGAAGAGTAATTCAAAACAAAGCAAAGAGATATGGCAAAGGCTTCATGAAAATAAATAACTTCAACAACTTCCGAAACAAGCAAGCCTTCAAGCCAAAAGTTTCAGGTGGGAATTTTAAGACTACTAACAACAACTTCAGAAATGCTGGCTCTAATGAAAATTCAAATAATTATTTTGAATGTAACCAGCCAGGACACTTCAAGAAGGATTGTCCAAAACTAGCCAACAACAAAGTTCTAGTAGCTGAAGAAGGCTAGGATCTAAGTGATCAAGAAGAACCTACTGAGCCAACCGAAGAAACAACAAATCTATGTTTAATGGCGAACAATGACTCATCACCAAAATCTAAGGGAAATTCAGAACATCATTTACAAGAAGCATATAATTTTCTATATAAAGATAATGAAATTATTAAAGAAGATTTTATTAAATTAAAAGCATCATTAAGAAAATTAATTGAAGCAAATAAAAATCTTGAAATAGAAAATTTTAATTTAATCATGGATAATGAATTCTTAAAACATGAAAATGAGAAATTAGAAAATAACTCTTCAAGAAATCTTGCAGTAAAAGAAGAACTAGAAAAATTAAGAAATACAAATGAAAATCTTGAAAAGGAAAATTCTACACTTATTATTTCTATGAAAAATCTTAAAACTGAAAATTCAGCTCTTACTGTGATTATAGAAGATTCTCAAAAATAAGAAATAAGTAAAAAGGAAAATTCATTATAAAAATAAAATGAAGAATCTATTCTAATGAGTCAAATTAAAATGTTAACTCTAGAACGGGATGACTTAAGCTCTACAGTTATTAAATTTACAAAAAGAAAAGATAATCTTGACGTTATGCTCGGTCAACAAAGATTTAGTTTTAATAAAGAAAGATTAGGATATATCGGAGAATCCAGTAAGATAAAACATAAGAAACTCTATCATGTTAAAAGTAAAGAAAAAGGTCATGCATCTCCTTTTGATAAATATTCTTACTATAACAGATATGGTCATTCGATTTACTCATGTAATGCCAAAAATGAAAACTACACAGGAAAAAAATGGGTACCAAAAGGAAGTTACACTGCACCTATTATCACAAAAAGAGAATTTCTTTCTCATCAAAGACCATCTAGAAACTCTCATCAAAATCCTTCATTTAAAAGAGTCAGTCATGCATATTATAAATCTGCTACTCATAAAACATGTATAAGACCCCAATTTTTATGAATGAAGATTTAATTTTTTTTATAAATTATTTTGAAATAGTAAGGTGTTGATTTGTTATAATGCTTTAGTTATGGATGAAATGTACAAATTTTGCAAAGTAAGCAAATGGTTATAAAATATTTATTGTGCCGGAGAATATTCGTTTGGTCGGGGAATATTCTTTTTGTCGGGGAATATTCGTACGACGGCGCAATCATTGGTGGGCCCCATAATGAAAAACTGTCGGATGAAGAAAACGATAAGAATAAGTTTTCTAAAAATAACGGCAAAAATTTTACCGTTAAAACTGTTGAAATACCCGGTGATAAAATACAGTAACACGCGTTGTTGCACAGTAGCACACGGTATTGCACAGTATTTTGAATTATTGGTTCTTACGTAAGAAGTCACTTACTCAATAATTGTTACAGTAATTACTGTTCGATATTTTATCTTATTGATTCAATAATTGCTACATTGATATTTTATATTATTGATTCAATAATGGTCACAGTAACCACTGCATAGTAGTTTACAGTATTAAATCAAAAATTGTCACACATATTATTTAAATGATATTATTAGATAACATTCTTGACAATGTCTACAAAGTTCTGTTGAGAAAAAGGGTTAGGTTATATAATTGCGCGTCAACGAGGAGAAATTCTTATTGGAAAGCCCCCTCTTTCCTGAGAATGATCTGGTTGTTAATATTGTGATTCTGTAATATTATTTGTGAATAATAATTGATTGTTGATAAATATGAAAAGTAAATATTTTGATATAAATGAAAGAATTTTTAAGAATGAGATATTTGTTGAAAGTTTGGAAATTATTTTCTCCGATAAAATATTCATTCAAATATATTATTATAATATTATAATTTAAATGGTAATATTATTATAATTTTCAGCATGTGAATAAAAGTGGAGAGAAGGATATCATTTTTATTTTGAATACCCTTTCGTGCACGTTTCTTTCTCACATTTTTTCAAAGATGTAGTTGATTTCCTGCAAACTTGTTTCAAAAATAGTTGGCCCCAATCATGGAAATTTAAAAGTTTGGCAGGTTTCTCAATTCCTTCGTCCGAATTTCATTATAAATAGGGGGTAACCCTCCTTCCTAAACACACCTTCAATATCAGAAATTCTTATTCTATAGTATTGTGAGTATTTTTTGTGAGTATTTAGATACTTTAAGTGTTGATAATAGTGCAAGTTTTTATCATCATAATATCCGATATTCCAGTCAGATCGAGTAATATACTGAGATAAGGGATATTATTTTTTCTCGTAAATGATGTTACTTTCTTAAAATATTCATAAAAAATATTATTTTCTTTCATATTCCATATTATGAAAGCGATAATATTTCATTTTATATACCCAAATTAAAACTAACTACGGTAAGTATTGCTTCTATAATTCCTGAAATGATCAGAAAATCTTCGAATTTTGCGTTTCATCTAGTATCATTTCATTGGAATGTTGGTATGAATTTTATTATGAAATTTTTACTTTTTTATGTCGGGGTTACTATTCACGTATACGGCACTATTCACGTATACTGACACTATTCACAGAAAAATTAATTTTTTTTGTTTGTCCGAGTTGTCTGTTATGGTTACTATCTTTGATTGTATCCATGTTTTGATCTTCATTCTTGAATTTTACTCCACAATTGATTATTATGGAGTATTTTTGAACTTGGATAAACTAAATTACGAATTCCTAATCTTTGTCGTTTATCTCACTGGATTCGTTATTTATATTATTTTTCATCATCCTCAGTCCTAAATGGTGATATAACTGAATATATTTGGTCTGTAGTGCAAAGATGAATGATTACTTGATGAATATCTTTGGCCTGTAGTACAAAGATGAATGAGATTACCTGATGAATATCTTTTGCCCGTAGTGCAAAGATGGACAGGTGTTGAGATGAACATGACCACTGGTGATACAAATAAATATCTTTGGCCCGTAGTGCAAAGATGAATATTTAATTCGAGATATATATTGATTGATGTTAAAGGGATAAAATATTGATGATGGACTTTTAAATCATAGAAGATAGTAGACATCATTTTCTACTTAACTCTTTTAATGAATTATTATTTTCGTTGTAGTTGTTGATCTAAAACTTGTTGTCCATAATATTTTATCTGATTTGTTGAAGACTAACGATAATTTATTCTTCATTATCTTAGTCATAATATTCTTTATTGGGCTAGTTGAGCCTACCCTTTTCTTCTATTGTCCTCTTCAAGAAATGAGAATGTCGCAGGGACTAGTCGGGGGACAGAGTGATGGTCCGAGTTAGAGCAGTAGTAGTCCTCACTATTTTTATAAAATAGTGTGATAATAATTGTAATTAGTGAGAACTGAATTTGAGTGTTTATATTTCGTATTATATACGTTTGAATTGACACTCATAGTTGTGTGGTCATATTTTGCACGACCGTTTGATATAAAAGATTGTATTTGGATTCTGTACCATATATTTGGCGACTCAGAATGGGTTGAGTATTGAACCTATTTTGGGGGCGTGACAGTTGGTATCAGAGCTTAGGGATATGATCTCTAGCGGAGATCTGGGAATAGAACTAGGAGGGGAGAGACGAGTAAATCTTTTGCCAGTGTGTCCTACCTAAGCTTATCTGGTATTTAATTGGTCGGTCGGAACATAGGGTTAATATGTGATATGTTAATTTGTTTAATTAACCCTTATTTTATGGCAGTATTTGAGAATGGCAACTGAAAATCTAAGCAATGGAGTGAATAAGACCGTTGAGACACCTCTAATCACCAACCAGGAGAACGTGCAATAGGAAGGAAATAATTCTCTTGTAAACAACGCCACCGATCAGACAATGAATGATGGGATGTTTAGAAGTTTTTTGCAGTTCATGCAAAACCAGACGAGGGAGACTCATGTTCATAATATAGGTGAAAATAATAACTCGTGGCTTGTCACTGCCAAGCAGTTCAAAGAGTTGAGACCACAAGAGTTTCAAGGAAAGCCAGATCCAATCAAAGCAGAGACGTGGGTTAAGCAAATTACCAAGATATTTGTTGTCTTAGGATGCACGGAGGAACAGAAGGTTCCATTCGCCACGTTTATGTTCCGTGGAGTGGTAGATTACTGGTGGGAATCTGTGAAGCGTACCCAGCCTGCCACACTCAATATGTCTTGGGAAGAGTTCCAGAAACTGTTCAATAACAAGTACTTTTCAGAAAGTATTCGTCATATGAAGGAGGTAGAGTTTATCAAACTGGAACAGAACAACATGACTGTGTCCCAGTACGAGGCTAAGTTCGCTGAGTTATCCCGGTTCGCATCTCATTTAGTGGATAATGAGGAACGTATGACGCGGATATTTCTAAGAGGTTTGAAACCCGAAATTCGTCAGTACCTCATTTCTCATAAACTTTGTTTGTATTCGGATGTGGTGAACAGGGCCTAATTATTAAAACGAGATAATGATTATGTTCAACCAAGGGACAACAACCAAGGTCGTACTGGTGGCAGCAGTTATCGGAATAATAACAACCAGCGGGGAGAAAAGTATCATGACAGAAGCCGTAACCACTCCGGTTGTAATCGTAGCCGTGATAATAGAAGAAGTGAGTTGGGGGGAGATTTCAAGAAGAGAATGTATAACAATGAGAATGTGAAGACGTCGACAACAGCACCAGCATCAACTGTTCCTAGGGGAGGAGAACGACCACCGATCGTATGCTATAAATGCGGGCAGGAGGGACACATCAGCACTAACTGTACACAGCAATCCAAGGTATGCTATAACTGTGGAAAGGAATGTCACATTGCTCGAGTGTGTCCTGTAGCGAAACCAAGTCCAGCAGGGATGGTGACTCCAAAGGCTGTCCCGGACAAGTCAAAGTCAGTAATTCCTGGAAGAGCTTTTGTCGTGACTGCCCAACAAGCGAGGAACCCGAATGAGGTTAGCACGGGTAAGCTAATCGTAAAATCTTGCAAAGTCTATACTTTATTAGATTCTGGTGCTACCCATTCTTTTATTTCACCTGCTTGTGCTCAATGTTTGAACTTGACTCTTGAGAAATTAGACTTTGACTTATTTATTGAAACTCCATTGGGTGAAACCTTAGTTACATCCACAGTTTACAAATCTTGCTTGATTCAAATTGGTACCCTCACCCTACCTATTGATCTTATATCTTTAGAAATACTTGCATTTGATGTGATTTTAGGAAATGACTGGTTAACCACTTATCATGCCAAAATTGATTGTTTTTATAGGGTTGTTAGTTTTCATATTCCTAACCAACCTGTTGTGCGAATTCAAACAACCAAACCTCTAAAATCAATCAATGACATTTCAAGTCATAAAGCTATTCGTTTATTGAAAAACAGATGTTAAGATTTCTTAGCCTATGTCACTAATCTAAACCAGAATACGTCAGGTTTAAATGATATTTCTGTTGTTAATAAGTTTCCCGATGTATTTCACGAAGAACTTCCCGATCTACCTCAGAACGTGAAGTTGAATTCTTTATTGACCTTGAACACGATACAAAACCCATTTCTAAAACCCCATATCGAATGGCTCCTATTGAACTTCAGGAGTTAAAGGTCCAACTACAGGAGTTGTTAGACATTGGTTTCATTCGTCCTAGTACATCTCCTTGGGGTGCTCCTGTTTTATTCGTAAAGAAGAAAGACGGGAGTATGAGACTTTGTATTGACTATCGGGAGTTGAACCATGTCACCATAAAGAATAGGTATCCGTTACCTCGTATTAATGACCTGTTCGACCAGTTGCAAGGTGCACAATTGTTTTCAAAGATCGATCTTCGTTCTGGATATCATTAGTTAAGTATTAAAACTGAGGATATTTCAAAGACTACTTTCAGAACTCGATACGGGCATTATGAATTCTTAGTCATGTCTTTTGGATTGACTAATGCTCCTGCTGTTTTCATGGATATGATGAACCGTGTATTCAAAGAATATTTAGATCAGTTCGTGGTTGTCTTTTTTGATGACATCCTCATTTACTCCAAAAGCCGTGAAGATCATGAGCACCACTTGAAGCTGGTACTTCAAAAGCTTCGTGAAAATAAGCTATATGCCAAGTTAAAGAAATGCGAGTTCTGGCTTGAGGAAGTAGCATTTCTTGGGCACGTGGTATCAAAACATGGAGTATCTATTGACCTGGCGAAGATTGAAGCAATACAAAGTTGGGAGCAACCTAAGTCGGTGATCGAAGTACGTAGCTTTCTGGGCTTAGATGGTTATTATCAGAGATTCATGGAAGGATTTTCTCGAATCGCTACTCCATTAACTCAGCTGACTCAAAAAGATACAAAATTCGTATGGAATGAGGAATGCGAGAAGAGCTTCCAAGAGCTCAAGAGGAGACTCATTTCAGCACATATTCTGACAATACCATCTGGTTCGGATGGATTTGTCATCTACAACGATGCTTCGGGCAAAGGGTTAGGATGTGTTCTCATGCAACATGGAAAAGTTATAGCCTATGCCTTACGAAAACTCAAAGAATATGAGAGGAATTATTCTACTCATGATCTAGAGTTAGCAGCAGTCGTTTTCGCGTTGAAGATCTGGAGACACTACCTATATAGGGAGAAAGTGGAGATCTATACGGATCATAAAAGCCTCAAATATTTCTTCACCCAAAAGGAACTCAACATGTGGCAACGACGTTGGCTTGAGCTATTGAAAGATTACGACCATACCATCTAATACCATCCTAAAAAAGCAAACGTGGTAGCTGACGCGTTGAGTAGAAGATCATATGCAGGAACGAGTGCGATGATGTCAAGTATACGCGTAGAACCAGCTTTAATTAATAAAGTTAAAGCTGCTCAAGCTACAGACCCGAAGCTGATGAATATGAAGAAGAAGGTGCAAGAAGGTGCTATTCCAGAAGCAAGAATCGATGAAGAAGGAATAGTTCGAGTCAACTCCAGACTTTGTGTTCCTAACGATTCTGATTTGAAGTATAGAATTATGATGGAAGCACACAACACACCGTTTGCAATCCATCCTGGGAGTACCAAAATGTATCGTGATCTTCGATATACATTTTGGTGGAGCAATATGAAGAGAGAAATTGCGGAGTTTATCTCGAGGTGTTTAACGTGTCAACGTGTCAAGGCGGAGCATTAAGTGCCAAAGGGTTCATTGCAACCACTTGAGATTCCAAAATGGAAGTGGGAACACATTACCATAGATTTCGTTATGGGTCTTCCCAAGGTTTCTCAAGGCATAAATGCTATTTGGGTTATTGTCGATAGATTAACCAAGTCTACTCATTTCTTTCCTATACAAGAGACTTATTCACTGGAACGTCTTGCTCGTATGTACGTAAGTGAGATTGTGAGATTACATGGCATGCTAGTATCCATAGTTTCAGATCGTGACCCAAGATTCACTTCACGATTTTGGGTCAGTTTGTAGAAAGCTATGGGCACTGATTTACGATTCAGTTCAGAATATCATCCTCAAACGGACGGGCAATCGGAAAGAACTATTCAAACTCTTGAAGATCTATTGAGACTCTGTATTCTAGACTTCAAAGGGAGTTGGGATAAGTATTTATCATTGGTGGAATTATCCTACAATAACTGTTATCAGGCAAGTATAGGCATGGCTCCATTTGAGGTGTTGTATGGACGAAAGTGTCGTTCTCCAGTATGCTGGGACGAGGTGAGTGAAGCAACATTGTTGGGATCGAAATTAGTATGTATGACCACGAAAAAGATTCAAATGATCCGGCAACGTATACAAACGGCACAAGATCGACAAAAGAGTTATGCGGATCTTCATCGAAGAGACATGGAATTTAATGTTGGGGATCATGTATTGTTACGTGTTGCTCTATGAAAGGGAGTTACAAGATTCGGGAAGAGTGGAAAGCTCAAACCACGATTCATTGGTCCATTTAAAATCCTTTACCTAGTAGGAAATGTGGCCTATAGACTCGCTTTACCTCCAAGCATGTCTCGTGTTCATAACGTTTTTCACATATCCGTGTTACGTAAATATGTGAAAGATCCAAACCACATTATTGGGTTAGAACCGGACGAGATAGCTAAAGATTTAACGTACGAGGAGGTACCTGTCAAGATCTTGGATAGGAAGGAGCATGTCCTACGCTCAAAGGTTATACCACAAGTCAAAGTTTTGTGGAGAAACCATGCTATCAAGGAAATGACCTGGGAGTTAGAATCGGAAATGAAAGCAAGGTATCCTCACCTCTTCAACATACTAGGTACGTAATTTCATAAGGAGAGGAGGTTATAAGACACCAACTTTTATGAATAAAGATTTAGTTTTTTTTTATATTATTTTGAAATAGTAAGGTGTTGATTTGTTATAATGCTTTAGTTATGGGTGAAATGTGCAAATTTTGCAAAGTAAGCAAATGGTTATAAAATATTCATTGTGTCGGAGAATATTCGTTTGGTCGGGGAATATTCTTTTTATCAAGAAATATTCGTACGACGACGCAATCATTGGTGGGCCCCATAATGGAAAACTGTAGGATGAAGAAAATGACAAGAATAAGTTTTCTAAAAATAACGGCAAAACTTTTACCGTTAAAACTGTTAAAATACCCGGTGATAAAAATACAGTAACACGCGTTGTTGCACAGTAGCACACAGTATTGCATAGTATTTTGAATTATTAGTTCTTACGTAAGAAGTCACTTACTCAATAATTGTTACAGTAATTACTGTTCGATATTTTATATTATTGATTCAATAATTGCTATGTTGATATTTTATATTATTGATTCAATAATGGTCACAGTAACCACTACATAGTAGTTTACAGTATTAAATCAATAATTGTCATACATATTATTTAAATGATATTATTAGATAACATTATTGACAATGTCTAGAAAGTTCTGTCGAGAAAAAGGAATAGGTTATATAATTGCGCGCCAATGAGGAAAAATTCTTATTATAAAGCCCCCTCTTTCCTGGGAATGATCTGGTTGTTAATATTGTGATTCTGTAATATTATTTGTGAATAATAATTGATTGTTGATAAATATGAAAAGTAAATATTTTGATATAAATGAAAGAATTTTTAAGAATGAGATATTTGTTGAAAGTTTGGCAATTATTTTTTCCGATAAAATATTCATTCAAATATATTATTATAATATTATAATTTAAATGGTAATATTATTATAATTTTCAGCATGTGAATAAAAGTGGAGAGAAGGATATCATTTTTATTTTGAATACCCTTTCGTGCACGTTTCTTTCTCACATTCTTTCAAAGATGTGGTTGATTGCCTGCAAACTTGTTTCAAAAATAGTTGGCCCTAATCATGGAAATTTAAAAGTTTGGCAGGAAAATTTGGCAGGTTTCTCAATTCCTTCGTCCGAATTTCATTATAAATAGGGGGTAACCCTTCTTCCTAAACACACCTTCAATATCAAAAATTCTTATTCTATAGTATTGTGAGTATTTCTTGTGAGTATTTAGATACTTTGAGTGTTGATAACAGTGCAAGTTTTTATCATCATAATATTCGATATTCCAGTCAGATCGAGTAATATACTGAGGTAAGGGATATTATTTTTTCTCGTAAATGATGTTACTTTCTTACAATATTCATAAAGAATATTATTTTCTTTCATATTCTATATTATGAAAGCGATAATATTTTATTTTATATACCCAAATTAAAACTTACTACGGTAAGTATTGCTTTTATAATTCCTGAAATGATCAGAAATTCTTCAAATTTTGCGTTTCATCTAGTATCATTTCATTGGAATGTTGGTATGAATTTTATTATAAATTTTTTACCTTTTCATGTCGGAGTTATTATACACGTATACGGCACTATTCACGTATACGACACTATTCATAAAAAAAATAAAAAAAATTTATTTGTCCAAGTTGTCTGTTATGGTTACTATCTTTGATTGTATCCATGTTTTGATCTTCATTCTTGAATTTTGCTCCACAATTGATTATTATGGAGTATTCTTGAACTTGGATAAACTAAATTATGAATCCCTAATCTTTGTCGTTTATCTCACTGGATTCGTTATTTATATTATTTTTCATCATCCTCAGTCCTAAATGGTGATATAACTGAATATCTTTGGCCTGTAGTGCAAAGATGAATGATTACTTGATGAATATCTTTGGCATGTAGTGCAAAGATGAATAATTACCTGATGAATATCTTTGGCCCGTAGTGCAAAGATGGACAGGTGTTGAGATGAACATGACCACTGGTGATACAAATGAATATCTTTGGCCCGTAGTACAAAGATGAATATTTGATTCGAGATATATATTGATTGATGTTACAGGGATAAAATATTGATGATGGACTTTTAAATCATAGAAGATAGTAGACATCATTTTCTACTTAACTCTTTTAATGAATTATTATTTCCGCTGCAGTTGTTGATCTAAAACTTGTTGTCCATAATATTTTATCTGATTTGTTGAAGACTAACGATGATTTATTCTTCATTATCTTAGTCATAATATTCTTTACTGGGCTAGTTGAGATCATCCTCTTCAAGAAATGAGAATGTCGCAGGGACTAGTCGGGGGACAGAGTGATGGTCCGAGTTAGAGCAGTAGTAGTCCTCACTATTTTTATAAAATTATGTGATAATAATTGTAATTAGTGAGGACTGAATTTGAGTGTTTATATTTCGTATTATATACATTTGTATTGACACTCACAGTTGTGTGGTCGTATTTTGTACGACCGTTTGATATAAAAGATTGTATTTGGATTCTGTACCATGTATTTGGCGACTCAGAATGGGTTGAGTATTGAACCTATTTTGGGGGCTTCACAACATGGTGTCTACGAGTGACTATTATCCTGTACCAAACTTTGTAAAGGAAAACACGAACAATCCTTATACAAATTGGAAAACTTACCCAAAGGACCCTTCTCATTAAAGGGTACCAGTTTGTGAATTTAATATATGTTGCAGGTATGTCTCACAGCTGATTCCAGTAAAAAAAAATGATACCTTGATAGCTGTTGTTCAAGACACATGACAGGTGACAAAATAAAATTGTGCAATCTACAAGCTACAGACTGTAATGAGGTAACATTTGGAGATAGCAACAAATGTAAAATTATTGGAATTGGAAATGTGTACAGTAAACACATAACAATCTCTAATGTTCAATTAGTCACAGGACTCAGGTATAATCTTCTATCTATTAGTCAACTATGTGATAGTGGTTTTAAAATAACATTTAGTCCTCATAACTGTTCAATATATGACCAAACTGGAAGATTAATTCTACTTTGTCCTAGAAGTCAAAATGTGTACACGTGTGATTTAGATACATACTCACACATAGACAATGTGTGTCTTATGTCTGCAAATGATGATCCTTGGCTTTGGCATCATAGATTAGGACACATTAACATGAAATTAATTAACCACATATCTTCTAAAGAACATGTTCGAGGTCTTCCTAAACTTAAATTTCTTAAAGACCATATTTGTGAAGCCTGTGAATTAGGAAAACAAATTTATGCATCTCATAAACCTAAACTCACAGTTTCAACCTCTCGACCACTTGAACTCTTGCATATGGACTTAGTTGGACCTATCCCTAAATATAGTATGGGTGGTGTTGTCTATATTTTAGTCTTAGTTGATGATTATTCAAGATTCACTTAGGTTGATTTTCTAAAATTTAAAAATGAAGCGATAAACTCCTTCTCTGCTATATGTAAGAAAATTCAGAATCAATAGAGAAGCTCTATTGTTTATATTCGGTCTGATCACGGAAGAGAATTTGACAATTCTGATTTCATAATGTTCTGTGATGAGTACGGTATAAGCCATAACTTTTCAGCACCTTACACACCTCAATCAAACGGTGTTGTTGAAAGGAAAAATCGTACTCTACAAGAAATGGCCAATACTATGCTTAATGAATATTGTCTTCCTAAATATTTTTGGGCCGAAGCAATTGCAACTTCTTGTTATATTTTGAATCGAGTCTTACTAAGACCTATACTACTCAAAACTCCCTATGAACTTTTTTATCAAAGAACTCCAAAAATAAACTACTTTCGTGTCTTTGGGAGTAAATGCTTTATTCTAAATACTAAACAATATCTAATGAAATTCGATCCCAAATCCGATGAAGGAATATTCTTGGGATATTTACTAAATAGTAAAGCATATAGAGTCTTTAATAAAAGAACTCTAGTCTTGGAAGAGTCAATGAATGTAACCTTTGATGAATCTAAACCTCCTCCAAAATATAAAGAACTGGCAAAAAATGATACAGTTATTGAAGATATTCTCAGAAATATGGAAGAACTAAAAATTGATGATATTTCTCCTTCTGTCAATATTAATCCTCTTGAAAATCCTAATCCCTGGCTAAATTACTTGCCCAAAGAATCACATGCCATAAGAAATCATCCAATAGAAAATGTCATTGGTGATATCGATAAAGAAATTCTTACAAGATCACAAGCACAAAACATGGCCAGTCATCTATCCTTTCTGTCACAAATTGAGCCTAAAAATATAAAAGATGCTTTGATTGATGAAGACTGGATAATAGCTATGCAAGAAGAACTTGAACAAGAAACAAAGTCTGGGAATTAGTTCCAACTCCCGAAGAGACCTCCATTATTGGAACTCGATGGGTGTTTCGTAATAAATTAGATGAAAATGGAACTATTATACGTAATAAGGCACGATTAGTTGCACAAGGGTATAATCAACTTGAAGGAATTTACTATGATAAAACATATGCTCCTGTTGCTAGAATTGAGTCTATACGTATGTTATTAGCTTTTGCATGCCATAAAGATTTTAAATTATTTCAAATGGATGTGAAATCTGCTTTTCTAAATGGTGTTATTGAAGAAGAAGTCTATGTAAAATAACCCCCTGGCCTTGAAGACTTTGAGCATCCTGATTATGTGTTTAAACTACACAAAGCTTTATACAGTCTAAAACAAGCTCCCAGGGCATGGTATGAAATATTGAGTAAATTTTTATTAGAAAATGGTTATAAAAGAGGCACAGTAGATACTACTCTTTTTACAAAATATAAAAATGATGATATTTTTATTTTACAAATATATGTTGATGACATCATTTTTAGATCTACTAACATGACTATGTGTAATGAGTTTTGTGACACCCCCAAATCCGGGTACTTCAATTTCACGGGATTTGGTGTTCACTGTACAAATATCATCTATCTATCTACCCATAATAAATACAAACCGTGCAATAGATAGAAATAAATCCTCCCTTTATGGGGTTACAACATCTGAAAAATAAATATAATCCCAAGTCAAACTAACCTTAAACATCTGTGCGAAAATATAAACAAATAAATAAGTCTTAAACAACATCAAGTCCTAACAATAAACATTCTTAAAATTTAATAACAAGTCTTCAACACTTGTTAACTTTCCCCTTGCCTCTGCTAGTGGAAGGTTCGTCGGACCTTTTGTTCTTAACTGCAATGTTATTATTACGCAAGAGTGAGCACGATTGCCCACAAGTATAACAATATAACAATAATATAATAATATGCGAGTGAATCAAAGACTTCTGAATAAAGAAAACTCGGCTTTTGAATCAAAAATGAATAACAAGAATCAAAAGAAATTCTGAGGGTCATAAAACCTCGAACTATGTGCTAGGTTGTAAAGTGTTTATACTTTAAACCTTTAACAGTAATAAGACTATAGACTCTACTTCTCGTACTTAGAGGGATCAGCCCTTAGTACCATACTGTGCACAATATCTCAACGTTAAAGCGTAAATAATCCCCTATTAAAGGGTTGTTCATCTCAGTTTGACATCAGAGTCCACACCAAAGGAAGTTTGGTTTGGATAAGCTCAATAAAAGTTCTAGAATTTAAAACGCTCATCAACTATGGACTAGTCGAATCAATAAGGGCTCGCTAGTCTTACAAGGTTCTAGAATAAACTGATACTCAATTCGAATAATAATTCTCAAAAGGTATACAATCGAATAAGTATTGTATAACTGAATTCATGATTTAAAAGAATTATAGCATCTAATATGAAATCTTGAACTTGAACAATTAAGAACAAGAACTTACTCGATATAGAATACAAGTCTAAGACTTCATCAATGAATAATTTAGAACTTAACGAACTTGTTCAATAAAAGTAAAGTTTAGAAACTTGCTCAATTTAAAGGTTTGAGTTTAGGAAACTTGCCTCCTGCACAAGCTACAACTAATTCACGTTCCTTATTAAATCCTACATATCAACACATTCATAATACCCATTAATCATAAATTCGATACACTTATCAAATCATAACATTGTTCTTTGAACTCATTATTTAACTTTTCAGATAATAGTTTAAGTCGTGTAATTTACTTATTAATTAATCACATAACATAATAAATTAACATATTATTATATGTTTAACATGTTTTCATGTTCATTACATTAGGTTTTAAAACACATTTTTAAAACTTAAACATTTAGAAAAATTTCTGAAATTCTGCAGGTAGGGATTACCCTTGCAGTCTCTGTTTGAAGGTGATATAAACTTAGCCTCTTCAAATCAATTCTTCTCTCAAATTCTCTCTAACCTTTCTCTGATATTTTCTCTCAAATGAATATACGATATATGGAAGTCTGAGATAGATATAGGCTAAGTTTAATATACGTATATATTATACATATAGGAACTGACGTTGTTGTGGTCAGTTAGTCCCTTAGTGGGTTAATTGGCTAACTCCCCCTAGGGCCACGTTTGTTTGTCCTTTACTCTTCCTTTCCATTTATTTTAATAAAATCTTACCATATAGTTAAATAATTTCACACCCAATAATCCAATATCTTATTTAAATTAATTAAATATAATATAATAAATCCACATTAAATCACATAGTCATATAATTAAAATTCTCATTTATTAATTATGTCAAATTATTAAATCTCTAATTAATTATTAAATTAATTAGAATAATATTATGCTTATTAATTAATTCATTTAATCGAATAAGCTCAATTAAATACGTACTTTGAATATAAAAATTCTCCACATTAATTTAACTAATGCAACACATATAATTAAATTAATCTACCACAATTTCATCAATTAATTATTTAACTTAATAATTAAATCATCGAAAAATATTTATTTAATTCAATAAATATTCAAATTAAATTACAAAAATCTCGTTCGTCACATCTTTCCCCCTTAAAAAGATTTTGTCCCCAGAATCACGGTTCAATTAAATTCATCCCGTTACATTCTCCCCCCTTACAAAGATTCTGTCCCCAGAATCGCTTACATATAAATTAAGTAAATAAATATGGGTAATTCTTCATCATATGCTCTTCGAGTTCCTACGTAGCTTCTTCAGTATTGTGGTTCCTCCAAATTACCTTAACAGAAGGTATAACTTTATTTTTGAGAACTTTCTCTTTTCTGTCAACAATCTGAACATGAATTTCTTTATAGGATAAGTCTTTCTCAAAATATAGGGGTTCATATTCAATCACATGCTTGTAATCTGGTTTGTAGGGTCGTAAAACTGAACATGGAAGATGTTGTGGACATTCTCGAGCGCCGGAGGTAAGGCTACCTCATATGCAACTTCTCAAATCCATCGTAGTACCTCAAAGGGTCCAATGAACCTCGGGCTCAATCTCCCTTCTTTTCGAATCTAATCTTTCCCTTCCAGGGAGAGACTTTCAAAAACACATAGCTACCAGATTCAAACTCAACGTTCTTACGGTGTGGATCGGTGTATTTCTTCTTCCTAGCCTGAGCGACTACCAGTCTTATCCGGATCACTTTGACTATCTCTGATGTCTGTTGTACCAACTCTGGACCTAGCAATTGTCTCTCGCCAACTTCATCTCAGTATAGCGGAGTTCTACACTTTCTGCCGTACAACGCTTTGTAAGGCGGCATACCAATACTTGCGTGGTAACTGTTGTTGTAACCGAATTCAACAAGTGGTAGGTGGTCATCCCAGTTGCCTTTGAAATCCATGATGCATGCTCTCAGCATATCTTCCAATGTCTGGATCGTTCTCTCACACTGCCCGTCTGTCTGAGGGTGATAGGCCGTACTCATTCTCAACTGTGTCCCCATGCATTCCTGTAGTCGCTTCTAGAAGTTTGATGTGAAGCACAGATCTCGGTCGAAAATAATTGACACCGGAACTCCGTGCCTCGAAACAATCTCTTTCATATATAACCTTGCCAACTGGTCTAAGTTGAATCTGATTCTGATCGAAAGAAAGTGTGCGGATTTCGTCAATTAGTCAACGATAACCCATACTACGTCGTAGCCTTTCTGAGTCATCGGAAGGCCAACCACGAAATCCATCGTAATGCGTTCCCATTTCCATTCTGGGATTTCCAGGGGTTGTAGCAAACCACTCGGCCTCTGATGTTCTGCTTTCACTTTCTGACAGGTCAGACACTTTGCAACACAATCAGCAACATCTCGTTTTAGATTCGGCCATCAGAAGTTCTATCGAAGATCCTGGTACATCTTGGTACTACCGGGGTGTATCGAATACTGTGAGCTATGAGCCTCGCTCAAAATGTCCTCCTTAATCTCTGGCACTGACGGTACCCAAACTCTGCTCTCAAATCTCAATAGTCCCTCACTGTCTATCTGAATCTCAGTTCGGTTCCTTTAGATATCTTTTTCTTCACCTTCTCACACTCATCGTCCTGAAGTTGAGCTTCCTTAACTTTATCCAGCAAAGTTGTACCAGCTTGCATCTAAAACAGCTTCTCGTTGATCTCCATCGGATACTTCACTTTCAATTCCAGCTTCTCCATTGCTGAAATTAGCTCCTCCTGAGCAACCAACATCATCAATTTCTCCCGACCCTTTCTGCTTAAGGCGTCGGCAACCACATTAGCCTTACCCGGATGGTATAAGATCTCAGAGTCATAGTCCTTAATTAACTCTAGCCACCTTCTCTGGCACATATTCAAGTCTTTCTGTGTAAAAATATATTTCCGACTCTTGTGGTCTGTATATATTTCACACTTCTCCCCATAGAGATAGTGTCTCCAAATCTTCAAAGCAAATACCACTGCAGCTAACTCCAAGTCATGGGCTGGATACCCCTTCTCATAGTCTTTCAATTGTTGTGACGCATATGCAATGACCCTGCCATTTTGCATAAGCACACAGCCTAGTCCTTTATGCGACTGCATCACTATAAATCATAAAATTTCCTGTGTCATCTGGAAAAGATAACACAGGCGATGAACTCAACCTTTTCTTAAGCTCTTGGAAGCTTTCCTCACACTTCTCCGTCCAAACGAATTTCATCGATTTCCTAGTCAAATTCGTCAGCGGATTTGCGATCTTGAAAAGGTCCTGAATGAATCTTCTATAATAACCCGCCAACCCAAGAAAATATCTCACTTCCGATGGTATTTTCTGCTGATCCCAGTTCATCACAGCTTCGACTTTAGAGGGATCTATCGAAATTCCATCCTTGTTGATCACATGTCCAAGAAATTGCACCCTTTCAATCCAGAATTCATATTTCAAAAATTTGGCGTACAACTTCTCCCTTCTCAACGCTTTTAGTGTTACTTTCAAATGCTCTACATGTTCTTCCTTGGTCTTCGAGTATACCAAAATGTCATCGATAAACACCACCATGAATTTGTCCAAAAACGGCTTGAACACTCCATTCATTAGGCCCATAAATGCTGCAGGAGCATTCATTAGACCAAATGATATCACCAAAAATTCGTAGTGACCATATCGAGTCCTAAATGCTGTCTTCAGAACATCCTCTAGCCTCACCTTCAGGTTATGATAACCACTCCTCAAGTCTATCTTTGAAAATTATCTTTCTCCCTTCAATTGAGCAAACAGATCGTCGATCCTCGGTAATGGATATCTATTCTTAATGGTGACCTTATTCAGTTCTCTGTAATCAATGCAAAGCCGCATCATCCCGTCCTTCTTCTTCACAAATAACACTGGCGCTCCCCACAGCGATACGCTCAATTGGATGTACTTCTTTTCTAGTAGTTCTTGCAGTTGTACCATCAATTCTTTCATCTCTATCGGAGCCATCTGGTATGGTGCCTTCGATATTGAAGCTGTTCCTGGCGCCAAATCGATCACAAACTCAACCTTTCTGTCTAGCGAAAGTCCTGGCAGATCATCCAAAAATACGTCTATGAAGTCCCTCACGACTGGTATATCTTCCAATTTTGGGTTCTCTTTACGACTATCGACTATGTAGGCTAAATATCCTATACAGCCTTGTCTTAACAACTTCCTGGCCTGCATCATCGTCAGCCAACTTGCTTGTCTAGGCTACTTGCTGCCATAAAACACAACCTTTAACGGAGTCATAAGGTTAATACATTTCCTCTGGCAATCAATTACAGCCCTATAATTGAATAGCCAATCCATTCCCAGAATAACATCAAATTCCCCAAGCCTAATCGGGATAAGATCTACGTTCATAATGTTACCCTTAATATCCACCCTACAGTTCTTGTGTACATACTTAACAGGGATCACTTCTCTATTCGCAATCTCTATGTTCATGGGATATTCTAACTCGTCCATAGGCAATTCTAAGTTCTTAGCAAAGTCATCGGATATAAATGAACAAGTAGCACCCGAATCAAATAGTACATAAGCATTAACTTTATTGATCGGAATGATACCTGACACCACATCGTGAGACTGCACAGCATCTTGCACTGTCTTGTTGAAGGTCTTGGCAGTCGGTCGGTTGGTTGTGGATGGTCTCGTGATAGTTAGAGCACTTCCACCGCTATTTTCCCTGTTCCCTCCTGCTCCTGCCCCTCCAGATCCCTTCTTGGGACAGTCTCTTGCCAGATGGTCCTTTGAGCCGCAAGTGAAGCAGGTGCCCTTCTTTGGATTAGGACAGTTAGATGTTATGTGGCCTTCCTGACCACAATTGTAGCAAACTCATTTTCCCTTCATATAGACCCCCAGGTGAGCTTTCCCGCATGTCAAACATGCTTCAATCCTCTTCTTCTGACCTCCTTGCTGATTTCCAGTTGATGAGTTATCAGTCCACCTCCCCTTCTGATTGTTACTTCCTCCCGTGTTGCTGCCACTAGCTTTGTTATTTCCTTCATTTTCACTCTTCTTCTTTTTCTGATCTTGGTTATACTTGGTTACCGCATCGCTTCCACCTTTAGCGAGTATGGTCTTCTCCAGCACCCCAGCAAAAGTGTTCAATTGGAACATTGACACTTTGCTATACAACCAGGGCTTCAAGCCCTGTTCAAACCTCCTTGCCTTCCTCTCATCGGTGTGCACTTAATACGTGGCAAACCTAGCCAACTCGTTGAATTTCGTCGCATAGTCTGGTACGGACATATTCCCCTGTTTTAGCTCCAGAAACTGGACCTCCTTTGGTTCTACGAGCTTGTCGGGAAATAAATTACGAAGAACATCTCCTTAAACCTTTCCCAGGTAATCACACCTTCTCCTCCCCGGACCTTATTTGATTACCACCAATAACTGGCTCTGATTTTAGCATGAACATTGCGTAGCCGGTTTTCTGGAGCTCTCTGACTCTGCGACGTCAAAAACATTTTCCATCTCTATAACCCAAGTTTGAGGTTCTATTGGGTTCATGGAGCCTTTAAACTCTGGCGGTCCCACCGCCTTGAAGTCCTTGAATGTAGTATTTGGTGGAGCTTGTGGTTGATTGTTATTCGCTCCAGCCGGTAAGTTCACCAACTGCTGAACGGGGTTAGCATTGGCGTCGTTTTACGGTTAGATCGTCTTCTTGGCGGCATTTTTTTGTTAAGAAATACGCTTATTAGATCTTTATTTAATAATCTAAATATCTAAGGCTTAACTTAAACATTTAGACACAATCACTTAACACATTATCTTAAATAACTCTGATATTTTATTTAATCAAAAGTTTTAACAAAATATGATATCATCACTGCTATTTACATCAACTATCCCGAGATAAAGAATCTAAAGGATTTAAAACATCAAAATATTCCTTTGTTTATAACCACATCGGAATTTACATTATTAACTACCAGATAGGTTTTCACATAATCAAAAGTGTTCCTATCACTGCCTATTAAGGCGACGAACAACTTTTCCTCGCTCTTCTTCCATAATACGGGACATCGTCCTGCGATCTAGCATATACCACTTTTGACCATGGAACTGAATTGGATATCTCATAACCCGATCTTGGGCCTCATCAATAGCATTCTGAAGCGTATAGTGCATTTCCTTAAGCTTGGCCTTCTTCACCCGACAGTTATCTTCTGCAAGATCTGCACATCGTGACTCCCTCACCCAGGCCTCCTCTGCTATGGCCAGCCTTGCTGATTTCTCTTTCAATTCATTCTTCAACTCCTCTATTTCCTCTGACTTCTGCTCGGTTTGACCCTTCTCGTGAACTAAATCCCACTCTACGTCTCCCAATCGTGTGTGCAGAGCCTCAACTTCAACGTCCCTCTGTTCGATAATAGTCTGTTGATTAACCGTCTGCTCTTTCAGCTCTTGATTCGTATCGCGTAACTCTATGTTACGATCATACAGTTCATCATACATCTCTGCACTGACAGAGTTCGGTGGGAACTCTTCAGGGTCTTCTTCGTCCTCCTCAGCTGCCTCAACTGGGATCTCGATCTCCTCCGAGTCCTCATCTGAGTCACTCACCGGCTCATGCTCCCGACCAATGACTGTGATCCAAGGAGATGGCTCTGGCTGAACTAACTGCTCCCAGGCTATGTGTATGTCTCGGGGCTCCTCCTCGTCCCTAGCCTCTTGGGGTACAATGTCCCTAGGCTGATTAAGTTCTCCAGCATCCGTTATCCTGACAAATCAAATTTTAAGTCTTAGTTATTACGTGATGCTAATCGATACTCGAGTACATAAGTATAAACACTTAGCACATAAGTTAATTTATTATCTTTCTTAGAACTCGATAAGAGTTATCATTGCTATGTTCTCAATCTCTTAAAAAGGCTACTATCCTAAGGTTTTCCCCCACCTAAGGTTCATAACCTATGACTTTGATACCAATCTGTGACACCCTCAAATCCGGGTACTTCAATTTCACGGGATTTGGTGTTCACTATACAAATATCATCTATCTATCAACCCATAACAAATACAAACCATGCAATATATAAAAATAAATCCTCCCCTTATGGGGTTACAACATCTAAAAAATAAATATAATCCCAGGTCAAACTAACCTTAAACATCTGTACGGAAACATAAACAAATAAATAATCCTTAAACAACATCAAGTCTTGACAATAAACATTCTTAAAATTTAATAACAAGTCTTCAACACTTGTTAACTTTCCCCTTGCCTCTGCTAGTGGAAAGCTCGTCGGACCTTTCGTTCTTAACTGCAAAGTTATTATTACGCAAGAGTGAGCACGATTGCCCACAAGTATAACAATATAACAATAATATAATAACATGCGAGTGAATCAAAGACTTCTGAATAAAGAAAACTCGGCTTTTGAATCAGGAATGAATAACAAGAATCAAAAGAAATTTTGAGGGTCATAAGACCTCGAACTATGTCCTAGGTTGTAAAATGTTTATACTTTAAACCTTTAACAGTCATAAGACTATGGACTCTACTTCTCGCACTTAAGGGGATCAGCCCTTAGTACCATACTGTGCACAATATCTCAACGCTAAAGCGTAAATAATCCCCTATTAAAGGGTTGTTCATCTCAGTTTGACATCAGAGTCCTCACCAAAAGAAGTTTAGTTTTGATAAGCTCAATAAAAGTTCTAGAATTTAGAACGCTTATCAACTATGGACTAGTCGAATCAATAAGGGCTCGCTAGTCTTATAAGGTTCTAGAATAAACTGATACTCAATTCGAATAATAATTCTACAAAAGGTATACAATCGAATAAGTATTGTATAACTAAATTCATGCTTTAAAAGAATTATAGCGTCTAATATGAAATCTTGAACTTGAACAATTAAGAACAAGAACTTACTCGATATAGAATACAAGTCTAAGACTTCATCAATGAATAATTTAGAACTTAAGGAACTTGCTCAATAAAAGTAAAGTTTAGAAACTTATTCAATTTAAAGGTTTGAGTTTAGGAAACTTGCCTCCTGCACAAGCTACAACTAATTCACGTTCCTTATTAAATCCTACATATCAACACATTCATAATACTCTTTAATCATAAATTCGATACACTTATCAAATCATAACATTGTTCTTTGAACTCATTATTTAACTTTTCAGATAATGTTTTAAGTCGTGTAGTTTACTTATTAATTAATCACATAACATAAGTAAATTAACATATTATTATATGCTTAATATGTCTTCATATTCATTACATTAGGTTTTAAAACACATTTTTAAAACTTGAACACTTAGAAAAATTTCTGAAATTCTGCAGGTAGGGATTACCCTTGCAATCTCTGTTTGAAGGTGATACAAACTTAGTCTCTTCAAATCAATTCTTCTCTCAAATTCTATCTAACCTTTCTCTGATATTTTCTATCAAATGTATATACGATATATGGAAGTCTGAGATAGGCTAAGTTTAATATACGTATATATTATACATGTAGGAACTGACGTTGACGTGGTCAGTTAGTCCCTTAGTGGGTTAACTGGCTAACTCCCCCTAGGGCCACGTTTGTTTGTCCTTTATTCTTTCTTTTCATTTATTTTAATAAAATCTTACCATATAGTTAAATAATATCACACCCAATAATCCAATATCTTATTTAAATTAATTAAATATAATATAATAAATCCACATTAAATCACATAGTCATATAATTAAAATTCTCATTTATTAATTATGTCAAATTATTAAATCTCAAATTAATTATTAAATTAATTAAAATAATATTATGCTTATTAATTAATTCATTTAATCGAATAAGCTCAATTAAATACGTACTTTGAATATAAAAATTCTCCACATTAATTTAACTAATGTAACACATATAATTAAATTAATCTACATCAATTTCATCAATTAATTATTTAACTCAATAATTAAATCATAGAAAAATATTTATTTAATTCAATAAATATTCAAATTAAATTACAAAAATCTCATTCGTCACAAGTTTTGCTAAAAGCATGAGTAAGGAATTTGAAATGAGCATGATGGGAGAATTGAATTTCTTCTTAGGACTACAAATCAAGCAAGGAAAAAAAGGTATTCACATCTCTCAATCCAAATATTGCAAAGAAATGATTAAGAAATTTGGTTTAGAGTATGTAAAACCTCTTAATACTCCTATGTCAACTACTGATAAACTAACTGCTGATGAAAATGGAAAAAGTGTTGACACAAAGAAGTATCGAGAAATGATTGGCAGTCTCCTTTACATCACAGCTAGTCGACCTGACATTATGTTTAGTGTTTGTAAATGTGCCAGATTCAAAGCAAATCCTAAAGAATCTCACTTGGTCGCAGTAAAAAGAATATTTAGATATCTTAAAGGAACTACAGACTTAGGTCTATGGTATCCTAAAGGTCAACTATTTGACCTTGTGTGTTTCTCTGACTCTGAGTATGTCGGTCATTATGTTGATCGAAAAAGCACAAGTGGCACTTGTCAGTTCTTAGGTGGATGTTTAGTTTCCTGGTTTTCTAAGAAACAGAACTCGGTATCTATTTCAACCACCGAAGCCGAATATATAGCTGCTACACGATGTTATGCACATATATTGTGGATGAAACAGACCATTGCCGATTACAATTTAAAATTTAACTGTGTGTCAATCTTATGTGATAATATGAGCACTATTAACTTAAGTAAAAATACCGTATTACATGCTAGCTCAAAACACATTGATGTTAGACACCATTTCTTACGAGATCATGTAAACAATGGTATCATTAAATTAGAACACATTAACACAGAATTAAATATTGCTGATATATTTACTAAACCTCTAAGTTCTGATAGATTTTGTAAATTACGTTTAGACTTGGGAATGTTAGATATCATCTCAAAAAATATTAAAATTTTCTCTTATTAAATTTTTTTTTGGTTGTTTCTAGTAATATATAAATATAATTTTTATATAGTCTAAATTAATAATATTATTAGTTTATAATTTTCTTTTAATTTTATATATATATATATATATATATATATATATATATATATATATATATATATATACTCATACATATAAATTATTTGTTTCTTTGATATGTTAATACACTTATATTATGTAGTTAAGTATATATTTTTATATATAAGATTTTATATTGACAATCTTTCTTAATTACACATTATATATCAAAAATTATACTAATATAATTTTTAATCACATTATTAATATATATATATATATATATATATATATATATATATATATAAACTCATAATTATACATATAAATATATATATATAATTTATTTATTTATATATGTTAATATATTTAAATATGCACTTTATATATTGAAATTTCATATTTATACTCTCTCTTAATTATCAAAAAATTATATTATTATAAATTTTTATTAAAAAATTTATATATATTCATAAAAATGAAAATTATTAATTTATAGATTTTAATATAAATTTTTTAATATTAATTATATCAAAAATTACATTTTTAACAATTGTTATATAATTATTTAACTATTTTGATATGAGCCGTCTAAGCAACAAAAGCATCTAACGGTCAAATACAAACACAATCCGCGCCCATCAGATCCAACCAATCAGAAACCAGATAACCTAAACACACGGATCACGCTCGTTAACCGCTCGATCAACATAGGAAAGCACAAACTCATCTCAGTCGTCCGATCAATGTCAAACGGGTCAGCCGATCTGGTTCAAACACGCATCTCATCTTGACCGTTGATCAAAATCTAAGGTTTGTTTTCCGCCACACGATCACTATAATTAACCTAAATATAAAAACCAAAAATCAAAATTTAATTCATTTTTTACTCTCTTTCTCTTCCGCCGGCCTTCTCTCTTCTCTCTCTCTATCTCAAACGCTCTCTCCCTTCTCTCTCTATCTCAAACCCTAACCCTTTCAAACCCTAACTCTCTCAGCCTAAAACAATCAATCTTTGTAAGTTTTTTGTGTTCTTCTTTTATTTAGATGAATCCTCTATGTCTTCTTAACATTTTCTACCGATTTGATTTTTCTTTCTTCACGTTTCTGTTGAAAATTTTGTCTTTAAAAAGAAATTTTTTTGTTCTTAATCGATTTCAAAACCCTAGATCTATAAATATTTTTACGTTCATTTTGTTCTCTTCTTCTTCTTCTATGTATTTTTATATCAAACATTTATAAAAAAAATGATATGCTCCTGAATTTCGAAACCATTACATGTTTCTGTCTAAAGTGCGTTTCTGAAATTTTTGCTTAAACCCTAATTTTCTTTTCTCAAAATTTCTGTTAACAAATTTATTTTCAAAACCCTAAATGTTTGTCTAAGTTTTTTTGTCTGAAAAATTTATCAAACCCGAAATTTGTCTGTTTAATCAGAATTTACATATAAACATATATGTGTATAATAACTGCTGTGTATATATACCTGGTTTTGTCGGGAATAATGTGTGTCTGAAATATCTGTGTGTATATATATATATATATATATATACTGATGTATGTGTGTGTGAGTATGGCTTCTTCCCCTATTGATACACTTATTCTGGATCAAATTGAAAGCTGCAAAGTTTGTGAATAGCTGTGCTAAGGTAATCCCTTCACTCTCTCTGATTAACTATAATTGATATATGTGGCTATCTGAGAGCCACTGGTTGAATATGTGTCTGTCTATGTGAATATAGGCATTAGATGAACATGATAACTTCCATGTATGGATTCTGCAATCTTATTGTCTATCTGAAATTGGATAACTGTGATAAAAATGAGTTTAATGTTTATATTCTGCATTTGTGGCTATCTAAAAGCCATTGGTTGTATATGAGACTGTCTATGTGAGTATAGATATTGGGTGAAAGTAAATTTTCATGTCTAAATTCTGCAATTTTGATGTCTATTTAAATATAGACATTAGGTGTTGAAAATAATTACCATGTTATATAATTATATGCTGTGACGCCCCCCAGAATAGGTCCAGTCAACCCAACCCATTTTGAGTCGCCAAATACATGGTACAGAATTCAAATACAAACTTTATATCATACGGTCGTGCAAAATACAACCACACAACTGTGAGTGTTAATACAAATATGTTGAAAATATTAATATTCAAAATAAGTCCTTATTATAATTATTATCACACTATTTATCAGAAATAGTGAGGACTACTACTGCTCTAATTCGGACCATCACTCTGTCCTCCGACTAGTCCCTGCGACATTCTCATTTCCTGAAGAGGACAACAGATGAAAAGGGTGAGCTCAACTAGCTCAGTAAAGAATATTATGACTAAGATAATGGAAAATAAATTATCGTTAGTCTTCAACAATTCAAATAAAATATTATTGACAACAAATTTTAGATAAATAATCGCAGCGGAAATAACCGTTCATCATCAATATTTTATCCCTGTAACATCAATCAATATACATCTCGAATCAAATATTCATCTTTGCACTACAGGCCAAAGATATTCATTTGTATCATCAGTGGTCATGTTCATCTCAACACCTGTCATCTTTGCACTACGGCCAAAGATATTCATCAGGTAATCATTCATCTTTGCTCTACAGGCCAAAGATATTCAGTTATATCACCATTTAGGACTGAGAATGATGAAAAACCATATAAATAACGAATACAGTGAAATAAAGGATAAGATTAAGGATTCGTATTTTAGTTTATCAAAGTTCAAGAATATTCCATAATAATACTTTGTGGAGCAAAATTCAAGAATAAAGCTCAAAACTTAGATCCAATCAAAGATAAGAACTTTAACAAGCAATTTGGACATATAGAAGAAATTTTAATTTTTTCGTGAATAGTGCCGTATACGTGAATAGTAACCCCGACGGAAAAAATAAGAATTTCGTAATAAAATCCATGCCAATATTTTGGTATAATGATATTGAAAAGAATAACATCATTTATGAAAGAAAATAACATCCCTTACCTCAAAAAGATAGTACCTCTGACTGGAATATTGGATATAATACCAAAGGAAACTTGCACTGAATAGTAACACTCAAAGTATCTAAATACTCACAAAAATACGCTCGATATTATAGAGAGAGAAAACTTCTGATTTCTGGTGTGATTTTCAATTCTAACCTAAGCACCCTATTTATAGGAAAAGCTTAGGATGCCAAAGGAGACTAAAATAATAAAATATATTATTTTTTAAAAAAAAATTCCGTCGCCTGACAGCTTTCATAATTTCAGAATTTTCAACCAAAGTGGGGCCCACCTATTAAAAAATATTTATTTTTCGAAACTTCAATAATTCATAATAAATAGCCCCTTTATCAGAAAAATACAAATTCTATATCCTTCTATAGGAAATTTAATTCTCTACAACTTTGTAGAAGAAAGTTTTTCCAAATTTCAAACATAAATTATCCGAAATCCATAAACGGATGATTTTCCGCACCAAAATACTGATAAAAACACATCAGCGCTAATTCCTTCTTTTATATCCACAAAATAAATATTTCCTTATCATATAAATCAATAATTAATTATTCACAAATAATATTATAGAGCTACAATATTGACAACCAGGTCGTTCCTAGGAAAGAGGGGGCCTTCCGATAAGGACTTCTCCTTACTGGCGCGCAATTAAATAACCCCTCCTAGACAGAACTTCCTTAGACATTGTCAATAATGATATCTAATAATATTATTCAAATAATATGAATTATTGAGTTGATAATGTGAAATACTGTGCAGTGACAATTATTGAATCAATAAAATATCAATGTAACAATTATTGAGTCAATAATATAAAATATCAACGTAGCAATTATTGAGTCAATAATATATCATGCAATTATGGAATCAATAATATAAAATATTAAACAGTAATTACTGTAACAATTATTGAGTAATGACTTCTCACGTAAGAATCAATAATTAGAATTACTGTGCAATACCGTGTGCTACTATGCAATACCGTGTGCTACCTTGCAACACCGCGTATTACTGTACTTTTAACCACCGGGTATTTCAACAGTACTAACGATAACAACTACGCCGTTATTTTATAAAAAGGTTATTTCTATCGCTTTCTATATCCGACAGTTATTCCGTTGTGGGGCCCACAAATAGCTGCGCCGTCGTACGAATATTTCCCGACAACAAGAATATTCCACGACCAAACGAATATTCCCCGACAACCAGAATATTTTATAACCACTTGCTCATTTTAAAATATTTGCACATTTCACCCATAACTTTCATATTTATCAAATCAGCACCTTACTATTTCGAAATAATATATAAAGAAAATTAAATATTTATTCATAAAAGTTGGGGTCTTACATATGCTACTACTGTTATATGCTGACATGTATAATAGAGATCATGTGCTACATCAGTTTTATATAACACTGACTTGTTGAATCAATGTGTTGACACACTATATTTTATTGATATGGGCATCTAGCAATGACAACATGTTAGTGTTATGCAACATTGACTGGTTGTATCTCTGTGTTGATTTGTAACAGTTTGATGTGGGCATATCTGCGATATCTGTGATAACTTATCTATGTTGATTTGCTACAGTATGATATTGGCATAAAAATAATAAAGACATATCTATGTGTTGAATCTTCTGATATGGGCCAGTAAGTATGATAGCATATATCTTTGTTTGATATTAGATCATACCTGTTATGTCAATAACCTGCATATTTTTGAAATTTGGTTGTGTCTTCTAATTTGACTTCTGGACAAATTTTTCAAAAAGAGAAAATCTGACAAAAGATTTAAATCTGCTAACAGTCCTACACATGTCTGTCCATTACTGCTCACTATGCACCGTCATCACTTGAGAACTGTTTAGTTTTTGACATTCAGGTCATGCCATATAAATTAATTTTTTTTAATTGTACCTTTTTCTATAAAAGGACAGTCTTTTAAACCTATTCTACTATGTCTGCAATTTTTCCTTTTCCTTCAAACCTCTTCTACTACTTGTCTAAAGTTTTGTTTATTCACTTACTTTCAAAACATGAAACCTGCCCATTCTTCAAAAAGAAAAAGATCTAAAATATTTACTGACACACCCTGATTTATATACTCCATTGTTGGTCACACCTACTGCCAAAAACAAATATTAACACATAAAACATAACTTGCTTCCTGGGGTAGGAACTTCTTTCAATAGCTTTCCAGGTCTGTTAGAAAATATAACAAGTAAAGAATGGGACTGTCTTATCTCTTTTACAAGTAGAGAGATATATCCTAGCTTGATTGCTGAATTCTATGCTCACATATCTTTTCTTCATGATTTAACTGATTTTCTGACCTATATTAAAACCTGTATACAAGGTCAAGACTATGTGATAGATGAAATTCTTCTTTTGCATGCTCTTAATCTCAGAAAAGAATTCTTGGATTATCCCAAGATAAATGAATACACCTATCCCATAGAATTACTACTACTGAGTGTCTTACTTTTAAACACAATCTTGCACTCACAACTGATCAACTTGTGCCTGCCAATCTATTTGAATATCCATGCAAAGTGCATATTGATTACTTCACTGATGAGTGTCAGTTTTTAGGAAAAATTCTGAGGCATAACTTTATGCCTGTCAGAAATGACAAACTGTTAAGTTCTTTTAACTTAGAACTTATGAAATGTGTTCTGACTGGATGCATGCCATATAGTCTGCCATTCTTTCTCTTGACATCCTTTGAATTCTGTCATTCTAATAACTGTATGGGGTATAGACTTTTGTTTACTAGAATCTTTATACACTTGGGTGTTCCTGTTCATCTTCATAAGGTTCAAATAATTCACAATAGCAATATTGTGTCACATTTAAATCTTCCTTCTAAGCCTTTAATTATCTTCCAACCTAATGACACTGACCACATAGAGACACATTTAAATCTACTGTCCCAAATTGATTCTTTAAACAACATGAGTTAACTATCTTTGAAGAATCAGTCTAAAATTATGACTCAGTTAGAGGCTTTACAATTGTTTGTACAACACTTACAAGATATGATGAGTATATTGATGGAGCACCACAAGATGTCAATCCCCCCCCTACAACTTTACTGCCACTACCAGCTCTGCCCAGCCTGACCATTCTGGCCAGACCCCCCTGATCTGCATCTCACAAACATGAGTATGAATTTCTCTCCACTCAACTTTGATGAACTCTGAAGAAGAATGTAAACTAACTACTAACTATTCTGGATGACTGTAATAATCACTAACAGACTGATAATTAGGATTATTATTATATATTTAATTATCATTCTAACTTGCAGGTAATTATTGAAACTAATAGTTTCTGCAGGTGATTTGGTATTTTCCTTAAACCCCTCCATTTTTGTTAATGACAAAGGGGGAAAAGAAAAATATCAGATAGAAGAAAAATATCAGATAGAAAAAAATATATTAGATTATTACTTAGTATATACTAAGAAATAATCTGATAAGTGAGCAGATATGAATCTGCTGGATATAACTGTTATATACTGCATGAATGCTTTGGATGATGTGCATGAGATTGACAGAAACTGCTATACTGGATATAACTGCTATAACTATATGTATGGACAGGATGGATGGTTTGTATGTTGAATGGTTTGCATATCAGATACAACTATTATACAACTGCCTGGATGGTTATAACTGCATGAATGGTTGGTATGTCCGTCTGGTATGTCCGTCTGGTAGTTTTTCTTAATTTTAAAAATTCTTTTAAAAACCCGATTCATGATCTGAGGGGGAGCCTCACGAATTAAGAGGGAGTTCTGAAAAATAAATATTTTTTACTTGTTGTCATCATCAAAAAGGGGGAGATTGATAGGTCTCCAAATCTGAGTATTTAATTTTGATGATAACAAGTTAGGTTAAAATGTCAAAAGGGTAGAATCCTCTCCATAGGATTAAAATGTTAAAATTGATTTATTAATTACCTCTAATATTTTAACCAAAAATATTTATTTTTTAAAAAAATCTTTTGAATTAATTTTATAACCTTGATAATTTAATATCAAGTGTTAATAAAATGAGTTCATATAGTAACATTTCCTAAGGCAAGGAGATTCCTATTTTATTTTTAAAAATAATTTTCAAAATCTTTTATGGGCAAAAGTATTTCTAAAATATATTATATATATATATATATATATATATATAATCGTGCATGTGTGTGCATGGTATGTTCCGTGTGTGTGTGTGTGCATGGTGTGTGTCCCGAACCGTGTGTGCATGTGTTGGTGTGTGTGTGCCGAACACTTGTGTATGCATGGAAGTTTGTGTGCCTAATTTATAAATGGTGCATGTGGATGTTTGTGCCAAGAATGCTTGTGTGCTGGGAACAAATTTCTAAAACAAAGGCTTATGCCTTTATTTCAAATGTTGGGCACCAATTTAAAAAGTAATGATTGCAACAAATGTAGTGAGTCATATATGCATAACATAAATTGTTGGGCCAACAAATTCTTATATATCCGGCCAAGCACAATTAATCCGAGCCCCTCATTTTTCCATCATGCAATCCGGACCTTCCAATTCAAAAATAATTTTCCAAAATTACGGTAATGCCCTAACCTCAAAAATTCTATAAATAAGAGGCTTTTTCTATTCATTTCAATTTACCAATTCCAAAAATAGAAAAACTTACTCTCCTTGCCTACATACTGTCTAAAAAAGCTTTTACTTTCTTCTCTCAATCAAAGTTCTAATTCTATTGGAAGAGAAAAATTGGTCCAAGTATTTGAGATAAGTTGTTAAATTATAATTGTTCATATCATCTCATACTTGCTTATACATATAGATATTCTGTGATAAATTGCTATACACAGTCATATATCTATATATCCATATTAGTAAAGAGTCAGTACTTGGACACCGATATAATTTGGATGTTATTTCTTTGAAATTCTTCAAACGGTCTTTAAAATCCCATGTGGCCCTTTACTGGTATAATCAATATATAGGTTTAGATAATCAGATATAAACTGCGATACACATCTATATATATCTATATTTCATCTATCATATCTAGTAAAGAGTCAGTATTTGGACACCGATATATAATTTAGATGTTATTTCTTTAAAATTCTCCAAATGGTATTTAAAATCACAAGTGGCCCTTTACTGATATAAATAATCTATATAAATATTTTATATACGATTATCAAGTTGTGAATCGAAAATTTTAGTCAGTACTTGGATACCGATATACAATTCAGATGTTATTTCCTTGAAATACTCTGGACGGTTTTTAAAATCCCAAGTGGCCAAATTATTCGCAACGTAGATCAAATATAATATAATATATGTAAGTGGGCGAAACAAGTTTTGTTCAAGTATTATCTAAAGTGAATCATATTATTATACTTGATAAACTTTCATTAAATATAATGCTCATATAATTGTTCATAAATTATTGTTGCATTATACAAGTGTGTGGTTGTTTAAATTCAAAGTTATATTTATTTAACACCAAAGAAACACACTCTTTATAAAGAAAACTTTTTTTCTTAATCCATAGAAAAATATTCTTTAAAGAAAAAGAAAATCTTTATTACAAGTGCTTAAATATTTTATCTGCTTTCACAGAAGCACATCACATAAAAGTCTTTGAACTTTTATCATATACTTAAATTCTATATCTACTTATCTGAGAAGTATCTGTTCTACAATTTTATCTGCTATTGTTAGAAGCAAATATTCAACAAACATTTTGTAAAAGGAAAAGGTTGAGCTAGTTTATTTTATACTTGTGAGAAAGACAATAATTTTTTGACGAAGACCAGAGTCTTAGAGAGGTCAACTGGGAGTTGGGTCTCTAGTGCACTTGTGAGGTGAGGAAGAGATTGTTGTTTCAAGACCAAGGGATAGAATAATTCTAAGCTCAAAAGAATATTCAACTAAGCTTGAGGAAGGAGCTGGGAGTTCGCTGTCCAAAATAGTTAGTTGAGGATAGTTGTAAGTTTATCTTTAAAACTTTGTACAGGCTTCTCCGCCTATTGAAGGAGTATTTATTACAGGGAGTAATAGGATCTCAAGTCCTGGAGATGAGCTTGAGACTGGACGTAGCAACATACTCGGGCTGTATGTTGTGAACCAGATAAATATCTGTGCATTGTGTGATTGAATTTTAAACTGCTTATTAATTTTATAAAGTTAATCCACTAAAATTCGAAAAGGCCAAAGATAATTTTTAAACGATAATAATCTATTCAACCCCCCCCCCTTCTAGATTATTATTGGACTTTCAGAAGGTACATTTTCGCCCATGCTGCAACTGATTGCCTTGCACATCCCCCATACACACTGGACAGGACAGCTTCCCATGAGTTGCTCAACCACTAACCATCATAAGAGTCGAAAATTCAGTGATAGTCCATAACAGGGCTGCCTTCATCACAAAATTCTCACATTTTAATTTATCTTACGTCTGGACCCCTGTCTCCCACAACATCTTTAGTTCATCTACTAACGGTAGAAGGTACACGTTAATGTCTGTTGTAGGACTTTTATCCCCCGGTATGAGTAAAGTCAAGAACAAATACGGATCCCTCATGCACATCGACGGTGGAAGATTATAAGCGACCATAATCACTGGCCAAACTGAGTAAGGCTGGCTAAAATTATTGAAAGGGCAAAAGCCATCAGTAGCCATGCCAAGCCTAACATTCCTGACTTCTTCCGCAAACTCAGGATAATTTGCATTAAATCTCTTCCATTCATCTCTATCCACTGGGTGAGTCAGCTGACCAGGCACGACATCCCTTGTTCAATGCCAACTTATATGTTGAGCCGTATGAGACGACATTAATAGCCGCTGAAGCCTCGGCGTAAGAGGAAAGTACCATAAGATCTTCCTGGGAACATGTTTCTCCTTCCCCCCCCCCCCCACGTTTTGTCACCTTGTAGCGCAGAAAGCTGCATATATCACACTGTCCCTTATCTCTGTCCTCCCCATAGTATAACATGAAATCCTGCTCACAAGCATCGATTTTTTGATACCCCATATTTAACCCTTTGACCATATTCTTCAGTTCGTAATAATTCGTAGGAAGAGTATGATCCTTGGGTAAGAACTTTCCAACTATGGCAAGTAAATCGTTGAAACCTCTCTCACTACAGTCGTGCTCGTTCTTGTAGTGTAAGAGCATCGTCACTGCAGAAAGCTTGGTGTCCGTATCATTTCCCGGATACAACGAGACCCCAGATTCAGATAGCAACTTGTAAAAGGCAGCAGCTGTATCATTTGGCACTTGTTTAGCACTGCTTGAAGAAGGATCATTTTTAGCCCAGTCAATATTATTAGGGCCATAAGCATCGACCAACATCTCCACCGGATCATAATTTTCGACGTATGAATCCCGTAGAATATCTATCCACTCAGCTGATTCCCCGTGATGAGTCCATACGAAGTACCCATCCACAAATCCTCGGGAAAATAAGTCGAATTTAATCTCGTCGACTTTCTTCCAGATCAGGTTTTTACACTTAACACACGGGCAGCGCATTTAAGACCCCAACTTTTATGAATAAAGATTTAATTTTCTTTATATATTATTTCGAAATAGTAAGGTGCTGATTTGATAAATATGAAAGTTATGGGTGAAATGTGCAAATATTTTAAAATGAGCAAGTGGTTATAAAATATTCAGGTTGTCGGAGAATATTCGTTTGGTCGTGGAATATTCTTGTTGTCGGGGAATATTCGTACGACGGCGCAGCTATTTGTGGGCCCCACAACGGAATAACTGTCGGATATAGAAAGCGACAGAAATAACCTTTTTATAAAATAACGACGTAGTTGTTACCGTTAGTACTGTTGAAATACCCGGTGGTTAAAAGTACAGTAATACGCGATGTTGCACCGTAGCACACGGTATTGCATAGTAGCACATGGTATTGCATAGTAGCACACGGTATTGCACAGTAATTCTAATTATTGATTCTTACGTGAGAAGTCATTACTCAATAATTGTTACAGTAATTACTGTTCAATATTTTATATTATTGATTCAATAATTGCATGATATATTATTGACTCAATAATTGCTACGTTGATATTTTATATTATTGACTCAATAATTGTTACATTGATATTTTATTGATTCAATAATTGTCACTGCACAGTATTTCACATTATCAACTCAATAATTCATATTATTTGAATAATATTATTAGATAGCATTATTGACAATGTCTAAGGAAGTTCTGTCTAGGAGGGGTTATTTAATTGCGCGCTAGTAAGGAGAAGTCCTTATCGGAAGGCCCCCTCTTTCTTGGGAACGACCTAGTTGTCAATATTGTAGTTCTATAATATTATTTGTGAATAATTAATTATTGATTTATATGATAAGAAAATATTTATTTTGTGGATATAAAAAAAGGAATTAGCGCTGATGTGTTTTTATCAGTATTTTGGTGTGGAAAATCATCCGTTTATGGATTTCGGATAATTTATGTTTGAAATTTGGAAAAACTTCCTTCTACAAAGTTGTAGAGAATTAAATTTCCTATAGAAGGACATAGAATTTGTATTTTTCTGACAAAGGGGATATTTATTATGAATTATTGAAGTTTCAGAAAATAAATATTTTTTAATTGGTGGGCCCCACTTTTGTTGAAAATTCTGAAATTTTGAAAGCCACCAGGCAGCGGATTTTTTTTTAAAAAAAATAATATATTTTATTATTTTAGTCTCCTTTGGCTTCCTAAGCTTTTCCTATAAATAGGGTGCTTAGGTTAGAATTGAAAATCACACCAGAAATCAGAAGTTTTCTCTCTCTATAATATCGAGCGTATTTTTGTGAGTATTTAGATACTTTGAGTGTTACTATTCAGTGCAAGTCTCTTTTGGTATTATATCCGATATTCCAGTCAGATGTACTATCTTTTTGAGGTAATGGATGTTATTTTCTTTCATAAATGATGTTATTCTTTTCAATATCATTATACCAAAATATTGGCATGAATTTTATTACGAAATTCTTATTTTTTCCGTCGGGGTTACTATTCACGTATACGGCACTATTCACGGAAAAATTAAATTTTCTTCTATATGTCCAAATTGCTTGTTAAAGTTCTTATCTTTGATTGGATCTAAGTTTTGAGCTTTATTCTTGAATTTTGCTCCACAAAGTATTATTATGGAATATTCTTGAACTTTGATAAACTAAAATACGAATCCTTAATCTTATCCTTTATTTCACTGAATTCGTTATTTATATGGTTTTTCATCATCCTCAGTCCTAAGTGGTGATATAACTGAATATCTTTGGCCTGTAGAGCAAAGATGAATGATTACCTGATGAATATCTTTGGCCGTAGTGCAAAGATGACAGGTGTTGAGATGAACATGACCACTGATGATACAAATGAATATCTTTGGCCTGTAGTGCAAAGATGAATATTTGATTCGAGATGTATATTGATTGATGTTACAGGGATAAAATATTGATGATGAACGGTTATTTCCGCTGCGATTATTTATCTAAAATTTGTTGTCAATAATATTTTATCTGAATTGTTGAAGACTAACGATAATTTATTTTCCATTATCTTAGTCATAATATTCTTTACTGAGCTAGTTGAGCTCACCCTTTTCATCTGTTGTCCTCTTCAGGAAATGAGAATGTCGCAGGGACTAGTCGGGGGACAGAGTGATGGTCCGAGTTAGAGCAGTAGTAGTCCTCACTATTTCTGATAAATAGTGTGATAATAATTGTAATAAGGACTTAGTTTGAATATTAATATTTTATACATATTTGTATTGACACTCACAGTTGTGTGGTCGTATTTTTCACGACCGTATGATATAAAATTGCATTTGAATTCTGTACCATGTATTTGGTGACTCAAAATGGGTTGGGTTGACTGGACCTATTCTGGGGGGCGTCACAGTTGGTATCAGAGCTTAGGGATATGATCTCTGGCGGAGATCGGGGAATAGAACTAGGAGGGGAGAGACGAGTAAATCCTTCACTAGTATGTCCTACCTAAGCTTATGTGGTATTTAATTGGTCAGTCGGAGCATAGAGTTAATATGTGATATGTTGATTTGTTTAGTTAACCCTTGTTTTATGGCAGTATTTGAGAATGGCAACTGAGAATGTTAACAACGAAGTGAATGAGACCGTGGAGACACCTTTAATCACTAACCAGGAGAACGTGCAACAAGAAGGCAATGTTCATCCTGAAAACAACGCTGGTCAGACGATAAAAGACGAGATGTTTAGAAGTTTTCTGCAGTTCATGCAAAACCAGACGAGGGAGACTCGTGTGCAACATACAGATGGAGATAATAACAACACGCGAATTGTCACTGCCAAGCAGTTCAAAGAATTGGGACCACCAGAGTTTCTGGAAAAGCCGGATCCGATCAAGGCGGAGACGTGGATTAAACAAATTACCAAGATATTTGATGTATTAGGATGCACGGAGGAACAGAAGGTTCCATTTGCCACGTTTATGTTCCGTGGAGAGGCAGATTACTGGTGGGAATCCGTGAAGCGTACCCAGCCTGCCGCACTCAAGATGTCTTGGGAAGCATTCCAGAAACTGTTTAATGACAAGTACTTTCCTGAAAGTATTCGTCATATAAAGGAAGTAGAATTTATCAGACTCGAGCAAAACAATATGACGGTATCCCAGTATGAGGCTAAGTTCGCTGAGCTGTCCAGGTTTGCACCTCATTTGGTGGAGAATGAGGAACGTATGACGCGGATGTTTCTAAGAGGTTTGAAACCCGAAATACGTCAATACCTCATTTCTCATAAATTTTCTCTATATTCGGATGTAGTGAACAGGGCCCAGTTGTTAGAATGAGATAATGATTATGTTCAACCGAGGGACCACAACCAAGGTTGTACCGGTGGCAGCAATCATCGAAGTAATGACAACCAGCGAGGAGGAAAGTATGACAGAAGCGGTAACCACTCCGGTGGTAATCGTGGCCATGATAGTAGGAAAAATGAATCGGGAGGAGATTTCAAGAAGAGAAGATACAACAATGAGAGCGTGAAGACGTCAACATCAACACCAGCATCAACTGTTTCTAGGGGAGGAGAACGACCACCGGTCGTATGTTATAAATGCGGGAAAGAGGGACACATCAGCCCAAACTGCCCACAACAGTTCAAGGCATGCTATAACTGTGGAAAAGAAGGACATATAGCTCGAGATTGTCCTGTTGCGAAACCAAATCCAGCGGGGGTGGTGATTCCAAAGGCGGTTTCAGACAAGTCAAATTCAGTGATTCCTGGAATAGCGTTTTGTCGTGACAGCCCAAAACGCGAGGAACCCACACGATGTGATTACGGGTAAGCTAATCATAAACTCTTGCAAAGTTTACACCTTATTAGATACCGGTGCTACCCATTCTTTTATTTCACCTGCTTGTGCTCAACGTTTGAACTTGACTTCTGATAAATTAGACTTTGACTTATCTGTTGAAACTCCGTCGGGAGAAACCTTTGTTACATCCACAGTTCAGATTGGTACCCTTACCTTACCTATTCATCTGATATCTTTGAAAATACTTGCATTTGACGTGATTTTAGGAATTGACTGGTTAACCACTTACCATGCCAAAATTGATTGTTTTCGTAAGGTTGTTAGTTTTCATATTCCTAATCAACCTGTTGTGCGAATCCAAACCACCAAACCACTAAAATCAGTCAATATCATTTCAAGTCACAAAGCTATTCGTTTATTGAAAAACAAATGTCAAGCTTTCTTAGCTCATGTCACTGATCTAAACCAGAATACATCAGATTTGAATGATATTTCCGTTGTTAATGAGTTTCCTGATGTATTTCCCGAAGAACTTCCCGGTCTATCCCCAGAACGTGAAGTTGAATTCTTTATTGACCTTGAGCCCGGTACAAAACCCATTTCTAAAACCTCATATCGAATGGCTCCTATTGAACTTCAGGAGTTAAAAGGTCCAACTACAGGAGTTGTTAGACATCGGTTTTATTCGTCCTAGTACGTCTCCTTGGGGTGCTCCTATTTTATTCGTAAAGAAGAAAGACGGGAGTATGCGACTTTGTATTGACTATCGGGAGTTGAACCATGTCACCATTAAGAATAAGTATCCGTTACCTCGTATTGATGACCTGTTCGACCAGTTGCAAGGAGCACAATTCTTTTCAAAGATCGATCTTCGTTCTGGATATCATCAGCTGAAGATTAAAACTGAGGATATTCCAAAGACTGCTTTCAAAACTCGGTACGGGCATTATGAGTTCTTAGTCATGTCTTTTGGATTGACTAATGCTCCTGCTGCTTTCATGGATATGATGAACCGTGTATTCAAGGAGTATTTGGATCAATTCGTTGTTGTCTTTATTGATGACATTCTCATCTATTCTAAAAGCCGTGAAGATCATGAGCACCACTTGAGGTTGGTACTTCAAAAGCTTCGTGAGAACAAACTATATGCCAAACTGAAGAAATGCGAGTTCTGGCTTGAGGAAGTAGCATTCCTTGGGCATGTGGTATCAAAACGTGGAGTATCTGTTGACCCGGCGAAGATTGAAGCAATACAAAGCTGGGAGCAACCTAAGTCGGTAACCGAAGTACGGAGCTTTTTGGGCTTAGCTGGTTATTATCGGAGGTTCGTAGAGGGATTTTCTCGAATTGCTACTCCATTAACTCAGTTGACTCGGAAAGATACAAAATTCGTTTGGAGCAAGGAATGCGAGAAGAGCTTCCAAGAGCTCAAGAGGAAACTTATCTCGGCACCTGTTCTGACAATACTATCTGGTTCGGATGGATTTTTTATCTACAGCGATGCTTCGGGCAAAGGGTTATGATGTATTCTCATGCAACATGGGAAAGTCATAGCCTATGCCTCGCGACAACTCAAAGAATATGAGAGGAATTATCCTACTCATGATCTAGAGTTGGCAGCAGTCGTTTTTGCGTTGAAGATCTGGATACATTACCTGTAAGGAGAGAAAGTGGAGATTTATACGGATCATAAAAGCCTTAAATATTTCTTCACTCAGAAGGAACTCAACATGCAGCAACGACGTTGGCTTGAGCTGTTGAAAGATTACGATCATACCATCCAATACCATCCTGGAAAAGCGAACGTGGTAGCTGACGCATTGAGTAGAAGATCATATGTGGGAACGAGTGCGATGATGTCAACTATACGCGTAGAACCAGCTTTGATTGATAAAGTTAAAGCTGCTCAAGCTACGGATGCGGAGCTGGTGAAGATGAAGAAGAAGGTGCAAGAAGGTGCCATTCCAGAAGCAAGAATCGACGAAGAGGGAATACTTCGAGTCAACTCCAGACTTTGTGTTCCTAACAATTCTGACTTGAAGTATAGAATCATGATGGAGGCACACAACACACCGTTTGCGATCCATCTTGGGAGTACCAAAATGTATCGTGATCTTCGACATACATTTTGGTGGAGCAATATGAAAAGAGAGATCGCGGAGTTTATTTTGAGATGTTTAATTTGTCAACGTGTAAAGGCGGAGCATCAAGTACCGAAGGGTCCATTGCAACCACTGGAGATTCCAAAATGGAAGTGGGAACACATTACGATGGATTTCGTTACGGGTCTTCCCAAGGTTTCTCAAGGCATAGATGCGATTTGGGTTATTGTTGATAGATTAACCAAGTTTGCTCATTTCTTGCCGATACGAGAGACTTATTCCCTTGAACGTCTTGCTCATATGTACGTGAATGAGATTGTGAGATTGCATGGCATGCCAGTATCCATAGTTTTGGATCGTGATTCCAGATTTACTTCACGATTTTGGATTAGTTTGCAGAAAGCTATGGGCACGGATTTACGATTCAGTTCGGCTTATCATCCTCAAACAGACGGACAATCGAAAAGGACTATTCAAACTCTTGAAGATCTATTGAGACTTTGTGTTCTAGACTTCAAAGAGAGTTGGGATAAGTATTTACCATTGGTGGAATTCTCCTACAATAACAGTTATCAGGCAAGTATAGGTGTGGCTCCATTCGAGGCATTGTATGGGAGAAAGTGTCGTTCTCCAGTTTGTTGGGATGAGGTGGGTGAAGCAACATTGTTGGGACCGGAGTTAGTACGCATGACTACAGAAAAGATCCAAATGATTCGACAACGTTTACAAACAGCACAAGATCGATAAAAGAGTTATGCGGATCTTCATCGAAAGGACGTGGAATTTAATGTTGGAGACCATGTGTTATTACGTGTTGCTCCGTGGAAAGGAGTTACGAGGTTTGGCAAGAGAGGAAAGCTCAATCCACGATTCATTGGTCCATTTAAAATTCTTGACCGAGTAGAAAATGTGGCCTATAGACTTGCTTTACCTCCAAGCATGTCTCGTGTTCATAACGTGTTTCACATATCCGTGTTACGTAAATATGTGAAGGATCCAAACCGCATTATTGAGTTAGAACCAGACGAGATAGCTGAAGATTTAACGTTCGAGGAGGTACCTGTCAAGATCTTGGATAGGAAGGAGCATGTCCTACGCTCGAAAATTATATCTCAAGTTAAAGTTTTGTGGAGAAACCATGCAATTGAGGAAATGACCTGGGAGTTGGGAATCGGAAATGAAAGCGAGGTATCCTCACCTTTTCGACATACCAGGTACGTACGTCAATTTCGAGGACGAAATTTCATAAGGAGGGGAGGTTATAAGACCCCAACTTTTATGAATAAAGATTTAATTTTCTTTATATATTATTTCGAAATAGTAAGGTGCTGATTTGATAAATATGAAAGTTATGGGTGAAATGTGTAAATATTTTAAAATAAGCAAGTGGTTATAAAATATTCTGGTTGTCGGGGAATATTCGTTTGGTCGTGGAATATTCTTATTGTCGGGGAATATTCATACGACGGCGCAGCTATTTGTGGGCCCCACAAACGGAATAACTGTCGGATATAGAAAGCGACAGAAATAACCTTTTTATAAAATAATGGCGTAGTTGTTATCGTTAGTACTGTTGAAATACCCGGTGGTTAAAAGTACAGTAATACGCGGTGTTGCACGGTAGCACACGGTATTGCATAGTAGCACACGGTATTGCACAGTAATTCTAATTATTGATTCTTACGTGAGAAGTCATTACTCAATAATTGTTACAGTAATTACTGTTCAATATTTTATATTATTGATTCAATAATTGCATGATATATTATTGACTCAATAATTGCTACGTTGATATTTTATATTATTGACTCAATACTTGTTACATTGATATTTTATTGATTCAATAATTGTCACTGCACAGTATTTCACATTATCAACTCAATAATTCATATTATTTGAATAATATTATTAGATAGCATTATTGACAATGTCTAAGGAAGTTCTGTCTAGGAGGGGTTATTTAATTGCGCGCCAGTAAGGAGAAGTCCTTATCTGAAGGCCCCCTCTTTCTTGGGAACGACCTGGTTGTCAATATTGTAGTTCTATAATATTATTTGTGAATAATTAATTATTGATTTATATGATAAGGAAATATTTATTTTGTGAATATAAAAGAAGGAATTAGCGCTGATGTGTTTTTATCAGTATTTTGGTGTGAAAAATCATCCGTTTATGGATTTCGGATAATTTATGTTTGAAATTTGGAAAAACTTCCTTCTACAAAGTTGTAGAGAATTAAATTTCCTATAGAAGGACATAGAATTTGTATTTTTCTGACAAATGGGCTATTTATTATGAATTATTGAAGTTTCGGAAAATAAATATTTTTTAATGGGTGGACCCCACTTTTGTTGAAAATTCTGAAATTTTGAAAGCCGCCAGGCGGCGGAATTTTTTTTTAAAAATAATATATTTTATTATTTTAGTCTCCTTTGGCATCCTAAGCTTTTCCTATAAATAGGGTGCTTAGGTTAGAATTGAAAATCACACCAGAAATCAGAAGTTTTCTCTCTCTATAATATTGAGCGTATTTTTGTGAGTATTTAGATACTTTGAAGTGTTACTATTCAGTGCAAGTTTTCTTTGGTATTATATCCGATATTCCAGTCAGAGGTACTATCTTTTTGAGGTAAAAGATGTTATTTTCTTTCATAAATGATGTTATTCTTTTCAATATCATTATACCAAAATATTGGCATGGATTTTATTACGAAATTCTTATTTTTTCTTCAGGGTTACTATTCACGTATACGGCACTATTCACGAAAAAATTAAATTTTCTTCTATATGTCCAAATTGCTTGTTAAAGTTCTTATCTTTGATTGGATCTATATTTTGAGCTTTATTCTTGAATTTTGCTCCCCAAAGTATTATTATGAAATATTCTTGAACTTTGATAAACTAAAATATGAATCCTTAATCTTATCCTTTATTTCACTGAATTCGTTATTTATATGGTTTTTCATCATTCTCAGTCCTAAGTGGTGATATAACTGAATATCTTTGGCCTGTAGAGCAAAGATGAATGATTACCTGATGAATATCTTTGGCCGTAGTGCAAAGATGACAGGTGTTGAGATGAACATGACCACTGATGATACAAATGAATATCTTTGGCCTGTAGTGCAAAGATGAATATTTGATTCGAGATGTATATTGATTGATGTTACAGGGATAAAATATTGATGATGAACGGTTATTTTCGCTGCGATTATTTATCTAAAATTTGTTGTCAATAATATTTTATCTGAATTGTTGAAGACTAATGATAATTTATTTTCCATTATCTTAGTCATAATATTCTTTACTGAGCTAGTTGAGCTCACCCTTTTCATCTGTTGTCCTCTTCAGGAAATGAGAATGTCGCAGGGACTAGTCGGGGGACAGAGTGATGGTCCGAGTTAGAGCAGTAGTAGTCCTCACTATTTCTGATAAATAGTATGATAATAATTGTAATAAGGACTTAGTTTGAATATTAATATTTTATACATATTTGTATTGACACTCACAGTTGTGTGGTCGTATTTTGCACGACCGTATGATATGAAGTTTGTATTTGAATTCTATACCATGTATTTGGCGACTCAGAATGGGTTGGGTTGACTGGACCTATTCTGGGGGGCGTCACAGCGCATCTTTCCATTCGAATCATCAACATGATCTATTGCTTTTCCCATCACGATAAGCCGATACTAATCCCCTCTCATAACTGCGTATCCTACGGTACATCCAACTCCGGTCGGGTGACATCTTTTACTGCACAGACCACGCATTCAGTACAAGGATGTTCATGTATGTGGTCCATGAATGAATGAATGTCAAGCGGGTTTTAGTCCAGGGATGTTCATGCATGTGGTCCATGTATGAATTAGAGTATTTTCCTATTATGACAGCTCTATAGGAAAGGGGTAATTCAGGTTTCTATCCCGTTCCTGGATGCGTCTCTTCACTAGTGCCAACACGTTATGCACGTTTCTACCGTTTTAAAAAATTCGACAGCACCTCCCCATGGTCTCCAAATACACGAAATAGATTAAGATAACTTAATCTAAGTATATACTCGAAGAACATGTAGAGATAACAACCAAAAAATCCTCAAAATAACAAAAACGTGTCGTTTAGTATTGGCACCAGCCTAAGTGAAAGACATAACATCCAGTAACAATCCCAAACTAGGGACTATTCGACATTCACTCCTATTGAGTGAATGTCAAACGGGTTTCTAAGTTGACAACTCCAAAGCATGTCTTCATCAAGTTATAGATATGTAGGTTATCAATGAATTTTACAGGCAAAGAAGTATGATTTTCCTGTAAAATTCATTGATAGCCTACGTAAAGGGAAATGGATGAAGACACGCTTTGGATCCAAAGCTCCACATAGATGTTTTCTTTGTGATGAAGAATAATATGGGAACCAGATCATATCGTTCAAACATGAGCTGATATCTATTGGTGTCCATATGAAGTCCGAGGGGAAAAAGAAATTGGATGTCTTTGGTGTCCATATGCAACCTTAACACTCAAAGTCAATGTGAATAAGTCATATTGAATTTATTGAATATTGCGGCAAACTAAGCAAATGCTACTTAGTTTATTTTGCCAATGAAAAACTAAGTAAGTGCTACTTAGTTTATTGAATATTGCATCCCAACTAAGCAAATGCTACTTAGTTATTAATTGTATTTAATTGTACTTAATTTTATTGTATTTAATTGTATTTTATTGAATATTGCGGCAAACTAAGCAAATGTTACTTAGTTTATTTTGCCAATGAAAAACTAAGTGCTACTTAGTTTATTGAATATTGTATCTCAACTAAGCAAATGCTACTTAGTTATTAATTGTATTTAATTATATTTAATTTTATTGTATTTAATTGTATTATATTTTATGATTTATGATTTATTATTTATTATTTATTATTTAATATTTATTATTTATTATTTATTATTTATTATTTATTATTTATCTCTTTTAATGAATTATTAATTATTATTTATTTATTTATTATTTATCTCTTTTAATTAATTATTAATCATTTATTATTTATCTCTTTTAATTATTTATTATTTATTATTTATTATTTATTTATTAACTATTATTTATTATTTATTATTTATTATTTATTTATCTTATTTAATATTTAATATTTATTATTTAGTATTTAGTATTTATTATTTATTATTAATTATTAATTATTAATTATTTATCTTATTTATTATTTATTATTTATTATTTATTCCTTGTATGGCCCACAAATTTTGCAATTGCAGAATTCTGACACAAATTCCGTTGGGAATTTCGTCGGAAATAACAAATATATCACATTTCCTATAAACCACATTCACAGTATGCCCAATTTCAATTCATAGTATGCCCAATTCATTAACAGTATGCCCAATTCACAATTTCAGAATAATGAACATATGTACTCCAAACAAATTCAACACAATATTCAAACAAATTCAACACAATTTTCAAACAAATTCAATTCTCATTAAACCCTAATGATACAATATCCAAATTAACCAAACAATATAGCAAACCCTAAATTAAACACAAATTTCAGCATACAATATTCATTATACAATATAGTAAATTATAATAAACCCTAAATAGAACCTGTACAACAGAAGAGGAGATGGCTGGCGGCAGGAGGTGGTGATTGGCGGCAGGAGGTGGTGGCTGGTGGTGGCAGCAAGAGGTGGGGAAGGAGGCTGCTGGCGGAGGGGTGGTGGCTTCTGGTGGAGGAAGGGGGGGCTGCTGGTGGAGGAAGGGAAAGAGGCTGCTGGCGGCAGGAGGTGGCGGCTACTGGCGGCAGGAGGTGGCGGCTGTTGGCGATAGGAGGTGGTTCTGGCAGGAGGTGGTTCCGGCAGGAGGTGGAGGTGGTAGGGAGAGAGAGCATGAGAGAGAGGGAGAGTGAGAGAGAGAGAAATGAGAATGATAGTGAGGGAGGCGGCTGGAGAAGAAGATGCTGAAATAGGTTTTAAGACATATTTCCGACGGAATGTCCGTCGTAATTAATTCCCTCGGAACTAAGTTATCTTTGACGGATCTATTCCCTCGAACTTGACCTTATTCCGTCGAAATTAGCCTTTGCGCTGGCGGGAAATCTAGCGCCACTGGGGATCAATTAGTTTCGACGGATTTTCGTCGTAATTAGCTTAAGTTCGAGGGACTTATGTTCGACGGATTTTTTCGTCGGAACTAACGTAAGTTCGACTGAAATTATTCCGTCGAGATTCATTCCGTCGGAGATAGCCGGTTTTCTTGTAGTGTAAGTTTCAAAGTATAGCACATATATGTATATATATACATATATATATTACTTATTGAGTTTATTGAATATTGCGACAAACTAAGCAAATGCTACTTAGTTTATTTTGCCAATGAAAAATTAAGTAAGTGCTACTTAGTTTCTGAGAACTATTATTTGAAATATATGGGGACTACTTTTCGACATTCACTCCTACTTGTCAAACGGGTTTCTAATTAATTAAGTTCCAAAGTATATTATTTAATTTAGACACTTATTCAGTTTATTTTAATTGCATCCCAACTAAGCAAATGCTACTTAGTTTATTATTATATTTCTTTTATTTTATATTATATTATATTATATTATAGTATATAATTGGTTTATCTTTTTATTAAATTTATTTTATTAAATTAAATTAAATTATTTTATTTTATTTTATTAAATTTCATTTTATAAATTATTATGTTTTAGTGTATTTTATTTTATTTTGTATTATATTATATTATATATTTTTTTGATTATTTTATTAAATTAAATTAAATTTATTGTTATGCTTTATTTTATTAAATTTAATTTATCTTTTTATTATGTTTTATTGTATTGTATTGTATTGTATTGTATTTTATTTAATTTAATTTATTTTTTATTAAGTTTTATTGTATTTTATTTTATTTGTATTATATTATATATTTTTAATTATTATTTTTATTAAATTTAATTTTATTTATTAAATCAAATCAAATTTATTTTATTTTATTCAATTTAATTTATTATTATATTTTCACTTATATTATATTATCAACTTTTTTTAAAATTTATTTTATTTAATAAACTAAATTAAATTTATTTCATTTTATTTTATTAGTAATAAACTAAGTAAATGCTACTTAGTTTATTTTAATATTGGAAAACTAATTAAATAATAAATAAATATACTTGCAGGGCCCCACAAATTTTGCAATTGTACAATTACGACAGAAATTTCGTCAGAAATTCCGTCGAAAATATCAAATATACCAACAATTAACATAAGGCAGTCCCAAAATTGATAAGACAGTCTTACAATCAATGGCAAAATCAATTATACCAACAATCACAACAATTGAGTAAATTAACCTATCTTTTCATTCAATTGAGTGACCCAAATTCAGCCAACAAAATTCATCCAGCCTAATAGATAGACACAAAAATTAAACAAGACATAAATGTAATCCCAATTTTTTCACAACATTTCAAATTAACCAACAATTGAGAGACCCAATTGACTGAATGCCAAGACAAAAATGTAATCCCAATTTTTTCACAACATTTTAATTCAGGGCAACAACAACAACAACAACAACTTCATACTCAAAACTTAATCCCTAATAACCAACACTCAGCAACAACAACAACTCAAAACTTAATCCCAATTGCTGCTAAAAATTTTTAAAAGTAAACAATCCCAATTTCATACTTTCAGCAACAATATATTCACAAAGTAATCCCATATCAAATTAAAAAAAAATTATATGCTAGCAAAAAAATTAACCATACTTAAATCCTATAACCACTAACCTTTGTTGGAATATAAAGCGGAGAAAAAGTTAACGGAGGGGAGGAGAAATCGTTGCCGGAGGGGGGAAGAAAACGCTGCCGGAGGTGAGAAGAAAAGGCTGGCGTCGGATGGCCAAATGGGTCGTCGTCGGAGGGAGGAGAGAGCTGAGGTCGTTACTGAAGGGATGAGAGAGCAGAGAGACGAGAGACTAAGAGAGAGAGATGAGAGACAAGAGAGAGAAATAGAGTTTTGAGAGATAAACAGTAGAGGCGGCTGGGGGAACTGAAATATTTTTTAGGTTTTAAAGGATTTTATCGACGGAACATTTCGTCGGAATTAATTCCCTCGAATTTACGTTATCCTCGAAGGATATTTCATCGGACATAATTACCATTCCCACGAAAATATGGTTGGCGCTGGCGGGAACATTGGCGCCAATATGCTGGTTACATGCTATATGAAATTCTGTTGAAAATAAATTATAACTAAGTGAATTATGTCCGACGGATCATACCATCGAAATTACTATATTTACGACTGAATCTGTTCCCTCAGAAATAATTCAGTCGTAATTAGTCCTTTTTCTTGTAGTGATCCAATCATCAACTCATCAGTTTAAACTTCATATTCTAGGGCCTTGCACTTTCAAAAAAATTCACCCCCTAATTGAAAGTAGTATGCACACAAACCAATCATATTTGATATGATAAAATATTTATTCTGTAACGATCTTATTCAATTATTAATAAAAGAATTATTTATTTAAAGGCGTTTATATTATCTACATAATGCTGTTATATTTAAATGTGATAAACCCATAGTTTTAAGCAATGCTTTTAGAATCATGATGATGATCATACTAATGAGATCTAAATTCTTAGGTAGCTTGAAACTAAAATAGTTCTCAATCGATGGATTACTAAATAGGGGATTAGTGAATCCGGATAGATTGGTACATATGTTGCTTGCAAATTAGATGAGAATTATTGGTCTTATGATCATTTCTGTGGAGACACTAAAGTTAGTATGTAGGTACTTATTAGAGAATAAGTACACTGAACGTGGCCCGCTGAGAAATACCTAATAGAGTTTTACTCGTCTATCAATAGAAATTCCTTTAGTGATAGCAGTACAGGTAATCCTTAGACTTAAGATCATCATAGTATCTTATGTATGATGAGTTATACTTTGACATGTCCCTTAAGACCCTAAGGGTATATCAAAGGGTATGCTTGGGTATAATTAATTATACATGAAGATAATGAATAATCAATAAATGATCTACCACTTCTAGTAAAAAAAGAGAATGTCATATGTGATTCGATAAATGACAACTCAGTAGTCCTTGGCCAAGGTAGAATGAAATTAGAGAGTAGTGTCTAATTTGTATTATCGGAGTTTGCGCATTTAGGATCAGAATACATATAGTTAAATAAAATTAGACTTGATAATAAATCCATGTCTTATATTTAAGTGGGACATTTTATGGTAGAAGGAATGAATTGTACGGTAACTATTTACTCAAAGGTTTTTTTATGATTAATGTTGAAATCTATATTATCTGGAAAGTCGTTGAGCACTAAGGGGGCTTACCCTTATTATAGAATAAATATTATTTATTTAAATAAAATTAAAATTATTCTAATTAATTTATTCACAACCGGTTCAATATGGAGAACCTAAAGGGTTACACCATAAAAGGATAAATATTTATTTAAGAAGCAAACGGCATAATCGTAATAATAAGTTAAGTGTATTTAACTTAATCTATGGTGATAGAATAAATTAAATAGTTTAATATTTATTATTTAATATTTTAGAAATATTAAATATAAATTAATAAGAGGAGTCTTGTTGTTATTATTATTATTATTATTATTATTATTATTATTATTATTATTATTATTATTATTAGTTTAATTCCTAAAAGAGTTTGGGAATTAATTAATAAAATTACTCTCCCATATTCTTAATAAGATTAAGAGATAAATTAATTAAAGGAGTTTAATTAATTGCTCCTAATAAGATTAGGAAGCCTAATTAATTAAAAGAGTTTAATTAATTACTATGAAACTCTAATCCTAAAATGTTTAGGAGGGTTACCTACATTTATAAATAAAAGAATTCTTATTTTAATTAGGGGCTAATGCAATTTCTAAGAGTTGGGAAAACACACCTTTTCTAGAGAGTGAAAAACTAGAATTTTGCCAATAACTCAACTTCTTAATACTTGTTCATCTTTGGTGGATCACCTCTAGAGGCCAAACACTTGGGTGGCTGACGTTGATCAAAGGAAGGAATCACACCTGGTAGATTCAAGTTGAACAAGGAAAGAATTAGAGTTGAACTTGTACTTGAGGAAGCTCGCATCTTCAAGGATATGAATCTCATCTTCTTCTTTTCCTTTAATTAATAATTGTGCATAAAGGATGATTCGGGTATATGTTTTGTAAAATTTTAAAACTCTAATTTTTACGCTTCCGCTGCTATGTATGTAATTGTTGCATGTTTATGAATTTTGCAAACCTAACAGTGGCATCAGAGGCAAACCTTTATGTGAGTTATTAAAAGTTTAGCTTTGATATGTGTTTTGAACAATTTAATTAGGCATATTTTTTTAGCTAGGATTCATGTTTTTTTGGAGAAAAACTGCACAATTCGCAAACCAGAAAAACAAATTCTGGAGATTGGCGTTGTAGCGCCGGATTGAAGTACAATCCTGGCGCCGCAACGCCAACTCCGGTCTTTTGAGCGCTGACATGGGGCTGCAGTGCCTGAAGCCAATTCTTCAACAGCGCTGCAGCGCCAACAGTTGGTTTTTGAATTCTGGTGACGTGGCGCCGCAGCGCCATATGCTAGTTCTCTAGCGGTGCCGCAGTGCCACTCTCTAGAAAATAAAATATATTTTATTTTTTGATTTCTAATTAAGATAAAAAGTTAATTTTAATTAAAATTATATATTTTTCTATAATTCTAAATTAATAAAGGAGTTTATTAGATTTGGAATTGGATTAAAATTAAGATGTTTATTTTAATTAGAATTGGATTTCATGCTAACTAATTAGAGTTGGAATTGGATTCCATGATAACTAATTAGAGTTGAAATTGGATTTCAAAACTAACTAGAATTACCCATTAAATCGATATCAATATATATATTGAATATTTTATTTATTGATGCATATGGTGATATATATGATAATGAATGAGGTTGATTATGGATTATTGACCAATGAGATTGGATTTTATTTTAGTTCGATGCTTGAATGTATGGGTTTTATTAAATGGGGTATGCGTACCTCGTCTTCTCTAATTTTTCTTGATTTAATTTTTATCTCCCTCCTATGTACTTCTCCTTGACTGCTGATCAAGGTTTCTATTTATTGTAAATAGTTTATGTTATATGATTAGTTAGAATTAGTTGTAGAATTGGAGACCAAGGAGCAAGGAGCGTATAAAGACCCGTTTGTAATGGAGTTCGGGATTTAAATGTAATAGTTATATTTAAATTTAATTCTTGCACCCCTAGGTTTGACCTTTTGGTTCACTTGGTGGCTCGAGTAAACCAAACTGGAATAAAAGTCCACAATCAATTCGAGTAGAATATTGTATTCTATATGCATGCTTATACTATATATATATATATATATATTATGCAACATGCTTCACATGTCAATTAATATGATGCATATTATATATATATATATATATATATATGTGTGTGTGTGTGTGTGTGTGTGTGTGCATGCGCGCTAAATAAGATGAGACAATTAATAACAGACTCCTCAAAGAAATTAATATTAAGTTGTAACGTTCAAAGATATTTAGAATATTGAACGTCGTCTTCTAGTATAGTAAAATAATAGAGTATTTAATATTTAATATGAGTTTGTTGTGCACACAAAAGGCGAGTATTAAATATTTAAGATGTTATTTTATTACATATTATGTTTATAAAGAATTGAACATTACCTCTTTGTTGTGCACACAGAAGGGCTGTAATTTTCTCTTCACTTATATGAAAATGCTGTGTCGGACTTAACTAAGATCGTTTTGGTTCGGATGTGCACACACTTGACCATAATGATCTAAGAGGCAAAATACAAGGAGTTACATGATGATGTAATTGACAAAAGTTGTCTACCTATTTATTTATTTATAGTTTGTTGTGCACACACAAGGCTATATACATTTGAAATGGGATCCTTATTCTCACTAGCAAATCTTTAATTAAATTTGCCGAACTATATATTGTGAGGGTAATATAGTTTGAAAAAAATAGTGGGAGATACCAATTTAAAATAAGACCTAATTTATTTTGATAATTAATTAAATGATATGCTAACACTACAAGGAATTCGGTCATTGGCGACGGGGTCTGTTGCGATAGCATCTGAACCGTCGATAATGACATCACTGCCGACGGGAATGCCGTCGCGAATGTGTACCGTCGATAATACCTCTTTCCCAGGGGGGGAGTTGGTGCTAAAATTTGGCGCGGGAGGGAAAACTAATTGGCGACAGACGCAAACTTTAAGGTCGACGGGAACGCCGTCGAGATTGAGTCAATGGCGACAGGATACGGGTGACGGGACACGCCGTGAGTAATATATTTTAAAACCCTGGTCCGCGACGACAACGTCTCCTTTCTCCCCCTTTTGTCTGAGTTTTCTCGTTCCCTCTCAATTCGGCCATTTCTCTCTCAATTTTAGACTCGATTTTCTCAATCGATTTCACCACTGATCCCCACTTCCCAGTTCTCCCCTTTCCTCCTCTTCCTTACGTCTGTTACTATTCTTCCTCTTCCTCGCCACTGCCCTGTTCTTCTTTCTTTTCACCAGCGGCCACAGGAGGGTTTTGACACAGGAAATTGGAACTTCAACTGTCAAATTAAGAGTAAAGGTAATGTTTCTTCTCTTAATCGCCACTGTTTGATTTATTGCTCCTAGTTTATATTATGAACATAAATTTCTATCAGTGTTAACTTTGATTTCACATTGGGGGTTGTTTAATAAGTGGGTTGAATAGATGAACTTGATGTGGGTATGATATTCATATAATGCAATACTTTTCAGTTTCTATAGCAACATGTTGATTCATATTATGGTTTTCATTCAATTCTTATTACTAGTTTAGTTTAGTTTAGTTTTTTTATTCATTTAGAGTATGTAAAATGGTATATGGTTTTTCCATGTGAAAGCTTTGCTCATAATTTTCCTTTTCTATTTCCATTATTTAATAATTGTACTAAGGCCATGAAATAGTGAAAGTAAGATATTTGTTTTAATTTGATTTGGTGCAAGTTTAATTTTGGGAATTGATATTTTTATAAGGGTATCTCACATAAATGTGGGGCCCATTCACTATATATGTTGATGTATTTTGAACTATAATGAGAGTCCAAGTTAAATGATTGGACCATATTAATTAATCTTGCAAGTCTATTTAATTTTCTCCAAGTGTTATGGGTTAAAGGCTATGGAGTACATAGGGTGGTTGGGATAAGACTGGAAATATAGGAGCCAAGTGAAATGAAAGTGAAGTGACAAGCTGAGCTAGGTAGGGTGATTGAATACGGGCAATGTTGGAGCCGGGTAGAAGCTAAGAGAGGCCAGGGGAGACTGATTCCCGAAGGAACTGAACCATATATAGTCAAGCCTTCACCCTAGTCTAGCTAGCTTTATCAAAGTGCTAAGTTTTCTTAAAATCAATAACAGTCATATAGAGTGGGAAGGGAAGAAGAGTGAAAGAGATATGCTTATAATCATGTTTATCTTGTTGTTAAAAGAACTGCACACCTACTATTTGAGTAAATGCTTATGTATGGACTGATTAGGAGTAATGGAGTACTACCTGTGCAGTAAATACTAAAGACTATGTTAACATGCTAGTAATCAAATAATGATACATATGCTTATATACTATATATGATATTTCATGTTGTGAGTAACTTGGATAACATGCTAGTTTCATGTATAGGCTAAGCTAATTAATTAAGACTTGATTGTGTTTTTCTAACCTTCCATATATATAGCAGCCCGTTGTCCAAGATGTCTGTTGATCGAAGTTGGATGGAACAAAGGGTAGTCACTGATAAGAGTGGGCTTAGTTCTAAGTACCGTAGTGGGTTGAACAGTTTCTCAATTTAGCGTTTGAGCAGGTCAGCGGCGATGAGATCAGATGTCCTTGTAAGAGGTGTGTGAATGAAGTGTGGAAGGAAATGAGTGATGTCATGTGCGACTTATTTACGTATGGGTTCAATAAGGGTTATACGACATGGATCTATCATGGGGAAACCTGGTTAGATGAACATGAATCAGAATCGGAATCCAGAGGTGACGAAACCTTTGACTGTACTAACATGATAGTCGAAGCTGCTGGTTCATACTTCCAGTGGAATACAGATAGGGATGACGGTAGCACTGAGCAAGAGCTGAATGACGGGGATAAAGGTTTCTATGAGTTATTGCAGGAATTAGCGACGCCATTGTATGACGGGCACGAAAAGCACACCGTCTTATCTGCAGTGACTAAGTTTTTACACTTCAAGAACGAGCATGCCTGTAGCGAGAGAGGTTTTAATGAACTGCTAAACATTGTGAAGGAGTGCTTACCTGCAGGCAATAAGTTACCAGAGTTGTACTATGATGTGAAGAAAATGGTCAAAAGGCTCAATCTAGGGTATGAGAAGATTGATGCTTGTGAGAATGACTGTATGTTGTATTACGGTGATGTCAATAAAGATAAGAGGTCATGTGATATTTGCGGTACAAGTAGATACTGTGAACAGCGCAAGAAAAAGGGAAAAGACGTGCCGAGAAAGATCTTACGTTACTTTCCCATTGCTTCGAGGCTTTAGCGGTTGTTCATGTCAACACATACCGCCAAGGATATGAGGTGGCACTCTACACGGGACATAGTCGAAGGTCAACTGACGCAACCGGCAGATGGGCTTGAGTGGAAAAATTTTGATAAAAAGCACCCCTCGTTTGCTGAAGAGGTTCGCAATGTTAGGCTTGGACTTGCTACGGATGGGTTTAATCCGTTTAACGGGCCTTACACAAAGCCCTACTCAACTTGGCCGGTGATTATTGTTTTGTATAACCTCCCGCCTTCGATGTGCATGAAAGATCCCTACATGTTCATGCCTTTACTGATTTCAGGTGATAAGAGTCTAAGTAAAGACATCAATGTATACCTCAGGCCGTTAGTTGATGAGTTGAAGATGTTATGGGAAAAAGGGGTTCAAACTTATGATGTATCTCTTAAGCAGAACTTTGACATGAGGGCAGCTTTACTGTGGACAATAAATGACTTCCCGGCGTTAGGAATGATCAGTGGATGGTCGACTCACGGGGGCTTGTCATGTCCCGTGTGCATGGGGTCAGTTAAAGCTATACGGCTTAAACATGGGGGAAATATGAGTTTCTTTGCAATATCCAGATAGTTTTTGCCGATTGAACATCATTATCGACGGAATGAGTAGACAATTCAATCGAAAAACAGAGAAACGTCAAGTACCTGGCCATTTTTTTGGGTCAGCAGTGTTGAGTTGGATTAGTCATTTGAAGTTTCCACCTCCAGGGAAGAATAACATATTAGAGTGAGCTTATGGTTACGGCAAGGTTCACATCTGGACACACAGATCCATGTTCTTTGACCTGCCTTATAGGGCTACACTCTGCATCCGTCATTGTTTAGATTCGATGCATACTGAGAAAAACGTATTTGATAACATTTTTTATGCAGTCCTAGATGCCAGTGGTAGAACAAAGGACAACAACAAGTCGAGGCTTGATTTGGTAGAAATGAACATTAGGGAAGATCTGTGGCTGTATCAGGAGGGTAGTACGACGGTAACGCCTAAAGCTGAATATACTTTGACCAGGAAATAGTTGATATTGATATATAATTGGATCCGTGGACTGAAGCTCCCAGATGGATATTCTTTGAATATAGCAAGGTGTTGTAAAGTCGAAGAGCTGAAGTTTCGAGGTCTCAAAAGTCATGATTGTCACGTATTCATGCAGAAGTTGATCCTTGTGGCATATATCGACTTGTTACCGAAACGTGTGGTTGAAGCACTGACAGAGCTTTCTAATTTCTTCAGAGATCTATGCTTGACGGAGCTCCAGCTCAAAGACATAGATAAAATGGAGATGCAGATAGTGGAAATAATGTGCAAGTTAGAAATGATCTTCCCTCCATCGTTTTTTGATTCAATGGAGCATTTGCCTATTCACTTGCCATACGAAGCTAAGTTTGGCGGTCCCGTGCAATATAGATGGATGTATCCATTCGAGAGGTAATGACATTAATATTTTTAATACGGTAAAATGTTCATTCTTGTTTGCTAATCTATATATCACATAGGTATATGTGACGTCTAAAGCAAAAGGTGAAAATAGAGCCTGTGTAGAGGGGTCAATTACTGAAAGTTATGTTATGGAGGAACTTGTTAATTTCTGCTCATTGTACTTTGAGCCGAATGTTCAGACGAAGCACAATTGCTTACGTCAGAATGAGGCTGTTGCGCACTAGGAAAATGGAGAATTAACGGCCTTTAGTAGTCCTGTACGCCCATTCGACTGTAAAAAAGGCGATTCTTGACCGATAGTGAGTATGAAGCTGCCACATTGTATGCACTTATCAACATGAATGAAGTAGCACCATACATTACATAAGTAGTCGTAACTATATATGTCTGGTGTAACTGTGTCAGTTCCTTTACAAACACATTAAGTATATAACTGTGCTGCAGTCAATATGATGCTGAAGTACGTGAAACGAATCCGAGTATATCGGACGGGGATTTATAAAATTTGAGAAATGGATAATTTGTGCAATGGTTTAAAGATCATGTAAGTCTAACCTTTACAAGTTCAATGAATCTACCATCATAGATTTTTTGTATGATGTAATTAACTTTAGAATATGTTGTGTTAATGTACATTAGGTTCTCACAGATGAGTTAGCTGACAATCGGCTAAAGCTTATAGCCGACGGCCCTGAAAGATATGTAGATACTTATACATGTTGCATTGTCAACAGTTACAGATTTAAGTGTTGCGATATTGGGGAAGTCGCTTCTGTTGATTCTGGTGTTGTGGTTAAAGGTAGCTGCTACGATAACATTTGGGATGACTGGTATGGACGATTGCTAGAAGTTGTCGTTCTCAAATATTGGGGTCAGAAAGAGTTAGTTTGCTTTAATTGTCAGTGGTTTGATGTTGAGACTGGAGTTAAAGTTAATAAAAAATCAGGACCGGTGACTGTTAATGTTAAGTCAAAACTAAGACTGATGACTGGTATGGACGAGCCTTTTATTTTAAACTCCTGCAAGCCCGTGGTATGTTGTTATAACCACCAAAGCCCGTGGTTTTCAAGGCACAGCTCCTCGTCAAGACGATGAACCTTTACAAGTCGAGTCTACTAGTGTCACACCTGCTGATGTGACAATTATTAGTGAGTCTAGTGAAAAAGAGGATGATGTTGTCACTGTCGAAAGTGAAGACGATGTTGTTGAGGAGGTAGATATAATTGAAGAAATCGTTGAGGATGACGAAGATGTTGATGACAACGATATTGAAGATATACTGCTCGAAGATGACGATTCTGATATTGATGGCTTTGATGATATAAATGATTAGGAGTATGTACTCTTTATGTCCTTTTAGTTGTATTCAAATGTAATAGTTTGTAGTAGTGCAATCATTATCTAAAACTTATATTATATTCAAATGTAATAGTTTATGTCCTTTTAGGTTACTATTTATGTTGTATCCTTTTAGTTGTATCCGCATGTTATCCTTTTTGTTACTGTTAAAAATATTGTGATTACTAATGTCTAATAATATTTTGTTGATGATTTGATAGTATATATACAGATATGGCGCGTACACCACATGGTGATTGTGGTGGGCGTGCTGGTAGTTCAGGTCGTGGGGGCCGTGGAGGTAGTGGCGGTGATGATCAGGCCAGATCATTGTGTATAATTACATGTTTTGTTGTTATACATCTTATTGTTTTTAATTTTATATAGTATTGATATTATATTCGTTTATATAAATATTGTTGTATTTCACTACATAGGTGATCGACGTAGGCCTCCGAGGGGACTAGCACGTGGATTGCTAGGGAATCCCCCCCAGGCGCCGCTTATTTGTCGTGTTGGGGTAATAGGTAATTATGTATTTGACATTGTTTTTGTAATGATTATTTAGTTATTATATATTCTTTGTAATTTGCAAATGTATATGTGTCAATTTTAGTATCCTTGACGCGACGCTAAGGAACACGTTGCTTGGGATCGTCCGCAATCGATTCTCAAGCCCGTAGATGAGGTGGGCGGATGTGGATAACTGCTCACGTGGGCTCATTATTGCTGAGTTTAGGGTAAGATGTCATTCATTCATATATATATAGTAGTTTTATATTCCATTTGAATATTTTTTTACCGTTTTGATTTAACACATGCCTACTAAGCTTATTAATGTGTAATGTGTAGATATATTACCGGTTCGAGGACGGGCAGGAAGCCCATGGCATGACTGTGCTCCAGAGGTATCTCGAGATGAACTGGCACAAGTGGGTCTACGACTGGAAGAAGAAGGCCCAGACCAAGATGGCTGATGGACAGACACTTAGAGATGTCCGACCAGATTTCATTGGTGCTGCGGTGTGGGAGCAGATGTGCGGCATTTGGGAGGGCGAGGCGTTCAGGAAGATGTCGGCACAGCGTACAGCTGCTTGACAGCAGAGTTGTCTCCCACACTGCACTGGGTCTCAGTCGTACGACCTTTACAGGGAGAGACTCGAGGTGAGTCTAAAGCACCCACCTTCCCGCCTTGAGTTTTGGTGGCACGCTCACCAGAAGAAAGGTGACGGTGGTTATATCTCACCTGAGGTAGAGCGCATTGCTGTAAGTAATATAATTCTTTTATTTAGTATGTATTTAAAATCTTGAAATTCTTTTGTATTATTTTGTTTTATACTTTGTTTTTCATCTATTTATGTGTTTTTTCAGACACGGTTCGAGGACTTTGCTGTGGTTCGGAGCAGCCAGAAAGGTGACACTCCTGTAGATGATTCTACACGTGCGGATGAGGAGATGGAGGATTGGCTGCAGGCTACAGGGGGCCGAAGAAAGGTAGAGTTGTGGGCCATCCACGGGTCCCCGCCTACACCTTAGTCCCTGCTGCGAGATCCTGACGTCGCCCACCCACCGGAGGTAGTGGTGCGAGTGGATCGGGCGCCGGCCCTTCATTATCTGATGACTTCTTCAGGCGGATCATCGAGGGGTGCATGGCGAGCAGTGTCGTGTAGTCAGGCGCACCGTCACGCGAGCGGATCTACCAGCTTTCTCAGGAGGTTGTCCACGGCTCCATAGATCCTACAGCTACCGCTGACGACCTCATGGGTGTAGTCCGGGAGGAGGCCATCCGTGTATGTGTGGTTGTCTTGGCCAACATCTTTCCTCCACATATTCGACAGATAAAAACAATTATTGATGTATTTTCTTATTTGTAATTATATTGCTTATATAAACTGTCAAAGAAATAGTTAACACATACATAACTTACGACAATTTAGAATATTAGGCACGACACTTATAAAAACTTAGAAAAATTGTCGAAAACTTAGAAAAAGTCAAAAAACAGGCCAGAACCCGCCTCGAACGTCGAAACGATATGCAAACACAGACAATAGCACCGCATAGGCAATAGGCACGCATTACAACTGACGGGATTCGATTCTGCTATACGTAGCCTGAGTTCGAGTTTCGTCTGCCTAACTCACGCAAACTTAGACCAATAGTCAAAAAAGAGGCCAGAACCCACCTCGGTTGTCGAAAAGACACACAAACATAGACAATAGCACCGCATAGGCCATAGGCACGCATTACAATGGACGGGACTCGATTCCGATATACAGAGCCCGAGTTTGAGTCCCGTCGCCTAACTCACGCAAACTTAGACCAATAGTCAAAAAAGAAGCCAGAACCCGCCTCGATCATTAAAACAACATGCAAACATAGAAAATAGCACTGCATAGGCAATAAGCACGCATTACAACTGACGGGACTCGATTCTGATATACGGAGCCCGAGTTATCAGCCTGTCTGCCTAACTCACGCAAACTTAGGCCAATAGTCAAAAAAGAGGCCAGAACCCGCCTCGGTCATTGAAACAACACGCAAACATAGACGTAGCACCGCATAGGCAATAGGTACGCATTACAACTGACGAGACTCGATTCTGATATACGGAGCCCGAGTTATCAGCCCGTCTACCTAACTCACGCAAACTTAAACCAATAGTCGAAAAAGAGGCCAGAACCCACCTCGATCGTCAAAAAAATATGCAAACACAGGCAATAGCACTGCATAGGCAATAGGCACTCGTTACAACGAATGGGACTCGATTCCGATATACGGAGCCCGAGTTCGAGTCCCGTCTGCCTAACTCACGCAAACTTAGACCAATAGTCGAAAAAGAGGCCAGAACTAGCCTCAGTCGTCAAAAAGACACGCAAACACAGACAATAGCACCGCATAGGCAATAGGCACGTGTTACAACTGACGGGACTCGATTTTGATATACGGAGCCCGAGTTATCGGTCTGTCTGCCTAACTCACGTAAACTTAGACCAATAGTCGAAAAAGAGGCCAAAACCCGCCTCGGTCGTTGAAATGGCACGTAAACACAGACGTAGCACCACATAGGAAATAGGCATGCATTACAACTGACGGGACTTGATTCCGATATATGGAGCCCGAGTTATCAGCCCGTCTACCTAACTCACGCAAACTTATATCAATAGTCAAAAAAGAGGCCAGAACCCGCCTCAGTCGTCGAAGCAACATGTAAACACAGACAATAGCATCGCATAGGTAATAGGCACACATTACAACTGACGGGACTCGATTCTGATACACGGAGCCCGAGTTCGAGTCACGTCTGCCTAACTGACGTAAACTTAGACCAATAGTCAAAAAAGAGGCCAGAACCTGCCTCGGTTGTCAAAATAACACACAAACACAGACAATAGCACCGCATAGGCAATAGGCACGTGTCACAATTGACGGGAATCAATTACAATATACGGAGCCCGAGTTCGAGTCTCGTCTGCCTAACACACGAAAACTTTAAAAAAAGTTGAAAAAGAGCCCAGAACCCGCCTCGGTCGTCAAAATGACACGTAAACACAGACAATAGCACCGCATAGGTAATAGGCATGCATTACAACTGACGGGACTCAATTCTGATATACGGATCCCGAGTTCAAGTCCGAGTCCTGTCTGCCTAACTCACGCAAACTTAGACCAATAGTCGAAAAAGAGGCCAGAACCCGCCTCGGTCATCGAAATGATATGCAAACATACACAATAGCAACGCATAGGCAATAAGCACGCATTACAACTAACGGGACTCGATTCTGATATACGGAGCCCGAGTTATCAACCTGTCTGCCTAACTCACGTAAACTTAGAAAAAGGTCGAAAAAGATGCCAGAACCCACCTCGATTATCAAAATGATACGTAAACACAGACGTAGCACCGCATAGGCAATAGGCACGCGTTACAATTGACGGGACTAGATTTCGATATACGGAGCCCGAGTTATCATTCCGTCTGCCTAACTCACGCAAACTTAGACCAATAGTCGAAAAAGAGGCCAGAACCCGCCTCGGTCGTTGAAACAACACGCAAACACAGACGTAGCACCACATAGGCAATAGGCACGCGATACAACTGACGGGACTCGATTTCGATATACGGAGCCCGAGTTCGAGTCCCGTCTGCCTAATTTTTTATAACTTGAAGAACACAAATTAAAATAATATAAATATGTTCTCATTTCGACTTTGTTATTAATATTTTAATTTTGTAGGGTCTTGTTGATGAGTCTCGTGGAGGTGGAGGTGGAGGCACCGGCGACGGGACCGGCGACGGGACAGGCGACGGGACTGGAGGTGGGACCGGCGGTGATGAGACTGTCACTCCTACTCCTGATTTGGGTAGTAGTTAGTTTATGACATATATTTTGAGTTTTATATATGTATGATGTACAATTTTTGATCGAGTTGTACAGACAGCCATTTTTTATATTTATATTTGATTTGGATTACTATTTGATTGTTATGATAATATCGTATGATATTTGATTGTTATTTGATGGTTTTTTTTAGTTTATAACACTTTATATGTATATATTTGTAAATGAGCAGGGAGAATTTGAAATTTTAAAAAAAAAATCAAAAAAATATTTATCATTGCCGACGGTAGTACTGGCGATGGTGTTGCCGTCGCTAATGACATTTAGCGACAATCTTGGTGACAGGCAGTTGTTTCGGATAAAAAAATTTTAAAAAGTCATTGCCGACGGGGAAAAGGTCATGGCCGACGGCCGAGCCCTCGCCAGTGAGTGGGGGTTTAAACAATTTGGGACTTCTAATACCGACGGCTATACCGTCGCTAATCCCGTCGGTAATGACTATACGTCGTCGCCAATGACACCTGTCGCCAATGATAATGTTGCTGACGGGGACCGACGGGGACCAAGGTCGACGACCTTAGCAGCGACGGGAATGGCGATGGTCACTGCTGTCGCCTATGACCTCACTGCCGACGGCATGGTAGTCATTGGCGACGGCAGTGACCGTCGGCAATGGGTGTTTTTTTTTTGTAGTGTAAAATGTTGTTTTATTTCACATGTAGAATTTGAAAAATGTCACTCTTTATCACTGTGTAGCATACTTGATGCTAACAAGTTGATCGGACCGAATTACACGGACTAGTTAAGAAATTTGAGAATTGTTCTCACTGCTAAAAAGCTTTCTTATGTCCAAAATTCGCCTGTCCCTGTAAAATTTGCAGAAACAACCTCTGAGGAAGAGATTGCTACTTTTAATAAGTGGCAAGATGATGCATCAATGACATAATGAATCATGCTCGCATCCATGAGTAACGAGCTATAACGTCAGCATGAGAAAATGGATGTCTATTCTATTTTGTTGCACCTAAAAGAATTATATGGTGAGCAAATTATTACTGCTAGGTATCAAATATCTAGAGAGCTCTTCCGATCTCGTATGTCCTAGGGCACTAATGTTGAGACTCATTGCTTAAAGTTGATCAATTTGATTGAACGACTGGAGCAATTGGGATTCTGCATGGATGGGGAGTTAAGTCAAAATTTGATCTTGCAGTCACTCCTAGACACTTTCTCACAATTTGTTGTGAATTTCACATGAATAAGTTGGACGTCAGCTTGCCTGAGCTACTTAACATGTTGAAAACTACTGAAAGTCACTTCCCATCCAAGCGGGATCATGTCTTAATGATAGATGATTCTTCCAAGAAAAGGAAGAGGCCCAAGGTATCTTCTGAAAAGAAGAAAAGCAAGAAGGCTAAAGGCAAGACAAAGAAAAAGGAAATTAAGAAAACTGATCCAGATAGCAAAGGAATATGTTTCCATTGCAACAAGCCGATGAGGAACTGTGATAAGTTCCTTGCGAAACATAAGCAGAAGAAGCTTGGAGAAGCTTCAACTTCCAATCAAGGTTTGTTCATGATTGAAATTAATTTTTTTGAAAGTCATAATTCTACTTGGGTGTTAGATACCGGCTGTGGTTTTCACATATGTAATATTGTGCAGGGACTAGTCAAAAGTAGAAAGTTGAACAAGGATGAGGTCGTCCTACGAGTGAAAAATAGAGCAAAGGTTGTTGCATTAGCTGTAGAGACTTATTATTTAGCACTGCCTATGGGCAAGCCCATTACTTTAAATAATTATTATTTTATTCCAACTCTTATAAGAAACATTATTTCAATGTCTGTATTGGATATAAATGGTTTTGAAATTATAATAAAGAATAACAGTTGTTCTATTTATAATAAGAATGTTTTATATTGTGTTGGTAAATTGTTGAATGGACTTTATATACTTGACTTGCATGAAAAAATACTTCAAATTGAACAAACTAAAAAATGAAAAAGAGATGATGTTTATTATACCTTTATGTGACACTATAGACTCGGTCATATCAATGAAACAAGATTATCCAAGTTACCCAAGAATGGGCTCTTAGAGCTATCTGATTATGAATCATATCCTACTTATAAATCTTGTCTCATGGGTAAAATGACTAAATCTCCCTTTAGTGAAAAAGAGAAAGAGTTTCATAGTTGTTAGCGTTGGTACACACAAATATATGTGGACTTATGACAACGAATGCACGAGGAGTGTATTCTTACTTTAATACTTTCACTGATGATCATTCAAGATTTGGATATGTGTATTTAATGAAATACAAATCTGAATCATTTGAAAAGTTCAAAGAATTCATAAGTGAAGTAGAGAAACAAACTGGTAAGAGTATTAAGATTCTTCAATCAGATCGAGGTGGTGAATACTTAAGTGGTGATTTTCTCAATTGTCTCAAAGAAAATAGTATAATTTCATAATGGACTCCACTAAGAACACCACATTTAAATGGTGTATCTGAAAGGAGAAATCGAATATTATTGGACATGGTTCAATCCATGATGAGTTTTATCGATATTCCAGTATCATTTTGGGGCTATGCCTTAGAAGCGGCTACATAACTACTAAATAAGGTCCCTTCAAAATCTGTCCCTAAGTCTTAAGCATGTTAAGATTTGGGGATGTCCAGCTTATGTGAAAAGGTTTCAAAATAATAAGCTTGGGACAAGATCTGATAAGTGCACATTTATGGAATATCCTAAAGAAAGTTTAGGATATTGTTTCTACAATCCTACTGAGCAAAAAGTGTTTGTTGCGAAACATGTTGCCTTCTTGGAAAAGGAGTTTATCCTTGAAGGGGCTAGTGGGAGGAAAATAGATCTTGAAGAAATTCAAGAACCACAAATCACTAAAGATCAATTGGATGAACCTGTCCAAGTAGAAGAACCTATTGTACAACACCCTATTCGTAAATCTAGAAGGATACCGAATATACCTTATAGGTATGGATTCGTCATAGAGGATGATGATGAGGTACGCATCATGATTATGATGATTTATTGAATTACAAACAAGCTATGAGTAGTAAAGACTCAGAGAAATGGCAAGAAGCCATGAAATCCGAGATGGAATCCATGTATGAAAACCAAGTCTGGACTTTGGTTTCAGCACCTGAGGGCATTAAGCCTATTGGGTGCAAATGGGTCTTTAAGAGAAAGACTGGAGCGGATGGCAAGGTAGATACCTATAAGGCCAGACTGGTTGCAAAAGATTTCAAATAAAGGCAAGGAATTGACTATGATGAAACCTTATCACTAGTAGCTATGCTCAAGTCCATTCGGATCTTGCTTGCGATTGCAGCTTATAACGACTACGAGATCTGGCAAATGGACGTGAAAACGGCCTTCCTCAATGGGAAACTTGAGGATGATGTGTATATGACACAGCCAGAGGGTTTTGTTTCAACGGCTGGAACAAATCAAGTTTGTAAGCTGCAACGATCCATTTATGGATTAAGGCAAGTTTCTCACAGGTGGAACATCCGTTTTGATGAGATAATCAAAGAGTATGATTTTATCAAAAACTATGATGAACCATATTTGTACAAGAAGGTTAGTGGGAGCGCTGTATCATTCTTTGTACTATATATTGATGATATATTATTAATAGGGAATGATATTTCGATGCTACAATCGATTAAAATCTGGTTATCTAAACATTTCTCCATGAAGGACTTGGGAGAAGCATCCTATATTTTGGGGATAAAGATCTATAGAGATAGATCTAAAAGGATGCTTGGCTTGTACCAAGGAACGTACATTGACACAATGCTAAAGAGGTTTAGCATGGAAGATTCCAAGAGAGGTCTCATGTCAATGAGTCATGGAATATATCTCTCCAAGAAACAGGCCCCAAAGACACTTGATGAGAGAGACCGTATAAGTAAGATACCTTATGCTTCAGCAATAGGATCTATCATGTATGGTATGATATGTACTAGACCGGATGTCGCTCATGCACTTATTGTAATGAGCAGATATCAGTCGAATCTTGGAGAAGAGCACTGGAAGGCAGTGAAAAATATCCTAAAGTACTTAAGAAGAACTAAGGATGTATTTCTTGTCTATGGTGGGTCTGAATTGAAACTAGAGGGCTCTACAGACTCAAGTTTTCAAATGGACCAAGATGACAGTAAATCCGTTTCGGGGTATGTATTTACCTTAAACGGTGGCGCAGTGAGTTTGAAGAGTTTCAAGCAGCAAACAGTTGCTGATTCAGTGACAGAGGCATAGTACATAGCTGCAAGTGAAGCTGCAAAGGAAGCTATTTGGATGAAAAAGTTCATAACTAAACTTGGCGTGGTTCCTAGCATTAGAGGAGCAATACCTTTATTCTGTGACAACACTGGAGTTGTTGCACAGGCCAAGGAACCCAAGTCTCATCAGAAATTCAAACACGTGTTGCGACGATTTCATTTGATTAGAGAGATTATTGAAAGAGGAGATGTCACCCTAGAGCGTGTGGACACTCAAAATAACATTGCAGATCCATTTACTAAAGCTTTAACACAACAGCAGTTTGATCGTCACTTAGAGAAAATGGGTATGAGATACCATGACAATTGGCTTTAGTAAAAGTGGGAGATTAAAATTAGTATGCACACAAGCCAAACATATTTGATATGATGAAGCATTTACTTTGTAACAATCTTATTCATTTATTAATAAAAGAATCGTTTATTTAAAGGCGTTTATATTATCTACATAATGTTGTTATCTTTAAATTTGATAAACCCATAGTTTTAAGCAATGCTTTTAGAATCATGATGATGATCATGCTAATGAGATCTAAATTCTTAGATATCTTAAAACTAAAATAGTTCCCAATCGATGGATTACTAAATAGGGTATTAGTGAATCCGGATAGATTGGTACATATGTTGCTTGCTCATTGGATGTAGATGATTGGTCTCATGATCATTTGTGTGGAGACTCTAAAGAAAATATGTAGGTGCTTATTGGAGAATAAGTACACTGAACGTGGCTCGTTAAGGAATACCTAATGGAGTTTTATTCGCCTATCAATAGGAATTCCTTTAGTGATAGTTGTACAAGTAATCCTTAAACTTGAGATCATCATAGTATCTTATGTATGATGAGTTATACTTTGACATGTCCCTTAAGACCCTAAGGATATATCAAAGGGTATTCTTGGGTATAATTAATTATACATGAAGAGAATGAATGATCAATAAAGGATCTACCAATTCTAGTAAAAGAAGAGAATGTTCTATGTGATTCGATAAATGACAACTTAGTAGTCCTTGGCCAAGGCAGAATGAAATTAGAAAGTAATTTCTATTTTGCATTATCGGAGTTTGCATTTAGGATCGCAATATATATAATTAAATAAAATAAGACTTGATAGTAAATTCATGCTTTATATTTAATTGGGACATTATATGGTAGAAGGAATGAATCGTACGGTAACTATTTACTCAAAGGTTCTTTTATGATTAATGTTGAAATCTATATTATCTGAAAAGTCGTTGAGCGCTAAGAGGGCTTACCCTTATTGTAGAATAAATATTATTTATTTAAATAAATTAATAGTTAATTTATTTATTTAAATAAAATTAAAAATGTTCTAATTAATTTTTTCACAACCGGTTTAATATGGAGAATCTAAAGGATCACACCATAAAGGGATGAATATTTATTTGAGAAGCAAATGGCATAATTGTAATAATATGTTAAGTGTATTTAATTTAATCTATGGTGATAGAATAAATTAAATAGCTTAATGTTTATTATTTAATATTTTAAAAATATTAAATATAAATTAATAAGAGGAGTCTTATTATTATTATTATTACTATTATTATTAGTTTAAATCCTAATGGAGTTTGGGAATTAATTAATAAAATTACTCTCCCATATTCTTAATAAGATTAGGAGGTAAATTAATTAAAGGAGTTTAATTAATTGCTCCTAATAAGATTAGGAAGCCTAATTAATTAAAAGAGTTTAATTAATTTATATGAAACCCTAATCCTAAAATATTTAGGAGGGTTGCTTACATCTATAAATAAGAGGAGTCTTATTTTGATTAGAGGCTAATGCAATTTCCAAGAGTTGGGAGAGCACATCTTTTCTAGAGAGAAAAGAAATAAGGTTTTTCCAATAACACAACTTCTTAATATTTGTTCATCCTTGGTAGATCACCTCTAGAGGTCAAATACTTGGGTGGATGACATTGATCAAAGGAAGGAATCACACCCGTAGATTCAAGTCGAATAAGGAAATGATTGGAGTTGAACTCGTACCTGAGGAAGTTCGCATCTTTAAGGGTATGAATCTCATCTTTTTCTTTTCGTTTAATTAATAATTGCGTATAAAGGATGATCTGGGTATATGGTTTGTAAAACTTTAAAACTCTATTTTTTATGCTTTTGCTGCTATGTATGTAATTGTTGCATGCTTATGAATCTTGCAAACCTAACACCAATGTCTTACCTTCAGCAGCTGGTACTCTCCCCTAACAAATTTGTCAAACTTAATACTTATGCGAGTGTGCTACCTGCCATATCCACTGGTACTGGAGTTGTTAACCGTGACAGTATAGTACCAACAATTTGGTTTTGGTTTTCTTTGTTTAATCCTTCTATTCAACTAGGAAAAATTAAATAAACTTGCTTTCACAAGAATAGATGGTATGAAACACGAATGATAAATATATATATACTTTTTACATCACCAATCTTCTCATTTAATGACGTTTATAATATGAAATGTGTGGCAGCCTCACCACATGTATGTCCAGAAACAACCCTTTTTTGGGATGTCCATGTTCAACTTAATTTGATTACCATTAATTTAAGGTCAATCCTTATGTATATGTTGAGCTTATGTTGGAATGGACTCATACTTCTGGTTTTCCAACTAATGGTCAATACAACAGGGTAGTTTGAGATCTCGCCCAACTTATCGGTGAGTTAGCAGAGGTTGCAAGGGGTCAGCGCCCCCTGAAAGCCAAACGTAATATGTACTTGAGCTTGGAAATTTATTAGTTTTCTGATCATGAGTTTTATTAATATATTTAGATTCGTGGGTTTGAGCAAAGAATATAGCAGTTAGGGTTTTCTAATTACTATATAAACTTTGTTTGGTGTCAAAATCATTAAAAAAGAGTGTGTAAGGCATCTGATGAATACATCAGACAAGCAGAACTAGTCAAATTGGTGAACCTGAGTATATCATGCATTCTTATTTTTCCGTTCTTATAATTTCTGTGTGATTGTGCTATATTCCAGTCTTAATTCTAACATTTGGTATCAGGGGTAATGTTTGAGGGTTCTACCATTGGCGAATTTAAAATGTCGAATACATGGTCATCACGGATTGAAATTGGTAAGTTCAATGGAAAGAGTTTTGAACTACAGAAATTAAAGATTGAGTATCTGATCATAGATAGGGATTTCTGAACAGTAATTGAAGATCCAAAGTCGATTGTTACTGCTCAGAAGAAGGGACGCCTTCGACTGAAATAGAGTTGAAAAAGAAATTTACTTAATAGGAGAAATTGAATCTGAAGGCTCGTGGTCTGATCCGATTGTGCCTTGCTAATAATGTTCTGGTTAATGTTTATGGGATAAGATTGCGAAGGATCTCTAGACGAAATTAGAAACCCTATATCACAGTAAGTCATTGGTTAATAAACTGTTTCTTATGAAGAAATTATATAAACTTCGGATGGATAATGGAAGTTCGTTTTTCGCACACCCACATGAATTTAATATCCTAATTAGTCAATTATCATCAATAAGGTGTGATAACAGTGATGATGATAAAGTTATTAACTTGCTCTGTTCACTGCTTGATTCGTGGGGTAATCTGATAATTGCAATTGATAGTGGTACTATAGAATTCTCCTTTAAGGGGGTTGTTTTAGCATTATTGTCAAAAGATATGCAGTAGTAAAGTATGGAAAATTTAACTAAGTATTCTCTGTTAGTTTGAGGGTGAAATTAGGATAAGAATTCAAAGAGGTAGAGAATAACCTTATTTTGTCAAAATTAGGTTAGTACCGGCAGAATAGTCCGTCGAAAATTCGGTTGAATTTACGCCCGTAGGGGATAAGTTCGTTGAGAGATTCATCAGAAATAATTAGTGCCGACAGAATTATTGTCGATGGAATTTTCGTTGAAAATAATATAGTTTCGACAGAAATTTCGTCAGAAATGACTTGTACATTTCATGACTGCCTTCACCACCTTGACTTAGTCCTAAGGAGATGTAAGGAAACTAACTTAATCCTAAATTGGGAAAATTGTCATTTCATGGCCAAAAAAGGAATTGTTCTTAGTCATATCATATCTGAAAAAGGAATTGAAGTAGACAACGCCAAAATCGACCTCATTGCCGATCTTCCACCACCTAGGACAGTCAAAGAAATTCGTTCGTTCCTAGGACATGCAGGCTTTTATAGGCGATTCATTAAAGATTTCAGTAAGAAAGCAAGACCCTTTACCAATCTTCTAAGAAAAGATGCAAAATTTGAATTTAATGAAAAATGTCTTCAATCCTTTGAACAACTCAAAAGGGAGTTGACTTCAGCTCCTATCATCAAATCACTTGATTGGAGTCAACCATTTGAGTTAATGTGTGATGCATCTGACTATGCAGTTGGTGTTGTTCTAGGGAAAAAATCAACAAGATTCTCCACGCCATATACTATGCTAGTAGGACTTGAATGAAGCTCAATTGAGCTATTCAACTACTGAAAAAGAACTTCTAGCTGTAGTTTTTTCCCTAGAAAAGTTTCGATCTTATATTATTGGGTCTAAAATAATTGTTTATACACTGACCATGCTGCCCTCAGACAACTTCTTTCTAAAAAAAGATTCAAAAGCCCGTTTAATTCGTTGGGTCTTATTGCTCCAAGAATTTAACCTAGAGATAGGAGACAAAAATGGGCCCAAAAATGTGGTAGCTGATCATTTGTCCCGTTTAGTTATGAAGTCCAACTCTGACCTGCCCTTAAATGAAAATTTCCCAGATGAACATCTTTTCTCTATATCTGTTACACCTTGGTTTGCAGATATTGTGAACTACCTAGTTACTAGTGAGATTCCTTCCCATTGGTCCAAACAAGATAGATCCAAGTTTCGTTCACAAGTTAAACACTTTTATTGGGACGACTCCTATTTTTTCAAATATTACCCTGATCAAATCATTAAAAGGTGTGTACCCGATCATGAGTTTAGAAGTGTTTTGTTATTTTGTCATGACCAAGCTTGTGGAGGGCATTTTGGAGGCAAAAAAACGGCTGCCAAAGACCTCCAGTGTGGTTTCTATTGGCCTAGTCTATTCAAGGGTGCCACATAATTTTGTGCCAATTACAATAGGTGTTAACAATTAGGGAGGATCACTAGGAGGAATATGATGCCAATGCAACCCATTTTAGTCATTGAATTATTTGATGTGTGGGGAATAGATTTCATGGGCCCATTTCCAAATTCTTTTAGAAATCTGTACATTTTACTTGCGGTGGATTACGTGTCTAAGTGGGTAGAAGCTATACCAACCAAGACCAATGACAACAAAGTTGTTGTCAAATTTCTGAAAGAGAACATTTTCTCTCACTTCGGTACCCCTAGGGCCATAATCAGTTATCAAGGAAAATATTTCCGCAATCAGCCTTTTGCATCCTTGCTGAAAAAGTATTCCATCACCCACAAGCTTGCAACACCATATCACCTTCAAACAAGTGGTTAGGTAGAAATCTCGAATAGGCAAATAAAACAAATCTTGGAAAAAATGGTGAGTTCCAATAAAAAAGATTGGTCTCTAAAATTGCAAGATGCCTTGTGGGCTTACCGTACTGCCTTTAAGACTAATTTAGGAATGTCAACGTATAGGCTTGTGTTTGGAAAATCTTGTCACTTGCCTGTTGAGCTTGAACATCGCACTTTGTGGACCATAAAGCAGTTGAATTTTGATATGTCCTCTGGTGGGAGTCGTATACAATTGCAATTAGCTGAGTTAGATGAGATTAGGAATGATGCTTATGAAAATGCTAAAATTTACAAAGAAAGAACAAAAGTATTTCATGATAAATCAATTTTGAGAAAATCATTTTCACATGGTCAAAAAGTTATCTTGTATAATTCTATGCTACATCTATTTTCTGGCAAATTGCGTTCTAGATGGGATGGACCTTTTGTAGTGAAGGTAGTTTACTCTCATGTGGCAGTTGATATTGAAAATCCAAAGAGTGGGGAATTTTCAAAGTGAATGGCCAACGACTCAGACCCTTTTTAGAAATGCCAAACGAACCAGAGGAGGTGGTGTACCTTGTTGACCTACCTGATTCAGAATAACTAGCACTACACTTGTCTTTGTAAGTATATATGTATTTTTTTTCTTTTGTATAATAATGTCATCTGGTTCCTGCCCCATCCTACGAGGTACAATTCTTTCATTTCTTTGTTCTTTTTATTCATTTGCATACATTGAGGACAATGTATGAATTAGGTATGGGGGGGAGTTTTGCATTTTTATTATTAGATTTTTTTTCTCTTCTTTTTAGGAAATTAAGTCTTTTTGTAAAAAAAAAATCAAAAAAAAATCAAAAAAAAAAATTTGTCTGACTTTTTTTGGATTGAATTTATTCTAATAAGTGTCCGTGGAGTTAAAATTCATGAGTAAGATTGAAAGATTTAGAACTCTTGAATCTTTGATAAGGTATGAAATTTTAGTTTGAAATACCATCTAGAACAAAATTGATTTCAAAATTATTTTTACACTTCACGTTCGCACTAACTCTTTGTTGTGGATATAAACTATGATTCGAGCAATTTCAAGAAAAAAAAAAGAAAGAAAGAAAAAGTTGGAAAAAGTTGAAAAAAGAAAGAAAGAAATAATTGCTTCAATGTCCATTGAACGAAATAACTGGGTATCCAAGCCTTAGGAAGCATCGATATTCACGATGAAAAGTGTGATGGATATAAGCAGCTTGACTAGTCTAGTTTTGTGGCCTTTGTTACTCGAGTTAGTAATCCCTTAGGGGTGTCTCTATACCTAGTGCCCTAAAGCCAACTGGTTTGGGAGTCATTGGTTCAACGCTCGCTACATGAGTAACTCTGAAAAGCCTAAGAAAACGAGACATTGCACAAGTCAAGAAAAAAAATGAATGGAAAAAAAATGGAAAGAAAAATAAAATGAGTTTGCTTGATTTTCATGGTAAAAATTTCTACTAAGAGTTACATCATATACACATGCATGCATCACATGAATTTAATTTTATGAAGGATGGTGTCTCGAATGAAGATTGAATATTTTTGATAAGGTGAAAGTGTGATTTTGAATTTAATCTTACTTATGTATAATGCCCATAGATATTTAGAAGTTTTATTTCAATTTCATAACTTGTTAAACTCAAAAATAATTTTGGATTTTGTGGGTATATTCACTGCAAACCCTCATGAGATACAACTCGTCCACTTGGGGTAACCTTGGGATTTAAAGGTTTGTTGCACATGCTAAGTGCAATCGTGTTTCCCACGAAAATGTGATAATATAGTTTTTATTTTATTTATTTTATTTTACTCGAGGACGAGCAAAAGATAGGTATGGGAGTATTTGATATACATATTTATTATACATTTTAATATTTCCATATTTATTATTTTGCGTGTTTATTTTATTTAATTAATACATTTTATTTGATTTTGTAGGATTTATCTTGTTTATCTTGGGGAACAAATAAAAGATTACATGGGACTCTTAGAGGATAATCATGAAGAAGTTGGAGTCAATTTGAAAGTAAAGAGATAAAGGAAAAGTAAAGACCAAGTTCAATGTATTTTAAATTTGATTATAATTTATTTTTTCCTATAAATATATCTCTTGTTTTAGAGAGAAAAGAAAAGAAAAAGACTTTTAATTCTTATTTTCTTTTCCGCACATCCGGCAGGGACTAGAGGAGATTGAGAGTTTTTGTTTTTATTTTGTTTTCTTCTGAATATCAAATTTCTGTTTCTGCTGAAGCATGAATCAGGGAATCTTGTATTCATACTTTCTTCTTTATATTAAAATATTCATTTTAGTTACTAGCTTTGCTAGATCATATATGTGTTAAATTCCATTTACTTTTTTATTCCCTTTTAGCACTGCTAGAGATGTCATATTATCATTTACGCCTTATGTGTTAATTTTATTAGATTGTTCTATTTCTATTAGTTAAATTAATATCAAGTAATAATTAGTTTATTTGTTTTTTTTATATTTTTTATTTTTTAATTCAATGGTTAACTAAATCTCTAATACCTAGGATGATGATGAAACTAGGTATTTCATAATAAATATTTTCTTATCATTCCGAAATTAGTGCCTAATTATTTTCTCCTTCATATTTTCCTTCGCACAAATTGCATATGATTTTTATATTAATTGCGAGATTTTGATAAGTTATAGTTAATCTGTGAATTTTTCATAACTTATGCTTACCCATATTAATTATATGAATCATAATTTTTAAAGGGAAGGGAAAATAATTTGGGAATTAATTTGGAAAATAAGAAATTATTTATTATGTTAGTATTTAGTGGATTCGGATTCCTAGGTATCTTTTCTCATTAATAGTTTTTGTTATTAATTATTAGTTTGCATAGTTTAGTTAGTTAATCATCACCACTCTATTTATTTCTAATTTGCCTAAAATATTAATTAAGGATATATTAAAGAATTGATCTAGTCTCTGTGGTTCGACCTATATTTGCCAAATCTACAATAGACGTACACTACACTATGCACTTGCAGTACATAATTTTAGCACATCACCTCTTTTGAAAAAATAAAAATAATCATCAGGCTCTCTTATCACATGAAGTAGCCAGATTTTTGCTCCTCTTTTGCCCCATTTATTATTATTATTTTATTATTTTTATTTTACTTATTAAATGACCAAAATGTCCCTTAACAATTGGGCTGAAAATTGGACCACTTTATTCAATGTTTGGGCTTTTAAATTAATTAGTTTGGGCCATGGAATATGGCATGATCCAATAGACTAATTTTTACCTTATCCTAATTATTTGATTAGGGTTTCTATTCCACTCATTGAGAATTTAAATAATTACTCATGTATATTTAATTTTATAACCCAATTAGACTTGCTTTAATTAGGTTATAAAATTAATTAGTTGAGATGTATAAAATAAATCTCTAGGATTAGTTTACTAGTATATAAATTAAATACTAGCATTCTTCAATTACTATAACCCTTAAGTTATTTAATTCTGTTTCCTAATATATAATATTAGGTTACAAGCTTTATTTTTATTTATCTTTGCTTAATAAATAAATATATATATTTATAATATATACATTTATTTAGTAACAAAAATATCCTACATATGTCAAAACATATTTATCATCATTGATAAATATTTATTATATTTAAATATTCACATAATCATTCACTATGTGTCACAAAGTTTTCAATATCATTAATATTTAATTAATATATTTATTTACAATGTGACTTAAAATTCTTGGTTATTACAAATGCAGAGCATCCTCATATCTCTAATTTGTAAGTGTCGATTCCTAGCACATCTACACTGGAGTCATTCCCCATTAGTATTTATCTGTCAACTGGAACTCAACGATACTCCACAAATCCGTTCCGATCACATGTTATGTGGTCTGTTGCTCCGGAGTTTACTATCAACATGTGCGCCGCATTAAGCAGTGGCTGAGCAGTATTGTGCAAGCGCACGTGGCCACAACAGCGCTCCGACGCGCGTGTGAGCTACGCACCGCCTTCGCCACATTATTTCACAACGCGATTTTCATGGTCTTATTCGACTGGGCTTGCTGAGTACAATAGTGTGCTCAACCACCATTTTGGGAGCTTCCATTATGGAGTTGTGATGCACTCAACTCTTATTGAGAGTGGGACTCTTGTTTCACCTTCAACCTCCAGTAACCCATGAACCAGAAATTCAAGTTCTCGACCCAAACTTCAGCAAGTCATATCTCAATCAATTATAATCTGAATCATGCATATAATATGTCATTGCAAAGCTTACAAGATGTACTACGCATACATACCAATATCGTAAAAAACGGACAACTATGCAGAATGTTATGGTTGGTCATAATAGGAAGCTTGTCAAATAGGGTTCCAAATTATTTTCAAATTTTAAATTCTATTGAATCCAAATTATGCAAATCATATACACTATATGTAGACTACAACATGCTGCAATATTATCCCTTAACAATAAATGTAACACAAGTTGCCATAGATGATGTTTTTCAAGTTTTTAAACATACATTCATGGCATATATATTTGTGTAAATAATTCATACATAACATACATATGATCGAAAAACACATGCTCTGATACCAATGAAGGATTAATTAGATGTATGCCATGACTTATTTACACAAAACGAAAAACCAAAAGTCATACCTCTTGAAGCGTTTTAGCCTTTTGTGCAAAAAAACTTGTGCAATCCCACGTACTATACAACCTAGCGGCGTCTCCAAGCTACAATTCTTGTGGGATGAGAACGGAACTCAATTCCACGATCCGAAATAACTAAGAAATCTATCAGTATTTGTGACCACTTTGAATTGGCAGTATATTGTTACTCTATATTGGATTTCTGAAAAAACTTATCAAACCCTTAAGCACAAAGACGTGGGTTTATATGAGTGAAGTGGTTAAAATCACTTCCTAAAATCTCTCCAACATATAAGTTAAAACTGAAATAAGAATTGATCAAATCTATTGGCTAATCTAACCAACAACTAAAATGGGTCGAACCTTCCATGAGCGCTCTATTTGGATGCCCAAAATCCAATAAATATAATATCATATTATTATAAATTGTTAATTAATTTAATATATAATGTATGATAAGTCTTAATTAAAATAAATAATCAAATAAGAAAAAAAATGCCCTCACCTTGCAAGACATGTTTATTAGTCAATGTTAATAAAACTTGTGTGTATACTCCAGTAAAAAAATAAATAAATAAAAATTTAAAAATATAAGCTAACTAGTATGCAGGTGCACAAAAAGTCCGCAACTCGCGGTCTGGCTTTGGTCCGGCCTGGACTCAAATTGGTCAAAACCCAGCCTGGTCAAGGACTGTATGCTTTAAAGAGACCGCTGTTTGAAGGGAGAAGCTCGACCTGGCCTAACCTAGCCTAGCCCAAAAGCCCGGCCTGATCAAGCCTACAGCTTGGGTCTGGCCTAGTCTGACGCCTAAGGCATGGCCTAGTAGCACTGTAATACCCGATTAAAAATAATAATAATAAATAAATATAATAATAATATAATAACATATTTATAATTAGATAATGGAATAAAAACTAATAATTATTTATACATATCTAAAACCTATTAGGATAAGTCAGTTACACTGTAACAAACTTTTAATTTTAAAAGGACTCTTTTACTTATTAACCTATTTTGCAAAAGAGTTACATATATTTAAACAACTAGAGAGAAAGAAGAACGTAAAAATTATTTGGCTTTGGAGTACTGCAGAACAAAGAAGAAAAAAATAAAAAAGAAGAAAAATCAAAGGATTTGTTTGCTTTTAATTTTGTGTTTCGCAATATCGAGGTAAGTGGATTTCCGAACTATTTAGTGTTTTTAAGATTATAGTTACTTTTATGTATGCCTTAAAAATTATTCGGATGCCTAAATGTATGATTTCAAAAATTTTATGTTTTTTTTAAGGTTTCCATTTAAATTAAAATGTTATGTTCGTTTATTCAAAAATTCGAATCAAGTATTTATTTTTGAATTGTGAAATGAGGTTATATGATTTTCAACTGTGAAAAAGCATCGTTTAGAATATCGATAATATTGAGAAAATGTTTTGAAATCCTCAGTCTGACTATGTTTAGAACCCGTTATTGATCACGTTTAGTTCCGGAGCTAATATAAGACCTACTAAGGCGCACACCTTTTAGATGCTCTTCTGGGAGCATGCATTTTTATAGATACCTTAGTAGGGTGCGTATCATAACGTTATCGAATTTTTGGGCCGTGTTACAGGGCTATTGTAACCTTAATCGCTAAGGCTGTGGATTAAAAGATATATGATATACATTGAAATCAAATTTTGAATTGTTTTAGTTTTGAAAGCTTATGTACTATTGTTATTGAACAAAAAGAATTTCGAAAAAAATATTTTGCAAATTGTACTTGAATCGGCTAGATATAGAGGATTGCTACTTGTTGAGCTTCATCGCTCACCTCCTTACAGATTTTTACAGGTCCCATCGTTGAAAGCTGAGCACTTATTTGATATGCTGGAATAGCTGGAGTTTAATTTTAAATATTATTTCTTTTGTTGATGAATTTTGATAAAACTATTAGTTTCGAGGAGTTGCGCCTCTGTTATTTGAATATAGTATTTATTGGTATTTCATTTGGATTGATTTAAATATATTTATTGTTGGGTTTTAAGTTAAGATTATTGTTGAGTTGTTTCGTTTGGGCTGCGCATTTTTGATATTGTTGCCTTGTGGGCCCTTGGGCTTACGGCGTGTAGCACTTCGGGCCTATATCGGGTTCGGGGTGTTACAAGCACTCTTTCTTAACACATAGCCGCTACCAATTACATTCAAGAAACAAGCAAGCAGAACAAGTCTTTCATGCAAAACCACAAAATATCATAATTATCATTGAAGTATTAATGTAATATTACTTGGATCTAAAATCTTCACATTAACATTAATAAATAACTAATATCTATACCCAATTAACTAATGCCCAAATATAATCTTACTAAATTTTTAAGCACTCAATTAATTATGTAAAATCATATATGTATTGTTCAATATTCATTCACTTAAATTTTGAGAAAAAATAAATAATTACAAGAGAACTATGAAAATATCATAGAAACTCTTGCACTATAGATGATTTTATCTTCTGTAGGATAAAACTAATTGGAGGAAATCAATGGTGGAAGAAATTACGTCTTTTAGCCATGTGAAGTGAAAGTCATCTCATGCAAATGGGTTTATATATAAAGTTAAAACCAAGGCGAATGGTGACATAAAAAGATACAAGGCGTGACTCGTGGCACGAGGCTTCTCTCAACAATATGGTTGTGACTATGAAGAGACGTTCAGCCTGGTAGCTAAAATTACTAGTTCTTTTTTCTCTTGCCGCTAGTTCAAAATGGAAGTTGTGACAAATGAATGTAAAAAATGCTTTTTTACATGGTGAAATTGATCGGGAAATTTTTATGGAGCAGCCCAAAGGATTTCGGAGTACAACGTATCCACATTATGTTTGCAAGCTACGAAAGGCTCTCTACGGATTGAAACCAGCTCCAAGAGCTTGGTTTGGAAAAATTGCAGAATTTCTTCAAGCTGCTGGTTACTTATGACTATTGCATATTCTAGTTTGTTTGTAAAATTTACAGATGCGCTTATCTCTATTCTTTTGATATATGTTGATGATCTGATTATAACAGGTGATTACAAGGAAGACATTAATGGGAGAGCTTCATCGTTTTGTGGACTATCCAGTTAGCTTGCAGAAAATCCAGTTTACCATGCTAGAACAAAGCATGTCGAGGTGCAACATCATTTTATAAGAGAGAATTGAGTTCTAACGGGAGAGATCAGTTTGTTACCAGTTCGTACAGATGATCAAATACTAGCAGATATACTAACCAAGGAACTTTGTTATTCCAAGTTATCATACATAATATTTAAAATTAGTAGAGCATAATAGAACTTTATTATTCATAATATATTGGAGACAAACTTACATAGCTTATCGAAAGGATCTCCGAGACACAAAACCAAAATCTTTCGGAAAAGGATTCCTTTTTTGTTCATAATACAACTTTATTGTTCATAATAGGAGACAGACTTGTACGAATTAAGGTGAACTTAAGTAGATCTCTAGCTAGATTTAACATTAGGTTTGCTTTTGAACCAGTAGACACCTTTAGTTTTGTCACCTTCCTGATCTGCCTCAACATAGACACATTCCTTGGTTTCTCTCCACAACGCCTTGTAGAATGGTGTGCCATCATAATAATAATAATCCCCTAACAATGGCTTCACTGCTTTGGTGGCCTCCTCTGCATGATAATGAGGGATGGTTGAGATCAAATGGTGGAGCACATGGGTGTCAGTTAAGTGATGGAACACTTTGTTTAGGATTCCATAATCCCTATCAATGGTGGCTAAAGCTCCCTTCAACCAATTCCACTCAGAAGAATCATAGTGAGGCAACGACAAATGATTGTGATGCAGGAAACCTACTAGCACAAGAAACGCGCTCAAAACAAGTAATGGAGCTCCATAAACTAGCATAACCCATGCAAATCCTTTTACTAGGGCAAAATGATATACCAAATAAGCAACAAGAAGTAAACCAATATCAGATAAGAAGACTTGAACACGCTCGCTTTCAGTATACATAGGACTATATGGGTAAAAGTGGCTTGTAAACCGATCATATTTATGTCCAGAGATATTAAGGTCATGTATAAAGGATATCCTACGATAAGGTTGACTGCAATGACAAAAACTCGGCCCAGTGGGTTGTTGACGTAACGGTAATGTGGTCGAATTGTGTCCTTGAATGCAGGGACATGATTTTCATCACGGTCAATGAAACATGTGTTAGCATGGTGATGACGGTGACTAATTTTAAAAGAAAAGTAAGGGACGAGGATAAGAGAATGAAGAATAAAGCCAACAGTGTCATTTAACCAGTGGTAGTCGCTAAAGGCATTGTGGCCGCATTCATGGCCTACGACCCATATGGCAAACATGAAACAACCTTGAACATACACATAAGCAGTCCATGCCAAGTAAGAGAGGGGTTTATAATTAGGAAGGAGAGGGATGTAGTTTGTGGCGACGTAGTAAAGGAGGAAGCAAACAATGAGGTCGTAAAAGGGGTAAGAGAGAGAGCGAATGAGCGAACGGTTGAAACAATGTGGTGGAATCGATTTCTTTATGTCGGATAGGGTGAATGGAGGTTTTTCATGAGGAACTCGGTTGAAAATATTTTGGTTTCCACCTCTATTATCCTCACCAGTACCGGCAACAGGCATAGGACAACCACCTTTACCCATTGTTCAAAGACAAATTAGGGGACAATATTAACACTAATTTGCCTTCTGTTACTGCAAAGACGAGCAGAAACAAGAAGCAATATCTAAACTGATTTGGTAGCCTTTAGGTCTCTCATAAGTTCACTATATATACTTGCCCATCACGTGCATGCCCGCTACTACGTATTCACAAACTTCCAATTATGTCATATTGGACGAGTCTCTCGGAATAAAGAAAGAAAGAAATAACCACCAAGAGAGTTTTATGTGAAATTTTCTATCATTAGTTTATAGATAAAGTACTTTTACGCTTTATTATATAATTTTTGTAACTATAACTCTTTTTTTGGGTAATAAACGATACTTTTTTTTAACTCTATTAACGGAAACCTTGAGAATTTTAACTATCTGTATATTTTTGTTCTTATTTAACAGTCAGTTTATTAAACTTGCTAAATTTTAAACTTATAACCTATATATACTTCAAAAGATAATACTCCCTCCATTTTAAAATATACATAAAAAAAATTAAATAGTCAATTTTAGATCTTTTTAAATTTAAAATTAATATAATTCATTAAGGATTATGTCAGACAATAAATTTTATAATTAATAATTTATAAATTTAATTGACTTTCAAAAAGTCTATAAAAAGTCATATAATTGGAAACGGTGAGAATATAATTTAGTAATGCACAAAATGGGTTAGTGAGATATGGACGTCATATATAATACTTCCTACGCTATAAAATTAGAAATATACGTAGTAGTTTAAATAAGGTTTTCTAGTAATAGTTTTCTAATTAATAGAAAAAATAATATATCTTTATAAATCATTTTGCAGTAATTTTATATTTTTATAAAATAAATTTTAAAATTTGAAATGGATGTTCAATTTTGAAACTAAGATACTATAATAGTTGTCGAGTACAGTATGGTAGAGACGCCGAGGTTCTTCGTCAACAATGACGGCATAAGACAACAATTAAGACTACTCCAATTGACTGGTTTCATCCATTAGTGACTTATTTTTACCTACCGGGGTAAATATGAAAGGAACCTGAGGACTTTGAGCAAAAACGGTCAATATAATTACAAATAATTAATCTTTTTATGTAGGGCTACAAACGAATCGAACTGAATTGAACTTGGTCGAACTCGAACCTAACTCGAACACTTTTAGTCGAACTTGAACATATTCGAGTAACTTGATCGAATCAACAACTATGTACGAGTTCAAATCGTTTGGTGTTCGCAAACTGTTCGCGAACATGATCGAGTTCGCGAACATGTCGAACACAAGCTTGTTCGCGAACATAAATAGTTTGCGAACGTTCACGAATACAAACTTGTTCACGAACACAAACTTATTCACGAACACCAAACTTGTTCACGGACATAAACTTGTTCACGTACACAAACTTGTTCACGAACACAAACTTATTCACGAACACCAAGTTGTTCACGGACATAAACTTGTTCACGTACACAAACTTGTTCGCAAACATAAACTTAGAACTCTGAAGCAATAAACAGTTAAATAAATACCAAAAATATCTTCTCTAAGAGTCGAAGTAATTCAATCAAAAATTAGATTAAATATTGTGATCATCATTCTTAAAATATATAGGATATAATCATATAAATATAATATATATCATATTATATTATTATCATATTATTATTGATATATAATTTTTATATCACACTATAAAAGACTTATTTAGTAATAAGATATAATATATATATATATATATATATATAATATTATCATATATATATACATAATATTAAATTAGTATTAGTGGATTAGTGGTCAATATTATTATTTATTACATAAGTAGTCTAGAATAAATGAATAATACTCCATCTATTTCATAAAAATAGTCGTATTTAAGAATTTTTATAATAAAAAATATGAAATTATAAAATTTTAAGATTTAAAGATTTAAAATAATGTGAATTTAATTGATTTAGATTAATTCAATATCTAATAGACTAATATTGTTAACCTTGAAAATTTGGAATGTATTAATATCAAATACTTCCTCCGTTCCTCCGTTTTGAATTATAAGTAATAAACAGACAAGTATGAATTTTTAAAGTCGATAGGAAATATTTTTAATTCAAATGGGATGTGATAATTAACTTTTGAATTCAATAAAGTTTGAGAATTACTTTATAAAAAGTTTTTAATTTTCATAAGTATATTGTTTAAAACTAAATAAATTAACTACGATTCTAATATCAAAGGCTTAAAAGTCAAAGTTATTTAGAAACTTTGTTTCATTTTTTAAAATCTCTTTGCTTATTCTAATTTAAAATTTAAATTTCATACAAACAGTACTGTGACATATTGTTTAATTGGATTATTAAACACTACTTTTTACCTTGAATATGATTACTTAATTGCATAATTAATAAATCAAAGTTAGTCAATCTCTCACTGTCTCACATATACAACGTAAGTCTGTAACACTAAAACAAATTCAAAAATTGATAAAATCAAGTTTGCACTTTTAATTACATAATTGATAGTTGATGTATGTAATATATAATAGTAATTGTACAATGATTATTACTGTATTACTGAAGTCTCGATACATTGATGACTTGATTTCCCTAATCTCTATATCGGTTTGACAATTTTAATAACTCGTGTAAATATAAGTAACTTTATTGTATCATTCTTTAATTAATGTCAAATTGTCATTGCATGATGATTAATAATTTTATTTATATGCTTTATGACATGGGTTATAGTTTATTAAATTATTAGGGATGAATATTATAATAATCCAACAATCATTGTTAAAATTTTTATGAAAATATTCAAATTATTTTAATTAAATTAGTATTTAGTTGTGAAGAAGTACACATTATTATTTAATAATTATTTAATAAAAATATTTACTTATAATCAATTATTAAAGAAACAAAAAGATGTTTCGGTAATAAAAAAAATGTTACAAATTTAAAAATTATTGATAAGACAACCTTTAGAATTTAATATGAAATTATTTATATTCAGAATTTTAGAAACAATTTAAACATGTAAAAAATCGAACTACTCGAATCGACCTCGAACTTATCGAACCGAACTCGAGCTTATCGAACTAAATCGAACTCGAACTGTTCGCGAACAAAGACGGACCGAACCACATGATTCGCGAACATGTTCGATCGAGTAATCGAACGTAACACTATGTGAGAACTTGCCTCGACTAGGCGTGCAACTCGAACTCGAACTCGAACCGAATCCGAACAGAACCGAATCGGTTCGCGAACAATTTGGTTCATTTGCAGCCCTATTTTTACGTGTGGTCCAGTAACTTGTCATGAGGTTCACTATTAAATAGTTTACCTCACTGTTAAATACTTGCCTGTCAATTTTAAGTTTGAAAATATTTTAAGTTGACATTAAAAAATTAGTAATGAGCCTATATTTTTAAACGGAGGGAGTATATAGTAAGAAGGAGAACAACCAAAAATTTTTGTTGAGTTAACTGAGTATTTTAGTTTGATTATGAGTTGACTGATGTCCATTTTCCAATAGTGACAATTACGTGTAAGTATACACGATCAACAAATAATAAAATGATAAGAAAGTGTCAAACCCACAGTAATTTCAATCTAATAAATTCCAACTACTAGTTTTATATCAATTCAATTTTATTTAAACTACCGAAATTTGTGAATATTAATTAAAATTAAATCAAATTAAACCAAGAGTAAATTTAGCACAAAAATTTATTTCAGATATAAAAACTTAAGACTACAATATCCTCAATTATGCAATATAAATCAATTATGCAATTCATCTAATTATTAAATCCACATGAGTGCTAACAGGAATTCCTAATTATTTATAAGTCATTTCCCAAGGATCAAATAAAAATATTCAATTCAATTAATCTTGCGATATTCCTATGCAAAACAAAATAATCAAATTCATTAAGTATCAATTCCCAACAGTTTTATGTAGTGAAAAGATATATTCCTATTCAATTCACAACCCTAATTATTCATCCAATGCAAACAATTAAGAATACATGCTATCATATTCAGATCTAACACTAGATTTCATCTTCCGAATTCATCTAGTGTATTACGCTAATTGTTGGCCAGACAATTAATCAATAAGCATCAACTCAATTTGAATAAATAATTGGACTTCAATAGATAATTAATTAATAAGCATAAAAGGTTCAATTGCAGTCTTAATTGTAAGTTTAGTTAATGTTGAAAATTAAAACCAAAAATTCCAAACAAGCCATCACAAATAAATTACAAAACTGAATAAGGAATAAAAGAAAAACTCTGTAAATGTTCATCAGTCTTCAAGTTTTCAGCTTGAATTCTTTGTGATGATTTGTAACCTTGAATTTCTATCCTTGTGATGCTCTGCAACCTTCAATTCCTTGTGAGGACTTTGAGCAAAAACTATCAATATATATAATTAGAAATAATTAATCTTTTTAACATGTGGTCAAGTAAAGGATCACTGTTAAATAGTTTACTTCACTGTTAAATAGTTGACTGTCAATTTTAAATTTGAAAATATTTTAAGTTGACATTAAAAAATTAGTAATGAACTTATATTTTAAAACGGAGGGAGTATATAATAAGAAGAACAACAAAAAATATTGGCCGAGTTAACTGAGTTTTTTAGTTTGGTTATGAGTTGACTCATAAAATTAAAATTCCTTTGTGAGTCATTTATGAAAATAAATTGTACAAACTTTATCTCAAAACTAAAGCATACTTGTTATATTAAAAACTTATATTATCTCTTCCAACAAAAAAAAAATTCTTTCTTTTGATCTTTTCTTTTTGGTTGCATTTATATATTGATTCTCTCTAAATCTTTAAACTGCAAACTAATCATTCTGTTTCAAAATAAGATTATTTTTTACTTTTAAAGATTTATTTGGATATTTTTCGACTCAAAATTGATATAAATTTATTAAATTTTAGTTATTATATAATTGTAATATCATAGCAATTTTAAATTTGAAATGTCTCAAATTAATTGTCAAAGTCAAGAATAATTTTATGTTTCAGAACGAGGGAGTACTGATATTAATAGAGATGCTAGAATTTGAGCCTAATTTAATGTGGGTATCATTAATTATTTTTAATGATTTCAAATATTAATGTGTTCTACTCCATGAGTAGATTAAATTAAGTATTTAAATTAATGGAGTAATGAATGAGATATTAACTCCTAAAGATCACACTTGAAAATGATAAATGATAATAAATACATATGGGGAAAAAGGGAAGTGCCACATAGGTTAAGAACTAAACATTTAATATGTTTATATACAAGAAAATTGCTCTTGGGTCCCAAGGGGCACCCCACTTTTGTGGAGGGGAGAGGACCTAGCCAAGGCTTGGTTCGAACCCACACGTGCGCGCCGCCTCCGAACGACCGGCCTGGCTCTGGCTTGCGCTCGTGGGTCTGGGTCTGGGTCCTTGTATATATATCTTTTTAGACAAAATTGATTTAAATTTAATTTAATTTTAATTTTAGTTCGATTATCAAAACTGTGTCGTTTTGATAAATGTTAGTTATTATTATTATCAAAACTGTATCGTTTTGAGAAGCTGTATCTGCTGAAAGGGTATCAGTCTGAACGGACGTCCCAAAACTACGTCATTTTGTAGCGCCTTTTCTACTAAGCTTAAAACTGCATAGTTTTGGTTCCGCGAAGACTAAAACTATGTCGTTTATAATTTCGAAAAGACGCGCCCATTCTGCAAATGATCAAAACTACGTCGTTTTGACCTGCAGATGCCATTACATGCCTTTTCAAAGGCATCCCATGCCTTTTCAAGGGCTAAGTGGCCATCCGAAGGGTCACAAACCCATCCTATAAATAGATAGGAGGGGGCAGCCTTAACATTCATTTATTTTTTTCACAAGCAAATAAACTTTATAAGTCATTCTAGTCTTAGTTTTTCATCAATTTTATGGAGTTCTTTTTGAGAGAGAGTTAGAGCATTTAGTTTGGTTCGTAGAGTATACTTTTTGTAGTGCTGCTAAAGTATACGTTCTCATTGTATCTTGGGAGACAAGTGCTATCAACTCTAAGCACCATACGGAGGGCATAATTGTCTTAAGGACATAGTATTAAGTACTAGCCTTGACAAATTCAATTTTGAGATAAGTTAATATATATATATAGTTTCCTTTCTATTTTCAGGTTACTAACAATCTTAAGACAATTATTTTACTATATATATTTGAGATATGGCTACCGATACTCTATCTATGATCGGTTCTTCTTCTTCTACACCTTCTATTCCAAATATTTCTGTGAGCCATGGTGAAAATCCAGAAAAATTCAATGGAACAAAGTTTAAAAGATGGCAATAAAAGATGTTGTTCTACCTTACTACTTTGAACTTGGTAAGGTTTCTTCGTGAAGAGACCAAATTTTATGAAAAGATTTAATTTTCTTTATATATTATTTTGAAATAGTAAGGTGTTGATTTGATAAATGTGATAAGTTATGGGTGAGATGTGCAAAGTTTACAAAAAAAGCAAGTGGTTATAAAATATTTGTTGTGTCGGGAAATTTTCGTTTGGTCGAGGAATATTCTTTTTGTCAGAGAATATTCGTACGACGGCGCAGTCATTGGTGGACCCCACAACGGAATGAATGTCGGATATAGAAAGCGACAGAAGTAACTTTTTTATAAAAATAACGACAAAACTTTTACCGTTAAACTGTTGAAATACCCGGTAGTTAAAATACAGTAATACGCGGTGTTGCACAGTAGCACATGGTATTGCACAGTATTTCGAATTATTAGTTCTTACGTAAGAAGTCACTCATTCAATAATTGTTACAGTAATTATTGTTCAATATTTTATATTATTGATCCAATAATTGCTACATTGATATTTTATATTAGTGATTCAATAATTGTCATTGCACAGTATTTCAAATTATCAAATCAATAATTCATATTATTTGAATAATATTATTAGATAGCATTATTAACAATGTCTAGAATGTTCTGTCGAGGAAAGGGGTTAGGTTATATAATTGCGCGCCAATGAGGAGAAATCCTTATCGAAAGCCTCCTCTTTCCTGGGAACAACCTGGTTGTCAATATTATAATTCTTTAATATTATTTGTGAATAATTAATTTTTAATATATATGATAAGGAAATATTTATTCAATGTGAATTTAAACGGAGGAATTTTTAGCATGTGATATTTGTTGAAAGTTGGTATTTTATCTTTTTCGATAAAATAATTTATTCAAATATATTATTATAATATTACATTATAGTAGTATGATGTGATTATATAATAGTATGATTTTTATAATTTGAATGGTAACATTATTATAGTAAATTCATGGTATAAAAGTAAAATGAGGTAGAAGAGAACAAATTGAATTTGAATTCTTATGATGTAAGCAATGATGTCATAGGATCGATGATGTAAGCGATGATGTCATAGGATCGATGATGTAAGCGATGATGTCATCAATTATGGCAAAAAGATTATTTTATCCTTACTCTGCCGAGCCTATAAATAGAAGCTCATTTCTTCATTATTTGTCACCAATTCACTAAAGCTATAGAGAGAGAGAAAGTATAGACGAGAATAAGAGGGCAAGAAGAAGAGTATTCTGCTATTACACTAGTGCAGTCTCCAAATTTTTAAGGTAAGGGGTATTATTTCTTTCGTATTCATGAAGAGAGTTATTTTCTTTCAATACTCATAAGGGTTGTTATTCTATTCTTTATTATTCTGTTGGAATAACCTGTATACTCGGACTACCGCATGCATTGTGAAATCTTGTTGTTATTCCATTCATTATTATTATGTGGAAATAACCTGTCTACGCGGACTACCGCATGCCTGGTGAATAACCCTTCGTATTCAGTTGTTATTAAATTGTGGAAATAATCTGTCTAAGCGGACTACTGCCTGACGGGTGAAAATCCAATTGCAGTTTCGTATATTGTTTCATTTCAGATTCCTAACTCTAAACTTACTACGGTAAGTATTGCTTCTATAATTCCTGAAATGATCAGAAATTCCTTGAGTTTTGCGCTTCATCTAATATCATTTCACTGGAATATTGGTCTGAACTTTTTTGTGAAATTTTTATCTTTTCATGATGAGTTACTATTCATGAGTTACTATTTATGGGGTACTATTCACGGTAAAAAAAAAAATCTTTCCAAATTATTTTTGATTGGATCTAAGTTTTGAACTTCATTCTTAAATTTTGCTCCAAAATTGATTATTATGGAGTATTCTTGAACTTGGATAAATTAAATTACGAATCCTAATCTTTGTCCTTTATCTCACTGGATTCGTTCTTTAAAATATTTTTCATCATCCTCAGTCCTAAATGGTGATATAACTGAATATCTTTGGCCTGTAGTGCAAAGATGAATGATTACTTGATGAATATCTTTGGCCTGTAGTGCAAAGATGAATGATTACTTGATGAATATCTTAGGCCCGTAGTGCAAAGATGGACAAGTGTAGAGATGAACATGACCAACTGATTGATACAAATGAATATCTTTGGCCCGTAGTGCAAAGATGAATATTTGGTTTGACATGTATATTGATTGATGTTACATGGATAAAATATTGATGATGGACTTTTAAATCATAGAAGATAGTAGACTTCATTCTCTACTTAACTCTTCTAATGAATTGATATTTTCGCTGCAGTTGTTGATCTAAAACTTGTTGTCCATAATATTTTATCTAATTTGTTGAAGGCTAACGATAATTTATTCTTCATTATCTTAGTCATAATATTCTTTACTGGGCTAGTTGAGCTCACCATTTTCTTCCATTGTTCTCTTCAGGAAATGAAAATGTCGTAGGGACTAGTCGGGGATCGGGGTAATGGTTAGAATTAGAGCAGTAACAGTCCTCATTATTTTGTAGAATAGTGTGATAATGATTGTAATTAGTGAGGACTGAATTTGAGTGTTTATATTTCGTATTATATACTATTTGTATTGAAACTCACAGTTTGCGTGGTCGTATTTTGCACGACCGTATGTTATAAAAGATTGTATTTGGATTCTGTACCATGTATTTGGCGATTCAGAATGGGTTGGTATTGAACCTATTTTCGGGGCGTCACAGTTGGTATCAGAGCTTAGGGATATGATCTCTGGCGGAGATCTGAGAATAGAACTGGGAGGGGAGAGAAGAGTATATCCTTCGCTAGTGTGTCCTACCTAAGCTTATTTGGTTTTAATTGGTCGGTCAAAATATAGGGTTGATATGTGATATGACAATTTGTTTAATTAACCCTTGTTTTATGAAAGTATTTAAGAATGGCAGCTGAAAATGTTAACAATGGAGTGAATGAGACCGTTGAGACACCTTTAATCACAAACCAAGAGAACGTGCAACAGGAAGATAATATTCTCCTGTAAACAACACTACCAAAGAAACGATGAATGATGGGATGTTTAGGAGCTTTTTGCAGTTCATACAAAGCCAGACAAGGGAGACTCGTGTGCAAAATACAGGTGAAAATAGTAGCAACTCGTGACTTGTCACTGCCAAGTAGTTCAAAGAGTTGGGACCACCAGAGTTTCAGGGAAAGCCAGATCCAATTAAGGCAGAAAATTGGATTAAGTAAATTACCAAGATATTTGATGTCTTGGGATGCACGGAGGAACAGAAGGTTCCATTCGCCACCTTTATGTTCCGTGGAGAGGCAGATTACTGGTGGGAATCTGTGAAGCGTACCCAGCCTGCCGCACTCAAGATGTCTTGGGAGGCGTTCCAGAAACTGTTCAATGACAAGTACTTTCTAGAAAGTATTCGTCACATGAAAGAGGTAGAGTTTATCAGACTGGAATAGAACAACATGATGGTGTCCCAGTACGAGGCTAAGTTTGCAGAGTTATCCCGGTTTGCACCTCATTTGGTGGAGAATGAGGAACGTATGACGCGAATGTTTCTGAGAGGTTTGAAACCAAAAATTCGTTAATACCTCATTTCTCATAAATTTTCTCTATATTCGAATGTAGTGAACAGGGCCCAGTTATTAGAACGAGATAATGAGTCGGTTCAACCAAGGGACCACAACCAGGGTCGTACCGGTGGTAGCAGTCATCGGAGCAATGACAACCAGCGGGGAGGAAAGTATCATGACAGAAGCGGTAACCACTCCGGTGGTAATCATGGCCATGATAATAAAAGAAGTGAGTCGGGGGGAGATTTCAAGAAGAGAATGTACAATAATGACAACGTGAAGACGTCAGCACCAACATCAACAACTGTTTCTAGGGTCGTATGCTATAAATGCGGGCAAGAGGGACACATCAGTCCCAACTGCACACAGCAATCCAAGGTGTGCTATAACTGTGGAAAGTAAGGTCACATTGCTCGAGTGTGTCTTGTAGCGAAATCAAGTCCAGCGGGAATGGTGACTCCAAAGGCCATCCCGGACAAGTCAAAGTCGGTGGTTCCTGGAAGAGCATTTATTGAGACTGCCCAACAAGCAAGGAACCCGAACGAGGTGATCACGGGTAAGCTAATCATAAACTCTTGCGAAGTTTACACCTTGTTAGATACCGGTGCTACCCATTCTTTTATTTCACCTGCTTGTGCTCAACGTTTGAACTTGACTCCTGAGAAATTAGACTTTGACTTATCTGTTGAAACTCCGTTAGGAGAAACTTTCATTACATTTACAGTTTACAAATCTTGCTTGATTCAAATTGGTACCCTCACCTACCTGTTGATCTTATATCTTTGAAGATACTTGCATTTGACGTGATTTTAGGAATTGACTGGTTAATCACTTTTCATGCCAAAATTGATTATTTTCATAAGGTTGTTAGTTTTTATATTCCTAATCAACCTGTTGTGCGAATCCAAACAACCAAACCACTAAAATCAGCCAATGTCATTTCAATTCATAAAGCTATTCGTTTATTGAAAAACGGATGTCAAGCTTTCTTAGCACATGTCACTGATCTAAACCATAATACGTTTGGTTTGAATGATATTTCTGTTGTTAATGAGTTTCCTGATGTATTTCTCGAAGAACTTCCCGGTCTACCCCCAGAACGTGAAGTTGAATTCTTTATTGACCTTGAGACCGGTACAAAACCCATTTCTAAAATCCCATATCGAATGGCTCCTATTGAACTCCAGGAGTTAAAGGACCAACTACAAGAGTTGTTAGACATTGGTTTCATTCGTCCTAGTACATCTCCTTGGGGTGCTCCTGTTTTATTAGTAAAGAAGAAAAACGGGAGTATGCGACTTTGTATTGACTATCGAGAGTTGAACCATATCACCATCAAGAATAGGTACCCAATGCCTCGCATTGATGACCAGTTCAACCAGTTGCAAGGAGCACAATTATTCTCAAAGATCGATCTTCGTTCTAGATATCATCAGCTGAAGATTAAAGCTGAGGATATTCCAAAGACTGCTTTTAGAACTCGATATGGGCATTATGAATTCTTAGTCATGTCTTTTGGATTGACTAATGGTCCTGCTGCTTTTATGGATATGATGAACTGTGTATTCAAAGAATATTTGGATCAGTTCGTGGTTGTCTTTATTGATGACATCCTCATCTATTCTAAAAGCCGTGAAGATCATGAGCACCGCTTGAAACTGGTACTTCAAAGGCTTCGTGAAAACAAGCTATATGTCAAGCTGAAGAAATGTGATTTCTGGCTTGAGGAGGTAGCATTCCTTGGGCACGTGATATCAAAACAAGGAGTATCTATTGACCCGGCAAAGATTGAAGCAATACAAAGTTGGGAGCAACTGAAGTCGGTGACCGAAGTATGTAGCTTTCTGGGCTTAGCTGGTTATTATCGGAGATTCGTGGAAGGATTTTCTTGAATCGTTACTCCATTAACTTAGCTGACTTGGAAAGATACAAAATTTATATGGAACGAGGAATGCGAGAAGAGCTTTCAAGAGCTCAAGTGGAGACTCATCTCGGCACCTATTCTGACAATACCATCTGGTTCGGATGGATTTGTTATCTACAGTGATGCTTCGGGCAAAGGGTTAGGATGTGTTCTCATGCAATATGGGAAAGTCATAGCCTATGCCTCGTGACAACTTAAAGAATATGAGAGGAATTATCCTACTCATGATCTAGAGTTGGTAGCTGTCGTTTTCACATTAAAAATCTGGAGACACTACCTATATGGAGAGAAAGTGGAGATCTATAAAGATCATAAGAGCCTCAAATATTTCTTCACTCAAAAGGAACTCAACATGCGGCAACGACGTTGGCTTGAGCCATTGAAAGATTAAGATCATACCATCCAATACCATCTTGGAAAAGCGAACGTGGTAGCTGACGCGTTGAGTAAAAGATCATATGCGGGAACGAGTGTGATGATATCTACACAAAGGCCCATTTTGTGTGACTTACAAAGGATGAAGATAGAGTTCAAGACTCTGGGGACCCACGTGATGATGTCAAATATACGCGTAGAACCAGCTTTAATTGAAAAAGTTAAAGCTGATCAAGCTACAGACCCGGAGCTGATGAAGATGAAGAAGAAAGTGCAAGAAGGTGCTATTCCAGAAGCAAGGATCGATGAAGAAGGAATACTTCGAGTTAACTCCAGACTATGTGTTCCCAACGATTATGACTTGAAGTATAGAATCATGATGGAGGCACATAACACACCGTTTGCAATCCATCCTGGGAGTACCAAAATATATCGTGATATTCGTCATATATTTTGGTGGAGCAATATGAAGAGAGAGATCACGGAGTTCATCTCGAGGTGTTTAACGTGTCAACGTGTCAAGGTAGAGCATCAAGTGCCAAAGGGTCCATTGCAACCACTTGTGATTCCAAAGTGGAAGTGGGAACACATTACCATGGATTTCGTTACGTGTCTTACCAAGGTTTCTAAAGGCATAGATGCAATTTGGGTTATTGTCGATAGATTAACCAAGTCTGCTCATTTCTTGCCTATACGAGAGACTTATTCACTAGGAACGTCTTGCTCGTATGTACATAAATGAGATTATAAGATTGCATGGCATGCCAGTATCCATAGTTTTGGATCGTGACCCAAGATTCACTTCACGATTTTGGGTCAATTTGCAGAAAGCTATGGGCACGGATTTACGATTCAGTTCGGCATATCATCCTCAAACGGACAGACAATCGAAAAGGACTATTCAAACTCTTGAAGATCTATTGAGACTCTGTGTTCTAGACTTCAAAGGGAGTTGGGACAAGTATTTACCATTGGTGGAATTCTCCTACAACAATAGTTATCAGGCAAGTATAGGCATGGCTCCTTTGAGGCGTTGTATGGACGAAAATGTCGTTCTCCAGTATGCTGGGACGAGGTGGGTGAAGCAACATTGTTGGGACCGGAGTTAGTACGTATGACTGCGGAAAAAGATTCAAATGATCCGGCAATGTATACAAACTGCACAAGATCAACAAAAGAGTTATGCTGATCTTCATCGAAGGGACATGGAGTTTAATGTCGGAGATCATGCATTGTTACGTGTTGCTCCATGGAAAGGAAAGCTCAACCCACGATTCATTGGTCCATCTAAAATATTTGACCGAGTAGGAAATGTGACCTATAGACTCGCCTTACCTCCAAGCATGTCTCGTGTTCATAACGTTTTTCACATATCCGTGCTTTGTAAATATGTGAAAGACCCAAACCAAATTATTGAGTTAGAACCAGACGAGATAACCGAAGATTTAACATACGAGGAGGTACCTGTCAAGATCTTGGATAGGAAGGTACATGTCCTACGCTCAAAGTTTATACCTCAAGTTAAAGTTTTGTGGAGGAACCATGATATCGAGGAAATGACCTGGGAGCTAGAATCGGAAATAAAAGAGAGGTATCCTCACCTTTTCGACATACCAGGTACGTACGTCAATTTCGAAGACGAAATTTCATAAGGAATGGAGGTTGTAAGACCCTAAATTTTATGAATAAGATTTAATTTTCTTTATATATTATTTTGAAATAGTAAGGTGTTGATTTGATAAATGTGATAAGCTATGGGTGAGATGTGCAAAGTTTACAAAGTAAGCAAGTGGTTATAAAATATTTGTTGTGTCGGGAAATATTTGTTTGGTCGAGGAATATTCTTTTTGTCGGAGAATATTCGTACGACGGCGTAGTCATTGGTGGACCCCACAATGGAATGAATGTCGGATATAGAAAGCGACAGGAGTAACCTTTTTATAAAAATAACGGCAAAACTTTTACCGTTAAACTGTTGAAATACCCGGTGGTTAAAATACCGTAATACGCGGTGTTGCACAGTAATACATGGTATTGCACAGTATTTTGAATTAGTGGTTCTTACGTAAGAAGTCACATATTCAATAATTGTTACACTAATTACTGTTCAATATTTTATATTATTGATCCAATAATTGCTACATTGATATTTTATATTAGTGATTCAATAATTGTCATTGCACAATATTTTAAATTATCAAATCAATAATTCATATTATTTGAATAATATTATTAGATAGCATTATTGACAATGTCTAGAAAGTTCTGTCGAGAAAAGGGATTAGGTTATATAATTGCGCGCCTAATGAGGAGAAATCCTTATCGGAAATCCCCCTCTTTCTTGGGAACGACCTGATTGTGAATATGTAGTTCTGTAATATTATTTGTGAATAATTAATTTTTAATATACATGATAAGAAAATATTTATTCGATGTGGATTTAAACGGAGGAATTTTTAGCATGTGACATTTGTTAAAAGTTGGTATTTTATCTTTTTCGATAAAATAATTCATTCAAATATATTATTATAATATTACATTATAGTAGTATGATGTGATTATATAATAGTATGATTTTTATAATTTGAATGGTAACATTATTATAGTAAATTCATGGTATAAAAGTAAAATGAGGTAGAAGAGAACAAATTGAATTTGAATTCTTATGATGTAAGCAATGATGTCATCAGAACGATGAGATAAGCAATGATGTCATCGGAACGATGAGGTAAGCAATGATGTCATAGGATCGATGATGTAAGCGATGATGTCATAAATTATGGCGAAAAGACTATTTTACCCTTACTTTGCCGAACCTATAAATAGAAGCTCATTTCTTTATTATTTCTCACCAATTCACTAAAGCTATAGAGAGAGAAAGTATATAGAGAATAAGAGGGAAAGAAGAAGAGTATTCTGTTACTAGTGCAGTCTCCAAATTTTTAAGGTAAGGAGTATTATTTATTTCGTATTCATAAACAGAGTTATTTTCTTTCAATACTCGTAAGGGTTGTTATTCCATTCTTTATTATTCTGTTGGAATAACCTGTCTACGCGGACTACTGCATGCATGGTGAAATTCTGTTGTTATTCTATTTTTTATTATTCTGTGGGAATAACCTGTCTACGCGGACTACCGCATGCCTGGTGAATAACCCTTCGTATTCAGTTGTTATTAAATTGTGAAAATAATCTGTCTGAGCGGACTACCGCCTGACGGGTGAAAATCCAATTGCAGTTTCGTATATTGTTTCATTTCAAATTCCTAACTCTAAACTTACTACGGTAAGTATTGCTTTTATAATTCCTAAAATGATCAAAAACTTCTTGAGTTTTGTGCTTCATCTAATATAATTTCACTGAAATATTGGTCTGAACATTCTTGTAAAATTTTTATCTTTTCATGACGAGTTACTATTCACGAGTTACTATTCACGAGGTACTATTTACGGTAAAAAAATATTTTTTTTTCTTTCCAAATTATCTTTGATTGGATCCAAATTTTGAACTTCATTCTTGAATTTTGCTCCACAATTGATTATTATGGAGTATTCTTGAACTTGGATAAACTAAATTACGAATCCCTAATTTTTGTCCTTTATCTCACTGGATTCGTTCTTTAAAATATTTTTCATCATCCTCAGTCCTAAATGGTGATATAACTGAATATCTTTGGCCTGTAGTGCAAAGATGAATGATTACTTGATGAATATCTTTGGCCCGTAGTGTAAAGATGGACAGGTGTAGAGATGAACATGACCAACTGGTGATACAAATAAATATCTTTGGCCCGTAGTGCAAAGATGAATATTTGGTTTGAGATGTATATTGATTGATGTTACAGGGATAAAATATTGATGATGGACTTTTAAATCATAGAAGATAATAGACTTCATTCTCTACTTAACTCTTCTAATGAATTGATATTTCGCTGCAGTTGTTGATCTAAAATTTGTTGTCCATAATATTTTATGTAATTTGTTGAAGGCTAACGATAATTTATTCTTCATTATCTTAGCCATAATATTCTTTACTGGGCTAGCTGAGCTCATCCTTTTCTTCCATTGTTCTCTTCAGGAAATGAGAATGTCGCAGGGACTAGTCGGGGATCGGGGTGATGGTCAGAGTTAGAGCAGTAACAGTTCTCACTATTTTGTAGAATAGTGTGATAATGATTGTAATTAGTGAGGACTGAATTTGAGTGTTTATATTTCGTATTATATACGATTTGTATTGAAACTCACAGTTTGCGTGGTCATATTTTGCACGACCGTATGCTATAAAAGATTGTATTTGAATTCTGTACCATGTATTTGGCTACTCAGAATGGGTTGGTATTGAATCTATTTTGGGGGTGTCACAACTTGGGTATTGGATACCGGCTGTGGTTCTCACATATGTAATACTGTGCAGAACTGGTCAGAAGTAGAAAGCTGAACAAGGATGATGTTGTCCTACGAGTAGAAAATGGAGCAAAGGTTACTGCATTAGTTGTAGGCACTTATTGTTTAGCACTGCCTATGGACAATTCTATTTATTTAAATAATTATTATTTTTCTAAATATCATTAGAAACATTATTTCTGTTTTCGTATTAGATATAGATAGATTTGACATTATAATAAAGAACAACAGTTGTTCTATTTATATTAATAATATTTTATATGGTGTTGGTAATTTACGAAATGGACTTTACATACTTGACTTGCATGAAAATATATTTCAAATAGAACAAACTAAGAAAAGGAAAAGAAATTATATTAATTATACCTATATGTGGCACTGTAGACTCGGTCATATCAATGAAACAAGATTATCCAAGTTGCATAAGGATGGGCTCTTAGATCTATCCGAATATGAATCATATCCAAGTTGTGAATCTTGTCTCATGGGTAAAATGATTAAATCTCCTTTTTGTGGAAAAGGAAAAATAGTTACAGAGTTGTTAGTGTTGGTTCACACAGACGTTTGTGGACCTATAACAACGAATGCACGGGGAGGGTATTCTTATTTTATTACTTTCACTGATGATCACTCAAGATTTGGATATGTGTATTTAATAAAATACAAATCTGAATCATTTGAAAAGTTCAAAGAGTTCAAAAATGAAGTAGAGAAACAAACAGGCAAGAGTATTAAGATTCTTCGATCAGATCGAGGTGGATAATACTTAAGCAATGAGTTTCTCAATTGTCTCAAAGATAATGGTATAATCTCATAATGGACTCCACCAAGTACACCACAGTTAAATGGAGTATCTGAAAGGAGAAAACGAACATTGTTGGACATGGTTCATTCCATGATGAGTTTTACCAATCTTCCAATTTCATTCTGGGGTCATGCCCTAGAAACAACTACATATCTGCTAAATAAGGTCCCCTCGAAATCAGTCCCCAAGACTCCATATGAGATGTGGACAGGGAGGAAACCTAGTCTTAAGCATGTTAAGATTTGGGGATGTCCAACTTATGTGAAACTGGTTTCAAAATGATAAGCTTGGGACAAGATCTGATAACTGCACGTTTGTGGGATATCCTAAAGAAAGTTTAGGATACTATTTCTACAATCCTACTGAGCAAAAGATGTTTGTTGCGAAACACGCTGCCTTCTTAGAAAAGGAGTTTATACTTGAAGGGGCTAGTGGGAGGAAAATAGATCTTGAAAAAATTCAAGAACCACAAATCACTACAGATTAATTGGATGAACCTGTCCAAGTAGAGACACCCACTGTACAACACCCTATTCATAAATCTTAAAGAGAACCGAAGACACCTGAAAGGTATGGATTCGTCATAGAGGATGACGATGAGGTACACGTTATGAATGATGATGATCCATTGAATTACGAATAGGCTATGAGTAATTAAGACTCAGAGAAATGGTAGATGACCATAAAATCTAAAATAGATCTTTAAAGCAATGCTCAAGACCATTCGAATTTTGCTTGCGATTGCAACTTATTACGACTATGAGATCTGGCAAATGGACGTGAAAACGGACTTCCTCAATAGGAAACTTGAGGAGGATGTGTAAATGACATAGCCAGAGGGATTTGGTTTAAAGGTTGGAACAAATCAAGTCTGTAAGCTGCAACGATCCATTTAAGGATTGAAGCAAGTTTCTCATAGATGGAACATCCGTTTAGATGAGACAATCAAAGAGTTTGATTTTATCAAAAATGAGGATGAACCATGTGTGTACAAGAAGGTTAGTAGGAGAGCTGTTTCATTCCTTGTATTATATGTTGATGATATATTACTGATAGGGAAAAACATTCCTATGCTACAATTGATCAAAATAAAGTTGTCTAAACATTCCTCCATGAATGATTTGGGTAGAACATCCTACATTGGGGATATAAATCTGTATAGATAAATTTAAAAGGATGTTCGGCTTAACCCAAGGAATGTATATTCATTAGATGCTAAAGGCGTTTAGAATGACAAACTCCAAAAGGTGTCTCATGATGATGAGCCATGGAGTGAATCTTTCTAAAATTGTCCTTAATAAAAGAGAGATCGGATGAGTTAGTATCATATATACAATGAAATATACGAGACTTGATGTTGATCAGTCATATTCTGGAGAAGATCACTGTAGAACAGTGATAAACATCCTAAAGTACTTAACTGAACACTAAGGATGTCATCATGATACATGATGGGTCTGAATTAAACTAGAGGACTAAACAAATTCAAGTTTTCAGACTGACCAAGACGACATCAAATCCACCTAAAGGTAAGTCATTACCTTGAAAGATGGTGCAGTGAATTGGAAAGGTTCCAAATAGCAAAAGGTTTCTAGTCTAGTGACAAAGATAAAGTATATAACTGTAAGTGAAGCTGCAAGTTGATGTTACGGATGAAAAGTTAATTACAGAACTAGGAATAGTTCCTATGTCTCATCTTGAATCCAAATATATGTTGCGGCACTTTGATTAAAGAAATCATTGAAAAAAGAGACGTCACCTTAGAGCATGTAGACTCTCAAGACAACATTGTAGATCCATTTACTAAAGCTTTAACATAACAACAGTTTGATCGTCACTTAGAGAAGATGGGTATGAGATACCATGACGATTGGCTTTAGTGCAAGTTAGAGATTGATAGTAGTGTGCATACAAGCCAATCATGTATGATGATAAAGCACATACTTTGTAAACAATCTTATTTATTTATTAATAAAAGTATTAACTTATTAAAGGTATTTAAATATCTACATGATGCTGTTTTTATAATATGTAAATAACCCATAGTTTTAAGCAATGCTTTTAGAATCATGATGTTGGTCATGCTAATGAGATTTAAATTTTTAGAAAGCTTAAAACTAAAAGAGTTCCTAATCATGGGATTACTAAAAAAGGGATTGGTAAATCCGGATATATTGGTACATATGTTGCTTGCTCATTGGATGAGGATGATTGATCTCATGATCATTTGTGTGGAGACACTAAAATAAGTATATAGGTGCTTATTGGAGAATAAGTTCATAGAACGTGACTCGCTATGGAATATCTAATTGAGTTTTACTCGTCTGTCAATAAGAATTCCTAATGTGATAGTAGTACAAGTGATCCTTAGACTTGAGATCATTATAGTATCTTGTATGTAATAAATTATACTTTGACTTATTCCTTAAAGCCCTTTAGAGTATATAAAAGGGTATGCTTGGGTATAATGAGTTACATATGGAGATAATGAATGATCAATAAAGAATCTATCACCTCTAGTAAAAAAAGAGATATGTCCTATGTAATTCGTTAAATGACAACCCATGAATCATTGGCCAAGGTGGAATGAAATTAGAAAGGAGTTTCTAAATTGCAATAATTGGAGTTGTGCATTTTCTAATCTAAATATATATAATTAAATAAAATAAGACTTGACAGTAAATTCATGTCTTATATTTAATTGGGATATTGTATGGTGGAAGGATTGAATTGTACGGTAACTATTAACTCACAGTTTCTTTTATGATTAATGTTGAAATCTATATTATCTGAAAAGTCGTTGATCGCTAGGGAGGCTTATCCCTATTGTAGAATAAATTTTATTTATTTAAATAGATTATTAGTTTAATTTATTTATTTAAATAAGATTAGAACTGTTCTAATTGATTTATTCATAACCAGTTTAATATGGAGAACCTAAAGGGTCACACCATAAAAGAAAGAAAAATTATTTAAGAAGATAATGGCATAATAGTAATAATGCATTAAGTGTAATTAATTTAATCTATGGTGATAGAATAAATTAAATAGCTTAATGTTTATTATTTAATATTTTAGAAATATTAAATATAAATTAATAAGAGGAGTCTTATTAATATTATTATTATTTTAATTATAAAGGAGTTTAGGAATTAATTTAATATTAGTACTCTCACTCAATCCTAATGAGATTAGGAGGCAAATTAATTAAAGAGTTAAATTAATTAATCTCAATATGTTGGGAAGCCAAATTAATTAAAAGTGTTTAGTTAATTAATTAAATAAAACCCTATTCTAATTAGATTAGTATGGTTATTCCAATATCTGTATAAGAGAGTCTTATATCAGATACATGGTACGTGAATTTCCAAGAGTTGGGAGAGTACGTTCTTTTCTATACAGATAGAAAAACTAGGGTTTGAGCCAATACACCTTCTTCTTGATTTTTGTTCTTTCTTGGTGGATCACCTCTAGAGGCCAAACGCTTGGGTGGCTGACGTTGATCAAAGGAAGGAACCAATCCCGCGTAGTCAAGGAGAGCACGAAGGATTAGGAGTTGAACTTGTACCTGAGGAAGCTCTGATCTTCGAGGGTATAATTCTGTTTCTCCTACTCTTTATTGACTGATAATCAAAGCACAAGAACGATCATGGTTTATGGTTTGTGAGAAAAATTTTAAACCCTGTTTTAACATCGCTTTCGCTATATTTATGTTATTTGATTGCATGGTCACGTTTCAAGCAAACCTAACACCATGAAGACTAAAACTACGTCGTTTACAGTTCTAAAAAGACGTGCCCATTCTGCAAAGGATCAAAACTCCCAAAGATCACACTTGGAAATGATAAATGAATGATAAGGCTGCCTCCTCCTATCTATTTATAGGATGGGTTGGTGACCCTTCAGATGGGCACTTAGCCCTTGAAAAGGCATGGGATGCATTTGTAAAGGCATGTAATGGCATCTGCAGGTCAAAACGACGTAGTTTTAATCCTTTGCAGAATGGGCGCGTCTTTTTAGAACTATAAACTGCGTAGTTTTAGTTCCGCGAAGACTAAAACTATGTCGTTTATAGTTCCGAAAAGGCGCGCCCATTCTGCAAAGGATCAAAACTACGTCGTTTTGACCTGCAGATGCCATTACATGCCATTTCAAAGGCATCCCATGCCTTTTCAAGGGCTAAGTGCCCATTCCAAGGGTCACCAACCCATCCTATAAATAGATAGGAGGGGGCAGCCTTATCATTCATTTATTTTTTTCACATGCAAATAAGCTTTATAAGTCATTCTAGTCTTAGTGTTTCATCAGTTTTATAGAGTTTTTTTTAGAGAGAGTTAAAGCATTTAGTTTGGTTCATAGAGTATACTTTTTGTAGTGCTGCTAAAGTATACGTTGTCATTGTATCTTGGGAGACAAGTGCTATCAACTCTAAGCACCGTACAAAGGGCATAATTGTCTTAAGGACATAGTACCAAGTAGTAGCCTTGACAAATTCAATTTTGAGATAAGTTAATATATATATAGTTTCCTTTCTATTTTCAGGTTACTAACAAGAGATTTGTAGCAAAGGTATTTATGTATATCAATATATATATATATATATATATATATATATATATATATATATATAATTCTCAAAAATTTTAAAGTGCGTCATAATATAATATCATGCTATTATAAATTGTTAATTAATTTTAAATATTATCTATGATAACTTTTTATTAAAATAAATAAACTGCCCTCTCCTTGCAAGTGATAGTAGTGTGCATAAAAGCCAATCATGCATGATGATAAAGCACATACTTTGTAAATAATCTTATTTATTTATTAATAAAATATTTATTTAAGTCATTTAATTATCTACATGGTGCTGTTTTAATAATATATAAATAACCCATAGTTTTAAACAATGCTTTTAGAATCCTGATGAGATCATGCTAATGAGATCTAAATTCTTAGAAAGCTTAAAAACTAAAATAGTTCCTAATCGTGGGATTACTAAAATAGGGATTAGTAAATCCGGATAGATTGGTACATATGTTGCTTGTTCATTGGATGAGGATGACTGACCTCATGGTCATTTGTGTGGAGACACTAAAGTAAGTATGTAGGTGCTTATTGGAGAATAAGTTCACTGAACGTGACTCGCTATGGAATACCTAATGGAGTTTTACTCGCCTATCAATAGGAATTCCTAATGTGATAGTAATACAAGTGATCCTTGAACTTCAGATCATCATAGTATCTTGTATGTAACAAATTATACTTTGACTTATTCCTTAAGGCCTTTTTAAGGTATATATAAGGTATGCTTGGATATAATGAGTTACATATGGAGATAATGTATGATCAATAAAGAATCTACCACCTCTAATAAAAGAGAAGATATGTCCTATGTGATTCGTTAAATAACAACCCGGGAATCCTTGGCCAAGGTGGAACGAAATTAGAAAGAGGTTTCTAATTTGCATTATTTGGAGTTGTGCATTTTTTAATCGAAATACATATGATTAAATAAAATAAAACTTGACAGTAAATTCATGTCTTATATTTAATTGGGACATTGTATGGTGGAAGGATTGAATTGAACGGTAACTATTAACTCACAGGTTCTTTTATGATTAATGTTGAAATCTATATTATCTGAAAAGTCGTTGATCGCTAGGGAGGCTTATCCCTTTTGTAGAATAAATTTTATTTATTTAAATAGATTATTAGTTTAATTTATTTATTTAAATAAGACTAGAATTGTTCTAATTGATTTATTCACAACCGATTTAATATGGAGAACCTAAAGGGTCACACCATAAAAGGGAGATGAATTATTTAAGAAGAAAATGGCATGATAGTAATAATTCATTAAGTGTAATTAATTTAATCTATGGTGATAGAATAAATTAAATAGATTAATGTTTATTATTTAATATTTTAGAAATATTAAATATAAATTAATAAGAGGAGTCTTATTATTATTATTATTATTATTATTATTATTATTTTAATTCTAAAGGAGTTTAGGAATTAATATAATATAAGTACTCTCTCTCAATCCTAATGAGATTAGGATATAAATTCATTAAAAGTGTTTAATTAATTAATTAAATAAAACTCTATTCTAATTGGATTAGGAGGGTTAACCTAATATCTATATAAGAGAGTCTTATATCAGAAATAAGGTACGCGAGTTTTTTCAATAGTTGGAAGTACACATATTCTATAGAGATAGAAACAAGGGTTAAGTCAACAACCCATCTTCCCTAGTTCTTTATCTTCCTTGGTGGATCACCATTATAGGCTAAACATTTGGGTGGCTGACATTGATTAAGGGAGAGCCACTACAGAGGAATCAGAGGAAGCAAAGGAGTGGAACTAGTACCTGAGGAAGCTTGGATCTTCAAAGGTATAATTCTGTTTTCTCTTTCAATATTGACTGATAATTGATGCACAAGAATGATCATGGTTATGGGTTTGTATAAATTTTGAAAACCTAGTTTTGCGTTTCCGCTCTTCTTTATGTGATTTGATTGCATGATCGCACTACGTACAAACCCAACAGTGATATCAGAGCCAATCTTGTGCTAATTATCAGTCTATGTGATTCCATACATGTATGATATGCGATTGGATCGAGTTCTTGGGCAACAAAATTTTTCTGATTATGTGAAACTGCGCAGCTGCACCGGTGCAAGCCTTTCTTGCTGCACAGCTGCGCCGGTGTCTATACCTGGTTTTCACGCTGCGCAGCTACGCCGGTTCCCTATACATCCCTGGCGCAGCTGCGCCACTGGACAGGAACTGGAATTTTTTGTTTTGATTAATTAAATGAATGGTTTATTTAATTACTAAAGGTTTAAAATAAAGATGTTTATTTTATATGAAATGTGATTTCAGAATTGCTAAGATTAAAGAGATTAATTTGGATTTGTTTTTAAATGAAATAAAGGAGTTTATTTTTCCAACAACAAAGTTTAGCAAACTTTTGCTCATTAACTGATTTTAATACATATATGGAATGATTTTATGAGATGAATGGATGTTTTATTAATACGTATGATGATATGTATGATAATAAAAGGGATTGATTATGGACTATGACCAATGTGATTGGATTTTATTTTGGATGAATGCTTGAATGAATGGGTTTTATAAAATGGGGTCTGCGTACCTCGTCTTCTCTAGTTTTATTCTCGATGTAAATTCTATCTCCCTCCTATGTACTTCCCCTTGACTGTTAATCATGGTTTCTATTTAATTATAAGTAGCTTATGTAATAGAGATAGTTAGAATTATCTTGAAGAAACTGGAGACCAAGGAGCAAGGAGCGCGTGAAGACCCGTTTGTATGGAGCCCAGGTTTAAATGTAATAGTTACGTTTAAATTTAAATTCTTGCACTCCTAGGTTTGACCTTTTGGTTCACTTGGTAGCTCTAGTGAACCAAACTAGAATAAAAGTCCATAATCAATCCGGATAGAATATAGTATTCTATATTGCATGCTAAATATTATACATATTATATTTTATGCTAATATGCTTCGCATGTTTAATAAAATAACGCGTATTTTATATATATATGTGTATGCGCACTAAACAAAATGAGACAAATAATAACAAACCCCTCAAAGAAATAATATTAAGTCCGAAGCGTTCAAATGATATTTGGAATATCGAACGTCGCCTTCTAACATGATTAATTAATAGAGTATTAAATATTTAATATGAGTTTGTTGTGCTATCCACAAGGCGAGTATTGAATATTTAAAGATGTTAATTAATCACATTTGATGCTTATCAAAAAAATTGAACGATCTAGTCTTGTTGTGCTATCTACAAGGACGAACATTTTTCTTTTTTGAATTTATGGAAGTGCTAGGCTGGACTTAACTTAAATCATTTTAGTTCGGATGTGCACACACTTGACCATTATGATTTAAGAGGCAAAATAAAATGAGTTACATGGTGATGTAATTGACAAGAGTTGTCTACCTATTTATTTTTATATCGCTTATTGTGCTATCCACAAGGTTATATACATTTGAAATTGGATCCTTAATCTCACTAGCAAATCTTTAATTAGATGTTGCCGAACTATATAAGTGAGGGTAATATAGTTTGATAAAAATAGTGGGAGATACCAATTTCAAATAAAGACCTAAATTTATTTTGGTATGCAAAATTAATAAAATAAATGTTTGCTAAAATATTGTCTTTTCACATGCATAATTTTAAAAATGTCAAAATCACTAATCTCACTACGAAGCATACTTGATGCAAATAAGCTTACCGGCTCGAATTATGAGGACTGGCTAAGAAATCTGAGAATTATTCTCACTGCTGAAAAGATTTCTTATGTCCTAAATTCAACTATCCCTGAATCTATTTCGGAAACAGCCTCTGAAGAAGAGATTGCCACTTTCAATAAATGGCAAGATGATGCATCTGTGGCTCAATACATTATGCTCGCATCCATGAATAACGAGCTTCAGCGTCAGCACGTAAACATAGATTCTCCTGCTATGTTGCTTCACCGCAAGGAGTTGTATAGTGAACAGAGTAGAACTGCTAGATATGAGATATCTAAGGAGCTCTTCCGATCTCGGATGACCGAGGGTACTACCGTCGAGACTCATGTTCTGAAAGTGATCAATTTGATTGAACGCCTTGGACAGCTTGGGTTCGTCATGGATGGGGAGTTGAGTCAAGACTTGGTCTTGCAGTCACTCCCTGAGACCTTCTCGCAGTTTGTGGTTAAGTTTCACATGAATAAGCTAGATGTCAGCTTACCTGAGCTGCTTAACATGCTGAAAACTGTAAAAGGTCACTTCTCATCCAAGAAGAACCATGTCTTGATGGTGGATTCTTCCAATAAAAGGAAGAGGCCCAATGTGTCTTCTGAAAAGAAGAAATCCAAGAAGGCTAAGAGAAAGGGGAAAGAAAAGGAACAAAAGAAACCTGAACCAGCTAAAGGATTGGGCTTTCATTGCAACGAGCCTGGTCATTGGAAGAGGAACTGCAAGAAGTTTCTGGCAGAGAAAAAGCTTGGAGAAGTTTCGACTTCCAATCAAGGTTTGTTCATGATTGAAATTAATTTTTCAGAAAGTCAAAATTCTACTTGGGTATTGGATACCGGCTATGGTTCTCACATATGTAACACTGTGCAGGGACTGGTCAGAAGTAGAAAGCTGTACAATGATGAGGTGATCCTACGAGTGGGGAATAGAGCAAAGGTTGCTGCATTAGCTGTAGGAACTTATTGTTTAGCAATGCCTTCGAGCAAGTCCATTTATCTTAATAATTGTTATTATGTTTTGAATATTATTAAAAATATTATTTCAATTTCTGTATTGGATATTGAAGGATTTGACGTTATTATAAAGAACAACGGTTGTTCTATTTATAAAGACGATGTTTTGTATAGTATTGAAAATTTGCGAAATGGACTTTATATACTTGACTTGCAAGAAAATATATTTCAAAATGAACAAACTAAGAAAAAGAAAAGAGATTATATTAATTATACCTATATGTGGCACTGTAGACTCGGTCATATCAATGAAACAAGATTATCTAAGTTGCATAAGGATGGGCTCCTAGAGCTATCCGATTATGAATCATATCCAACTTGTGAATCTTGTCTCATGGGTAAAATGACTAAATCTCCTTTTAGTGAAAAAGGAGAAAGAGTTACAGAGTTGTTGGCATTGATTCACACAGACGTTTGTGGACCTATACCAACAAGTGCACGGGGTGGGTATTCTTTTTTTATTACTTTCACTGATGATCACTCAAGATTTGGATATGTGTATTTAATGAAATATAAGTCAGACTCATTTCAAAAGTTTAAAGAATTCAGAAGTGAAGTAGAGAAACAAACGGACAAGAGTATTAAGATACTTCGATCAGATCGAGGTGGAGAATACTTAAGCGGTGAGTTTCTCAATTGTCTCAAAGAAAATAGTATAATCTCACAATGGACTCCTCCAGGTACACCACAGTTAAATAGAGTATCTGAAAAGAGAAATCGAACACTGTTGAACTTGGTTCGATCCATGATAAGCTTTATCGACCTTCCAATTTTCTTATGGGGATATGCCCTAGAAACGGCTGCATACCTACTTAACAAAGTACCTACCAAATCCACCCCAAAGACTCCATATGAGATGTGGAAAGGGAGGAAACCAAATCTTAAGCATGTTAAGACTTGGGGTTGTTCAGCTTATGTCAAAAAATTTGAAAATGATAAGCTACAGACTAAATCAGATAAGTGTAGATTTGTGGGATACCCAAAAAAACTGTAGGGTATTATTTCTATCATCCAACTGATCAAAAGGTGTTTGTTGTGAAACATAATGCCTTCTTAGAAAAGGAGTTTATCCATGAAGGGGTCAGTGGGAGTAAGATATATCTTGAAGAAGTTCAAGAACCACAAGTTAAAACGGATCAAAGTCAGGTACCTGACCAAGTAGAAGAACTTATTGTACAACACCCTATTCGTAAATCTAGAAGAGTACCAAAGATGCCTGAGAGGTATGGATTCGTCATAGAGGATGACGATGAGGTACACATTATGAATGATGATAATCTATTGAATTACGAACAGGCTATGAGTAATAAAGACTCAGGAAAATGGCTTGAAGCTATGAAATCCGAAATGGACTCCATGTTGAAAACAAAGTATGGACTTTGGTTTCATCACCTGAAGGCATTAAGCCTATTGGGTGTAAATGGGTCTTTAAAAGGAAGACTGAAGCAGACGGAAAGGTAGAGACCTATAAAGCCCGACTGGTTGCAAAAGATTTCAAACAAAGACAAGGAGTTGACTATGATGAAACCTTCTCACCAGTAGCTATGCTCAAGTCCATTCGGATTTTACTTGCGATTGCAGCTTACAATGGCTATGAGATCTGGCAGATGGACGTGAAAATGGTCTTCCTTAATGGAAAACTTGAGGAGGATGTGTATATGACACATCCAGAGGGATTCGTTTCAAAGGTTGGAATAAATCAAGTCTGTAAACTACAATGATCCATTTATGGATTGAAGCAAGCTTCTCGTAGATGGAACATTCGTTTTGATGAGACAATCAAAGAGTTTGATTTTATCAAAAATGAGGATGAACCATGTGTATACAAGAAGGTTAGTGGGAGCGCAGTATCATTTCTTGTATTATATATTGATGATATATTACTGATAGGGAATGACATTCCTATGTTACAATCAATTAAAATCTGGTTATCTAAAAACTTCTCCATGAAGGACTTGGGTGAAACATCTTATATTTTGGGGATAAGGATCTATAGAGATAGATCTAAAAGGATGCTCGGCTTATCCCAAGAAACGTACATTGATACGATGCTATAGAGGTTTAGCTTGGAAGATTTCAAAAGAGGTTTCATGCCGATGAGCCATGGAATACATCTCTCCAAGAAACAGGCCCCAAAGACACCTGAAGAGAGAGACCGTATGAGTAAATCTCTTATGCTTCTGTAATAGGATCTATCATATACGGTATGATATGTACTAGACCGGATGTTACTCACGCATTTAGTGTAACGAGTAGATACCAGTCAAATCCAGGAGAAGAGCACTGGAAGGTAGTGAAAAATATCCTAAAGTACTTGAGAAGGACTAAAGATATTTTTCTTGTCTATGGTGGGTCTGAATTAAAACTCGAGGGTTTCACGGACTCAAGTTTTCAAACAGACCAAGATGACAGTAAATCTGTTTCGGGGTATGTGTTTACCTTGAACGGAGGCACAGTGAGTTGGAAGAGTTTCAAGCAGCAAACATTGCTGATTCAGTGACAGAGGCAGAGTATAGCTGCAAGTGAAGCTGCAAAGGAAGCTATTTGGATGAAGAAGTTCATAACTAAACTTGGTGTGGTTCCTAGCATAGGAGAAGCAGTTCCCGTACACTGTGACAACACCGGAGCGGTTGCACAGGCTAAGGAACCCAGGTCTCATCAGAAATCCAAACACGTGTTGTGGCGATTTCACTTGATCAAGGAGATCATTGAAAGAGGAGACGTCACCTTGGAGAGTGTAGACTCTCAAGATAACAGTGCATATCCATTTACTAAAGCTCTAACACAACAGCAGTTTGATCATCACTTAGAGAAGATGGGTATGAGATACCATGGCGATTGGCTTTAGTGCAAGTGGGAGATTGATAGTAGTGTGCATACAAGTCAATCATGTATGATGATAAAGCACATACTTTGTAAACAGTCTTATTTATTTATTAATAAAATATTTATTTAAGACATTTAATTATCTACATGGTGCTATTTTAATAATATATAAATAACCCATAGTTTTAAGCAATGCTTTTAGAATCATGATGAGATCATGCTAATGAGATCTAAATTCTTAGAAAGCTTAAAAACTAAAATAGTTCCCAATCGTGGGATTACTAAAATGGAGATTAGTAAATTCGGATAGATTGGTACATATGTTGTTTGCTCACTCGATGAGGATGACTGACCTCATGGTCATTTGTGTGGAGACGCTAAAGTAAGTATGTAGGTGCTTATTGGAGAATAAGTTCACTGAACGTGACTCGCTATGGAATACCTAATGGAGTTTTACTCGCCTGTCAATAGGAATTCCTAATGTGATAGTAGTACAAGTGATCCTTGGACTTGAGATCATCATAGTATCTTGTATGTAACAAATTATACTTTGACTTATTCCTTAAGGCCTTTTAAAGTATATATAGGGTATGCTTGGGTATAATGAGTTACATATGGAGATAATGTATGATCAATAAAGAATCTACCACCTCTAGTAAAAGAAGAGATATGTCCTATGTGATTCGTTAAATGACAACCCGGGAATCCTTGGCCAAGGTGGAATGATATTAGAAAGAGGTTTCTAATTTGCATTATTTGGAGTTGTGCATTTTCTAATCGAAATACATATGATTAAATAAAATAAGACTTGACAGTAAATCCATGTCTTATATTTAATTGGGACATTATATGGTGGAAGGATTGAATTGTACGGTAACTATTAACTCACAGGTTCTTTTATGATTAATGTTGAAATCTATATTATCTATAAAGTCGTTGATCGTTAGGGAGGCTTATCCCTATTGTAGAATAAATGTTATTTATTTAAATAGATTATTAGTTTAATTTATTTATTTAAATAAGATTAGAATTGTTCTAATTGATTTATTCACAACCGATTTAATATGGAGAACCTAAAGGGTCACACCATAAAAGGGAGATGAATTATTTAAGAAGAAAATGGCATGATAGTAATAATGCATTAAGTGTAATTAATTTAATCTATGGTGATAGAATAAATTAAATAGCTTAATGTTTATTATTTAATATTTTAAAAATATTAAATATAAATTAATAAGAGGAGTCTTATTATTATTATTATTATTATTAGTATTATTATTATTATTATTATTATTATTATTATTATTATTATTATTATTATTATTATTATTATTATTTAATTCTAAAGGAGTTTAGGAATTAATATAATATAAGTACTCTCTCTCAATCCTAATGAGATTAGGATATAAATTAATTAAAAGTGTTTAATTAATTAATTAAATAAAATCCTATTCTAATTAGATTAGGAGGGCTACCCTAATATCTATATAAGAGAGTCTTATATCAGAAATAAGGTACGTGAGTTTTTTCAATAGTTGGGAGTACACATATTCTTTAGAGATAGAAACAAGGGTTAAGCCAATAACCCATCTTCTTGAGTTCTTCATATTCCTTGGTGGATCACCATTAGAGGCCAAACATTTGGGTAGCTGACATTGATCAAGGGAAGGAGCCACTACAGACGAATCAAAGGAAGCAAAGGAGTAGAACTAGTACCTGAGGAAGCTTGGATCTTCAAAGGTATAATTCTGTTTTCTCCTTCTATATTGACTGATAATTGATGCACAAGAATGATCATGGTTATTGGTTTGTATAAATTTTGAAAACCTAGTTTTACGCTTCCGCTCTTATTTATGTGATTTGATTGCATGATCGCGCTACGTACAAACCCAACAGCAAGTGCATGCATGCTAATGTTAGTTAAATTTTATCTTTGTTATGAGATGGTATTTATTCATTTGCTTCCTCATATCATTCCACCTATAATAAATTAATAATATTACTATAAGATAAAATAATGTTAAATAAATTTGATTATTAATTAATTAATATTGCTCTCATTTGTCTTAATAACTTAATCATACATTGGTATCAATTTTTTGTAAATGAAAATAACTTAATTCATTTTCTTGTTTTGAGTGACTCCTCTCAGTTATCTCCAAAGAAGATGATCAGAATCATAATATAAGGTTTTGAATATATAATATTATAATATTATAATTTATCTATAAAAGTAGCTAATCAATTGACTAATTAAAAATATCAAAGTCTGATTAATAGTCACATAGTTTGAAAAAATTAATATATATATATGTATTTAAAGTCATTAGACTCACAATTCAAAGGTTGATAAGGATTAGAATATGATGTTGTGAAATACTATAATTGGGCAAAATGAATTTGAAAAGCACTCCAAGCGTCAATAAATAATTTTTTTACTAATGTATTTTAACCTTCCTCTAAAAATATTCTGGTTCCGCCACTGTACATGTTAGTTAATGTTAATGAAATAATCTAGGAAGAGCGACATCTGCTGCATCACACCATTGAGCAAAAACCTCTTAAACGTAGCGTTGATTGAAGATTGCATTATTGCCAGAAGGCGATATGATCCATATAGTCGCCATCTACTCTAATAATTTTCCCTTTTTTCCTCAAATCTTTGACAAAATAATTTCACTGAAAACTATTTGCACGAATCAATTGAATTATATCAGAATTTAGGAACGAATAATAGCACACTCACACAGATATTATATGAAGAATAGAAAAATGATTTGTCTATTCATCAATTTGGCTATTCATGATTGTCTGATGTATTTATAAGATGTTTCACACAATAATTCATATACCAAGTAATATTTTATAATAACCGAAAAACCCTAACATCTATAATATTTGTTCAAATCCATTAAACCCAATATATTAATAAAATTCAAGACCGAATTACTAATAAATTCTGAAACCTAATTGGACATTCCTCTTGGCTACCTTATCGTAATTTCATGATCATGATGCCCACCTCTTTGAAAATTACAAAAGACTCGGCAAGAGAGGTTTGTATTTTTTATGTATTTAATAACAGAAAATGATATCATTTTTACGTGATAGCTCACCCAATTATATTTGGTGTCCCTCACCTCCTTTTTGCCTTATAACTATTTGAAGATTAAATAATGCTATTATCACATAAAGTAAGTTACATAAACATCACATAATAATGATGTGGCTGTATGTAATTTGTTGTTGAGTTAAGTGGTTCATGTCAATAACAAATTACGTACTGCCATATCAACAGTATATAATATTTATGTAATAATTTTATATGATAGTAGCATTACTCTTATTTTATTTTATTTTGGGTACATCATGTCAGCCAGGTGGCTACTTTATTAGACTGACCAACAGACTTTGAGGACTTGGAATACAAGACAAAATAGCTTAGAAGAAAATAAAAGAATAACCAAAATGATATATAGCCGCCAGACCCAAAAAATTGGCACATACTCAGTTACGAAGAAAATAAAAGCATGACCCAAAAATTACATAGCCGCCAGACCGATAAAATTAGTATACTCAGTTGTCTTTTTGTAGTACTATTCTCAAACAATTTATATCTGTATTATACTTCGTTTTAAAGTATAAAATTATTATTAATTTTTAAAAATTAATTTAAAATATTTTTAAATTCAAAAAAATTCATTAACAATTATAAAATTATAAATCTTACAATAAGTAGTACTTTTTAAGATAATTAAAATTAATTAGAAGTTAGAAATCATGTCAATTTTAAGTTTGAAAATGAATTTATCTAAAAATTAAAGAATATTTATCATATTAAAAACTTATAATATCTCTTCCAACACGAGTTTATTTTATTTCTTTTTCTTTTTTGGTACACTTATTTATTAATTTTCGAAATCTTTAAAGTGCATAATATGCAAGATTTTGTTATTATGAGATTGTTAGTTACTTTTATATAATTATTCTGTTTCGATATAAGATTAACTTTTACTTTTAAAAATTTATGTGGACATTTTTTAATTCAAAATTGACATAAATTTATTTATTTTTAGTTATTGTATAGTTGTAATATTATATCAATTTTAAATGTGAAATGTCTAAAATTAAATGTGACGCCCCCCAGAATAGGTCCAGTCAACCCAACCCATTCTGAGTCGCCAAATACATGGTACAGAATTCAAATACAAACTTTATATCACACGGTCGTGCAAAATACGACCACACAACTATGAGTGTCAATACAAATCGTATATAATACGAAATATTAATATTAATATTCATTCTTTATTTATTACAATTATTACCCCACTATTTCACAAAAATAGTGAGGACCACTACTGCTCTAACTCGAACCATCACTCTGTCCCCCGACTAGTTCCCGCAACATTCTCATTTCCTGAAGAGGACAACAGATGAAAAGGGTGAGCTCAACTAGCCCAGTAAAGAATATTATGACTAAGATAATGAAAAATAAATTATCGTTAGCCTTCAATAAATCAGATAAAATATAATGGACAACCAATCTTAGATCAATATTCGCAGCGGAAATAACAATTCATTAGAAGAGTTAAGTAGAGAATGAAATCTACTATCTTCTATGATTTAAAAGTCCATCATCAAGATTTTATCCCTGTAACATCCATCAATATACATCTCGAATCAATATTCATCTTTGCACTACAGGCCAAAGATATTCATTTGTATCATCAGTGGTCATATTCATTTCAACACCTGTCATCTTTGCACTACAGGCCAAAAATATTCATCAGGTAATCATTCATCTTTGCTCTACAGGCCAAAGATATTCATTTATATCACCACTTAGAACTGAGGATGATGAAAAACTATATAAATAACGAACCCAGTGAAATAAAGAATAAGATTAAGGATTCGTATTTTAGTTTATTCAAGTTCAAGAATATTCCATAATAATACTTTGTAGAGCAAAATTCAAAAATGAAGCTCAAAACTTAGATCCAACCAAAGATAGTAACCATAACAGACAATTTGGACAAATAGAAGAAAATTTAGTTTTTTCGTGAATAGTGCCGTATACGTGAATAGTAACCCCGACGAAAAAAGTAAGAATTTCATAATAAAATTCATGATAATATTTTGGCATAATGATATTGAAAAGAATAACATCATTTACGAAAGAAAATAACATCCCTTACCTCAAAAGAATAGTACCTCTGACTGGAATATCGGATATAATACCGAAGGAAACTTGCACTGAATACTAATACTCAAAGTATTGAAATACTCACAAAAATACGCTCGATATTATAGAGAGAGAAAACTTCTGATTCTGGTGTGATTTTCAATTCTAACCTAAGCACCCTATTTATAGGAAAAGCTTAGGATGCCAAAGGAGACTAAAATAATAAAATATATTATTTTCAAAAAAATTCTCCAGCCGCCGGCTGCTCCAAAGAAATCAGGATTTTCAACAAACCAACAAAAGTGGGGCCCACCTTTTTATTAAAAAATATTTATTTTTTGAAACTTCAATAATTCATAATAAATAGCCCCTTTGTCAGAAAAATACAATTTCTATGTCCTTCTATAGGAAATTTAATTCTCTACAACTTTGTAGAAGGAAGTTTTTCCAAATTCCAAACATAAATTATCCGAAATTCACAAACGGATGATTTTTTACACCAAAATACTGATAAAAACACATCAGCGCTAATTCCTTCTTTTATATCCACAAAATAAATATTTTCTTATCATATAAATCAATAATTAATTATTCACAAATAATATTACAGAACTACAATATTGACAACCAGGTAGTTCCCAGGAAAGAGGGGGCCTTCCGATAAGGACTTCTCCTTACTGGCGCATAATTAAATAACCCCTCCTAGACAGAACTTCCTTAGACATTGTCAATAATGCTATCTAATAATATTATTCAAATAATATGAATTATTGAGTTGTTAATGTGAAATACTCTGCAATGACAATTATTGAATCAATAATACAAACTATCAACTGTAGCCATTATTGAATCAATCATATAAAATAGCAACGTAGCAATTATTGAGTCAATAAAATATCAATGTAACAATTATTGAGTCAATAATATAAAACATCAACGTAGCAATTATTGAGTCAATAATATAAACTATTGAACAGTAATTACTGTAACAATAATTGAGTAATGACTTCTCACGTAAGACTCAATAATTCGAAATACTGTGCAATACCGTGTGCTACTGTGCAACACCGCGTATCACTGTATTTTAACTACCGGGTATTTCAACAGTACTAACGGTAACAACTACGCCGTTATTTTATAAAAAGATTATTTCTGTCGCTTTCTATATCCGACAGTTATTCCGTTGTGGGGTCCACAAATAGTTGCGCCGTCGTACGAATATTCCCCGACAACAAGAATATTCTACGACCAAACGAATATTCCCCGACAACCAGAATATTTTATAACCACTTGCTCATTTTAAAATATTCGCACATTTCACCCATAACTTTCATATTTATCAAATCAACACCTTACTATTTTGAAATAATATATAAAGAAAATTAAATCTTTATTCATAAAAGTTGGGGTCTTACAACCTCCCCTCCTTATGAAATTTCGTCCTCGAAATTGACGTACGTACCTGGTATGTCGAAAAGGTGAGGATACCTCGCTTTCATTTCCGATTCCAACTCCCAGGTCATTTCCTCAATAGCCTGGTTTCTCCACAAAACTTTAACTTGAGGTATAATTTTCGAGCGTAGGACATGCTCCTTCCTATCCAAGATCTTGACAGGTACCTCCTCGTATGTTAAATCTTCGGCTATCTCGTCTGGTTCTAACTCAATAATGTGATTTGGATCCTTCACATATTTACATAACACAGATATGTGAAATACGTTATGAACACGAGACATGCTTGGAGGTAAAGCGAGTCTATAGGCCACATTTCCTACTCGGTCAAGAATCTCAAATGGACCAATGAATCGTGGGTTGAGCTTTTCTCTCTTGCCAAATCTCGTAACTCCTTTCCACGGAGCAACACGTAATAACACATGGTCCCCAACATTAAATTCCACGTCCTTTCGATGAAGATCCGCATAACTCTTTTGTCGATCTTGTGCGGTTTGTATACGTTGTCGGATTATTTGGATATTTTTCGTAGTCATATGTACCAACTCCGGTCCCAACAATGTTGTTTCACCCACCTCATTCCAGCATACTGGAGAGCGACACTTTCTCCCATACAACGCTTCGAATGGAGCTACGCCTATACTTGCCTGATAACTGTTGTTGTAGGAGAATTCCACCAATGGTAAGTACTTATCCCAACTCCCTTTGAAGTCTAGAACACAGAGTCTCAATAGATCTTCAAGAGTTTGAATAGTCCTCTCCGATTGTCCGTCTGTTTGAGGATGATAAGCCGAACTGAATCGTAAATCCGTGCCCATAGCTTTCTGCAAACTGATCCAAAATCGTGAAGTAAATCTGGGATCACGATCCGAAACTATGGATACTGGCATGCCATGCAATCTCACAATCTCATTCACGTACATATGAGCAAGACGTTCAAGGGAATAAGTCTCTCGTATCGGCAAGAAATGAGCAGACTTGGTTAATCGATCAACAATAACCCAAATCGCATCTAAGCCTTGAGAAACCTTGGGAAGACTCGTAACGAAATCCATCGTAATGTGTTCCCACTTCCACTTCGGAATCTCCAGTGGTTGCAATGGACCCTTCGGCACTTGATGCTCCGCCTTTACACGTTGACAAGTTAAACATTTCGAGATGAACTCCGCGATCTCTCTCTTCATATTGCTCCACCAAAATGTATGTCGAAGATCACGATACATTTTAGTACTCCCAAGATGGATCGCAAACGGTGTGTTGTGTGCCTCCATCATGATACTATACTTCAAGTCGGAATCGTTAGGAACACAATGTCTGGAGTTGACTCGAAGTATTCCATCTCCATCGATTCTTGCTTCTGGAATTGCACCTTCTTCTTCATCTTCATCAGCTCCGCATCCGTAGCTTGAGCAGCTTTAACTTTATCAATCAAAGCTGGTTCTACGCGTATACTTGACATCATCGCACTCGTTCCCACATATGATCTTCTACTCAACGCGTCAGCTGTGACGCCCCCCAGAATAGGTCCATTCAACCCAACCCATTCTGAGTCGCCAAATACATGGTACAGAATTCAAATACAAACTTTATATCAAACGGTCGTGCAAAATACGACCACACAACTGTGAGTCTCAATACAAATATGTAAAAAATATTAAGATTCAAACTAAGTCCTCATTACAATTATTATCACATTATTTATCAGAAATAGTGAGGACTACTACTACTCTAACTCGGACCATCACTCTGTCCCCCGACTAGTTCTCGCAACATTCTCATTTCCTGAAGAGGACAACAGATGAAAAGGGTGAGCTCAACTAGCTCAGTAAAGAATATTATGACTAAGATAATGGAAAATAAATTATCGTTAGCCTTCAACAAATCAGATAAAATATAATGGACAACCAACTTCAGATCAATATTCGCAGCGGAAATAACAATTCATTAGAAGAGTTAAGCAGAGAATAAAGTCTACTATCTTCTATGATTTAAAAGTCCATCATCAATATTTTATCCCTGTAACATCAATCAATATACATCTCGAATCAAATATTCATCTTTGCACTACAGGCCAAAGATATTCATCAGGTAATCATTCATCTTTGCTCTACAGGCCAAAGATATTCATCAAGTAATCATTCATCTTTTAGGACTGAGAATGATGAAAAATATTTTAAAAAAAACGAATCCAGTGAGATAAAAGACAAAGACTAAGGATTCGTATTTTAGTATATCCAATTCAAAAATACCTCGTAATAATCAATTATGGAGAAAAATTCAAGAATAGAGCTCAAAACTTGGATACAATCAAAGATAGTAACCTTAACAGACAATTTGGACAAATAGAAAAAAATTTAATTTTTTCGTGAATAGTGCCGTATACGTGAATAGTGCCGTATACGTGAATAGTAACCCCGACGGAAAAAGTAAGAATTTCAACATAAAATCAATGACAATATTTCTGTATAATGATATTGAAAAGAATAACATCATTTACGAAAGAAATAACATCCCTTACCTCAAAAAGATAGTACCTCTGACTGGAATATCGGATATAATATCGACGGAAGCTTGTACTGAATAATAATACTCAAAGTATTGAAATACTCACAAAAAATACGCTCGATATTATAGAGAGAGAAAACTTATGATTCTGGTGTGATTTTCAATTCTAACCTAAGCACCCTATTTATAGGAAAAGCTTAGGATGCCAAAGGAGACTAAATGAATAAAATAATATATTTTTTTCAAAATTTTCGCCGCCTGGTGGCTAAATTTTTTTTCCAACAAAAGTGGGGCCCGCCCATAAAAAAATATATATTTTCCGAAACTTCAATAATTCATAACAAATAGCCCCTTAGTCAGAAAAATACAAATTCTATGTTCTTCCATAGGAAATTTAATTCTCTACAACTTTGCAGAAGGAAGTTTTTCCAAATTCCAAACATAAATTATCCGAAATCCACAACCAGATGATTTCTCACACCAAAATATTGATAAAAACTCATCAGCGCCAATTCCTTCTTTAATATCCACAAAATAAATATTTTCTTATCATATAAATCAATAATTAATTATTCACAAATAATATTATAGAATTATAATATTAACAACCAAGTCGTTCCCAGGACAGAGGGGGCCTTTCGATAAGGACTTCTCCTTACTGGCGCGCAATTAAATAACCCCTCCTAGACAGAACTTCCTTAGACATTGTCAATAATGCTATCTAATAATATTATTCAAATAATATGAATTATTGAGTTGATAACGTGAAATACTGTGCAACGACAATTATTGAATCAATACTACAAAATATCAACTGGAGCCATTATTGAATCAATCATATAAAATGGCAACGCAACAATTATTGAGTCAATAAAATATCAATGTAATAATTATTGAGTCAATAATATAAAATATCAACGTAGCAATTATTGAGTCAATAATATAAAATATTGAACAGTAATTACTATAACAATAATTGAGTAATGGCTTCTCACGTAAAACTCAATAATTCGAAATACTGTGCAATACCGTGTGCTACTATGCAACACCGTGTATCACTGTATTTTAACCACCGGGTATTTCAACAGTACTAACGGTAACAACCACGCCGTTATTTTGTAAAAAATTATTTCTGTTGCTTTCTATATCCGACAGTTATTCCGTTGTGGGGGCTCACAAATAGCTGCGCCGTCGTACGAATATTCCCCGACAACAAGAATATTCCACGACCAAACGAATATTCCCCGACAACAAGAATATTTTATAACCATTTGCTCATTTTAAAAATGTTTGCACATTTCACCCATAACTTTCGTATTTATCAAAACAACACCTTACTGTTTCGAAATAATATATAAAGAAAACTAAATCTTTATTCATAAAAGTTGGGGTCTTACATCAGCTACCACGTTCGCTTTTCCAGGATGGTATTGGATGGTATGATCGTAATCTTTCAACAGCTCAAGTCAACGTCGTTGCCGCATGTTAAGTTCCTTCTGAGTGAAGAAATATTTAAGGCTCTTATGATCTGTATAAATCTCCACTTTCTCCCTTAAAGATAATGTCTCCAGATCTTCAACGCAAAAACGACAGCTGCCAACTCTAGATCATGAGTAGGATAATTCCTCTCATATTCTTTGAGTTATCGCGAGGCATAGGCTATGACTTTCACATGTTGCATGAGAACACATCCTAACCCTTTGCCCGAAGCATCGCTGTAGATAACAAATCCATCCGAACCAGATGGTATTGTCAGAACAGGTGCCGAGATAAGTCTCCTCTTGAGCTCTTGGAAGCTCTTCTCGCATTTCTCGCTCCAAATGAATTTTGTATCTTTCCAAGTCAACTGAGTTATTGGAGTAGCGATTCGAGAAAATCCCTCTACGAACCTCCGATAATAACCAGCTAAGCCCAGAAAGCTTCGTACTTCAGTCATCGACTTAGGTTGCTCCCAGCTTTATATTGCTTCAATCTTCGTCGGGTCCACAGATACTCCACGTTTCGATACCACGTGCCCAAGGAATGCTACTTCCTCAAGCCAGAACTCGCATTTCTTCAGCTTGGCATATAGCTTGTTCTCACGAAGCTTTTGAAGTACTAACTTCAAATGGTGTTCATGATCTTCACGGCTCCTAGAATAGATGAGAATGTCATCAATAAAGACAACAACGAATTGATCCAAATACTCCTTAAATACACAGTTTATCATATCCATGAAAGCAGCAGGAGCATTAGTCAATCCAAAAGACATGACTAACAACTCATAATGCCCGTACCGAGTTCTAAAAGCAGTCTTTGGAATATCCTCAGTTTTAATCTTCAGCTGATGATATCCAGAATGAAGATCGATCTTTGAAAAGAATTGCGCTCCTTGCAACTGGTCGAATAGGTCATCAATACGAGGTAGCGGATACCTATTATTGATGGTGACATGGTTCAACTCCCTATAGTCAATACAAAGTCGCATACTCCCGTCTTTCTTCTTTACGAATAAAACAGGAGCACCCCAAGGAGACGTACTAGGACGAATAAAACCGATGTCTAACAACTCCTGTAGTTGGACCTTTAACTCCTGAAGTTCAATAGGAGCCATTCGATATGGGGTTTTAGAAATGGGTTTTGTACCGGGTTCAAGGTCAATAAAGAATTCAACTTCACGTTCTGGGGGTAGACCGGGAAGTTCTTCGGAAAATACATCAGGAAACTCATTAACAACGGAAATATCATTCAAATCTGATGTATTCTGGTTTAGATCAGTGACATGAGCTAAGAAAGCTTGGCATCCGTTTTTTAATAAACGAATAGTTTTATGACTTGAAATGATATTGACTGATTTTAGTGGTTTGGTGATTTGGATTCGTACAACAGGTTGATTAGGAATATGAAAACTAACAACCTTACGAAAATAATTAATTTTGGCATGGTAAGTGGTTAACCAGTCAATTCCTAAAATCACGTCAAATGCAAGTATTTTCAACGATATAAGATCAACAGGTAAGGTAAGGGTACCAATCTGAATCAAGCAAGATTTGTAAACTGTGGATGTAACAAAGGTTTCTCCCAACGGAGTTTCAACAAATAAGTCAAAGTCTAATTTATCAGAAGTCAAGTTCAAACGTTGAGCACAAGCAGGTGAAATAAAGGAATGGGTAGCACCGGTATCTAACAAGGTATAAACTTCGCAAGAGTTTATGATCAGCTTACCCGTAATCACCTCGTGTGGATTCCTCATGTTTTGGGCTGTCACGACAAACGCTCTTCCAGGAATCACCGACTTTGACTTGTCTGCAACCGCCTTTGGAATCACCACCCCCGCTGAACTTGGTTTCGTAACAGGACAATCTCGAGCTATATGTCCTTCCTTTCCACATTTATAACATGCTTTGAATTGTTGTGGACAGTTTGGGCTGATGTGTCCCTCTTTCCCGCACTTATAGAATACGACCGGTGGTCGTTCTCCTCCCCTCGAAACAGTTGATGCTGGTGCTGATGTCGACGTCTTCACGTTCTCATTGTTGTACCTTCTCTTCTTGAAATCTCCCCCCGATTCGCTTCTTCTACTATCATGGCCACGATAACCACCGGAGTGGTTACCGCTTCTGTCATACTTTCCTCCTCGCTGGTTGTCATTGCTCCGATGACTGCTGCCACCGGTACGACCTTGGTTGTGGTCCTCGGTTGAACATAATCATTATCTCGTTCTAATAACTGGGCCCTGTTTACTACATCCGAATATAAAGAAAATTTATGAGAAATGAGGTATTGACGTATTTCGGGTTTCAAACCTCTTAGAAACATCCGCGTCATACATTCCTCATTCTCCACCAAATGAGGTGCAAACCTGGACAGCTCGGCGAACTTAGCCTCGTACTGGGATACCGTCATGTTATTTTGCTCGAGTCTGATAAACTCTACTTCCTTCATATGACGAATACTTTCAGGAAAGTACTTGTCATTGAACAGTTTCTGGAACGCTTCCCAAGACATCTTGAGTACGGCAAGCTGGGTACGCTTCACGGATTTCCACCAGTAATCTGCCTCTTCACGGAACATAAACGTGGCGAATGGAACCTTCTGTTCCTCCGTGCATCCCAAGACATCAAATATCTTGGTAATTTGCTTAATCCACGTTTCCGCCTTGATCGGATCTGGCTTTCCCAGAAATTCTGGTGGTCCCAATTCTTTGAACTGCTTGGCAGTAACAATTCGCGAGTTGTTATTATCTCCACCTGTATGTTGCACACGAGTCTCCCTCGTCTGGTTTTGCATGAACTGCAGAAAACTTCTAAACATCTCATCGTTTATCGCCTGACCAGCGTTGTTTTCAGGATGAACATTGCCTTCTTGTTGCACGTTCTCCTAGTTAGTGATTAAAGGTGTCTCCACGGTCTCATTCACTTCGTTGTTAACATTCTCAGCTGCCATTCTCAAATACTGCCATAAAACAAGGGTTAATTAAACAAATAACATATCCCATATTAACCCTATGCTCCGACTAACCAATTAAATACCACATAAGCTTAGGTAGGACATACTAGTGAAGGATTTACTCGTCTCTCCCCTCCTAGTTCTATTCCCCGATCTCCGCCAGAGATCATATCCCTAAGCTTTGATACCAACTGTGACGCCCCCCAGAATAGGTCCAGTCAACCCAACCCATTCTGAGTCGCCAAATACATGGTACAGAATTCAAATACAAACTTTATATCACACGGTCGTGCAAAATACGACCACACAACTGTGAGTGTCAATACAAATCGTATATAATACGAAATATTAATATTAATATTCATTCTTTATTTATTACAATTATTACCCCACTATTTCACAAAAATAGTGAGGACCACTACTGCTCTAACTCGAACCATCACTCTGTCCCCCGACTAGTTCCCGCAACATTCTCATTTCCTGAAGAGGACAACAGATGAAAAGGGTGAGCTCAACTAGCCCAGTAAAGAATATTATGACTAAGATAATGAAAAATAAATTATCGTTAGCCTTCAATAAATCAGATAAAATATAATGGACAACCAATCTTAGATCAATATTCGCAGCGGAAATAACAATTCATTAGAAGAGTTAAGTAGAGAATGAAATCTACTATCTTCTATGATTTAAAAGTCCATCATCAAGATTTTATCCCTGTAACATCCATCAATATACATCTCGAATCAATATTCATCTTTGCACTACAGGCCAAAGATATTCATTTGTATCATCAGTGGTCATATTCATTTCAACACCTGTCATCTTTGCACTACAGGCCAAAAATATTCATCAGGTAATCATTCATCTTTGCTCTACAGGCCAAAGATATTCATTTATATCACCACTTAGAACTGAGGATGATGAAAAACTATATAAATAACGAACCCAGTGAAATAAAGAATAAGATTAAGGATTCGTATTTTAGTTTATTCAAGTTCAAGAATATTCCATAATAATACTTTGTAAAGCAAAATTCAAGAATGAAGCTCAAAACTTAGATCCAACCAAAGATAGTAACCATAACAGACAATTTGGACAAATAGAAGAAAATTTAGTTTTTTCGTGAATAGTGCCGTATACGTGAATAGTAACCCCGACGAAAAAAGTAAGAATTTCATAATAAAATTCATGATAATATTTTGGCATAATGATATTGAAAAGAATAACATCATTTACGAAAGAAAATAACATCCCTTACCTCAAAAGAATAGTACCTCTGACTGGAATATCGGATATAATACCGAAGGAAACTTGCACTGAATACTAATACTCAAAGTATTGAAATACTCACAAAAATACGCTCGATATTATAGAGAGAGAAAACTTCTGATTCTGGTGTGATTTTCAATTCTAACCTAAGCACCCTATTTATAGGAAAAGCTTAGGATGCCAAAGGAGACTAAAATAATAAAATATATTATTTTCAAAAAAATTCTCCAGCCGCCGGCTGCTCCAAAGAAATCAGGATTTTCAACAAACCAACAAAAGTGGGGCCCACCTTTTTATTAAAAAATATTTATTTTTTGAAACTTCAATAATTCATAATAAATAGCCCCTTTGTCAGAAAAATACAATTTCTATGTCCTTCTATAGGAAATTTAATTCTCTACAACTTTGTAGAAGGAAGTTTTTCCAAATTCCAAACATAAATTATCCGAAATTCACAAACGGATGATTTTTCACACCAAAATACTGATAAAAACACATCAGCGCTAATTCCTTCTTTTATATCCACAAAATAAATATTTTCTTATCATATAAATCAATAATTAATTATTCACAAATAATATTACAGAACTACAATATTGACAACCAGGTCGTTCCCAGGAAAGAGGGGGCCTTCCGATAAGGACTTCTCCTTACTGGCGCGTAATTAAATAACCCCTCCTAGACAGAACTTTCTTAGACATTGTCAATAATGCTATCTAATAATATTATTCAAATAATATGAATTATTGAGTTGTTAATGTGAAATACTGTGCAGTGACAATTATTGAATCAATAATACAAACTATCAACTGTAGCCATTATTGAATCAATCATATAAAATAGCAACGTAGCAATTATTGAGTCAATAAAATATCAATGTAACAATTATTGAGTCAATAATATAAAACATCAACGTAGCAATTATTGAGTCAATAATATAAACTATTGAACAGTAATTACTGTAACAATAATTGAGTAATGACTTCTCACGTAAGACTCAATCATTCGAAATACTGTGCAATACCGTGTGCTACTGTGCAACACCGCGTATCACTGTATTTTAACTACCGGGTATTTCAACAGTACTAACGGTAACAACTACGCCGTTATTTTATAAAAATGTTATTTCTGTCGCTTTCTATATCCGACAGTTATTCCGTTGCGGGGTCCACAAATAGCTGCGCCGTCGTACGAATATTCCCCGACAACAAGAATATTCCACGACCAAACGAATATTCCCCGACAACCAGAATATTTTATAACTACTTGCTCATTTTAAAATATTCGCACATTTCACTCATAACTTTCATATTTATCAAATCAACACCTTACTATTTCGAAATAATATATAAAAAAAATTAAATCTTTATTCATAAAAGTTGGGGTTTTACATTAAATTTTAAAAAATCAATAATAGTTTTATATTTTGAAACGCAAGACTATTGATACTAATTTACATTATACACACTACGTGTGTGTTAAAAGAAAAAAATATGAAGTGCTAAAAAAATAGGAGATGAGAGATAATGGGAGCGAAAAAAAAGTAAAAGTGGATAAATTAAGAAAGTTTAAAGAATAAAATAGAAAAACAAAAAAGCTTCACATTTTTGTTTTTTTTAAAAAAAAACACCTGTCACTTCCTCATCATGCTTTATAGGAGTAACGTACATTTTATAGGACATTCACTTCCTCCCTTGACCATTTTCTTTTCTACCCACTAAAAGAAGAGTAACAGCAATTTTCTACTCCCAAGTCGAAACACACAGATAGCAAATGCTTACCATATTTTTGTTCAAATGTTAAGAGTAAGAAAGTAACTTGATTTAAAATAAATACATAAATTCTTGAAGTCTTAAGGACCGAAAATGCCCGGCCAAAAGGTAATTGAAGATACAAAATAGACCATTCAAATTGACTACGTATAATGTACGAATTGACAATATATTCTAAATTAGTAATATTAAGGGTATCAAATTTTTGATCTCAAATGACATGACATTAAAATTTTTAATAAAAATTTATGACATTAAAATTTTTAATAAAAATTTATGACATAGTCAATCACATGAGATCTAGTCAACAAATATTACGATGACACATCATTTGAGACACTTTTTGAGACCAAAAATTTAAGATCTCTAACATCACTCATTCCAAATAACAGCTGCTGCCTACAATAATTAATTAGTTTAGAGATTTTAAAAATCTGTGGAGAAACTAAAAGACAAAACCTTAGCAAAAAAAGTTAAAAACCTACGTGAGAGATAAAAAAGACAATAAATAGGCCAAGTGAGTGAGAAATGTTATTAATTAGGTACCTGTACTATGGCGGGAAACACACGCGGCATGTGTAATTTATGTTTAATGTGTTATTAATTTTAAAAGTTATAGATTTAATTTAAATGATAAAACAAAAATAAAAATAAATTTTGAGGGTAAAATATGAAGGTTTTTAAACTTAGGGACTCAATTAAGAGAAAAAGTTATGTTAGACCAAATAGACTAAGCAGGTGCTCCCAAATTATATATAGACTAGTATTTAAACCACAAGAGGAAGAAAATTAAAACAAAAATTTGTCTAAAAACTAAACTATGATAAACAAATGGTAAACAGTAAAATACATATTAAATAGATAGATACTTCACGACAGATTGCTTGGGTAATTAAACTTTTCAATGTGGGTCTAATAGCAGGCAACATAATTGAAAAAAATAGGAAAAAAACAATGCAGGAACACAATTATTTTTTTTTTAACAATATCAAGCAAGATGTTAAAAATAAAGATAAAAAATATTAAAAATAAAAATAAAAAATAAAAAAAGAAAGAAAAAGGAAGACATGGTATATATCTAAACACTTGATAACCGTCCATTAAACCCTCCAAAATGGCAGCAACATTGATGGGATGAGGAAGAAGAGATTAGAGATATCTCGTTTTATGTTCAATTTTGGTCTATAATCAAATCTCACATCACTAAGCACATCTGGTGAATAAAAAATAGGGTTGGGTTTTGTTTGGTAGTTGGAAATTGTTGCTAATTTCTTTCATGAAGTGAGATCACTACAAAAAAAAAGGCTTATTTTCGACGGACTATTCCGTCGGTATTAATTCTATTCTATTGGAATTAGGTTATTTATGAGGGAATATTCAGTCGGAAGTTCCGTCGTATATACACGCGTCAAAAATAAGTCCGTCACAAATTCTGTCGAAACTCTATACTCTCGACGGAATTTCTTACAACGAAATTCCGTCGTAAATAAGCTAATTTCGAGGGATTATTTACGTGGGAATAAGTCCGTCGAACATAAATGGGGAATAATTCCGACTGAAATTTTGTCGTAAATATGCAATTTTCGAGGGAATATGTACGACGAATTAATTCAGTCGCATATAAAAGTTAACAATTCCGACGGAACTTCCGTCGTAAATAAGTTGTCTCCGACGGAATATTTATTTTTTTCTAATTAAGAAAAACTAATTTTCGACTGAATTTTCGTCGGAAATACCTTATTGCGTCGGAAATAACAAATTTTTTTTAAAATGGCTTTTAAAATTTTCAATTTCCATGTGTTTAAACCCAATTTTTTTGTACTTGCAACCTGTTTCAGCCCAATAACAGTAATAACAATACTATTTCCAGTCATTCAACATATATATCGCTAAAAACCTGTATATAACATCTGTCCAATAATCATCAACTAAGCTAACAATTACAAATAATCTACTAACTCATCAACAATTTCAAATATAATCTAATGTTCCAAAAATTATATACAATATTATTTACAACACTTTTATAGACGCAACTACAATAAGTACAAATGATCGACAAATGAGTCTATAAACTAGTATGATCATCATCGAGTGTAGGTGGATGACGATGCTGCTATGGTGTATGAAAATCAACAACGTCGTCCCCCCCCCCCCCCCCCCCCCGCTCGCTCGCCATCGCCATCACCATCTCTAGTCCCCTCGCCATCGCCTCCCTGTTGATAAAATTAAAATTAAAAATCATTAGGCCGTATATATGTGAGAATTAAAAAGATATTGTTAAATTAAAATAACATAAACATGCAGAATAATGAAACTAACATAAACATGCAGAATACCTTAGTAGGCGGGGGCTGATGAAAAGCCTGCTCTAGGAGGGTTACCATCATCTGGAGCATCTCGCCGCCCAATGCGTCGAACTGCTCTTGCGGTAATCCCGTACTCTCTGCGGAGGCCCCAGCTAGAACCTCCTGAACGAGCTGGTGAAGATGACTCTTGCTAGGCAACTGCTGACGAAGAAACACCGGATCAGTATGGAACCTATCTGACACTGCCGCGATCAGCCTCTAGAATAACTCGTCGTCCAAGCTAGCGCCCGTATGAGATGGTCTAATAGGTGCTCACGGAAGCTGGCGATCGTTAGATCCTGCGAAAATATATATAACATGGCTATCGTAAATAATTTATATGTTATGAGAATTCCGTGAAACATAAATAATTAATATTATTACCTCCAGGTAATGTATATGCGGGTATCCTCGGCAGACACACCACTCGATACCTGCCGGTACTACTAGTAGGGGGATCTTAAGACTCGACCCATAGTCTCAGCTCCTCATCTCGAGATAAATCAATTTGGGGAGTGGGGATGGTGGAATCTAATGACTCAGAACCCCCCCTAGCTGCCTCCAACTCAGCTATACGCTGGTCCCGAAGCTTCTGAAATTGGTTCTGTAATTTATATTGTATATGTGAGTTAATTATATCATTTTATTTTATTTTGTGAATATTGAGATTAGTAAAGAGTAAGAGTAGTTTTACCCGTATAGCTCATGCTGCCTGAGACAAAGCACGCTCTTCCTTAGGCGTGTGGGCCCTATCCCAGAACTCTAACATGGTTGGAACTCTGCCCAAGGTCCTCCCTAAGGCCTAATAGATACAGTCATAAAACAGTTATTAATTATTATTCGTGCTAGAATTTGATAAGTTATTTCTAAATACATTACGATTACTATTTTCGCCTCCGCGAAAGACTGCGAGCCAGTCGTGTGTACTATGCGAAGCTTGGCCTTATTCTTCTTTGCCTGCTCAGACTTCTTTTGGAAATCTTCAGCTTCCCAGTGCCCACACATAGCCTTCCATGCGAGATCGGAGACTATGCGGGGTTGGTGAACTATGATGGTGGTCCCGGACTAGTCATCAACTGCCCGGGCTGCCCGTCGTCGCAACTCATACAGCCAGCCGGAGTAATTCACAGTGACATATCCAATAATCACTGCATCACCGGTTGTCTGAGAGACGCCCTCGGCAAATCTATAATAAGTTTATAACAAAAGTCTAAAAGTTAGGAACTTATTTCTTAAACGCTACAACTATGTAATAATATAATACTGGCTAATATAAACTTATTAACTTACATGAGACTCCCGCAACACAGTATCCATAAAGGAGTGATCGTACCGCTCGTAGTGAGTGAAGCACATGCACCCGGTCGGGAGGAGCGTCAAACAGATCGTGTGTAACGTGTGCTTAGCGATCGGGTCAAGTATACTACAGTAAAAATATAACAATATGTGTTACGTTAATTGTGTTTTGCAATAACTGAAAGAAATATTAAATTTTGGCTTATTGTAAGACCCCAACTTTTTATGAATAAGATTTAATTTTCTCTACATATTATTTTAAATAATAAGATGTTGATTTGATAAATGTGATAAGTTATGGGTGATATGTGCAAATTTTACATAGTAAACAAGTGGTCATAAAATATTCGTTGTGTCGAGAAATATTCTTTTTATCGGAGAATATTCGTATGACGGCGCAGTCATTGGTGGACCTAACAACGGAATACCTCTCGAATATAGAAAGCGACAGAAATAACCATTTTATAAAAATAACGAAAAACTGTCGGATGAAGAAAACGACAAGAATAAGTTTTCTAAAAATAACGGCGGAACTTTTATCGTTAGCTGTTGAAATACCCGATGATAAAAATACAGTAATACGCGTTGTTGCACAGTAGCACACGGTATTGCATAGTATTTCTGATTATTTATGCTTATGTAAGAAGTCACTCAGTATTTCATTCAATAATTACACAGTATTTTATAATTATTGATTCAATAATTGTCACAGTAACTACTGCATAGTATTTCACATTATTAAATCAATAATTGTCACACATATTATTTAAATGATATTATTGAGTAGCATTATCGGCAATGTTTAGAAAGTTCTGTCGAGGAAGGGGGTTAGGTTATTTAATTGCGCGCCAATAAGGAGAAATCCTTATCGGAAAGCCCCCTCTTTCCTGGGAACGATCTGGTTGTCAATATTGTGAATCTATAATATTAATTGTGAATAAATATGGAAGGATTAAAAAGTGTTGATTAATTGTGTAATGAGTAAAATAACCATTAGAAGAAGTTGCCGACACTCGAAATAAATAATGGTGATATGTGGCATTTTGTAAGTTTGGGACCCATAGGTCATCATCTAAGAGTCACTTTCGCCAATAGTACTTGCCTTTACCAGACGTCAAACCACTTATCGTTTCACATTACAGATGTCAAACCACTTATCGTTTCATATTACAGACGTTCAAACCACTTACCTTTTCACATTACAGACGTCAAGCCACTTGGCTCTTCACATTGCAAGGGCTAAGCTAGAATTCTTCTATAAATAGAAGCTCATTCCTTCCTTCTTTCTCACTAATTCACTGAAGCTTTAGAGAGAGAAAGAATAGAGAGAGAATAAGAGAGAAATAAGAAGAGTATTCTGCTACTACACTATTGCAGTATTCAATCTCCTACTAAGGTAAAAGGATGTTATTTTCTTTCAATACTCGTAAGGATTGTTATTCTATTCCTTATTAAGTTGTGGGAATAACCTGTCTACGCGGATTACCGCATGCATAGTGAACAACCCTTCGTATTCATTCTTTATTAATATGTAGGAATAACCTGTCTACGTGAACTACCGCATACCTGGTGAATAACCTTTCGTATTCATTTTATTCCTTATTAATATGTGTAAATAACCTGTCTACGCGGACTACCGCATGCATGGTGATTAATCCTTCGTATTCATTTTATTGAATTGTGTAAATGATCTGTCTACGCAGATTACCGCATGACAGGTGAAAATCCATTTACAGTTTCTTATATTCTTTCATACTCGTATGAAATATTATTTCACTGGAATATTGGTCTGAACTTTCTTATTGAAATTATAATCTTTTCATGTCGGGGTACTATTCATTCGGGTACTATTCATAGGATACTATTTACGGGTTACTATTCACGACAAAGTTGGTTTCTTTTTCTGTCCAAATTATCTTTGATTGGATCCATGTTTTGATCTCTATATTGACAACTTGGATATTCTTGAACTCTGGATAAATTAAATTATAAATCTCTAATATTTGTCCTTGATCTCACTAATTCATTCTTTATATCATTTTTCATCATCCTCAGTCCTATCACTACAAGAAAATGCTCTATCAGCGACCAACGGTGTGACGCACCCAAAATAGGTTCAATACTCAACCCATTTTGAGTCGCCAAATACATGATACAGAATCCAAATATAATCTTTTATATCAAACGGTCGTGCAAAATACGACCACACAACTGTGAGTGCCAATACAAACGTATATAATACAAAATATAAACACTCAAATTCAGTCCTCACTAATTACAATTATTATCACACTATTTTATAAAAATAGTGATGACTACTACTGCTCTAACTTGGACCATCACTCTGTCCCCCGACTAGTCCATGCGACATTCTCATTTCTTGAAGAGGATAATAGAAGAAAAGGGCAAGCTCAACTAGCCCAGTAAAGAATATTATGACGAAGATAATGAAGAATAAATTATCGTTAGCCTTCAACAAATTAGATAAAATATTATAGACAACAAGTTTTGGATCAACAACTACAGCGAAAATAACAATTCATTAGAAGAGTTAAGTAGAAAATGATGTCTACTATCTTCTATGATTTAAAAGTCCATCATCAATATTTTATCCCTGTAACATCAATCAATCAATATATATCTCGAATCAAATATCCATATTTGCACTACGGGTCAAAGATATTCATTTGTATCACCAGTGGTCAAGTTCATCTTAACACCTGTCCATCTTTGCACTACGGGCTAAAGATATTCATCAGGTAATCATTCATCTTTGCACTACAGGCTAAAGATATTCATCAAGTAATCATTCATCTTTGCATTACAGGCCAAAAATATTCAGTTATATCACCATTTAGGACTGAGGATGATGAAAAATAATATAAATAACGAATCTAGTGAGATAAAGGACAAAGATTAGGGATTCGTAATTTAGTTTATCCAAGTTCAAGAATACTCCATAATAATCAATTGTGGAGCAAAATTCAAGAATGAAGATCAAAACATGGATACAATCAAAGATAGTAACCATAACAGACAACTTGGACAAATAAAAAAAATTTTAATTTTTTTGTGAATAGTGACGTATTCGTAAATAGTGCCGTATACGTGAATAGTGCTGTATACGTGAATAGTAATCCCGACATGAAAAGGTAAAAATTTCATAATAAAATTCATACCAACATTCCAATGAAATGATACTAGATGAAACGCAAAATTCAAAGAATTTCTGATCATTTCAGGAATTATAGAAGCAATACTTACCGTAGTAAGTTTTAATTTGGGTATATGAAATGAAATATTATCGCTTTCATAATATGGAATATAAAAAAAATAATATTCTTTATGAATATTGTAAGAAAGTAACATCATTTACGAGAAAAAATAATATCCCTTACCTCAGTATATTACTCGATCTGACTGAAATATCGGATATTATGATAATAAAAACTTGCACTGTTATCAACACTCAAAGTATCTAAATACTTACAAGAAATACTCACAATACTATAAAATAAGAATTTCTGATATTGAAGGTGTGTTTAGGAAGGAGGGTTACCCCCTATTTATAATGAAATTCGGACGAAGGAATTGAGAAACCTGCCAAATTTTCCTGCCAACCTTTCCTGCCAAACTTTTAAATTTTCATGATCGGGGCCCACTATTTTTGAAACAAGTTTGCAGGCAATCAACCACATCTTTGAAAAAATGTGATAAAGAAACGTGCACGAAAGGGTATTCAAAATAAAAATGATAATCTTCTCTCCACTTTTATTCACATGCTGAAAATTATAATAATATTATCATTTAAATTGTAATATTATAATAATATATTTGAATGAATATTTTATCTGAGAAAATAGTTGCCAAACTTTCAACAAATATCTCATTCTTAAAAATTCTTTCATTTATATCAAAATATTTACTTTTCATATTTATCAACAATCAATTATTATTTACAAATAATATTAAAGAATCACAATATTAACAACCAGATCATTCTCAGAAAAGAGGGGGCTTTCTAATAAGAATTTCTCCTCATTGGCGCACAATTATATAACCTAACCCCTTTCCTCGACAGAACTTTTTAGACATTGTCAATAATGTTATCTAATAATATCATTTAAATAATGTGTGTGATAATTATTGATTTAATACTGCAAACTACTATGTAGTGGTTACTGTGATCATTATTGAATCAATAATATAAAATAACAACGTAGCAATTATTGAATCAATAATATAAAATATCGAACAATAATTACTGTAACAATTATTGAGTAAGTGACTTCTTACGTAAGAACCAATAATTTAAAATACTGTGCAATACCGTGTGCTACTGTGCAACAACGCGTGTTACTGTATTTTTATCACCGGGTATTTCAACAGTTTTAACGGTAAAAGTTTTGCTGTTATTTTTAGAAAACTTATTCTTGTCGTTTTTTTTCATCCGATAGTTTTTCGTTATGGGGCCCACCAATGATTGCGCCGTCGTACGAATATTCCCTGACAAAAAGAATATTCTCCGACCAAACGAATATTCCCCGACGTAATGAATATTTTATAACCACTTGCTTACTTTGCAAAATTTGCACATTTCACCCATAACTAAAGCATTATAACAAATCAACACCTTATTATTTTAAAATAATATATAAAGAAAATTAAATCTTTATTCATAAAAGTTGGGGTCTTACAACCTCTCCTCCTTATGAAATTTTGTCCTCAAAATTGACGTACGTACCTAGTATGTCAAAGAGGTGAGGATACCTTGCTTTCATTTCCTATTCCAACTCCCAGGCCATTTCCTCGATAGCATGGTTTCTCCACAAAACTTTGACTTGTGGTATAACCTTTAAGCATAGGACATGCTCTTCCTATCCAAGATCTTGACAGGTACCTCCTCGTACGTTAAATCTTCAGCTATCTCGTCCGGTTCTAACTCAATAATGTGGTTTGGATCTTTCACATATTTACGTAACACGGATATGTGAAAAACGTTATGAACACGAGATATGCTTGGAGGTAAAGTAAGTCTATTGGCCACATTTCCTACTCGGTCAAGGATTTCAAATGGACCAATGAATCGTGGTTTGAGCTTTCCTCTCTTTTCGAATCTTGTAACTCCCTTCCATGGAGCAACACATAATAATACATGATCCTTAACATTAAATTCCACGTCTCTTCGATGAAGATCCGCATAACTCTTTTGTCGATCTTGTGCCGTTTGTATACGTCGGATCATTTGAATCTTTTTCGTGGTCATACGCACTAATTCCGGTCCCAACAATGTTGCTTCATCCACCTCATCCCAGCATACTGGAGAATGACACTTTCGTCCATACAACGCCTCGAATGGAGCCATACCTATACTTGCCTAATAACTGTTATTGTAGAAGAATTTCACCAATGGTAAGTATTTATCCCAACTCCCTTTGAAGTCTAGAATACAGAGTCTCAATAGATCTTCAATAGTTTGAATAGTCCTTTCTGATTGTCCATCCGTTTGAGGATGATATGCTGAACTGAATCGTAAATCCGTGCCCATAGCTTTCTGTAAACTGACCCAAAATTGTGAAGTGAATCTTGGGTCACGATCCGAAACTATGGATACTGGCATGCCATACAATCTCACAATCTCACTTACGTACATACGAGCATGACGTTCCAGTGAATAAGTCTCTCGTATAGGCAAGAAATGAGCAGACTTGGTTAATCTATCGACAATAACCCAAATCACATCTATGCCTTGAGAAACCTTGGGAAGACCCGTAACGAAATCCATGGTAATGTGTTCCCACTTTCATTTTGGAATCTCAAGTGGTTGTAATGAACCCTTTGCACTTGATGCTCCGCCTTGACACGTTGACACGTTAAACACCTCGAGATAAACTCTGCGATTTCTCTCTTCATATTGCTCCACCAAAATGAATGTCGAAGATCACGATACATTTTGGTACTCCCAGGATGGATTACAAACAGTGTGTTGTGTGCTTCCATCATGATTCTATACTTGAAATCAGAATCGTTAGGAACACAAAGTCTGGAGTTGACTCGAAGTATTCCTTCTTCATCGATTCTTGCTTCTGGAATAGCACCTTCTTACACCTTCTTCTTCATATTCATTAGCTCTGGGTCTGTAGCTTGAGCAACTTTAACTTTATCAATTAAAGCTGGTTCTCTGCGTATACTTGACATCATCGCACTCGTTCCCGCATATGATCTTCTACTCAACGCGTCAGCAACCATGTTTGCTTTTCCAGGATGGTATTGGATGGTATGGTCGTAATCTTTCAACAGCTCAAGCCAACGTTATTGCCACATATTGAGTTCCTTTTGGGTGAAAAAATATTTGAGGCTCTTATAATCTGTATAGATCTCCACTTTCTCCCCATACAGGTAGTGTCCCCAGATCTTCAACGCGAAAACGACTGCTGCTAACTCTAGATCATGAGTAGGATAATTCCTCTCATATTCTTTGAGTTGCCATGAGGCATAGGCTATGACTTTCCCATGTTGCATGAGAACACATCCTAACCCTTTGCCCAAAGCATCGCTGTAGATGACAAATCCATCCGAACCAGATGGTATTGTCAGAACAGGTGCTGAAATGAGTCTCCTCTTGAGCTCTTGAAAGCTCTTCTCGCATTCCTCGTTCCATACAAATTTTGTATCTTTCCGAGTCAGCTGAGTTAATGGAGTAGTGATTCGAGAAAATCCTTCTACGAATCTCCGATAATAACTAGCTAAGCCCAAAAAGCTACGTACTTCGATCACCGACTTAGGTTGCTCCAAACTTTGTATTGCTTCAATCTTCGCCGGGTCAACAGATACTCTATGTTTTGATACCACGTGCCCAAGGAATGCTACTTCCTCAAGCCAGAACTCGCATTTCTTCAACTTGGCATATAGCTTGTTTTCACGAAGCTTTTGAAGTACCAGCTTCAAGTGGTGCTCATGATCTTCACGACTTTTGGAGTAAATGAGGATGTCATCAATAAAGACAACCATGAACTGATCCAAATATTCCTTGAATACACGGTTCATCATATCCATGAAAGTAGCAAGAGCATTAGTCAATCCAAAAGACATGACTAAGAATTCATAATGCCCGTATCAAGTTCTGAAATCAGTCTTTGAAATATCCTTAGTTTTAATCTTTAACTAATGATAGACGTCTTCACGTTCTCATTGTTGTACATTCTCTTCTTGAAATATCTCCCCGACTCACTTCTTCTATTATCACGGCCACGATTACAAACGGAGTGGTTACCGCTTCTGTCATGATACTTTTCTCCCCGCTAGTTGTCATTGTTCTGATGACTGCTGCCACCGGTACGACCTTGGTTGTTGTCCCTTGGTTGAACATAATCATTATCCCATTCTAATAATTGGGCCCTGTTCACCACATCTAAATATAAACAAAGTTTGTGAGAAATGAGATACTGACGAATTTCGGGTTTCAGACCTCTTAGAAACATCTGCGTCATACGTTCCTCATTATCCACCAAATGAGATGCGAACCAGGATAACTCCGCGAACTTAGCCTCGTACTGGGACACAGTCATGTTGTTCTGTTCCAGTTTGATAAACTCTGGTGGTCCCAACTCTTTGAACTGCTTGGCAGTGATAAGCCGCGAGTTGTTATTATTTTCACCTGTATTATGAACACGAGTCTCCCTCGTCTGGTTTTGCATAAACTGCAAAAAACTTCTAAACATCCCATCATTCATCATCTGATCAGTGGCGTTGTTTACAGGAGAATTATTGCCTTCCTGTTGCACGTTCTCCTGGTTGGAGATTAGAGGTGTCTCAACGGTCTCATTCACTCCATTGCTTAGATTTTCAGATGCCATTCTCAAATATTGCCATAAAACAAGGGTTAATTAAACAAATTAACATATCACATATTAACCCTATGTTCCGACCGACCAATTAAATACCAGATAAGCTTAGGTAGGACACACTAGCGAAAGATTTATTCGTCTCTCTCCTACTAGTTCTATTCCCAGATCTCCGTCAGAGATTATATCCCTAAGCTCTGATACCAACTGTGATGCCCCCAAAATAGGTTCAATACTCAACCCATTCTGAGTCGCCAAATACATGGTACAAAATTCAAATACAATCTTTTATATCAAACGGTCGTGCAAAATATGACCACACAACTGTGAGTGTCAATACAAACGTATATAATACGAAATATAAACACTCAAATTCAGTCCTCACTAATTACAATTATTATCACACTATTTTGTAAAATTACTGAGGACTACTACTGCTCTAACTTGGACCATCACTCTGTCCCCCAACTAGTCCCTACGACAATCTCATTTCCTGAAGAGGACAATAGAAAAAAATGGTGAGCTCAACTAGCCCAGTAAAGAATATTATGACTAAGATAATGAAGAATAAATTATCGTTAGTCTTCAACAAATCAGATAAAATATTATGGACAACAAGTTTTAGATCAACAACTGCAGCGGAAATAACAATTCATTAGAAGAGTTAAGTAGAAAATGATGTCTACTATCTTCTATGATTTAAAAGTCAATCATCAATATTTTATCCATATAACATCAATCAATATATATCTCGAATCAAATATTCATCTTTGCACTATAGGTCAAAGATATTCATTTGTATCACCAGTGGTCATGTTCATCTCAACACCTGTCCATCTTTGCACTACGGGCCAAAGATATTCATTAGGTAATCATTCATCTTTGCACTACAGGCCAAAGATATTCATCAAGTAATCATTCATCTTTGCACTGCAGGGCAAAGATATTCAATTATATCACCATTTAGGACTGAGGATGATGAAAACTAATATAAATAACAAATCCAGCGAGATAAAAGACGAAGATTAGAGATTCATAATTTAGTTTATCCAAGTTCAAGAATATTCCATAATAATCAATTGTGGAGCAAAATTCAAGAATGAAGATCAAAAAAAGGATACAATCAAAGATAGTAACCATAACAGACAACTTGGACAAATAAATTTTTTTTTTTTTTGTGAATAGTGCCGTATTCGTGAATAGTGTCATATACGTGAATAGTGCCGTATACGTGAATAGTAACCACGACATAAAAAGGTAAAAATTTCATAATAAAATTCATACCAACATTCTAATAAAATGATACTAGATGAAACGCAAAATTCGAAGAATTTCTGATCTTTTCAGGAATTATAGAAGCAATACTTACCGTAGTAAGTTTTAGTTTCGGTATATGAAATAAAATAATATCGCTTTCATAATATAGAATATGAAAGAAAATAATATTCTTTATGAATATTGTAAGAAAGTAACATCATTTACGAGAAAAAATAATATCCCTTACCTCAGTATATTACTCGATCTGACTGAAATATCAGATATTATGATAATAAAAACTTGCACTGTTATCAACACTCAAAGTATCTAAATACTCACAAGAAATACTCACAATACTATAGAATAAGAATTTCTGATATTGAAGGTGTGTTTAGGAAGGAGGGTTACCCCCTATTTATAATGAAATTCGGACGAAGGAATTGAGAAACCTGCCAAATTTTCCTGCCAACCTTTCCTGCCAAACTTTTAAATTTCCATGATCTGGGCCCACTATTTTTGAAACAAGTTTGCAGGCAATCAACCACATCTTTGAAAAAATGTGATAAAGAAACGTGCACGAAAGGGTATTCAAAATAAAAATGATAACCTTCTCTCCACTTTTATTCACATGCTGAAAATTATAATAATATTATCATTTAAATTGTAATATTATAATAATATATTTGAATGAATATTTTATCGGAGAAAATAATTGCCAAACTTTCAACAAATATCTCATTCTTAAAAATTCTTTCATTTATATCAAAATATTTACTTTTCATATTTATCAACAATCAATTATTATTCCCAAATAATATTAAAGAATCACAATATTAACAACCAGATCATTCCCAAGAAAGAGGGAGCTTCTAATAAGAATTTCTCCTCATTGGCGCGCAATTATATAACCTAACCCCTTTCCTCGATAAAACTTTCTAGACATTGTCAATAATGTTATCTAATAATATCATTTAAATAATATGTGTGGCAATTATTGATTTAATACTGTAAACTACTATACAGTGGTTGTGATGCCCCTAGAATAGGTCCAGTCAACCCAACCCATTCTGAGTCGCCAAATACATGGTACAGAATTCAAATACAATCTTTTATATCACACGGTCGTGCAAAATACGACCACACAACTGTGAGTGTCAATACAAATATGTAGAAAATATTAACATTCAAACTAAGTCCTCATTACAATTATTATCACACTATTTATTAGAAAATAGTGAGGACTACTACTGCTCTAACTCGGACCATCACTCTGTCTCCCGACTAGTTCCTGCGATATTCTCATTTCCTGAAGAGGACAATAGATGAAAAGGGTAAGCTCAACTAGCCCAGTAAAGAATATTATGACTAAGATAATAAAGAATAATTTATCGTTAGTCTTCAACAAATCAGATAAAATATTATGGACAACAAGTTTTAGATCAACAACTGCAGCGAAAATATCAATTCATTAGAAGAGTTACGTAGAGAATGAAGTCTACTATCTTCTATGATTTAAAAGTCCATCATTACTATTTTATCCCTGTAACATCAATTAATATATATCTTGAATCCAATATTTATCTTTGCACTACGGGCCAAAGATATTCATCAGATAATCATTCATCTTTGTACTACAGGCTAAAGATATTCATCAACTAATCATCCATCTTTGCACTACAGGCCAAAGATATTCTTTTGTATCACCATTTAAAACTGAAGATGATGAAAAATATTTATAAAAATGAATCCAGTGACATAAAGGATAAAAATTAGGGATTCGTAATTTAATTTATCCAAGTTCAAGAATACTCCATAATAATTAGTTATGGAGAAAAATTCAAGAATGAAGATCAAAACTTGAATCCAATCAAAGATAGGAACCATAATAGCCAACTTGGATAAAGAAAAGAAAATTTATTTTTTCTGTGAATAGTACCGTATTCGTGAATAGTGCCGTATACGTGAATAGTGCCGTATACGTGAATAGTAATTCTAATATAAAAAGGTAAAAATTTCACAATAAAATACATACCAATATTTCGGTGTCATGATATTGAAAGAAATAACATCATTTTTGAAAAAAAAACATCCCTTACCTTAAAAAAACAGTACTTCTGACTGAAATTTCAGGTAAAATGCTGAAGAAAACTTGCACTGAATAGCAACACTCAAAGTATCTAAATACTCACAAAAATACGCTCGATATTATAGAGAGAGAAAACTTCTGATTCTGGTGTGATTTTCAAATTTTAATTCAGCATCCTATTTAAAGAAAAATGCTTAGAACGCCAAAATAGAAAATTTACTAAAATAATATTTTTTTAAAAAAAAATTTCGCCTGCCTGGTTACCAAAATTCATCAGCCACCAGTGGGGCCCACCTCCCATTAAAAAAATGTTCTTCTTAAAAAAAATATTTTATGTCCTTTTCATAGAAAATTTAATTCTCTACAACTTTGTAGAAGAAAGTTTTTCTAAATTCCAAACATAAATTGTCCGAAATTCATAAACGGATGATTTTCCACACTAAAATACTGATAAAAACACGTCATCACTAATTCCTTCTTTTATATTCATAAAAATAAATATTTTCTTATCATATAAATCAATAATTAATTATTCACAAATAATATTACAGAACTACAATATTGACAACCAGATCGTTTTCAAGAAAGAGGGGGCCTTCCGATAAGGATTTCTCCTTACTGGCGCGCAATTAAATAACCTCTCCTAGTCAGAACTTCCATAGACATTACCAATAATGTTATCTAATAATATTATTCAAATAATATGAATTATTGATCAGATAATGGAAAATACTGTGCAGTGACAATTATTGAATTAACAATAATATAAAAATACTATGCAATACCGTGTGCTACTGTGCAATAACGCGTATTACTTTACTTTATCCACCGGATATTCCAACAGTGTTAACAACTACGCCGTTATTTTAAAAACTCACTCGTGTCGTTTTCTTCATCCGACAGTTTTTCGTTATGGGGCTCACAAGTGGCTGCGTCGTCGTACAAATATTCCCCGACAGCAAGAATATTCCACGACCAAACGAATATTCCCCGACAACAATGAATATTTTATAACCACTTGCTTATTTAAAATATTTGCGCATTTTACCCATAACATTTCACATTATCAAATTAACCCCTGACTATTTCAAAATAATATACAGAGGAAATTCAATTTTTATTCTTAAAAGTTGGGGTCTTACAACCTCCCCTCCTTATGAAATTTCGTCCTCGAAATTGACGTGCGTACCTGGTATTTTGAAAAGGTAAGGATACCTCGCTTTGATTTTCGATTCCAACTCCCAGGTCATTTCCTCAATAGCATGGTTCCTCCACAAAACTTTGACTTGTGGTATAACCTTTGTGCGGAGGACATGCTCCTTCCTATCCAAAATCTTGACAGGTACCTCCTCGTACGTTAAATCTTCGGCTATCTCGTCCGATTCTAACTCAATAATGTGGCTTGAGTCTTTCACATATTTACGTAACACAGATATGTGAAACACGTTATGAACACGAGACATGCTTGGAGGTAATGCGAGTCTATAGGCCACATTTTATACTCGGTCAAGAATCTCAAATGGACCAATAAATCGTGGATTAAGCTTTCCTCTCTTCCCAAACCTCGTAACTCCTTTCCACGGAGCAATACGTAACAATACATGGTCCCCAACATTAAATTTCACGTCCTTTCGATGAAGATCCGCATAACTCTTTTGTCGATTCTGTGCCGTTTGTATACGTTGTTGGATCATTTGGATCTTTTCTGTAGTTATACGTACCAACTCCGGTCCTAATAATGTTGCCTCACCCACCTCATCCCAACACACTGGAGAACGACATTTTCTCCCATACAATGCCTCGAATGGAGCCACACCTATACTTGCCTGATAACTGTTATTGTAGGAGAATTCCACCAATGGTAGGTACTTATCCCAACTCCCTTTGAAGTCTAGAACACAGAGTCTCAATAGATCTTCAAGAGTTTGAATAGTCCTTTCTGATTGCCCGTCCGTTTGAGCATGATATGCCGAACTGAATCGTAAGTCCGTGCCCATAGCTTTCTGCAGGCTAACTTAAAATCGTGAAGTAAATCTTGGGTCACAATCAGAAACTATGGATACTGGCATGCCATGCAACCTCACAATCTCATTCACGTACATATGAGCAAGACGTTCAAGGGAATAGGTCTCCCGTATCGGCAAGAAATGAGCAGACTTGGTTAATCTATCAACAATAACCCAAATCGCATCTATGCCTTGAGAAACCTTGGGAAGACCCGTAACGAAATCCATCATAATGTATTCCCACTTCCATTTCGGAATCTCTAGTGGTTGCAATGGACCCTTCGGCACTTGATGCTCCGCCTTTACACGTTGACACGTTAAACACCTCGAGATAAACTCCGCGATATCTCCCTTCATATTGGTCCACGAAAATGTATGTCAAAGATCACGATACATTTTTGTACTATTGCGAACGGTGTGTTGTGTGCTTCCATCATGATTTTATACCTAAATCAGAGTCGTTAGGAACACATTCTGGAGTTGACTCAAATTTTTCCTTATTCATCAATTCTCGCCTCTGGAGTAGCACCTTCTTGCACCTTCTTCTTCATCTTCATCAGCTCCGGGTCTGTAGATTGAGCAGCTTTAACTTTATCAATCAAAGCTGATTCTACGCGTATACTTGACATCATCATGTGGGTCCCCGGAGTCTTGAACTCTGTCTCCATCTTTTGTACGTTATACAAAATGGGCTTCGTGTTGACAATATCTCACTTGTACCCCCATACGATCTTCTACCCAACGCGTCAGCTACCACGTTCACTTTTCTAGGATGGTATTGAATGGTATTTTTAGAATCTTTCAACAGCTCGAGCCAACGTCGTTGTCGCATGTTGAGTTCTTTTTGGAAAAATATTTGAGGCTTTTGGAGTGTATTAGGATGTCATTAATAATGACAACCACGAAATGATCCAAACAAATAGATAAGATCAACAAGTAGGGTGAGGGTACCAATCTGAATCAAGCAAGATTTGTAAACTGTAGATGTAACGAAAGTTTCACCCAAAAGAGTTTCAACTGATAAGTCAAAGTCTAATTTCTCAGGTGTCAAATTTAAATGTTGAGCACAAGCAGGTGAAATAAAAGAATGGGTAGAACCGGTATCTAATAAAGTATAGACTTCGCAAGAATTTATGGTTAACTAACCCGTGATAATCTCGTTCGGGTTCCTCGCGTTTTGGGCAGTCACGACAAACGCTCTTCTAGGAACCACCGACTTTGAATTGTCCGGAACAGTCTTTGGTGTCACTATCCCAGCTGGTCTTGACTTTGTTATAAAGCTCATTCCACCCTCAACTGCTTCGTCGCACTCCTGATCCATGATTTGAATCATTACTCTTCGATCCATATCGAATTGGGGTTGACCGCTATGCACAGGGTAATTCCAAACTCGATGTTGGATTCTCCCAATTGTTGTCCAAAAAGTGAAATCCATATCGTCTATTTTGGCCTTTTTAGATCAAACGTCTTTTTCTAAAATATCAACGCGTCGTGCGGCTTTTACCCATGCATCTTCAATTCTCACTCGTTCAGTTGTTTCTTCTTTCAGCAGATCGTTAACATTTGCATTCTCAGATTCCAGCTCTAATATCATATGCTCTGCCAGAGAGATTTTCTTGTAAGACCCCGAATTTTATAAATAAAGATTTAATTTTTTTTATACATTATTTTGAAATAGTAAGGGGTTGATTTAATTAATGTAGTAAGTTGTGGGTAAAATGCGCAAATATTTCAAAATGAGCAAGTGGTTATAAAATATTCATTGTTGTCGGGGAATATTCGTTTGGTCGTGGAATATTCTTGTTGTCGGGGAATATTCGTACGACGGCACAGCCATTTGTGGGCCCCACAACGGAATAACTATCAGATATAGAAAGCGACAGAAATAATCTTTTTATAAAAATAACGGTAAAACTGTTACTGTTAAACTATTGAAATACCCGGTAGTTAAAATACAGTAATACGCGGTGTTGCACAGTAGCACACGGTATTGCACAGTAATTCTAATTATTGATTATTACGTAAGAAGACACTTACTCAATTATTGTTACAGTAATTACTGTTCAATATTTTATATTATTGATTCAATAATTGCTATAATTGCATAATATTTTATTGGTTCAATAATTGCTACGTTGATATTTTATATTATTAATTCAATAATTGTCATTGAACAGTATTTCACATTATTAAATCAATAATTGTCACTCTTATTATTTGAATAATATTATTAGATAACATTATTGGCAATGTCTAAGAAAGTTCTGTCTAGGAGGGGTTATTTAATTGCGCGCCAGTAAGGAGAAATCCTTATCGGAAGGCCCCCTTTTTCTTGGGAATGATCTGGTTGTTAATATTGTGATTCTATAATATTATTTGTGAATAACTAAATTGTTGATAAATATGATGAGTAAATATTTATTCAATTTTGATATAAAAAGAAGGATTTTTAGTATGAGACATTTGTTAAAAAAATTGGCATTTTATCTTCTCCGATAAAATATTTATTCAAATATTATAATATTACATTACAATATTATAATGTGATAATATAATAGTACAATTTTATAATTTGAAGAAGTGATATTGTTGTAATAAATTTATAGCATAAAAATAAAATGAGATGGAAGAGAAAAGAATTGAATTGGAATTCTTTTAATAATTATAAATGTTTTATTATATATATATATATATATATATATATATTATATAAAGCATGTGACATATTTTTTTCCTTCTGTGTTGCCAAACTTGCCTACTTTTTCAAAGTTTGTATTCTGAGAAAATTTCATCCGTCTGCAGTTTTGTCATCATTGGCATCCTAAGCTTTTCCTATAAATAGGGTGCTTAGTTAGAAAATGAAAATCACACCAGAATCAGAAAATTTTCTCTCTATAATATCGAGCGTATTTATTGTGAGCATTTAGATACTTCGAGCGTTGATAACAGTGAAAGTTTTCGTCCACATAATATCCGATTTTACAGCCAAAACTACTCTTTTGTTAAGGTAAGGGATGTTATTTTCTTTCGTAAATGATGTTATTCTTTTCAATATCATTATACCAAAATATTGTCATGGATTTTATTATGAAATTCTTACTTTTTCCGTCGGGGTTACTATTCACGTATACGGTACTATTCACGTATACGGCACTATTCACAAAAAAATTAAATTTTCTTTTATTTGTCCAAGTTGCTTGTTAAGGTTCCTATCTTTGATTGGATCCAAGTTTTGATCTTCATTCTTGAATTTTTCTCTACAAAGTATTATTATGGAATATTCTTGAACTTGGATAAACTAAATTACGAATCCCTAATCTTTCTCCTTTATTTTACTGGATTCGTTATTTATATTGTTTTTCATCATCCTCAGTCATAAAGGGTGATATAACTAAATATCTTTGGCCTGTAGAGCAAAGATGAATGATTACCTGATGAATATCTTTGGCCCGTAGTGCAAAGATGAACAGGTGTTGAGATGAACATGACCACTGGTGATACAAATGAATATCTTTGGCCTGTAGTGCAAAGATGAGAATTTGATTCGAGATGTATATTGATTGATGTTACAGGGATAAAATATTGATGATGGACTTTTAAATCATAGAAGATAGTAGACTTCATTCTCTACTTAACTCTTCTAATGAATTGTTATTTCCGCTGCGAATATTGATCTAAAACTTGTTGTCAATAATATTTTATCTGAATTGTTGAAGACTAACGATAATTTATTTTCCATTATCTTAGTTATAATATTCTTCACTGGGCTAGTTGAGCTCACCCTTTTCATCTATTGTCCTCTTCAGGAAATGAGAATGTCGCAGGAACTAGTCGGGGGACAGAGTGATGGTCCGAGTTGGAGTAGTAGTAGTCCTCACTATTTCTAATAAATAGTGTGATAATAATTGTAATGAGGACTTAGTTTGAAACTTAATATTTTCTACATATTTGTATTGACACTCACAGTTGTGTGGTCGTATTTTGCACAACCGTGTGATATAAAAGATTATATTTGGATTTTTTACCATGTATTTGGCGACTCAGAATTGGTTGGTTTGACTGGACCTATTCTAGGGGCGTCACATTTGGTATCAGAGCTTAGGAATATGGTCTCTGGCGGAGATCTGGGAATAAAACTAGGAGGGGAGAGACGAGTAAATCTTTCACTAGTATGTTCTACCAAAGCTTATGTGGTATTTAATTGGTCAGTCGGAGCATAGGGTTAATATGTGATATATTAATTTATTTAATTAACCCTTGTTTTATGGCAGTATTTGAGAATGGCAGCTGAGAATGTTAACAATGGAGTGAATGAGACCGTGGAGACACCTTTAATCACCAACCAGGAGAACGTGCAACAGGAAGGCAATGTTCATCCTGAAAACAACACTGATCAGACGATAAACGAATGCAAAACCAGACGAAGGAGACTCGTGTGCAAAATACAGGTGGAGATAATAACAACACGCGAATTGTCACTGCCAAGCAGTTCAAAGAATTAGGACCACCAGAGTTTTTGTGAAAGCCGGATCCGATCAAGGCTGAGATGTGGGTTAAGCAAATTACCAAGATATTTGATGTCTTTGGATGCACGGAGGAACAGAAGGTTCCATTTTCCACCTTTATGTTCCGTGGAGAGGCAGATTACTGGTGGGAATCTGTGAAGCGTACCCAGACTGCCGCACTCAAGATGTCTTGGGAAGCGTTCCAGAAACTGTTCAATGACAAGTACTTTCCAGAAAGTATTCGTCATATGAAGGAGGTAGAGTTTATCAGACTGGAATAGAACAACATGGCTGTGTCCCAGTACGAGGCTAAGTTCGCGGAGTTGTTCAGGTTTGCACCTTATTTAGTGGAGAATGAGGAACGTATAACGCGGATGTTTTTGAGAGGTTTGAAATCCGAAATTCGTCAATACCTCATTTCTCACAAATTTTCTCTATATTCGGATGTAGTAAATAGGGCCCAGTTGTTAGAACGAGATAGTGATTATGTTCAACCAAGGAACAACAACCAAGGTCGTACCGGTGGCAGCAGTCATCTGAACAATGACAACCAGCGGGAGGAAAGTATCATGACAGAAACGGTAACCACTCCGGTGGTAATCGTGGCCATGATAGTAGAAAAAACGAATCGGGAGGAGATTTCAAGAAGAGAAGGAACAATAATGAGAACGTGAAGACGTCGACATCAGCACCAGCATCAACTGTTTCTAGGGGAGGAGAACGACCACTAGTCGTATGCTATAAATGCGGGAAAGAGGGACACATCAGCCCAAACTGCCCACAATAATTCAAAGCATGCTATAACTTGGAAAAGAAGGACATATAGCTCGAGATTGTCCTGTAGAGAAACCAAGTCCAGCGGGGGTGGTGATTCCAAAGGCAGTTTCGGACAAGTCAAAGTTGGTGGTTCCTGGAAGAGCGTTTGTCGTGACAGTCCAAAATGCGAGGAACCCACACGAGGTGATTATGGGTAAGCTAATCATAAACTCTTGCGAAGTTTACACCTTGTTAGATATTGGTGCTACCCATTCTTTTATTTCACCTGCTTGTGCTCAACGATTAAATTTGACACCTGAGAAGTTAGACTTTGACTTATCTGTTGAAACTTCGTTAGGAGAAACTTTCGTTACATCTACAGTTTACAAATCTTGCTTGATTCAGATTGGTATCCTTACATTACCTGTTGATCTTATACCTTTGAAAATACTTGCATTTGACGTGATTTTAGGAATTGACTGGTTAACCACTAAAATCTGTCAATGTCATTTCAAGTCACAAAGCTATTCGTTTATTGAAAAACGGATGTCAAGCTTTCTTAGCTCATGTCACTGATCTAAACCAGAATACGTCAAATTTGAATAATATTTCCGTTGTTAACGAGTTTCCTGATGTATTTTCCGAAGAACTTCCCGGTCTACCCCCAGAACGTGAAGTTGAATTGTTTATTGACCTTGTGCCTGGTACAAAACCCATTTCTAAAACCCCATATCGAATGGCTCCTATTGAACTTCAGGAGTTAAAGGTCCAACTACAGGAGTTGCTAGACATCGGTTTTATACGTCCTAGTACAACTCTTTGGGGTGCTCCTGTTTTATTCGTAAATAAGAAAGACGGGAGTATGCGACTTTATATTGACTATCGGGAGTTGAACCATGTCACCATAAAGAATAGGTATCCGCTACCTCGTATTGATGACCTGTTCGACCAGTTGCAAGGAGCACAATTCTTTTCAAAGATCGATCTTTGTTCTGGATATCATCAGCTGAAGATTAAAACTGAGGATATTTCGAAGACTGCCTTCAGAACTCGGTACGGGCATTATGAGTTCGTAGTCATGTCTTTTGGATTGACTAATGCTCCTGCTGCTTTCATGGATATGATGAACCATGTATTTAAGGAATATTTGGATCAGTTCGTTGTTGTCTTTATTGATGATATCCTCATTTATTCAAAAAGCCGTGAAGATCATGAGCACCACTTGAAGCTGGTACTTCAAAAGTTTCGTGAGAACAAGCTATATGTCAAGCTGAAGAAATGCGAGTTCTGGCTTGAGGAAGTAGCATTCCTTGGGCACGTGGTATCAAAACGTGGAGTATCTGTTGACCCGGCGAAGATTGAAGCAATACAAAGTTTGGAGCAACCTAAGTCGATGACCGAAGTACGAAGCTTTCTGGGCTTAGTTGGTTATTATCGGAGGTTCGTAGAGGAATTTTCTCAAATCGCTACTCTATGAACTCAATTGACTCGGAAAGATACAAAATTCGTTTAGAGCGGGGAATGCGAGAAGAGCTTCCAAGAGCTCAAGAGGAGACTTATTTCGGCACCTGTTCTGACAATAACATCTGGTTCGGATGGATTTGTCATTTACAGCGATGCTTTGGGCAAAGGGTTAGGATGTTTTCATGCAACATGGGAAAGTCATAGCCTATGCCTCGCGATAACTCAAAGAATATGAGAGGAATTATCCTACTCATGATCTAGAGTTGGCAGCTGTCGTTTTCGCATTAAAGATCTGGAGACACTACCTGTATGGAGAGGAATTGGAAATCTATACGGATCATAAGAGCCTCAAATATTTCTTCACTCAAAAAGAACTCAACATGCGGTAACGATGTTAGCTTGAGCTGTTGAAAGATTACGATCATACCATTCAATACCATTCTGGAAAAGCGAACGTGGTAGCTGACGCGTTGAGTAGAAGATCATATGTGAGAACGAATGTGATGCTATCAAGGCCTATTTTGTGTGATTTACAAAAGATGGAGATAGAGTTCAAGACTCCGGGGACCCACATGATGATGTGAAGTATACGCGTAGAACCAGCTTTGTTTGATAAAGTTAAAGCTGCTCAAGCTACAGACTCGGAGCTGATGAATATGAGGAAGAAGGTACAAGAAGGTGCTATTCCAGAAGCAAGGATTGATGAAGAAGGAATACTTCGAGTCAACTCCAAACTTTGTGTTCCTAACGATTCTGACTTGAAGTTTAGAATCATGATGGATGTGACGCCCCCAGAATAGGTCCATTCAACCCAACCCATTCTGAGTCGCCAAATACATAGTACAGAATTCAAATACAACTTTATATCATACGGTCGTGCAAAATACGACTACACAACTGTGAGTCTCAATACAAATATGTAGAAAATATTAAGATTCAAACTAAGTCCTCATTACAATTATTATCACACTAATTATCAGAAATAGTGAGGACTACTACTGCTCTAACTCGGACCATCACTCTGTCCCCCGACTAGTTCCCGCAACATTCTCATTTCCTGAAGAGGACAACAGATGAAAAGGGTGAGCTCAACTAGCTCAGTAAAGAATATTATGACTAAGATAATGGAAAATAAATTATCGTTAGCCTTCAATAAATCAGATAAAATATAATGGACAACCAATCTTAGATCAATATTCGCAGCGGAAATAACAATTCATTAGAAGAGTTAAGTAGATAATCAAGTTTACTATCTTCTATGATTTAAAAGTCCATCATCAATATTTTATCCCTGTAACATCAATCAATATACATCTCGAATCAAATATTCATCTTTGCACTACAGGCCAAAGATATTCATTTGTATCATCAGTGGTCATATTCATCTCAACACCTGTCATCTTTGCACTACAGGCCAAAGATATTCATCAGGTAATCATTCATCTTTGCTCTACAGGCCAAAGATATTCATCAAGTAATCATTCATCTTTGCTCTACAGGCCAAAGATATTCAGTTACATCACCTTTTAGGACTGAGAATGATGAAAAACATTTTAAAAAAAACGAATCCAGTGAGATAAAAGACAAAGACTAAGAATTCGTATTTTAGTATATCCAATTCAAAAATACCTCGTAATAATCAATTATGGAGCAAAATTCAAGAATAGAGCTCAAAACTTGGATACAATCAAAGATAGTAACCTTAACAAGCAATTTGGACAAATAGAAGAAAATTTAATTTTTCCGTGAATAGTGCCGTATACGTGAATAGTGCCGTATACGTGAATAGTAACCCCGACGGAAAAAGTAAGAATTTCAACATAAAATCCATGACAATATTTTTGGTATAATGATATTGAAAAGAATAACATCATTTACGAAAGAAATAACATCCCTTACCTCAAAAAGATAGTACCTCTGACTGGAATATCGGATATAATATCGAAGGAAACTTGCACTGAATACTAATACTCAAAGTATAGAAATACTCACAAAAATACGCTCGATATTATAGAGAGAGAAAACTTCTGATTCTGGTGTGATTTTCAATTCTAACCTAAGCACCCTATTTATAGGAAAAGCTTAGGATGCCAAAGGAGACTAAATGAATAAAATATTATTTTTTTTCTCCAGCCGCCGGCTGCTCTCCAAAAAGCCATCAGCATATTTTTCAACCAAAAGTGGGGCCCACCCATTAAAAAAATATTTATTTTTTGAAACTTCAATAATTCATAATAAATAGCCCCTTTGTCAGAAAAATACAAATGATGTGTCCTTCTATAGGAAATTTAATTCTCTACAACTTTGCAGAAGGAAGTTTTTCCAAATTCCAAACATAAATTATCCGAAATCCATAAACAGATGATCTCTCACACCAAAATATTGATAAAAACTTATCAACGCCAATTCCTTCTTTAATATCCACAAAATAAATATTTCCTTATCATATAAATCAATAATTAATTATTCACAGATAATATTACAGAACTACAATATTGACAACCAGGTCGTTCCCAGGAAAGAGGGGGCCTTCCGATAAGGACTTCTCCTTACTGGCGCGCAATTAAATAACCTCTCCTAGACAGAACCTCCTTAGACATTGTCAATAATGCTATCTAATAATATTATTCAAATAATATGAATTATTGAGTTGATAATGTGAAATACTGTGCAGTGACAATTATTGAATCAATAATACCAAAATATCAACTGTAGCCTTTATTGAATCAATCATATAAAATGGCAACGTAGCAATTATTGAGTCAATAAAATATCAATGTAACAATTATTGAGTCAATAATATAAAATATCAACGTAGCAATTATTGAGTCAATAATATAAAATATTGAACAGTAATTACTGTAACAATAATTGAGTAATGGCTTCTCACGTAAGACTCAATAATTTGAAATACTGTGCAATGCCGTGTGCTACTATGCAACACCGTGTATCACTGTATTTTAACCACCGGGTATTTCAACAGTACTAACGGTAACAACCACGCCGTTATTTTGTAAAAAAGTTATGTCTGTCGCTTTCTATATCCGACAGTTATTCCGTTGTGGGGGCCCACAAATAGCTGCGCCGTCGTACGAATATTCCCCGACAACAAGAATATTCCACGACCAAACGAATATTCCCCGACAACAAGAATATTTTATAACCACTTGCTCATTTTAAAAATATTTGCACATTTCACCCATAACTTTCATATTTATCAAATCAACACCTTACTATTTCAAAATAATATATAAAGAAAATTAAATCTTTATTCATAAAAGTTGGGGTCTTACAACCTCCCCTCCTTACGAAATTTCGTCCTCGAAATTGACGTACGTACCTGGTATGTCGAAAAGGTGAGGATACCTCGCTTTCATATCTGATTCCAACTCCCAGGTCATTTCCTCAATTGCATGGTTTCTCCAAAAAACTTTAACTTGAGGTATAATTTTCGAGCGTAGGACATGCTCCTTTCTATCCAAGATCTTGACAGGTACCTCCTCGTACGTTAGATCTTCAGCTATCTCGTCTGGTTCTAACTCAATAATGCGGTTTGGATCCTTCACATATTTACGTAACACGGATATATGAAACACGTTATGAACACGAGACATGCTTGGAGGTAAAGCGAGTCTATAGGCCACATTTCCTATTCGGTCAAGAATCTCGAATGGACCAATGAATCGTGGATTGAGCTTTCCTCTCTTCCCAAACCTCGTAACTCCTTTCCACGGAGCAATACGTAACAATACATGGTCTCCAACATTAAATTCCACGTCCTTTCGATGAAGATCCGCATAAATCTTTTGTCGATCTTGTGCGGTTTGTATACATTGTCGGATCATTTGAATCTTTTCCGTAGTCATACGTACTAACTCCGGTCCCAACAATGTTGTTTCACCCACCTCGTTCCAACATACTGGAGAGCGACACTTTCTCCCATACAACGCTTCGAATGGAGCTACGCCTATACTTGCCTGATAACTGTTGTTGTAGGAGAATTCCACCAATGGTAAATACTTATCCCAACTCCCTTTGAAGTCTAGAACACAGAGTCTCAATAGATCTTCAAGAGTTTGGATAGTCCTTTCCGATTGTCCGTCTGTTTGAGGATGATAAGCCGAACTGAATCGTAAATCCGTACCCATAGCTTTCTGCAAACTGATCCAAAATCGTGAAGTAAATCTGGGATCACGATCCTAAACTATGGATACTGGCATGCCATGCAACCTCACAATCTCATTCACGTACATATGAGCAAGACGTTCAAGAGAATAAGTCTCTCGTATCGGCAAGAAATGAGCAGACTTGATTAATCTATCAACAATAACCCAAATCGCATCTAAGCCTTGAGAAACCTTGGGAAGACCCGTAACGAAATCCATCGTAATGTGTTCCCATTTCCATTTCGAAATCTCCAGTGGTTGCAATGGACCCTTCGGCACTTGATGTTCCGCCTTTACACGTTGACAAGTTAAACATCTCGAGATGAACTCCACGATCTCTCTCTTCATATTGCCCCACCAAAATGTATGTCGAAGATCACGATACATTTTAGTACTCCCAGGATGGATTGCAAACGGTGTGTTGTGTGCCTCCATCATGATTCTATACTTCAAGTCAGAATCGTTAGGAACACAAAGTCTGGAGTTGACTCGAAGTATTCCATCTTCATCGATTCTCGCTTCTGGAATTGCACCTTCTTCTTCATCTTCATCAGCTCCGCATCCGTAGCTTGAGCAGCTTTAACTTTATCAATCAAAGCTGGTTCTACGCGTATACTTGACAACATCGCACTCGTTCCCACATATGATCTTCTACTCAACGCGTCAGCTACCACGTTCGCTTTTCCAGGATGGTATTGGATAGTATGATCGTAATCTTTCAACAGCTCAAGCCAACGTCGTTGCCGCATGTTGAGTTCCTTCTGAGTGAAGAAATATTTAAGGCTCTTATGATCCGTATAAATCTCCACTTTCTCTCCGTACAAGTAATGTCTCCAGATCTTCAACGCGAAAATGACTGCTGTCAACTCTAGATCATGAGTAGGATAATTCCTCTCATATTCTTTGAGTTGTCGCGAGGCATAGGCTATGTCTTTCCCATGTTGCATGAGAACACATCCTAACCCTTTGCCCGAAGCATCGCTGTAAATAACAAATCCATCCGAACCAGATGGTATTGTCAGAACAGGTGCCGAAATAAGTCTCCTCTTGAGCTCTTGGAAGCTCTTCTCGCATTCCTCGCTCCAAACGAATTTTGTATCTTTCCGAGTCAACTGAGTTAATGGAGTAGCGATTCGAGAAAATCCCTCTACGAATCTCCGATAATAACCAGCTAAGCCCAGAAAGCTTCGTACTTCGGTCACCGACTTAGGTTGCTCCCAGCTTTGTATTGCTTCAATCTTCGTCGGGTCAACAGATACTCCACGTTTCGATACCACGTGCCCAAGAAATGCTACTTCCTCAAGCCAGAACTCGCATTTCTTTAACTTGGCGTATAGTTTGTTTTCACGAAGCTTTTGAAGTACCAACTTCAAATGGTGTTCATGATCTTCACGGCTTTTAGAATAGATGAGAATGTCATCAATAAAGACAACAACGAATTGATCTAAATACTCCTTAAATACACGGTTCATCATATCCATGAAAGCAGCAGGAGCATTAGTCAATCCAAAAGACATGACTAAGAACTCATAATGCCCGTACCGTGTTCTGAAAGCAGTCTTTGGAATATCCTCAGTTTTAATCTTCAACAGGTGATATCCAGAACGAAGATCGATCTTTGAAAAGAATTGCGCTCCTTGCAACTGGTCGAACAGGTCATCAATACGAGGTAACGGATACCTATTCTTAATGGTGACATGGTTCAACTCCCGATAGTCAATGCAAAGTCGCATACTCCCGTCTTTCTTCTTTACGAATAAAACAGGAGCACCCCAAAGAGACGTACTAGGACGAATAAAACCGATGTCTAACAATTCTTGTAATTGTATCTTTAACTCCTGAAGTTCAATAGGAGCCATTCGATATGGAGTTTTAGAAATAGGTTTTGTACCGGGTTCAAGGTCAATAAAGAATTCAACTTCACGTTCTGGGGGTAGACCGGGAAGTTCTTCGGGAAATACATCAGGAAACTCATTAACAACGGAAATATTATTCAAATCTGATGTATTCTGGTTTAGATCAGTGACATGAGCTAAGAAAGCTTGACATCCATTTTTCAATAAACGAATAGCCTTGGGATTTGAAATGATATTGACTGATTTTAGTGGTTTGGTGATTTGGATTCGTACAACAGGTTGATTAGGAATATGAAAACTAACAACCTTACGAAAACAATCAATTTTGGCATAGTAAGTGGTTAACCAGTCAATTCCTAAAATCACGTCAAATGCAAGTATTTTCAAAGATATAAGATCAACAGGTAAGGTAAGGGTACCAATCTGAATCAAGCAAGATTTATAAACTGTAGATGTAACAAAGGTTTCTCCTAACGGAGTTTCAACAGATAAGTCAAAGTCTAATTTATCAGAAGTCAAGTTCAAACGTTGAGCACAAGTAGGTGAAATAAAAGAATGGGTAGAACCGGTATCTAACAAGGTATAAACTTCGCAAGAGTTTATGATCAGCTTACCCGTAATCACCTCGTGTGGATTCCTCGCATTTTGGGCTGTCACGACAAACGCTCTTCCAGGAATCCCAAACTTTGACTTGTCTGCAACCGCCTTTGGAATCACCACCCCCGCTGAACTTGGTTTCGCAACAGGAAAATCTCGAGCTATATGTCCTTCTTTTCCACAGTTATAGCATCCTTTGAATTGTTGTGGGCAGTTTGGGCTGATATGTCCCTCTTTCCCGCATTTAAAGCATACGACCGGTGGTCGTTCTCCTCCCCTCGAAACAGTTGATGCTGGTGCTGATGTCGACGTCTTCACGTTCTCATTGTTGTACCTTCTCTTCTTGAAATCTCCCCCCGATTCGCTTCTTCTACTATCATGGCCACGATAACCACCGGAGTGGTTACCGCTTCTGTCATACTTTCCTCCTCGCTGGTTGTCATTGCTCCGATGACTGCTGCCACCGGTACGACCTTGGTTGTGGTCCCTCGGTTGAACATAATCATTATCTCGTTCTAATAACTGGGCCCTATTTACTACATCCGAATATAAAGAAAATTTATGAGAAATGAGGTAGTGACGTATTTCGGGTTTCAAACCTCTTAGAAATATCCGCGTCATACGTTCCTCATTCTCCACCAAATGAGGTGCAAACCTGGACAGCTCCGCGAACTTAGCCTCGTATTGGGATACCGTCATGTTATTTTGTTCGAGTCTAATAAATTCTACTTCCTTCATATGACGAATACTTTCAGGAAAGTACTTGTCATTAAACAATTTCTGGAATGCTTCCCAAGACATCTTAAGTGCGGCAGGCTGGGTACGCTTCACGGATTCCCACCAGTAATCTGCCTCTCCACGGAACATAAACGTGGCGAATGGAACCTTCTGTTCCTCTGTACATCCCAAGACATCAAATATCTTGGTAATTTGTTTAATCCACGTCTCCGCCTTGATCGGATCTGGCTTTCCCAGAAACTCTGGTGGTCCCAATTCTTTGAACTGCTTGGCAGTGACAATTCGCGAGTTGTTATTATCGCCACCTATATGTTGCACACGAGTCTCTCTCGTCTGGTTTTGCATGAACTGCAGAAAACTTCTAAACATCTCATCGTTTATCGTCTGACCAGCGTTGTTTTCAAGATGAACATTGCCTTCTTGTTGCACGTTCTCCTGGTTAACGATTAAAGGTGTCTCCACGGTCTCATTCACTTCGTTGTTAACGTTCTCAGCTGCCATTCTCAAATACTGCCATAAAAAAAGGATTAATTAAATAAATCAACATATCACATATTAACCCTATGCTCCGACTGACCAATTAAATACCACATAAGCTTAGGTAGGACACACTAGCGAAGGATTTACTCGTCTCTCCCCTCCTAGTTCTATTCCCCGATCTCCGCCAGAGATCATATCCCTAAGCTCTGATACCAATTGTGACGCCCCCAGAATAGGTCCATTCAACCCAACCCATTCTGAGTCGCCAAATACATGGTACAGAATTCAAATACAACTTTATATCATACGGTCGTGCAAAATACGACCACACAACTGTGAGTCTCAATACAAATATGTAAAAAATATTAAGATTCAAACTAAGTCCTCATTACAATTATTATCACACTAATTATCAGAAATAGTGAGGACTACTACTGTTCTAACTTGGACCATCACTCTGTCCCCCGACTAGTTCCCACAACATTCTCATTTCCTGAAGAGGACAACAGATGAAAAGGGTGAGCTCAACTAGCTCAGTAAAGAATATTATGACTAAGATAATGGAAAATAAATTATCGTTAGCCTTCAATAAATCAGATAAAATATAATGGACAACCAATCTTAGATCAATATTCGCAGCGGAAATAACAATTCATTAGAAGAGTTAAGCAGATAATCAAGTCTACTATCTTCTATGATTTAAAAGTCCATCATCAATATTTTATCCCTGTAACATCAATCAATATACATCTCGAATCAAATATTCATCTTTGCACTACAGGCCAAAGATATTCATTTGTATCATCAGTGGTCATATTCATCTCAACACCTGTCATCTTTGCACTACAGGCCAAAGATATTCATCAGGTAATCATTCATCTTTGCTCTACAGGCCAAAGATATTCAGTTACATCACCTTTTAGGACTGAGAATGATGAAAAACATTTTAAAAAAAACGAATCCAGTGAGATAAAAGACAAAGACTAAGAATTCGTATTTTAGTATATCCAATTCAAAAATACCTCGTAATAATCAATTATGGAGCAAAATTCAAGAATAGAGCTCAAAACTTGGATACAATCAAAGATAGTAACCTTAACAAGCAATTTGGACAAATAGAAGAAAATTTAATTTTTCCGTGAATAGTGCTGTATACGTGAATAGTGCCGTATACGTGAATAGTAACCCCGACGGAAAAAGTAAGAATTTTAACATAAAATCCATGACAATATTTTTGGTATAATGATATTGAAAAGAATAACATCATTTACGAAAGAAATAACATCCCTTACCTCAAAAAGATAGTACCTCTAACTGGAATATCGGATATAATATCGAAGGAAACTTGCACTGAATACTAATACTCAAAGTATAGAAATACTCACAAAAATACGCTCGATATTATAGAGAGAGAAAACTTCTGATTCTGGTGTAATTTTCAATTCTAACCTAAGCACCCTATTTATAGGAAAAGCTTAGGATGCCAAAGGAGACTAAATGAATAAAATATTATTTTTTTTCTCCAGCCGCCGGCTGCTCTCCAAAAAGCCATCAGCATATTTTTCAACCAAAAGTGGGGCCGACCCATTAAAAAAATATTTATTTTCCGAAACTTCAATAATTTATAATAAATAGCCCCTTTGTCAGAAAAATACAAATGATGTGTCCTTCTATAGGAAATTTAATTCTCTACAACTTTGCAGAATGAAGTTTTTCCAAATTCCAAACATAAATTATCCGAAATCCATAAACAGATGATCTCTCACACCAAAATATTGATAAAAACTTATCAGCGCCAATTCCTTCTTTAATATCCACAAAATAAATATTTCCTTATCATATAAATCAATAATTAATTATTCACAGATAATATTACAGAACTACAATATTGACAACCAGGTCGTTCCAAGGAAAGAGGGGGCCTTCCGATAAGGACTTCTCCTTATTGGCGCGCAATTAAATAACCTCTCCTAGACAGAACCTCCTTAGACATTGTCAATAATGCTATCTAATAATATTATTCAAATAATATGAATTATTGAGTTGATAATGTGAAATACTGTGCAGTGACAATTATTGAATCAATAATACCAAAATATCAACTGTAGCCTTTATTGAATCAATCATATAAAATGGCAACGTAGCAATTATTGAGTCAATAAAATATCAATGTAACAATTATTGAGTCAATAATATAAAATATCAACGTAGCAATTATTGAGTCAATAATATAAAATATTGAACAGTAATTACTGTAACAATAATTGAGTAATGGCTTCTCACGTAAGACTCAATAATTCGAAATACTGTGCAATACCGTGTGCTACTATGCAACACCGTGTATCACTGTATTTTAACCACCGGGTATTTCAACAGTACTAACGGTAACAACCACGCCGTTATTTTGTAAAAAAGTTATTTCTGTCGCTTTCTATATCCGACAGTTATTCCGTTGTGGGGGCCCACAAATAGCTGCGCCGTCGTACGAATATTCCCCGACAACAAGAATATTCCACGACCAAACGAATATTTCCCGACAATAAGAATATTTTATAACCACTTGCTCATTTTAAAAATATTTGCACATTTCACCCATAACTTTCATATTTATCAAATCAACACCTTACTATTTCGAAATAATATATAAAAAAAATTAAATCTTTATTCATAAAAGTTGGGGTCTTACAATGGAGGCACATAACACACCGTTTGCAATCCAACCTGGGAGTACTAAAATATATCGTGATCTTCGATATACATTTTGGTGGAGCAATGTGAAGAGAGAGATCGCGGAGTTTATCTCGAGGTGTTTAACGTGTCAACATGTAAAGGCAGAGCATCAAGTGCCGAAGGGTCCATTGCAACCACTTGAGATTCTAAAATGGAAGTGGGAACACATTACCATGGATTTCGTTATGGGTCTTCCCAAGGTTTCTCAAGGCATAGATGCGATTTGGGTTATTGTTGATTGATTAACCAGGTCTGCTCATTTCTTGCCTATACGAGAGCCTTATTCCCTTGAACGTATTGCTCATATGTACGTGAATGAGATTGTGAGATTGCATAGCATGCCAGTATCCATAGTTTCGGATCGTGACCCAAGATTCACTTCACGATTTTGGGTCAGTTTGCAGAAAGCTATGGGCACGGATTTACGATTCAGTTCGGCATATCATCCTTAAACGGACGGACAATCAGAAAGGACTATTCAAACTCTTGAAGATCTATTGAGACTCTGTGTTCTAGACTTCAAAGGGAGTTGGGATAAGTACTTACCATTAATGGAATTCTCCTACAACAACAGTTATCAGGCAAGTATAGACGTGGCTCCATTCGAAGCGTTGTATAAACGAAAGTGTCGCTCTCCAATATGCTGGGACGAGGTGGGTGAAGCAACATTGTTGGGACCGAAGTTAGTATGTATGACTATAGAAAAGATTCAAATGATCCGGCAACGGATACAAACCGCACAAGATAGACAAAAGAGTTATGTGGATCTTCATCGAAAGGACGCAGAATTTAATGTTAGGAACCATGTGTTATTACGTGTTGCTCCGTGGAAGGGAGTTACGAGATTTGGCAAGAGAGGAAAGCTCAATCCACGATTCATTGGTCCATTTGAGATCCTTGATCGAGTAAGAAATGTGGCCTATAGACTCGCTTTACCTCCAAACATGTCTCGTGTTCATAATGTTTTTCACATATCTGTGTTGCGTAAATATGTGAAAGATCCAAACCACATTTTTGAGTTAGAACCGGATGAGATAGCTGAAGATTTAACGTATGAGGAGGTACCTGTCAAGATTTTGGATAGGAAGGAGCATATCCTACGCTCGAAAATTATACCTCAAGTTAAAGCTTTGTGGAGAAACCATACTATTGAGGAAATGAGCTGGGAGTTAGAATCGAAAATGAAAGCGAGGTATCCTCACCTTTTTGACACCTCAGGTACATACGTCAATTTGAGGCCGAAATTTCATAAAGAGGGGTGGATGTAAGACCCCGAATTTTATAAATAAAGATTTAATTTTTTTATATATATTATTTTGAAATAGTAAGGGGTTGATTTAATTAATTTAGTAAGTTGTGGGTAAAATGCGCAAATATTTCAAAATGAGCAAGTGATTATAAAATATTCATTGTTGTCGGGGAATATTCGTTTGGTCGTGGAATATTCTTGTTGTCGAGAAATATTCGTACGACGGCGCAGCCATTTTGGGCCCCACAATGGAATAACTGTCGGATATAAAAAACGACAGAAATAACCTTTTTATAAAAATAACGGTAAAACTGTTACTGTTAAACTATTAAAATATTCGGTAGTTAAAATACAGTAATACGCGGTGTTGCACAGTAGCACACGGTATTGCACAGTAATTCTAATTATTGATTCTTACATAAGAAGACACTTACTCAATTATTGTTACAGTAATTACTGTTCAATATTTTATATTATTGATTCAATAATTGCTACAATTGCATAATATTTTATTGGTTCAATAATTGCTACGTTGATATTTTATATCAATAATTGCTACGTTGATATTTTATATTATTAATTCAATAATTGTCATTGAACAGTATTTCACATTATTAAATCAATAATTGTCACTCTTATTATTTGAATAATATTATTAGATAGCATTATTGGCAATGTCTAAGAAAGTTCTGTCTAGGAGGGGTTATTTAATTGCGCGCCAGTAAGGAGAAATCCTTATCGGAAGGCACCCTCTTTCTTGGGAATGATCTGGTTGTTAATATTGTGATTCTATAATATTATTTATGAATAATTAAATTGTTGATAAATATGATGAGTAAATATTTATTTAATTTTGATATAAAGGGAAGGATTTTTAGTATGAGACATTTGTTAAAAAAATTGACATTTTATCTTTTCCGATAAAATATTTATTCAAATATTATAATATTATATTACAATATTATAATGTGATAATATAATAGTACAATTTTATAATTTGAAGAAGTGATATTGTTGTAATAAATTTATGGCATAAAAATAAAATGAGATGGAAGAGAAAAGAATTGAATTGGAATTCTTTTAATAATTATAAATGTTGTATTATATATATATATATATGTATATATATATATATTATATAAAGCATGTGACATATTTTTTTCCTTCTGTGTTGCCAAACTTGCCAACTTTTTCAAAGTTTGTATGCTGAGAAAATTTTATCCGTCTGCAGTTTTGTCAACATTGACATCCTAAGCTTTTCCTATAAATAGGGTGTTTAGTTAGAAAATAAAAATCACACCAGAATCAAAAAAATTTCTCTCTATAATATTGAGCGTATTTATTGTGAGCATTTAGATACTTCGAGCATTGATAACAGTGAAAGTTTTTGTCCACATAATATCCGATATTCCAGCCAAAACTACTCTTCTGTTAAGGTAAGGGATGCTATTTTCTTTCGTAAACGATGTTATTCTTTTCAATATCATTATACCAAAATATTGTCATGGATTTTATTATGAAATTCTTACTTTTTCCGTCGGGGTTACTATTCACGTATACGGCACTATTCACAAAAAAATTAAATTTTTTTTTATTTGTCCAAGTTGCTTGTTAAGGTTCCTATCTTTGAGTGGATCCAAGTTTTGATCTTTATTTTTGAATTTTGCTCCACAAAGTATTATTATGGAATATTCTTGAACTTGGATAAACTAAATTACGAATTCCTAATCTTTGTCATTTATCTCACTAGATTCGTTATTTATATTATTTTTCATCATTCTCAGTCATAAATGGTGATATAACTAAATATCTTTGGCCTGTAGAGCAAAGATGAATGATTACCTGATGAATATCTTTGGCCCGTAGTGCAAAGATGAACAGGTGTTGAGATGAACATGACCACTGGTGATACAAACGAATATCTTTGGCCTGTAGTGCAAAGATGAATATTTGATTCGAGATGTATATTGATTGATGTTACAAGGATAAAATATTGATGATGGACTTTTAAATCATAGAAGATAGTAGACTTCATTCTCTACTTAACTCTTCTAATGAATTGTTATTTCCGCTGCGAATATTGATCTAAAACTTGTTGTCAATAATATTTTATCTGAATTGTTGAAGACTAACGATAATTTATTTTCCATTATCTTAGTTATAATATTTTTTACTAGGTTAGTTGAGCTCACTCTTTTCATCTATTGTCCTCTTCAAGAAATGAGAATGTCGCAGGAATTAGTCGGGGGACAGAGTGATGGTCCGAGTTAGAGCAGTAGTAGTTCTCACTATTTCTAATAAATAGTGTGATAATAATTTTATTGAGGACTTAGTTTAAATGTTAATATTTTCTACATATTTGTATTGACACTCACAGTTGTGTGGTCGTATTTTGCACGATCGTGTGATATAAAAGATTGTATTTGGATTATGTACCATGTATTTGGCGACTCAGAATGGGTTGGGTTGACTGGACCTATTCCGAGGGCGTCACACTTTTGTTCAAGCCTCACATATCGAGTAGCAAAATCTTGAATTGTTGTATCCCTTTGTTCCACAGCTGTCCGTCGTTCTTCACCCTGTACTTCTAACTCATTAATACGATTTTGCATTTCTACATTTCGATCATAAAATTCTCCTAATAAATCTTCCTTAGGTTCCTTAGGTTCCTCTTCTTCCTCACTCTCAGCTGCTACCTCTGCGACTAACTCGGGTGCAACTATTAATTCTTCACTCACCACATGAATATCTCTAATTTCTTCTTCGCCTGACATCCTACAATCAAGTTCAATAACTTAATTAGCACTCCTCAATAAACACCTTTGCTATAACAAGATATTATACTCCAATATTTATTCTTTAAATACATCTCCTCGATTCATCACTTAAAACTCTATATGAGTTCATCTCTTGATTTTCAGATGTCATTCCCAAGTACTGCCACAAAACAAGGGTTAATTAAACAAATTAACATATAACATATTAATCCTATACTCCGACAGAACAATTAAATATCACATAAGCTTAGGTAGGACATACTAGCGAAGGATTTACTCGTCTCTCCCCTCCTAGTTCTATTCCCCCATCTCTGTCAGAGATCATATCCCTAAGCTCTGATACCAACTGTGACGCCCCCAGAATAGGTCCAATCAACCCAACCCATTCTGAGTCGCCAAATACATGGTACAGAATTCAAATACAATCTTTTATATCACACGGTCGTGCAAAATACGACCACACAACTGTGAGTGTCAATACAAATATGTAGAAAATATTAACATTCAAACTAAGTCCTTATTATAATTATTATCACACTATTTATTAAAAATAGTGAGGACTACTACTGCTCTAACTCGGACCATCACTCTGTCCCCCGATTGGTTCCTGCGACATTCTCATTTCCTGAAGAGGACAATAGATGAAAAGGGTGAGCTCAACTAGCCCAGTAAAGAATATTATGACTAAGATAATAAAGAATAATTTATCGATAGTCTTCAACAAATCAGATAAAATATTATGGACAACAAGTTTTAGATCAACAACTGCAGCGAAAATATCAATTCATTAGAAGAGTTACGTAGAGAATGAAGTCTACTATCTTCTATTATTTAAAAGTCCATCATTAATATTTTATCTCTGTAACATCAATCAATATATATCTTGAATCAAATATTCATCTTTGCACTGCGGACCAAAGATATTCATCAAGTAATCATTCATCTTTGCACTACAAGTCAAAGATATTCATTAAATAATCATCCATATTTGTACTACAGGCCAAAGATATTCTTTTGTGTCACCATTTAAGACTGAAGATGATGAAAAATATTTTAAAAAAACGAATCCAGTGAGATAAAGGACAAAAATTAGGGATTCGTAATTTAGTTTATCCAAGTTCAAGAATACTCCATAATAATTAATTGTGGAGTAAAATTCAAAAATGAAGATCAAAACTTGAATCCAATCAAAGATAGGAACCATAATAGCGAACTTGGACAAAGACAAAAAAGTTTAATTTTTTTTGTGAATAGTACCGTATTCATGAATAGTGCCGTATACGTGAATAGTAACTCTAATATGAAAAGGTAAAAATTTCACAATAAAATACATACCAATATTTCGGTGTCATGATATTGAAAGAAATAACATCATTTTTAAAAAAAAATAACATCCCTTACCTCAAAAGAACAGTACTTCTGACTAGAATTTCAAGTATAATGCTGAAGGAAACTTGCACTGAATAACAACACTCAAAGTATCTAAATACTCACAAAAATACGCTCGATATTATAGAGAGAGAAAACTTCTGATTTGGTGTGATTTTCAAATTCTAATTCAGCATCCTATTTATAGAAAAATGCTTAGAACGTCAGAGTAGAAAATTTAATAAAATAATATTTTTTAAAAAAAAAATTCCGCCCGCCTGTTGACCAAAATCCATCAGTCACCAGCGGGGCCCACCTCCCATCAAAAAAATGTTTTTCTTAAAAAAATTATTTTTAACTCCAAAAATCACTTTCGACCCAAAATTCTAGAACTTCAATAATTCATGAAAAATAACCATTTTATCAGAAAAATACAAATTATATGTCCTTTTCATAGGAAATTTAATTCTCTACAACTTTGTAGAAGAAAGTTTTTCTAAATTCCAAACATAAATTGTCCGAAATCCATAAACGGATGATTTTCCACACCAAAATACTGATAAAAACACCTCATCACTAATTCCTTCTTTTATATCCACAAAAATAAATATTTTCTTATCATATAAATCAATAATTAATTATTTACAAATAATATTACAGAACTACAATATTGACAACTAGGTCGTTCCCAGGAAAGATGAGGCATTCTGATAAGGATTTCTCCTTACTGACGCGCAATTAAATAACCCCTCCTAATCAGAACTTCCTTAGACATTGCCAATAATATTATCTAATAATATTATTCAAATAATATGAATTATTGATCTGATAATGAAAAATACTGTGCAGTGACAATTATTGAATTAACAATAATATAAAAATATTGTGCAATACCGTGTGCTACTGTGCAACAACGTGTATTACTTTACTTTACCCACCGGGTATTCTAACAGTGTTAACAACCTGTTATTTTAAAAACTCACTCGTGTCGTTTTCTTCATCCGACAGTTTTTCGTTATGGGGCCCACAAATGGCTGCGCCGTCGTACGAATATTCCCTTACAGCAAGAATATTCCACGACCAAACGAATATTCCCCGACAACAATGAATATTTTATAATCACTTGCTTATTTAAAATATTTACGCATTTTACCCATAAAATTTCGCATTATCAAATTAACCCCTGACTATTTCAAAATAATATATAGAGGAAATTCAATTTTTATCATAAAAGTTGGAGTCTTACAGTGGTTACTGTGATCATTATTGAATCAATAATATAAAATAACAACGTAGCAATTATTGAATGAATAATATAAAATATCGAACAGTAATTACTGTAATAATTATTGAGTAAGTGACTTCTTACGTAAGAACCAATAATTTAAAATACTGTGCAATACCATATGCTACTGTGCAACAATGCGTGTTACTGTATTTTTATCACCGGGTATTTCAACAGTTTTAACGGTAAAAGTTTTGCCATTATTTTTAAAAAACTTATTCTTGTCGTTTTCTTCATCCGATAGTTTTCCGTTATGGGGCCCACCAATGATTGCGCCGTCGTACAAATATTCCCCGACAAAAAGAATATTTCCCGACCAAACGAATATTCCCCGACACAATGAATATTTTATAACCACTTGCACATTTCACCCATAACTAAAGCATTATAACAAATCAACACCTTACTATTTTAAAATAATATATAAAAAAAATTAAATCTTTATTCATAAAAGTTGGGGTCTTACAAACGGTGTCAGCGACTGCAATATCCGGTCGCTATTTTGGTCGCTAGTTCTTCCAATTCGAGTTATGGGCATACCCTTCACGAATTCTACACCTCCCCAGCAAAATCGCCAATTTAATATGGGCAAGAAAATCATACCTTGCTAGGGTTAGGATTTCGTGTTGGCTGAGGAGGAGAGAAATCCACGAAGAGCACGGAATTGATTGATTGATTGAAGAGGGGGAGAACGACAGGTGGACGATTACTCCAATGACGCGTGGCAGAACTTCTAGAATCCGGAGAACCGTGTTAGGGTTATTGGGATTCCAAGAGCCTTCTTCTTGAGTCCTTCCACTCCTAGAATCCAGAAACCTTGTTAGGGTTATTGGGATTCCAAGAGTCTTCTTGAGTGTTGAGAGAGAATGTCCAAGTCCTTCGATCTTCCAAGAGTCCAAGTCCTGCGTCTTAAGAAAGGTCCCATTCCCAATGGAATGGAAGGGGTATTTATATGGGTTTTCTGGAAAGTGGTCATGTGCCAGGCACATGCTTTCAAGAAAATTCCAGAAATACCCTTTAATCATCAGAGTAATGCCCCGATTGTCCTGTCCTTCTAGCCACCAATCCAATCCCTCAATCAATTCTCAAAACGAGCTGCCTCCACTAGCCTTCTACCTCGAGATCCGTGGAGGCTTCTCTCAGGTCTCGCCTATTTATTTCCGGCTTTTCCGTCTTTATTTAATTAGGTCGTGGAACCCTAATTGTGCATTTAATTCAATTAAGACATGTGAACCCTAATTTGCACTTGGGCCCACATACACAAATTATTTTCTCTTCTGATTTATATTTTATTTATTTTACAAATTTTGTTTTTCAGTCTATAAAACCAGAGCTTGTAGTGCAAATGGCCCTTCAATTACTGAAGAGAATTTGGAAGCGATTGTTTTTAGGTATGTTCACTAGCAAATAACTTAATTTTTCCTTCTGTTGATCCTCTTTTTTTTTCCCACCAAAAAATTATTTCCCTTGGGAGGTCTAGAGTTCAGTCTTTATGGCATTGAGACAAAACCTTTTTGAGATGAGTAAAATTTGTTTTTTTCTCGTATGTTTGTATATTTTAGGTTTTCTTCTTGTAGGTATATAACATCTATATTGGGTGTTTGGGTGCTTAGACTTAATTGTCTATACATATCAGCATTGTGCATCTTAGCAGTACATATGTCCATTTTCCTATCAGAAATTGTTGTTATCGCAATTCAATTGCTTTTTTTATAAAAATAAAGATGAAGACTCAATCATGAAAATTCTACTCAGGTTGAAGTTGTAAATCTAGTTTATGATGAATCCAACGACAAGCTAAGTTCCACGACTCTAAGGAGACTTGATGCTGATAAGTCTAACAAATTAGAATAGCGAGTACGTAGTATCTACACTCCCTTTTACAAGGAGGACCGGATGGGGCAGACCTGGTAATAAAGTTTGTATTTCATAAGTTTTTCTTTCCATCAATTATTAGAGAGGCCGGTCAATAGAAAGTTTAGCACTTCTACAGGAAAGACATCTCAACCTTCTTCCTGTAAATCTTCAAATGTTTATTGTTGTGGTTGGATAATACAGTATGTTTAAGTCGACACATCATGTTTATATACTGTCTCATGTAAATAAAGAGAAAAGTGATTGATCAATTTATATCTTCTTCTTTTCTTTTTCTTTTTCTTTTTCTTTTTGATTTTTTTTAAAAAAAAATTCTATATACCTCTAACGGATGCTATGTAACACCCCCTTTCCGAAATAGAAAGAGAGGTTATTCAAAACACAACAAAACTGAACAAAAACTCTATGCCACGAAAAAATAGTATTTATAACCAATAAATATCAAAAGGTCAACCATAATAAATGCCACACTGGCCCAAACCACAATCTAAGGTATTAATTACAACTCTAAATAAATCAATCTATCAAGCCTAAACAGAATATCTAAATCATTGGATCGAATGGAGCTCTCATCACACTTGCCCTTGATCCCCCTGAATACCTGCCGGAGGAAAAACACAGCATGAGCCAAATGCCCAGTACGGATATAGAATATAAAATAAAGAACTGAGATAACTAACTCAATTAAAATGAATTTAACTGTAACGAACAAACTAATACAACGAAATAATAGGCTGAATCAAATGGCTGGGGTTATTTCATACCGAGCTCAAAATAAAACAGAAATAAACCTTGCCATACAGGCAAGGTCAAATAATGCCACACAGGCAAGTCGCACATATTGGACCGCGAATCAAATGCATGAAAAATCGAAAGACGTGTTTGGCACAAACATCGTCACTCCGCAGAACAAAATAGAACAGAACAGAAAACTAGGGTCGACCCATACGCCTCCCACAACAAAACACCAAATGGCCAACTCCCATCGGAGCACAAAACGGAGACGCCGTGGACTGATCACACCGTCACGGAAGGTGTCATGCCTCTCGTGCCAAGACGACATGCCTGTGGTACCCCTACAGGTGGTTATAGCTCAAGTATACCCTACGTATATTCTAACAAAAGTATCATGTCACAACACATGCGACATAATATCAACACAAATGGGTTCTAATACGTACATGTTAAATCAAAACAAATCAACAACATAAATTCTCCAAAACTATATTAACATGTACATTACTACAAATATCGAAATAAATTCTAGACATGATACACTAGTCTAAAGAGTATAATATGAGTTCTAAATATCAACGCCAAAACGAAATCATCACATGAATTTGAGAGCGAACGATCATGTGAAACAATAAACAAATTCTAAACGAAAAGCAAAACGGACATAACAAAATTAAAAGGATTATCGCTGAAGGAGTACGGAATCCGTACCTAAAGCAAGCAATGTAATACCCAAATTTTTATATTCCAAAATTTATTCCTTAAACTCCTTCCGTCCGAACTAAACAAAAGAATAAATAAATATAAGTATGTTTGCAAAATATTCCTTCCATCTTTAATCTATTAATTATTATTATTATTATTATTATTAATTTAACAATCATTCGTATTACTACATACTGCACCGAATCTTTATTATATATATATACTATATAATATAATAATAACCATAATAATAATGAATCTAAATAGTAATAATACCAGTGCTTGGTGGAGAAAGTAGTAAACATGCACAAAATTTCAATCATTACTTCCATTCAGTTTTTGCAGAACCGAATCCATGGTGATATACTTATATTATTACTAGTATATTAAACATTATATTGTTTTACATATTAACATACCAATTCCTTTTTCTTTTGTTGAATCAGACCCCACACAACAATAAAGTTTTGACTATGATTTAATATCAATTTTACATATCTTGCCAGCTTATTAGATTCATACTTATAACAATACAGTACATACATATCATATTTATGAGTATATAAAGATTTACCTTGATGAATCTTCCTTTCTTTTTTTTTTCTTTTCGTTTGGAACCAATGAAAAGCTACAACCGACACTGGCTTCTCTATCTTCTCTCGGTTTGTATAGATCAAATAATGAAGTACAATTAGGTTTTATTTATTATTTATATATCTTATTAACTCTCTAAATTTTAATAGGATTTTAATATTTCACAATTATAATTTAGACCCAATAAGTTTTAATGCCCAATTAATGTAGTCCACATACTTAAATACATTTTGACCCAAACACAAAAAAAGTCCAATTAAAATATTTAAACAAAAATTTAAAATGCCATTTATTTATTTAATTATTTTAATTTTTTTTTACGGGTACTACATCACCTACCCCTTAAAAGGATTCCGTCCCCGGAATCAAAAGAAAAGAACGAACCTAATTATCAAAAAGATGCGGATGCTCCATTTGAATAGACTCCTCCATCTCCCATATAACTTATCACTCCGAATGGTTTCTCCACAAAACCTTAACAAACGGAATTGTCTTTCTCCTCATAACCCGCTCTTGACGATCCAAAATCGCCTCGGCTTGCTCCACACAAGTAAGATCATCACGAATCTTTTCGAACGGATATTGCACCACATGCAACGGGTGATAGTTATAACTCCTCAACACCGACACATGGAATACATTGTGCACAGCTAGCTGTGGAGGCAAAGCTAACCGAATACCCTTCCAAGGAAAAAATTTTAGGAACACATGCTCACCAGGTTCAAACTCTAAGGTCCTCCTATGCTTATCAGCATAACTCTTCTACCGTGATCGAGCCGACTTCAATTTTTTCTTAGCCACTACTACCTTCTCTGTAGTGATTTGAACTAACTCAGGCCCTTCTATGGCTCTTTCGCCAACCTCATCCCAACAAGTTGGTGCCTTACACTTCCTACCATACAATGCCTCAAATGGAGCCATCCCAATTCTCGCATGCCAACTGTTGTTATAAGCAAACTCAACTAGGCTCAAGAAATCATCCCAGTTATCCGACCACTCAAGTGCACAAGACCTCAACAAGTCCTCCACCGTCTGAATGGTCCGTTCAGATTGCCCAACAGTCTGCGAATGAAAAGAAGTACTAAAGTTGATCCGAGTACCCCAAGCTCATTGAAACCCTTTCCAGAACCGTGAAGTGAACCGTGGGTCCCGATCTGAAACAATAGACACCGGAGTACCATGATGTCTAATAATCTCCTGCTGAAAGATCTGTGCCAACCTATCCACCGAGTAACCCTCGTGGATCGCCAAAAAGTGTGCCGATTTAGTCAACCGATCCACCACAACCCAAATAGCATCATTCTTCCTGAAGTCTTTGGCAAACCAGTCACAAAATCCATCGTGATATCCTCCCACTTCCACAATGGAATGTCTAACTATTGCAGCAACCCACTAGCTCATTGATGTTCTATCTTCACTTGTTGATAAGAGAGGCACCAACATATTCAGCCACATCTCGCTTCATCCCATTCCACCAAAAATTTTCCTTCTTATCCTTGTACATCTTTGTAGAACCTGGATGAATAGAAAATGGCGAACTATGAGCCTCCTCCAAAACTGCTTCCCGAATGATTGGATCAGACGGTACACACAACCACTCACCCAACCCAATCACACCATGGTCATCAATACGAAAGTCGGGCTGCTTGCCCTCCTCCATATTCTGTGCCATACTCCACAATTTCCCATCTTCCTTTTGAGCTTCCTTAACCCTTGAAATAAGAGAGGGCTCCACTCTCATACCTGCCAAATGCCCATCTGAACCTTGGACATACAACTCCAACTCTAGTCTCTCCATATCCGAAATAAGCTGAGGTTGTGTAATAAGAGCTGCTACACTTCTTGAACTTTTTCGGCTAAGAGCATCTGCAACCACATTTGCCTTCCCCGGGTGATACTGAATCCTCGCATCATAATCTTTTAGAAGCTCCAACCAACGCCTCTGCCTCATGTTAAGCTCCTTTTGAGTGAAAATGTATTTAAGACTTTTGTGATCGGTGAAGATATCACAAGTCTCTCCATACAAATAGTGCCTCCAAATCTTTAGAGCAAAGATCACCGCTGCCAACTCCAAATCATGTGTGGGGTAATTCACCTCATAAGGTTTAAGTTGCCTAGACGCGTAAGTAATCACCTTACCGTGTTGCATCAAAACACACCCCAAACCCTTCTTAGAAGCATCACTATAAATCTGATAACCTCCTATTCCCGAAGGCAATGTAAGTATAGGAGCTGTCACAAGTCGTTTCTTCAACTCCTCGAAACTCTTCTCGCGCTCAACATTCCACACAAACTTCGTGCCCTTTTTCATCAACTGAGTTAATGGCAAAGCAAGCAAAGAGAATCCTTCCACAAATCTCCTATAATACCCTATTAAACCCAAGAAACTCCTAAACTCTGTCACAGTAGTAGGTCTCGGCCACTTAGTGATAGCCTCAACCTTCGCAGGATCCACCTTAACGCCTTCAGCAGAAACAACGTGGCCCAAAAATGCAATCTGCTCCAACCAAAACTCGCATTTAGAGAATTTAGTATACAATTTCTCTTTCTGCAAAATTCCCAACACTGTTCGAAGATGTTCCTCATGCTCCTCCCTAGACTTGGAGTAAACCAAAATGTCATCAATAAAGACATTAACATATTGGTCCAAGTACTCCTTGAACACCCAGTTCATCAAATCCATAAACACTGCCGGAGCGTTAGTCAACCCAAATGGCATCACCAGAAACTCGTAATGCCCATAGCGAGTACGAAAAGCTGTCTTAGAGACATCATCATCTCTCACCCTCAACTGATGGTAACCCGACCTCAAGTCTATCTTTGAAAAATACTTCGCCCCCTGAAGTTGGTCAAACAAGTCTTCAATCCTCGGCAATGGATACCGATTCCTGATAGTAATCTTGTTCAACTCCCTGTAGCCTATGCACAACCTCATAGACCCATCTTTCTTTTTCACAAATAAAACCGGAGCACCCCATGGCGAAACACTCGGCCGAATCACACCACGATCTAACAGCTCTTGCACCTGCTCCTTCAACTCCTGCAACTCCAATGGTGCCATCTGATACGGCGTTTTAGAAATAGGTCCCGCACCAGGAACAAGCTCAATAGTAAACTCAACTTCTCGTTGCGGTGGTAACCCTGACAACTCCTCAGGAAACACATCGGGAAAGTCACGAACCACTGAAATATCCTCAATACGAGACTCGCCCTTAGAGGTATCCTTCACAAATGCCAAATACCCCTCACAACCCTTTGCCACTAACTTCCCAGCCTTTAAGGCTGAAATTAATTTCACCACTCTACTCGGCTGTGAACCCTAAAATACGAATTCTCGAGATTTCACATCTCCAAATATAACCTTCTTCGCTTGGCAGTCGATAGTGGCCTGGTGCTTATCCAACCAGTCCATCCCGAGAATAACATCAAAATCGTGCATACACATTGGAAGAAGATTAGCACTACGAATCTTATCCCCAAAACTGATCGGACACCCTCGATATAAATTAGAAATAATAACAGAAGTCCCCATCGAGGTAGCAATAGACATAACAGAATCTAAAGACTGAGATGGCACACCCAGGTGCCGAACAAGAGACTGAGCCACAACAGAATGAGTAGAACCAGTATCAAATAAAATAGAAGCCTCACGACTACCAACTAAAAGAGTGCCAGAAACAGTACCTGGCGCACCTGCCGCCTGATTATATGTCAAGGCAAACACTTGACCACCTTGACGCTGACCTCCATTACCACCATGATCACCGCCTCCAACATTACCACGTGGCCCGGTACAATCTCCAGCCATGTGACCCATCTGTCCACACAAGAAGCATGCACCGATAACTCTATGACACTGTCTCCCCGGATGATTAGCCCACACATAGCACAAGGAACTATTCTAATAAGATTTGGGTTACCCCCACCAGCTGGTCCTGGATAACGACCCTGATTCTGCCCCTGCTGACGATTCTGCCCTTGCTGCGGATTCTGTCCATACCAAGGTAGCTAAAGCTGACGATTCTGTCCTTGCTAAGGCATCTGCTGATTACCCCTGTTCTGATTTTGACCACGCCACTGCCCTTGCTGGACACCACAATTTCTGTTCCACTGACCACCTTGATTTTTCCCATGCTGACCCGAAGCTTGACCCTGCTAGTCATCTCTGTCCCTCTTTCGATTCCTTTCCGGTTTAGAAGATCGAAAGTCCTGCCGCTCCATCTCAATGTTCTTGGCCGCATTAGCCACAGCTGACACATCTGCAAACTTGGTGTTAATGAGATGTTGCCGATACCTATAATGAATCTGCCACTTGAACTTCTCCGCCTGTTCTGCTGCGGTCCCTACAGAGGTTCCCGCAAAACCTGCCAACCTGGTGAACCTCTTCATAAAATCTGTGATGGACTCATCATCTTTCTGCCGAATAGACAGATACTCTCTAGCATAGGCCTCTTTATCAGCAGCTGGAAAGTACTGCTGATAAAAGACCTCACAAAACTCTGCCCATCGAAGTGTCTCCACATACCCATCACCCTTTGTTATTTTCATCGCTTTCCACCATCTCTGTGCATCCCCCTCTAACTTGTAAGCTGCAAGCAATACTCTCTGATTATCCGAGCACCCCAACACATCAAAAATCTTCTCTAGGTGTGCAATCCAATTCTCCGCATCAATTAGAGTCGGAGCTGAACTGAATGACTGTAGCTTCTGCTTCTGAAACCTCTCCAACCATACGTACATTGGAACCACCTGTTGATCAAGACCATCCGCATTCCTTTCCTCTTCATTTGCCTGCAGACCATTATTTCCCGAGTTCCCCTGCTCAGGAATTTCTGGCGGCTACTGCATTGCCTGTACCACCTGTGCCACCAACTGCGGTAAAGCCTGATTAACCGCCTGATTCACCAAGTTAGCCAATTGAGCATTAATCTGGTCATTAGGTTGCTCATCGGGCTGTCCATCACCTCTTCCCCTATTGTTACCTCGCCTCCCAGCAACTCTAGCGGATCTACGAGCCATCTAAGAAAGAAATCAACGAATATCAGCAAAATAGATTAGAGACAGATTTGAATATAACTGAACATAAAATCAAACTGAACAAAACCTAACCCAGAATTCTACCCGTAACTCACAGGTCAAACCTAAATAGGTTTTCTACAAGAAAGAATCTAAGCTCTGATACCAACTCTGTAATACCCCTTTTCCGAAATAGAAAGAGAGGTTACTCAAAACACAACAAAACTGAACGAAAGCTCTATGCCACGAAAGAATAGTATTTATAATCAATAAATATCAAAAGGTCAACCATAATAAATGCCACATTGGCCCAAACCACAATTTAAGGTATTAATTACAACTCCAAATAAATCAATCTATCAAGCCTAAACAGAATATCTAAATCATTGGATCGAATGGAGCTCTCATCACACTTGCCCTTGATCCCCCTGAATACCTGTCGGAGAAAAAACACAGCATGAGCCAAATGCCCAGTACAGATATAGAATATAAAATAAAGAATTGAGATAACTAACTCAATTAAAATGAACTGAACTGTAACGAACAAACTAATACAACGAAATAATAGGCTGAATCAAATGGCTGGGGTTATTTCATACCTAGCTCAAAATAAAATAGAAATATACCTTTCCACACAGGCAAGGTCAAATAATGCCACACAGGCAAGTCGCACACATTGGACGGCGAATCCAATGCATGCAAAATCAGAAGGCGTGTTTGGCACAAACATCGTCACTCCGCAGAACAGAACAGAACAGAACAAAAAATTAGGGTCGACCCATACGCCTCCCACAACAAAACACCAAATGGCCGACTCCTACCGGAGCACAAAACAGAGACGCCGTGGACTGATCACACCGCCACGGAAGGTGTTATGCCTCTCGTGCCAAGACGACATGCTTTTGGTACCCCCACAAGTGGTTATAGCTCAGGTATACTCTACGGTATATTCTAACAAAAGTATCATGTCACAACACATGCGATATAATATCAACACAAAGGGGTTCTAATACGTACATGTTAAATCAAAACAAATCAACAACATAAATTCTCCAAAAATATATTAACATGTACATTACTACAAATATTGAAATAAATTCTAGACATGATACACTAGTCTAAAGAGTACAATATGAGTTCTAAATATCAACGCCAAAACGAAACCATCACATGAATTTGAGAGCGAACGATCATGTGAAACAATAAACAAATTCTAAACGGAAAGCAAAACGGATATAACAAAATTAAAAGGATTATCGCTGAAGGAGTACGGAATCCGTACCTGAAGCAAGCAATGTAATACCCAAATTTTTATATTTCAAAATTTATTCGTTAAACTCCTTCCGTCTGAACTAAACAAAAGAATAAATAAATATAAGTATGTTTGCAAAATATTCCTTCCATCTTTAATCTATTAATTATTATTATTATTATTATTAATTTAACAATCATTCGTATTACTACATACTGCACTGAATCATTATTATATATATACTATATAATATAATAATAACCATAATAATAATGAATCTAAATAGTAATAATAGCAGTGCTTGGTGGAGAAAGTAGTAAACATACACAAAATTTCAATCATTACTTCCATTCAGTTTTCGCAGAACCAATTCATAGTGATATACTTATATTATTACTAGTATATTAAACATTATATTGTTTTACATATTAACATACCAATTCCTTTTTTCTTTTGTTGAATCAGACCCCACACAACAATAAAGTTTTGACTATGATTTAATATCAATTTTACATATCTTGCCAGCTTATTAGATTCATACTTATAACAATACAATACATACATATCATATTTATGAGTATATAAAGATTTACCTTGATGAATCTTCCTTTCTTTCTTTTTTTCTTTTCGTTTGGTACCAGTGAAAAGCTGCAGCCGACACCGGCTTCTCTCTCTTCTCTCGGTTTGTATAGATCATATATTGAAGTACAATTAGGTTTTATTTATTATTTATATATTTTATTAACTTTTCAAATTTTAATAGGATTTTAATATTTCACAATTATAATTTAGACCCAATAAGTTTTAATGCCCAATTAATGTAGTCCACATACTTAAATATATTTTGACCTAAACACAAGAAAAGTCCAATTAAAATATTTAAACAAAAATTTAAAATATCATTTATTTATTTAATTATTTTAATATTTTTTTACAGGTATTACATGCTATTTATTAGTTGAACCAATTGAATGTTTTTTTTGAATTATACTACTGTCTCCTGTAAATAAAGAGAATGTTGTTTACTGGGAGACCTTTATTAGTTGAACCAATTGAATTATCTAGTTAATGTTTCCAAATGGGGCTCTTTTTGTTGAACGGAATTACTTTAAATGTATTTATCTGCTGAATTGTGTAATTGTATTGTACAAGAGAAATGTGTTTTGGATGAATAATTAAGTTGGAGCTAGCTAAACATTGACCACCTTTCTTTTGTTGTGCGTATTTTGCCTTGCAATCTCCATTTATAAATAGGTATTATGGGAAGGCACACAAATTCTGTGATTCAATGTCAAGTCTCCATTTATACATGCTTGAGGAGGTTCTCTATTGCTGACTTGAGTTGCCTGAAGATTGTAGCTAGAGTTCAATATTTGGTTGAGCCAAGAAATCGGACTAATGACTCTTTTGATAACGCTTTCGAAATGTAAACTAGTAGTTGTAGGATCCTATAGGGTAAGCAGAAAGAGAGCTAAGAGAGAAGAATGTTCTTTGTTCTTTATACATTTGGATGCAATGCTAAGTTTTCCAATTTTCAAAATGATATATTAGTTTTTTGCTTTATTTCTTAATGATACATTGTTACAATGATAACCTATTTTATATTAGACAAAAAGCTCACTTACCAAGCATTTGAGTTATGTAGTGTCTATTCATTTTCGGTGTATCTTTGGAATAAATAAATCAATATGCAAATTGGTTTCTATTTATTTACATATACTTGAATACATAAAAGTTTTGGTCCATCTGAGTTTTTAATGGCGTGGTCTTTCTCACAATTATGTATACAAATGAACACAGTTCTATCAGTAGAAGAATATAATTTCTTTCGCTTATATTCTTGAACTTTTTATACATGCTGAAATTTTTAGGATTTCATACAAAGTAGGGCCAACTTATTTTTTGTTAATACCTTCCAAAACTACAGGAACATCAACAAGCATACATATATTTAAGCTGAGAAAAGTAGAAAAAGAACTGTTTCATTAACTCGTCATATTACACAAATGAAAGTTAGGAGAAGTACAAAAGGAAGTTTATTACTATTACTTTAATTTAACCCAAGTACTTGACTCTTTTAAGTTACAATATAGAAGACTAGCACGATACTAAATTTCCTGTCCAAGAGAACTTTATGGACAAGCAAAGTGAGAACAAACTTGCTCATTTTTCGAAGAAGATACAAAATCTAATTTACAACAGAGAACTTGAAAACAAAAATAACCTTTCAATTGATGCAAAACTTCACCTCTAGCCCCCTGTCAATTAAACTTCAGTGCAGTCTGCATATCATACTATGTACAGAGTCTAACACAACAAACATCATGTATAGTGTGCATATCATACTTCAACTCAACTGCGGCTGCCGATCCACATAGATTTGGCAAAATGACAACTTGAGTTCGTCTTCCTCATCAACACCAAGACTCCTCCAAGTAGAGCTCTTAACTAAAACCTGTAGATTTCAACATGGGATCAAGTTATAACTTATACAACGTACGCTACAAAAAAACAGGGCATTACCGACGGGCTTAATACCGACGGCAGAAACACCGTCGTGAATGACCTTAATGACGATGGCATGGCCGCCGATACTGTGTGACGTCGCCAATGAGTACTTATTCCCTTTTCGCGCTCATTTTTCCTCTACGTGCTCGCGCCAAAAATATAGGTCGACAGACTCAGGTCATTTAATTATGGATTATAAATTGATAATTTCATGATTAATTATAATTTGTGTAATTAAATGCATGATGTGGTTTAATTGATTATAAGTATTATAATTTGTTTATAATTATAATTTAAGTAATTATAATTTGATTAAGTGTTTGAATTATAATTGTTTAATTATAATTTAGTTAAATACATAATTGATTTAATTAACTATGTGATAGTTGATTATTATTATTAGAGTGAGTTAACCATGAGGGTTAACCACTTATGTGAATTAGTTACGTGTTAACTAATTTAGGTTATTGTGATTAAATATATATGTGTAGGAAGTATTAAAGTACGTGAATTATGTTAAGTAGCTTACGCTTGAGGCAAGTCTTCTAAACCCTAAACTCGTTAATTTTATGCAAGTTTTCTGTACACTAAACTTGTTGATTACATACAAATTCTTGAATTCATATATTCATTGTTGAGAATGTCCTTTCTATTTTTGTATTAGACAATTGTTTATTTAATTGAAATGATCTTAACTTATTGTTAAAGTAAGATCCAGTTATTATTTTAAATGCTTTAAGTTGATTCTAAAGCATATTTTAATTCATAATTTTTTTATTTATGAATTATTGGAAGTTGATTCAACTAATCCTTAGTTGATGAACGTGAATTCTAAATTACCCTTGTAAGCTTATCCAAACCAAACTTTCTTTGGTGCGGACTTGAATTCAAATTACTGAGTTGAACAACCCTATTTACTAGGGGAGGTTACTACACATAGCGTTAAGATGTTTGTGCACAATACATGGTACGAAGGGTTGATCCTCCTAACTACGAGTTAAGGTCCATAGTCTTATTGACTGTTAAAGGTTTAAATAGAAATATTTATAACCTAGGACAAGAGTTCAAAGGTCTTATGACACTCAGATAAATTCTATATTCGAATTTTAATGTTGACAGAGAATTATTATTCAATTCTTTATTGTTGAAGTAAGCTAAGTTATTCAGATTCTTTTTAAAGAATTCCTTTCATGTATATATTATTGTTAAACTCCGGTGAGCTGTGGTTTGCTCACTCTTGCATTAAATAACAATTTCAGTTAAGGTTGATAACGCTGATGCTCCGTCTACAAGTAAGGGCAAGGAAAAGCAAAGCAAGTGAAGACTTGTTTTTATTTAATTGAGAATGATTGTAATAATTGAATGTTATATTTTATTTCTGCACTTTATTATATTCATATCAAGGTTAGAGTAACCCTGGGATTGATTTTGAGAAGGTTGTAACCCTTGTTTTAAGGGAGATTTTATTAATAGTTGAATAAAGGTTGTAATTTATTTTAAGATATATTGGGTAGATGTTTGTTATAGTTAGAAAGTGAACACCAAATCATGTGGAAACGAAGTACCCAGATTTGGGGGTGTCACACATGTCCTGTTTGTCAGCCATCTGTGGTCGTTTAGTCAAAAGTTATTCTATATTCAAATTATTGAGTCTGTATTTTATGCTTAACGCGTCTGTAATAGTGAAAAGTTGATTGTTTAGTCAAAAGTTGTAATAATGCTTTCATCTTTTGATAAAGCATTACTATTGTACAATAGTCATTCATGTTTGTAATTATTTCTTTATTCAATAAAAATCAGATACCAAAAGGCGGAAGAAGGGAAGAAGGGAGAGAAGAGTGGCGCATACAAAGCTAAATTACAACTATAGCAAAACTATAAGAAATAATAACAGCAGTTCATATATAAAAACAGAAGTTTGAAATAAAATTTTTATTGAATAAAGAAATAATTACAAACAGATAACTTGAGATAACTTACAAATTGACTCGATTATAGAAACCTAGCATAACTAAGGTAGAAGGCAAGAGTGCTGAAGATTAGTTAGATAGGAATCTAAGTCTTCACAAGTTCTCTATTGGATTTCTAAATCCTGAGAGAAGGGAAGAAGGAGAGAAGAGTGGCGCATACAAAGCTAAATTACAACTATAGCAAAACTATAAGAAATAATAACAGCAGTTCATATATAAAAATAGAAGTTTGAAATAAAATTTTTATTGAATAAAGAAATAATTACAAACAGATAACTTGAGATAACTTACAAATTGACTCGATTATAGAAACCTAGCATAACTAAGGTAGAATACAAGAGTGCTGAAGATTAGTTAGATAGGAATCTAAGTCTTCACAAGCTCTCTATTCGATTTCTAAATCCTGCCTTATACAAATGACTAAGCCTCTCTTATATAGGAAGAGGAAAGGCAGAACCAATACAACTCGATGATTACAAAACATGAATGACTATTGTACAATAGTAATGCTTTATCAAAAGATGAAAGCATTATTACAACTTTTGACTAAACAATCAACTTTTCACTATTACAGACACGTTAAGAATAAAATACAGACTCAATAATTTGAATACAGAATAACTTTTGACTAAACGACCACAGATGGCCGACAAATAGGACATGACTCATACAAGACGACAAATGACTCATCACATGCTTTCGGCTACTTTGGACAAAGGAGCACGGGCTGCACGGGCAGGAGCATCTTGCAAAGCGGCTGACCAAAATGACTGTAGGCATTCTAGGCAAATGGGTCCTGAGCATCTTGAAGAGAGATGCTACCATACGGATCGTTGTGACCAGAATGATGACTGGAATGAGACGAAGAAGATGAACAGGCAGAAGGAACTGAGTCCTCACTGAGTTTATCCATTCATTTCTGAATGAGTTTAGATAAATGTTTTAACTCAGAATTTGAACAATGCTCAATATCCGCAAAATCTAACTTTGAAACAGAAGTTTTTTTGGATTTAGATTTACTAGAGGATGATTCCTTTGGGGGAGGAACCGATTGAATAGGAGAAGGATTGGGAAATTCCTTCTGGACTTGACCAACAATGCGATAAGGATCAAACTTATCCCACCATTTAACTGAAAATTCTCGAGTAACAAAAGTAATTTGACTAGAATTGGAGCGAGAAACATCCTTTTCGGATGAAACCACAGAAGAAAGGGCAACATTGGCAACAGGAGAATAAAATCCATAGTTCCATTTAAGAATCCATAGTTCCATTTAAGAATCCATGGAATTTTATATTTACTAACGAAATAAAGAGTTACTGGAACGCAACAGTTAGATTGCACCGCAGGAACCCTAGAACTAATGACATTTAGAACTGACTGGAGCTCAATAGGAAGAATTTTATAGATGAGACCAAAACGTTCACACCATAAAACAAACCAATGAGGGATCTGACTTTTGAACTTGTGGTCAAATTGTATGAACCACGAATAACTAAACAATGGAGTTTGAAACAGGAAAATCCTGTTCCAAGCTTCCATGTAATCATAATAGCAGAACTGGCTATCATGACCATCTAACTGTCTTAAATCTGACGAATGATTACCCCAGTTTAGCATGGTGATAATCTGTTTAATATATAACGAATGATAGATGATTTTTGAGGAATCATTTCTATCATAAATGGGTTTAATAAGAATTGACTGGGTTTAAAGCAAGACATCCTTATAATACATAAGAGATTTATAAGGAGCCAAGGGAAGAAAATGCCAACCAGTTGGGAAGAACTGGGCAGCTAATTTAACTGGATCATCAATTGATTTCATATGTCTTTTAATATGAAATAAATTGGTGGAATAGACAGAGATGTACTCGGATTGAGTACGTTGACCAGCAGGAGGATTATTGGACGAAACAAAAGGATCAATTATCTGAGGGGGCTGGGCCAAAGCCGAGCTGTAGGGCTTTGTTCCAGAAATAAGAGGGGCAAACCTATTAACTACAGTAAGAGGGGTAACTAAGTGTGGGATTACAGCTCCCATGGGCTTCTGACTGGGCGGGCCTAGGCCTGGATGGCCAGGGGGCAGAACACTTTTACTGGATCCTCTCACACTCATTTTGAATTTGAGGGGTACCTGAATTAATAAATTCCCGAGTGAGAAAATCAGGAACTGAATTATCACTACCTTTAATGTAATCAATATCAAAATCGAAAATACTCAAAATAGATTGCCATCTGGCAAAAATGTGTTTGGCAGTAATATTTTTAACATCTTTTTCAAGAATGTATTTGGCTGATTTACAGTCAATACGAACTAAAAACTTTTGATTTAATAAATCATTTTAAAATTTGCTAATACATAAAACTAAAGCTAAAATTTCTTTTTTAATTGTGCTATAATTTAATTGGGCCTGATTCCACGCGCCAGAGTGGAATCGAACAATTTGCTCAGATGAAGCAGATGTTAATTTCTGCTTCAAGATACCACCGAAGCCAATTTCGGAGGCGTCAGTTTCAACAATTTTAAAACCTGACTCATTAGATATGCCAAGGCAGGGAAGAACCTTAACATATTTCTTGACTTGCTGGACTATGGCAGTATGCTCATCAGTCCAGGGAGGAGGATTCTTCTGTAAACGAAGGAACAAAGGTTTACAGATTTTTCTCAAATTTTGATAAAACTTACCGACGTAATTAAGGGATCCTAAAAAACGCTGGAGTTGAGTTTTATCAGTGATTTTATCAGGAAATTTATCAGCGAATTGGATGACTCTTTGAATAGGACGAACAAGACCGCGATAAATATCATGACCAAGGAATTTAACTCTAACTTGGAAAAGACTACATTTGGTTGGGGAAAAAACCAAACCATTGACTTTAATAGCCTTGAAGAACGAATTCAAATGTTTGAAATGTTCATCAATAGACTTGGAAAAAACGAGGATATCATCAATATACCCAATGATAAAATGACTGAAAAGATTCAAAATTTCATTGAGAATATTTTAAAATTCACTGGGAGCGGTTTTCAAGCCAAATGCTTGAACAATCCATTCATAGTGACCAAAGGGGGTGGTAAAGGCAGTTTTATACCTATCACTAGAATGAATATTGACTTGCCAAAAACCCGACTTAAGGTCAAATTTACTAAAGATTGTAGCATTACTAAGCCGACTAAGAAGGTCTTCTTTATTGGGTAGGGGATACCTAATCCATTCTAAGACCTTATTAAGCGGTTTATAATTAATAACTAGGCGAGGAACACCTCTCTCTTTCTCAGCTTCATTGTTAACATAGAAGGCTGGCCAAGACCAAGGCGATTTACTATGTTTTATTAATCCTTTTGCAAGCAAGTCATTAACCTCTTGCTTACAAAGCTCCATTTGCTGATGACTCATTTGGATAGGCCTGGCCTTAGTAGGAATTAAGTGCTCCTTGAATTCCTTAGCATAAGGCAGTCTAACCACATGCTTCCTACGATGCCAAAAGGCATTGGGAGAATCAGCACATAAATTTTTAACCATAAACAACCGAAGCTCTTCGATCTTATCTTGAATTTTATCAAGTAAGAGAAGATCCTCAACTTGCTTATATTTAATTTCTTGTTTTAAGAATTTTAACTGTGAAGTTTTACAATTTAATAAATTGAGTGATTTTGAAATAGATTCATCCTAAATAAATTTCAAATCTTTTTCCTTAGATTGAGTGATAAATTCAACTACCACCTTCTGACCTAAGTGCTCAGTTGTTAAACCATTGTTACTACTAGTAAATGGATACAATAAATATATAAACGGTAATCCTAAAATTATCTTATCAGTCAAGTTGCGAATTAAAACAAAAGAAGTTTTAAAACACATATTATCCTGACAAATATGAACTTTAGGCAGTTTATATTTTATTTCCATACTACTACCATTAGCTGAATTAAGGCGTTTACTAGTTTTCTTATAGAACTTGGTACAGATTAACCCTTCCTGAATACAATTGAGATCCGCACCTGTATCAACCAGGGCAGGAAGCTGAATTGCAAAAGTTCCCATCAATAACTAGGCGAACAATGATATACCATTTTTGAATAGTTATATCTTTTAATCTTTTTAATGAATTACCTTGAACCATTAATAAAGACTCATCATCTTTGACTCCTGAAGATTTAGGTTGATCATCATTATCTGAAGAATCAGAAATGTGAAGTTCTGAACCTTTAGAGGCCAAATTAGTCATATCTTTTCTTAAGTCTGAAATTTCAGTCTTAAGACCAGAAATTTCTTTCTTAAGTTTGTTGACTTCTTGATTTAATTCTGGAAGTGTGGTTTCTTTTTCGGCAGTTTTAAATCTTTCAAGGGTTTTATTAAGGCTAATAACAGGCTTATCTTTTCCTCTAATAACCTTTCCCTTACCCGAATTATTTTTAGTAAACAAGTCTTTTAATTGTTTCATATACTGTAATTTTAAATCTTCATCTGTAAGTTTACTAATTAACTTAATTAACAAAGAGCTTTCTTGTTCTTCTTTGTTAAGGACGTTAATAGTTTTACAGCAATCAGATCTACAATTATCAGTACAAAGGGTGACTTCATTATTATCACTAGGGGTTTGACTATTTTCTTCATTACCAGAGGAATAAGGAATGTCAGAGTGATCATTTTCATCATCAGTCTGAATTCTTATTAACTCTAACATTTTTTCAGTATCTTCATTAGAAATGTTTAACTGACTCAATTTCTGTTTTAACTTGCATTCATTTTTATAATGACCCTTTTAACCACAGTTATAACAAGTAATTTTACTCCTCTCTTGTGACTTAGAGGACTTTTTATTATGAGTTTTCTTGCGTGACTTAGGTTTTTCATAATAACTATCTTTGTTATTAGACTGACTAGAATGTTTCTTATGATGCTTGCGTTTTTTGTGACTTTCAATTTGCTTTTTCCTTTGCTTACTGCGGGAGGGAGCAATAGGAGGCAAACCATATTGTTTACAAAATGTACCAAGCTCATATTTAGCTTTCTTTTTAACCTTAGCAGCTTGTTTAGCAATTTTAAAGTCAATACACATTTTTAAGCCTATCTTTTGAATATAGCTGATTATGTCACCATAAGTCAGGTTATCATAATCAATATATCCAAGAGTTTTACAAAGTTCTTCTTTAACCTTATGAGCAAATAAGTTAGGAAGACCATTAACAAATTTTTCCTTCCAAAAAGGTTTGTTACTATCACTACGCATCATAACACGAGAAATAAAAACATCTTTGTACCACCTAAAGTCACTTAAGGTAGGACAAGTGAGATTACTTAACTGGTCATGAATCCTTTCAGTGATGTTACTAGGAGTTCCAATAAAATATTTTATCATGGTGAATATTAACGTATTAATACCATCAGGAATACCAAAGCCAATATCTTCACAGAAGATAGGCTGATCATTGTCATCTAACTGGCGAGCATGGATAATAGAGTTCCTTGCATCTTCGTCAAGGTGTTTTTCCCACCAAGAATGAAGTACACCAGTGAAACCATTAGTTAATATCTCAACAATATCAGGCTGAGTAAGACTGCTGAAAGCTGTGATATAACTATTGGCAACCATAGACAAATGGTTCATTTTAGTGAGAATCTGATGCTCACTAAAACCATCAATATTCTATTCATAAATTTTATTAGACGAAACAGAAAATTGATTATCTAGATTTTTCTCCTCGTACTGAAGATCAGGGGGAGTTGGTCTAGTATACCAATTTTTTGTTATACTTGTGTTATTAAAAGTTAACTTATTTAATTATTCAGCAAGATCTGGAATAGAAGCGACTTCAGAGATTTCTTCTGAATCACTATTACCTTCACTGTCAGATTCTTCGACCTGATCAATGATAGCAACAGTTCCACTAGCTTCACCAGAACTTGAACCAATCTTTTTAATTAGCTTATCAATACTTTTAACTAGGTCAAAATCTTTATTGTGCAATCCCTTTCCTTCTCTGTCATAAGGGAGAGTTAATAAAGGTTGATCTAGTTTTTTTTAAGGATTTTTAATTAAAGCATGATCAAATTTTTCTTCAATTTTATCAAGCTGTTTACCTATGGTGGCTAAATATTGATTAGTAAAATTATTTTGTTCAATAATTTTTTTATCATCAGTTTGACCATCAGCAACCTTAAAAGGGCTGGCAACAACTGAAGCATTTTTAACCTGTAAAAGAACAGTTTCTAAAGGAGGATGAGATGCTAAAATCTTAGACTTATCCTCTTTCATCCACTGACTCTTAGTAAGAACTTTACATTGTTAATGATATTTATCATACCAATCATAAAATGTAAGGTTCTCTCTATTAAGTTTAACATATTTCTTCCAATTATGAATAATTTTATCACGGTCATGCTTATCATAATTATTACGAAAAGCATGGCATTTTTCTTGATTAGATTCGGAATTAAAATCTGCAACCAGACTATTCCAATCCAAATTATTGACTTTAGTTATGACTTTTAACTGGTGATTAATAGGGGCTTCAAAATCAGAGGGAGTAGGACCTACAGAGACTGTAGGAAACACATCATCTTGTTCATCTTCAGCATGAAAAGCTGGAGTGTAGCAAGGATGACTTGTCTGACCTTGATTCAAAACACCTTTCATTTTAATATCGGAATAGAAAAATCACTTAAGACTTCAGTGTCTCTTCTTGAAACAGAAGGAATTGAAGAGTTAGTGAATTCTTCTATAATTAAAGGTCTTTTAGTACGTTCGAAACTGACCCGAACAGTACCATCAGAAAATTGTTTAATATTTTCTAAATTTAATAAATTATTATTAACTGATTTTTGTGGAATCTCTTGAGGGAGAATCCACTGACTAGGTAACGTAATATCTTTCCAAAGAATAGTCTTTGGGGTTTGGATATTAGCTTTACTAGTACTGCTTTGAATTAGCACAGTATGGTCTTTAGGACTTTTATTAAGTGCGTGAATGTTTAAATTAGTTTTCATTACCTTGTAATAGATTCTGTATATTAAAGCTATAGGTTGAGAACCCACAATCATTTAAGTTATCTCTCTTGCAGTTTTAATATTCAGAGTTAAAGCTTTTAATAAATTAATGTTAGATAAACTCAGTGGAAGGTCAGGAAAGCTATTAAAATGGATAGGACCATCATTCAGACTTGACTCCATGATACCGATTATGCTAGGAGCATAATTAAGATATCGAGCATCTCTTAAGCACAAAAAGACACTTGAGTTTATTCCTTTAATAGTTAATGGTTTAACTGCGACCTGAACTAAACCAATATGAATAAAATTATAGCCTTTCTTTCGATGTTTATTAATGACATCAGGAGAAAGAAGACTACAATTTTCATACTCTTTGTTGATCGCGTAAACACGTTCAACAGTTTTAACATTATAATCAGTTTTAAAAATATCAATAAAGGTTGACTGGTAAATCTCCTTAGGAGACACACTAGGTATATTCCAATTACTAAGGGTTTGATTAATGTTTTCATAACTGTGTTCTTCTTGATTAACAATGTTTGGAAAAGGAGAAGTGAAGATCGATTACTAACCGACAAACTCGATCTGAATAATCTACTCATTTTTAAAAATAAATCTTTTAATAAATCAATGTTCTTCCATACATACCCCTTTCTTTGCTTAAAATAAACACATATCCTATCATCTAGTGATTCCCAGAAAGCCAAAACTGCTCACACACTCGAGACTTACAAAGGCAAGTCAGGGACCTATGGCGATGGAGGTTGATTTATACAAAGAGACTAGGTGACTTCTTGAACAAAGATAGATCAAAAACTTTTGATTTTTAAAAATGATTAAGATTAAACAGTTTAAGAACTACGTTTAGCAAATGAACAACACATGGCTCTGATACCAAAAGGCGGAAGAAGGGAGAGAAAAGTGGCGCATACAAAGCTGAATTACAACTATAGCAAAACTATAAGAAATAATAACAGCAGTTCATATATAAAAATAGAAGTTTGAAATATATCAATGTTCTTCCATACATACCCCTTTCTTTGCTTAACATAAACACATACCCTATCATCTAGTGATTCCCAGAAAGCCAAAACTGCTCACACACTCGAGACTTACAAAGGCAAGACAAGGGACCTATGGCGATGGAGGGTGGTTTATACAAAGAGATTAGGTGACTTCTTGAACAAAGATAGATCAAAAACTTTTGATTTTCAAAAATGATTAAGATTAAACAGTTTAAGAACTACGTTTAGTAAATGAACAACACATGGCTCTGATACCAAAAGGCGGAAGAAGGATTCTTCTGTAAACGAAGGAACAAAGGTTTACAGATTTTTCTCAAATTTTGATAAAATTTACCGACGTAATTAAGGGATCCTAAAAAACGCTGGAATTGAGTTTTATCAATAATTTTATCAGGAAATTTATCAGCGAATTGGATGACTCTTTGAATAGGACGAACAAGACCGCGATAAATATCATGACTAAAGAATTTAACTCTAACTTGGAAAAGACTACATTTGTTTGGGGAAAGAACCAAACTATTGACTTTAATAGCCTTGAAGAACGAATTCAAATGTTTGAAATGTTCATCAATAGACTTGGAAAAAACGAGGATATCATCAATATACACAATGATAAAATGACTGAAAGGATTCAAAATTTCATTGAGAATATTTTGAAATTCACTGGGAGTGTTTTTCAAGCCAAATGCTTGAACAACCCATTCATAGTGACCAAATGGGGTGGTAAAGGCAGTTTTATACCTATCACTAAGATGAATACTGACTTGCCAAAAACCCGACTTAAGGTCAAATTTACTAAATATTGTAGCATTACTAAGCCGACTAAGAAGGACTTCTTTATTGGGCTGGGGATACCTAATCCATTCTAAGACCTTATTAAGCGGTTTATAATTAATAACTAGGCGAGGAACACCTCTCTCTTTCTCAGCTTCATTGTTAACATAGAAGGCTGGCCAAGACCAAGGCGATTTACTATGTTTTATTAATCCTTTTGCAAGCAAGTCATTAATCTCTTGCTTACAAAGCTCCATTTACTGATGACTCATTTGGATAGGCCTGGCCTTAGGTAGGAATTAAGTGCTCCTTGAATTCCTTAGCATAAGGCAGTCTAACCACATGCTTCCTACGATGCCAAAAGGCATTGGGAGAATCAGCACACAAATTTTTAACCATAAACAACCAAAGCTCTTCGATCTTATCTTGAATTTTATCAAGTAGGAGAAGATCCTCAACTTGCTTATATTTAATTTCTTGTTTTAAGAATTTTAACTGTGAAGTTTTACAATTTAACAAATTGAGTGATTTTGAAATAGATTCATCCTAAATAATTTTAAATCTCTTTCCTTAGGTTGAGTAATAAATTCAAATACCACATTCTGACCTAAGTGCTCAGTTGTTAAACCATTGTTACTACTAGTAAATGGATACAATAAATATATAAACGGTAATCCTAAAATTATCTTATCAGTCAAGTTGCGAATTAAAACAAAAGAAATTTTAAAACACATATTATCCTTACAAATATGAACTTTAGGCAGTTTATATTTTATTTCCATACTACTACCATTAGCTGAATTAAGGCGTTCACTAGTTTTATTATAGAACTTGGTAGGGATTAACCCTTCCTGAATACAATTGAGATCCGCACCTGTATCAACTAGGGCAGGAAGCTGAATTGCAAAAGTCCCATCAATAACTAGGCGAACAATGATATACCATTTTTGAATAGTTATATCTTTTAATCTTTTTAATGAATTACCTTGAACCATTAATAAAGACTCGTCATCTTTGACTCCTGAAGATTCAGGTTGATCATCATTATCTGAAGAATCAGAAATGTGAAGTTCTGAACCTTTAGAGGCCAAATTAGTCATATCTTTTCTTAAGTCTGAAATTTCAGTCTTAAGACCAGAAATTTCTTTCTTAAGTTTGTTGACTTCTTGATTTAATTCTGGAAGTGTGATTTCTTTTTTGGCAGTTTTAAATCTTTCAAGGGTTTTATTAAGGCTAATAACAGGCTTATCTTTTCCTCTAGTAACCTTTCCCTTACCCGAATTATTTTTAGTAAACAAGTCTTTTAATTGTTTCATATACTGTAATTTTAAATCTTCATCTGTAAGTTTACTAATTAACTTAATTAACAAAGAGCTTTCTTGTTCTTCTTTGTTAAGGACGTTAATAGTTTTACAGCAATCAGATCTACAATTATCAGTACAAAGGGTGACTTCATTATTATCACTAGGGGTTTGACTATTTTCTTCATTACCAGAGGAATAAGGAATGTCAGAGTGATCATTTTCATCATCAGTCTGAATTCTTATTAACTCTAACATTTTTTCAGTATCTTCATTAGAAATGTTTAACTGACTCAATTTCTGTTTTAACTTGCATTCATTTTTATAATGACCCTTTTTACCACAGTTATAACAAGTAATTTTACGCTTCTCTTGTGACTTAGAGGACTTTTTATTATGAGTTTTCTTGCGTGACTTAGGTTTTTCGTAATAACTATCTTTGTTATTAGACTGACTAGAACGCTTCTTATGATGCTTGCGTTTTTTGTGACTTTCAATTTGCTTTTTCCTTTGCTTTCTGCGGGAGGGTGCAATAAGAGGCAAACCTTATTGTTCACAAAATGTACCAAGTTCATATTTAGCTTTCTTTTTATCCTTAGCAGCTTGTTTAACAATTTTAAAGTCAATACACATTTTTAAGCCTATCTTTTGAATATAGCTGATTATGTCATCATAAGTCAGGTTATCATAATCAATATATCCAAGAGTTTTACTAAGTTCTTCTCTAACCTTATGAGCAAATAAGTTAGGAAGACCATTAATAAATTTTTCCTTCCAAAAAAGGTTTGTTACTATCACTACGCATCATAACACGATAAATAAAAATATCTTTGTACCACCTAAAGTCACTTAAGGTAGGACAAGTGAGATTACTTAACTGGTCATGAATCATTTCAGTGATGTTACTAGGAGTTCCGATAAAATGTTTTATTATGGTGAATATTAACGTATTAATACCATCAGGAATACCAAAGCCAATATCTTCACGGAAGATAGGCTGACCATTGTCATCTAACTGGCGAGCATGGATAATAGAGTTTCTTGCATCTTCGTCAAGGTGTTTTTTCCACCAAGAACGAAGTACACCAGTAAAACCATTAGTTAATATTTCAACAATATCAGGCTGAGTAAGACTGCTAAAAGCTGTGATATAACTATTGGCAACCGTAGACAAATGGTTCATTTTGGTGAGAATCTGATGCTCACTAAAACCATCAATATTCCATTCATAAATTTTATTAGACGAAACAGAAATTTGATTATCTAGATTTTTCTCCTCGTACTGAAGATCTGGGGGAGTTGGTCTAGTATACCAATTTTTTTGTTATACTTGTGTTATTAAAAGTTAACTTATTTAATTGTTCAGCAAGATCTGGAATAGAAACGACTTCAGAGATTTCTTCTGAATCACTATTACCTTCACTGTCAGATTCTTCGACCTGATCAATGATAGCAACAGTTCCACTAGCTTCACCAGAACTTGAACCAATCTTTTTAATTAGCTTATCAATACTTTTAACTAAGTCAGAATCTTTATTGGGCAATCCCTTTCCTTCTCTGTCAGAAGGGAGAGTCAATAAAGGTTGATCTAGTTTTTCTTGAGGATTTTTAATTAAAGCATGATCAAATTTTTCTTCAATTTTATCAAGCTGTTTACCTATGGTGGCTAAATATTGATTAGTAAAATTATTTTGTTCAATAAATTTTTTATCATCAGTTTTACCATCAGCAACCTTAAAAGGGCTGGCAACAACCGAAGCATTTTTAACCTGTAAAAGAACAGTTTCTAAAGGAGGATGAGATGCTAAAATCTTAGACTTATCCTCTTTCATCCACTGACTCTTAGTAAGAAATTTACATTGTGAATGATATTTATCATACCAATCATAAAATATAAGGTTCTCTCTATTAAGTTTAACATATTTCTTCCAATTATGAACAATTTTATCACGGTCATGCTTATCATAATTATTACGAAAAGCATGGCGTTTTTCTTGATTAGATTTGAAATTAAAATCTGCAACTAGACTATTCCAATCCAAATTATTGACTTTAGTTATGACTCTTAACTAGTGATTAATAGGGGCTTCAAAATCAGAGGGAGTAGGATCTACAGAGACTGTAGGAGACACATCATCTTGTTCATCTTCAGCATGAAAAGCTGGAGTGTAGCAAGGATGACTTGTCTGACCTTGATTCAAAACACCTTTCATTTTAATATCAAGAATAGAAAAATCACTTAAGACTTCAGTGTCTCTTCTTGAAACAGTAGGAATTCAAGAGTTAGTGAATTCTTCTATAATTAAAGGTCTTTTAGTATGTTCGAAACTGACCCGAACAGTACCATCAGAAAAGTATTTAATATTTTCTAAATTTAATAAATTATTATTAACTGGTTTTTGTGGAATCTCTTGAGGGAGAATCCACTGAGTAGGTAACGTAATATCTTTCCAAAGAATAGTCTTTGGGGTTTGGATATTAGCATTACTAGTATTGCTTTGAATTAGCACAATATGGTCTTTAGGACTTTTATTAAGTGCGTGAATGTTTAAATTAGTTTTCATTACCTTGTAATAGATTCTGTATATTAAAGCTATAGGTTGAGAACCCTCAATCATTTGAGTTATCTCTCCTACAGTTTTAATATTCAGAGTTAAAGCTTTTAATAAATTAATGTCAGATAAACTCACTTGAAGGTCAGGAAAGTAATTAAAATGGATAGGACCATCATGCAGACTTGACTCCATGATACCGATTATGCTATGAGCATAATTAAGATATCGAGCATCTCTTAAGCACAAAAAGACACTTGAGTTTATTCCTTTAATAGTTAATGGTTTAACTGCGACCCAAACTAAACAAATATGAATAAAATTATAGTCTTTCTTTCGATGTTTATTAATGACATCAGGAGAAAGAAGACTATAATTTTCATACTCTTTGTTGATCGCGTAAACACGTTCAACAGTTTTAACATTATAATCAGTTTTAAAAATATCAATAAAGGTTGACTGGTAAATCTCCTTAGGAGACACACTAGGTATATTCCAATTACTAAGGGTTTGATTAATGTTTTCATAACTGTGTTCTTCTTGATTAACTATGTTTGGAAAAGGAGAAGTGAAGATCGATTACTAACCGACAAACTCGATCTGAATAATCTACTCATTTTTAAAAATAATGCTTTTAATAAATCAATGTTCTTCCATACATACCCTTTTTTTTGCTTAACATAAACACATACCCTATCATCTAGTGATTCCCAGAAAGTCAAAACTGCTCACACACTCGAGACTTACAAAGGCAAGTCAGGGACCTATGGCGATGGAGGGTGATTTATACAAAGAGACTAGGTGACTTCTTGAACAAAGATAGATCAAAAACTTTTGATTTTCAAAAATGATTAAGATTAAACAGTTTAAGAACTACGTTTAGTAAATGAACAACACATGGCTCTGATACCAAAAAGCGGAAGAAGGATTCTTCTGTAAACCTTTGTTTCTTCGTTTACAGAAGAATCCTTCTTCCGCCTTTTGGTATCAGAGCCATGTGTTGTTCATTTGCTAAACGTAGTTCTTAAACTGTTTAATCTTAATCATTTTTGAAAATCAAAAGTTTTTGATCTATCTTTGTTCAAGAAGTCACCTAGTCTCTTTGTATAAACCACCCTCCATCGCCATAGGTCCCTGTAAGTCTCGAGTGTGTGAGCAGTTTTGGCTTTCTGGGAATCACTAGATGATAGGGTATGTGTTTATGTTAAGCAAAGAAAGGGGTATGTATGGAAGAACATTGATTTCATATGTGTCGCCTTGGTCTTGCCCAGCCTTCTATGTTAACAATGAAGCTGAGAAAGAGAGAGGCGTTCCTCGCCTAGTTATTAATTATAAATCGCTTAATAAGGTCTTAGAATGGATTAGGTATCCCCTGCCCAATAAAGAAGGCCTTCTTAGTCGGCTTAGTAATGCTACAATCTTTAGTAAATTTGACCTTAAGTCGGGTTTTTGGCAAGTCAGTATTCATCCTAGTGATAGGTATAAAACTGCCTTTACCACCCCCTTTGGTCACTATGAATGGGTTGTTCAAGCACTTGGCTTGAAAAACGCTCCCAGTGAATTTCAAAATATTCTCAATAAAATTTTGAATCCTTTCAGTCATTTTATCATTGTGTATATTGATGATATCCTCATTTTTTCCAAGTCTATTGATGAACATTTCAAACATTTGAATTCGTTCTTCAAGGCTATTAAAGTCAATGGTTTGGTTCTTTCCCCAACCAAATGTAGTCTTTTCCAAGTTAGAGTTAAATTCCTTGGTCATGATATTTATCGCGGTCTTGTTCGTCCTATTCAAAGAGTCATCCAATTCGCTGATAAATTTTCTGATAAAATCACTGATAAAACTCAACTCCAGCGTTTTTTAGGATCCCTTAATTACGTCGGTAAGTTTTATCAAAATTTGAGAAAAATCTGTAAACCTTTGTTCCTTCGTTTACAGAAGAATCCTCCTCCCTGGACTGATGAGCATACTGCCATAGTCCAGCAAGTCAAGAAATATGTTAAGGTTCTTCCCTGCCTTGGCATATCCAATGAGTCAGCTTTTAAAATTGTTAAAACTGACGCCTCCAAAATTGGCTTCGGTGGTATCTTGAAGCAGAAATTAACACCTGCTTCATTTGAGCAAATTGTTTGATTCCACTCTGGCGCATGGAATCAGGCCCAATTAAATTATAGCATAATTAAAAATGAAATTTTAGCTTTAGTTTTATGTATTAGCAAATTTCAAATGATTTATTAAATCAAAAGTTTTTAGTTCGTATTGACTGTAAATCAGCCAAATACATTCTTAAAAAAGATGTTAAAAATATTGCTGCCAAACACATTTTTGCCAGATGGCAATCTATTTTGAGTATTTTCGATTTTGATATTGAAAGACATATGAAATCAATTGATGATCCAGTTAAATTAGCTGCCCAGTTCTTCCCAACTGGTTGGCATTTTCTTCCCTTGGCTCCTTATAAATCTCTTATGTATTATAAGGATGTCTTGCTTCAAATCCAGTCAATTCTTATTAAACCCATTTATGATAGAAATGATTCCTCAAAAATCCTCTATCATTCGTTATATATTAAACAGATTATCACCATGCCAAACTGGGGTAATCATCCGTCAGATTTAAGACAGTTAGATGGTCATGATAGCCAGTTCTGCTATTATGATTACATGGAAGCTTGGAACAGGGTTTTCCTGTTTCAAACTCCATCGTTTAGTCATTTGTGGTTCATACAATTTGACCACAAGTTCAAAAGTCAGATCCCTCATTGGTTTGTTTTATAGATGAGACCAAAATGTTCCCACCATAAAATAAACCAATGAGGGATCTGACTTTTGAACTTGTGGTCAAATTGTATGAACCACGAATGACTAAACGATGGAGTTTGAAATAGGAAAACCCTGTTCCAAGCTTCCATGTAATCATAATGACAGAACTGGCTATCATGACCATCTAACTGTTTTAAATCTGACGGATGATTACCCCAGTTTGGCATGGTGATAATTTGTTTAATATATAACGAATGATAGATGATTTTTGAGGAATCATTTCTTTCATATATGGGTTTAATAAGAATTGACTGGGTTTGAAGCAAGACATCCTTATAATACATAAGAGATTTATAAGGAGCCAAGGGAAGAAAATGCCAACCAGTTGGGTAGAACTGGGCAGCTAATTTACCATTTAACAGCGGACGAAAAGTTTAAATAAAACATTAAACATAAAACAATTTTGAAACTTAAAGAAGATGACCGGTGAATCGGTAAAGTAATCTCTTTCATTAATTATAAACATTTGGGAAAGGATTACATCGTATCTGGATTTTTTTACAAAGGGAAGAAGAAGTACAGGAACTTCTTCTTCTTCTAACTAGAGAGAAGGTAGAGAGAAGGAGGAGAGAGGGAGGAGAGAACCTCAGATGAGGCTAAATGGTTTACATTTCTAAGCCTGAGGAAACTCTAACACTTGAGTTCCTTTAAATAGAACTAAAGTTATCGGTTTATATTTACCGAAGTAACTTTTACATTTACTTAAAGTTAAAAGTAAAAACATTTAACTAAAGTAAGAAACATTTAACTTAAGTTAAAAATATTTAACTTAGGTTAAAAGTAAATTACTTTTACATTTACTAAAGGTAAAGTAAAAATATTTAACGAAAGTTAAAAACATTTAACTAAAGTTAAAGTATTTGCATTTACTTTTACTTAAGTAAATTGCTTTTACTAAAGTAAAGTTGTCCTTTACTTTTGACTTTGTCGGATGCGTTGATTGCATCTGATGATGACTGGAGCATCCGATGACTGTGGGACCCTGGGGGGCCAGCGTCGTCTGACTGTTGACTGTTGAATGTTGATTGTTGACTGTTGAGGTCCGGCTCCTTCCTCTCCGGTGGGTGCTGTTGATCTTCTTCTCAGAGAGATCACCATCTCCTATACTTCGACCCCAACAAAATTCCAGGGATTCAATCCTTGGATTTAGAGACATACCAAAGTAAGCTTTAACTCTGAATATTAAAACTGCAGGAAAGATAACTCAAATGATTGAGGGTTCTCAACCAATAGCTTTAATATACAGAATCTATTACAAGGTAATGAAAACTAATTTAAACATTCACGCACTTAATAAAAGTCCTAAAGTCCATACTGTGCTAATTCAAAGCAGTACTAGTAACGCTAATATCCAAACCCCAAAGACTATTCTTTGGAAAGATATTACGTTACCTAGTCAGTGGATTCTCCCTCAAGAGATTCCACAAAAACTAGTTAATAATAATTTATTAAATTTAGAAAATATTAAATAATTTTATGATGGTACTGTTCGGGTCAGTTTCGAACGTACTAAAAGACCTTTAATTATAGAAGAATTCACCAACTCTTCAATTCCTTCTGTTTCAAGAAGAGACACTGAAGTCTTAAGTGATTTTTCTATTTCTGATATTAAAATGAAAGGTGTTTTGAATCAAGGTCAGACAAGTCATCCTTGCTACACTCCAGCTTTTCATGCTAAAGATGAACAAGATGATGTGTCTCCTACAGTCTCTGTAGGTCCTACTCCCTCTGATTTTGAAGCCCCTATTAATCACCAGTTAAAAGTCATAACTAAAGTCAATAATTTGGATTGGAATAGTCTGGTTGCAGATTTTAATTCCAAATCTAATCAAGAAAAACGTCATGCTTTTCGTAATAATTATGATAAGCATGACCGTGATAAAATTGTTCATAATTGGAAAAAATATGTTAAACTTAATAGAGAGAACCTTACATTTTATGATTGGTATGATAAATATCATTCACAATGTAAAGTTCTTACTAAGAGTCAGTGGATGAAAGAGGATAAGTCTAAGATTTTAGCATCTCATCCTCCTTTAGAAATGTTCTTTTACAGGTTTAAAATGGTTCAGTTGTTGCCAGCCCTTTTAAGGTTGCTGATGGTAAAACTGATGATAAAAAATTATTGAACAAAATAATTTTACTAATCAATATTTAGCCACCATAGGTAAACAGCTTGATAAAATTAAAGAAAAAATTGTTCATGCTTTAATTAATAATCCTCAAGAAAAACTAGATCAACATTTATTGACTCTCCCTTCTGACAGAGAAGGAAAGAGATTGCCCAATAAAGATTCTGACCTAGTTAAAAGTATTGATAAGCTAATTAAAAAGATTGGTTCAAGTTCTGGTGAAGCTAGTGGAACTGTTGCTATCATTGATCAGGTCGAAGAATCTGACAGTGAAGGTAATAGTGATTCAGAAGAAATCTCTGAAGTCGCTTCTATTCCAGATCTTACTGAACAATTAAATAAGTTAACTTTTAATAACACAAGTATAACAAAAAATTGGTATACTAGACCAACTCCCCCTGATCTTCAGTACGAGGAGAAAAATCTAGATAATCAATTTTCTGTTTCGTCTAATAAAATTTATGAATGGAATATTGATGATTTTAGTGAGCATCAGATTCTCACTAAAATGAACCATTTGTCTATGGTTGCCAATAGTTATATCACAGCTTTCAGCAGTCTTACTCAGCCTGATATTGTTGAGATATTAACTAATGGTTTCACTGGTGTACTTTGTTCTTGGTGGGAAAAACACCTTGAACGAAGATGCAAGGAACTCTATTATCCATGCTCGCCAGTTAGATGACAATGGTCAGCCTATCATCCGTGAAGATATTGGCTTTGGTATTCCTGATGGTATTAATACGTTAATATTCACCATAATAAAATATTTTATCGGAACTCCTAGTAACATCAGTGAAAGGATTCATGACCAGTTAAGTAATCTCACTTGTCCTACCTTAAGTGACTTTAGGTGGTACAAAGATGTTTTTATTTCTCGTGTTATGATGCGCAGTGATAGTAACAAACCTTTTTGGAAGGAAAAATTTGTTAATGGTCTTCCTAACATATTTACTCATAAGGTTAGAGAAGAACTTAGTAAAACTCTTGGATATATTGATTATGATAACCTGACTTATGGTGACATAATCAGCTATATTCAAAAGATAGGCTTAAAAATGTGTATTGACTTTAAAATTGCTAAACAAGCTGCTAAGGATTAAAAAAAAGCTAAATATGAGCTTGGTACATTTTGTGAACAATATGGTTTGCCTCCTATTGCTCCCTCCCGCAGAAAGCAAAGGAAAAAGCAAATTGAAAGTCACAAAAAACGCAAGCATCATAAGAAGCGTTCTAGTCAGTCTAATAACAAAGATAGTTATTACGAAAAACCTAAGTCACGCAAGAAAACTCATAATAAAAAGTCCTCTAAGTCACAAGAGAAGAGTAAAATTACTTGTTATAACTGTGGTAAAAATGGTCATTATAAAAATGAATGCAAGTTAAAACAGAAATTGAGTCAGTTAAACATTTCTAATGAAGATACTGAAAAAATCTTAGAGTTAATAAGAATTCAGACTGATGATGAAAATGATCACTCTGACATTCCTTATTCCTCTGGTAATGAAGAAAATAGTCAAACCCCTAGTGATAATAATGAAGTCACCCTTTGTACTGATAATTGTAGATCTGATTGCTGTAAAACTATTAACGTCCTTAACAAAGAAGAACAAGAAAGCTCTTTGTTAATTAAGTTAATTAGTAAACTTACAGATGAAGATTTAAAATTACAATATATGAAACAATTAAAAGACTTGTTTACTAAAAACAATTCGGGTAAGGGAAAGGTTATTAGAGGAAAAGATAAGCCTGTTATTAGCCTTAATAAAACCCTTGAAAGATTTAAAACTGCCGAAAAGAAAATCACACTTCCAGAATTAAATCAAGAAGTCAACAAACTTAAGAAAGAAATTTCTGGTCTTAAGACTGAAATTTCAGACTTAAGAAAAGATATGACTAATTTGGCCTCTAAAGGTTCAGAACTTCACATTTCTGATTCTTCAGATAATGATGATCAACCTGAATCTTCAGGAGTCAAAGATGATGAGTCTTTATTAATGGTTCAAGGTAATTCATTAAAGAGATTAAAAGATATAACTATTCAAAAAAGGTATATCATTGTTCGCCTAGTTATTGATGGGACTTTTGCAATTCAGCTTCCTGCCCTAGTTGATACAAGTGCGGATCTCAATTGTATTCAGGAAGGGTTAATCCCTACCAAGTTCTATAAGAAAACTAGTGAACGCCTTAATTCAGCTAATGGTAGTAGTATGGAAATAAAATATAAACTGCCTAAAGTTCATATTTGTAAGGATAATATGTGTTTTAAAACTTCTTTTGTTTTAATTCGCAACTTGACTGATAAGATAATTTTAGGATTATCGTTTATATATTTATTGTATCCATTTACTACTAGTAACAATGGTTTAACAACTGAGCACTTAGGTCAGAAGGTGGTATTTGAATTTATCACTCAACCTAAGGAAAGAGATTTGAAATTTATTCAGGATGAATCTATTTTAAAATCACTCAATTTGTTAAATTGTAAAACTTCACAGTTAAAATTCTTAAAACAAGAAATTAAAAATATGTAAGTTGAGGATCTTCTCCTACTTGATAAAATTCAAGATAAGATCGAAGAGCTTTGGTTGTTTATGGTTAAAAATTTGTGTGCTGATTCTCCCAATGCCTTTTGGCAGCGTAGGAAGCATGTGGTTAGACTGCCTTATGCTAAGGAATTCAAGGAGCACTTAATTCCTACTAAGGCCAGGCCTATCCAAATGAGTCATCAGCAAATGGAGCTTTGTAAGCAAGAGATTAATGACTTGCTTGCAAAAGGATTAATAAAACATAGTAAATCGCCTTGGTCTTGCCCAGCTTTCTATGTTAACAATGAAGCTGAGAAAGAGAGAGGTGTTCCTAGCCTAGTTATTAATTATAAACCGCTTAATAAGGTCTTAGAATGGATTAGGTATCCCCTACCCAATAAAGAAGACCTTCTTAGTCGGCTTAGTAATGCTACAATCTTTAGTAAATTTGACCTTAAGTCGGAATTTTTGGCAAGTCAGTATTCATTCTAGTGATAGGTATAAAACGGCCTTTACCACCCCCTTTGGTCACTATGAATGGATTGTTCAAGCATTTGGCTTGAAAATCGCTCCAAGTCAATTTTAAAATATTCTCAATGAAATTTTGAATCCTTTCAGTCATTTTATCATTGTGTATATTGATGATATCCTCGTTTTTTCCAAGTCTATTGATGAACATTTCAAACATTTGAATTCGTTCTTCAAGGCTATTAAAGTTAATGGTTTGGTTTTTTCCCCAACCAAATGTAGTCTTTTCCAAGTTAGAGTTAAATTCCTTGGTCATGATATTTATCGCGGTCTTGTTTGTCCTATTCAAAGAGTCATCCAATTCGCTGATAAATTTCCTGATAAAATCACTGATAAAACTCAACTCCAGCGTTTTTTAGGATCCCTTAATTACGTCGGTAAGTTTTATTAAAATTTGAGAAAAATCTGTAAACCTTTGTTCCTTCGTTTACAGAAGAATCCTCCTCCCTGGACTGATGAGCATACTGCCATAGTCCAGCAAGTCAAGGAATATGTTAAGGTTCTTCCCTGCCTTGGCATATCCAATGAGTCAGCTTTTAAAATTATTGAAACTGACACCTCTGAAATTGGCTTCGGTGGTATCTTGAAGCAGAAATTAACACCTGCTTCATCTCAGCAAATTGTTCAATTCCACTCTGGAGCGTGGAATCAGGCCCAATAGAGAGATTGTGAATAGATTCCTATCTAACTAATCTTCAGCACTCTTGCCTTCTACCTTAGTTATGCTAGGTTTCTATAATCGAGTCAATTTGTAAGTTATCTCAAGTTATCTGTTTGTAATTATTTCTTTATTCAATACAAATTTTATTTCAAACTTCTGTTTTTATATATGAACTGCTGTTATTATTTCTTATAGTTTTGCTATAGTTGTAATTCAGCTTTGTATGCGCCACTCTTCTCTCCCTTATAAACTAATTTAAACATTCACGCACTTAATAAAAGTCCTAAAGACCATACTGTGCTAATTCGCACTCTTGCCTTCTAACTTAGTTATACTAGGTTTCTATAATCGAGTCAATTTGTAAGTTATCTCAAGTTAACTATTTGTAATTATTTCTTTATTCAATAAAAATTTTATTTCAAACTTCTGTTTTTATATATGAACTGCTGTTATTATTTCTTATAGTTTTGCTATAGTTGTAATTCAGCTTTGTATGCGCCACTCTTCTCTCCCTTCTTCCCTTCTTTCGCCTTTTGGTATCAGAGCCATGTGTTGTTCATTTGCTAAACGTAGTTCTTAAACTGTTTAATCTTAATCATTTTTGAAAATCAAAAGTCTTTGATCTATCTTTGTTCAAGAAGTCACCTAGTCTCTTTGTATAAACCACCCTACATCGCCATAGGGTCCTGTCTTTCCTTTGTAAGTCTCGAGTGTGTGAGCAGTTTTGGCTCTCTGGGAATCACTATATGATAGGGTATGTGTTTATGTTAAGCAAAGAAAGGGGTATGTATGGAAGAACATTGATTTATTAAAAGCTTTATTTTTAAAAATGAGTAGATTATTCAGATCGAGTTCGTTCGTTAGTAATCGATCTTCACTTCCTCCTGTTCCAAACATAGTTAATCAAGAAGAACACAGTTATGAAAACATTAATCAAACCCTTAGTAACTGGAATATACCTAGTGTGTCTCCTAAGGAGATTTACCAGTCAACCTTTATTGATAATTTTAAAACTGATTATAATGTTAAAACTGTTGAACGTGTTTACGCGATCAACAAAGAGTATGAAAATTGTAGTTTTCTTTCTCCTGATGTCATTAATAAACATCGAAACAAAGGCTATAATTTTATTCATATTGGTTTAGTTCAGGTCGCAGTTAAACCATTAACTATTAAAGGAATAAACTCAACTGTCTTTTTGTACTTAAGAGATGCTCGATATCTTAATTACGCTCCTAGCATAATCGGTATCATGGAGTTAAGTCTGCATGATGGTCTAATAAAATTTATGAATGGAATATTGATGGTTTTAGTGAGCATCAGATTCTCACTAAAATGAACCATTTGTCTATGATTGTCAATAGTTATATCACAGCTTTCAGCAGTCTTACTCAGCCTGATATTGTTGAGATATTAACTAATGGTTTCACTGGTGTACTTCGTTCTTGGTGGGAAAAACACCTTGACGAAGATGCAAGGAACTCTATTATCCATGCTCGCCAGTTAGATGACAATGGTCAGCCTATCTTCCGTGGAGATATTGGCTTTGGTATTCCTGATGGTATTAATACGTTAATATTCACCATAATAAAATATTTTATTGGAACTCCTAGTAACATCAGTGAAAGGATTCATGACCAGTTAAGTAATCTCACTTGTCCTACCTTAAGTGACTTTAGGTGGTACAAAGATGTTTTTATTTCTCGTGTTATGATGCGCAGTGATTGTAACAAACCTTTTTGGAAGGAAAAATTTGTTAATGGTCTTCCTAACTTATTTGCTCATAAGGTTAGAGAAGAACTTAGTAAAACTCTTGGATATATTGATTATGATAACCTGACTTATGGTGACATAATCAGCTATATTCAAAAGATAGGCTTAAAAATGTGTATTGACTTTAAAATTGCTAAACAAGCTGCTAAGGATAAAAAGAAAGCTAAATATGAGCTTGGTACATTTTGTGAACAATATGGTTTGCCTCCTATTACTCCCTCCCGCAGAAAGCAAAGGAAAAAGCAAATTGAAAGTCACAAAAAACGCAAGCATCATAAGAAGCGTTCTAGTCAGTCTAATAACAAAGATAGTTATTACGAAAAACCTAAGTCACGCAAGAAAACTCATAATAAAAAGTCCTCTAAGTCACAAGAGAAGAGTAAAATTACTTGTTATAACTGTGGTAAAAAGGGTCATTATAAAAATGAATGCAAGTTAAAACAGAAATTGAGTCAGTTAAACATTTCTAATGAAGATACTGAAAAAATCTTAGAGTTAATAAGAATTCAGACTGATGATGAAAATGATCACTCTGACATTCCTTATTCCTCTGGTAATGAAGAAAATAGTCAAACCCCTAGTGATAATAATGAAGTCACCCTTTGTACTGATAATTGTAGATCTGATTGTTGTAAAACTATTAACGTCCTTAACAAAGAAGAACAAGAAAGCTCTTTGTTAATTAAGTTAATTAGTAAACTTACAGATGAAGATTTAAAATTACAATATATGAAACAATTAAAAGACTTGTTTACTAAAAACAATTCGGGTAAGGGAAAGGTTATTAGAGGAAAAGATAAGCCTGTTATTAGCCTTAATAAAACCCTTGAAAGATTTAAAACTACCGAAAAAGAAATCACACTTCCAGAATTAAATCAAGAAGTCAACAAACTTAAGAAAGAAATTTCTGGTCTTAAGACTGAAATTTCAGACTTAAGAAAAGATATGACTAATTTGGCCTCTAAAGGTTCAGAACTTCACATTTCTGATTCTTCAGATAATGATGATCAACCTGAATCTTCAGGAGTCAAAGATGATGAGCCTTTATTAATGGTTCAAGGTAATTCATTAAAAATATTAAAAGATATAACTATTCAAAAATGGTATATCATTGTTCGCCTAGTTATTGATGGGACTTTTGCAATTCAGCTTCCTGCCCTGGTTGACACAGGTGCGGATCTCAATTGTATTCAGGAAGGGTTAATCCCTACCAAGTTCTATAAGAAAACTAATGAACGCCTTAATTCAGCTAATGGTAGTAGTATGGAAATAAAATATAAACTGCCTAAAGTTCATATTTGTCAGGATAATATGTGTTTCAAAACTTCTTTTATTTTAATTCACAACTTGACTGATAAGATAATTTTAGGATTACCGTTTATATATTTATTGTATCCATTTACTACTAGTAACAATGGTTTAACAACTGAGCACTTAGGTCAGAAGGTGGTATTTGAATTTATCACTCAACCTAAGGAAAGAGATTTAAAATTTATTCAGGATGAATCTATTTCAAAATCACTCAATTTGTTAAATTGTAAAACTTCACAGTTAAAATTCTTAAAACAAGAAATTAAATATAAGCAAGTTGAGGATCTTCTCCTACTTGATAAAATTCAAGATAAGATCGAAGAGCTTCGGTTGTTTATGGTTAAAAATTTGTGTGCTGATTCTCCCAATGCCTTTTGGCATCGTAGGAAGCATGTGGTTAGACTGCCTTATGCTAAGGAATTCAAGGAGCACTTAATTCCTACTAAGGCCAGGCCTATCCAAAAGAGACATCAGCAAATGGAGCTTTGTAAGCAAGAGATTAATGACTTGCTTGCAAAAGGATTAATAAAACATAGTAAATCGTCTTGGTCTTGCCCAGCCTTCTATGTTAACAATGAAGCTGAGAAAGAGAGAGGTGTTCCTCGCCTAGTTATTAATTATAAACTGCTTAATAAGGTCTTAGAATGGATTAGGTATCCCTGCCCAATAAAGAAGACCTTCTTAGTCGGCTTAGTAATGCTACAATCTTTAGTAAATTTGACCTTAAGTCGGGTTTTTGGCAAGTCAGTATTCATCCTAGTGATAGGTATAAAACTGCCTTTACCACCCCCTTTGGTCACTATGAATGGGTTGTTCAAGCATTTGGCTTGAAAAACGCTCCCAGTGAATTTTAAAATATTCTCAATGAAATTTTGAATTCTTTCAGTCATTTTATCATTGTGTATATTGATGATATTATATATATATATATATATATATATATATATATAATAGTAGATAATATCTATATATATAAAAGATATATCCCAACATTATTATATAAAAATATAATAGACTAATGATAAGATTTTTGAAACAAACCTGTTTACCTTTGTGCTTCAAATTCGAACCATATAACAATATGGATTAGAATAGGTCTTTATAGCAAAACACAATCTCACCAAACTTGGACTCTTTAAATGAATAGCAACCAGACTTCTATTAAGAGAATACTTCCATAATATTTTCTAATTGAAAAACCCACTTGGCTGAAATATATCAACCCATTATAAAATCAACATGCATAAATTATAACCCATGCATTCCATGCAAAAATATATTGAAAATATATATAGCCCAAATAAATCAAATAAGACCATTACACAAACCCAAATATATTGTCATTATTAAAATCATAAACCAACATTCTCCCCCTTTTTGATGATGACAATATATTAAACTTTGTAATTAACATAATCCCTCTAAATATATGGCTCCCCCTAAATGTATGCATATTAAGGAGCAATAAATGACTTGAACCATAACTAACATGTTCATAGAAACCTATCAACATAACTACACATATTCTAAACCTATGAAGATAACTACACATATTTTTCTCTCCCCCTTGTCATTATAAAAAAAATAAGAACATGCCTATTAATCATTAAGCACAAGTTTGCATATCAATTTAGTTATCCTCTCCCTTTGACATAAAAAAATTTCAATTTATCAAGCTTATAACAAAATCACAAATAGCAAGTAAACAAAATAATCATACCTTTGTGATATATTACTTATATATCAACATTTTGTTACCAGTAATAAGCTTGATAGATGTGCTCTTTAGTGTAGCAAACAAATCTCTCCAAAACCTCTTCTTGTGGACATACTAATGTTGAAATTTCCGATGATCATTGGAGGATGATTTCCCATAATTCGGGACAATTTAGGAAGCCTGGCATTGGACATTTGTTAAACAGGTCCAGGCTCCAGTATTTCATGTGACGCATCATACTGTTCATCAGAATTTTCTTCTAATTCGGACAGTTCTGGCTGTCTGTTTGTAGGAGTATGCAGTTCTGTGTTTTCAACTAAAACGAACGGCTCAGGCTGTCTGTTTTCATCTATTTTTCCTTCAGATTCGGACGGCTTAGGCTGTCCGGATGTAGCAATTTGTGCTCCACGATTCAGATTGTCATTTCCTGCAATAACCTCATTCTCTTCCTTTGACAGATCATGGTTAAGTTCATCAAAAATAATATTCAATGATTCCTCATCAAGATTGTCATTTGCATTAGATATGGAGCATTTAGCACAATAAAAACTTTATAGTAAATGATGTTATGAACCCATGTAATACGAAGTTCATAGAGTTTTCATAATATATCTAATTAAAACTCTATTTTAAAAAAAATATAAGGTACTTACAGATTTCGCCAAATAATTTATAAGTACTATCCGTCTCCTTTTTGACCTTGATACATCTGCAAAATGAACAAATAGTCTCTACCTTTTTGGTACCCAAATCTTCTTGGGTCCTTTTGGGTTAGTACCATATAAATCACATTTCTTTATCCAAATTTGTTTTATTCTAATTTTATTACAATTAGAATCAAAATAACCTTTAAAACCACATTTTTTACATGTAACAAATGATGAACAATAAAGTGGTTTATGCCTTGATTTACTATTAATCATTCTAATATTATTATTAGTCCTATTTTCCATATTTTTAATAGGATTATACCCAATCTTTTGTTTATCAAGATTGGACCTTTGTGCCCCTAACATAACATTTAGGTTCTTTTCTCCTTGCACAAATTTAGCAAGATCATTTTTAAAGATGTTATTTTTACATTTGTTATATTATCATCATGTTGCACATTCATCATTTTTTCATCATTAAAAGCATCTATGCATGCATCTCTCATTTTCAAATTTTCTTTTAAAACTTCATTTTCATTTTTAAGATATTCATTTTCTTTTCTCTCTTTAATAAGTGACTTAACTTCATTCATTAGCTCATTTATGCAATTCTTAAAATTAGCAGTTTCCTTTTTGAGATGTTGATTTTCATTTTGTAAAGCAATATAATCAGGCATAGATATTTCAAAAGCTTCATGAAAATTTGTTACCTCAAGTTGATCATCGTCTTCTAGTCCCATGAAACAGATTTGGCCAGTTTCTTCTTCTTGTTCTGTTTTGGACTTACTCACTTGAGTTGAGCTACTTTTTTAATTCTTCTTTTGTTTTTTTCTTTGAAGTAGCCTCTCGAGTTTTCTTGAGAGCATTTCAATTTCTTCATCAAAATCTTCGTGATCACTTTCAATGTTGCTCTCGGCTTGAAGTGCCAATGTCTTCTTTATTGGTGCCTCATCTTCATCATCATACCTTCTTAGCTGATTTTCAAATTCTTCAAGCTCTCCAAATAAAGTGAGAGTTTCTATGGTACTGATTGTTGTTGAATCTTGAAGAGTTGTAACCTTTGGTGCGAATCGTTTAGGCATGACTCTAAGTAGCTTTCTATTTATTTTCCTTTGATCAATTTTTTGACCAAGCATACTTAGCGCGTTCATTAGGGTAAGGTATCTCTCTTGAGCTTCATTGATTGTTTCATCCTTTTCTAACTTGAAGAGCTCATATTCTTGCATTAGCATACTCAACTTCACCTCCTTGACTTTGGAAGTACCTTCGTGGCTTGTCAAGATAGTATCCCACATTTCTTTTGCTGTGTTGCACGATGATACTTTATCAATTTCAATTTGGACCATTTCGCTTAGCAAGGTCTTCATGGCTCTTGAGTTGTAAGAAAACATGTAGCTTTCATTTGCATCCATGTCCATGAGAGTCTTTGGTCTGCCATCATCATGTCTTGGAATGACGGGTCCATTATCAACCACCCACCATTCCAATGGGTCTCTCTTGATATAAATCTTCATTCTGAATTTTCAGAAGTTGAAGTTCTCGCTTCCTATCAATAGAGGTGGTCGGCTTGTGGATTGACCATCTTAAAAATTAAGGTGTGCCATAGGATCTTTCCCTACGACCTGCAAAGATCAATATTAGTAGAGTCTTGCTCTGATACCAAATGTAGGATCAAGCGCTTACCACTGCACCAAAAGCTATAACTGGTGGTGAAGGCGCAACTTTATTTCATAGCACATGGCAGCGCAGAGTTCGTCCAGAAGGATTTTGGCGGTCTAACCCCAACAATCCCCCCCCCCCAAATCCCCTTCTGGGGGGCTCGAACTCGGGACCTCGCTTTGATACCAAATGTAATTCCGTAAATAGCACACCTAGAGGGGGGGTGAATAGGTGTAATTACCCAATAATGATCTACAATTGTCAATTTTTAAAAACTATGTATGCAGATTATAAACGGACACCCTAACACCGTCCGTATTAGTATATGTTCTTTGCTGCTATAAACGGACGGTTAATGACTGTCCATATTAGGTATAATTTCAAGAACGAATTAAAAAATCTACAGAAAAATAAATCTACTGAATTGAAATTGCAGAATGTAAAACACACTAAAAATTATACGTGGTTCAGCCTTTAAACCTCTAGTCTATTGGCCTACATCCACGTCCAATACCAACCGGTATTGGAGACTCTTTTTATTAATTTAAGACTCAATTAAATACAATAAAAAGAACTCCCTGTTCAAAAAATTTCAATTCTGATTTAGACACCAATGCCCCCTTTGCACCTCTGCAACCTTTCTCACCACTAAGACCTTTGAAGATTTCTTTGAACTGACTAACTATTACAAGATAACCCAAGCCAACCTAGACTTGTATTTGGTTTACAAAAGATATGATATTGAAGTACAAAGACTTTCCAGTTAAATAATAATTCAAGAGTAATACATAAAGTGGAATCAGACTTAGATTGCTTTCTGAATGGATTCAATGATGATTTTTCAACTCCAAGTCTTATGTCTCTTTAGCCGAGCACACTACATATATATATATAGGAAATACTGCAACGGCTAGTTCCTCTTAAAGAGATAATAAATATATATGTTAGCTTTAACATATAGATAATATTTCAGCATAATATAGATAAGCATATAAGATTTGCTGAAATAAAGGAGTCAAGTAAATCAAAGAATAACACTGTTAGAGTTAATACTCCTTTAATTGCTAAAAGCCTGTTAATCAATTCAGATTTGAAATATAACAAATTCCTTAGCTAATCTCCAAATCAAATTCAAATTGGTAACTATATATATATATATAACAGTAGATAATATCTATATATATGAAAGATATATCCCAACATTATTATATAAAAATATAACAGGCTAATGATAAGATTTTTGAAACAAACCTGTTTACCTTTGTGCTTCAAATTCAAACCATATAACAATATGGATTAGAATAGGTCTTTATAGCAAAACACAATCTCACCAAACTTGGACTCTTTAAATGAATAGTAACCAGACTTCTATTAAAAGAATACTTCCATGATATTTTCTAATTGAAAACCCACTTGGCTGAAATATGTCAACCCATTATAAAATCAACATGCATAAATCATAACCCATGCATTCCATGTAAAAATATATTGAAAATATATATAGCCCAAATAAATCAAATAAGACCATTACACAAACCCAAATATATTGTCATTATTAAAATCATAAACCAACACTAATATTCCAAGAACACAATAAATGATGAGTGGATGGGAGTACCCTACCAATAGCAGTGATGATGACTTTATCTTGGTCAGTGATGATGGTTACAGAAGCCTTATAGTCCATGGCTTCGAGCCACATCTCTAAGACCTAAACAAAAGTGTCTTCTGTCTCATCTTTTAACAGTGAAAATCCAAATAAAACAGAGTGATAATGGTGGTTGACCTCGGTAAATGGAACAAATAGCATATTATACCTATTTGTCCTACACGTCGTGTCAAATGTAACCACGTCTCCGAAATGTTGATACATAAATCTTGATCGCGTGTCTACCACAAAATACAAGCTATGCGATTGTCTTCGCCTGATTTGACACGAAAAAAGAATTTACTCGCACTGCTAGAACCAAATTTTATCAGATAAGTGAATGCAGCATGTGCATCATTTTCATCCTCCGAGTCATACCTTAAACCCCTAACTACATTACGAATATCCTTGTTACTAAAACCTACATTTGCATCCCTCCACCCATTGTGCTCAAAAAGTTCATCATCCTACTTGGTCCAATACCCGCCTTATTTAATGTGTCAATTAATTTTCTTGTTACCGGCATAATATTTCTACGTGTCTCAATCAAATCTACTTTTGTAGGTGTCACTAAATGATGATTATGATCCAACTCAATAATCGAAATACGTCAATTATCTTCTTTCTTATCGTGGACAATATACATTCTAGCTTTGCATCTATTGGGTCTCGTTGTCTTGTTTTTTTATCGTTTTCACACTCATCATTTAATGAACTTTTTACAATAGTTGGTCTACTAGCTTTTTTACATACATATAACATTGACGTCAAATCATTACTGTGAGCATGTTTACGACTCATAGCAGTCCTACTCTCAAATTCAATTTTTTGGGTATATGATCTATAAAAAAATTTCAACTTCTTCCAATTTAGAAATCAATTGACCAACATAAGGAACCATTACCTCATTTTTACTTTCAACATCATTAACATACTCCGATGCATTTCTACAATCTAAACTAGTAAGAGATTCAGAAGAACTAGATAAAAATATATTTGTAGCAGACATAAAAGCCATTGATGAAGACTTACCAAAAATTGATTGCAAGAACAAGTGATTTCTTATAATCTCAAAACTAGCAAATTCTCTCCAAAGATAAATTTCTGCAACGGTTTAGCATATGGATGCGAATGGAGTAAAATGTTAGATGTAGTGGTGTTCAAAATATTCAATTTTTTCGATTTTCAAGGTGAACTGGACCTGTCTGAACCGACCGGTTCGAGACAAAGAAAATTGGCTCGGGACCGGTTCGGTACAAACCGATTTTCGATATCGATTCTGGTTAGCAATTTTATAGGTCCGATGTATATTGAACCAAACCGGTTGTATCGGTCTAAGCCCTTTCTAAAGAAAATTCTTGCTTAGCCTTGTAAAATTGGCTAAGAGTCCCCTCTATTTATAAAATAGGGTAACACAAGAAAGACATATTAGACAATGTGAGACTTGATGAAATTTGTATTGGTGGTCTCCCCTATTTATAAAATAGAGATAAGACAACAGAACACATATTAGACAATGTAGGACTTATTGCCACATTGTTGTAGGACATATCATTGATTACTTTTTTATAATAATTCATATGATATATATAAGTTGTTGATAACATAGCAATAAGGTTTCGTCAAATATAATATATATATATATATATATATATATATATATTATCAACTAGGAAAATTTGTCAGTCAATAATTGGTTTGATATATTTAGTCTATATATATCACGTGCATCAGAGTTGAATCATAGGTTGTTTTATACTGCAACAACTAATGACTTCAATTTACCCATCGAGAGTACTAGTTAGTATTAAATCATACACCTACAATTTAAGAAACATTTTCAAATTTTTAAGTGAAGTACATAACCCTAATTAAATTACAATAATATTATTGATATCAAACGAAAGTTGTATTTAATAAAAAAAATTATAAAGGAAAAATTTTGTGAAAATGGGTTTCACAAAGGGAATACTACAAAGTCTAGAATCATCCCGACTTACATCAACAAAGATACCGTATATATGATCACACAAATTAAGCACTTCAAAAAGACAACTTAATATTGAAAGCCAACACAAGTATATAGCTAGTAATTAGCTTAGGCCCTTATACTGATTCAAACAACTTAATTTATTCTTGTACTTGGTGTACGAACTAATAATATATGGAACACATAAGTTATTGGTAAAACAAGAGAACACATATATATGGTTGTTTGTAAGTCCCACATTGATTAATAAAAAATTAAGGAAGTTTTTTTTATAAAAAGTCTACCAAGTGAAGGCCTTAATAGTTGGTGGTCTCCAAGTCTCACATTGGTTAATTGGTAAAAGTCTAAGGAAGTTTTTCTTATAAAAATACTACCAAGTGAAGGCCTTAATATTTGGTGGTCTCCAAGTCTAAGGAAGTTTTCCTTATAAAAACACTACCAAGTGTAGCTTAACTAATGACTATCAAATCTTGGGTTGCTCTAGCCATTGGGCCGAATTTTGTCTTAAAGACTAAAGCCTTGGGTTGTTCTAGCCTTTGGGTCGAATTTTGGCTTAAAGATTAAAGCCTTGGGCTGTTTCTAGGCATTGGGCTTAAAAACCAAATCTTGGGGTGAACCTTGGGCCGAATTTTAAGCTTTTATAAAAGCAGGCCGGTACAAGCTCGGTAAAAATCGGTACCGATCCGGTATCGGACCAGTTAATCGGTTCGGTATACCGGTTCAACCGGTACTGGTATCGATACCCAATTTTGGGTACTTTCGGTAACTGGTACGGTTCGGTTTGAATCGGTTCAGTTTGGTATTTTACCGATGAACACCCCTATTTAGATGCATGTCCTAAGAGCTAATTAAACGGGCCGCTACTGGCTCCTACGACCAGGCCAATTCCCCAAAAAGTCCTTAAATTTTAATCAATTTCTATACTGGCCGCTGGAGGGAGTAGCGGCCAGTATAGAAATTGATTAAAATATGGCCTGGTCGTAGGACCAGTGGCGGCCAGTGGACCCTTACCATTTTAATTCTCAACCCTTGAATCTTATCTTGTACGACTGGATTCAGTGCCCTTTAATCTTACATGTATTTGTTATGGATCAAAATTAAGTAAATAGCATCATAACCCTCCATTGCAATAATCAAGGACTGTGAATTAATTGGTAAACTCCATGTCTGCTAGTTGAACTAGAGGATTGATTAAAAACATTTCTCAGGCGATTTTGCCCCCATTAGCCATAAATGCCTTTGAACTAAAAATTTCACTTAGGCAGTCCGCTAGTTCAAATAGCGGAGGTATAATTCAGGCCAAATCTCCAAATCATGTAAAGGAATCCAAATCAAACTAGGAATCCCAAATCAAAATAAAACAAGGAATCCCAAACTCCAAGTCATGTAAAGAAATCCAAATCAAACAAGCAATCCCAAATCCAAATAAAACAAGGAATCCCAAACATGCTAATGAATCCCAAATCCAAATAAAACAAGGAATCCCAAACATGCTATCCAAATCACACAAGGAAACACACAATGAAAAGAAAATACATGACATGTTCAAGTCAGGCTAAATTAGATTATCACAACTCGATCCTCCAAATCACACAAGGAAAAATCACACAATGAAAATTATCACAACATATTGATAACTTTCGTATCCAATCTGTGCTTGATTTCAGGGATATACATGAAAACCATGGATGCTAGGAATACTGGAATTGTAAAAATCAAACTCCATAGGAAGGATCTATAATATTTCTTAATTTCCTGTCGATTATGGGCATCTCTTCCTCCTCCTTCCGGGAATATCATTGCCTTAAAACGGCCGGATCCAGTTGACTCAATGACTTGGATAAAATTTCTAGGTCCTGTCAAATCTGCTTTATAAGCAAGCGAAAACTTTTTGAGCTCAGGATCAATTTCTATATCTTCAACTCCTGGAAGTTCTTCAAGAGAATTTTCAATCATTCTCATAGAATTATCTGTTCTAACTCCATCAATTTTTAGTTCCACTCTGCTACGATCTTCCCCTGTTCTAATCTATTGGCCTCAAACCCAGAATTTTCTATGGTCTCCAAAATTTGGTTGTGACTAACAATTTTTGGACCATACTGGACTTGAGCTTCTTCCGTTGCTAATGCAACTTGGGCTTTCTGCACTCCAGGTAAAGCCTGCAAAGCAGATTCAACAGTCGTGGAGCAAGAAGTGCACGTCATTTCTTTGATAAGGATTCGGCATACTTGTGTGACTTTAGCAGTAATCTCTTCTTTAATCAAAGTGGCTCCGAATCCAACATCTTCAATGGTCTCACGGATTGTTTCCTCCTGCTCATAGTGAAATAACAACGGTAAGTTTTCTATGAACACTTCTATAAAAACAACATACATAATGATCATGCAGCTGAGAAGCAAAAGGATCACAACGTACAGTTTAAGAAGAATAATGCATGCTTTCTGTGAACTACAAATAAGTGAACTACTTGTTTTGTTAGTGGAAGTAAATAATCCAACTTTCCCAAACAATCCCAGTTTGAAATTTAACCATAAAGATTTACCAATTCTCACTGCTATAACATCAGTTAGAAAATATACTAGTATCACAACCACAAATATGTTATTTGTATTATTCGGAACCTGTGAAATTCTAAAGGGAATGTCATGCATAACTTGAGACGCCTACAGTGTAATGTGCATGGCATATATGAAGCTGTATTTGAGTATAAGAAAAGGTGAAGTCTTCTTTGTTTCTTAGAAGTTTAGTCCTATCCAAATAAAATATTTTTATTTTTATGAAAAAAATTCCTTGTTATTCATCTCCAAGATGTCAAAGAGTGAACAAATTTAACAAGTTAGTGTCTCCTTAATTGTTCTTAATTTTGAAAACAAGGTTTATTAGAATTTAAGAACGAATAATATTACAATCACACATATATTATATGAAAGAGGAAAAAAATAAGGACACACGATATACCCAGGTTCACCAATTTGGCTAGTTCTGCTCGTTTCATGTATCCATTAGATGTCTCACACACTCTACAATGATTCACACACCAAACAATGTTTTTATAGTAACTAGAAAAACCCTAGCTGCTATAACATGAGCTCAAACACATGAGACCCAATACATTAGTAAAACCCAAGACCGAACTACTAATAAATCCCCAAACACAATTACACTTTGCGCTTGGCTTCCAAGGGGCGCTGCCCCTTGCAATCTCTGCCAGCTCATCGGCGAGCTAGGCAGCTGCTAACTCACCGGGGAGCGAGACCCCCGACTGGATAGTCGTAGTGGCCATTCGTCGAACCCGCAGACGTATGAGCCAATCCCAACAATGTTTTATTCCTTATAGTACTCAACTTTACCAATAATTTGTTGCCTACATAACCATTATATTAAGGCAGCGTATCCTGCAATACTAACATAGCTTCAATCTGGACAACGATCAAGAGGGAAAACAAATACTTGTCGAACTTTATATCCCTTGTGGGTGCGGGAAGATGAACTAGAACACAAAGGGTTAAATTTTGAGCCTGACCAGTTTTTTTTTAAAGAGTGTTGATGGCCCCATTAATGCCACAGAAGAGGTCTAGACGAAATATATTTACAACGCCCTTACTCCATGTCCGATCAAAGTAAAATAACAAGAATTTTCTTCTTCTGTAATCCTAGAGAAAAAGTTAAAACACAATGTAATAAAGAAAGATGGAAAACATGAGTGGAGAATGTTGACCACAAAAAGAAAATGATATTCCATGTTGGTTCTCTATTGCTTCTAAACTAAGATGACTAAGAATAGAAATCCATACGTAATTAGTTAGATGACTAAGAACAAAAAATTATGCTACTAAATATTGCTCCCTCCATTCCCCCCAAAAAAATCCCATTTGCAAATTAATTTTGCAAATATTAAGAATATATTTTTGTTTCATACTTACTCCTTTAAATCATAATTTACTAGTTTAGCAGTGATGAAATGATAATAATGAAATTATTACTGCAAACTTAATGTCACTTTGTCATTTTATAGAAGACGGTAAACAAATAGGTCTCCTTTGGTGGGAATTTTTTTTTTGGGCAAATGAGACTCTTTTGTGGAACAAAGGGAGTATTATGTAGAATGAAATTGTAAACTGAAGGACTCTTTAGAAAAAATAAATTTCTTTCATACATATCTATTTACATAATTACATAGAGTATAAAAGATTTTATAAAATCATGAAAGATATAGAATTAATGAGAAAAAAAGATTTACACCGAAATCCTCACTAAAGAGACAAAGAGATTGAAGAAAGTAAAGTTTGTTTCTTTTCTAAGATAATACCCCCTCTTGTTCAAAACATAGTCTCATCTTGAAAAGAAAAAAAAATCCTAGTCGATCTGTGAAATCCTAAAACTCAAAATTTGTGAAATCCTAAAACTCAAAATTGTTGTAAATTTAATTGATTCCTATTAATGCAATAGTTAATATCATAGATTACTTAAAAAAGTGACATCACAATTTGAATTTTAGAATCCAACAAATTAACTAGAATAATAATTTGAAGAAAAAAAATCATTTCTTCTAACTCTACTGAACTAGAACTCAACTCTACCAATTCATACAAACACTGCATGCAAACCTTTCAGAATCCAATCCACACCCGGATAAACAAATTTATCACTAATTAATCAGACAACATCACAACCCAACAATCAAAAACACCAGTATAAGATTATATGCCAATCAATTAACCAAATAATCGGGTAAAATTGATCAAGCTTACATTAACGAAGCTGGGGTAACTTGAGCTCAATTATTCAACACGTCCGCCGCCGCCTCTTTGATACCGGGAAGGCGTTTCACGGCCTTCTCGACGGATCCGGCGCAGGCAGAGCAAGTCATTCCAATGACGGAGAACAGAGCTTTTGCCTCCAATCCTTGTCGCCTTCAATCAAAAACCTCATGACTCTTCAATGAGTATTTTTCCAATGAGTAATGTGGGGTTGCCGATAAATCTTCATGACTCTTCGGCCTTATACACGTTAATGACAAAAACCACGCCGCCATTAATACCCACCTTCCCTTTCTCTCTCTGCAACTAAAGAAAAAAAATACTCATTTGTGAAAGGGTCCTCTTAACATGTGCTCTTAGGACACATGCTAAGCACACAGTTCAAGAGAATATTCTAATATTCTCTTGATTTTTGCACGTGCACCAAGTTCAAGGGAATATGCACATAATTCAAAGAAATATTTGTGCTTAGCATGTGCCCTAAGGGCACATGTTAAGAAATTCCTTTGTGAAAATACTAGCTGTGTCACTATTTTGTTTGATAGATGTGGATATATATGCGTTGAACTAGCGGACTGCCTAAGTGAAATTTTTAGTTCGAAGGCCTTAATGGCTAATGGGGGCAAAATCGTCCGAGAAATGTTTTTAATCAACCCGCTAGTTCAACTAGCTGACAACGAGTTTACCCATTAATTCACAGCCCTTGATTATTGCAATGGAGGATTATGATGCTATTTGCCCATTTTTTATCTATAGCAAATATATGATATGGATCATTTCCCATATATATATATATATATATATATATATATATATATATATATATATATATATATATATATATATATATATACGGAGAGGATCAAGTGCATACCCTTTATTTAACATACCCTGCTCACCACATTTAGCGACGGACCGGACGACGATTCGGTCCGTAACGTATATCAGAGAACCGTCGTCTAAGCTTTTAGCGACGCATCGAACCGTCGCCATAACATATAAACCGTTTATCTGTTCTATAGCGACGGACCAAACCGTCGCCCGATCCGTCGCTAAAGGTGGTGAGAATGATATGTAAAATAAATGGGTATGCACCAAAAACGGACTATATATATATATATATATAATTGACAAATACCATCTCTACCTTCCATTACAATTATCAAGGGCTAGAATTTAGAAACCAAATTAACTCGCCGTCCGCTAGAATAACTAGCGAACTGGTTATAAATTTTCTGCAAAAAAAATTAATATGTCTGCGAGAAATTCTAGCGGATATAATTAAGTTGAATAAATTTCTTTTATTACTGGTCCATAGCATGCATTGAAAATTTTTCTTTTATTACTGCTCCATAGCAGGCATCAGTTGTTCGTGTGTTGGTGGCAGCCTATAATATCTTTTAATTTCTAATTAGCTTACAAGATTCCAATTCCTTTGGCATTTTTTAAAACCACTTTGTTTGAGTATTGTTCTTAGCAATGCAACTTTCAGAGCAAACTACAATATGGTTGCCACCAAATGGAGTTTAAAATAAGCATAATTAATATGGAGTTAGTTTGGCTTTTCCTATATTAATTGTGCAACCAGTTCGATCCTCTATTTAAGTTGGCCGGCTTCACTCTAAATCTAATGCAGAGCAGTTAAATAAGACTCACAGTTTCCCCGCCCCTCTCTATATATATGTATATCTGTATATCTATCTTTCTCTCACTTTTATATATGTAAAGCCGTATAATATGCTCGAGATGAGATCACTGGAAGAAGAAGTTCTCAATGTTGTTAACTGCATGTTGAAGCTAAGATGTAGATTGCTTTTGTTCTCTTGCTCCTTAAGGAATCTGCTGGATCAAGAGTAGTTGCGTTAATAAAAGATTTAAGTCACCAAAGTGACTAAATGCGTTATGTAAGCCCTTCGTTATTTAACCATCATTCTGGGGTTCCGTTAGTGTAACGGTATATTGGAGTTGTGAGTATTCTTTACAGCTTTGGTGCCTTTTACCTTAAGAGCCTTCTCTAGTCATCCGTGTGATCTAAGACTCTAGAACATGGTTCTATGTTGTCAGCCATTGGCTTCAGCTGTATGGGGGGTATAATAGATAGAATGGTGACAATAACCAGTCCACTAGTTATTCTAGCGGACGTGGAGTTTGATTTTTAAATTCTAACCCTTGATAATTGTAGTATATATATGGGCAATGATCCATAATATATATTTGCTATGAATCAAAAATTGACAAATACTAAATCTACCTTTCATTACAATTATTAAGGGCTAGGATTTAAAAACCAAACTCCACGTTCGCTAGAATTACTTGCAGACAGCAGACGGGATTAAATTTTTTTTGGGACGATTATGCCCCCATAACAACGATCCATATCAACAAAAAAAAACCCACTGTAATTGGTCTGTCCGCTAGAATTCTAGCGGATGCAATGTCCGCTCACTTCTGACAACACAGTTTAATACTGTCCAAAACACACAAGGAATGTTGGCAGTACAGTTTAAGGACACATGCATCAACCCTTTTGGCCATGTCCTCCGTCTCAATACTAAAAGAACTCTAAATGATAACTAATTTGTTATATTTGGGTTTCAAAGGTAGCACTCACACTGTCACACACATGATCACATAAAAGGAGATCTATTCATAATCTCTTTTTTTCGTCATTAATCTAATAATAATAATATTAGATGTTGACAAATAATTTGATGAACTGGGTCATGCATGTCGTTGCGATGATCCCTAGCTCTAGCTAGTTCAGTAAAGCTTAATTTCCAATGGACAATTCCCTCCAAAGGAAAAGGAGGAAAGGTACCTACTACATGTCTATATTACAGTACTCTCACAACATTTTGCCAACTAAACATACTGCAACCATGTTGCAACACTTTGCCAACTACACAAACAACAACACATAAATGAATGCTTCTGCTTTCCTGCTGAACATATGAATGAACACAACATTGAACACATGAATGAATACATATTTGAACACAACATTACTACTGTTGAACATAACATTACTACTACTGAACACGTGAATTGTTGAACACAACAACATATTTACTACTGTTGAACATGTTGAACACATGAATGAACACATAATACTACTGCTGAACACAACAACATTCCTATTTACTATTGCAAGAAGGTGGAGAGAATTCACTTTTACTGCATTGTAAGCTAATGAAGGTGATAATCCTTTAGAAATGTTTACTACAAAATCATGGTGAGTTGGTGCCAAAAATTTTGTTTGCTTAGAAATTTGATGCAGCAAAAATAGCATAAAGGTTCACGGATTAAAAAAAACAAACAAGCCTTTTGTGTTTCCTCTTTTACATTTGCAGCAAGACACAACCAGACAAAGTACATGAGATTCGTAGACAGTCATGTGGTGAATGGATATCAATTTATTCACAATAGCCACTGACACGGGCAAATGTTTCTTGCTTCTTTGGGTAACCACAGATGCTAATACTTTCTTCAATATAGCCACCCGTTTTTCTTCTAGCTAGCGCATCCATCAATGTGGTCTTTCCAGCACCACTCACACCAACTAATGATGTTAAAACACCAGGCTAGTTATGGTTTTATTCCTTATCTGGGCTGGATCATGAAACACATACTGATCTTAACATCAGGCCAGTTATAGTTTTATTCCTTAGACTTTCGATTTGTCAATTGCTTTTCTGCCAGTAATGATTTCTAGAAGAACAACTCCGAAACTATAAACATCTGATTTTTACGCAAATGTCCAGCAACTTGAAGCAATTTCCAACTTAAAGCCTCCCACGTCCGCTAATCTATTGATGAGCAAAACAGTTTGTCACGAGGAAATATAAGAGTTCCTAAAAGAGATCTATAAAGTAAGTAAAAGAAAAGAGAGTACACAAACCTTTGCCCAAAATAGGATCCTGAGACAACCCACATGGCATCTGGAAACCAAAAGAAAAGACAGAGCAATCGATATGACAAATATATTCTGCCCACTACACCATGTCAAATTACAATTACAATCTTAATAAAAATAATGATAACTACTAAAATTAAATTTAAGACATTCTGTTGTTTGACTCTTTGGCATGGACTTATAAAGACTCTTGTATTGACCCAAAACATGTTTCACTGGCTCGTCATGCATCGCCATCCATATCTCCCAGTGTGCATTATACTACTAGAACAAAGTTGGAAAAAGGTGTATTGCCTTTTAACTAAGTTAGAACAATACTGGAATTGTTGCCCTGCCTGAACTAATTACTAGGGAGCTAAATTTCCAAAACTCTTGATTCCACCAAATTCCAACATCAGATTAGAACATTTGCAAACCATACGAGGTTGAGACAAAAATGATGTTTCAAGAAAGAAAAAGCAAAAAAATAATCAGAAAAAGAAGAAATAAACAATAGAGCGAGGTATTAACATCTGACACAATAGATTCTAAACAATAGACACAACAATAACATCTGACAGTGTGCTACTCTGAAATTAATTGAATAGGATTCTAAACAATAGAGCGAGGTATTAATTTGGATTTAAAGTGAATTTCTGCCAAAGTGCCAATGATCAAGCAGCCCTTTATGCAAGCGGTTTCCCTGAATCAACAAACTGTCTTATCATTTCAAATAACGAGGAGACTACAGGTTAAAATAAAGTTGAGGAAAACATAACACAACAATTGCTTAATCTAATAGCAAAAAGTTGCAATTCAGTAAATGTAGGGCAGGTAGTATATCAATTCGCTAATGGATGTTATTGTCGGGCATAAGGAAATACAGTATACATTCAATAGAGTTAATCTCTTTGCAATTTTTTGCATAAACCACATATTCATTAACCTATTTACAGATAAAATACACACCAAACATGTTAAGACAATGTAAAATGCATGCAGGAACTCATTAGTTGCACATATGTGATCAAACGTAGAAAAAAAAGTCAAAGAAAACAAACGTAGCACACTATATACTTTATTATGTTCTCCCTCTTATTCCACCAATCCAAACGTAGCATTAGTGTTCTAACATTAAGTTTCATCAACTAGACAGAGTCACAAAAACCTAGTTCCCCCATTGACATGTATATGTCCTAAAAAACCAAATAATTACATTTGTAATTTGGACTTTGAGCTCATATCCTATTTGAGACAGCCTTTTAACATTGAGTAATGGATATATATAGAAAGCCGACGCCATAGATATAGTGACGGTTCATACCGTCATTACAGCTCAAAAAATCGGTCTTTCTATGATTTAGTGACGAACAAGCTGTCGCTATAGCCGGTTCGTCTTTAGTTTGTTTTTTCTGGTTCGTTGGAGACATATATATACGGTCCGGATCTTAAGCTCACCCAACTAAAAGTTCACCCAACTCACTCCCATTTAGCGACAGACCGGGTGACGGTTTTGTCCGTCGCTATATATACAACCGTCATATTAGCTTTTAGCGACGGACAACATATAGACGACGATTGTATATATAGCGACGGACGAATCGTCGCCCGATCCGTCGCTAAAAGGGATGAGTTAGGTGAGCTTTTAGTTGGGTGAGCCTAAGATCCTTATCCTATATATATATATATATATATATATATATATATATATATATAATGATGCAGAAAACTAAACTGCCTGACAAGTTCTCCTATTAACATTGACCAAGCATTTAAATGTGTCAAAACGTTAAAGATTGACTGTGATATATAGAACAAGTTCTTGTCCAGCAAACAATCATTCTATTACTTTTTTTCTTTTTGGCTAAATAGCAAATATATCTACTTGGTTCATTTTATTGCTCCAACAAAACCAGTTTCAATTTGCTGCTAGATTTGCTCATTACAGACATGTACTAGATGCATGAGCTTAGTAAATAAAAGCTTTTATGCACAAATTCAAGCTGCTTCAGTGCTTCTACAGAATTCCCTAAAATTCTAAACTTTTCTGTCACTTTACTACAATGAAAGAATGCAATTAATAACACCAAGTTACTGTACAGAGCTTAAACAAGCCAACAATGAAACTGCAAGGTAACACTAACAACATTCATATGATTTTGTTAAAGGCTTAAAAACAACAAATATGTGAAATGATAAATTGGATGTATTCAATTGGATTTTGAAATAAACCTAGAAATTCAGTCTAAATTAAGAAATTGAAATAGTATATCTGCTAGTACACTAAGAAGTTGAAAGAAGAATCAATAATAATAAAAGGCCTAAGGAACATTAATCAAAGTACTTACTTGCAACGAAACTCACAATGACTTAGTGACGATTTGCAGTAAATTGCGAACTAGGGTTACAATTCCAAATCGCATAAATCACGGTAGGGAGTTCTATTACCAGTAATTTTGCCCTAATTCCTTTTTACAGCAAGTTGTCGATCCCAATTCCATTTCACAACAACTTGCTCATCTGCAGACACAAGGAACTAGGGTTCCAATTCCAAATTGCAGAAATCGCAGTTGGGAATTATGTTACCAGTAATTTTGCCCCAATTCCTTTTCACAGCGGAGTCAGTTATGGTTAATATGTGTCAGCTAGAAATTTTAGCGGACTAGATGTTTTTTTTGATGGGGTATGATGTGGGTTTAATCGGCAGAATTGTGGTAATAACCAGTCCGCTAGTTATTCTAGCGGACGACGAGTCCAGATTTTTAATCACATCCGTTCATAATTGTAATGGAAGGTAGAGATGATATTTGCCAATTTTTGATCCATAACAAATACATGATATGGATCATTGCCTTGTATATATATGTATAGTGTATATATATATATATCTATATATATATATATATATATATATATATACACGGAAAGGATCAAAGGCATACCCATTGATCGTACATATCTTGCTCACCACCTTTAGCGACGGACGGAGCGACGGTTCGGTCGGTCGCATATATCAAAGAACCGTCATCTTAGCTTTTAGCGACGCATCGAACCGTCGCCATAACATATAGACCGTTTATCTGTTCTATAGCAACGGACCGAACTGTGGCCCGGTCCGTCGCTAAAGGTGATGAGAATGATATGTAAAATAAAGGGGTATGCACTTGAAATAGATTGTATATATATATATATATATATATATATATATATATATATATATACGGTCCGGATCAAGAGCACTACGCCTTAAAGAGCCATATTCGCTTAAACAACACTACCACTTAAAAACCTCCGTGTTTTTCAATTTATTGCCTTCTCTCTCCTCAGACTTTCTTCTTCAAATTACTTTATAAAAATATATTTGATCCTCCATTGATATATTTGATTCAACAATATATCAAATTGCATCATATTGATATATTTGATCCAATATTGATATATTCAAGCCAATTGATTTGATACATTTTCAATTAATCTGATACATTTTATTACCGTTCTGATATATTTTCAATTGATCTGATACATTTTATTACCGTTCTGATACATTTTCAATTGATCTGATACATTTTATTACCGTTTTGATACATTTTCAATTGATCTGATACATTTTTTACCGTTTTGATACATTTTATTACTGTTTTGATACATTTTCAATTGATCTGATACATTTTATTACCGTTCTGATACATTTTCGATTGATCTGATACATTTTATTACCGTTTTGATACATTTTCAATTGATCTAATACATTTTATTACCGTTCTGATACAATTGTAATGGAGGAAAATAGTTAAACCTTTACTGAATCAAAGTCGAAATCAAGGTTTTGGTCTGAGTCGAAGTCGATTTGGACTGAAATAGGAGATGCCAAGTGCCGATTTGTTGGTGAATCGTGATTTGGACTGCAATAGGTGAAATAGATGCCGATTTGGTATGAAGATCGATTTTGGGTTTTGGAGAGAGAAATTTGGAGCTCGATTTGGTCTGAAGATCGATTTTGGGTTTTGGAGAGAGAGAAATTTGAAGCTTGTTTTGTTTTGGAGAGAGAAAGAAAATGCCGTGATTTTCAAATTGGAGCCAAAACCGGAAACATTATATAGGTAGTGCTACTTAAGGAATAGTGCTACTTAAGCGGTAGTGCTCCTGATCCGGGCCGTGTATATATATATATATATATATATATATATATATATATAAAACAAATTTTCTTGTGATTTGATAAGAAAATGGCGGAATGTTACACACTATCTATGTGAGTTTTGGATAGAAATGAAAAGAATAGAAAACTTAAAATAATATGAAAAAGTAATAAAATAAAAGGATAGAAAACTTACAATTGTTTTAAGAAAATGTGGTCTTCTCGCCAAATTAAATAAAGAGAGACAATGCATTGATACTTATTTCCACCTCTGTGAGTCCGTCGATAAATATGTAAACTGCTCTGCGTCTTCTACATCGATCTAATAAGCAGTGTTGTAAATTCAATTAGCTCTATATGATAAACGCATATTGTAAATTCAATTAGCTCTGTATGATAAACGTAGAGAAACTGATATAACATTGGATGTGCATAATGGCAATTGGCAAGCCTTGCAAATCCAAGATCACATCCTTTTAAATATTTGCAGCAACAGAAAACCTGAGAGTCATGCCACTTAAGTCGTCAAGTGTCACCTGCCTACTAGTGTGCACACTCCTAACAAACACAACCATAACCATAAAAACAGGAACCGAATTTAGAAGCAGAAAAAAAGAAAAATTACAAGATGAAGCAACAGATCTAGTAATATTGTTTACTGATGAGCAGCTACGTCTCTTTATAAAACCAAAACAAGAAATGGCAAACAAAGAACTTCCATTACCGTCTATCAAGCAATCAGGTTTGTTATCACCAGATTGCCCAACACCTCCACCATCCATCCTCACAAGTTAAACTAGAGAACTGCAATGGAAGTCCATCTGTAGCCATTACCAAAACTACTAATAGTAAGATTTGACAAAGACAAAACCGAAAACAAATAAGACCAATAATAGAAACAACTTGTTCAACCTTGCTAAGCATCATATGCTTTACCTAAATTGAGTGGTAAATGGTAACCTTCACCTTGAAGGTTCTCCTATTCACTCCCCTTAACAGGCAAAAAGCAAAAAAGTATAAATAAAAATGGTGCCAACTACAGTAGATGACTCTCCATATCAATCTCTTTGCATTCCTCTAAAACCTCAAGCATGAGCTGAAGAAATTCAAAGTGAAAAGGCAGTATATGAAACTTCACAAATAGCTAATCTTGCATTTTTTTTTTCACTGGGACATTTTATCAAACACCAGTAATAATACAATTCAAGGGTTTAGAGAAACAAAATTAAGAGAATACCTTCAACTTCAAATCCCATTTGCTACCCTGTTGAATGTCTGACTGAAATTCTGTTTGAAATTCTTTCCCGATTAAGCTCTATTGAATGGACCAGGAGAGAAGAATAGATAGGGTATTAAACTATTGCAACTAACCGACGGAAAGTGGTCAAAAATAAAAAATATGACGGAAAATCAGTCGCATAAGTGAAAAGTTAGCATTTTCAACCCAATCAAACTACTATACATCAAAGTGAAATAAGCAAACATAATAACCTTCGCATATACCTCTAGCTATGCACTGAACCTTCAATTTTCGAATAAATTAAGTCGATGATAAGAAGGTTCAATCCAAATAAATTCCCCATCTAAGATTTTGGAATTCGAGCCCTTGAATCTTGAACCTTGCTCACACATATGGAACAGATCGTCGTTGTTGTTGAAGGAGTAAGCCTCACACTGACCTGTACAGTGAAGGTAATAGATCGTGTTCGCTAGTATATGCATCGTCTCTTCATTTGCAGAAACTGAAAAAGAGTTGCTGGTGCTAATAAACAGTGCTCGATCCCCAAAGCTCCCTCGGTGTAACCATTTTTTCCTAAACCGATCAAATATTCGTACATAAATGACAGAGTAGCCCAACACTACGAGAAGGAGGTTCCCATTCGATTCAACCATTCTCCATTAGCAAGCACTTTCCATTCTCTACTAACTACTGTAAAAGCTGCCAAGCTTGCCAAATTAGAAAGGTAATAAAAAATTCCCTCAACATATACAACATTTTCGATAAAGTATTTTATTCCTCGATCAAATTCTGTTGTGATCCAAATCTGATACTCGTTCTGCAGGCTAAACGTGCTAATGGTTATGTTGTAAGACTCAGATTCCCGCAAAACAAGCAAAACACAGTCTGGAGAATTCGGGGCCGAAGAAATAGTGGTTGTGGTGGTTGACAAGATTAATTTACCATGCTCCAAATCAGGGAGTGTTATGATCTTCTTAGTGAAAGTACAGAGCAATAAAAATTCCGTAACATTAACATGTTCTTTTTTCCTCTCTCGTGAGAAAAATAGCCATCCAAACTTTGAAGTTACATTCCATCCATACATCAAGGCATCGCCTTTCTGAGAGAGGAAGGGAGGTTACTCAAAACACAACAGAATTAAAAAAAAATAATACTAAAGCTCTAAATCATAAAAGAACAGTATTTAAAACTAATAAATATTAACAAGGTCAAACCAGAATAAATAGTCAAATTGGCCCAAACCATAATCTGAAATAATTATTACAACTCCAAAGAAATTAATATGTCCAGCCTAAACAGAATATTCCTAGACCATTGGATTGAAAGAGGCTCTCATCACACTTGTCCTTGATTCCCCTGAATACCTGCCGGAGGAAAAACATAGCATGAGCCAAACGCCCAGTACGGATATAGAATACAAGAATAATGAAACGAAATAACTAACTCAATAAATGAGCTGAATAGAACTGAAACGAACAAAACTAACACAATGAAATAATAGGCTGAATCAAATGGCTGGATGTTATTTCATACCGAGCTCAAAATAAAACAGAAATATACCTTGCCACACAGGCAAGGTCAAACAATGTCATACAGGCAAGTCACACACTTTGGACCGCGAATTCAAATGTATGTAAAATCAGAAGGCGTGTTTGGCACAAACATCACCACTCCGCAGAACAAAATAGAAAATTAGAGTCGACCCATACGCCTCCCACAACAAAACACCAAATAGCCAACTCCCACCGGAGCACAAAACGGAGACGCCGTGGACTGATCACACCGCCACGAAAAGTGTCATGTCTCTCGTGCCAAGACGACATGCCTGTGGTACCCCCACAGGTGGTTATAACTCAGGTATACCCTACGGTATATTCTAATAATAATATCATGTCACAACACATGCGACATAATACCAACAAAAGGGTTCTATATGTACATGTTGAACTAAATCGAATCATAATCTCAATGTCTCAAAAGAAAGTAACAACATGTACCGCTCTACAATTATCAAAATAAATACTAAACATGATCACCTAATTCAAATAGTACAATTTCGAATCATATGAATCAACTCCAAAACGAAACTATTATATGAATTTCACAAGAATAATTATGTGAAATAATAACGAAATTCGAAATACGGAACAAAACGAATCAATCAAATTTAACAAGAGTATCGCTGAAAGAGTACGGAATCCGTACCTGGATTAAGCAATGTAATACCCAAATTATATTTCAATTATAACTCGTTAAACTTCTTCCGTCCGAACTAAACAAAAGAATAAATAATTTATAAATTTAAAGAGTTATATAATATTAAATTTAACAAAAATTAACTTTTATAATTTTGTTAAGCTTCTGAATTCCTATATAACCATCTCATTGTTACTACTGTTATATTTTAATTAGCTAGTTCAATTGTCTTATTATTATACCTTATTATTTAACAATGTTCCTGAAGGTCACTTATTGTCAGACAAAATCATATGTCCAAGTTAAAATCAATTAACCAATTAATTTGAACAGAAACTACAACAACGATGCATACTTTTAAAACAACACTTAAATTGTCATTTATTCGCCTGACATGGCATCTTCATCATCAATTAGTATAAGATTTACACGTTTTACGAAATTTCATGATTGAATCCCCAATTTCATTCACAAATATCATTGACTAAAGATTGTAAAAGACATATATATGATATACCTATAACTTACTAGTAAGTTGTATCCAAAATTAGATCCCAATTTTCTGGTTCCTTTATCTCGTACACAGTACAATTCAATTTCTCCTTTTTCGTTCTCTGTAGTAGTGTCGTTCCTCTCCTCTCTTCAATTACGAATATGCATATTGCTTTAGTAAATTAGGTTTTACTTAGTATTTATGTATCTTATTAACTCTCCAAGTTTTAATAGGATTTTAATATTACACAAATATAAGTTTGATCCAATTAGTTTTAAGGCCCAATTAATGTAGTCCACATAATTAAATACAATTTGACCCAAACACAAAAGGCCTACTTAAAATATTTAAACAAAATTTTTAAAAATGTCCTTTATTTATTTATTTATTTTAATTTTTTTTTACGGGTATTACATCACCTACCCCTTAAAAGGATTCCGTCCCCGGAATCAAAAGAAAAGAACGAACCTAATTATCAAAAAGATGCGGATACTCCACTCGAATAGATTCCTCCATCTCCCATGTAGCTTCTCGCTCCGAATGGTTTCTCCACAAAACCTTAACAAACGGAATTATCTTCCTCCTCATAACCCGCTCTTGACGATCCAAAATCGCCTCGGCTTGCTCTACACAAGTAAGATCATCAGTAATCTTATCGAACGGATATTGCACCACATGCAACGGGTGATATTTATAACTCCTCAACACCAACACATGGAACACATTGTGCACAGCTAGCTGTGGAGGCAAAACTAACCGATATACAACCTCACCAACCCTCTCCAAAATCTCGAATGGGCCAATATAACGCGGACTAAGCTTCCCTTTCAGACCAAATCGCCGAATACCCTTCCAAGGAGAAACTTTTGGGAACACATGCTCACCAGGTTCAAACTCTAAGGTCCTCCTATGCTTATCAGCATAACTCTTCTGCCGTGATCGAGTTGACTTCAATTTTTCCTTAGCCACTGCTACCTTCTCTGTAGTGATTTGAACTAACTCAGGCCCTTCTATGGCTCTCTCGCCAACCTCATCCCAACAAGTTGGTGCCCGACACTTCCTACCATACAATGCCTCAAATGGAGCCATCCCAATACTCGCATGCCAACTGTTGTTATAAGCAAACTCAACTAGGCTCAAGTAATCATCCCAGTTACCCGACCACTTAAGTGCACAAGACCTCAACATGTCCTCCAACGTATGAATAGTCCGTTCAGATTGCCCATCAGTCTGCGGATGAAAAGAAGTACTAAAGTTGAGCCGAGTACCCCAAGCTCGTTGAAACCCTTTCCAGAATAGTGAAGTGAACCGTGCACCACAACCCAAATGGCATCATTCTTCCTGAAAGTCTTCGACAAACCAATCACAAAATCCATCGTGATATCTTCCCACTTCCACACTGGAATGTCTAACTGTTGCAGCAAACCACTAGCTCGTTGATGTTCTATCTTCACTTGTTGACAAGTGAGGCACTTCCCAACATATTCAGCCACATCTCGCTTCATCCCATTCCACCAAAAAATTTCCTTCAAATCCCTATACATTTTTGTAGAACCTGGATGAATAGAAAATGGCGAACTATGAGCCTCCGCCAAAACCGACTCTCGAATGATTGGATCAGACGGTTACACCCAACCGCTCACCCAACCAAATCACACCGTGGTCATCAATACGAAAGTCGGGCTGCTTGCCCTCCTCCAAATTCTGCGCCATACTCCACAATTCCCCATCTTCCTTTTGAGCTTCCTTAACCCTTGAAATAAGAGAGGGCTCCACTCTCATACCTGCCAAATGCCCATCTGAACCTTGGACATACAACTCCAACTCTAATCGCTCCATATCCGAAATAAGCTGAGGTTGTGTAATAAGAGCTGCTACACTTCCTGAACTTTTTCAGCTAAGAGCATCTGCAATCACATTTGCCTTCCCCGGGTGATACTGAATCCTCGCATCATAATCTTTTAGAAGCTCCAACCAACGCCTCTGCCTCATGTTAAGCTCCTTTTGAGTGAAAATATATTTAAGACTTTTGTGATCGGTGAAGATATCACAAGTCTTTCCATACAAATAGTGCCTCCAAATCTTTAGAGCAAAGATCACCGCTGCCAACTCCAAATCATGTGTGGGGTAATTCACCTCATAAGGTTTAAGTTGCCTAGAAGCGTAAGCAATCACCTTATCGTGTTGCATCAAAACACACCCCAAACCCTTCTTAGAAGCATCACTATAAATCTGGAAACCTCCAGTCCCTGACGGCAACGCAAGTATAGGAGCTGCCACAAGCCGTTTCTTCAACTCCTCGAAACTCTTCTCACGTTCCTTATTCCACACAAACTTCGTGCCCTTTTCATCAACTGAGTCAACGGTAAGGCAAGCAATGAGAATCCTTCCACAAATCTCCTATAGTACCCTGCCAAACCCAAGAAACTCCTAATCTTTGTCACAGTAGTAGGTCTCGGCCATTTAGTGATAGCCTCAACCTTCGCAGGATCCACTTTAATGCCTTCAGCAGAAACAACGTGGCCCAAAAATGCAATCTGCTCCAACCAAAACTCGCATTTAGAGAATTTAGCATACAATTTCTCTTTCTGCAAAATTCCCAACACTGTTCGAAGATGTTCCTCATGCTCCTCCCTAGACTTGGAGTAAACCAAAATGTCATCAATAAAGACAATAACATATTGGTCCAAGTACTCCTTGAACACCAGATTCATCAAATCCATAAACACTGTTGGAGCGTTAGTTAACCCAAATGGCATCACCAGAAATTCGTAATGCCCATAGCGAGTACGAAAAGCTGTCTTAGAGACATCCTCATCTCTCACCCTCAACTGATGGTAACCCGACCTCAAGTCTATCTTTGAAAAATACTTCGCCCCCTGAAGTTGGTCAAAAGTCTTCAATCCTCGGCAATGGATACCGATTCCTGATAGTAATCTTGTTCAATTCCCTGTAGTCTATGCACAACCTCATAGACCCATCTTTCTTCTTCATAAATAAAACCGGAGCACCCCACGACGAGACACTCGGCCGAATCACACCACGATCTAGCAGCTCTTGCAACTGCTCCTTCAACTCCTGCAACTCCAATGGTGCCATCCGATACGGCGCTTTAGAAATAGGTCCCGCACCAGGAACTAGCTCAATAGTAAACTCAACTTTCCGTTGCGGTGGTAACCCTGACAACTCCTCAGAAAACACATCGGGAAAGTCATGAACCACTGAAATATACTCAATACGAGACTCTCCCTTAGAGGTATCCTTCACAAATGCCAAATACCCCTCACAACCCTTTGCCACTAACTTCCCAGCCTTCAAGGCTGAAATCAATTTCACCACTCTACTCGGTTGTGAACCCTGAAATACGAATTCCAGAGACTTCACATCTCCAAATATAACCTTCCTCGCCTGGCAGTCGATAGTGGCCTGGTGCTTATCCAACCAGTCCATCCCGAGAATAACATCAAAATCGTGCATACACATTGGAAGAAGATTAGCACTATGAATCTTATCCCCAAAACTGATCGGACGCCATCCATATAAATCAGAAATAATAACAGAAGTCCCCATCGGGGTAGCAATAGACATAACAGAATCTAAAGACAGAGATGGCACACCAAGGTGCCGAACAAAAGACTGAGCCACAACAGAATGAGTAGAACCAGTATCAAATAAAATAGAAGCCTCATGACTACCAACTAAAAGAGTGCTAGAAACAGTACCTGGCGCACCTGTCGCCTGATTATGTGTCAAGGCAAACACTCGACCACCTTGACGCTGACCACCATTGCCACCATGATCACCGCCTCCACCATTGCCACGTGGCCCGGTACAATCTCTAGCCATGTGACCCATCTGTCCACATAAGAAGCATACACCAGTAACTCTATGACACTGTCTCCCCGGATGATTAGCCCCACACATAGCACAATGAACTATCGGAATAAGATTTGGGTTACCCCCACCAGCTGGTCCCGGATAACGACCCTGATTCTGCCCCTGCTGACGATTCTGCCCTTGTTGAGGATTCTGTCCATACCAAGGTAGCTGAAGCTGACGATTCTGCCCTTGCTGTGGATTCTGTCCATACCAAGGTAGCTGAAGCTGACGATTATGTCCTTGCTGAGGCATTTGCTGATTACCCCTGTTTTGATTTTGACCACGCCACTGCCCTTGCTGGACACCACGATTTCTGTTCCACTGAACCTTGATTTCTCCTATACTGACCCGAAGCTTGATCCTGCTGGTCATCTCTGTCCCTCTTCTGATTCCCTTCCGGTTTAGAAGACCGAAAGTCCTGCCGCTCCATCTCAATGTTCTTGGCCGCATTAGCCACAGCCGATACATCCGTAAACTTGGTGTTAATGAGATGTTGTCGATACCTATAATGAATCCGCCACTTGAACTTCTCTGCCTGTTCCGCTGCGGTCCCTGCAGAGGTTCCGGCAAAACCTGCCAACCAGGTGAACCTCGTCATAAAATCTGTGATGGACTCATCATCTTTCTGCCGAATAGACAAATACTCTCTGGCATAGGCCTCTTTATCAGCAGCAGGAAAGTACTGCTGATAAAAGACCTCACAAAACTCTGCCCAACGAAGTGTCTCCACGTACCCATCACCCTTGGTTGTTTTCATCGCTTTCCACCATCTCTGTGCATCCCCCTCCAGCTTATAAGCAGCAAGCTGGTTGTCAATATTGTGGTTCTATAATATTATTTGTGAATAATTAAATATTGATAAAAAAATGATAAGGAAATGTTTATTTAATGGGGGAATTTTTAAAGAGATAATTGTTAAAAATTGATATTTTATCTTTTCTGATAAAATAATTTATTCAAATATATTATTATAATATTACATTATAAGTGTATAATGTGATAATATAATAATATAATAATAGTGATATTTTTACAATAAATTCATGGTTTATAAATAAATGAGGTGGAAGAGAGAAGATAAAATTGGAATTATTTAATAATTGTAAATATTTTAATATATATATATATATATATATATATATGTGTGTGTGTGTGTGTGTGTGTGTACGTATATATGTGTGTGTGTGTGGAAGAAGTGGTGGGGGTAAGAGAAGAAAAGGGGGAGAAAGAGAGTTAGTGGAAGAATATGGAAAAGGAAGAAAGAGAAAGGGAAGAGAAGGAAATTAGAAAAATCATCCGTATATGAATTTCTGTCATTTTCTGTTTGGAATTTGGAAAAACTTCATTCTACAAAGTTGTAGAGAATTAAATTTCCTATGAAAAGGACATAGAATTCGTATTTTTCTGATAAAAAGGCTATTTATTATGAATTATTGAAGTTTTGGAATAAATATTTTTTTATTAAAATATATGGTGGGCCCCACTTTTGGTTGTTGTAAAATGCTGGAGTTTTGTTCTAGAATGGTGGGTCCCACACATGGAAAAATACTGAAATTGAAGTTCAAGGAGGTGTGCGGAAGTTTTTTTTAAAATATAATATTTTATTAAATTTTCTGCTTTTGCGTTCTAAGCATTTTCCTATAAATAGGATGCTGAATTAGAATTTAAAAATCACACCAGAATCAGAAGTTTTCTCTCTATAATATCGAGCGTATTTTTGTGAGTATTTAGATATTTTGAGTGTTGTTATTCAGTGCAAGTTTCTTTCAGTATTATATCCGATATTTCAGCCAGAAGTACTATTCTTTTGAGATAAGAGATGTTATATTTTTCGTAAATAATGTTATTATTTTCAATATGATTTCATCGAAATATTGGTATGAATTTTATTATGAAATTTTTACCTTTTTCGTCGGGGTTACTATTCACGTATACGGTACTATTCACGTATACGGCACTATTCACGAGTACGGTACTATTCACGAGTACTATTCACAAAGTATGATTTTTCTTATGAAAATTTCTACCTTTTCATGTCGGAGTTACTATTCACGTATACGACACTATTCACGTATACGACATTATTCATAAATATGGTACTATTCACAGAAAAATTAAATTTTCTTTTCTTTGTCCAAGTTGGCCATTATGATTCCTATCTTTGATTGGATTCAAGTTTTGATCTTCATTCTTGAATTTTGCTCTACAATTGATTTTTATGGAGTATTTTTAAACTTGGATAAACTGATTTACGAATCCCTAATCTTTGTCCTTTATTTCACTAGATTTGTTCTTTAAAATATTTTTCATCATCTTTAGTCTTAAATGGTGATACAAAAGAATATCTTTGGCCTGTAGTGCAAAGATGGATGATTATGTAAGGAATATCTTTGGCCTGTAGTGCAAAGATGAATGATTACCTGATGAATATCTTTGGCCCGTAGTGCAAAGATGGACAGGTGTTGAGATGAATATGACCAACTAGTGATACAAATGAATATCTTTGGCCTGTAGTGCAAAAATAAATATTTGATTCAAGATATATATTGATTGATGTTACAAGGATAAAATATTGATTATGGACTTTCAAATCATAGAATATAGTAGACATCATTTTCTACTTAATTCTTCTGATGCATTATTATTTCTGCTGCAGTTATTGATCTAAAACTTGTTGTCCATAATATTTTATCAGATTTATTGAAGACTAACGATAAATTGTTCTTTATTATCTTAGTCATAATATTCTTTACTGGACTAGTTGAGCTCACCCTTTTCATCTATTGTCCTCTTCAGGAAATAAAAATATCGTAGGGACTAGTCGGGGGATAGAGTGGTGGTCCGAGTTAGAGAAGTAGTAGTCCTCACTATTTTTATAAAATAGTGTGATAATAATTGTAATGAGGACTTAGTTTGAATGTTTATATTTTCTACATATTTGTATTGACACTCACAGTTGTGTGGTCGTATTTTGCACGACTGTGTAATATAAAAGTTTGTATTTGGATTCTGTACCATGTATTTGGCGATCCAGAATGGGTTGGGTGGAATGGACCTATTCTGGGGGCGTCACAGTTGGTATCAGAGCTTAGGGATATGATCTCTAGCGGAGATCAGGGAATAGAACTAGGAGGGGAGAGACGAGTAAAACCTTCGCTAGTGTGTCCTACATAAGCTTATGTGGTATTTAATTGGTCAGTCGGAGCATAGGGTTAACATGTGATATGTTAATTTGTTTAATTGACCCTTGTTTTATGGTAGTATTTGAGAATAGCAGCTGAGAATGTTAACAATGGAGTGAATGAGACTGTTGAGACACCTTTAATTACCAACCAGGAGAACGTGCAACAAGAATGCAATATTCCTACTGTAAACAACCCCACCGAACAGACGATGAACGATGGGATGTTTAGAAGCTTTTTGCAGTTCATGCAAAACCAGACGAGGGAGACTCGTGCGTAAAATACGGGTGGAAATAATAATAACACGCGGATTGTCACTGTCAAGCAATTGAAAGAGTTGGGACCACCAGAGTTTTTGGGAAAGTCGGATCCGATCAAGGCGAAAACGTGGGTTAAGCAAATTACCAAGATATTTGATGTCTTGGGATGCACGGAGGAACAGAAGGTTCCATTCGCCACCTTTATGTTCCGTGGAGAGGCAGATTACTAGTGGGAATCTGTGAAGTGTACCCAGCCTGCCGCACTCAAGATGTCTTGGGAAGCATTCCAGAAACTGTTCAATGACAAGTACTTTTCTGAAAGTATTCGTCATATGAAGGAGGTAGAGTTTATCAGACTGGAACAGAACAACATGACTATGTCCCAGTACGAGGCTAAGTTCGCAGAGTTGTCCAAGTTTGCACCTCATTTGGAGGAGAATGAGTAACGTATGACGCGGATGTTTCTGAGAGGTTTGAAACCCAAAATACGTCAATATCTCATTTCTCACAAATTTTCTTTTATATTCAGATGTTGTGAACAGGGCTCAATTATTAGAGCGGGATAATGAGTCTGTTCAACCAAGGGACCACAACCAGGGTCGTACCGGTGGCAGCAGTCATAAGAGCAATGACAACTAGCGAGGAGGAAAATATCATGACAGAAGCGGTAACCACTCCGGTGGTAATCGTGGTCATGATAATAGAAGAAGTGAGTCGGGGGGAGATTTCAAAAAGAGAAGGTACAACAATGACAATGTGAAGACATCAATACCAGCATCAATTGTTTCTAGAGGAGGAGAACGACCACCGGTCGTATGTTATAAATGCAGGAAAGAGGGACACATCAGCCCAAACTGCCCACAATAATTCAACGTGTGTTATAACTGTGGAAAGGAAGGTCATATAGCTCGAGAGTGTCCTGTAGCAAAACCAAGTCCAGCGGGGTGGTAATCCCAAAGGCGGTTCCGGACAAGTCAAAGTCGGTGGTTCCTGGAAGAACGTTTGTCTTGACTGCCCAAAACACGAGGAACCCGCACGAGGTGATCACGGGTAAGCTAATCATAAACTTTTCCAAAGTTTACACCTTATTAGATACCGGTGCTACCCATTCTTTTATATCACCTACTTGTGCTCAACGTTTGAACTTGACTTCTGAGAAGTTAGACTTTGACTTATCTGCTGAAACTCCGTTGGGTAAAACTTTCGTTACATCTACAGTTTATAAATCTTGCTTGATTCAAGTTGGCACCTTCACATTAGCTGTTGATCTTATATCTTTGAAAATACTTGTATTTGTTGTATTTTTTTTAATCGACTGGTTAACCACTCATCATGCCAAAAATTAATTGTTTCATAAGGTTGTTAGCTTTCATTCAAACAACCAGACCACTAAAATCAATCAATGTCATTTCAAGTCATAAAGCTATTCGTTTATTGAAAAATGGATGTCAAGATTTCTTAGCCCATGTCACTGATTTAAATCAAAATACATCAGATTTGAATGATATTTCTGTTGTTAACGAGTTTCCTGATGTATTTCCCGAAGAACTTCCCGGCTTACCCCCAGAACGTGAAGTTGAATTCTTTATTGACCTTGAACCCTGTACAAAACCCATTTCTAAAACCCCATATCGAATGGCTCCTATTGAACTTCAGGAGTTAAAGGTCCAACTACAGGAGTTGCTAGACATCGGTTTTATTCATCCTAGTACGTCTCCTTGGGGTGCTCCTATTTTATTCGTAAAGAAGAAAGACAGTAGTGTGCGACTTTGTATTGACTATCGGGAGTTGAACCATGTCACCATCAAGAATAGGTATCCGCTACCTCGCATTGATGACCTGTTCGACCAGTTACAAGATGCGCAATTCTTTTCAAAGATTGATCTCCATTCTGGATATCATTAGTTAGAGATTAGAACTGAGGATATTCCAAAGACTGCCTTTAGAACTCGATACGCGCATTACGAATTTCTAGTTATATCGTTCGGATTGACCAATGTCCATGTTGCGTTCATGGATATGATGAACCGAATATTTGAGAAATATTTGGATCATTTCGTGGTTTTCATTATTGATGACATCCTAATATTTTTTTTTTACTTAGAACGAACTCAATATGCTACAATGACGTTGGTTGGAGCTGTTGAAAGATTATGATCGTACCATTCAATATCATCCTGGAAAAGCGAACGTGGTAGCTGACGCGTTAAGTAGAAGATCATATATAGTAATGAGTGCGATATTATAAACGTGAAGCCCCATTTTGTATGACGTACAAAGGATGGAGACAGAGTTAAAGACTCCAGGGACCCACGTGATGATATACCCGTGGAGCTGATGAAGATCAAAAAGAAGGTGCAAGAAGGTGCGGTTCCAGAAGCAAGAATCGATGAAGAAGGAATACTTCGAGTCAACTTTAGACTTTGTGTTCCTAACGATTCTGATTTGAAGCATAGAATCATGATGGAGGCACACAACACACCGTTTGCAATCCATCTTGGGAGTACAAAAATGTATCGTGATCTTCGACATACATTTTGGTGGAACAATATGAAGAGAGAGATCGCGGAGTTTATCTCGAGGTGTTTAACTTGTCAACGTGTAAAGGCGGAGCATCAAGTGCCAAAGGGTCCATTACAACCACTTGAGATTCCAAAATGGAAGTGGGAACACATTGCCATAATTTCGTTACGGGTCTTCCCAAGGTTTCTCAAGACATAGATGCGATTTGGGTTATTGTCGATAGATTAACCAAGTCTGCTCATTTCTTGCCTATACGAGAGACTTATTCCCTTAAACATTTTGCTCGTATGTACGTGAATGAGATTGTGAGATTGCATGGCATGCCAGTATCCATAGTTTCAGATCGTGACCCAAGATTCACTTCACGATTTTGGGTTAGTTTGCAGAAAGCTATGGGCACGGATATACGATTCAGTTAGGCATATCATCCTCAAACGGACGAGCAATCAGAAAGGACTATTCAAACTCTTGAAGATCTATTGAGACTCTGTGTTCTAGACTTCAAAGGGAGTTGGGATAAGTACCTACCATTGGTGGAATTCTCTTACAACAACAGTTATCAGGCAAGTGTAGGTGTGGCTCCATTCGAGGTGTTGTATGGGAGAAAGTGTCGTTCTCCAGTATGTTGGGATGAGATGGGTGAGGCAACATTGTTGGGACCGGAGTTAGTACGTATGAAAGTCCAATAATAATCTAGAAGGGGGGGGGGGTACCATTTAAAAATTATATTTAGCCTTTTTGAATTTTAGTGGATTAATTTTATCAAATTAATAGACAGTTTAAAATTCAATCACACAATGCACATATATTATCTGGTTCACAACATACAGCCCGGGTATGTTGCTACGTCTAGTCTCAAGCTCCTCTCCAGGACTTGAGATCCTATTACTCCCTGTAATAAATACTCTTTCAATAGGCAGAGAAGCCTTTACAAAGTTTTAATGATAAACTTACAACTATCCTCAACTAACTTTCTCGGACAGCGAACTCCCAGCTCCTTCCTCAAGCTTAGGTAAATCTTCTTTTGAGCTTAGTACTATTTTATACTTTGATCTTGAAACAACAATCTCTTTCTCACCTTACAAGTACACTAGAGACCCAACTCCCAGCTGACCTCTCTAAGACTCTAATCTTGGGCAAAGAAATCTTGTCTTTCTCACAAATATAAAATAAACTAACTCACCCCTTTTTCCTTTTACAAAAGTTTGTTTGAATATTTGCTTCTAATAATAAGCAGATACAATTGTAGCACAGATACTTCTCAGATAAGCAGATATAGAATTTCAAGTGTATGATAAAAGTTCAAAGACTTTTATGTGATGTGCTTCTGTGAAAGCAAATATAATATTTAAGTACTTGTAATAAAGACCTTCTTTTTCTTTAAAGAATATTTTTCAGTGGATTAAGAAAAAGATTTTTCTTTATAAAGAGTGTGTTTCTTTGTTGTTGAATAAATATAACTTTGAATTAAACAACTACAAACACTTATATAATGCAGCAATAATTTATGAACAATGACAGTTTATCAAGTATGACAATATGATTCACTTTAGATAATACTTGAACAAACTCGTTCTACCCACTTATATATATTATATTATACTTGATCTACGTTGCGAATAATTTGGTCACTTGGGATTTTAAAGACCGTTCAGAGTATTTCAAGTGAAATATCCGAATTTGCTTAACGCATATCGGTATCCAAGTACTGACTAAAATTTTCGATTCACAACTTGATAATCGGATATAGAATATTAAAGAATATTTATATCAGTAAAGGGCCACTTGGGATTTTAAAGACTGCTCAGAGTATTTCAAAGAAATATCATCTGAATTTGCATATCGCGTTTCGGTGTCCAAGTACTGACTCTTTACTAGATATGATATATCATATATAAGATATATATAAATGTTTATCACAGGTTATATCTGATTATCTAAATCTATATATTGATTATACCA